>OY804583.1:97645309-99137128 GCA_963680875.1 Bathymodiolus brooksi
ATGAAAAAGGCCATGTATTAATCTATAATTATCTAAATACGTTTTATTTTTGTGTAACAGGCCTGTCCAATACCAACAAAGAATCAAGTTCAGCAAAAAACTTATCGAAGTGGACTGAAAGTCTAAGTATTTGTAAAGATCCAGATTTTAAGGAATATAATGCTACTGATGCCTGCGAACCACACAAACATACCACTGAAACAGGGATGTGGACGAATATTTTCCGAGTGGAGATATCGGCTCATGCAGATCATGGTATTATATTTTGCTTTAATACACGAATACATTTATTTAGTGGTATTACGAATATAATGTAACTAATTTTGAAGGACATTTCCTTTAAAGAGTTGATTATGAAGTCATGATTGCCACAGTGATTTGCTAAATCGTTACGGAATATGTATGTTATAAATGACAACATATATTTTCCCTTTGTGGCAATCACAAGTCCATCCTTTCCTTATTCATGACTTATCATCGTATAATTGACAAGAGTAACGTGACAGGAACCAATAGTGGAGCAGGAACTGTTTACCCTTCCGGGGCACCTGAGTTCACACACTGTTTTAAGTAGAGTTCGTGTTGTTCATATTGTCTAATTTCATGTCTTCATGTTTTTAATTTTGTGTTTTGATGTCTGCTACGATTTTTGCGTATAACAATGTTCGGTTCGTCTAAACTCTCATTTGTTTTGTAAGAGGTTCATGTTTTATTTACTGGTGATCAACATGATTTCCATATACATGTAATATGGTGTTCGTGTCGCTTAAAGGTAACAGAACCGGTGCTACTAGTGGAGCAGGAACTGCCTACCCTTCAGGATCACCTCAGTCTTTAGTTTTATGTGTAGTGTTTTGTAGATCGTTGTTTGTCCTTCTGGGTTTTTTTCTTTTGACCATTGTAGTGTCTGTCTTTCGTCGAGTTACGGCTTTTGAGTAACCCTTTGGCATCTTCCAACATTTCTTAAATGAAAATGGCCGTCAATTTTATTATGAAAGGGAAAACGGAGAACCAGAGAAAAATACAGACCAACAGAAAGTCACTGACATAACTTATCCCATAATGTTTTATCGTTTACACATCGTCACGAGTTGGAATGAAACACCCAACTTTTGTGGTTTTAGACAGTGATCATATAGCTCCACCTACCATCTGATCGGGGACATGACTAATGAAACAAATGCAACCCTGTACAATTTGAATATTATATTAGATTTTTGGGATATTTGTTGTCATCTATGCAAAACATTCGTACAGTAGAATCTTTGCTTCTGTGTTATTTAATATTTACTATGGCCATATTAGCACGCAGAAATAGCAAATTAAATTAATAAAAGTAGAACAATAAAATGAAAAACAATAGCACAATTATCGGGACATTCCGAAATCCAATAGAACAATAGTAGAAAGAGGCAAATTTCATACCCCTAACACACAAATACATGACTGTTCACTTTCTTGTCTTGGTACAGATACTTTAATAAAAAGTGGCGGGGTTAAGCCGATTAGTTAAATAGGCCCAGTCCCTCCTTAGTGAAATAGTGTTTTCCAACCCTCACATATTTAATAGGGCGAGCATTAGTATCTTAAACAACGCTATAATCTTGAATATTATACATAATATATTTAATCTTCGTGACACATGTATTTGTATTGATGTTTCAGCAGACAAGATTAATATAACAGATATATCGTCTTGTTTAATTGCCAATTGTTCCAACAATGCAGCAACAAGCAATCCTTATTATATCAACTGTAATGAAACGGCGGATGCTTTTTTCTGTAAACAAGGTATGTTTATCTAATATTAAGGGAGATAACTTAGACTTCCATTTAAACACTTTCTGCACAGGGGCCTGTTACGATTTTTTTTATCCCTCGACTACTCTAAAAATAAACAAGGGAGGAATCGCAAATGTCAACACATTCTTTGCAATCCTGACCCTAAAAATAACCGACCAATCAAATCGCCCGTAGGAATTCGACCTCGTACTGACATGTAAACATGAAGGCAGACATTACTGGAGACTGCAAATTATGTGAAGCATTGCTTTAAAGTTGCAGATAGGTAAAGATGATGACAAAACATAATCGAAATATCAAACATATATTTATTATGGTTCAAATGTGTACCAATATAATGGCGAATCAGGTCAAGATATCAATACAAAACTATTTTGAAAAAGTGTTGTATGAAAATTTGACATTTGAGATTCCTCCTTGTGTTTTTTTAGAGTAGTCGAGGGATACAAAAAATCGTAACAAGCCCCTGTGCTTTCTGTCTATGTCATAACGGTTCTGTCGATTTAAAAGTATGCTATTAAAAAGCATTCAAGTTTATGCTACAAAATACAGAAATTCAGCAAATCGTTTTGAGTACAACATATAACTGAAATATATATTATATTGACAATGTAAATATTTTTAAAACGACAAACTATAAATGGAAGCCTGATTATGAAAAAGAGTGAGTGTTTGTTGTTTAGCGCCAGAAGATCATTTAAATCGAATGGCCGCAACCAAGTAAACTTAATAGATTTAACAGGCAATATTTACCTCACAGATGAAAAACAGTATCAATATATTTGTTTCTTCAATAGTCCGAAAAAGACTTCGTGGAGAAATGGTTAGACAAACATATTCTCAACTCCACTCTTAATCTTAAGAGATAAAAATTAGGAACATGATCTTCACAGTTGACCATTTGGTCTTTCTTAAAAGATGCTGCTGGTGACTATTAGATGTAAAAATAACTTTCAATTAATCAACAATCAATTAAGTTTATCATTACTTTTCGCATTCAAAGCATCCATCCACAAATGGCACATGCTCGTTTATCAACTGTTACACACCGTTCTTCCTAGCAACTGACAGAACCCGATTAGCGGTCATATCCAAATGAACTCTGGATCGTTCAATGATAACACCACTGGCAAAGTCTTTTTGCATTCTTAACTTTGTTTTCAATAATATTCATTACATTTGTGAAAGTATTGCAAAACTAAAGGTTTATTTCCTATGCATGCTAGGAATAATTTTCTTTGTAAGATCTATGATCTTTGAGGCTTAATGTTGATCTGTCCCGTTTCTTGAGGGGGATGTCCGGGAAATACTGTGGTTTTTCTTATCGTTTATATGTATTGGAAATTCAGTTATTAAGAGGTGAGGGTTGGGATTCTATTAACCAATTTAACCCTGACACATTTCTGTTCCTGTCTAAACCAGTACATGGATTTCCAATGTCATATTGTAGTTGGATTTACAACTAACTATGCAGTAAGTGCCTATTACCCCTAAGTTTGAATCCCGCTCATGACGAGATGTACTCGATATACGCTATGTGATAATGTTTGTCAGCGACTTGCGGCAGCTGTGTTGTTTTATCCAGGTACCCCTGTTTCATCCACCAATGACAATGACCGCCACAATATAACTGAAATATTGTTGAAGTGGCGCTAAACACCATAACCATAACCCTCTTCTTCTTTCGGTATAGGATAACAACAGCACAGAGAACTAGCTCACTCCGTTATGTTATATGCAATGTCCATACTATCACATCTACATCTAGTAGATCTTCTTTTTTATAATAAAGGATGTTGTAATGACTGATTGATAAAACAAGTTTCTATTTTACAATCTAATAGGACTAAAGCATGTTACTCAATCTATAATTGTAGATATAAGCAAGGCCTCCGTTATAATCAAACATACAAGAACAGTTTCAGCATCAACCACAAAGTTAAATGGTAATTTTGTATCCAAAAGTACAACATACTCCAGTTTTCTAGGGAATGGAATAACGAGTGCCAAACTGCCAGGTAGTACAATTTCTGTTATTTAAATAATGGTTTCTTTCTATGTTTATTGTATTCCATATGTTTCCATTCTTCTAGAGTGTGCAACCAAAGCTTTATCAAACAAGATCACGACGCTCCTATGTTGACGACATCGCTCGAAACATTCTACGATCGTCATTATGAAGTGGTTGCCCTTTTCGAAATATCTATTTCTCAAACGTCAATGGATCTTTTTCTGCTTTGCGTAGATGTTTTTGCTTTCCTCTATGGCCGATAATAATTTTACCTTGACCAGATTTGACGGTGAGTAACACGGTGGTTTTCTTATAGGAAACAGGAACTTCTTACCCTTCGCAAGCACCAGGGGTCAACCCACCCCTTCTTAGTGGGGTCCGTGTTGCTCATCTTTTTTAGTTTTCTGTCTTGTTGTCTTCGTTCTGTGCCCTGTGCCCAATGTTGCCTGTGTCTCTGGATTGTTTATTTTTCATTGCATTTTCCGTTTTCTCTAACGTTTGTTTATTGAACACATACTGTTTAAACAAACGTTTAAAGGATGACATATGCATAGAGTATACATTACATTTTATTATAATGTTATGTGTACTTGTCTACATCTACTGACATGAAATAATGGATATTTTTTAGAATGTTCTTATATTCAATCTGAAAAGCCAGGAGTTTATCTTCAACATGATAGACAGCTTATGCTGATTCTGTTCTTAGGGTCTTTGCTCTTCAGTGTTTGGCATCCAATGTTTTATTCCTGGAAAAGGGGGAGGGTGATTGCCACTGAAGAAGTTAAATGAAGGAAAGTGAATATGGTCCAATGAGGTAATATTTGTAATTTTCAATCTTTAAGATCCATCCAATTGATTAATCGGTGTTTAAATTGTCAACACTTTATTCGGCTATCTTGTACATTAAATTGATATTAAGTAGTAAATTTGGTGTTTATTATTCCACGTACTGCCCTCCTAGATAACATCTGTCTACAAGTTAAACTAACGTGGATTTCCAACGAGTTTTGTGATCAAAGATTTGATATGAGGGATTGCCATAGCATTAGTGGTAATAGGCACTGATTACACAGGTAGTTGAAAATCTAATTACTATACAATCACGGCCACGACGTCCCCTATAATAACAATGATGATGTATTCTCTTCTTTATCATCTAGATGGTATAATTTAATACTTTGCATTTGTTTCTCAAAGCAGGTGGTCGTTTTCTTGATGTGTCAACCACTCGTAGACCACCGTATGCGACAGCTGATATTACACCCACCATGGATCAACATGTTGGTAATAAACCGGATGCTACTAATATTGGTAAGAATACATTAAATTTCAGGATGGTATTTAACGCCACTTTCAACAATATGTCAGCTATATGGTGGTGGTCAGATTTTTTAATGGAGGAAACGGAGTACCCGAGAAATCCACCGGCCTGTCGCAAGTCACTGGCAACGTTAGTGGTGATAGGCACTGATTACAAAGGTAGTTATAAATTGTAATACACTGACTGGTAACATAGATTCCTCTCTTGCATCATTGTACTAAGAGGGGAAGCTTGGTCCACATAAATATAGTTCAACACCGCCACGTTTTATTAAATTGTCTGTATCAAGCCAGAAAAGTGAGCGGTAATGTATTTGTGTGTTCGGTTACCGAGTTTGCCTCTTTCTACGAATTTTCTACTTGATTTTTTAATTGTTTGTTTGTTTGTTTGTTATCCATGTTATCGCTCTAGGATATTTTCTGGATATTTTTGGATATAAATCGTATCACTTGAAGTGTGTGTCCATGTCAGTAGAAACAAAATCAACGACCATACATAAACACAAGGATCTCATAAAATGAATGTATTTATTTCAATATCATTATATTGTATTTTACTTGGAGAAAAAAGATATGGATGTAAATGAACATGTGAAACTATCTAACATTACACTTAGATACAAATTAAAGTAAAGGAACAGCTCCTTTATTGTTGTTCGTTATACGGATTCTGATTACTTCTTTGGTATCTTCAAACTCTTCTTCCTACATTACCTGTATCTATATACTATTTGACTTTATTAGTAAGCTGGACCGTTACAATGTAAACTTCCAGATTTTCTCCCGAGCTGGTCGTATTGGATTGCCGACAAAAATATAACGAATATTCCATGGCACTTCGTACAAAATGACAGTTGTTGGACCGGTTGGGAAAATGGGAAATATAAGTACTCCAAATGTGTTACCTTTTCAACTCGACCGAAAAGTGACGGTGTGTGTGTTGGGGTGGAGGGAGTGAGGGGGGTCAGGAAATGACCGGAAAGCTGGGGTCAAGCCTCAGGAAATAATCGGAAAGTGGGAGATTAAGCCTCAGAATATGACCGGATAGCGGGAGGGGGCAAGCTTTCAAAACCAACAAGCAACAAAAAAAAGTAATTTGGCCTCAAAACATGCATTTGTAACCTTACATCTGGTGTTGTACTGCACATTTTCTGCTTACATGTTCAAATTTCAGCTGTTACTCAATTGTATGCCCCAAAAAGTGAGAGATAAATCCAACTACCAAAATAATAGCACCCACGGAAGAACCTTTATTTCAGTCACATGCATTCCATTTTTACTGAAATGAATTTCCACAACGTTGTCGATACCGGAGTGATTTTTGTGATCTCGTTTTAACAATGAAGTTTATATTGTTACTCGTTGTCTGGAACTTTTAATTCAACATTAGTATTTTTTGTAGGTCTTATTTGTGGTGTAACAGTCGGTGGTCTCGTTTTGATTGCTGTAATCATTAGTATTTTTTGTAGGTCTTATTTGTGGTGTTACAGTAGGTGGTGTGGTCTTGATTGCTGTAATCGTCATTATAACTTGCAAAATGAGGTTAGATTTAAAGTTGCATTGATGTATGGGAATATAATTCACAAACATAAAACATATATACAGATAAACAGTGATATTTACACTTTAACCGATCACAAACATATATATGGTTTTGGACTGGAATTGCGAAAGCCACCATTGTCATATGATTAGACAAATTTGATTACGAATCAGTGCCTATCACCACTAACGTTGTGAGTTCAAATCCCGCTCATGGCGATGTGTACTCGATATAACATTATGTGATAAAGTTTGTCAGTGAACGTCAGGCAGGTCGGTGGTTTTCTCTGGGTACTCCGGTGTCATTCACTAATAAAGCTTACCCCCACCATAGAACTGAAATAATGTTGAAAGTGATGTTAAACACCATAACCTTAACAATAACCCCAAATTGTATTACGAGTCCTCTTGTCTACAAACTTTGCTTTTCACCTTTATATGTAAGGACATATTATTTTCATAGCAACGTTGATATCTAATTTAGTACACACGACACGTTTCAGTAATAATTTTCATCAGACACGATCATAGTCAAAACATTGGAAAGCTAAATAGCCAGTAAATCAAAGGGTCTAAACAGGTTAGCAAAAATCGTCTAAAAATAGTGCTTCATCGTACTGTTGAGAAGAGTTTAAAGATGCTAAAAAGGTAATCAGATTCCGTAAATCGAAGAAAGATAGACAACACAATGGCTAAAAGAAAAAGGTCAAAAGGACAAATAACGATCTACAAAATATACATATAAAACTAGAGATCGAGTAACACGAACCCCACTAAATACCGAGTTGAACTCATGTATTCCGGAAGGGTGGGTAGTTCTTATTCCAGTAGTGGCACCTGCGTCGTGCTAATCTAGTTACAAAACCGGTGATAAGTCACGAATGTTAAAGTAGCTCCCTCCTGTATCAGTATGGATTTTACAAATCAAAGCTGTATGATTTTCATTAGTTGTATTCTTTTTTATTTTGTAGGAACATTGGACCATTTAGAAAACGACTATATAATGAAGATAATGTTGAAATGAATAATAGCATTGATTGTGCAAAACCTGTGTATCACGATACAGTGTTAAATATCGGCAATGGAAGTGTTCCGAAAGATGCTATTCGTAACAACACCGGTGAAAACAAATCCACTAATGTCTACGCTGTTGTTGTTGTTAAAGAGCGCCCAGCAGGTTCAGCAACACAACCAAGAGGTGAGGATTTGGAGGAGAATGAAAATCAAAGTCAACGATTTGAAACTGAAGATGAGTACGATACACTAAAACACACAGTTGACAAAGGAGAAGACGAGATAGAGAACAATGTGTATGACAGTAGTCTAGGGGTTTGTGGTGGAGTTGATCCTACATATAACAGTATTAAGATTTGCCATGTCAATAACGATACGACATATGACCACACTTCTAATATTGTACAAAAACAGGTCAATAGTGATGCGACATATGACCACACTTCTAATATTGTACAAAAACATATCAATAATGATACGACATATGACCACACTTTTTAATGTTGTACACAAATGACGTTTCTGCTATGACCACGCATCTAATATTGCAAAAAAAAAGACGTTTCTGCTCCACTATTAGTCCAGCACTGTTGTTTGTCAATTTTATAAGTTCTATGTTCGGATACTTCACTTTGCTTCCTTGACATTAAATAATTGGAGGAGGTGAAAACACCGGGTAACCTCGGGATTTTACCTCTATTACAATGGAAAATTAGAATTTTAATTTGTGAAATAAAGTAATACTTGTCTAATATAAATTGAAAAAATACAAACAGAGATCTGATTTAGTGTGAACAGAGACTAGAGGTGAGTTTAATTACTATATATACTGTCATAGGAAATTTCATATGAGAATTGAACCTCTTTTAAGATGTCATCTGTTTCACCAGGTAACGTTTTCTTTGTCCCAAAGGTGACCTCTTAATACAGGTTTGACTGTATTATAACTTCTGTTGATTTGACATCAAATTATTAATTTGCGTTGAAGTCTATAAGCTAGATTCGTGAGTATTATGCTTGTCTCCACCTCCGAACATTTTCTCTCAAATCACAAATGTTAATCAATGATTGGTCAACTACATAATGTGATGTCATGCCGGGTAATACAATTGTGCAAAAATAACAATTTCTTGACGTAAATGTAGAAATGTTGTTTGTAAATTTTACAAGTTCTATGTATAGTTTGGTTCCTTATTGTAATTTGTTGTATGTAATATTTTGCTTTCCTCCAGGTGACTTTAAGTGTTCTTGCTCCCAAAGACTGTATGAAGGTTATTGCAGAAATGCGTTGTGTGCACTAATTTGCATATCTATGTTTTTAGCACAACAGTAATTAATTCAAAGTATGCTGAAGTAATCTGTTTCACTGGTAATATTTTCAGTATCAAGGTATTTTTTGTATTTGTCAAGAGACCTATATCAGTGTCATCAAGATATACTAAAATTTAATGAATTATAGACAATTTTGTGGTTCTTTAATGCAATATTTCAGCTATGTCATGGCGAGAGCAACTTAAGTTACATTTAGATGTGATTGTGTCAACTGTGTACTATACCAACACACATAGTGCTAGCTCGCTGAAAAGGTAACAGGTCAAATCGTCCCCAGTCAAATCGGCCCCAAATCAATTGTCCCTATATCAAATCGTATAATATTGAAGTGGTCATGCGAAAGATAAAAAACAAATAATTACAAATACCTTTCTAAACCCCCATTCCTGTCCTATGCTTAGTAATCATTTCGATCATGGTTGATTGGTGCTATAAGCAAACAAACGAACGATAAGTCAGATGACAAAACCTTCGCATAGCAAACCTTCCCCCGGAATGTTTACTATATATAGTAAACTTTCCCCCCTCGGAATAATTTCTATATAGTAAACCTTCCCCCCGGATACTTTACTATATAGTAAATATTCCCCCGGGGGAAAATCTACTATATAGCATACATTCCCCCATCCATAGCAGATCATCCCCCCGGATATTTTGCTATATAGTAAATGTTCCCCCTTAATCCGGATAATTACTATTGATTCGAATTTAGCACCTTAATCGTGTTAATTTTAATTGTTATATACCATTAATTATATCTGGTTATGATTAAAAGGTAAAGAAAAAATGTACGGAGCCATTTTGCAGTTTTTGAGTAGGTAGGAAGGTTTACTATGCGGAATAAATACTATATAATAAATCTTCCGGGGGATTCATCTACTATGGGGGAAGGTTTACTGTATGACACCTGTACACATTTAAATATTTCTACAAAATGTGCTTCAATATTTCAATATTCAGTGTAATGTTCGATGTTGCCATTTCCCACAGCCATCGCATTGGATTGCTTCTCCCCTGTTTCTTACGACCTGTTTGCACTCTATGCAATCACTGGCCATTGTGCTTAATGCCATTCGTGATGGCAGCAGGTTTATGTAATTTCATTACCAGCTTGGACAAACTTATGGCTTCGCAGCAAGTTTTTATTGCAATATCAAGAATAGGTATCATTGGCTTGGGTCTCTTTGGTGTGCTTCCAATTGGAACAATAACAAGAAAAATAATCAGGTAGCTCACTAATTATTACACAGTGCATCTATACTCCAAAAAGAAATGCTTCATTAAAAGAAGAAATTAATTATTACATGGACACAAATAATTACCCTCACTTAAACGACTTAATTAAACAATATTGTTTCCGATTAATGTACTGTAGTTTTTATTATCTATAATACCTATTATCTCAATTATTCCTTATCAGAATGTCTTTGTCAAAGCTAATAATAATAATAATACCTTTTTTTAAAATGTTGGGGCTATTTTGATTAATGAAAGAGCGATTTTGTATGGGGGCGATTTTGATAAATGCGGGGGCGACTTGACCAGGTATCATTAAACCAGGTGATCAAATCACAAAATAAAAACGACACGAGCCCCTATAGATGCAAATAACACAACAACGACACGAGCACCTACAAATACAAGTAACACAACAACGACACGAGTCCCCAGAAATACAAATAACAGAAAAAGCAACACGAGCCCCTACAAATACAAATAACACAAAAACGACACGAGCCCCTCTACACATGCAAATAACACGAAAACGACACAAGTCCCTACAAATACAAATAACACAAAAACGACAAGAGCCCATAGAAATATAAATAACACAAACATGACAGGAGCCCCTACAAATACAAATAACACAAAAACGACACGAGACCCTACCAATACAAATAACACAAAAACGACACGAGTCTCTACAAATACAAATAACACAAAAACGACATGAGACCCTACAAATACAAATAACACAAAAACGACAAGAGCCCATAGAAATACAAATAACACAAACATGACAGGAGCCCCTACAAATACAAATAACACAAAAACGACACGAGACCCTACCAATACAAATAACACAAAAACGACACGAGACCCTACCAATACAAATAACACAAAAACGACACGAGACCCTACAAATACAAATAACACAAAAAACGACAAGAGCCGATAGAAATACAAATAACACAAACATGACAGGAGCCCATAGAAATACAAATAACACAAAAACGACACGAGACCCTACAAATACAAATAACACAAAAAACGACACGAGTCACTACAAATACAAATAACACAAAAACGACATGAACCCCCTACAAATACAAATAAAACAAAAACGACACGAGTCCCTACAAATACAAATAACACAAAAACGACACGAGCCCTTACAAATACAAATAACACAAAAACGACATGAGCCCATAGAAATACAAATAACACAAAAATGACACGATCCCCTCCACACATACAAATAACACAACAATGACACGAGCCCCCTACAAATACAAATAACACAAAAAACGACACGAGTCACTACAAATACAAATAACACAAAAACGACATGAACCCCCTACAAATACAAATAACACAAAAACGACACGAGTCCCTACAAATACAAATAACAGAAAAACGACACGAGTCCTTACAAATACAAATAACACAAAAACGACATGAACCCCCTACAAATACAAATAACACAAAAACGACACGAGCACCCTACAAATACAAATAACACAAAAACGACATGAACCCCCTACAAATACAAATAACACAAAAACGACACGAGTCCCTACAAATACAAATAACACAAAAACGACATGAACCCCCTACAAATACAAATAACACAAAAACGACACGAGACCCTACAAATACAAATAACACAAAAACGACACGAGTCCCTACAAATACAAATAATAAAAAAACGACACGAGTCCCTACAAGTACAAATAGCAGAAAAACGACACGAGCCCCTACAAATACAAATAACACAAAAACGATATGAGCCCCCTAGAAATACAAATAACACAAAAACGACACGAGTCCCCTACAAGTACAACAAACACAAAAACGACATGAGCCCCCAACAAATACAAAAACACAAAAAGACACGAGCCCCTAGAAATACAAATAACACAAAAACGACACGAGTCCCCTACAAGTACAACAAACACAAAAACGACATGAGCCCCCAACAAATACAAAAACACAAAAAGACACGAGCCCCTTGAAATACAAATAACACAAAAACGACATGAGCCCCCTACAAATACAAATAACACAAAAACGACACAAGTACCTACAAATACAAATAACACAAAAACGACACGATTCCCTACAAGTACAAATAACACAAAAACGACACGAGCCCCTCTACAAATGCAAATAACACAAAAACAACATGAGCCCCTATACAAATACAAATAATAAATGCGACATGAGCACCTAAAAATACAAATAACGCACATGCGGCTTGAGCCCCTACAAATACAAATAACACAAAACGACATAAGCCCCTACAAATACAAATAACACAAATGCGACATGAGCCCCCTTATAAATACAATAACACAAATGCGACATGAGCCCCTCTACAAATACAAATAACAAATGCGACATGGGCCCCTACAAATAACACAAAAACGACACGAGCCCTTTACAAATACAAATAACACAAAAACGATACGAGCCCCTACAAATACAAATAACAGAAAAAAGGGAAACGAACCCCCTACAAATACAAATAACACAAATGCGACATGAGCCACTATGCAAATACAAATCACACAAATGCGACAGGAGCCCTTATGCAAATAGAAATAACAAAAATGCGACATGAGCCCCTTTATAAATACAAATAACACAAATGAGACATGAGCCCCCTTACAAATACAAACACACAAATACGACATGAAGCCCTATTCAAATACAAATAACGCAAATGCGGCAAGGACCCCTATACAAATACAAATAACACAAATGCGACATGAGCCCCTATACAAATACAAATAACACAAAATCGATACGAGCCACTACAAATACAAGTAATACAAAAACGACACGAGCCCCTACAAATACAAATAACACAAAAACGACACGAGCCCATAGAAATACAAATAACATAAATATGACATGAGCCCCTACAAATACAAATAACACAACAACGACACGAGCCCATAGAAATACAAATAACACAAAAATGAAACGAGCCCCTCCAAATACAAATAACACAAAAACGACACGAGCCCCTCCACACATACAAATAACACAACAACGACACGAGTCCCTACAAATACAAATAACAAAAAACGACACGAGCCCCTACAAATACAAATACCACAAAAACGACACGAGCCCATAGAAATACAAATAACACTAAAATGACACGAGCCCCTACAAATACAAATAACACAACAACGACACGAGTCCATAGAAATAGAAATAACACAAAAATGACACGAGCTCCTACAAATACAAATAACACACCAACGACACGAGTCCCTACAAATACAAATAACAGAAAAACGACACGAGCCCCTACAAATACAAATAACACAACAACGACACGAGTCCCTACAAATACAAATAACAGAAAAACGACACGAGCCCCTACAAATACAAATAACACAAAAACGACACGAGTCCCTACAAATACAAATAACAGAAAAATGACACAAGCCCCTCTACAAATACAAATAACACAAAAACAACATGAGCCCCTATACAAATACAAATAACAAATGCGACATGAGCACCTACAAATACAAATAACACAAATATGACATAATCACCCTACAAATACAAATAACACAAAAACGACATGAGTCCCTACAAATACAAATAACACAAATGTGATAGGAGCTCCCTTATGAATACAATAACACAAATGCGACATGAGCCCCTATACTAATTCAAATAACAAATCCGACATTAGCCCCTACAAATACAAATAACACAAATGCGACATGAGCCCCCTTATAAATACAATAACACAAATGCGACATGAGCCCCTCTATAAATACAAATAACAAATGCGACATGAGCCCCTACAAATAACACAAAAACGATACGAGCCCTTTACAAATACAAAGAAAAAAAAACGATACGAGCCCCTACAAATACAAATAACACAAGAACGACACGAGTCCCTACAAATACAATTAACAGAAAAAAGGGAAACGTACCCCCAACAAATACAAATAACACAAATGCGACATGAGCCACTATACAAATACAAATCACACAAATGTGACAGGAGCCCCTATGCAAATAGAAATAACACAAATGCGACATGAGCCCCTTTATAAATACAAATAACACAAATGCGACATGAGCCCCCTTACAAATACAAATAACACAAAAACGACATGAGCCCCTATTCAAATAGAAATAACACAAATGCGACATGAGCCCCTTTATAAATACAAATAACACAAATGCGACATGAGCCCCCTTACAAATACAAATAACACAAAAACGACATGAGCCCCTATTCAAATACAAATAACGCAAATGCGGCAAGGACCCCTATACAAATACAAATAACACAAATGCGACATGAGCCCCTATACAAATAGACATAACACAAATGCGATATGAGCCATTATACAAATACAAATAACACAAATGCGACATCAAAACAAAACAAATATTGAAATCCTGTATCGGAATGTTGGACTGGAGCTGTCAGAACGTGATAAAGAAAAGTTTGAAAATTCGAAAAGGGTTATCTGAAGTGGTAATTCGAAAAAAAAGTTAGACAATGCAATGATCAAAAGAAAGGGAGAGCAAAGACAAATAATGGGGGGAATAGAAAGCTAAAGATCAACAATAACTATAGTTTCTACATTTTGTACGTATCATATTTACACCATTTAAACCACGACAAGATATTACTGAAATACTACAAGATGTCGTTACATACTAATCATTCAATCAAGCAATCCTATTATTTAACCGAAACCATATTAAACCAAAATAATTTATTTTAAAGCAGGTTTATATTACCTTAGTGACAGGTAGATCGTGGGTTCGAGCAAACCAAAGACTATACAATTGGTATTTGTTGCTTCTCCGCTGAGCACGCAGCATTAGGGAGAAAGAGGAAAGACTGGTTTGCTCGGAATCAGAATAATGTGTCAGAGTGGAGCGACAAAATATGTACCCGTTGACTGTTGTTTCAGTGAGCTAGCACTAACAAATCCAACTTAAACGTGCTGGTCTTGTATAAAGCGGACATTATCATGATGATATGATTGTAACTTGTTCTCGCCATGATATAGCTGAAAAATAGCGCTTTCGGCGTTAATCATCAATCACTTGCTCACTTACTCATTACCGTAATCGCATGCATATTACTAATAATAATAGGGTTGGGTTTTTTTCAGAATATCATACAAGTAGAAATAAAACAAAAATCAATATTTAAATCTTGTTTCGAGATAAAAAGTTAGTTTGTGATAAACGTTCATAAGAATGTTATGTAACCACGGCTGCCTATCGATTTAGACATCATATATATGTCAATCATGGCCGTTTTGATCAAAGTTATTTTATTTATTTATGTTTTATGCGCAATTTTTACAACAATACAGTCAGCAGGTAGATAATATTGATGAATTTCTTTAAAAAAATAATAATTACGTAATAAAATGAAATGCATTAAATTTCAAGGTAAACTGATTGAAGTCGAAAAATACACATATAAGTATTTCAAATAGATTTGTCATTGTGTAAGCCTTACGTAAGCACAATTAGAAAGGTTGGAAGATACTAACGGGAGGTAATCAGAATCCGTATATCAAAGAACAACAGACAACACAATGGCCTAAAGAAAAAAACACAAAAGGACAAACAACGATCTACAAAACATAGCCCGAAAAAAACGATCGAGAAACACGAACCCCACTAAAAACCGGGGGTCAACTCAGGTGCTCCGGAAGGATAAGCAGTTCCTGTTCCACTAGTGGCACCAGTCGTGTTTCTCTAGTTACAAATCCGGTGATAAGTCTTAAACGAGGAAAGGACCGGGGTGTGTTTACGACAAGTGGAACATATCCGTGGTCATTTGTGACACAGATATTCCGTAGCGATCAACCAAGTCATGGTGGCGACCGTAAAACTGTAGAAGTGTTGACTTCAACTTAACCAAGAGGAGCCCATGGTTCAGTAGCTTAATATATTTGTTCACAAATTCTCGTATCATATATAATCAAAGATTAACGGGTAAATGTTATTGCTTTCTCATAAATAGGAAATGATAAACAATGAGCGACTTACTCATCATATGTTCTACAAATATAGTCTAACGTTTGTGTCAAATCTCTTCTAAACACGGAATTTTATCACACGGCTTACATTATTTCCTGTATATACACATGTCTTAAATAACTGGCTATATGTACATGTTTGGAGATACCAAAGGGGCATTCAGAATCCGTATATCGAAAAAGAACAGACAACATCATGGCCAGAAGAAAAAATACAAAAGAACATACAACGATCTACATAACGCGCGGCTTTGTAAATTACAAAAACGTGCACTCGAATCGCAGCCGCAAGTGATATTAGCTTACTAGTTGCTTCCCAATGGTCGGTGGTTCTTTCCGGGGACTGGGGTTCTCCCACCACTAAAACTAATTGCCATGATATAGCTGAAATATTGCTGAAAATGGCTTTAAACACAATAAATCAAATCAGCTATACACTTGTCTATAACTCATTTGAGTATCCAACTTTACATCGCACTATGGAATTTACAAATCAATGATTACCATTAGTGATTTGACAAAACAAAATTCTGAGGTAAAGCTAACCATAATTTTGGTGAATGTAGGTTATATACTTCAAAGGAATTTAATCATTTGATATCTAATCAATAGAAATTATATAGTAACTAAGTTCACCTCTGGTCCTCTGAAACGAAATCAGATCTCTATTTTGATTTTCTTCTAATTATATACTAGTATAAAAATAAAATTCAAATTTCCCATAGCAACAGAGGTAAAATCCAGAGGATACATGTGTTTTCACCTGCTTCAATTATTAAACGTCAGAAAAGAAATAGTTTATGTAAAAAAATAAGTTACTGAACATAGAACTTATAAAATTGACAAACAGTATTTCTGGATTTATCGTGGAGCAGAAACGTCATTTTTGTACAATATTAGAAGTGTGGTCATATATGTCTTATCGTTATTGACCAGGTTTTTGTACAATATTAGAAGTGTATTCATATGTCGTATCATCATTGACCTGGCCAATCTTAGTATTGTTATATGTTGGGTCAACTCCATCATAAACCCTTAGACTACTGTCATACACATTGTTTTCTAATCTTCTTCTCCATTTTCAATTCTAACACCACTGACGTTGTGAGTTCGAATCCCGCTCAGGCGAGATGTACTCGATACAACATTATGTGATAAAGTTTGTCAGTGGCTTGCGGCAGGTCGATAGTTTTCTCTGGGAACTCTGGTGTCCTTCAACCTATAAAACTGATCGCCACGATATGACTGAAATATTGCTGAAAGTGACGGTGAATACCTTAACCCCTAACCCTGCAACACCATCATACAAATTGTTTTTTAACTGTTGTTCCCACTTATCAGCGTCAATTGTGTATTTCAGTCTATCATATCATATGTGTTTTCGCCGGTGTCACTATTAATATAAACATTCGGAACACTTCCATTATCAGTATTTAACACTGTATCATAATTCTCTGGTATTGCATACCCTACGCTATTCATGTCAATGGTGTCTTCATATAATAGTTGTTTTCTAAATGGTCCAACATTCCTGTTAATATTTAAAAAAAATTGCGATTTATGAAAATCATAAATAAAGGTAATAACAAAATTACCGAACTCCGAACAATCTTACAAAGAGAAAGTCAAAACTCATAAGTATATAAACAGACAAAATCAGTCAACAACCAGAAAATTGTGAAAACCGTAATGACCCTGACTTGGTACAGGCATTTACAAAGACACAGCATACTAGATTAGGCAGTAAAAAGAGTTTGAAGATACCAAAGGTGTAATCAGAATCTGTAAATCGAAGAAGGACAGACAATACAATGACCAAAAGAAAAAGTACAAGCAACAATCTACAAAAGATACACATAAAACTAAAGATCGAGTAACATGAGCCCCAGTAAAGCTTATTAAACGTTACGACGAATCATTATTTTAACACAAACAGATTGTGGCCATCCTGTTTAGACCCTTTGGTTTCCCCCTCTGACATATTGTGGCCTGATCCTGCTTAGACCCTTTGGTTTCCCTCTCTGACATAGTGTGGCCTGAACCTGTTTAGACCCTTTGGGTTTCTTGTTTCCAACGACTTTTAATTATTTAGCTTTCCAATATTTTGAGTATGAGCTTACCTGATGAAAGTTATTCCAGAAACGAGTCGTGCTCACTAAATTAGATATCTACGTATTGGTGAACATACAACATCAGAACAAATACAAGTTGTGAAATTAATGAATATGTGATATAAAAATTGAAATGGAAAGTATGTCGAGGACTCGTAGCCGAACCATGTGGTAATTGTAGCTGTCACAATTCTAAACCAGAACCAACATGTCTTTGAATAGTTTCTCCTGTGTTAATCTAATACTGGCTTACGGGGGGTATTATGCATATCGGTTAAAGTGTAAATATCACTGTTTATCTGTTTAATTTCGGAATCCGTTAATATATTTCTGGAACATTTATGTATGTCTGTGTTGTTCATTGCTTTAGTTTTCTGTCTGGTGTACCCTATGTTGCCAGTTTCTCTGTATTGTCCAGTTTTGTTTGTCCCTTCGGTATTCTCTAGCCTTTATTTAAGAATAAAATTAAAAACAAAAAATACCACACTGTCGCAATAATTCTAAAATCAAATATCAAAATCACAAAAGAAGTAAAATTGATACCTCTATTACACAAATATGAACACACACTTTCCTGGATTGGTGCAGGCACTTCAATAAAACGTGACGGGGCTCAGAAGAGTTTGAAGATACCAAAGGGTTAAACTAGTTCTATTTGCCCAATCCTCCCCTCTTAGTAATAGATACAAATACTTCAGAATTTTAGTTTCGTATATCAACTGATCTTTAAGAAAATATAATCAATTGATTTTTCTTTAAATCTAACCTTATTTTGCAAGTTATAATGACGATTACAGCAATCAAGACCACGCCACCTACTGTAACACCAGAAATAAGACCTGCAAAAAATACTAATAATTACAGCAATCAAGACCACGCCACCTACTGTAACACCACAAATAAGACCTACACAAAATACTAATGATTACAGCAATAAAGACGAGACCACAGATTGTAACACCACAAATAAGACCTACAAAAAATACTAATGATTACAGCAATCAAGACAACACCACCTACTGTAACACCAAAAATAAGACCTACACAAAATACTAATGATTACAGCAATAAAGACGAGACCACAGATTGTAACACCACAAATAAGACCTACAAAAAATACTAATGATTACAGCAATCAAGACCACGCCACCCACTGTAACACCACAAATAAGACCTACAAAAATATTAATGATTGCAGCAATCAAAACCACCCCAGCTACTGTAACACCACAAATAAGACCTACAAACAATACTAATGATTACAGCAGTCAAAGCAAGACCATATACTGCTACACCACAAATAAGACCTACAAACAATACTAAAGATTACAGCAAATAAAACCACCCCAGCTACTGTAACAGCACAAATAAGACCTACAAAAAATACTAATGATTACAGCAATCAATACCACACCAGCTACTGTAACACCACAAATAAAATCTACAAAAAAAACCCAAAAGATTGGCTTAGAAGTTGCAGACAACCAGTAACAATATAGCATTCATTGAAAACAAGATTTTTAAAAATGATTCTGGTATCAATAGCGTTGTAGAAATTCATTTCAATAAAAACGACATGTATGTTTCTGATATACAAGTTCTTCGCTGCTGCTATGATATTGGTAGTTAGATTTACCTCTACCTATCGAATCACTGCCCATAGCATCTATAGTTTGTGTTTTTAACCTGTGTCCATTGTGAGTACATATAATTTAGTAACAGCTGAAATTTGAGCATGGAAGCAGAAAATGTGCAGTACAACACTAGATTTTACCCTACAAATGTATGCTTTGAGACCAAACTGATTAATTTGATTTGCTTCTCGGTTTGCTACATCCCCACTACCCGGTCATTTCTTGAGACTTGGCTCCACTTCAAAAACTTGGTGGGGTCCGTGTTACTCATCGTTTTAGTTTTCTGTGTTGCTGTTGCTGTTTTTTTTTTGTTTTTAGTTTTTTGTCTTCGTCCTGTGTGTTGTGTGCCCAGTGTTTCCGGTTTCCCTGTCCATTATTGCCGCTTCGGTTTTCTCTAACGTTTATTTGCCCTTTCTGAGGTACTTAGATTTCCCATTACAATATTTCAATCCAAATGTCGGTCTTTTTCTCTATTTATCCCTTACTGTTCTCATTAACTCTTTTTAAGAATCTACAATTTGAGTGTATTCCCCATCCCATATTAACTGGAAAACAAAATTGTATGTGAACAACAATTCACAAATAGTGAAGCTGGGGTCAATATACAGCCAATCATGTATTAAGATGTCACCTTTGGGACAAAGAAAAAAGTGGCCTTATAAGACAGGTGACATCTTAAAAGAGGTTAAGTGCATATGTAATTCTCTATGACAGGACAAAAAAAAGGATGACCTCTAAATACAGGTGACTGTGTAATAGAGGTGACCGCATGGACAGGTTTGACTGTATTGTAGTGGGCGTACATCCCTATTCATAATCTTTCATTGATCACGAAGTGCCACGCCACAGACTATTTGTACTTTTATCTTCAGCAAATCAACACAGCAAACTCGGGATAAAATTACAAGAAGTTTACAGCACATTGTACCGGCTTGCAAACAAAGTCAAATATATAAGTTATGAACAGAAAGTTTAAATAGTGATGGTCACCAATTCCACCAATATCAACAAAACAAACAACCACCTCTCACCTTAACTGACTGTACACGAAATATGAAAAGAAAGTTTAAACATTGGTGATCAATTCCATCAATATCAACAAAAAGAAAAATCACCTCTCACCATAACTGAACTCGCTGAACACAAAACAGACCACGACGTATGACGTTGGAAATCCAGATCCTGGACAGGCACACAAATGTAGCGGGGTTAAACCGGTTGATGGGATCCTCTATAATCCCCTCTTGATAACTGAACCGCAGATTATTTACATATGGAATACAATTATGTTCTTACCAATAGTGCTAGTATTTGACTCATAAGTCACGTTGTGATGCATGATCTTTGTAATAGTCGTTGACGAATCACGTGGTTTAAGGGTAGTAGTCACGTCAATTATGTCATCTAAATGATGGAGAACAGAGTATATTTATTGGATATTAAACACTAATTCTTGGTAATTACTAAAACAAATGTGACGGTCAACAATTCCACTAATATCAACAATACGAACAACCACTCCGCACGTCAAGAAGCACACATTCACTTCAAAAATCGCACGCACGCACACACAAACACACCGTAAAATGACAAACAACGATGTACAAATAATTACACAGAAAGCTAAAGTTCGAATAACATGAACCCACTAAAACCAGCGAGTGAACTCGGGTGCTCCTGAAGGGATAACAGTTCCTGCTCCACAGGTGACACCCGTGGTGTTACTCTTGTTACAAATCCAGTGATGAGTCATGAATGAGGAAAGGACCAGATTGTGAATATGCACACGGAACATATTCGTGGTCATTTGTTACACTACACAGATATTCCGTAACGATTAACCAAGTTATGGTGTCGACCTTAAAACTTTCGAAGTGATGACTCCAAATTAACCACTAGGTACCCTTGGTTAAGTAGCTTCCTTGTTATAATCTTGGTGAGTAACAGTTTATTAGCAAGGGTATCGCCCCGGTGATAGTAATAAAACGTAATTTATAATATATGACTATATAGTAAATAAACGTAAGAGAAGACCGAAGGGACAATCCAGAGGAACTGGCATTATAGGGTACACAACAAGAAGTAAAACAAACACAAAAACACAACACTATGTCACCCTTTAAAAGATTACCTTATATGGTATACGATAAAATTAGATATTTACGTTTTATCATTGATATGACTTTGGTTGCACACGCTTGAAATATCATATACAAAGGCACGTTCACCTTTGAAAAGAGGCAGTTTAGTTTACATTAACAATGAAGTGTTTATAATATTAAGCTACGATATGCCATACACATAATTTGCTGGACATTACACCATTCAGTCTTTAGAAACGTGGTGAGCTCAAACATGAACTGTGTCAATATGAACCAGTTGAGGACTCACAATCTGACATTTCAGTCGGGCAATTATCGAAACAGCCAAAAACACTGGATGACCTAGAGCGCTTCGATTTGAAATCTTAATCTTGTCCTATTAGAATCGAAATAATAATTGGTAGCCATATAATTATATAGTTTTTACCACGGGCTGCCACTTTATGCCGAATATTTTACCCAGAGAGCGGACCAAAACTAAATGTTCGGTTTTGGGGAGTTCCATTGTATCAGCATAACCACAATGAGCGCATCGGTGGTATAATGATAAGTATGTTCACTTCGAGTGTGGTAGATCGTGCGTCCTAGACAAGATCGGGTCAAATAAAAGATTATAAGATTGGTATGTGCTGCTTCTACGCTAGGCACACAATATTGTGGAGTCGAGCAAATAATGGCCTAGCTCGGAATGACGATATGTGTTCGAGTTGACTGATATGTCTACCCGCAGAATGTTGTTTCAGTGTTCTAACAAAATGGACATCATCGTTATCTCATTCAAATAAAAACGTAGATATCAGATTTAGTGTATACGACGTGCTCTTCAGGTACACTCGAAGCCCAAAAAATGTCATAGTTTTCGGAAGCAAAGAACCAAAGATAGAAAAAAGATGGAGAACTTTAATTCTTGCCATGCTATATCTAAAGAAATAAAATTCATGGCATTTGATTGTTTATTCGATGGTATTTAACGCCACTTTCAACAATATTTCAGCTATATCGTGGCGGTCAGTTTATTAGTGGAGGAAACCGGAGGACCCGGTAAAAAAACCCGACCTGTCACAAGTCACTGACTTTATCACTTAATGTTGTACACCTCACTCTGATCGAGATTCGAACTCACAACGTTAGTGGTGATAGGCACTGATTGCATAGGTAGTTGTAAATCTAACTTCCATACGATCACCACCATGACTCCCCTCTAAGCTGATTTGGTATGATGTGTTCGAGTGAAGAGACATGTCTACTATAGGACTTTTGTGTCTGTTATATAGCACCATGAATCTCTAACTAAAAGTGTTTTTCTAGTACATTATCATGTTATTAATAACTAACATGTTCACACAATGATATAGCTGGACGTGTACTTAACTTATCTTAACCTAACACGACGGGCTTCACTAGTGGAGCTGGAACTGCCTACACTTCCGGAGCACCTGGGTTCATCCTCGGTTTGTCGTGGGGTTCGTGTTACTCGATCTTTAGTTTATGTGTATGCTTTGTAGATCGTTGTTTGTCCTTTTGTACTTTTTCATTTGGCCATTGTGTTATCTATTCTTCTTCGATATACGGATTCTGATTACCCCTTTGGTATCTTCAAGCTCTTCTTGTATTAAAACAGCAAAATCACTCACTGTTCACCGTGATGTAGAGTAACAGTTTTAGGCGTGACCTTTGATAGCTTGGTCGAAGACACAATATTTCAACAATTATCTATTATATTCTGTTTACCCTGTGATATCCATGACTTCCCTGTATTATCTATACGAGTTCCATCTTATCTTGTCTACGTGTAGTATTTTTCAGCATTTAAAAGCTTCAAATTCACAAAAATGACCATAGCATATCGCAAAATGGTACAACGTACACATTTGGTAAAAGCAGAGTGAACATAACCATAAATAAGTACTCACTTTGTTTACAAAGGAAATATTTTACAGTATCATCACAGGATATGTGTGTTTTATATAGCACACTGTTGTTCAGTGTGGCAGCCACACATCCAATAGACTTGTAGTCTCCTGCGTCATCTGTAAAGAACCGTTTACATTATTGATAGACTTACTACAAGCTACTTTCATATTAAAAATCAGTTTAATCCTTTGACTGCGACGTTTCGTGTATAATCGTAATGCCGTGTGCGGAGTTATTCCTAACGTTATGATCCTTCCAGCAGTATGACGCCATTTTAGCAGCAGTTTGACGTTACTTACCGTTCATTTTAATCTTAAAGAGGTTCTATATGTGCAATATCTGTATCTGATTTCAAATTGTGCAATCTAATCATAATGTATTTGCGTAGCTTATTCTTAAAGAAAATAAACGTAAATTTCTTTCCCAAGGTACATATATGTCCCTAGCGCAGTCAAATGGTTAATTAAATTGTTGTCAAGAAGGTTGAAATCTTGATTCACCATTACTACATTTTGTATTTACTATCCACATTCTTCTCCACATGTAATCAGTAAAGAAATGTTGTTAGTAAGTATACGTGGTCACCGTCAGTCAACATTTGAAACTTTCATACATTTCATAATGAAATTATCATTAAGAAAGGGACTTGTACATTCAACCTGACTTGCCGTTCCAGCTCCGATCCACATACTATCCGTCAGAATCGTATTCGGAGCGGATACGAACACTGTCCGAAGTTTGCTCTACATCATCACCAATGTTAATATCATTCTGACAATGTAAAAAATCAAACAGCTGAAAATGTGCTATATATTATTATAATACTGATGAACAATCTAACATCTATATTCAGGGTCGGCCTTAAATCAATTGGATTAATTGCTCACAATTGGGCCCCGCTCTGGAGTTATATATTCTCGTCTGTTCAAGTACATATAATAACACACTGCTGGATTTACACAACCAGAAATAATGATGGATGTAGTATCCCAACGTGAAATCTGCTCGGTCATGCAATAAAGTCGGTCACTTGTTTTGATTTACAATTCTGGCGCAGCACGAGACCAATGACGTCATTCTGTATATTCATAGCGTACATAAATACAGAAAGAATTCTTTTCAACGTCAAAATTACAAGATGAGATTAAAACAGAGAAGTTTGAATTGAATAAATTCCATGCAAGTATAAAAGATCCTTTTTACTAATGTCTTGTTTTCCTGATCATTATTCTTGTTAAATATGTTTCCACCGATGGTATTCCCCAAGCATTTTTATTTTCCCGGTTTGTTGACATAATCGTCATCACGTTCATGGCCGTTTCTGGAATGTAGGCCAAGCAAATTGTATTTTAAAATATTTGAAAATATGATGATTGATCATTCAGATTCCACCATTTTCTAGAAAATGACCGTTTTACCGGGAAAATACATACAAGTGCTCTCCATTAGTCACACAATGGCAGATTATTTTGCATTTCCACTGCTGCTTTAATAACAAATATACCCCTTACTTCTTGGGGTAATGAAATGAAATTCACAGAGAAGATAGAAAAAGAATTAATTTAACAGCAATAATCAAAATGTATAGCATAAATTGAACAGAGAATTAAATTAAACCAGACAGAAAAATGAGATTATCTGGGTAAATAAAACCTGTCATTATCACAAATAGCATCAACGAAACTGTATTGCTACCACCCTGTGATAATAAATGTGATTAAGATAAATTGAAATCAGTCATTAATTGCTTTACAAAAATATGGCAGGATGTAGTCAGTCAAATAGATTATATTGATAAAAACAAAAACACCAAATTCACCGGATTAAATACTTTATTATGTGGGTAAGCAAGTTTAATATTTGCGTCAAATAATTATTATTTAATACTTCAATTTCAAACTATTTAAAAAAAAACATCTTTTGAATTTTTCAGACAAAACAATTACACTGAAAAAGCTAAAATACTGTACTTTCTTAATCTGGTTTACTTTTTAAGCTTGATTGGCCTTTGACAAAATCATGTGCTTTATTGACTTTTGATCGACTTTATGTGACGTAATAGGACGCCATTTGGAAAAAGGGTAGTCAACAAATATGGGTCAGTGTGTAATTATTATCGGTCTTTTTTCCATGAAACTGTACGCATGTGAGCAAGAATAGATGATTATAATTAAAAAACAAAATGTTTACTTTTCAAACATGAACAAAATAATCAAACATTATCCAATGACTGACCGACTTATTGTCATACGAGAATACATTAATGCTATCATTTTCAGAGCAATGTATACAAACACAAAACACGGACGAGAACAGACATACAGATCGTATTTCATGTTGCATGTAGGAATACAAGGTGTCTGTTTAAAAAAAGACAACGCAACCTGACAAATAAATGTTAAGTTATAAAATCAACGTATGAACGCATGATTTGGGTCTCTACATCCATAGACTTTGGCATGTTATATTCTACTAATGAATGAAATGGATTAGAACCCGGTTTCGTCTCTTATTGTCAAACTCAACAATATGAGTTAGTATGCGAGTTTAGTTGGATAATATGAAGCAGCCGGCCGCGATACTGGTATTACCAGTATTGTAATATTTACAATACTGGTATTACCAGTATTATAATATTCACAATACTGGAAATTCCAGTATTGTAATTTTACAAATCTGGTAATACCAGTATCGTGCATATACAATACTGGATGTACCAGTATCGTGCATTTACAATACTGGAATACCAGAATCGTTGATCTATACACAATACCGGAAGCTCCAGTATTCTTCATCCAACAATACTGGTAATAATAGTATTGTAAAACACACGATACTGGAAGCTCCAGTATTCTTCATCCAACAATACTGGTAATACTAGTATTGTAAAGCACACAATACTGGTAATACTAGTATTGTAAAACACACAATACTGGAAGCTCCAGTATTCTTCATCCAGCAATACTGGTAATACTAGTATTGCAATACACACAATACTGGAAACTCTAGTATCTGGTAATTTGACACGAGTGGGCAGAGCCTAATTCTAACTGTAAATCACAGCTCATTGTATTTACCGTTAGTATTAGGCTCCGCCCAGTCATGTCAAATTACCTTACCAATATATATCAAACTCTAAGGGACCATACAAAATATTTTGACATTACAGGGCTTTTGCCTCTTATGCTATGTACAGCAGAAATGACGTATGAGTATGAATTATATTCAATTCTTTTAGTATAATGTAGACACAAAAAGTCGGGTTAACCGGAATTCTACCTATTCTTTCAATATCTACAATACTGGTATAACCAGTATTTTCCAGAATCTTCCAGTATCGGCAATACTGGTATTACCAGTATTTTCCAGAATTTTCCAGTATCTGCAATACTGGTAATACCAGTATTTTCCAGAATCTTCCAGTATCTGCAATACTGGTATTACCAGTATTTCCCAGAATCTTCCGGTATCTACAATACTCATATTTTGGCAATGACCAGTATCTTCTAGTATTGCAGATACTGGAAAATTCTGGAAGATACTGGGATACTAGTATTTACCAGTATCTGTACCAGTATTGCAGATACTGGAAGATACTAGTAAAATACTGGTATTACCAGTATTGTGTACCAGTATTGTAGTACCAGTATCGCGGCCGGCTGCTTCATATTATCCGTTTAGTTTCAAATTCCCTGCTCTGTATGAATGTGTTGCTTATATTATTTGATGCTATCATTTACCTGTTTTAATTTCAAAGTCTTGCTCAACACGAAATATATTTGTCCAAGCAATATCTTTACAAAATGTCGAAGATGGTAGTAGTTTATGTTTTCTTCGGCAACGTTGCATTATTTCAAATTTTGTTTGAGCCCAAATCGATTGTGACGTTTCTGTTTTTGCTTCACTTCCGTCGTCTGTAAGTAAACGGACATGCTTGATGTATCATGGCATAAGTAGCTATAAATGGAACCTGCTTAAGCATATTAATGCCTTAAAATTAATGTAATTTCCCGCAAACACAAAATAAATTATAATTTCAACAAGACGTTCTTGAGTATGGAATAAAATAAAATCATTCGACAATTAGTCCCCGAGGGTATCATCCGCCCAATAGTCAGTGCTTCGTATATTAGATATATTTATTACTGAAATTTATAGTTCCTAATATAATGTAATTATTAAAAAAAAATAAGGTTCTCCTCCCTCAGGCATGGATGACCTTGAACAATTTTATCTATACTGTTTCGGCCCTTTGGTTTTATTGCTTCCAAAACTCTAAATTATTTGGCTTTCAAATCTTTCGATTTTGAGCGTACCTGATGAAGGTTATTCCAGAAATGCTTCGTGCGCACTAAGGTTGATATCTACGTTTTTACTTGAGGTATATTTAATAACATGAACAAGAAGAATAAATAAACGGTGCTTAATGTCGTTTCTTCGGTCAATAATCCCAACACTACGTCCAAATACCCACCTCAATATTTATTATATCCATATAACTAGTTTACCCCGCCACATTTATAAAGTGTCTGTACAAGGTAGGTGAGTGAGCGGTCATGTGTGCTTGGGGTATCGATTTTGCTTCTATCTTTATCATGTTTCCATTGGATTTTGGAATTTGGACAGTGTGTTATTTTAGTTTCTTTATTTTTTTTCTTTTTTCTTTTATTGTGATTATTAAATTAATATGCTCAGATAACTCGAAAACTGTCCTTTTCCTTTTTACTATTGTCTTGTCTGTCATTCAATTTCAGCTTCTGGTTTGCCCTTTTGTATCTTCAAACTTTCCTTAATTCGATCTTAAGTAGTCGTTCCCTACGACTTACATACAATTTTCAGCTTAGTTTACTGCACTGCATCAAAATCATAAAATCTTTACACCGAGATGAACAGATCCCACGCTCATTTTCGATATTCTGTTCAGGCCTTTTGGTTTTCTTACTTCAAAACACTATACAATTATTTATCTTTCCAATGTTTCGATATTGAGTGTACCTGATGAAGGTTATTCCAGAAGCTCGTCGATCGCACTAAATTTGATACCTACGTTTTTATTAAAATAATTTGTGGAATCTTCTAATGAAAAAGACTATGTTAGGTATATTGTTCTCGTTATAAATACAATCAATAAAAACATTTTACCGCAAAAACCCCCTAGAGTACTGTCAGTACTATTACAGTATAGTTTTACGAAATTAACATGGCCTACACTTGTGCAGTACGACGTCATACAGTTTTTGCCATCAGCCGGATCAGAAACAAAACTGCTATCACTGAAATCTAATAAAAAAAAAAAAAAAAATCTAATAACATATATTACCTTAGTTGGTTTTCCAATCTTTTGACTATGAGCGAGCTTGGTGAAGGTTTTTCAAAATACCTGTCGTGTGGACTAAACTAAATATCAATGTTTTCATTACATAAACAATACGTAGAGGAAACTCATTGTAATTGTACTACAATTGGTTTTAGTTCTAATAAAAATTACTGTTTTATGATTTGTACAAAAGTATGGAATATATATGTTTTTTGTGTTTAACGCCATTTTCAATAATATTTCAGTTATATTTTATGGAAAGAAAAATACAGAGAATTTATGGAAAAGAGCTTCGTATATATAAACAACATTTATTGATTGCAATACCGCGTAAATAAAGGTAATAACAAAATTACCGAACTCGGAACAATCTTACAAAGAGAAAGTCAAAACTCATAATTATATAAACAGACAAAATCAGTCAACAACCGGAAAACTGTGAAAACCGTAATGACCCTGACTTGGTACAGGCATTTCTAAAGAAATGGTGGGTTGAATCAGATTTTAAGGCGCCAAACCTCCCGCTCTCATTACGGTTCAAAGGTTCCGGCTGTCACTATAACAGTATTTAAATACAGGAACAAAATAGGTAAAATAGTTGTCAAAGCAGTACCATATTCGGTGACGTAAATGTCAAAAATATTTTTACGTCACACATTGACAAAAAAATTCTTGACATTTTTGACTTCTTTATCTTTATACATTTTCACTATATGAAAATGCATCGCTTATAATTTTTTCTGCAGAGACGGAATATATTTCGACAAGATATTGGTATCGGAATATAAACTTTTTAAGAGATCGAATAAGGCGAATCTTTTTATAGCCCTGGTCCAGTAGCCTGTTTCTCAGATGAAGATGACGTTTCAGGAAGTCAGAATAATTGCTACTGGCCCTTGCATAGCGAATCAATTGCGAGATGTAAACACCATATGCAGGAGAAGCTGGTATATTGCTGCACATGTTTGGAAAATTTATGATTTTAAAATTGAAGTCGTCCCGCTTATCATAAATTTTAGTACTGAGTTGACCACTGTCGTCAAATTCGAGGTATAAGTCCAAAAAATGATGCGGACGAAGCTGTATCGGTGGTCTCTTTAACTTCCAGCTCTGGAGGATATATCAATGGAAGAAATTCTGCAAATCTAGAATTATTGATAGATAAAACGTCATCAATATACCTGTATGTGAAATTAAAGGCTCTAGCCTCATGAATCTTCTTATCTTTTACAAGCTTTTGAAGAAACTCCGACTCATATGAATATAAAAATAAATCGGCTAGAAGAGGGGCACAATTCGTACCCATTGGTATGCCGACGACCTGCTGAAACAGTGTCCCTCCAAAGGAGACAAATATGTTATCGATGAGGAACTCCAGCATACTGATCACTTGTTCCTCGGAGTAGCATGTTTTACCTTTATGAATTTTGTTTGAAAAATATGTGGAATTGTAGCCTAACACAACAAATTTTGAGCCATAGTTTCTATAAATAGACAGCAAAATTATTATAGCACAAAATGACAACAATGTCTTACAAGAAGGCATCATCTATATTATTTTCTGGGAGTTCAAACTTTAATTCGTCGTCTCTGTTTATTCGTCGTCGTATTTCTGAGCGTGTAATTGTATCGTTCGTGTGTCAATCCCTTAGCAATGGATCTTGCATTAAGCATCAAATATCATAGTTCTTTATTTTTGAAAATTTCATTAATTATAATACGGATGGCACAAGTGGAACAGAAACTGTTAGCTATTCCGGAGCACCTGAGATCAACCCCCATTTTCTTTTTTCTTTTGTTTTGTATGGTTCGTGTTGCTCAACCTTTTGTTTTCTGTGTAGTTTCTCGTATATCTTTGTTGTCCTTTTGTCCTTTTTGTTGGCCATTGCATTGACTGTCTGTGATTTGCGGCTTCTGATTACTCCTTTTAATATCTTCTAACTATTCTTATGGCTTACTATTTTGACCTTGTCGTACCCAAGATCGATTTAATATGTCACCATAGATCTATAGGGTATTCAATATGTACTAACTTACTGTTATAAACAAAGAAACTATTACTCCTATCTCTGTTGATACAGCTACCAAAACTGCTGCTGTGACCTCTCTCTCTAAGACAAACACATTCCTGAGTTTCCTCCTTTAATTATATAACGTGACAACGTGTATTTGCACACAACAGAAACAAACATAAAGACTTCGAATTTCAATCTTTTTGTTTAGAAATAATTAGCATCATAAAACCTAACACAATGATTTCTACATGATAAAAGAGGAGACAGCATTAATCCTTGTAATCTAGTATTTAGTAGGGAGACGAACAGGGTACGACAAGTGAAACGTTTCTTACCCTCCTCGCTAGTAGTGCAGGAATTGCTTAACTTCCGGAGCAGTTGAGGTCAAACCTAGCATCAAGTGTTGTTCAATCTTTAGTGTTTTGTCTATTATTATTTGTCTCTGTGTCGTTATTATTTTGCGTTGTCTGTACTTCTGCGAAAACAGCTTCTTATTACTCGTTTGGTAACTATTTATTTGCGAAATTGCATATTTTGAAGATAAACAATGATATAATTAAACATAATATCTTAATGGTATGAGATTTTGAGATTTGTATGATAATTTACCAATATGTATCTTGCTCCTTGTAAGATTATTCATACTCAGTCGTGTAAGCAAGAATTATAATAACTACATACTCATTGGTGGATTGTAAGAACATTTTGAAGATACCAATCGGGTAATCAGAAGCGTAAATCAAAGACGAACAGACAATCCCTTGGCCAAAAGAAAACTGACAAATAATGATCTGCAAAGCACTCCACAGAAAACTATAGATCGAGCAATACGAACTTCATTGAAAACCTGGGGTCACCTCGTGCGCTCCGAAACGGAAAAGGCTTCTGTTACACATGTGGATCTCGTCGTGTTACTCTTGTTACAAACCAGGTGATAAGTCATGAATAAGGACGTACAGAACCAGGTTGTGATTACGACAAGTGGAACATATCAGTGGTCACTTGTGAGACAGATATCCGTGACGGTTAACCAAGTAATGGTGGCGACCGTAAAACTTTTGAAGTGATGACTTCAACTTAATCACATGCAAAGTCAAGCTTGGGCGAATTAACAAGGCTATGGTCATGGTGATTAACGGTATTTCAGTTATATCATGGCGGTCAGTTTTACTGGAATAAACATCAATCGTTTTTATATATCAGGTTGCTACAAATCAGCATAAATGTATACTAATATTAACAAAACGTAGATAATGTGTCATTTTGACACATACATGCAACTTTAAACATGGAAATCAAGCTAAAAATTGCTGTGCAAGTATTTGAGTCACCCAAATGGAAAATCAACTGACATTCAACAACATGTGTATAGATATAATTCGTTAAAACTATAAGTATTGACAAAGCTGTTAATTGATACAAGGAAGGTTATTTCAACTTTATATGACTGTCATGTATAAATACCTTGTAACCAAAATAGGTAGATACCATACACTGTGCCTGACACTGTCCTAGTGATGGGTTGTGATGTGTAGACGCTATGTTGTTTACAGCGAAACATCCTTACATGGAGCAATATAAAAACAACTTTAACAATGCATAAATTGGTAGCAAGAGGTACGCTTGACAAATTTGGGAGATGCGGCTTTGCGTTCCCTTGTTTTCATATTAAATTTGAAATGTACTCCAATGGCCTTGTGTACCATCAAACATTAAAATGAAGATTATGGTCAGCTATAAGCTCTTTTTTCATAGAACTAATATTATTCACATGATATGTACTATGTCACGAAGGACAACTTTTATTATCAAGTTCATTCTGTGCAAGAACGCTACTCACACAGTTATATGTGAGGATCACACATTTACTGGCATGTGGAACAGTTGCATCACCGCTTTATTTCACACCACAACTTTTTCTTGAAGTACCCAAACCAAGCCATGAGTGTGCTATCTGACGTGTAAATGATGGTTAAGTCCATCGGTTCTCTTAGAACTAGTTTTAAAATAAGCCTAAGCAACTAATAAAGCTATGTCACGAAGGATAAATATATTCTGTATAAAGTTCAAGATTGCAACATTTCTGTTCATCCAGTTACATGTGAGGGTCAACATTTGATGCGAGTGTTTAAAACACTTACATGATCGCACTTTTTATTGACATATCTCTCCCATGCCAGCAGGAGTGATTTTTCATGTCTGTTATTCGTCGAATTACTGCTTCTGGTGACCCCCTTTGGTATTTGCAAGCAGATATATCATAAAAAAGTTTGAAGATACTAGAGAATTAATCGGAAACCGTGATGCGACGGACACACACACACAATAGTCAATAGGACACACGAACTACTGAAATCGGCAGTTAAGCCAATTGTACCCGATACACCAGTTTCTTCTGCTCCACAATTAGAAAACAGTTTGGGAGGGCAGCAATCATGACATACTGACCTAAGCCAATGTTGGCTGTCTGATTAGGGCCTTTGACTTACTTACCCCCACTTACGCACTTAATTAGATATTTTCGTTTATATATTAAATGACAACTGACGAATAGAAGTATATCGTAAATTCTAGGGTTATGTGGTTTAACGCCACTTTCAACAATATATCAGTTATATCATGGCGGTCAGTTTTATTATTGGAGGAAATCAGAGTACCCGGAGAAAACCACCGACCTGTCGCAAGTCATTTACGACGTTATCACATAATGTTGTATTAAGTGAATCTTGACAGTTCGGGATTCAAATTCTTCACGGCCCCCTCTAGAAGGCAACACTCCCTCATATAGTTAATACATTGGTATAAGTCTAAACGTTGTAAAATCTTTGTCTAAATATCTACCTAATATTTCCATCCAAGGCAAAGTTACGTGATAAACCTTTTCTCCTATCCAAAATGTCTTCCCCTTTAATTCAGATATATTACGTAAAATATTTTGATCATTCTCCAGTTCGTGTTGTCCACATTCGCTTACAGCGGAATCCCATGATACTCCGTTTGGATAATAGTGTGGTAGCATTGTTGATTTTCCTGGAAGATAAGAAGACAAAACGTAATGTAAACTTTTAAAACACAATATTTGGGCACATACAGCTAGCCTAACACCGCCACCTTTCTAAGTGGCTATGCCAAGCCAGGGAAGTGAGCAGTCATGTTTATGTCTGCTAGGGGTATCGGCTTTAACCCTTTTTCTACAATTTGTCTATTAGATTTGGAACTGTTCCTAATGTGTGGTATTTTTGGTTTTTCATTTTACTTGTTAACTGTTATTTGATCATTGTATCTTTACATGTGTATGTTTTCATGAACATGTTAATAGTCAGCATCACAACTTTATCCTTATTGGCATAACACAACAAGCACCATGCATGGAGCTATAAGGGAAGAACGTGGCCTACTACTGTCTTATTCTGTCTGGTGAAGCTAGTAAAAAGTATTGTCTTTATTGTCATAACACAACAAGTGGAGCAAAAAGGAAATAACGTGATCCACCATCTTACGATTAGTTCTGCCGTCCTATAATCACTCTAAATGAAAAAAAAAATCGAACATTACATAAGTGTCCTTAGTTCATTTTGGATCAATATAAGTGATGAAGAAGACTTTGATCTTCCCTCACTGTCATGGATACCAACATTATGTTAAAGTACATACAACTTGGAAATATCACAACATGCTCATGCTGCCATTTATGTTTATGATAGTATGTGGATTTTTTGAGTGGTAGCGAATCTGTGCAGGTTTGTATTGTTTGTTTATATCAGTTGGAGTTCCCATTAACGAGTTTATCTAACCACGCCACACTTGGATGTCCTAGGCCACGACCTGGATTTCCAACATCATATGAATTGGTACTCTTTTGTGTAGTGACTTGTAATGAATTGTTAACCATCACTGTTTATACTTTATTTTATTTATAAACACTAAACACTGCACAATAACACAAAGAAAAAAAAGTACAAAAAATAATACTATGATCAGCAAAAAGAAAACTACACAATGATGAAAAGAAATTTGACAAATAGGCAAATAAAGATCCACACAGAAAGAATACACAGAAAAGATTTAATGGTTTCACCAGGTGATCTCCAAAAATATTGTCGTGACCTAAATAGTTAAATTTAGATCATTACTTCTAATCTTAAAATAAATCACTTACGTGTTTGCAATTATAATCAACTTGTTTATTTGACATTTCTACTCTTTGCCCTACTATAATATCCAATTCACAATTGGCAGATATGCTTCAAAAATCCATATGCATGTTTGTTTCGAGGAAAATGATACAAAAGTGTGTTTCTACAACTATGAAAGTTGTCATAAATTTTTTTGGGTTTATTTTACTACGCCCTTGTCGCTACTGTATACGAGTGACTGATTCAAATCAGCAGTTGTTCTTTAGCTGTATTATGGCCAGAACAAGCTATTTTTGGTGATGATGTTTTATACTAGATCATCACGCTTAGTTGGATTTTGATTCTTTTAATCTTCTGTTGTCCCTTTTCTTTTGCCAATTGTATTGTCTGGTCTTTTTTGATTTACAGATTCTGGTTACCCCTTTGTTATCTTCAAACTTGTATGTGTTCAATATTCTGTATTAAGTCATCAAAATAAAACCCTACTAACTCATAATCAAATGCCCCAATACTAATGATCCACAATGATCGCTGGCAAATCACCTCCTTCCATCATGTCCCGTCCGTGTCTGTTACGAAAACAAAATAAGTGTTATCTGTTACGTATTTAACACGAGCTTTATTCTTACTCCGTACTGCTGCCTGTTTAGCTGAGAAGCAGCAAATACCAATGTCATACTCTTTTGAAGCCACGATGTTACATGTTTCACACGCGAGACCCTAACCATTACACCACCGATGTGGGTAGTCATACCGCAGAAAAAGAACAATCTGTGTTCAAGCTTTAACTTGGATACTCAAAATAGAAAGAACCACACTTACCAATAATCAAAAGAGCCAATACTAACACAGTGATCGTTAATACGTCACCCCCTTCCATCATCTCCGTGTCTCCTTATATAAAAATATATTTGTTATCTGAACACGGAAGTCTTTCTGTCTCAAGTAAATAGATATTGATCTAAAATTAAGTTGTTTGTAATTTTTAGGGCGTAAACTATTTAAAGGAAAATACCATGGTCTTAATAAGTTAGTGTGAAAATTTAAATGACAGTAAATAAAAGACATGTGTGTTAATGAATGTTAAAAATAGCATACCGTAAGGTAGAATTTGGTCATTGAAGTTGCATGTAGCACCAAATAATGGGGATCGCCATTGTTCCGAACTCTCCAATGTGAGGAGACAAAAGGCATAATCCGTTCTCGGATTATACCTGCAATTAAAGCTCTTCCAAAAGAGCCGTGACGTCACGATGTCGGTATCGTCTATCATATCAGCATTTATCAGTTGCCATTTTACCATTAACAATTATGTAAATCGTAAAATGACGTCGTATCGTTTGATATTTACAAAATCATTATGACTTGATGTCAAACATGTTATTGCACTAACGAAAAGGGAAAGTGGGAGAAGAATTTTGTTTTGTAATCACCGATCAGGACTACCCTTGTCAACCCATCGACCAGTGACTACGAAAAACACGGGAAAGTACGACAGCATTGGAGACAAAAAGGGAAAAATAATATGTGTACGCATAAAACGAGTTTAAAGTGACAATTATTTAACCCACGACCAATCATGTAAAACATACATGGAATTATGCGTAGATACCCCCCCCCCCCCAAAAAAAAAATAATTATACCAATAAACTAATTGGTTTCATGAAAATGTCACATAGAATGGGAATATTAAGAAAAAAAATTAAGACGATATACAAATTGTTAACATTGTATTGCAGTTGATCTGATATTAAAACATAACCAAAAGGGCTCGATGTTGGGAAGAGTCAGAGACATTATTTATTCAACTAACATGATCCGTCTCCGTGTCGTCACACGAAGAGGTGTCATGGACGCTTGCACTACGACAGGAAATTCCAAATATTCATATTTCTAATTGGGTCTATTAATGTTAATAAAGGTGTTTTTGTTTAATAATTCGTTATTTACGAATAAAAAGTTACAATGTATTGAATTATAACAATTGTTCAACTGACTGGAGTTTTCCTGAGGCGTAAGCTATTTAAGTCTTTTTGTAGCAAGGTATCTGCTTTCACGTGACGTTGACAAAGGTCAAATGCAGGAGATTGTATCACCTGCACTGTTTAAACTATACCAAATCACCATAGAATATATAGGTAGTGTTGGTGAAAAAAAGATGAATTTCATATTGGTTTTATAAATTTAAAAGTCTCTCGGAGTAAGTAAGCCAGAAATATTAACAGCATACCCAATAAATGAGATCATATATACAAATAGATCATTTAGATGAAACATATTTAATCTTACCAAAGGGGTAATCAGAATCAAAAGGACAAACAATAATCTACAAAGCACTTCCCAGAAAACTAAAGATCTCACAACACAAACCTCACTTAAACCAGGGGTAAATGCAGGCTCTCCAGAAGGATGTGCAGTTCCTGCTCTACTAGTAGCATCCGTCGTGTTACCAAGAAACTTCCAAATTCCTTATTCAGGAAACGAATTGTTGTAAACTCATTCATTTGTTTATTTTTATTGGATGTTGCGTTGAATATATATAAAGGACATTTAATTGGTTGGTCGTCTCAGTCGTTTTTGCTTGTTCTGTTGTATTACTATATTATGTAATATTTTTAACCAATAAAAAAAATTACATACTGTCAGAACAGTTCCAAATTCCAATAGACAAATCGTAAAAAAAGAGGTCAAATCGATATTCCTAGCACATAAATACATGACCTTTCACTTTCCATGGTTGATACAGTTACTATATTTAAAAAATATTCAAAAAGACAAAAAATGATCCGGATTGAAAGAATACGAAGAAAAGATTTAGCAACACACAAATGTTGGTGGTTACACCAGGTGATCTCCAACAATATTGTCGTGACGAACATAGTTAAATTTAGATTATTACTTCTAATCTTAAATAAGATTTACTTCCGTGTTTGCAATTATAATCAACTTGTTTGTTTGCATATCAAGACCTTTGACATTTCTACTCTGTCCTGCTATAATTATATTTCACAATTGGAAGATATGCTTCAAAAAATTTGTTTCTATGAACATGATACACAATTGTGCTTCTACAACGAAGAAAGTTGTCATAAAATAAACACATTTTGGATTTATTTTACTACGCCCTTGTCTCTACTGTATACTTAGTGTCTGATTCAAATCAGCAGTTGTTCCTTAGCTGTATTATGGCCAGAAAAACCTATCTTCGATGATGATGCTGATGATTGTGTACTAGACCATCACGCGTAGTTGGATTTTTGATAATTTTAGTTTTCTATGTAATGTTTTGAAGGTCATTGTTTGTCCTTTTGTACTTTTTCTTTTGTCCATTGTATTGTCTGCCCTTTGTCGATTTACGGCTTCTGATTGTTATCTTCGAACTTTTATGTGTTCAAAAGTCTGTACTATATCCTCAAAATAAAACCCTACTAACTCATAAATACAATGCTTCAATACTAATGATCCACAATTATCGTTAACAAACCGTGTCTTTTGCGAAAACAAAATAAGTGTTGTCTGTTACGTATTTAACACGGGCTTTACTCTTACTCCGTACTGCTGCCTGTTTAGCTGAAAAGCAGCAAATACCAATGTCATACTCTACTGAACCCACGATCTTATATGTTTCACACTCGAGTCGAGTCCCTAACCATTACATCACCGATGTGGGTGATCCTACCGCACAAAAAGAACAATCTTTGTTCAAACTTTAACTTGGATACTCAAAATAGAAAGAACCACACTTACCAATAATCAAAAGAGCCAATACTAACACAGTGATCGTTAATACGTCACCCCCTTCCATCATCTCCGTGTCTCCTTATATGAAAAATATATTTGTTATATGAACACGAAGTCTTTCTGTCTCAAGTAAATAAATATTTATCTAAAATTAAATCGTTCGTAATTTTTGAGGCGTAAGCTATTTAAGTCTTTTTGTAGCAAGGTATCTGTTTTCACGTGACCTTGACAAAGGTCAAATACAGGAGAGTGTATCACCTGCACTGCTGAAACTGTATCATATCACCTTAAAATACATGTTGGTGAAGAAAAGATGAATTTCATGTTAGTTTTATAAATTTATAAACAACAAATGAGATCAGATATAAAAATAGATCATTTTGATGAAATATATTTAATCTTACCAAGAACAGTTGACAGATACTAAAGGGGTAATCAGAATCCAAAGGACAAACAATAATCTACAAAACACTTCACAGAAAACTAAAGATCGAGCAACACGAACTTCACTTAAGCCAGGGGTGAATGCAGGCTCTCCGGAAGGGTGTTCAGTTCCTGCTCTACTTGTGGCACCCATCGTGTTACCAAGAAGCTTCCAAATTCCTTATTTGAGAAATGAATTATTGTAAGACCATTCCTTTTTTTCATTTTCATTAGATGTTGCGTTGAATATACATAAAGGACATTTAATTGGTTGGTCGTCTGAATTGATTTTGTCTGCTTTGTTGTATTATGTAATATTTAAGCGAATACAAAAAAATCAAAAAAATCTCATACTGTCAGAACAGTTCCAAAATCCAATAGAAAAATCGTCAAAAGAGGTAAAATCGATACCCTAACACATAAATACATGACCGCTCACTTTCCTTGGTTGATACAGTTACTTTATTTAAAAGTGGCCAGGTTAAATTAGTTTTACGATCGAAAATCTCTCCTCTTAGTGAAATGATGCGGTCATACAAGAGCTTTACACATGCGAGTAACATGCCAACTCTCACATATAACATGACGAACAGCAGAGTATGCATTTTACTGTTAACCTTCGTGACATAGAATGTGTCATATATATAATACAACTAATTAAAGAGAGGCGATGGCTTCAACCATTATGTATTATATATACCATGGATCTTGCGAATTAACTTATTTAAACCAACGAATCCGAAGGATGAATTGGTTTAAATAAGTTCATGAGTAAGATCCATGGTATATATGGTTTGTAGCATAAATTACATGATTGACAGATCTATGACGTAATATCATGGAATAACAGATCCTGTGACGTCAAAATTATGGAATAACAGACCTATGACGTCAAAATCATGGAATAACATCAAGATCTTAATGTTAGACCACGCTTTGTAAAGGTTCAATATTTTTAAGTTGATTATTGCATAAAAACATCAAAGGAAAAATGCGTATTTATGTTACAAATAAATATTAAATAGTATACAAGGCCATCGTAAGACATAATAGTGAAACAATAGTCAGTTTTGAACCAAATTCTGATTGCCAAAGTACCATCTTTCATCATCTGTGTGCAACTGACAATACTTTTCAACAAGGTGTTGATATTTTCCGACAAATTTTGTTGTTCACATCTTTAAGGTAGAGCTTGAAATAAAGGATACCTTCTCCTTCACCTCGAAATTGATAGTGAGGTCCGGTTAAAAACACAATGTTACGACAAAAAAGACGTTTCAATTTTCCCATTGTGAACTTTCCATCTTTATGTAACAGCATTCTAGCAGCACCAGTATATGGAGTATATATCTCTTAGTTGATCAGATATAGCAGAGCTTGTGCTTCCTATCGTGATTTACTTGATAGAGGGTTGGTGCTAACGTTTCTGTAGTAGGGTTCCTGTTGCTCGATCTCTAGTTTTCTGTTTTGTATATCATTGTTTGTCCTTGTGTCCTGTTACTTCTGGCCATTGCATTGTCTGTCCTTCTTCGATTTACGGTTTCTGATTACCACTTGGGTATCTTCAAACTTCTCTTGACCACCGAAGCTTGGAATTAAATTGCCATTTTAAATTTGACACATGTATATATAGAAAATGCATTTTTTTTTAAATGGTATATGGACAGGGCATTTTCAAAGGTAAAAGAAAGAATTCGAAATTTTAATAAAATGGATAATATATACGTAACATAGGTCTTTCTGTGTTAGATTGTGTAATGGCAGCTTCATACAGCCAATTTCAAATATTTTTAAGTGATATCATGGCATTCGATTCTATTTTAATGGGTGAACTCGGGAGTACCCGGTGAAAACTACCGACATTCCATTCGTAACTGACAATATATATTACACAACGTTGTATCGAGTACACCTCACTACGTCTTCTATGTTTCTAATATACATAAAAAAAATCCCACCACTATATAGCTGAAATACTGCTAAAGTTGACGTTAAACACCAATCAATCAATCAATCAATCAATCAATCAATCAATCAATCAATCAATCAATCAATCAATCAATTTATCAATCAATCAATCAATTAATCAATCAATCAATCAATCAATCAAAGTTTAACAATCAAGCTTAAAACTGTATTAATGGTACGCATTGGTGTCTTAAATTATTGCAAATTCACGTCAACCCACTGATAAAATAAGACTTCAAAACTATAATATCATATATCTTTTTCATTCAATTTAATAAAATAAAAGTGTCAATCAATTAACCTTTGAGTCGTAATGTACGCGGGAGGTTTGGCGCTTTAACAAATCTGATTCAACCCATCATTTCTTTAGAAAGTCAGAGTCATTACGGTTTTCACAGTTTTCCGGTTGTTGACTGATTTTGTCTGTTTATATACTTATGAGTTTTGACTTTCCATTTGTAAGATTGTTCGGAGTTCGGTAATTTTGTTATTACCCTTATAGTCAGAATTATCCTGAAAAGATCAGTCCATGGGGACATGATGATATCCCTCCTCCACCACACCATCTGGCTGATGTACATTGAACATATCAGTATTATAACCAGTATAATTTTGGGTGCTTCTATCATAAATCCCATTATTTAATTGTAGTGTGTTTTTTTCAGAATGGCTAAGTCTGTCATATTCTGGTGTAGGTATAGTATACACTATCTCTCTGTTGATGACAATAGTTGTTGGTGGATGACGTTGATTTTGTAGCGTATTTCTATTGATGACGGCATATTCATCGTTGTTAATTGTCCCTCTGACATGCTCTAATTATGTACTCATGCCAATATCACCATGGTGACAGCTTGGTCTATGATTTCGTTTGGTTTATATTGCTGTTTTCTGCACCCTCGTTTTTCATGTCAGGATTATGTTTGAATGGGCCACAGTTTTTAGAAATGAAAATACACACGTTTATGTAAATACAAATTGCATTGTCTTTAATTTGACCCGACCGTGACTCTAACATACGATCTACCGCAGTCGATACGTGCACGCTAACCATTACACCATCGACTCGATTAGTAAAGTATGAAGATATTGTGTAACATACTTACAAGTATTAACATAGCTACGGGTGTAAGTCTTAAGAAGAGATGCACTGGAGACGCTAAATACCCCCCCACCAAAAAAAAAACCTGGCACATTTAGTGCGCAATATAAGTATTATTCGATATGCATACCAATATCATTTGATCCATTAAGACTCGTTTTGTCCTCAATTTGAACGAAAATATTATTTAAGCATTATATTTTCTCGCTAAATCATTCCCACGAGATACAATATTACTCAGTGAAGAATTACTCAATTCCAAAATCAATATCAAAATCTTAGAAAGAGTCAAAATCGATACCCTCACACACAAATACATGACAGCTCAAGATCACTTTCCTGATTTGGTATAGGAACTTCATTAAAGAAAAGTGGCGGCGTTAAGAAGAGTGAAGATACCAAAGGGGTAATCAGAATCCGTATATCGAAGACCAGACAACACAATGGCCAAAGGAAAAAGTACAAACAGACAAACAACGATCTACAAAACATACATATAAAACAAAAGATTGAGTAAAATGAACCCCACTGAAACCTATTCCTCCCTCACTTCTATATAGTCTTTATATACTATTAAGCTTGTTTTCTTTCCAAATAGAGCTGAAATATTCAGACGTGCAGCAATAATAAATAAATCAATCAATTTTGAATTAAGTGCTTGTTAAGAAGAGTTTGAAGATACCAAAGGGATAATCAGAATCCGTATATCGAAGAAGAATAGACAACACAATGGCCAAACAAAAAGTACAAAAGGACAAACAACGATCTACAAAACATGCATATAAAACTAAAGATCGAGTTACACGAACCCCACTAAAAACCGGGGGTGAACTCAGGTGTTCCGGAGGGGTATTCAGTCCCTGCTCCACTAGTGATACCCGTAGTGTTAATTAAGTTACAAACCCGGTGATAAGTCATGAATGAGGAAGGATCGGGAAATGTTTACGACAAGGGGAATATATCCGTGGTCATTTGTGACATATATATTCCATAGCGGTCAACCAAGTCATGGTAGCGACCGCAAAACTTTCGAAGTGATGACTTCATCTTAACTAAGAGGAACCCTTGGTTTAGTAACCTCCTTGCTAGCAGCAACCCTCTATCAAGGATATCCTGATAGGATTCACAAGCTCTAGAACATTTTTATCGAGAGCTTATCTTTGTTTGTATTTGTTGTTTACTTGTAATGTCGGTAAAATAGACGACTGTACTAGATTGAATTAGATACATTTACCAGCTTTAATTAATGTTTCTGTGCTCATCAATGTAATTTAGAATACAATTCATCGGTGATACCATAGTCGTACTGTGAATTCGCTATTATTTGTGGTATCTCATTTTTCGTGAATGTCGTGGTTTGTTACAAATCGTGAAATTAAGCATTCATTGAACATATATCATCATAAATATCTACTTTCACTATGTTGATATTCATGAATTGATATAATTCACAGCATCACTTATCACTTTGACAGGGATCGTTTTGTGCTCAATTTGAAGAGATGTTAAGTTCACAATTAGTATTCTGCAGGGAGCTAAGGATGCTGACCAGTTAAAGTATCTGCTCTGATAATATTTGTTTTGAGTCCAATATGTGTTTAATGTCTGTTTCACTGGTATTGTGCTTTGTAATCACGATTGTGATTTTTGAACACTGTTAGTTTAACATGGTAGTTTAATCTTTTTTGGTGACGGTTCCAAGGTTTTCAGCCCACATAGTTGCCAAGCGCATCTAGCTTAAACATAGTGTATTTGCTCAAATGTGCAAAAAGGATCACACACAAGTTAATCAAGCGTATGAAGTTTTCTATATACAATGAGTTAAAACATTATTTAATATCTTTCATTAATATATGTAAATTGAATAAGAACAGAGAACAAAAAAAGCAATGAGAGACAGAGGTTGGTGGTGATGGTGTGTGTGGTTGTTCATTTGGTGAACAACTTAAACTACAAGAAACCTGTCAGACCTCTTTATATATTCAAACACGTGCTTGAAATCATTTTCGTTTTCTTCATTTGAAAAAATATGATTACCACTGGGTAACCGTTTGAGGTCTATAGCACAGTCATTAGGTAGTCAGCTAAGATTGTGAAACAATGAATATCTCATATTTGCATAATGGGAAAAATCAAAGAAGAAGCTATATGATTCTTCACGATTGGCCCCACAACGACAAAGATCAACGGGTAGATGTTATTGCTTTCTCATAAATAGGAAATGATAAACAATGTGCGACTTGCTCATCATATGTTTTACAAATATAGACTAACGTTTGTGTCATATCTCTTCTAAACACAGAATTGTATCATAAAGCTTACCTTATTTCCTGTATATACACATGTCTTAAATAATTGGCTATATGTACATGTTTGAAGACACCAAAGGGGTAATCATAATCCATATATCGAAGAACAGACAACATAATGGCCAAAAAAGAGCACAAAAGGAAAAACAACGATCTACAATACGCACGGCTTTGTAAATTACAAAAAGGGTGCACTCTACCCGCAGCCGCAAGTGATAAAGCTTACCGGTGGTTCTCTCACGGGACTCCGGCTTCTTCCACCACTAAAACTGGTCGCCATGCTATAGCTGAAATATTGCTGAAAGTGGCGTTAAGCACAATGAGTCAAATCAACCATATACTTGTCTATTACTTGATATATCCTCCAGAGCTGGAAGTTAAAGAGATCACAGATACCGCTTCATCCGCATCATTTTTGGACTTATACCTCGAAGTTGACGACATTGGTCAAATCAGTACTAAAATTTATGATAAACGGGACGACTTCAATTTTAAAATCATAAATTTTCCAAATATGTGCAGCAATATACCAGATTATCCTGCATATGGTGTTTACATCTCGTAATTGATCCGCTATGCAAGGGCTAGTAGCAATTATTCTGATTTCCTGAAACGTCATCTTCAACTGAGAAACAGGCTACTGGACCAGGGCTATACAAAGGTTCGCCTTATTCGATCTCTTAAAAAGTTTATATGTCGATACCAAGATCTTGTCGAAATATATTCCGTCTCTGCAGAAAAGATTATAAACGATGGATTTTCATATAGTGAAAATGTATTAAGATAAGGTGTCAACAAAAATGTCCAAAATATATTTTGCTATCAATGCGTGACGTAAAAGTGTCTTTGACATTTACTTCACTGAGCTTGGGGCTGCTTTGAAAACTGTTTTACCTGTTTTGTTCAAGTATTGTTATAAATACTGTTATAGTGATAGTCGAAAACTTTGAGCCGTAATGAAAGGGGGAGGTTTGGCGCTTTAAAATCTGATTCAACCCACCATTTCTATAGAAATGCCTGTACCAAGTCAGGGTCATTACGGTTTTCACAATTTCCGGTTGTTGACTGATTTTGTCTGTTTATATACTTATGAGTTGACTTTCCCTTTGTAAGATTGTTCGGAGTTCGGTAATTTTGTTATTACCCTTATTTACACATTACATTTGAGTATCCACCTTTACATCGCAATATGTAATTTACCAATCAATGATTAGCAATTGTGATTTGAAAAAAAAAAATGCTCTGAGGTAACGTCAACCATAATCTTGGTGAATCGAGGTTATAGACTTAAAAGCAAATTAATAATTTGATATATAATCAATAGAAGTTAAACATCTTTATTTTTATTTTCTTCTAATTATATACGACAGTTTTATTTTATTATACTAGAATAGAAATGAAATTCAAATGTTTCATTACAATAGAGGTGAAATCCAGAGGATACCCGCTGTTTTCACCTCTTTCAATTATTAAATGTCAAGAAGCAAGCTATCTAATATAAAACTTTAAGTAATTGAACCTAGAACTTGTGAAATAGACACACAACATTTCTGGACTTATAGTGGAGCAGAATCGTCATATTTGTACAATATTAGATGTGTGGTTGTATATGTCGTATCATTATTGACCTGGCCAATCTTAGTATTGTTGTATATGTTGGGTCAACTCCATCATAGACCCCCAGACTACTGTCATACACATTTTGTTCTAACATTTTGAGTTCAAATCCTGCTCAGACGAGGTGTACTCGATACAACATTATGTGATAAAGCTTATCAGTGACTTGCGGCAGATCGATAGTTTTCAATGGACACTCTGGTTTTCTTCAACCATTAAACTGACCGCCACGATATAACTGAAATATTGTTGAAAGTGACGGCAAAAACCATAATCCCTAACTCTACAACGCTATCATACACATTGTTGTTAAACTGTTGTTCTCACTTATCAATTGTGCATTTCAGTCTATCGTATCATATGTGTTTTCTCCGGTGTCACCATTAATATAAACATTCGGAACACTTCTATTATCAGTATTTAACACTGTGTCATAATTATCTGGTATTGCATAACCCACGCTAGTCATGTCAATGGTGTCTTCATATAATAGTTGTTTTCTGAATGGTCCAACATTCCTGCAAAAATTTAAAAAAAATTGCAATCTATGAAAATCATGAAAGATTTATTAATACAAGATATAGCGTACTAGTTTAGCAAGTAAGAAGAGTTTGAAGATACAAAAGGGGTAATCAGAATCCGAAAATCGAAGGACAAAAAACACAATGGTCAAAAGAAAAAGTACAAACAACAATCTACAAAACATACACATAAAACTAAAGATCGAGTAACATGAGCCCCAGTAAAGCTTATAAAACGTTACGACGAATCATTATTTTCACATTAGCTGATTGTCGCCTGATCCTGTTTAGACCCTTTGGTTTTCCTCTCTGACATATTTTAGCCTGATCCTGCTTAGACCTTTTGGGTTTCTTGTTCCCAAAAAACTTTCAAGTTATTTAGCTCACTTAGATATCTACGTATTGGCGAAAATACACATCAGTACAAATGCAAGCTATGAAATTAATGAATATGTGATATTAAAATTGAAATGGAAAGTTTGTAGACACGAAGACTCTTAGACTAACCATGTGGGAATTGTGGCTGTCGCAATTCTAATCCAGAACCAAGATGTCTTTAAATAGTTTTTCGTGTGCTTAATTAAGCTAATACTAGTTTACAAGATATATTATGTATATCGGTTCATGTGTAAATATCAGTTTATCTGTTTAATTTCAGAATATATTTCTGGAACATTTCTATGGAAAAAAGAATACCATACTGTCGGAACAATTCCAAAATCTTGGTTCATACACTTCATTCAAAAATACCAAAGCGTTGAAATGGTTGTATTGCCCATTGTGAGTTTTAGTGTCGTATATCAATTAATACTTTAAATCTTACCTCATTTTGCAAGTAATTAAAATGATTACAGCAATCAAAAACGAGACCACCTACTGTAACACCACAAATAAGACCTACAAAAAATACTAATGTTTACAGCAATCAAAGCGAGACCACCCAATGTAACACCACAAATAAGACCTACAAAAAATACTAATGATTACAGCAATCAAAACGAGACCACCTACTGTAACACCACAGATAAGACCTACAAAAAATACTAATGTTTACAGCAATCATAACGAGACAACCTACTGTAACACCACAAATAAGACTTGCAAAAAATACTAATGATTACAGCAATCAAAACCACCCCAGCTACTGTAACACCACAAATAAGACCTACAAAAAATACTAATGTTTACAGCAATCAAAACGAGACCACCCAATGTAACACCACAAATAAGACCTACACAAAATACTAATGTTTACAGCAATCAAAACTACCCCAGCTACTGTAACACCACAAATAAGACCTACAAAAAATACTAATGATAACAGCTATCAACACGAGACCACCCAATGTAACACCACAAATAAGACCTACAAAAAATACTAATGATTACAGCAATCAAAACCACCCCAGCTACTGTAACGCCACAAATAAGACCTACAAAAAATACTAATGATAACAGCAATCAAAACGAGACCACCTACTGTAACACTACAGATAAGACCTACAAAAGAGCAACAACATAATATTTTTGTTATCAAGAAGACACAATCATTGTATCGTTGTAGAAATTAATTTAAGCAAAATCGACACCCATGTTTCTGACATAAAGGTTCTTCCGATGCTGCTTTTATATTTGTAGTAGGATATACCTCTACCTATCCAATCACTGCCCATTATTACCACTATAGTATGTGATTTTAAATGACGTCCATGTCGAGTATAGACCACACTTTTTGGAATAGAATTTAGAAACAGCTGAAATTTTAGTATGGAAGCAGAAAATGTGCCGTACAACACGAGATTTAAGTCTACAAAGGCTTTATCCTTTTGTTTTCTTTTTTTTTTGCTTGTCGGTTCTGAATGTTACCACTGACTATTTACATATGGAATGTAAATATGTTCTTTGCAATAGTGTTATTATTTGACTCATAAGTCACGTGTTGATGCCTGATCTTTGTAATAGTATTTGATAAATCACGTGGTGTCATGGTTGTAGTCATGGCAATATAGATTCTGCTCGCTTTGAGAAACAAAAACAAAATGATAAACTATATCATTAAAATGATAACGAATAGAGTGTATTTAATGGATGTTGAAGCTCATAGTAAACAATTTTATACTTTAGGTTTTTATTTTCCCTATTTGTCTTTCTTAGTGCAGCCGGTCAATATTTTAGTATATTGACCAGGCCCGATACATATAATGTTCTCTTCCGAATTTTGTCCGAACTAGTTTTTTGTCTTAGATATACAATAACAATAACTGTTGTCTGAAAGATTTGCATGTATTGAGTATAATATAACGAATAATTCTTGGTAATTATTAAAGAAAGAGTAAGTGATGGTCAACATTTACACAACTATCACTCATGTCAAATCACACACACACGTATGCACACACCACAAAAGGACTAACAACGATCTATAAAACATTACACAGGAAATTAAAGATCGTGCAAGACGAGTCCCACTATAATCCGGGGGTAATTTCAGGTGCTCCGGCATGGTTAGCAGTACCTGCTCCACGTGTGACTCCCGACGCATTAATGTTAAACGACACGAACATCATCTGATAAGGAAGGCGTGTTTGATACCAGTATGCGTAAAAAATATAAATATGCAAGAACCCCGCAAAAAGATGTTTTCACGCAGAAATCGTAGCGCACATCACAGCAAGGAACTAAGACCATTAAGACGTGTAATTTGACAACAAGAACAACGTGAACCCCACGAAGACAAGTAGCAAAACAGGGGGCTTTGGAATGATAAGCAGTACCTGCTCCACACATATAACCCGTCGTGTTACTGTTGTAACAAACCCGGTGATAAGTCATGAATGAGGAAACGACCGGATTGTGATTACTTTAACTTAACCACTAGGAACCCTTGCTCCAGTAGCTTCCTTGTTATAACCTTGGTGATCAATAGTTTACCAGCAGAGGTATCGACCCAGTGATAGCAACAGAACGTAATTTATGACTTACATTGGGTGTGTAACTAGATTAACACGACGGGTGTCACTAATGGAGCAGGAACTACTTACCCTTCCAGAGCACCTGGGTGCACCCCGGTTCTTATTGGGGTTTGTGTTACTCGATCTTTAGTTTTATGTGTAATGTTTTGGAAATTGATGTTTGTGCATTTTCTTTTGGCCTATGTGTGGTCTGTCCTTCAATTTAAGAATTGTGATTACTCCTTTGTTACCTTCAAACTGTTCTTATGCTCTATGTCACCCTTTAAAGGTTAGCTAAAATGGTACACGATCAAATATCATTTTATCATTGATATAACTTTGGTTGTAGAAATATGAAATACAATGAATAAAGGGAGTAATAGTGTATTAATAAAACATAGTGTATTATATGGGAATTTGGCTTTCGTTTTAATAGTCTCTAGAAAACAGAAGTATAGTGTACTTTTGTATATAGAATTACCATTTAACTTGGTGTCTGAAGGTGAATCTATGTTTGTATGTGTTATCTTTACGGATGTCTTGCTTATTTCTATAAATATAAATTGAGTAACATGCTTTTGTCGTATTAGATTGTGAAATAGAAACTTGTTTTATTAATCAGTCATTAGACCATCCTTCATTATAAAAAAAATATATATAATTGTAATATATCTTTAGCGTCAGAACGATATACTAGATGTGATAGTATGGACGTTACATATAACATAGCGGAGCGAGATAGTTCTCTGTGCTGTTCCTTTCCTATACCGAAAGAAGAAGGGGTAGTTTATATGATGCTTAACGCCACTTTTAACAATATTTCAATTATATCGCGGCGATCGATTTTTCTTTGGTGGAGGAAACCTGAGAAAACCACTGACCTGTCACAAGTCACAAGCAAACTTTATCACACAATGTTGTATCGAGTACGCCTCGCCATGAGCGGGATTTGAACTCGCAACTTTAGTGGTGATATACTCTGATTGCACAGGTAGTTGTAAATCTTAACTACCATACGACGATCACGACGACCTCCTTTCTGTAACCCCCGAAAGAAGACAAATACAAATACCAGATTGACGTAAGATAATGTGGGATTTTAAACACCGGAGCATTAGGATCACAATGGATGTTAAAAGATAAGATAGAACATCATTACTTTGCTGTTCTTGATGCCTATTCCTGTATTATAAAAAGATAGTTTTTTTAAAGTGATGGTCAACAATTCTACCAATATTAACAAAATGAACAATAACAACCCACATTCAATCAATCTACATAAAAAGGCATATGACATTGGAAATCTATCGGGGTCAAACAGGTTCATAGGATCTCAACCATCACTTATTGACGACTGGGTCGCCATTACATATAAATCACACGATAAAAATAAACACAGTATTACCCGGACACCTACCTCAAGAAACGTTACATATCAGAGATCCTTCAATCAAAATCTGCTAAAATTATCTATTCCTATCATGTATAGTAAATACACATTTAGTTTTGCAATATTTTCACAAATGTAATGCATATCATTAAAAAAAGATAGTAATACTCTAGGAATTTGGCAGTTGTGTTTTTATTGGATGATCAGGAGTTCATTTGGATATGACTTCACATGGGTTTTGTCAGTTGCTAGGGAGAGCGCAGAACATTATAATAGGTGATAAACAAGCCTGCGGATGGATGCTTTGAAATAAAAACTTCATTGATTGTTTAATTAATTGATTGTGTTATTATACATTTAATAGTCACCAGTAGCAACTCTAAAGAAAGGTCAAAGAGTCAAATGTGAAGGTCATATTCTTAAATTTTTATCTCTTAAGATTAAGAATAGGGTTGAGAATATTTTAGCTAACCATTTCTCCATAAAGTCTTTTTTAGGACTATTTGAAGAAACAAATATATTGATACTGTGTTTCATCCGGGAGTTGAATGTTGTCTGTAAAATATAATAAGTTTCCTTGGTTGCGTCCCTTCCATGTTACTAAATAATCAGCTTATATCAATACATACCCGTATTAACTGTTGCCAATGCTTCGGTTCTGTAATGATCCTGTGTTCTACCAGACAATTGATGTTTGTATCTCGAAGCAAAACTATAAACGGTAGTTTCTGCTATAATATGTGGTTTAGATAAATTAAAGATGCTCGTGGTTTGACTGTTGCAGTCTCGTGAAGACATTATGGTGCTATTGTGAGCTGAAAAAAATAATATTCACTATACGTTGTAACTGAATTCAAAAGTTTTTATCGGATTAGAATGTTTTCTATAGTTTTATATCCCTCTAGCAATAAAGGAATATATCTCATTAACCGGAACCGCATCGGTGGTGCATAGGTTGGTCGTCTCGAGTGCAAAAGATCGTGGGATCGAGTTCCTGTCAAATCAAAGAGTATAATGTTGGTATTTGCTGCTTCTCTGCTAAGAACGCAGTATTGGAGTAAGAGCAAAGACAGATGGGCTCGGAATCCGGTTGATATGTCCGATTGTAGGGACAAATTTACTCGCGTACTTTTGTTTCAGTGAGCTAGCACTATAAAGAGATCTAACTCAGCTTGTTGGTCAAATACAAAGCTGACATTATCACCATTTCATCGAATGTAGCTTGTTCTCGCCAAGATATAGCTGCAAAAATGATTTTTGGAGATAAGCTAGCTCATTAACTGGTTTAATTGTTGTGATTGTCCCAAGCCAGTAATTATATTGCTATCCGCACCACTTATTGTCTCATAGCTTGCCTTAATGTGATTGGCTGCAATGTCGACTGGTACCGTTTCATTTCTATATTTAAGTAGTAACTTTGTGTTGATGTATTTCGTATCAGTATCGGAAAAACCTTTGCACAAAGGATACCGTATGCATAAATTACTAAACACCTATCATTAAATTATATTAGCACTATAAAGATATTGTGTATAAGTAAACTTTTATGTCATTAACAAAAGTAAAATGTTCAAATCTAACACATCTAAACTCGTAAAATCATTGACAAAATTAATTCTTAAAGGAAATAATGTCGCAACTATAGCTTTATTTGCTTTGCAATAAACGTTAGAGAAAACCGAACTATCAGTCAAGAATAAACAATCCAGAGACACCGGCAACATTGGACACAAGACACAGAGCGAAGACAAACTAAACAAAAACACAACACATCAAAGTAAAAAGATTGGTAACACGGACCCCACACAAACAGGGATGTAAGCAGTTGCTGTTTCTTACAAGCAGCTTGTATGACTTGTATACCAAACTAGCAACTGAATATGTACATTTATATTATATTCCACATTAACGCCACGAAATAGCTGAAATACTGCTAAAGTTGGTGTTAAACATCAGTCAATCAATCATTCCATATTATATTACTATTTGATATTCAATATTTAATCTCAGAAATTTGATGATACAACTACCAATAATGTATACATATTTATGAGTAATTGGTATTAAATTTGCAAGAGGAATTAATTTTGATTAGCTTTTCTATGAGTAATAGTCTTTGGCCAACAAATGTTACCTCCCTAGGTAGCAGTCAGTGAACTACGAGTATCCAATGACCCTGTTATCTTACTGTCCATAATATGAAGTGAGAGGTGATTGTTCGTTTTGTTGATATTGGTTAAATTGTTGACAATAGTTGTTGAAACTTTCTTTTTTATAATCAGATTTTCATTTATATTTTGACATTCTAGAAATATTTACATTGTCAACAAATATATATTTCGCTAATAATGCTACATTCATCCATATTTGCTAAAATACTTAATTTTGTCGAATAAAGTTGCATTTTTTTTAACTGCAAAATTTTAAATCCACGGAACCAGTATGACATAAACAAACAGAAAGTGTTTACTAGTATATGGAAGTCTGTCTACTTTATCTCCCTTCTCATTAGATATAAATACCTTGTTCACAGAAAAAAGCATCCGCCGTTTCATTACAGTTGGTATAATAATGCATGACATGTCCTATATTGTTGGTGCATTTGGCAATTACACAAGACGATATATTTGTCATATTAGTCTTGTCTGCTGAAATAGCAATATAATTAAATTAAGGTTTGCTTAACCCCGCCACATTTTTGAGCGGTCATGTATTTGTGTGGTAAGGATATTGATTTTGCCTCTTTCTACTGTTTTGTTACTATATTTTAGAACTGTTCAGATAGTGTGGTATTCTTGTTTTTTATTTTATTGTCCTATTTTATTCTTTAATTTGCTATTAATCGTGGTCACGATCGCATGATAGTTGTAATTATATCTAACTATTTAATCAATACCAAATACCACAAATGTTTTGCGAGTTTGATTCATTCTAATAACGATGTGCACACGATACAACTTTATCCAGTGACTTGTGGCAGATTGGTATTTTTCTCTTGTACTCCGGTTGCCCTTTCGCAACGAAAACTGAATGGTATATCTTTAAACCTTTCGTATACCCCCGTCTAAGCAAGTGGCAACATTACAATATATAAATATATCGTTTTCACTGACTGTTGGAGGAACTGGAGATACTGGGCTACGACTTTTCCTTTACATTGGTATTGTTCTATTTTGCATCCTGATTAACTCTTTACAAAAATGTCCTTCAGCATTGGTTATTCCCATTACGACTAAATACATCTATTTGTTGAATTACCATGATCTACATGAGCCGAAATCTCAACTCGGAAAATATTCGTCCATATCCCTGTTTTGGTGGTATCTTCGTTTAGTTCACACATATCAGTTGTATGATTCACTCTAGAATATGGATCTTTACAATTGCTTTGACTTTTATTCCAGTTTGTTGTTGAAGTAGGTAATCCTGTTAGACAGAAATTTAAAAAATAAATAAAAAGACATTGCTTTGTAGACAATAAATTTTGTTCTCTCCATATAGTGTCACTATTCATTCAAAGGACAGACAACGCATGACCAAAGATAAAAGGACATGCAATAATCTACAAAGCACTATACAGAAAACTAGAGATTGAGGAATAGGAATCTCTAAACAACCGGAGGTGTTCTTGAATGGACATTTTGTTTTCTTTGATATAGCATATCGCCAACAAAAGTAAGACACCCACAAAAATACAGGGGTAAACCCATGTGCTCCGGAATGGTAGGAAGTTTCTGGTTCACCAGTGGCACCAGTCGTGTTACTGTTAAGCGAAAGAAACATTATCTGATATGGGACAGCAGTATGCGTAAATAAATACAACTAACAATAATATAACATGAACTCCCTACAAAACAAATGAAGAACCGAACATCACATTTTATGTTGATATCGCAGCAGACACCGCAACACGGCAATAGAAAAGTGAATACATGTTATTTGATCACAGGAACAACATGAATCCCAATAGGACAAGTAAATAAACCAGGGAAAACATCCATGTTGTCATAACTACGTCAATACATGGAGTGGAGATAATATCCCGACCAATATCCTTCCTATTGGAAGATTCCCCTTTCTCTATGTTATAATGTTGGGATAATAATATATATCGTGCACTGGTTCTAATTGAGCAGTCAAATTACATTGATTGGATACTGTTTTGATATATATGGTATCTGACCAAGATATAGCTTTCCTGGTACCCGATTCATGTAGAATGACGATGAGAAACGATAATAGCGCGGACTTCTCAGGAGACACCATCAAAAAGCTATTGGAACGACGCTTGTTTCTGCTATTTGGCTGTTGCTTTGGAACATTTCAAATTCATCTGCACTCGACGAAACAGAACAGAAAAAACTCACCAAAAGCTCGCTTTTCTACCTGCTTTCATAAAGCTCGTACAGATAAATAAAATATTTTCAGACAACATACGTAAATTGTCTATATTCAAAAGAAGCAAAATAAGACTTAATTGACAAACATTTATAATGCTGTTTTTGATTATTATTTACAAACCACACATTGGTATCAGTAATGATGCACATCTCTCTGCAACCTTTTTCTTTGACCCATTTGTACATTTTAAAGCCACACAATTTCCATACCCGTCATAAGACGCATTGTATAAAACTGGGGAAAAAATTCAAATTTCATTTTCAATTGACAATTGATAATTGAACAACTATTCAAATATTAATGAGCTAAATTACTTCTTTTAGTATTTGCAAATTTGTATTTGCTTTTGTTACTTATTAAGTGCACACAATGTGTTACTGGGATAACCATCATCAGATACGCTCAAGTCATATGATTGAATTTCTCTTTTTCTCCGTAGATTTGGTCTTTCCTGTATCAATAACAATACTTTTATTATTTTATTTGCAGGTTGATTATTAGTCCCCGAGGGTATAACACCGTTCATTAGTCAGTGTTATGGCACTGATATGGTTTATTAGATATATTATTTTTTTGAAATTTACAGTTCTAAATTATTATCAAAACTAAAGTTTTCCCTCGGGCATAAATGATCTTAGCCGATATGTGTTGTCCTGTATAGGCTCCCAAAAATATTTAAATTATTTGGCTTTTAAGTTTGTCGACATTTAGCGTACCTTATGAAGGTTATTCTAGAAACTAGCACTAAATTTGATATCTACGTTTTAATTATTGGATTTGACTATGAGTCACACGGCGGGTGTCTGATAAAAACACATTGGTTGATTCCCGGTTTTTGGTGGTGGCTGTGTAGTTCACCTTTTTAATTTTCTGTGCTGTGTTTTTGTTTTGTTTACCTTCGGTCTGCGTCTTGTGTTCAATATTGCTCTATGTTCCCCATGTCTGCGGATTGTCCATCCCTTCGGCTTCTCTGATAAAGATGTCCAATAAACCATATCGATGCCGAAACGCTTACTACTGTTCGGACGATACCCGCGGGGATTAATATTCCACAATCAGAGGTTATTAAACGTTTGGTACCAATTTAATTTAAATCTATCAAAAAAATAAATCGCTAACAATTTAATAATTTTCTACAGAAATCTGATTATATTTCCGATATATTAGTTAGTTTTGTAAGAATATTTGGTGACACTGACACTACAATATTCAAGATCATGCTGTTTATTTAAAGCTCTATCAAACCTATGACGGCTTTAGCATGTGTGTTTATCGTTGGTTGCAATTGACTATCTGAAATCTAAAGTGCCGGCTTGGAATTCAATTGATCGGCTTAGACTGAACGCATTGTTGTGCATTCCCAGACCAGAATTTAGAATTACACCATATTCTGGTTTTGTCTTTGTATTCTGTTCTTTGAAGTTAGGCTGTATCAATTCTTTTTCCCACGAACCCCTCCATATTTGTTATAAAAATATAATTTCAATACGTATCAGTATCACATAGTAGTTGTGTATAAATCTATTCCTTAAATCGTTAACTACCTTCACTACATTTTTTGAGTTTGATTTCTACCTGAGTGGCGGTTCACTTGATATAATGTATGTGATGATATTACCACGAGACCTACGATAGATTGGTGGATTTCTTCCTTGAATAAAGTCAATATCCACGAACTCAGTTAAATAATGTTGAATCTGCCATCAATCCTTTTCATATTTTAGAGTTTTAAATAAACTAGATTTTAGCATTTTCAACAAAATTCCAGCTATATAGTGTCGGTCAGGTTTACTCGTGGAGGAAATAGGAGTATATGGAGAAAACCACCGGCCTGCCGTAAGTCTCTGAAAAATTTATCACATAATGTTGCATCGAGTACACCTCGTCATGAGTGGGATTCGAAATTGCAACTTTAATGGTGATAGCCACTGATTGCATAGGTAGTTGTAAATCCAACTTATATACGATCACGAGCACAACGTTCCTTAAACATGAGTATTTCTTCTTTATGGAATTATTTGCAAATAATTATTTAATTTAGTGTTGATATGAGAACCCAACACCGTTCGACATTCAATGTGTTTGATTAAAATAGGAACCTATCCAAACCCCTTCCAACATTTGATGGATACATGAAACATGCTTGACGACCTGTTCATATGGTTAAATTTGTGTTTGAAAGAGTTAACCTGGTAAAGCATAAAGTGAATTTTACGAATAAATTTGACATTTACGTTCTTTAATGGGATCCAAATGGATATTACCTTTATATACCCACGAATACCGAGTCTGAGCTTCACGAAGACATAAATTCTTCCTGTTGTCAGATTTTCTAATAGTGTTTATGAAATGACATATGCATTGATTCTCCTGAAATATACAAAGCATTTAAGAAAACAAAGCTAAACCAACAACTACGTGTTATGCGTATACTAGTTTGAATATCTCAGTTTCCAAGCTTAGAGTTTGTTGTGCATCTATTTTAGCGGTTAACACTTATGTCATGTCATTGTAGATGAGTAGACAAAATATACTGACAAACAATGACAATATTGACTTGAATACAATTTGATTCAATATTCGCTTAAGGAAATATTTCCTGCAAAAATAAAAAGCATGTCAAAATTTCCCATTGTAGTATTGAACCTATTCATTTGAAATAAAATATAAAACCAAATGTACGATGTGTTCCTTAAATCAAACACTTTGGAAAAAAGACAAATTAAGAAGATTAATTCTTGCTATATAAAATCAAATATAATGCATATAGATCTTGTGGTTCATATCTGATTTTTTATCAGCAGTCAAAACTGTGCTTTAGAGTTACTGTAAACCAAAATCTACTAAGATTAATTCTTCCGGATGGTTAATGACCTTCGTTTTGATATTGTATGCTATGTAATACTTAATTGTTGGTTAAGGTCATCAACTCTCTTGAACTTACATTGTTCACCTCATTTTTTGTGGGGTACGTGTTGCTCAATTTTAAAATTGACAGTTTTAATTAATTACATTACATGTATTTGGGACCTACATATATCAAACAATAATATTGTAGATATTTATTAGACAACTTTAGTTTTATTGTTTAAAATAATGACACGGGTTCATGACTTGTTACCTTGTATGAGAAATACTCAAATAATTTCTGTTGTTTATGGAGGCACCTTTGATAGCATTCACTTATATTGTTTTCATAGAATAAAGGACCATCAAGCGTGTAACAACCTAAAATATAATAATATAAAATATCATATTCTTTTAAATATGATTTTCATATACACAGGTAGGTATATTTAAGAAATAATTAATGGAAGCCAGAATGTGTTTTGAGTTTTAACATGGGTTGGCGGCCAGGGATAACATTTACTAATATTCTCCCAACACATGTTAAAACTCAAAAGACATTGTGGCTCCCATGAAGTATTTCGATTCTGATATGTCTAACAGTACAACTACGGTAGGATACATCGTTCCATCAATTCGGTTTTCTTCAAACCCAACCATTACGATTGACAATTATACATTTGTACGAATAACTATTGTAATATGTGTACTTTGTGTCTGTCGTTGGAGAAGAACTGACTACTAATGAATTATTGAGAATAATACCGTTCAGAAACTAATTAATGTGAGAAGATATATTTTGCTAACAATATTGTTTGATATAATAAACACGATTTCCATCTAAGATACTTAACAGTAACACGACGGCTACCACCACTGTAGCAGGAACTGTATTCTTCCTCAACACCCGAATCACTCCCGGATTTTAGTGATGTAATTTTGTTATTAACCTTATTCTCTCAATAATAAGTTTTCTGTGAAGTTTTTTTTGCATAGATCAATGTTTGCCCTTTTTCTTATGACCATTGTGTTGTCTGTGCTTCTGTTTATGTCTTATGATTACCACTTTGATGGTAGTCTATGGTGTTTAACGCCACCTTCAACAATATTTCAGCTATATCGTGGGGTCAGTTTCGTTAGTGGAGGAAACCGGAGTACCCAGTGAAAACCACCGACAAACTTTATCACATAATGTTGTATCGAGTATACCTCGCCATGAACGGGGTTGAACTAACAACTTTAGTGGTGGTATGCACTGATTGTACAGGTAGTTGTAAATCCAACTACCATTCCATACGACCACGACCACGACGGCCCCTGATTACCACTTTGATTTCTTCAAACTTTTCTAATTGTACGTAAGTAAAGCTCACACAATGATAGATCTATTTGAAATACGTATATGCGTATAGTTCAATTTCATTGAGTTTACCTTGGAATTCAATCCATTCTGATGGTTTTCGAACATTTCCAGTCCACAACGTTTCAGCCCCTGATGGAAAGTTATTGCAGCTAACAATTGTATCATCTATAGTTGCAAGTTGTCCAGATCTGGACGCACAACATCGTTGAGCTTCAAACCATGTTAGTTTTTCTTAAAAATTAAGAGTGAATATGTAGTGTATCAATTAGTATTTTAAACTTGGCTATAAAAACAGAGATATATAATTTAGTGTGCACAACACGTTTCTGGAATAACTTTCATAATTCACGCTTTCACGCTCATAATCAAAAGATGGAAGTGCTAAATAATTGAACAGTCTTTCGGGGGGCAAGAAAACCAAAAGGATCATCTGTCACCATACAACTCTAAGCCCATTACTCGGATCTCTGATTTTGTGCAAATGTATTGCAGTTAAAGGATACCACAGATACAGATATGTGTGACACCCGTCGTATTAGTGTTAAACGACACGAACAACATCTGATAAGGAAGGCGTGTTGGATACCAGTATACGTAAATAAATACAAATAACATAAATATGCAAGAACCCCGCTACAAGATGTTTTCACGCAGAAATCGTAGCGGACATCACAACACGGAACTAAAAACATTAAGACGTGTAATTTGACAAGATGAACAAGACGAACCCCACTAAGACAAGAAAGACAACAGGGGGATTCGGAAGGATAATCAGTACCTGCTCCACAGATATAACCCGTCGTGTTACTGTTGCTACAAACCCGGTGATAAGTCATGAATGAGGAAACAACCAGATTGTGATTAAGACATTTCTGATACTGATATTGCATTACGATTAACCAAGTAACGTGACGACCTTACAACTTTAAAGTGATGACTGTAACTTAACCACTAGGAACCCTTGCTCCAGTAGCTTCCTTGTTATAACCTTGGTGACCAATAGTTTACCAGCAGATGTATCGACCCAGTGATAGCAACCGAACGTAATTTTTGACTTATCACTGGGTGTGTAACTAGATTAACACGACGGGTGTCACTAATGGAGCAGGAACTACTTACCCTTCCAGAGCACCTGAGTGCACCCCCGGTTCATATTGGGGTTTGTGTTACTAGATCTTTAGTTTTATGTGTAATGTTTTGTAAATTGTTGTTTGTGCATTTTCTTTTGGTCTATGTGTGGTCTGTCCTTCAATTTAAGAATTGTGATTACTCCTTTGTTACCATCAAACTCTTCTTATGCTCTATGTCACCCTTTAAATGTTAGCTAAAATGGTATGCGATCAAATATCATTTAATCATTGATACAACTTTGGTTGTACACGCTAGAAATATGAAATACAATGAATAAAGGGAGTAATAGTGTATTAATAAAACATAGTGTATTATATGGGAATTTGGCTTTCGTTTTAATAGTCTCTAGAAAACAGAAGTATATTGTACTTTTTTATATAGAATTACCATTTAACTTTGTGTCTGAAGGTGAATCTATGCTTGTATGTGTCATCTTTACGAATTTCTTGCTTATTTCGATAATTATAAATTGAGTAACATGCTTTTGTCTTATTAGATTGTGAAATAGAAACTTGTTTTATTAATCAGTCATTAGACCATCTTTCATTGTAAAATAAAATGTAATATACCTTTAGCGTCAGAACGATATACTATATGTGATAGTATGGACGTTACATATAGCATAGCGGAGCGATGGACGTTACATATAGTTGTATGTGCTGTTGTTATACAATACCAAAAGAAGGGGTAGTTTATATGGTGCTTAACGCCACTTTCAACAATATTTCAGCTATATCGTGGCGATCGTTTTTTGGGGTGGAGGAAACGGAGAAACCCACCGACCTGTCACAAGTTACAAACAAACTTTATCACACAATGTTGTATCGAGTACGCCTCGCCATGAGCGAGATTTGAACTCGCATCTTTTGTGGTGATATGCTCTGATTGCATAGGTAATTGTAAATCTTAACTACCATACGACGACTACGACGACCCCCTTTCCATAACCCCCAAAAGAAGACAAATACCAGACTGACGGAAGATAATGTGGGATTTTCAACACCGGAGCATTAGGATCACCATGGATGTTAAAAGATAAGATAAAACATCATTACTTTACTTTTCCTGATGCATATTCCTTTATTATAAAAAAAATGTTTTTTAATGTGATAGTCAATAATTCTACCAATATTAACAAAATGAACAATAACAACCCACATTCAATCAATATACAATAAAAGGCATATGACATTGGAAATTTAGGTACTGGGTATGACAAACACAACATGTATCGGGGTCAACCAGGTTCATAGGATCTCAACCCTCACTTCTTGACACCTGGATCGCCATTGTATATATTAACACACGATTAAAAAAACACAGTATTGCCCGGACACCCTCCTCAAGAAACGGGACATATCAGAGATCCTACAAACAAAATCTGCTATGGTTATATATTCTTATCATGCATAGTAAATACACATTTAGTTTTGCAATATTTTCACACATGTAATGCATATCATTAAAAAAAAATTAGTAATACTCTAGGAATTTGGCAGTGGTGGGTTTATTGGATGATCAGAAGTTCATTTGGATATGACCTCTAATCGGGTTCTGCCAGTTGCTAGGGAGAGCGCAGAGTATTATAATAGCTGATAAACAAGCCTGCGAATGGATGCTTTGAAATAAAAACTTCATTGATTGTTTAGTTAATTGATTGTGTTATTATGCATCTAATAGTCACCAGTAGCATCTCTTAAGAAATGTCAAAGAGTCAAATGTGAAGGTCATATTCTTAAATTTTTATCTCTTAAGATTAAGAATAGGGTTGAGAATATTTTAGCTAACCATTTCTCCGTAAAGTCTTTTTCGGACTATTTGAAGAATAAAATATATTGATACTGTGTTTCATCCGGGAGTTGAATGTTGTCTGTAAAATCTAATAAGTTTCCTTGGTTGCGGCCCTTCCATTTTACTAAATAATCAGCTTATATCAATACATACCCGTATTAACTGTTGCCAATGCTTCAGTACTGTAATGATCCTGTGTTCTACTAGACAATTGATGTTTGTATCTCGAAGCAAAACTAGAAATGGTAGTGTCTGCTCTAGTATGTGGTTTAGATAAATTGTAGATGCTCGTGGTTTGACTGTTGCAGTCTCGTGAAGACATCATGGTGCTATTGTGAGCTGAAATAAATAATATTCACTATACATAGTAACTGAATTCAAAAGTTTTTATCAGATTAGAATGTTTTCTATAGTTTTATATCCCTCTATCAATAAAGGAATATATCTCATTAACCGGAACCGCATCGGTGGTGCAAAGGTTGGTCGCCTCGAGTGCAAAACATCGTGGGATCGAATTCCTGTCAAATCAAAGAGTATAATGTTGGTATTTGCTGCTTCTCTGCTAAGAACGCAGTATTGGAGTAAGAGCAAAGACAGATGGGCTCGGAATCCGGTTGATATGTCCGAATGTAGCGACAAATCTACTCGCCTACTTTTGTTTCAGTGAGCTAGCACCATAAAGAGATCCAACTCAGCTTGACATTATCACCATTTCATCGAATGTAGCTTGTTCTCGCCAAGATATAACTACAAAAATGATATTTGGCGTTAAGCTAGCTCATTAACTGGGTGAATTGTTGTGATTGTCCCAAGCCAGTATTTATATTGCGTTCCGCACCACTTATTATCTCGTAGCTTGCATTGATGTGATTGGCTGCAATGTCGACTGATACCGTTTCATCTCTATATTTAAGTAGTAACTTTGTGTTGATGTATTTCCTATCAATATCTGGAAAAACTTTGCACAAAGGATACCGTATGCATAAATTACTAAACACCTATCATTAAATTATATTACCACTATAAACATCTTGTGTATATATACACGTTCGTGTCATTAATAAAAGTACAAAGTTCAAATCTAACACATGTAAACTCGTAAAATCATTGACAAAACTAATTCTTAAAGGAAATAATGTCGGAACTATAGCTTTATTTGCTTTGAAATAAACGTTAGAGAAAACCGAAGTATCAATCAAGAATGAACAATCCAGATACACCGGCAACATTGGACACAAGACACAGAGCGAAGACAAGCTAAACAAAAACACAACACATCAAAGTAAAAAGATTAGTAACACGGTCCACACACAAACAGGGATGTAAGCAGTTGCTGTTTCTTACAAGCAGCTTGTATGACTAGTATACCAAACTAGCAACTAAATATGTACATTTATATTATATTCCACATTAACGCCACGATAGAGCTGAAATACTGCTAAAGTTGGCGTTAAACATCAATCAATCAATCATTCCCTATTATATTACTGTTTGATATTCAATATTTAATCTCAGAAATTTAATGACACAAATACCATTAATTTATACATATTGATGAGTAATTGGTATTAAATTTGCTAGAGGAATTAATTTTGATTAGCTTTTCTATGAGTAATAGTCTTTGGCCAACACATTGTAACTCCCTAGGTAGCAGTCAGTTAACTACAAGCATCCAATGACCCTGTTATTTTACTGTTCATAATATGAATAATGGTAATAACAAAGTTACCGAACTCCGAACAAAGGGATGAAGTGAGAGATTATTGTTCGTTTTGTGGATAGAGGTTAAATTGTTGACAATAATTGTTGAAACTTTCTTTTTTATAATCAGGTTTTCATTTATATTTTGACATTCTAGAAATATTTACATTGTCAACAAATATATATTTCGCTTATAATGCTACATTCATCCATATTTGCTAAAATACTTAACGTTGTCGAATAAAATTGCATTTTTTTTAACTGCAAAATAAAGGTAATAACAAAATTACCGAACTCCGAACAATCTTATAAAGGGAAAGTCAAAACTCATAATTATATAAACAGACAAAATCAGTCAACAACCGGAAAACTGTGAAAATTTTAAATCCACGGAACCAGTATGACATAAACAGAAAGTGTTTACTAGTATATTGAAATATGTCTACTTTATCTCCCTTATCATTAGATACAAATACCTTGTTTACAGAAAAAAGCATCCGCCGTTTCATTACAGTTGGTATAATAATGCATGACATGTCCTACATTGTTGGTGCATTTGGCAATTACACAAGACGATATATATGTCATATTAGTCTTGTCTGCTGAAATAGCAATATAATTAAATTAAGGGTTGCTTAACCCCGCCATATTTTTGAGCGGTCATGTATTTGTGTGGTAAGGATATTGATTTTGCCTCTTTCTACTGTTTTGTTACTATATTTTAGAACTGTTCAGATAGTGTGGTATGCTTTGTTTTTATTTTATTGTCCTATTTTATTCTTTAATTTGCTATTAGTCGTGGCCGCGATCGCATGACAGTTGTAATTATACCTAACTATTTAATCAATGCAAAACACCACAAATGTTTTGCGAGTTTGATTCATTCTAAGTAACGATGTGTACACGATGCAACTTTATGCAGTGACTTGTGGCAGATTGGTATTTTTCTCTTGTACTCCGGTTGCCCTTTCTCAAAGAAAACTGACTGGTATATCTTTAAACCTTTCTTATACCCCCGTCTAAGCACATGACAACATTGCAATATATAAATAGATCGTTTTCACTGACTGTTGGAAGAACTGGTGATACTGGGTTACGACTTTTCCTTTACATTGGTATTGTTCTATTTTGCATCCTGATTAACTCTTTACAAAAAATGTCCTTCAGCATTGGTTATTCCCATTACGACTAAATAAATATGTTTGTTGAATTACCATGATCTACATGAGCCGAAATCTCAACTCGGAAAATATTCGTCCACATCCCTGTTTTGGTGGTATCTTCGTTTAGTTCACACATATCAGTTGTATGATTCACTCTAGAATATGGATCTTTACAATTGCTTTGACTTTTATTCCAGTTTGTTGTTGAAGTAGGTAATCCTGTTAGACAGAAATTAAAAAAAAATTTAAAAAGGCATTGCTTTGTAGACAATATATTTGTTTTCTCTCCATATAGTGTCACTATTCATTCAAAGGACAGACAACGCATGACCAAAGATAAAAGGACATGCAATGATCTGCAAGGCACTATGCAGAAAACTAGAGATTGAGGAATAGGAATGCCTAAACAACCGAGGTGTTCTGGAATTTTTTCTTTGATATAGCATATCGCCAACAGAAGTAAGACACCCACAAAAATCCAGGGGTTAACCCATGTGCTCCGGAATGGTAGGAAGTTCCTGGTTCACCTGTGGCACCAGCCGTGTTACTGTTAAGCGAAAGAAACATTATCTGATATGGGACAGAAGTATGTGTAAATAAATACAACTAATATTAATATAACATGAACTCCCTACAAAACAAATGAAGAACCGAACATCACATTGTATGTTGATATCGCAGCGGACACCGCAACACGGCAATAAAAAAGTGAATACATGTTATTTGATCACATGAACAACACGAATCCCAATAGGACAAGTAAATAATCCAGGGAAAGCATACATGTTGTCATAACTACATCAATACATGGAGTGGAGATAATTTCCCGACCAATATCCTTCCTATTGGAAGATTCTCCTTTCTCTATGCTGTATTGTTGGGATAATAATATATATCGTGCACTGGTTCTAATTGAGCAGTCAAATTACATTGACTGGATACTGTTTTGATATATATGGTCCCTGACCAAAATATAACTTTTCAGGTACCTGATTCATATAGAATGACGATGAGAAACGATAATAGCGCGGACTCCTCAGGAGACACCATCAACAAATTATTGGAAAGACGCTTTTTCTGCTATTTTTAGACAATTTGGTTGTTGCTTTGGACTCTGCGAAACAGAACAGAACAACTCACCTAAAGCTCGCTTTTCTACCTGCTTTTCTAAAGCTTGTACAGATAAATAAAATATTTTCAGACGACATACTAAATTGTCTATGTGCAAAAGAAGCAAAATAAGAGTTAATTGACAAACATTTATAATGCTGTTTTTAATTATTATTTACAAACCACACATTGGTATCTGTAATGATGCACATCTCTCTGCAACCTTTTTCTTTGACCCATTTGTACATTTTGAAGCCACACAATTCCCATACCCGTCATAAGACGCATTGTATAAAACTGGGGAAAAAAATTCAAATTTTATTTTCAATTGACAATTGATAATTGAACAACTATTCAAATATTAACGAGCTAAGTTACTTCTTTTAGTATTTGCAAATTTGTATTTGCTTTTGTTACTTATTAAGTGCACACAATGTGTTACTGGGATAACCATCATCAGATACGCTCAAGTCATATGATTGAATTTCTCTTTTTCTCCGTAGATTTGGTCTTTCCTGTATCAATAACAATACTTTTATTATTTTATTTGCAGGTTGATTATTAGTCCCCGAGGGTATAACACCGTTCATTAGTCAGTGTTATGGCACTGACATGGTTTATTAGATATATTATTTTTTTGAAATTTACAGTTCTAAATTATTATCAAAACTAAAGTTTTCCCTCGGGCATAAATGATCTTAGCCGATTTCTGTTGTCCTGTATAGGCTCCCAAAAATATCTAAATTATTTGGCTTTTAAATTTTTCGACATTTAGCGTACCTTATGAAGGTTATTCTAGAAACTAGCACTAAATTTGATATCTACGTTTTAATTATTGGATTTGACTATGAGTCACACGGCGGGTGTCTGATAAAAACATATTGGTTGATTCCCGGTTTTTGGTGGTGGCTGTGTAGTTCACCTTTTTAGTTTTCTGTGCTGTGTTTTTGCTTTGCTTACCTTCGGTCTGCGTCTTGTGTTCAATATTGCTCTATGTTCCCCATGTCTGCGGATTGTCCATCCCTTCGGCTTCTCTGATAAAGATGTCTAATAAACCATATCGATGCCGAAACGCTAACTACTGTTCGGACGATACCCACGGGGATTAATATTCCACAATCAGAGGTTATTAAACGTTTGATACCAATTTAATTTAAATCTATTAAAAAAATTAATCGCTAACAATTTAATAATTTTCTACAGAAATCTGATTATATTTCCGATATATTAGTCAGTTATGTAAGAGCATTTGGTGACACTGACACTACAATATTCAAGATCATGCTGTTTATGGTGGTATACGATATTTTAAGCTCTATCGAACCTATGACGGCTTTAGTATGTGTGTTCATCGTTGGTTGCAATTGACTATCTGAAATCTAACGTGCCGGCTTGGAATACAATTGATCCGCTTAGACTGAATGCATTGTTGTGCATTCCAAGATCAGAATTTAGATTTACACCATGTTCTGTATCTGTCTTTGTGTTCTGTTATTTGAGTTTAGGTTGCATCAATTCTTTCTTCCCACGAACCCTTCCATATTTGTTATAAAAATATAATTTCAACACGTATCAGGATCACATGGTAGTTGTGCATCAATCTATTCTTAAATCATTAACTACTATCACTACATTTTCTGAGTTTGATTTCCACCTGAGTGGCGGTTCACTTGCTATAATGTATGTGATGTTACCAAGAGATCTACGATAGATTGGTGGATTTCTTCCTTGAATAAAGTCAATATCCACGAACTCAGTTAAATAATGTTGAATCTGCCATCAATCCTTTTCATATTTTAGAGTTTTAAATAAACCAGATTTTAACACTTCCAACACAATTTCAGTTATATAGTGGCGGTCAGTTTTACTGGTGGAGGAATTCAAAGAAAACGGAGAAAACCACCGCCTTGCCGTAAGTCTCTGAAAAACTTTATCACATAATGTTGCATCGAGTACATCTCGTCATTAGTGGGATTCCAAATCGCAACTTTAATGGTGATAGGCACTGATTGTATAGGTAGTTGTAAATCCAACACATATACGATCACGAGCACAACGTTCCCTAAAACATGAGAATTTCTTTTATATGGAATTATTTGTAAATAATTATTTAATTTAGTGTTGAAATGAGCACCCAACCCCGTTCGACATCCAATGTGTTTGATAAAAATAGGAACCTATCCAAATCCCTTCCAACATTTGTTGGATACATGAAACGTGTTTGACGACCTGTACACACGGTCAAATTTGTGTTTGAAAGAGTTCAATAGATTAAATTTAAAGTGAATTTTAAGGACCAATTTGACATTTACTTTCTTTAATGGGATCCAAATATATCTTACCTTTATATACCCACGAATACCGAATCTGAGCTTCACGAAGACATAAATTCTTCCTGTTGTCAGATTTTCTAATAGTGTCTATGAAAGGACATATGCATTGATTCTCCTGAAATTACAAAGCATTTAAGAAAAGAACACACAATCTAAAAGTACTAGTTTTAATAGCTCAGTTTCCAAACTTAGAGTTTGTTGTGCATCTATTTTAGCGGTTAACATTTATGTCATGTCATTGTAGATGTGTAGACAAAATATACTGACAAACAATGAAAATATTGACTTAAACACAATTTGATTCAATATTCGTTTAAGGAAAGATTTCCATCAAAAATGAAAAGCATGTCAAAATTTCCCATCGTAGTATTGAACTTATTCACTTGAAATAAAATATAAAACCAAATGTACGATGTCTTCCTTAAATCAAACAGTTTGAAAAAAAAGACAAATTAAGAAGATTAATCCTTGTTATATAAAATAAAATGTAATGCATATCTTGTGGTTCATATCTGATTTTGTATCAGCAGTCAAAACTGTGCTTAAGAGTTACTGTAAACCAAAATCTAGTAAGATTAATTATGACGGATGGATAATGACCGTACCTTTGATATTGCATACTTTCAAATATTTAAATGATGGTTACGGTCATCGGTTCTCTTGATCTAACATTGTTAACCTTTGTTTTTTTGTGGGGTACGTGTTGCTCAATTTTAAAATTGACCTTAGTTTTAATAAATTACATTTCATGTATTGGGGAACTATAAATTTCAAACAATAACATTGTTGATATTTATTAGACTTTATTTCTATTGCTTTAAATAATGAAAAGAGTCCATGACTTCTTACCTTGAATGCGAAATACTCAAATGAATTATGTTGTTTATGGAGACACCTTTCATAGCATTCACTTATATTGTGTTGATAGGACAAAGGACCATTAAGCTCGTAACAACCTAAAATATAATAATATAAAATATCATATTCTTTTAAATATGATTTTCATATACACAGGTAGGTATATTTAAGAAATAATTAATGGAAGCCAGAATGTGTTTTGAGTTTTAACATGGGTTGGCGGCCAGGGATAACATTTACTAATATTCTCCCAACACATGTTTAAACTCAAAAGACATTGTGGCTCCCATGAAGTATTTCGATTCTGATATGTCTAACAGTACAACTACGGTAGTATGCTTTGAATGGGAAGACGGTAATTTATATTTACGCTTGCGGACGATATCGCACACAATTTATGCTACCAAATTCGAGCAGACGATAACTCATCAACATGTACTTTTACGACGGGAAAGTCAGTCGTATTAATGGAGCATCCGTAGCAATAATATTGTGTTTGCATGTTTTAATTGCACATCGCATATTATTAATTTTGGATATATTGATTATTTTCAGTGAATATAGATGTTTAAAACGTTAACAACCGTGTAAATAACTATATTTTGTGATTATATCACCTGGCTTAAATGTGTTCACCGCACATGTGTTAATGAGATTTTGCCAACCTATTAATCGCTCGTTTGTTTGCAAAGCGAAAGAAGGACGCCATATTAGATTAACACTTCGCCTAAAAATGATTGGCTGGTGTGTTGTATATACGATCAATCGCCTGTAAATACCATTGATTTTATGCGTTGAACGCATACGGACGACGACCTGTCGCTTATAAAAATTGTTGACATTGTGAGTTGTATCGACGATCAGACGCCGATACATCGTTCCATCAATTCGGTTTTCTTCAAACCCAACCATTACGATTGACAATTATACATTTGTACGAATAACTATTGTAATATGTGTACTTTGTGTCTGTCGTTGGAGAAGAACTGACTACTAATGAATTATTGAGAATAATACCGTTCAGAAACTAATTAATGTGAGAAGATATATTTTGCTAACAATATTGTTTGATATAATAAACACGATTTCCATCTAAGATACTTAACAGTAACACGACGGCTACCACCACTGTAGCAGGAACTGTATTCTTCCTCAACACCCGAATCACTCCCGGATTTTAGTGATGTAATTTTGTTATTAACCTTATTCTCTCAATAATAAGTTTTCTGTGTAGTTTTTTTTGCATAGATCAATGTTTGCCCTTTTTCTTATGACCATTGTGTTGTCTGTCCTTCTGTTTATGTCTTATGATTACCACTTTGATGGTAGTCTATGGTGCTTAACGCCACCTTCAACAATATTTCAGCTATATCGTGGGGTCAGTTTCGTTAGTGGAGGAAACCGGAGTACCCAGTGAAAACCACCGACAAACTTTATCACATAATGTTGTATCGAGTATACCTCGCCATGAACGGGGTTGAACTAACAACTTTAGTGGTGGTATGCACTGATTGTACAGGTAGTTGTAAATCCAACTACCATTCCATACGACCACGACCACGACGGCCCCTGATTACCACTTTGATTTCTTCAAACTTTTCTAATTGTACGTAAGTAAAGCTCACACAATGATAGATCTATTTGAAATACGTATATGCGTATAGTTCAATTTCATTGAGTTTACCTTGGAATTCAATCCATTCTGATGGTTTTCGAACATTTCCAGTCCACAACGTTTCAGCCCCTGATGGAAAGTTATTGCAGCTAACAATTGTATCATCTATAGTTGCAAGTTGTCCAGATCTGGACGCACAACATCGTTGAGCTTCAAACCATGTTAGTTTTTCTTAAAAATTATGAGTGAATATGTAGTGTATCAATTAGTATTTTAAACTTGGCTATAAAAACAGAGATATATAATTTAGTGTGCACAACACGTTTCTGGAATAACTTTCATAATTCACGCTTTCACGCTCATAATCAAAAGATGGAAGTGCTAAATAATTGAACAGTCTTTCGGGGGGCAAGAAAACCAAAAGGATCATCTGTCACCATACAACTCTTAGCCCATTACTCGGATCTCTGATTTTGTGCAAATGTATTGCAGTTAAAGGATACCACAGATACAGATATGTGTGACACCCGTCGTATTAGTGTTAAACGACACGAACAACATCTGATAAGGAAGGCGTGTTGGATACCAGTATACGTAAATAAATACAAATAACATAAATATGCAAGAACCCCGCTACAAGATGTTTTCACGCAGAAATCGTAGCGGACATCACAACACGGAACTAAAAACATTAAGACGTGTAATTTGACAAGATGAACAAGACGAACCCCACTAAGACAAGAAAGACAACAGGGGGATTCGGAAGGATAATCAGTACCTGCTCCACAGATATAACCCGTCGTGTTACTGTTGCTACAAACCCGGTGATAAGTCATGAATGAGGAAACAACCAGATTGTGATTAAGACATTTCTTATACTGATATTGCATTACGATTAACCAAGTCACGGTGACGACCTTACAACTTTAAAGTGATGACTGTAACTTAACCACTAGGAACCCTTGATCCAGTAGCGTCCTTGTTATAACCTTGGTGACCAATAGTTTACCAGCAGATGTATCGACCCAGTGATAGCAACAGAACGTAATTTTTGACTTATCACTGGGTGTGTAACTAGATTAACACGACGGGTGTCACTAATGGAGCAGGAACTACTTACCTTTCCAGTGCACCTGAGTGCACCCCCGGTTCATATTGGGGTTTGTGTTACTAGATCTTTAGTTTTATGTGTAATGTTTTGTAAATTGTTGTTTGTGCATTTTCTTTTGGTCTATGTGTGGTCTGTCCTTCAATTTAAGAATTGTGATTACTCCTTTGTTACCATCAAACTCTTCTTATGCTCTATGTCACCCTTTAAATGTTAGCTAAAATGGTATGCGATCAAATATCATTTTATCATTGATACAACTTTGGTTGTACACGCTAGAAATATGAAATACAATGAATAAAGGGAGTAATAGTGTATTAATAAAACATAGTGTATTATATGGGAATTTGGCTTTCGTTTTAATAGTCTCTAGAAAACAGAAGTATATTGTACTTTTTGATATAGAATTACCATTTAACTTTGTGTCTGAAGGTGAATCTATGCTTGTATGTGTCATCTTTACGAATTTCTTGCTTATTTCGATAATTATAAATTGAGTAACATGCTTTTGTCTTATTAGATTGTGAAATAGAAACTTGTTTTATTAATCAGTCATTAGACCATCTTTCATTGTAAAATAAAATGTAATATACCTTTAGCGTCAGAACGATATACTATATGCGATAGTATGGACGTTACATATAGCATAGCGGAGCGATGGACGTTACATATAGTTGTATGTGCTGTTGTTATACAATACCAAAAGAAGGGGTAGTTTATATGGTGCTTAACGCCACTTTCAACAATATTTCAGCTATATCGTGGCGATCGTTTTTTGGGGTGGAGGAAACGGAGAAACCCACCGACCTGTCACAAGTTACAAACAAACTTTATCACACAATGTTGTATCGAGTACGCCTCGCCATGAGCGAGATTTGAACTCGCATCTTTTGTGGTGATATGCTCTGATTGCATAGGTAATTGTAAATCTTAACTACCATACGACGACTACGACGACCCCCTTTCCATAACCCCCAAAAGAAGACAAATACCAGACTGACGGAAGATAATGTGGGATTTTCAACACCGGAGCATTAGGATCACCATGGATGTTAAAGATAAGATAAAACATCATTACTTTACTTTTCCTGATGCATATTCCTTTATTATAAAAAAAATGTTTTTTAATGTGATAGTCAATAATTCTACCAATATTAACAAAATGAACAATAACAACCCACATTCAATCAATATACAATAAAAGGCATATGACATTGGAAATTTAGGTACTGGGTATGACAAACACAACATGTATCGGGGTCAACCAGGTTCATAGGATCTCAACCCTCACTTCTTGACACCTGGATCGCCATTGTATATATTAACACACGATTTAAAAAACACAGTATTGCCCGGACACCCTCCTCAAGAAACGGGACATATCAGAGATCCTACAAACAAAATCTGCTATGGTTATATATTCTTATCATGCATAGTAAATACACATTTAGTTTTGCAATATTTTCACACATGTAATGCATATCATTAAAAAAAAATTAGTAATACTCTAGGAATTTGGCAGTGGTGGGTTTATTGGATGATCAGGAGTTCATTTGGATATGACCTCTAATAGGGTTCTGCCAGTTGCTAGGGAGAGCGCAGAGTATTATAATAGCTGATAAACAAGCCTGCGGATGGATGCTTTGAAATAAAAACTTGATTGATTGTTTAGTTAATTGATTGTGTTATTATGCATCTAATAGTCACCAGTAGCATCTCTTAAGAAATGTCAAAGAGTCAAATGTGAAGGTCATATTCTTAAATTTTTATCTCTTAAGATTAAGAATAGGGTTGAGAATATTTTAGCTAACCATTTCTCCGTAAAGTCTTTTTCGGACTATTTGAAGAACAAAATATATTGATACTGTGTTTCATCCGGGAGTTGAATGTTGTCTGTAAAATCTAATAAGTTTCCTTGGTTGCGGCCCTTCCATTTTACTAAATAATCAGCTTATATCAATACATACCCGTATTAACTGTTGCCAATGCTTCAGTACTGTAATGATCCTGTGTTCTACTAGACAATTGATGTTTGTATCTCGAAGCAAAACTAGAAATGGTAGTGTCTGCTCTAGTATGTGGTTTAGATAAATTGTAGATGCTCGCGGTTTGACTGTTGCAGTCTCGTGAAGACATCATGGTGCTATTGTGAGCTGAAATAAATAATATTCACTATACATAGTAACTGAATTCAAAAGTTTTTATCAGATTAGAATGTTTTCTATAGTTTTATATCCCTCTATCAATAAAGGAATATATCTCATTAACCGGAACCGCATCGGTGGTGCAAAGGTTGGTCGCCTCGAGTGCAAAACATCGTGGGATCGAATTCCTGTCAAATCAAAGAGTATAATGTTGGTATTTGCTGCTTCTCTGCTAAGAACGCAGTATTGGAGTAAGAGCAAAGACAGATGGGCTCGGAATCCGGTTGATATGTCCGAATGTAGCGACAAATCTACTCGCCTACTTTTGTTTCAGTGAGCTAGCACCATAAAGAGATCCAACTCAGCTTGACATTATCACCATTTCATCGAATGTAGCTTGTTCTCGCCAAGATATAACTACAAAAATGATATTTGGCGTTAAGCTAGCTCATTAACTGGGTGAATTGTTGTGATTGTCCCAAGCCATTATTTATATTGCGTTCCGCACCACTTATTATCTCGTAGCTTGCATTGATGTGATTGGCTGCAATGTCGACTGATACCGTTTCATCTCTATATTTAAGTAGTAACTTTGTGTTGATGTATTTCCTATCAATATCGGGAAAAACTTTGCACAAAGGATACCGTATGCATAAATTACTAAACACCTATCATTAAATTATATTACCACTATAAACATCTTGTGTATACATACACGTTCGTGTCATTAATAAAAGTACAAAGTTCAAATCTAACACATGTAAACTCGTAAAATCATTGACAAAACTAATTCTTAAAGGAAATAATGTCGGAACTATAGCTTTATTTGCTTTGAAATAAACGTTAGAGAAAACCGAAGTATCAATCAAGAATGAACAATCCAGATACACCGGCAACATTGGACACAAGACACAGAGCGAAGACAAGCTAAACAAAAACACAACACATCAAAGTAAAACGATTAGTAACACGGTCCCCACACAAACAGGGATGAAAGCAGTTGCTGTTTCTTACAAGCAGCTTGTATGACTAGTATACCAAACTAGCAACTAAATATGTACATTTATATTATATTCCACATTAACGCCACGATAGAGCTGAAATACTGCTAAAGTTGGCGCTAAACATCAATCAATCAATCATTCCCTATTATATTACTGTTTGATATTCAATATTTAATCTCAGAAATTTAATGACACAAATACCATTAATTTATACATATTGATGAGTAATTGGTATTAAATTTGCTAGAGGAATTAATTTTGATTAGCTTTTCTATGAGTAATAGTCTTTGGCCAACACATTGTAACTCCCTAGGTAGCAGTCAGTTAACTACGAGCATCCAATGACCCTGTTATTTTACTGTTCATAATATGAATAATGGTAATAACAAAGTTACCGAACTCCGAACAAAGGGATGAAGTGAGAGATTATTGTTCGTTTTGTGGATAGAGGTTAAATTGTTGACAATAATTGTTGAAACTTTCTTTTTTATAATCAGGTTTTCATTTATATTTTGACATTCTAGAAATATTTACATTGTCAACAAATATATATTTCGCTTATAATGCTACATGCATCCATATTTGCTAAAATACTTAACGTTGTCGAATAAAATTGCATTTTTTTTAACTGCAAAATAAAGGTAATAACAAAATTACCGAACTCCGAACAATCTTATAAAGGGAAAGTCAAAACTCATAATTATATAAACAGACAAAATCAGTCAACAACCGGAAAACTGTGAAAATTTTAAATCCACGGAACCAGTATGACATAAACAGAAAGTGTTTACTAGTATATGGAAATATGTCTACTTTATCTCCCTTATCATTAGATACAAATACCTTGTTTACAGAAAAAAGCATCCGCCGTTTCATTACAGTTGGTATAATAATGCATGACATGTCCTACATTGTTGGTGCATTTGGCAATTACACAAGACGATATATTTGTCATATTAGTCTTGTCTGCTGAAATAGCAATATAATTAAATTAAGGGTTGCTTAACCCCGCCACATTTTTGAGCGGTCATGTATTTGTGTGGTAAGGATATTGATTTTGCCTCTTTCTACTGTTTTGTTACTATATTTTAGAACTGTTCAGATAGTGTGGTATTCTTGTTTTTTATTTTATTGTCCTATTTTATTCTTTAATTTGCTATTAGTCGTGGCCGCGATCGCATGACAGTTGTAATTATACCTAACTATTTAATCAATGCAAAAGACCACAAATGTTTTTGCGAGTTTGATTCATTCTAATAACGATGTGTACACGAAACAACTTTATGCAGTGACTTCGGGCAGATTGGTATTTTTCTCTTGTACTCCGGTTGCCCTTTCTCAAAGAAAACTGACTGGTATATCTCTAAACCTTTCGCATACCCCCGTCTAAGCAAGTGGCAACATTACAATATATAAATAGATCGTTTGCACTGACTGTTGGAGGAACTGGTGATACTGGGTTACGACTTTTCCTTTACATTGGTATTGTTCTATTTTGCATCCTGATTAACTCTTTACAAAAATGTCCTTCAGCATTGGTTATTCCCATTACGACTAAATACATATTTTTGTTGAATTACCATGATCTACATGAGCCGAAATCTCAACTCGGCAAATATTCGTCCACATCCCTGTTTTGTTGGTATCTTCGTTTACTTCACACATATCAGTTGTATGATTCACTCTAGAATATGGATCTTTACAATTGCTTTGACTTTTATTCCAGTTTGTTGTTGTAGTAGGTAATCCTGTTAGACAGAAATTAGAAAAAAAAAGGCATTGCTTTGTAAACAATATATATTTTTCTTTCCATATAGTGTCACTATGCATTCAAAGGACAGACAACTCATGTCCAAAGATAAAAGGACATGCAATGATCTACATAGCACTATGCAGAAAACTAGAGATTGAGGAATAGGAATCCCTAAACAACCGGAGGTGTTCTGGAATGGACATTTTGTTTTCTTTGATATAGCATATCGCCAACAGAAGAAAGACACCCACACAAATCCAAGGGTCAACCCATGTGCTCCGGAATGGTAGGAATTTCCTGGTTCACCAGTGGCACCAGTCGTGTTACTGTTAAGCGGAAGAAACATTATCTGATATGGGACAGCAGTATGCGTAAATAAATACAACTAATATTAATATAACATGAACTCCCTGCAAAACAAATGAAGAACCGAACATCACATTTTATGTTGATATCGCCGCGGACACCGCAACACGGCAATAAAAAAGTGAATACATGTTATTTGATCACAGGAACAACATACTAAATTGTCTATTTGCAAAAGAAGCAAAATAAGAGTTAATTGACAAACATTTATAATGCTGTTTTTAATTATTATTTACAAACCACACATTGGTATCTGTAATGATGCACATCTCTCTGCAACCTTTTTCTTTGACCCATTTGTACATTTTGAAGCCACACAATTCCCATACCCGTCATATGACGCATTGTATAAAACTGGGGAAAAAATTCAAATTTCATTTTCAATTGACAATTGATAATTGAACAACTATTCAAATATTAACGAGCTAAGTTACTTCTTTTAGTATTTGCAAATTTGTATTTGCTTTTGTTACTTATTAAGTGCACACAATGCGTTACTGGGATAACCATCATCAGATACGCTCAAGTCATATGATTGAATTTCTCTTTTTCTCCGTAGATTTGGTCTTTCCTGTATCAATAACAATACTTTTATTATTTTATCTGCTGGTGGATTATTAGTCCCCGAGGGTATACAACCGCCCATTTGTCAGTGTTATGGCACTGACATGGTTTATTAGATATATTTTTTTTTTTTAATTTACAGTTCTAAATTATTATCAAAACTAAAGTTTTCCCTCGGGTATAAATGATCTTAGCCGATTTCTGTTGTCCTGTATAGGCTCCCAAAAATATCTAAATTATTTGGCTTTTAAGTTTTTCGACATTTAGCGTACCTTATGAAGGTTATTCTAGAAACTAGCACTAAATTTGATATCTACGTTTTAATTATTGGATTTGACTATGAGTCACACGGCGGGTGTCTGATAAAAACACATTGGTTGATTCCCGGTTTTTGGTGGTGGCTGTGTAGTTCACCTTTTTAGTTTTCTGTGCTCTGTTTTTGTTTTGCTTACCTTCGGTCTGCGTCTTGTGTTCAATATTGCTCTATGTTCCCCATGTCTGCGGATTGTCCATCCCTTTGGCTTCTCTGATAAAGATGTCTAATAAACCATATCGATGCCGAAACGCTAACTACTGTTCGAATGATACCCACGGGGATTAATATTCCACAATCAGAGGTTATTAAACGTTTGATACCAATTTAATTTAAATCTATTAAAAGAATAAATCGCTAACAATTTAATAATTTTCTACAGAAATCTGATTATATTTCCGATATATTAGTCAGTTTTGTAAGAACATTTGGTGACACTGACACTACAATATTCAAGATCATGCTGTTTATGTTAGCATGCGATATTTAAAGCTCTATCAAACCTATGACGGCTTTAGTATGTGTGTTTATCGTTGGTTGCAATTGACTATCTGAAATCTAAAGTGCCGGCTTGGAATTCAATTGATCGGCTTAGACTGAACGCATTGTTGTGCATTCCCAGATCAGAATTCAGATTTACACCATATTCTGGCTTTGTCTTTGTATTCTGTTCTTTGAAGTTAGGCTGTATCAATTCTTTTTCCCACGAACCCCTCCATATTTGTTATAAAAATATAATTTCAATACGTATCAGGATCGCATAGTAGTTGTGTATAAATCTATTCCTTAAATCGTTAACAACCATCACTACATTTTTTTAGTTTGATTTCTACCTGAGTGGCGGTTCACTTTATATAATGTATGTGATGATATTACCACGAGACCTACGATAGATTGGTGGATTTCTTCCTTGAATAAAGTCAATATCCACGAACGAGGTTAAATAATGTTGAATCTGCCATCAATCCTTTTCATAATTTAGAGTTTTAAATAAACTAGATTTTAGCACTTTCAACAAAATTCCAGCTATATAGTGTCGGTCAGGATTACTCGTGGAGGAAATAGGAGTATACGGAGAAAACCACCGACCTGCCGTAAGTCTCTGAAAAACTTTATCACATATTGTTGCATCGAGTACACCTCGTCATGAGTGGGATTCGAAATTGCAACTTTAATGGTGATAGCCACTGATTGCATAGGTAGTTGTAAATCCAACTAATATACGATCACGAGCACAACGTTCCTTAAACATGAGTATTTCTTCTTTATGGAATTATTTGCAAATAATTATTTAATTTAGTGTTGATATGAGCACCCAACACCGTTCGACATTCAATGTGTTTGATTAAAATAGGAACCTATCCAAACCCCTTCCAACATTTGATGGATACATGAAACATGCTTGACGACCTGTTCACATGGTTAAATTTGTGTTTGAAAGAGCTAACCTGGTTAAGCATCAAGTGAAGTTTAAGGATAAATTTGACATTTACGTTCTTTAATGGGATCCAAATGGATATTACCTTTATATACCCACGAATACCGAGTCTGAGCTTCACGAAGACACAAATTCTTCCTGTTGTCAGATTTTCTAATAGTGTTTATGAAATGACATATGCATTGATTCTCCTGAAATATACAAAGCATTTAAGAAAACAAAGCAAAACCAACAACTACATGTTATGCGTATACTAGTTTGAATAGCTAAGTTTCCAAGCTTAGAGTTTGTTGTGCATCTATTTTAGCGGTTAACACTTATGTCATGTCATTGTTGATGAGTAAACAAAATATACTGACAAACAATGACAATATTGACTTAAATACAATTTGATTCAATATTCGCTTAAGGAAATATTTCCTGCAAAAATAAAAAGCATATTCAAAATTTCCCATTGTAGTGTTGAACATATTCATTTGAAATAAAATATAAAACCAAATGTACGATGTGTTCCTTAAATCAAACACTTTGAAAAAAAGACAAATTAACAAGATTAATTCTTGTTATATAAAATCAAATATAATGCATATAGATCTTGTGGTTCATATCTGATTTGTTATCAGCAGTCAAAACTGTGCTTAAGAGTTACTGTAAACCAAAATCTACTAAGATTAATTCTTCCGGATGGTTAATGACCTTCGTTTTGATATTGTATGCTATGTAATACTTAAATGTTGGTTAAGGTCATCAACTCTCTTGAACTTACATTGTTCACCTCATTTTTTGTGGGGTACGTGTTGCTCAATTTTAAAATTGACAGTTTTAATTAATTACATTACATGATGACACGAGTTCATGACTTGTTACCTTGTATGAGAAATACTCAAATAATTTCTGTTGTTTATGGAGGCACCTTTGATAGCATTCACTTATATTGTTTTCATAGTATAAAGGACCATCAAGCGTGTAACAACCTAAAATATAATAATATAAAATATCATATTCTTTTAAATATGATTTTCATATACACAGGTAGGTATATTTAAGAAATAATTAATGGAAGCCAGAATGTGCTTTGAGTTTTAACATGGGTTGGCGGCCAGGGATAACATTTACTAATATTCTCCCAACACATGTTAAAACTCAAAAGACATTGTGGCTCCCATGAAGTATTTCGATTCTGATATGTCTAACAGTACAACTACGGTAGTATGCTTTGAATGGGAAGACGGTAATTTATATTTACGCTTGCAGACGATATCGCACACAATTTATGCTACCAAATTCGAGAAGACGATAACTCATCAACATGTACTTTAACGACGGGAAAGTCAGTCGTATTAATGGAGCATCCGTAGCAATAATATTGTGTTTCCATGTTTTAATTGCACATCGCATATTATTAATTTTGGATATATTGATTATTTTCAGTGAATATAGATGTTTAAAACGTTAACAACCGTGTAAATAACTATATTTTGTGATTATATCACCTGGCTTAAATGTGTTCACCGCGCATGTGCTAATGAGATTTTGCCATCTAATTAATCGCTCGTGTGTTTGCAAAGCGAAAGAAGGACGCCATATTAGAATAACACGTCGCCTAAAAAAATGATTGGCTGGGTGTGTTGTATATACGATCAATGGCCTGTAAATATCATTGATTTTATCCGTTGAACATGCTATACGGACGGCGACCTGTCGCTTATAAAAATCGTTGACATTGTGTGTTGTATCGACGATCAGACGCCGATACATCGTTCCATCAATTCGGTTTTCTTCAAACCCAACCATTACGATTGACAATTATACATTTGTACGAATAACTATTGTAATATGTGTACTTTGTGTCTGTCTTTGGAGAAGAACTGACTACTAAAGAATTATTGAGAATAATACCGTTCAGAAACTAATTAATGTGAGAAGATATATTTTGCTAACAATATTGTTTGATATAATAAACACGATTTCCATCTAAGATACTTAACAGTAACACGACGGCTACCACCACTGTAGCAGGAACTGTATTCTTCCTCAACACCCGAATCACTCCCGGATTTTAGTGATGTAATTTTGTTATTAACCTTATTCTCTCAATAATTAGTTTTCTGTGTAGTTTTTTTTGCGTAGATCAATGTTTGCCCTTTTTCTTATGGCCATTGTGTTGTCTATCCTTCTGTTTATGTCTTATGATTTCCACTTTGATGGTAGTCTATGGTGTTTAACGCCACCTTCAACAATATTTCAGCTATATCGTGGGGTCAGTTTCGTTAGTGGAGGAAACCGGAGTACCCAGTGAAAACCACCGACAAACTTTATCACATAATGTTGTATCGAGTATACCTCGCCATGAACGGGGTTGAACTAACAACTTTAGTGGTGGTATGCACTGATTGAACAGGTAGTTGTAAATCCAACTACCATTCCATACGACCACGACCACGACGGCCCCTTATTACCACTTTGATTTCTACAAACTTTCTAATTGTACGTAAGTAAAGCTCACACAATGATAGATCTATTTGAAATACGTATATGCGTATAGTTCAATTTCATTGAGTTTACCTTGGAATTCAATCCATTCTGATGGTTTTCGAACATTTCCAGTCCACAACGTTTCAGCCCCTGATGGAAAGTTAGTGCAGCTAACAATTGTATCATCTATTGTTGCAAGTTGTCCTGATCTGGACGCACAACATCGTTGAGCTTCAAACCATGTTAGTTTTTCTTCAAAATTATGAGTGAATATGTAGTGTATCAATTAGTATTTTAAACTTGGCTATAAAAACAGAGATATATAATTTAGTGTGCACAACACGTTTCTGGAATAACTTTCATAATTCACGCTTTCACGCTCATAATCAAAAGATGGAAAAGCTAAATAATTGAACAGTCTTTCGGGGGGCTAGAAAACCAAAAGGATAATTTGTCACCATACAACTCTTAACCCATTACTCGGATCTCTGATTTTGTGCAAATGTATTCCAGTTAAAGGATACCACAGATACAGATATGTGTGACACCAATCGTATTAGTGTTAAACGACACGAACAACATATGATAAGGAAGGCGTGTTGGATACCAGTATACGTAAATAAATACAAATAACATAAATATACAAGAACCCCGCTACAAGATGTTTTCACGCAGAAATCGTAGCGGACATCACAACACGGAACTAAAACCATTAAGACGTGTAATTTGACAAGATGAACAAGACGAACCCCACTAAGACAAGAAAGACAACAGGGGGATTCGGAAGGATAATCAGTACCTGCTCCACAGATATAACCCATCGTGTTACTGTTGCTACAAACCCGGTGATAAGTCATGAATGAGGAAACGACCGGATTGTGATTAAGACATTTCTGATACTGATATTGCATTACGATTAACCAAGTCACGATGACGACCTTACAACTTTAACGTGATGACTGTAACTTAACCACTAGGAACCCTTGCTCCAGTAGCTTCCTTGTTATAACCTTGGTGACCAATAGTTTACCAGCAGATGTATCGACCCAGTGATAGCAACAGAACGTAATTTATGACTTATCACTGGGTGTGTAACTAGATTAACACGACGGGTGTCACTAATGGAGCAGGAACTACTTACCCTTCCAGAGCACCTGAGTGCACCCCCGGTTCTTATTGGGGTTTGTGTTACTAGATCTTTAGTTTTATGTGTAATGTTTTGTAAATTGTTGTTTGTGCATTTTCTTTTGGTCTATGTGTGGTTTGTCCTTCAATTTAAGAATTGTGATTACTCCTTTGTTACCATCAAACTCTTCTTATGCTCTATGTCACCCTTTAAATGTTAGCTAAAATGGTATACGATCAAATATCATTTTATCATTGATACAACTTTGGTTGTACACGCTAGAAATATGAAATACAATGAATAAAGGGAGTAATAGTGTATTAATAAAACATAGTGTATTATATGGGAATTTGGCTTTCGTTTTAATAGTCTCTAGAAAACAGAAGTATATTGTACTTTTTGATATAGAATTACCATTTAACTTTGTGTCTGAAGATGAATCTATGCTTGTATGTGTCATCTTTACGGATTTCTTGCTTATTTCGATAATTATAAATTGAGTAACATGCTTTTGTCTTATTAGATTGTGAAATAGAAACTTGTTTTATTAATCAGTCATTTGACCATCTTTCATTGTAAAATAAAATGTAATATACCTTTAGCGTCAGAACGATATACTATATGTGATAGTATGGACGTTACATATAGCATAGCGGAGCGATGAACGTTACATATAGTTTTCTGTGCTGTTGTTATACAATACCAAAAGAAGGGGTAGTCTATATGGTGCTTAACGCCACTTTCAACAATATTTCAGCTATATCGTGGCGATCGTTTTTTGGGGTGGAGGAAACCGGAGAAACCCACCGACCTGTCACAAGTTACAAACAAACTTTATCACACAATGTTGTATCGAGTACGCCTCGCCATGAGCGAGATTTGAACTCGCATCTTTTGTGGTGATATGCTCTGATTGTATAGGTAATTGTAAATCTTAACTACCATACGACGACTACGACGACCCCCTTTCCATAACCCCCGAAAGAAGACAAATACCAGACTGACGGAAGATAATGTGGGATTTTAAACACCGGAGCATTAGGATCACCATGGATGTTAAAAGATAAGATAAAACATCATTACTTTACTTTTCCTGATGCATATTCCTTTATTATAAAAATATAGTTTTTTAATGTGATAGTCAATAATTCTACCAATATTAACAAAATGAACAATAACAACCCACATTAAATCAATATACAATAAAAGGCATATGACATTGGAAATTTAGGTACTGGGTATGACAAACACAACATGTATCGGGGTCAACCAGGTTCATAGGATCTCAACCCTCACTTCTTGACACCTGGATCGCCATTGTATATATTAACACACGATTAAAAAAACACAGTATTGCCCGGACACCCTCCTCAAGAAACGGGACATATCAGAGATCCTACAAACAAAATCTGCTAAGGTTATATATTCTTATCATGCATTTCTCCATAAAGTCTTTTTCGGACTATTTGAAGAAAAAATTATATTGATTCTGTGTTTCATCCGGGAGTTGAATGTTGTCTGTAAAATCTAATAAGTTTCCTTGGTTGCGGCCCTTCCATTTTACTAAATAATCAGCTTATATCAATACATACCCGTATTAACTGTTGCCAATGCTTCAGTACTGTAATGATTATGTGTTCTACTAGACAATTGATGTTTGTATCTCGAAGTAAAACTAGAAATGGTAGTGTCTGCTCTAGTATGTGGTTTTGATAAATTGTAGATGCTCGTGGTTTGACTGTTGCAATCTCGTGAAGACATCATGGTGTTATTGTGAGCTGAAATAAATAATATTCACTATACATAGTAACTGAATTTAAAAGTTTTTATCAAATTAGAATGTTTTCTATAGTTTTATATCCCTCTATCAATAAAGGAATATATCTCATTAACCGGAACCGCATCGGTGGTGCAAAGGTTGGTCGCCTCCAGTGCAAAAGATCGTGGGATCGAGTTCCTGTCAAATCAAAGAGTATAATGTTGATATTTGCTGCTTCTCTGCTAAGAACGCAGTATTGGAGTAAGAACAAAGACAGATGGGCTCGGAATCCGGTTGATATTTCGGAATGCAGCGACAAATCTACTCGTGTACTTTTGTTTCAGTGAGCTAGCACTATAAAAAGATCCAACTCAGCTTGACCTTATCACCATTTCATCGAATGTAGCTTGTTCTCGCCAAGATATAGCTGCAAAAATGATATTTGGCGTTAAGCTAGCTCATTAACTGGTTTAATTGTTGTGATTGTCCTAAGCCAGTAATTATATTGCTATCCACACCAATTATTGTCTCGTAGCTTGCATTGATGTGATTGGCTGCAATGCCGAGTGGTACCGTTTCAGCTCTATATTTAATTAGTAACTTTGTGTTGATGTATTTCCTGTCAGTATAGGGAAAAACTTTGCACAAAGGATACCGTATGCATAAATTACTAAACACCTATCATTGAACTATATTAGCACTATAAAAATATTGTGTATAAATACACGTTTATGTCATTAACAAAAGTAAAAAGTTCAAATCTAACACATCTAACCTCGTAAAATCATTGACAAAACTAATTCTTAAAGGAAATAATGTCGCAACTATAGCTTTATTTGCTTTGAAATAAACGCTACAGAAAACCGAAGTATCAATCAAGCATGAACACAATCCAGATACACCGGCAACATTGGACACAAGATACAGAGCGAAGACAAGCCAAACAAAAACACAACACATCAAACTAAAAAGATTGGTAACACAGACCCCACAAAAACAGGAATGTAAGCAGTTGCTGTTTCTTACAAGCAGCTTGTATGACTAGTATACCAAACTAGCAACTAAATATGTACATTTATATTCCATTCCACATTAACGCCACGATATAGCTGAAATAATGCTAAAGTTGGCGTTAAACATCAATCAATCAATCATTCCGTATTATATCACTATTTGATATTCAATATTTAATCTCAGAATTTTAATGACACAAATACCATTAATTTATACATATTGATGAGTAATTGGTATTAAATTTGCTAGAGGAATTAATTTTGATTAGCTTTTCTATGAGTAATAGTCTTTGGCCAACACATTGTAACTCCCTAGGTAGCAGTCAGTTAACTACGAGTATCCAATGACCCTGTTATCTTACTGTTCATAATATGAATAATGGTAATAACAAAGTTACCGAACTCCGAACAAAGGGATGAAGTGAGAGATTATTGTTCGTTTTGTGGATAGAGGTTAAATTGTTGACAATAATTGTTGAAACTTTCTTTTTTATAATCAGGTTTTCATTTATATTTTGACATTCTAGAAATATTTACATTGTCAACAAATATATATTTCGCTTATAATGCTACATTCATCCATATTTGCTAAAATACTTAACTTTGTCGAATAAAATTGCATTTTTTTTAACTGCAAAATGTTAAATCCACGGAACCAGTATGATATAAACAGAAAGTGTTTGCTAGTATATGGAAATATGTCTACTTTATCTCCCTTATCACTAGATACAAATACCTTGTTTACAGAAAAAAGCATCCGCCGTTTCATTACAGTTGGTATAATAATGCATGACATGTCCTACATTGTTGGTGCATTTGGCAATTACACAAGACGATATATTTGTCATATTAGTCTTGTCTGCTGAAATAGCAATATAATTAAATTAAGGTTTGTTTAACCCCGCCACATTTTTGAGCGGTCATGTATTTGTGTGGTAAGGATATTGATTTTGCCTCTTTCTACTGTTTTGTTACTATATTTTAGAACTGTTCAGATAGTGTGGTATTCTTGTTTTTTATTTTATTGTCCTATTTTATTCTTTAATTTGCTATTAGTCGTGGCCGCGATCGCATGATAGTTGTAATTATATCTAACTATTTAATCAGTACCAAACACCACAAATGTTTTGCGAGTTTGATTCATTCTAATAACGATGTGTACACGAAACAACTTTATGCAGTGACTTCGGGCAGATTGGTATTTTTCTCTTGTACTCCGGTTGCCCTTTCTCAAAGAAAACTGACTGGTATATCTCTAAACCTTTCGCATACCCCCGTCTAAGCAAGTGGCAACATTACAATATATAAATAGATCGTTTGCACTGACTGTTGGAGGAACTGGTGATACTGGGTTACGACTTTTCCTTTACATTGGTATTGTTCTATTTTGCATCCTGATTAACTCTTTACAAAAATGTCCTTCAGCATTGGTTATTCCCATTACGACTAAATACATATTTTTGTTGAATTACCATGATCTACATGAGCCGAAATCTCAACTCGGCAAATATTCGTCCACATCCCTGTTTTGTTGGTATCTTCGTTTACTTCACACATATCAGTTGTATGATTCACTCTAGAATATGGATCTTTACAATTGCTTTGACTTTTATTCCAGTTTGTTGTTGTAGTAGGTAATCCTGTTAGACAGAAATTAGAAAAAAAAAGGCATTGTTTTGTAAACAATATATATTTTTCTTTCCATATAGTGTCACTATGCATTCAAAGGACAGACAACTCATGTCCAAAGATAAAAGGACATGCAATGATCTACATAGCACTATGCAGAAAACTAGAGATTGAGGAATAGGAATCCCTAAACAACCGGAGGTGTTCTGGAATGGACATTTTGTTTTCTTTGATATAGCATATCGCCAACAGAAGAAAGACACCCACACAAATCCAAGGGTCAACCCATGTGCTCCGGAATGGTAGGAATTTCCTGGTTCACCAGTGGCACCAGTCGTGTTACTGTTAAGCGGAAGAAACATTATCTGATATGGGACAGCAGTATGCGTAAATAAATACAACTAATATTAATATAACATGAACTCCCTGCAAAACAAAAGAAGAACCGAACATCACATTTTATGTTGATATCGCCGCGGACACCGCAATACGGCAATAAAAAAGTGAATACATGTTATTTGATCACAGGAACAACATACTAAATTGTCTATTTGCAAAAGAAGCAAAATAAGAGTTAATTGACAAACATTTATAATGCTGTTTTTAATTATTATTTACAAACCACACATTGGTATCTGTAATGATGCACATCTCTCTGCAACCTTTTTCTTTGACCCATTTGTACATTTTGAAGCCACACAATTCCCATACCCGTCATATGACGCATTGTATAAAACTGGGGAAAAAATTCAAATTTCATTTTCAATTGACAATTGATAATTGAACAACTATTCAAATATTAACGAGCTAAGTTACTTCTTTTAGTATTTGCAAATTTGTATTTGCTTTTGTTACTTATTAAGTGCACACAATGCGTTACTGGGATAACCATCATCAGATACGCTCAAGTCATATGATAGAATTTCTCTTTTTCTCCGTAGATTTGGTCTTTCCTGTATCAATAACAATACTTTTATTATTTTATCTGCTGGTGGATTATTAGTCCCCGAGGGTATACAACCGCCCATTTGTCAGTGTTATGGCACTGACATGGTTTATTAGATATATTTTTTTTTTTAAATTTACAGTTCTAAATTATTATCATAACTAAAGTTTTCCCTCGGGTATAAATGATCTTAGCCGATTTCTGTTGTCCTGTATAGGCTCCCAAAAATATCTAAATTATTTGGCTTTTAAGTTTTTCGACATTTAGCGTACCTTATGAAGGTTATTCTAGAAACTAGCACTAAATTTGATATCTACGTTTTAATTATTGGATTTGACTAATTAATGTGAGAAGATATATTTTGCTAACAATATTGTTTGATATAATAAACACGATTTCCATCTAAGATACTTAACAGTAACACGACGGCTACCACCACTGTAGCAGGAACTGTATTCTTCCTCAACACCCGAATCACTCCCGGATTTTAGTGATGTAATTTTGTTATTAACCTTATTCTCTCAATAATAGTTTTCTGTGTAGTTTTTTTTTGCGTAGATCAATGTTTGCCCTTTTTCTTATGGCCATTGTGTTGTCTATCCTTCTGTTTATGTCTTATGATTTCCACTTTGATGGTAGTCTATGGTGTTTAACGCCACCTTCAACAATATTTCAGCTATATCGTGGGGTCAGTTTCGTTAGTGGAGGAAACCGGAGTACCCAGTGAAAACCACCGACAAACTTTATCACATAATGTTGTATCGAGTATACCTCGCCATGAACGGGGTTGAACTAACAACTTTAGTGGTGGTATGCACTGATTGAACAGGTAGTTGTAAATCCAACTACCATTCCATACGACCACGACCACGACGGCCCCTTATTACCACTTTGATTTCTACAAACTTTCTAATTGTACGTAAGTAAAGCTCACACAATGATAGATCTATTTGAAATACGTATATGCGTATAGTTCAATTTCATTGAGTTTACCTTGGAATTCAATCCATTCTGATGGTTTTCGAACATTTCCAGTCCACAACGTTTCAGCCCCTGATGGAAAGTTATTGCAGCTAACAATTGTATCATCTATTGTTGCAAGTTGTCCTGATCTGGACGCACAACATCGTTGAGCTTCAAACCATGTTAGTTTTTCTTCAAAATTATGAGTGAATATGTAGTGTATCAATTAGTATTTTAAACTTGGCTATAAAAACAGAGATATATAATTTAGTGTGCACAACACGTTTCTGGAATAACTTTCATAATTCACGCTTTCACGCTCATAATCAAAAGATGGAAAAGCTAAATAATTGAACAGTCTTTCGGGGGGCAAGAAAACCAAAAGGATAATTTGTCACCATACAACTCTTAACCCATTACTCGGATCTCTGATTTTGTGCAAATGTATTCCAGTTAAAGGATACCACAGATACAGATATGTGTGACACCAATCGTATTAGTGTTAAACGACACGAACAACATATGATAAGGAAGGCGTGTTGGATACCAGTATACGTAAATAAATACAAATAACATAAATATACAAGAACCCCGCTACAAGATGTTTTCACGCAGAAATCGTAGCGGACATCACAACACGGAACTAAAACCATTAAGACGTGTAATTTGACAAGATGAACAAGACGAACCCCACTAAGACAAGAAAGACAACAGGGGGATTCGGAAGGATAATCAGTACCTGCTCCACAGATATAACCCATCGTGTTACTGTTGCTACAAACCCGGTGATAAGTCATGAATGAGGAAACGACCGGATTGTGATTAAGACATTTCTGATACTGATATTGCATTACGATTAACCAAGTCACGATGACGACCTTACAACTTTAACGTGATGACTGTAACTTAACCACTAGGAACCCTTGCTCCAGTAGCTTCCTTGTTATAACCTTGGTGACCAATAGTTTACCAGCAGATGTATCGACCCAGTGATAGCAACAGAACGTAATTTATGACTTATCACTGGGTGTGTAACTAGATTAACACGACGGGTGTCACTAATGGAGCAGGAACTACTTACCCTTCCAGAGCACCTGAGTGCACCCCCGGTTCTTATTGGGGTTTGTGTTACTAGATCTTTAGTTTTATGTGTAATGTTTTGTAAATTGTTGTTTGTGCATTTTCTTTTGGTCTATGTGTGGTTTGTCCTTCAATTTAAGAATTGTGATTACTCCTTTGTTACCATCAAACTCCTCTTATGCTCTATGTCACCCTTTAAATGTTAGCTAAAATGGTATACGATCAAATATCATTTTATCATTGATACAACTTTGGTTGTACACGCTAGAAATATGAAATACAATGAATAAAGGGAGTAATAGTGTATTAATAAAACATAGTGTATTATATGGGAATTTGGCTTTCGTTTTAATAGTCTCTAGAAAACAGAAGTATATTGTACTTTTTGATATAGAATTACCATTTAACTTTGTGTCTGAAGATGAATCTATGCTTGTATGTGTCATCTTTACGGATTTCTTGCTTATTTCGATAATTATAAATTGAGTAACATGCTTTTGTCTTATTAGATTGTGAAATAGAAACTTGTTTTATTAATCAGTCATTTGACCATCTTTCATTGTAAAATAAAATGTAATATACCTTTAGCGTCAGAACGATATACTATATGTGATAGTATGGACGTTACATATAGCATAGCGGAGCGATGAACGTTACATATAGTTTTCTGTGCTGTTGTTATACAATACCAAAAGAAGGGGTAGTCTATATGGTGCTTAACGCCACTTTCAACAATATTTCAGCTATATCGTGGCGATCGTTTTTTGGGGTGGAGGAAACCGGAGAAACCCACCGACCTGTCACAAGTTACAAACAAACTTTATCACACAATGTTGTATCGAGTACGCCTCGCCATGAGCGAGATTTGAACTCGCATCTTTTGTGGTGATATGCTCTGATTGTATAGGTAATTGTAAATCTTAACTACCATACGACGACTACGACGACCCCCTTTCCATAACCCCCGAAAGAAGACAAATACCAGACTGACGGAAGATAATGTGGGATTTTAAACACCGGAGCATTAGGATCACCATGGATGTTAAAAGATAAGATAAAACATCATTACTTTACTTTTCCTGATGCATATTCCTTTATTATAAAAATATAGTTTTTTAATGTGATAGTCAATAATTCTACCAATATTAACAAAATGAACAATAACAACCCACATTCAATCAATATACAATAAAAGGCATATGACATTGGAAATTTAGGTACTGGGTATGACAAACACAACATGTATCGGGGTCAACCAGGTTCATAGAATCTCAACCCTCACTTCTTGACACCTGGATCGCCATTGTATATATTAACACACGATTAAAAAAACACAGTATTGCCCGGACACCCTCCTCAAGAAACGGGACATATCAGAGATCCTACAAACAAAATCTGCTAAGGTTATATATTCTTATCATGCATTTCTCCATAAAGTCTTTTTCGGACTATTTGAAGAAAAAATTATATTGATTCTGTGTTTCATCCGGGAGTTGAATGTTGTCTGTAAAATCTAATAAGTTTCCTTGGTTGCGGCCCTTCCATTTTACTAAATAATCAGCTTATATCAATACATACCCGTATTAACTGTTGCCAATGCTTCAGTACTGTAATGATTATGTGTTCTACTAGACAATTGATGTTTGTATCTCGAAGTAAAACTAGAAATGGTAGTGTCTGCTCTAGTATGTGGTTTAGATAAATTGTAGATGCTCGTGGTTTGACTGTTGCAATCTCGTGAAGACATCATGGTGTTATTGTGAGCTGAAATAAATAATATTCACTATACATAGTAACTGAATTTAAAAGTTTTTATCAAATTAGAATGTTTTCTATAGTTTTATATCCCTCTATCAATAAAGGAATATATCTCATTAACCGGAACCGCATCGGTGGTGCAAAGGTTGGTCGCCTCCAGTGCAAAAGATCGTGGGATCGAGTTCCTGTCAAATCAAAGAGTATAATGTTGGTATTTGCTGCTTCTCTGCTAAGAACGCAGTATTGGAGTAAGAACAAAGACAGATGGGCTCGGAATCCGGTTGATATTTCGGAATGCAGCGACAAATCTACTCGTGTACTTTTGTTTCAGTGAGCTAGCACTATAAAAAGATCCAACTCAGCTTGACCTTATCACCATTTCATCGAATGTAGCTTGTTCTCGCCAAGATATAGCTGCAAAAATGATATTTGGCGTTAAGCTAGCTCATTAACTGGTTTAATTGTTGTGATTGTCCTAAGCCAGTAATTATATTGCTATCCACACCAATTATTGTCTCGTAGCTTGCATTGATGTGATTGGCTGCAATGCCGAGTGGTACCGTTTCAGCTCTATATTTAATTAGTAACTTTGTGTTGATGTATTTCCTGTCAGTATAGGGAAAAACTTTGCACAAAGGATACCGTATGCATAAATTACTAAACACCTATCATTGAACTATATTAGCACTATAAAAATATTGTGTATAAATACACGTTTATGTCATTAACAAAAGTAAAAAGTTCAAATCTAACACATCTAACCTCGTAAAATCATTGACAAAACTAATTCTTAAAGGAAATAATGTCGCAACTATAGCTTTATTTGCTTTGAAATAAACGCTACAGAAAACCGAAGTATCAATCAAGCATGAACAATCCAGATACACCGGCAACATTGGACACAAGATACAGAGCGAAGACAAGCCAAACAAAAACACAACACATCAAACTAAAAAGATTGGTAACACAGACCCCACAAAAACAGGAATGTAAGCAGTTGCTGTTTCTTACAAGCAGCTTGTATGACTAGTATACCAAACTAGCAACTAAATATGTACATTTATATTCCATTCCACATTAACGCCACGATATAGCTGAAATAATGCTAAAGTTGGCGTTAAACATCAATCAATTAATCATTCCGTATTATATCACTATTTGATATTCAATATTTAATCTCAGAATTTTAATGACACAAATACCATTAATTTATACATATTGATGAGTAATTGGTATTAAATTTGCTAGAGGAATTAATTTTGATTAGCTTTTCTATGAGTAATAGTCTTTGGCCAACACATTGTAACTCCCTAGGTAGCAGTCAGTTAACTACGAGTATCCAATGACCCTGTTATCTTACTGTTCATAATATGAATAATGGTAATAACAAAGTTACCGAACTCCGAACAAAGGGATGAAGTGAGAGATTATTGTTCGTTTTGTGGATAGAGGTTAAATTGTTGACAATAATTGTTGAAACTTTCTTTTTTATAATCAGGTTTTCATTTATATTTTGACATTCTAGAAATATTTACATTGTCAACAAATATATATTTCGCTTATAATGCTACATTCATCCATATTTGCTAAAATACTTAACTTTGTCGAATAAAATTGCATTTTTTTTAACTGCAAAATGTTAAATCCACGGAACCAGTATGACATAGACAGAAAGTGTTTACTAGTATATGGAAATATGTCTACTTTATCTCCCTTATCACTAGATACAAATACCTTGTTTACAGAAAAAAGCATCCGCCGTTTCATTACAGTTGGTATAATAATGCATGACATGTCCTACATTGTTGGTGCATTTGGCAATTACACAAGACGATATATTTGTCATATTAGTCTTGCCTGCTGAAATAGCAATATAATTAAATTAAGGTTTGCTTAACCCCGCCACATTTTTGAGCGGTCATGTATTTGTGTGGTAAGGATATTGATTTTGCCTCTTTCTACTGTTTTGTTACTATATTTTAGAACTGTTCAGAAAGTGTGGTATTCTTGTTTTTTATTTTATTGTCCTATTTTATTCTTTAATTTGCTATTAGTCGTGGCCGCGATCGCATGATAGTTGTAATTATATCTAACTATTTAATCAGTACCAAACACCACAAATGTTTTGCGAGTTTGATTCATTCTAATAACGATGTGTACACGAAACAACTTTATGCAGTGACTTCGGGCAGATTGGTATTTTTCTCTTGTACTCCGGTTGCCCTTTCTCAAAGAAAACTGACTGGTATATCTCTAAACCTTTCGCATACCCCCGTCTAAGCAAGTGGCAACATTACAATATATAAATAGATCGTTTGCACTGACTGTTGGAGGAACTGGTGATACTGGGTTACGACTTTTCCTTTACATTGGTATTGTTCTATTTTGCATCCTGATTAACTCTTTACAAAAATGTCCTTCAGCATTGGTTATTCCCATTACGACTAAATACATATTTTTGTTGAATTACCATGATCTACATGAGCCGAAATCTCAACTCGGCAAATATTCGTCCACATCCCTGTTTTGTTGGTATCTTCGTTTACTTCACACATATCAGTTGTATGATTCACTCTAGAATATGGATCTTTACAATTGCTTTGACTTTTATTCCAGTTTGTTGTTGTAGTAGGTAATCCTGTTAGACAGAAATTAGAAAAAAAAAGGCATTGCTTTGTAAACAATATATATTTTTCTTTCCATATAGTGTCACTATGCATTCAAAGGACAGACAACTCATGTCCAAAGATAAAAGGACATGCAATGATCTACATAGCACTATGCAGAAAACTAGAGATTGAGGAATAGGAATCCCTAAACAACCGGAGGTGTTCTGGAATGGACATTTTGTTTTCTTTGATATAGCATATCGCCAACAGAAGAAAGACACCCACACAAATCCAAAGGTCAACCCATGTGCTCCGGAATGGTAGGAATTTCCTGGTTCACCAGTGGCACCAGTCGTGTTACTGTTAAGCGGAAGAAACATTATCTGATATGGGACAGCAGTATGCGTAAATAAATACAACTAATATTAATATAACATGAACTCCCTGCAAAACAAATGAAGAACCGAACATCACATTTTATGTTGATATCGCCGCGGACACCGCAATACGGCAATAAAAAAGTGAATACATGTTATTTGATCACAGGAACAACATACTAAATTGTCTATTTGCAAAAGAAGCAAAATAAGAGTTAATTGACAAACATTTATAATGCTGTTTTTAATTATTATTTACAAACCACACATTGGTATCTGTAATGATGCACATCTCTCTGCAACCTTTTTCTTTGACCCATTTGTACATTTTGAAGCCACACAATTCCCATACCCGTCATATGACGCATTGTATAAAACTGGGGAAAAAATTCAAATTTCATTTTCAATTGACAATTGATAATTGAACAACTATTCAAATATTAACGAGCTAAGTTACTTCTTTTAGTATTTGCAAATTTGTATTTGCTTTTGTTACTTATTAAGTGCACACAATGCGTTACTGGGATAACCATCATCAGATACGCTCAAGTCATATGATTGAATTTCTCTTTTTCTCCGTAGATTTGGTCTTTCCTGTATCAATAACAATACTTTTATTATTTTATCTGCTGGTGGATTATTAGTCCCCGAGGGTATACAACCGCCCATTTGTCAGTGTTATGGCACTGACATGGTTTATTAGATATATTTTTTTTTTTTAATTTACAGTTCTAAATTATTATCAAAACTAAAGTTTTCCCTCGGGTATAAATGATCTTAGCCGATTTCTGTTGTCCTGTATAGGCTCCCAAAAATATCTAAATTATTTGGCTTTTAAGTTTTTCGACATTTAGCGTACCTTATGAAGGTTATTCTAGAAACTAGCACTAAATTTGATATCTACGTTTTAATTATTGGATTTGACTATGAGTCACACGGCGGGTGTCTGATAAAAACACATTGGTTGATTCCCGGTTTTTGGTGGTGGCTGTGTAGTTCACCTATTTAGTTTTCTGTGCTGTGTTTTTGTTTTGCTTACCTTCGGTCTGCGTCTTGTGTTCAATATTCCTCTATGTTCCCCATGTCTGCGGATTGTCCATCCCTTCGGCTTCTCTGATAAAGATGTCTAATAAACCATATCGATGCTGAAACGCTAACTACTGTTCGGACGATACCCACGGGGATTAATATTCCACAATCAGAGGTTATTAAACGTTTGATACCAATTTAATTTAAATCTATTAAAAAAATAAATCGCTAACAATTTAATAATTTTCTACAGAAATCTGATTATATTTCCGATATATTTTTGTAAGAACATTTGGTGACACTGACACTACAATATTCAAGATCATGTTAGCATACGATATTGAAAGCTCTATCAAACCTATGACGGCTTTAGTATGTGTGTTTATCGTTGGTTGCAATTGACTATCTGAAATCTAAAGTGCCGGCTTGGAATTCAATTGATCGGCTTAGACTGAGCGCATTGTTGTGCATTCCCAGATCAGAATTTAGATTTACACCATATTCTGGCTTTGTCTTTGTATTCTGTTCTTTGAAGTTAGGCTGTATCAATTCTTTTTCCCACGAACCCCTCCATATTTGTTATAAAAATATAATTTCAATACGTATCAGGATCACATAGTAGTTGTGTATAAATCTATTCCTTAAATTGTTAACTACCATCACTACATTTTTTTAGTTTGATTTCTACCTGAGTGGCGGTTCACTTTATATAATGTATGTGATGATATTACCACGAGACCTACGATAGATTGGTGGATTTCTTCCTTGAATAAAGTCAATATCCACGAACGAAGTTAAATAATGTTGAATCTGCCATCAATCCTTTTCATAATTTAGAGTTTTAAATAAACTAGATTTTAGCACTTTCAACAAAATTCCAGCTATATAGTGTCGGTCAGGTTTACTCGTGGAGGAAATAGGAATATACGAAGAAAACCACCGACCTGCCGTAAGTCTCTGAAAAACTTTATCACATAATGTTGCATCGAGTACACCTCGTCATGAGTGGGATTCGAAATTGCAACTTTAATGGTGATAGCCACTGATTGCATAGGTAGTTGTAAATCCAACTAATATTCGATCACGAGCACAACGTTCCTTAAACATGAGTATTTCTTCTTTATGGAATTATTTGCAAATAATTATTTAATTTAGTGTTGATATGAGCACCCAACACCGTTCGACATTCAATGTGTTTGATTAAAATAGGAACCTATCCAAACCCCTTCCAACATTTGATGGATACATGAAACATGCTTGACGACCTGTTCACATGGTTAAATTTGTGTTTGAAAGAGTTAACCTGGTAAAGCATAAAGTGAATTTTAAGAATACATTTGACATTTACGTTCTTTAATGGGATCCAAATGAATATTACCTTTATATACCCACGAATACCGAGTCTGAGCTTCACGAAGACACAAATTCTTCCTGTTGTCAGATTTTCTAATAGTGTTTATGAAATGACATATGCATTGATTCTCCTGAAATATACAAAGCATTTAAGATAACAAAGCAAAACCAACAACTACATGTTATGCGTATACTAGTTTGAATAGCTAAGTTTCCAAGCTTAGAGTTTGTTGTGCATCTATTTTAGCGGTTAACACTTATGTCATGTCATTGTAGATGAGTAGACAAAATATACTGACAAACAATGACAATATTGACTTAAATACAATTTGATTCAATATTCGCTTAAGGAAATATTTCCTGCAAAAATAAAAAGCATGTAAAAATTTCCCATTGTAGTATTGAACCTATTCATTTGAAATAAAATATAAAACCAAATGTACGATGTGTTCCTTAAATCAAACACTTTGGAAAAAAGACAAATTAAGAAGATTAATTCTTGCTATATAAAATCAAATATAATGCATATAGATCTTGTGGTTCATATCTGATTTTTATCAGCAGTCAAAACTGTGCTTTAGAGTTACTGTAAACCAAAATCTACTAAGATTAATTCTTCCGGATGGTTAATGACCTTCGTTTTGATATTGTATGCTATGCAATACTTTATTGTTGGTTAAGGTCATCAACTCTCTTGAACTTACATTGTTCACCTCATTTTTTGTGGGGTACGTGTTGCTCAATTTTAAAATTGACAGTTTTAATTAATTACATTACATGTATTTGGGACCTACATATTTCAAACAATAATATTGTAGATATTTATTAGACAACTTTAGTTTTATTGTTTAAAATAATGACACGAGTTCATGACTTGTTACCTTGTATGAGAAATACTCAAATAATTTCTGTTGTTTATGGAGGCACCTTTGATAGCATTCACTTATATTGTTTTCATAGTATAAAGGACCATCAAGCGTGTAGCAACCTAAAATATAATAATATAAAATATCATATTCTTTTAAATATGATTTTAATATACACAGGTAGGTATATTTAAGAAATAATTAATGGAAGCCAGAATGTGTTTTGAGTTTTAACATGGGTTGGCGGCCAGGGATAACATTTACTAATATTCTCCCAACACATGTTAAAACTCAAAAGACATTGTGGCTCCCATGAAGTATTTCGATTCTGATATGTCTAACAGTACAACTACGGTAGTATGCTTTGAATGGGAAGACGGTAATTTATATTTACGCTTGCAGACGATATCGCACACAATTTATGCTACCAAATTCGAGCAGACGATAACTCATCAACATGTACTTTTACGACGGGAAAGTCAGTCGTATTAATGGAGCATCCGTAGCAATAATATTGTGTTTGCATGTTTTAATTGCACATCGCATATTATTAATTTTGGATATATTGATTATTTTCAGTGAATATAGATGCTTAAAACGTTAACAACCGTGTAAATAACTATATTTTGTGATTATATCACCTGCCTTAAATGTGTTCACCGCACATGTGTTAATGAGATTTTGCCATCTAATTAATCGCTCGTTTGCTTGCAAAGCGAAAGAAGGACGCCATATTAGATTAACACTTCGCCTAAAAAATGATTGGCTGGTGTGTTGTATATACGATCAATCGCCTGTAAATACCATTGATTTTATGCGTTGAACGCATACGGACGACGACATGTCGCTTATAAAAATTGTTGACATTGTGAGTTGTATCGACGATCAGACGCCGATACACCGTTCCATCAATTCGGTTTTCTTCACACCCAACCATTACGATTGACAATTATACATTTGTACGAATAACTATTGTAATATGTGTACTTTGTGTCTGTCTTTGGAGAAGAACTGACTACTAAAGAATTATTGAGAATAATACCGTTCAGAAACTAATTAATGTGAGAAGATATATTTTGCTAACAATATTGTTTGATATAATAAACACGATTTCCATCTAAGATACTTAACAGTAACACGACGGCTACCACCACTGTAGCAGGAACTGTATTCTTCCTCAACACCCGAATCACTCCCGGATTTTAGTGATGTAATTTTGTTATTAACCTTATTCTCTCAATAATAAGTTTTCTGTGTAGTTTTTTCTGGGTAGATCAATGTTTGCCCTTTTTCTTATGGCCATTGTGTTGTCTGTCCTTCTGTTTATGTCTTATGATTACCACTTTGATGGTAGTCTATGGTGTTTAACGCCACCTGCAACAATATTTCAGCTATATCGTGGGGTCAGTTTCGTTAGTGGAGGAAACCGGAGTACCCAGTGAAAACCACCGACAAACTTTATCACATAATGTTGTATCGAGTATACCTCGCCATGAACGGGTTGAACTAACAACTTTAGTGGTGGTATGCACTGATTGTACAGGTAGTTGTAAATCCAACTACCATTCCATACGACCACGACCACGACGGCCCCTGATTACCACTTTGATTTCTTCAAACTTTTCTAATTGTACGTAAGTAGAGCTCACACAATGATAGATCTATTTGAAATACGTATATGCGTATAGTTCAATTTCATTGAGTTTACCTTGGAATTCAATCCATTCTGATGGTTTTCGAACATTTCCAGTCCACAACGTTTCAGCCCCTGATGGAAAGTTATTCAGCTAACAATTGTATCATCTATAGTTGCAAGTTGTCCAGATCTGGACGCACAACATCGTTGAGCTTCAAACCATGTTAGTTTTTCTTCAAAATTATGAGTGAATATGTAGTGTATCAATTAGTATTTTAAACTTGGCTATAAAAACAGAGATATATAATTTAGTGTGCACAACACGTTTCTGGAATAACTTTCATAATTCACGCTTTCACGCTCATAATCAAAAGATGGAAAAGCTAAATAATTGAACAGTCTTTCGGGGGGCAAGAAAACCAAAAGGATAATTTGTCACCATACAACTCTTAACCCATTACTCGGATCTCTGATTTTGTGCAAATGTATTCCAGTTAAAGGATGCCACAGATACAGATATGTGTGACACCCGTCGTATTAGTGTTAAACGACATGAACAGCATCTGATAAGGAAGGCGTGTTGGATACCAGTATACGTAAATAAATACAAATAACATAAATATACAAGAACCCCGCTACAAGATGTTTTCACGCAGAAATCGTAGCGGACATCACAACACGGAACTAAAACCATTAAGACGTGTAATTTGACAAGATGAACAAGACGAACCCCACTAAGACAAGAAAGACAACAGGGGGATTCGGAAGGATAATCAGTACCTGCTCCACAGATATAACCCGTCGTGTTACTGTTGCTACAAACCCGGTGATAAGTCATGAATGAGGAAACGACCGGATTGTGATTAAGACATTTCTGATACTGATATTGCATTACGATTAACCAAGTCACGATGACGACCTTACAACTTTAACGTGATGACTGTAACTTAACCACTAGGAACCCTTGCTCCAGTAGCTTCCTTGTTATAACCTTGGTGACCAATAGTTTACCAGCAGATGTATCGACCCAGTGATAGCAACAGAACGTAATTTATGACTTATCACTGGGTGTGTAACTAGATTAACACGACGGGTGTCACTAATGGAGCAGGAACTACTTACCCTTCCAGAGCACCTGAGTGCACCCCCGGTTCTTATTGGGGTTTGTGTTACTAGATCTTTAGTTTTATGTGTAATGTTTTGTAAATTGTTGTTTGTGCATTTTCTTTTGGTCTATGTGTGGTTTGTCCTTCAATTTAAGAATTGTGATTACTCCTTTGTTACCATCAAACTCCTCTTATGCTCTATGTCACCCTTTAAATGTTAGCTAAAATGGTATACGATCAAATATCATTTTATCATTGATACAACTTTGGTTGTACACGCTAGAAATATGAAATACAATGAATAAAGGGAGTAATAGTGTATTAATAAAACATAGTGTATTATATGGGAATTTGGCTTTCGTTTTAATAGTCTCTAGAAAACAGAAGTATATTGTACTTTTTGATATAGAATTACCATTTAACTTTGTGTCTGAAGATGAATCTATGCTTGTATGTGTCATCTTTACGGATTTCTTGCTTATTTCGATAATTATAAATTGAGTAACATGCTTTTCTCTTATTAGATTGTGAAATAGAAACTTGTTTTATTAATCAGTCATTTGACCATCTTTCATTGTAAAATAAAATGTAATATACCTTTAGCGTCAGAACGATATACTATATGTGATAGTATGAACGTTACATATAGCATAGCGGAGCGATGGACGTTACATATAGTTTTCTGTGCTGTTGTTATACAATACCAAAAGAAGGGGTAGTCTATATGGTGCTTAACACCACTTTCAACAATATTTCAGCTATATCGTGGCGATCGTTTTTTGGGGTGGAGGAAACCGGAGAAACCCACCGACCTGTCACAAGTTACAAACAAACTTTATCACACAATGTTGTATCGAGTACGCCTCGCCATGAGCGAGATTTGAACTCGCATCTTTTGTGGTGATATGCTCTGATTGCATAGGTAATTGTAAATCTTAACTACCATACGACGACTACGACGACCCCCTTTCCATAACCCCCGAAAGAAGACAAATACCATACTGACGGAAGATAATGTGGGATTTTAAACACCGGAGCATTAGGATCACCATGGATGTTAAAAGATAAGATAAAACATCATTACTTTACTTTTCCTGATGCATATTCCTTTATTATAAAAATATAGTTTTTTAATGTGATAGTCAATAATTCTACCAATATTAACAAAATGAACAATAACAACCCACATTCAATCAATATACAATAAAAGGCATATGACATTGGAAATTTAGGAACTGGGTATGACAAACACAACATGTATCGGGGTCAACCAGGTTCATAGGATCTCAACCCTCACTTCTTGACACCTGGATCGCCATTGTATATATTAACACACGATTAAAAAAACACAGTATTGCCCGGACACCCTCCTCAAGAAACGGGACATATCAGAGATCCTACAAACAAAATCTGCTAAGGTTATATATTCTTATCATGCATAGTAAATACACATTTAGTTTTGCATTATTTTCACACATGTAATGCATATCATTAAAAAAAATGAGTAATACTCTAGGAATTTGGCAGTGGTGGGTTTATTGGATGATCAGGAGTTCATTTGGATATGACCTCTAATCGGGTTCTGTCAGTTGCTAGGGAGAGCGCAAAGTATTATAATAGCTGATAAACAAGCCTGCGGATGGATGCTTTGAAATAAAAACTTGATTGATTGTTTAATTAATTGATTGTGTTATTATGCATCTAATAGTCACCAGTAGCATCTCTTAAGAAATGTCAAAGAGTCAAATGTGAAGGTCATATTCTTAAATTTTTATCTCTTAAGATTAAGAATAGGGTTGAGAATATTTTAGCTAACCATTTCTCCATAAAGTCTTTTTCGGACTATTTGAAGAAAAAAATATATTGATTCTGTGTTTCATCCGGGAGTTGAATGTTGTCTGTAAAATCTAATAAGTTTCCTTGGTTGCGGCCCTTCCATTTTACTAAATAATCAGCTTATATCAATACATACCCGTATTAACTGTTGCCAATGCTTCAGTACTGTAATGATCCTGTGTTCTACTAGACAATTGATGTTTGTATCTCGAAGCAAAACTAGAAATGGTAGTGTCTGCTCTAGTATGTGGTTTAGATAAATTGTAGATGCTCGTGGTTTGACTGTTGCAGTCTCGTGAAGACATCATGGTGTTATTGTGAGCTGAAATAAATAATATTCACTATACATAGTAACTGAATTCAAAAGTTTTTATCAAATTAGAATGTTTTATATAGTTTTATATCCCTCTATCAATAAAGGAATATATCTCACTAACCGGAACCGCATCGGTGGTGCAAAGCTTGGTCGCCTCGAGTGCAAAAGATCGTGGGATCGAGTTACTGTCAAATCAAAGAGTATACTGTTGGTATTTGCTGCTTCTCTGCTAAGAATGCAGTATTGGAGTAAGAACAAAGACAGATGGGCTCGGAATCCGGTTGATATTTCCGAATGTAGCGACAAATCTACTCGCGTACATTTGTTTCAGTGAGCTAGCACTATAAAAAGATCCAACTCAGCTTGACCTTATCACCATTTCATCGAATGTAGCTTGTTCTCGCCAAGATATAGCTGCAAAAATGATATTTGGCGTTAAGCTAGCTCATTAACTGGTTTAATTGTTGTGATTGTCCTAAGCCAGTAATTATATTGCTATCCACACCAATTATTGTCTCGTAACTTGCATTGATGTGATTGGCTGCAATGCCGAGTGGTACCGTTTCAGCTCTATATTTAAGTAGTAACTTTGTGTTGATGTATTTCCTGTCAGTATCGGGAAAAACTTTGCACAAAGGATACCGTATTCATAAATTACTAAACACCTATCATTGAACTATATTAGCACTATAAAAAATATTGTGTATAAATACACGTTTATGTCATTAACAAAAGTAAAAAGTTCAAATCTAACACATCTAACCTCGTAAAATCATTGACAAAACTAATTCTTAAAGGAAATAATGTCGCAACTATAGCTTTATTTGCTTTGAAATAAACGCTACAGAAAACCGAAGTATCAATCAAGCATGAACAATCCAGATACACCGGCAACATTGGACACAAGATACAGAGCGAAGACAAGCCAAACAAAAACACAACACATCAAACTAAAAAGATTGGTAACACAGACCCCACAAAAACAGGAATGTAAGCAGTTGCTGTTTCTTACAAGCAGCTTGTATGACTAGTATACCAAACTAGCAACTAAATATGTACATTTATATTCCATTCCACATTAACGTCACGATATAGCTGAAATAATGCTAAAGTTGGCGTTAAACATCAATCAATCAATCATTCCGTATTATATCACTATTTGATATTCAATATTTAATCTCAGAAATTTAATGACACAAATACCATTAATTTATACATATTGATGAGTAATTGGTATTAAATTTGCTAGAGGAATTAATTTTGATTAGCTTTTCTATGAGTAATAGTCTTTGGCCAACACATTGTAACTCCCTAGGTAGCAGTCAGTTAACTACGAGTATCCAATGACCCTGTTATCTTACTGTTCATAATATGAATAATGGTAATAACAAAGTTACCGAACTCCGAACAAAGGGATGAAGTGAGAGATTATTGTTCGTTTTGTGGATAGAGGTTAAATTGTTGACAATAATTGTTGAAACTTTCTTTTTTATAATCAGGTTTTCATTTATATTTTGACATTCTAGAAATATTTACATTGTCAACAAATATATATTTCGCTTATAATGCTACATTCATCCATATTTGCTAAAATACTTAACTTTGTCGAATAAAATTGCATTTTTTTTACCTGCAAAATGTTAAATCCACGGAACCAGTATGACATAAACAGAAAGTGTTTACTAGTATATGGAAATATGTCTACTTTATCTCCCTTATCACTAGATACAAATACCTTGTTTACAGAAAAAAGCATCCGCCGTTTCATTACAGTTGGTATAATAATGCATGACATGTCCTACATTGTTGGTGCATTTGGCAATTACACAAGACGATATATTTGTCATATTAGTCTTGTCTGCTGAAATAGCAATATAATTAAATTAAGGTTTGTTTAACCCCGCCATATTTTTGAGCGGTCATGTATTTGTGTGGTAAGGATATTGATTTTGCCTCTTTCTACTGTTTTGTTACTATATTTTAGAACTGTTCAGATAGTGTGGTATTCTTGTTTTTTATTTTATTGTCCTATTTTATTCTTTAATTTGCTATTAGTCGTGGCCGCGATCGCATGATAGTTGTAATTATATCTAACTATTTAATCAGTACCAAACACCACAAATGTTTTGCGAGTTTGATTCATTCTAATAACGATGTGTACACGAAACAACTTTATGCAGTGACTTCGGGCAGATTGGTATTTTTCTCTTGTACTCCGGTTGCCCTTTCTCAAAGAAAACTGACTGGTATATCTCTAAACCTTTCGCATACCCCCGTCTAAGCAAGTGGCAACATTACAATATATAAATAGATCGTTTGCACTGACTGTTGGAGGAACTGGTGATACTGGGTTACGACTTTTCCTTTACATTGGTATTGTTCTATTTTGCATCCTGATTAACTCTTTACAAAAATGTCCTTCAGCATTGGTTATTCCCATTACGACTAAATACATATTTTTGTTGAATTACCATGATCTACATGAGCCGAAATCTCAACTCGGCAAATATTCGTCCACATCCCTGTTTTGTTGGTATCTTCGTTTACTTCACACATATCAGTTGTATGATTCACTCTAGAATATGGATCTTTACAATTGCTTTGACTTTTATTCCAGTTTGTTGTTGTAGTAGGTAATCCTGTTAGACAGAAATTAGAAAAAAAAAGGCATTGCTTTGTAAACAATATATATTTTTCTTTCCATATAGTGTCACTATGCATTCAAAGGACAGACAACTCATGTCCAAAGATAAAAGGACATGCAATGATCTACATAGCACTATGCAGAAAACTAGAGATTGAGGAATAGGAATCCCTAAACAACCGGAGGTGTTCTGGAATGGACATTTTGTTTTCTTTGATATAGCATATCGCCAACAGAAGAAAGACACCCACACAAATCCAAGGGTCAACCCATGTGCTCCGGAATGGTAGGAATTTCCTGGTTCACCAGTGGCACCAGTCGTGTTACTGTTAAGCGGAAGAAACATTATCTGATATGGGACAGCAGTATGCGTAAATAAATACAACTAATATTAATATAACATGAACTCCCTGCAAAACAAATGAAGAACCGAACATCACATTTTATGTTGATATCGCCGCGGACACCGCAATACGGCAATAAAAAAGTGAATACATGTTATTTGATCACAGGAACAACATACTAAATTGTCTATTTGCAAAAGAAGCAAAATAAGAGTTAATTGACAAACATTTATAATGCTGTTTTTAATTATTATTTACAAACCACACATTGGTATCTGTAATGATGCACATCTCTCTGCAACCTTTTTCTTTGACCCATTTGTACATTTTGAAGCCACACAATTCCCATACCCGTCATATGACGCATTGTATAAAACTGGGGAAAAAATTCAAATTTCATTTTCAATTGACAATTGATAATTGAACAACTATTCAAATATTAACGAGCTAAGTTACTTCTTTTAGTATTTGCAAATTTGTATTTGCTTTTGTTACTTATTAAGTGCACACAATGCGTTACTGGGATAACCATCATCAGATACGCTCAAGTCATATGATTGAATTTCTCTTTTTCTCCGTAGATTTGGTCTTTCCTGTATCAATAACAATACTTTTATTATTTTATCTGCTGGTGGATTATTAGTCCCCGAGGGTATACAACCGCCCATTTGTCAGTGTTATGGCACTGACATGGTTTATTAGATATATTTTTTTTTTTTAATTTACAGTTCTAAATTATTATCAAAACTAAAGTTTTCCCTCGGGTATAAATGATCTTAGCCGATTTCTGTTGTCCTGTATAGGCTCCCAAAAATATCTAAATTATTTGGCTTTTAAGTTTTTCGACATTTAGCGTACCTTATGAAGGTTATTCTAGAAACTAGCACTAAATTTGATATCTACGTTTTAATTATTGGATTTGACTATGAGTCACACGGCGGGTGTCTGATAAAAACACATTGGTTGATTCCCGGTTTTTGGTGGTGGCTGTGTAGTTCACCTTTTTAGTTTTCTGTGCTGTGTTTTTGTTTTGCTTACCTTCGGTCTGCGTCTTGTGTTCAATATTCCTCTATGTTCCCCATGTCTGCGGATTGTCCATCCCTTCGGCTTCTCTGATAAAGATGTCTAATAAACCATATCGATGCTGAAACGCTAACTACTGTTCGGACGATACCCACGGGGATTAATATTCCACAATCAGAGGTTATTAAACGTTTGATACCAATTTAATTTAAATCTATTAAAAAAATAAATCGCTAACAATTTAATAATTTTCTACAGAAATCTGATTATATTTCCGATATATTTTTGTAAGAACATTTGGTGACACTGACACTACAATATTCAAGATCATGTTAGCATACGATATTGAAAGCTCTATCAAACCTATGACGGCTTTAGTATGTGTGTTTATCGTTGGTTGCAATTGACTATCTGAAATCTAAAGTGCCGGCTTGGAATTCAATTGATCGGCTTAGACTGAGCGCATTGTTGTGCATTCCCAGATCAGAATTTAGATTTACACCATATTCTGGCTTTGTCTTTGTATTCTGTTCTTTGAAGTTAGGCTGTATCAATTCTTTTTCCCACGAACCCCTCCATATTTGTTATAAAAATATAATTTCAATACGTATCAGGATCACATAGTAGTTGTGTATAAATCTATTCCTTAAATTGTTAACTACCATCACTACATTTTTTTAGTTTGATTTCTACCTGAGTGGCGGTTCACTTTATATAATGTATGTGATGATATTACCACGAGACCTACGATAGATTGGTGGATTTCTTCCTTGAATAAAGTCAATATCCACGAACGAAGTTAAATAATGTTGAATCTGCCATCAATCCTTTTCATAATTTAGAGTTTTAAATAAACTAGATTTTAGCACTTTCAACAAAATTCCAGCTATATAGTGTCGGTCAGGTTTACTCGTGGAGGAAATAGGAATATACGAAGAAAACCACCGACCTGCCGTAAGTCTCTGAAAAACTTTATCACATAATGTTGCATCGAGTACACCTCGTCATGAGTGGGATTCGAAATTGCAACTTTAATGGTGATAGCCACTGATTGCATAGGTAGTTGTAAATCCAACTAATATTCGATCACGAGCACAACGTTCCTTAAACATGAGTATTTCTTCTTTATGGAATTATTTGCAAATAATTATTTAATTTAGTGTTGATATGAGCACCCAACACCGTTCGACATTCAATGTGTTTGATTAAAATAGGAACCTATCCAAACCCCTTCCAACATTTGATGGATACATGAAACATGCTTGACGACCTGTTCACATGGTTAAATTTGTGTTTGAAAGAGTTAACCTGGTAAAGCATAAAGTGAATTTTAAGAATACATTTGACATTTACGTTCTTTAATGGGATCCAAATGAATATTACCTTTATATACCCACGAATACCGAGTCTGAGCTTCACGAAGACACAAATTCTTCCTGTTGTCAGATTTTCTAATAGTGTTTATGAAATGACATATGCATTGATTCTCCTGAAATATACAAAGCATTTAAGATAACAAAGCAAAACCAACAACTACATGTTATGCGTATACTAGTTTGAATAGCTAAGTTTCCAAGCTTAGAGTTTGTTGTGCATCTATTTTAGCGGTTAACACTTATGTCATGTCATTGTAGATGAGTAGACAAAATATACTGACAAACAATGACAATATTGACTTAAATACAATTTGATTCAATATTCGCTTAAGGAAATATTTCCTGCAAAAATAAAAAGCATGTAAAAATTTCCCATTGTAGTATTGAACCTATTCATTTGAAATAAAATATAAAACCAAATGTACGATGTGTTCCTTAAATCAAACACTTTGGAAAAAAGACAAATTAAGAAGATTAATTCTTGCTATATAAAATCAAATATAATGCATATAGATCTTGTGGTTCATATCTGATTTTTATCAGCAGTCAAAACTGTGCTTTAGAGTTACTGTAAACCAAAATCTACTAAGATTAATTCTTCCGGATGGTTAATGACCTTCGTTTTGATATTGTATGCTATGCAATACTTTATTGTTGGTTAAGGTCATCAACTCTCTTGAACTTACATTGTTCACCTCATTTTTTGTGGGGTACGTGTTGCTCAATTTTAAAATTGACAGTTTTAATTAATTACATTACATGTATTTGGGACCTACATATTTCAAACAATAATATTGTAGATATTTATTAGACAACTTTAGTTTTATTGTTTAAAATAATGACACGAGTTCATGACTTGTTACCTTGTATGAGAAATACTCAAATAATTTCTGTTGTTTATGGAGGCACCTTTGATAGCATTCACTTATATTGTTTTCATAGTATAAAGGACCATCAAGCGTGTAGCAACCTAAAATATAATAATATAAAATATCATATTCTTTTAAATATGATTTTAATATACACAGGTAGGTATATTTAAGAAATAATTAATGGAAGCCAGAATGTGTTTTGAGTTTTAACATGGGTTGGCGGCCAGGGATAACATTTACTAATATTCTCCCAACACATGTTAAAACTCAAAAGACATTGTGGCTCCCATGAAGTATTTCGATTCTGATATGTCTAACAGTACAACTACGGTAGTATGCTTTGAATGGGAAGACGGTAATTTATATTTACGCTTGCAGACGATATCGCACACAATTTATGCTACCAAATTCGAGCAGACGATAACTCATCAACATGTACTTTTACGACGGGAAAGTCAGTCGTATTAATGGAGCATCCGTAGCAATAATATTGTGTTTGCATGTTTTAATTGCACATCGCATATTATTAATTTTGGATATATTGATTATTTTCAGTGAATATAGATGTTTAAAACGTTAACAACCGTGTAAATAACTATATTTTGTGATTATATCACCTGGCTTAAATGTGTTCACCGCACATGTGTTAATGATATTTTGCCATCTAATTAATCGCCCGTTTGTTTGCAAAGCGAAAGAAGGACGCCATATTAGATTAACACTTCGCCTAAAAAATGATTGGCCGGTGTGTTGTATATACGATCAATCGCCTGTAAATACCATTGATTTTATGCGTTGAACGCATACGGACGACGACCTGTCGCTTATAAAAATTGTTGACATTGTGAGTTGTATCGACGATCAGACGCCGATACATCGTTCCATCAATTCGGTTTTCTTCAAACCCAACCATTACGATTGACAATAATACATTTGTACGAATAACTATTGTAATATGTGTACTTTGTGTCTGTCGTTGGAGAAGAACTGACTACTAAAGAATTATTGAGAATAATACCATTCAGAAACTAATTAATGTGAGAAGATATATTTTGCTAACAATATTGTTTGATATAATAAACACGATTTCCATCTAAGATACTTAACAGTAACACGACGGCTACCACCACTGTAGGAGGAACTGTATTCTTCCTCAACACCCGAATCACTCCCGGATTTTAGTGATGTAATTTTGTTATTAACCTTATTCTCTCAATAATAAGTTTTCTGTGTAGTTTTTTCTGCGTAGATCAATGTTTGCCCTTTTCTTATGGCCATTGTGTTGTCTGTCCTTCTGTTTATGTCTTATGATTACCACTTTGATGGTAGTCTATGGTGTTTAACGCCACCTTCAACAATATTTCAGCTATATCTTGGGGTCAGTTTCGTTAGTGGAGGAAACCGGAGTACCCAGTGAAAACCACCGACAAACTTTATCACATAATGTTGTATCGAGTATACCTCGCCATGAACGGGGTTGAACTAACAACTTTAGTGGTGGTATGCACTGATTGTACAGGTAGTTGTAAATCCAACTACCATTCCATACGACCACGACCACGACGGCCCCTGATTACCACTTTGATTTCTTCAAACTTTTCTAATTGTACGTAAGTAAAGCTCACACAATGATAGATCTATTTGAAATACGTATATGCGTATAGTTCAATTTCATTGAGTTTACCTTGGAATTCAATCCATTCTGATGGTTTTCGAACATTGCCAGTCCACAACGTTTCAGCCCCTGATGGAAAGTTATTGCAGCTAACAATTGTATCATCTATAGTTGCAAGTTGTCCAGATCTGGACGCACAACATCTTTGAGCTTCAAACCATGTTAGTTTTTCTTCAAAATTATGAGTGAATATGTAGTGTATCAATTAGTATTTTAAGCTCGGCTATAAAAACAAAGATATATAATTTAGTGTGCACAACACGTTTCTGGAATAACTTTCATAATTCACGCTTTCACGCTCATAATCAAAAGATGGAAAAGCTAAATAATTGAACAGTCTTTCGGGGGGCAAGAAAACCAAAAGGATAATTTGTCACCATACAACTCTTAACCCACTACTCGGATCTCTGATTTTGTGCAAATGTATTGCAGTTAAAGGATGCCACAGATACAGATATGTGTGACACCAATCGTATTAGTGTTAAACGACACGAACAACATATGATAAGGAAGTCATGTTGGATACCAGTATACGTAAATAAATACAAATAACATAAATATGCAAGAACCCCGCTACAAGATATTTTCACGCAGAAATCGTAGCGGACATCACAACACGGAACTAAAACCATTAAGACGTGTAATTTGACAAGATGAACAACACGAACCCCACTAAGACAAGAAAGACAACAGGGGGATTCGGAAGCATAATCAGTACCTGCTCCACAGATATAACCCGTCGTGTTACTGTTGCTACAAACCCGGTGATAGGTCATGAATGAGGAAACGACCGATTGTGATTAAGACATTTCTGATACTGATATTGCATTACGATTAACCAAGTCACGGTGACGACCTTACAACTTTAACGTGATGACTGTAACTTAACCACTAGGAACCCTTGCTCCAGTAGCTTCCTTGTTATAACCTTGGTGACCAATAGTTTACCAGCAGATGTATCGACCCAGTGAAAGCAACAGAACGTAATTTATGACTTATCACTGGGTGTGTAACTAGATTAACACGACGGGTGTCACTAATGGAGCAGGAACTACTTACCCTTCCAGAGCACCTGAGTGCACCCCCGGTTCTTATTGGGGTTTGTGTTACTAGATCTTTAGTTTTATGTGTAATGTTTTGTAAATTGTTGTTTGTGCATTTTCTTTTGGCCTATGTGTGGTCTATCCTTCAATTTAAGAATTGTGATTACTCCTTTGTTACCTTCAAACTCTGCTTATGCTCTATGTCACCCTTTAAATGTTAGCTAAAATGGTATACGATCAAATATCATTTTATCATTGATACACCTTTGGTTGTACACGCTAGAAATATGAAATACAATGAATAAAGGGAGTAATAGTGTATTAATAAAACATAGTGTATTACATGGGAATTTGGCTTTCGTTTTAATAGTCTCTAGAAAACAGAAGTATATTGTACTTTTCGATATATAATTACCATTTAAATTTGTGTCTGAATGTGAATCTATGCTTGTATGTGTCATCTTTACGGATTTATTGCTTATTTATATAATTATAAATTGAGTAACATGCTTTTGTCTTATTAGATTGTGAAATAGAAACTTGTTTTATTAATCAGTAATTAGACCATCCTTCATTATAAAATAAAATAAAATGTAATATACCTTTAGCGTCAGAACGATATACTATATGTGATAGTATGGACACTACATATAGCATAGCGGAGCAATGGACGTTACATATAACATAGCGGAGCGAGATAGTTCTCTGTGCTGTTGTTATCCAATACCAAAAGAGGAAGGGGTAGTTTATTTAGTGCTTAACGCCACTTTCAACAATATTTCAGCTATATCGTGGCGGTCGCTTCTTTTTGGGTGGAGGAAACCGGAGAAACACACCGACCTGTCACAAGTTACAAACCAACTTTATCACACAATGTTGTATCGAGTAGGCCTCGCCATGAGCGAGATTTGAACTCGCATATTTTGTGGTGATATGCTCTGATTGCATAGGTAGTTGTAAATCTTAACTACCATACGACGACCACGACGACCCCCTTTCCATAACCCCCGAAAGAAGACAAATACCAGACTGACGGAAGATAATGTGGGGTTTTAAACACCGGAGCATAAGGATCACCATGGATGTTAAAAGATAAGATAAAACATCATTACTTTACTGTTCCTGATGCATATTCCTTTATTATAAAAAATTTATTTTTTAATGTGATAGTCAACAATTTTACCAATATTAACAAAATGAACAATAACAACCCACAGTCAATCAATATACATAAAAAGGCATATGACATTGGAAATTTAGGTACTGGGTATGACAAGCACAAAATGTATCGGGGTCAAACAGGTTCATAGGATCTCAACCCTCACTTCTTGATACCTGGATCGACACTACATATATTAACACACGATTAATGAAACACAGTATTGCCCGGACACCCTCCTCAAGAAACGGGACATATCAGAGATCCTACAAACAAAATCTGCTAAGGTTATATATTCTTATCATGCATAGTAAATACACATTTAGTTTTGCAATATTTTCACAAATGTAATACATATCATTAAAAAAAGTTAGTAATACTCTAGGAATTTGGCAGAGGTGGGTTTATTGGATGATCAGGAGTTCATTTGGATATGACCTCTAATCGGGTTCTGTCAGTTGCTAGGGAGAGCGCAGAGTATTATATTAGCTGATAAACAAGCCTGCGGATGGATGCTTTGAAATAAAAACTTGATTGATTGTTTGATTAATTAATTGTTTTATTATGCATCTAATAGTCACCAGTAACATCCATAAAGAAATGTCAAAGAGTCAAATGTGAAGGTCATATTCTTAATTTGTTATCTCTTAAGATTAAGAATAGGGTTGAGAATATTTTACTAAATAATCAGCTTATATCAATACATACCCGTATAAACTGTTGCCAATGCTTCAGTACTGTAATGATCCTGTGTTCTACTAAACAATTGATGTTTGTATCTCGAAGCAAAACTAGAAACGGTAGTTTCTGCTATAGTATGTGGTTTAGATAAATTGTAGATGTTCGTGGTTTGACTCTTGCAGTCTCGTGAAGACATTATGGTGCTATTGTGAGCTGAAATAAATAATATTCACTATACATAGTAACTGAATTCAAAAGTTTTTATCAGATTAGAATGTTTTCTATAGTTTTATATCACTCTATCAATAAAGGAATATATCTCATTAACAGGAACCGCATCTAAGAACGCAGTATTGGAGTAAGAGCAAAGACAGATGGGCTCGGAATCCGGTTGATATGTCCGAATGTAGCGACAAATCTACTCGCGTACTTTTGTTTCAGTGAGCTAGCACTATAAAGAGATCTAACTCAGCTTGTTGGTCAAATACAAAGCTGACATTATCACCATTTCATCGAATGTAGCTTGTTCTCGCCAAGATATAGCTGCAAAAATGATATGTGGTGTTAAGCTAGCTCATTAAGTGGTTTACTTGTTGTGTTTGTCACAAGCCAGTAATTATATTGCTATCCGCACCACTTATTGTCTCGTAGCTTGTCTTAATGTAATTGGCTACAATGTCGACTGGTACCGTTTGATTTCTATATTTAAGTAGTAACTTTGTGTTGATGAATTTCGCATCAGTATCGGAAAAACCTTTGCACAAAGGGTACCGTATGCATAAATTACTAAACACCTATCATTAAATTATTTTAGCACTATAAAGATCTTGTGTATAAATAAACGTCTATGTCATTAACAAAAGTAAAAATTTCAAATCTAGGACATCTACTCTCGTAAAATCATTGACAAAATTAATTCTTAAAGGAAATAATTTCGCAACTATAGCTTTATTTGCTTTGAAATAAACGTTAGAGAAAACCGAAGTATCAATCAGGAATAAACAATCCAGAGACACCGGCAACATTGGACACAAGATACAGAGCGAAGACAAGCTAAACAAAAACACAACACATCAAACTAAAAAGATTAGTAACACGGACCCCACACAAACAGGGATGTAAGCAGTTGCTGTTTCTTACAACCAGCTTGTACGACTAGTATACCAAACTAGCAACTAAATATGTACATTTATATAATATTCCACATTAACGCCACGATAGAGCTGAAATACTGCTAGAGTTGGCGTTAAACATCAATCAATCAATCATTCCATATTATATTACTATTTGATATTCAATATTTAATCTCAGCAATTTGATGACACAAATACCATTAGGCTATACATATTAATGAGTAATTGGTATTAAATTTACAAGAGGAATTAATCTTGATTAGCTTTTCTATGAGTAATAGTCTCTGGCCAACAAATTATACCTCCCTAGGTAGCAGTCAGTTAAGTACGAGCTTCCAATGACCCTGTTATTTCACTGTCCATAATATGAAGTGAGAGGTGATTGCTCGTTTTGTTGATATTGGTTAAATTGTTGACAATAGCTGTTGAAACTTTCTTTTTTTATAATCATGTTTTCATTTATATATTGACATTCTAGAAATATTTACCTTGTCAACAAATATATATTTCGCTTATATGCTACATTCATCCATTTTTGCTAAAATACTTAATTTTGTCGCATAAAGTTGCATTTACTAGTATATGGAAATATGTCTACTTTATCTCCCTTATCATTAGATACAAATACCTTGTTTACAGAAAAAAGCATCCGCCGTTTCATTACAGTTGGTATAATAATGCATGACATGTCCTACATTGTTGGTGCATTTGACAATTACACAAGACGATGTATTTGTCATATTAGTCTTGTCTGCTGAAATAGCAATACAATTAAATCAATGTTTGCTTAACCTCGCCATATTTTTGAGCGGTCATGTATTTGTGTGGTAAGGATATTGATTTTGCCTCTTTCTACTGTTTTGTTACTGTATTTTAGAAATGTTCAGATAGTGTGGTATTCTTGTTTTTTATTTTATTGTCCTATTTTATTCTTTAATTTGCTATTAGTCGTGGCCGCGATCGCATGATAGTTGTAATTATATCTAACTATTTAATCAGTACCAAACACCACAAATGTTTTGCGAGTTTGATTCATTCTAATAACGATGTGTACACGATACAACTTTATGCAGTGACTTCTGGCAGAATGGTATTTTTCTCTTGTACTCCGGTTGCCCTTTCGCAAAGAAAACTGACTGGTATATCTCTAAACCTTTCGCATACCCCCGTCTAAGCAAGTGGCAACATTACAATATATAAATATATCGTTTTCACTGACTGTTGGAGGAACTGGTGATTCTGGGTTACGACTTTTCCTTTACATTGGTATTGTTCTATTTTGCATCCTGATTAACTCTTTACAAAAAATGTCCTTCAGCATTGGTTATTCCCATTACGACTAAATACATATGTTTGTTGCATTACCATGATCTACATGAGCCGAAATCTCAACTCGGAAAATATTCGTCCACATCCCTGTTTTGTTGGTATCTTCGTTTAGTTCACACATATCAGTTGTATGATTCACTCTAGAATATGGATCTTTACAATTGCTTTGACTTTTATTCCAGTTTGTTGTTGAAGTAGGTAATCCTGTTAGACAGAAATTTAAAAAAAAATTAAAAAGGCATTGCTTTGTAGACAATATTTTTTTTTTCTCTCCATATAGTGTCACTATTCATTCAAAGGACAGACAACGCATGACCAAAGATAAAAGGACATGCAATGATCTGCAAAGCACTATGCAGAAAACTAGAGATTGAGGAATAGGAATCCCTAAGCAACCGGAGGTGCTCTGGAATGTTTTCTTTGATATAGCATATCGCCAACAGAAGTAAGACACCCACAAAAATCCAGGGGTAAACCAATGTGGTCCGGAATGGTAGGAAGTTCCTGGTTCACCTGTGGCACCAGCCGTGTTACTGTTAAGCGAAACAAACATTATCTGATATGGGACAGAAGTATGCGTAAATAAATACAACTAATATTAATATAACATGAACTCCCTACAAAACAAATGAAGAACCGAACATCACATTTTATGTTGATATCGCAGCGGACACCGCAACACGGCAATAAAAAAGTGAATACATGTTATTTGATCACATCAACAACACGAATCCCAATAGGACAAGTAAATAAACCAGGGAAAGCATACATGTTGTCATAACTACATCAATACATGAAGTGGAGATAATTTCCCGACCAATATCCTTGCTATTGGAAGATTCTCCTTTCTCTATGCTATATTGTTGGGATAATAATATATATCGTGCACTGGTTCTAATTGAGCAGTCAAATTACATTGACTGGATACTGTTTTGATATATATGGTCTCTGACCAAGATATAGCTTTTCAGGTACCTTATTCATATAGAATGACGATGAGAAACGATAATAGCGCGGACTCCTCAGGAGACACCATCAATAAATTATTGGAACGACGCTTGTTTCTGCTATTTTTAGACAATTTGGTTGTTGCTTTGGAACATGTCAAATTCATCTGGACTCTGCGAAACAGAACAGAACAACTCACAAAAAGCTCGCTTTTCTACCTGCTTTTCTAAAGCTTGTACAGATAAATAAAATATTTTCAGACAACATACTAAATTGTCTATGTGCAAAAGAAGCAAAATAAGAGTTAATTGACAAACATTTATAATGCTGTTTTTAATCATTATTTACAAACCACACATTGGTATCTGTAATGACGCACATCTCTCTGCAACTTTTTTCTTTGACCCATTTGTACATTTTGAAGCCACACAATTTCCATACCCGTCATAATGCGCATTGTATAAAACTGGGGAAAAAATTAAAATTTCATTTTCAATTGACAATTGATAATTGAACAACTATTCAAATATTAATGAGCTAAATTACTTCTTTTAGTATTTGCAAATTTGTATTTGCTTTTGTTACTTATTAAGTTCACACAATGCGTTACTGGGATAACCATCATCAGAGGCGCTCAACATCATATGATTGAATTTCTCTTTTTCTCCGTAGATTTGGTCTTTCCTGTATCAAGAACAATACTTTTATTATTGTATCTGCTGGTGGATTATTAGTTCCTGAGGGCATAAAACCGCCCATTAGTCAGTGTTATGGCACTGACATGGTTTATTAGATATATTTATTATTGAAATTTACAGTTCTAAATAGCGTAATTATTATCAAAATTAAAGTTTTCCCTCAGGCATAGTTGATCTTAGCCGATTTTTGTTGTCCTGTTTAGGCTCCCAAAAATATTTAAGTTATTTGGCTTTGAAATTTTTCGACTTTTAGCGTACTTTATGAAGGTTATTTTAGAAATTAGCACTAAATTTGATTTCTACGTTTTAATTATTGGATTTGACTATGAGTCACACGGCGGGTGTCTGATAAAAACACATTGGTTGATTCCCGGTTTTCGGTGGTGGCTGTGTAGTTCACCTTTTTAATTTTCTGTGCTGTGTTTTTGTTTTGTTTACCTTCGGTCTGCGTCTTGTGTTCAATATTTCTCTATGTTCCTCATGTCTGCGGATTGTCCATCCCTTCGGCTTCTCTGATAAAAATGTCCAATAAACCATATCGATGCAGAACCACTAACTACTGTCCGGACGATACCCGCGGGGATTAATATTCCACAAGCAGAGGTTATTAAACGTTTGCTACCAATTTAAATTAAATCTATTAAAAAAACAAATCGCAACTAAGCTAACAATTAAATAATTTTCTACAGAAATCTGATTATATTTCCGATATATTAGTCAGTTATGTAAGAGCATTTGGTGACACTGACACTACAATATTCAAGATCATGCTGTTTATGGTGGTTTACGATATTTTAAGCTCTATCGAACCTAAGACGGCTTTAGTATGTGTGTTCATCGTTGGTTGCAATTGACTATCTGAAATCTAAAGTGCCGGCTTGGAATACAATTGATCGACTTAGACTGAATGCATTGTTGTGCATTCCAAGATCAGAATTTAAATTTACACCATGTTCTGTATCTGTCTTTGTGTTCTGTTATTTGAGGTTAGGTTGTATCAATTCTTTCTTCCCACGAACCCTTCCATATTTGTTATAAAAATATAATTTCAACACGTATCAGGATCACATGGTAGTTGTGCATCAATCAATTCTTAAATCATTAACTACTATCACTACATTTTCTGAGTTTGATTTCTACCTGAGTGGCGGTTCACTTGCTATAATGTATGTGATGTTACCAAGAGATCTACGATAGATTGGTGGATTTCTTCCTTGAATAAAGTCAATATCCACGAACTCAGTTAAATAATGTTGAATCTGCCATTACCCCTTTTCATATTTTAGAGTTTTAAATAAACCAGATTTTAGCACTTCCAACACAATTTCAGTTATATAGTGGCGGTCAGTTTTACTGGTGGAGGAATTCAAAGAATACGGAGAAAACCACCGACCCGCCGTAAGTCTCTGAAAAACTTTATCACATAATGTTGCATCGAGTACATCTCGTCATTAGTGGGATTCCAAATCGCAACTTTAATGGTGATAGGCACTGATTGCATAGGTAGTTGTACGATCACGAGCACAACGTTCCCTAAAACATGAGAATTTCTTTTATATGGAATTATTTGTAAATAATTATTTAATTTAGTGTTGAAATGAGCACCCAGCCCCGTTCGACATCCAATGTGTTTGATTAAAATAGGAACCTATCCAAATCCCTTCCAACATTTGTTGGATACATGAAACATGTTTGACGACCTGTACACACGGTCAAATTTGTGTTTGAAAGAGTTCAATAGATTAAATTTAAAGTGAATTTTAAGGACCAATTTGACATTTACTTTCTTTAATGGGATCCAAATATATCTTACCTTTATATACCCACGAATACCGAGTCTGAGCTTCACGAAGACATAAATTCTTCCTGTTGTCAGATTTTCTAATAGTGTCTATGAAAGGACATATGCATTGATTCTCCTGAAATTACAAAGCATTTAAGAAAAGAACACACAATCTAGAAGTACTAGTTTTAATAGCTCAGTTTCCAAACTTAGAGTTTGTTGTGCATCTATTTTAGCGGTTAACATTTATGTCATGTCATTGTAGATGTGTAGACAAAATATACTGACAAACAATGAAAATATTGACTTAAACACAATTTGATTCAATATTCATTTAAGGAAAGATTTCCATCAAAAATGAAAAGCATGTCAAAATTTCCCATCGTAGTATTGAACTTATTCACTTGAAATTAAATATAAAACCAAATGTACGATGTCTTCCTTAAATCAAACAGTTTGAAAAAAAGAAAAATTAAGAAGATTAATCCTTGTTATATAAAATAAAATGTAATGCATATCTTGTGGTTCATATCTGATTTTGCATCAGCAGTCAAAACTGTGCTTAAGAGTTACTGTAAACCAAAATCTAGTAAGATTAATTATGACGGATGGATAATGACCGTACCTTTGATATTGCATACTTTCAAATATTTAAATGATGGTTACGGTCATCGGCTCTCTTGATCTAACATTGTTAACCTTTGTTTTTTTGTGGGGTACGTGTTGCTCAATTTTAAAATTGACCTTAGTTTTAATAAATTACATTTCATGTATTTGGGAACTATAAATTTCAAACAATAACATTGTAGATATTTATTAGACTTTATTTCTATTGCTTTAAATAATGAAAAGAGTCCATGACTTCTTACCTTGAATGCAAAATACTCAAATGAATTATGTTGTTTATGGAGACACCTTTCATAGCATTCACTTATATTGTGTTGATAGGACAAAGGACCATTAAGCTCGTAACAACCTAAAATATAATAATATAAAATATCATATTCTTTTTAAATATGATTTGCATATACACAGGTAGGTATATAAATACGTCAATGATTGATTCTGTTTATTGTGTGTAAGATCAATCGCCTACAAAAAAAAAAAAAAACAACAAACATTGATTTTGTGCGTTGAACACGTATGGACGACATGCCGCTTAAATAAATCGTTAGCATTGTGTGTTGTATCGACTATCAGTCGCCAATACATCGTTCCATCAATCCTGTGTTCTTCAAATTTACCAATAATGGTTTTAATTGGAGAATGAAAATATAAATTATACATTTGCACGAATAACTATTGAAAATAATACTGCTCACACACTGATGTGAGAAGATATATTTTGCTAACAATATTGTTTGATATAATAAACACGATTTCCATCTAAGATACTTAATAGTAACTCGACGTTTAGCACTAGTGTAGCAGGAGCTGTATTCTTCCTCAACACCCGAATCACTCCCGGGTTTTAGTGAGGTTCGCTTCTCTCAATAATTAGTTTTCTGTGTAACTTTTTTGGTAGATCAATGTTTGTCCTTTTTCTTATGACCATTGTGTTGTCTGTCCTTCTGATTACCATTTTGATGATAGTATATGGTGCTTAACGCCACCTTCAACAATATGTCAGCTATATCTGGCGGTAAGTTTCATTGGTGGAGGAAACTGGAGTACCCGGAGAAAACCACCGACCTGTCGCAAGTCACTGACAAACTTGATCACATAATGTTGTATCGAGTACACCTCGCCATGAACGGGGTTTGAACTCACAACTTTAGTGGTGGGAGGCACTGATTGTTCTGGTCGTTATAATCCAACTACCATACGAACACGACGACGACTGCCCCTGGTTACCACTTTGATATATTCAAGCTTTTCTAATAGTACTTAAGTAAATATTTCATCGAGTTTACCTTGAAATTCAATCCATTCTGATGGTTTTCGAACATTTCCAGTCCACAACGTTTCAGCCCCTGATGGAATGTTATTGCAGCTAACAATTTTATTATCTATAGTTGCAAGCTGTCCAGACCTGGACGCACAACATCTTTGAGCTTCAAACCATGTTAGTTTTTCTTCAAAATTATAAGTGAATATGTAGTGTATCAATTAGTATTTTAAACTTGGCTATCACAACAGAGATATCTAATTTAAAGTGCACAACACGTTTCTGGAATAGCTTTCATAATGCACACTTTCATGCTCATAATCAAAAGATGGAAAAGCCAAATAATTGAACAGTCTTTCGGGGAGGGGGGGGGAGGCAAGAAAACTAAAAGGATACATTGTCACCATACAACTCTTAACCCGCCACTCGTCTCTCTGACTTTGGGTAAATATATTCCAGTTAAAGGATACCACAGATACAGATATGTCTGCTTCATGCCTTGATCGAAATTGACGGTGAGGTCCGGTTAGGAAACAAACTTTACGACAAAAGAGAATATTTCAATTTTTCCATTATGATCTTTCCATTTATATGTAGCAACATTCCAGCGGCACCTGCATATTGAGAATATGGTTCCTATTGGCTAAGTGGAAGTCTTTACTTCGAATATTTATGGTCGCCACCATGACTTTATTAACCGTTACGGAATATGTGTCACAACTGACCACGGATGTTTTCCGCTTGTCGTAAGCAATGCCCGGTTCTTCCTTCATTCACGATTTTTATTATTATCACCGGGGTTGTAGCCAGTCACACGACGCGTGTGCCACTAGTGGAGCAGGAACTGCTTACCATTCAGGAACACACGAGTCCACTCCCGGTTTTTAATGAGGTTCATGTTGCTCGATCTTTAATTTTCTGTTTAATGTTTTGTAGATCTTTGTTTGTATATCATTTGAAAGAAAGTTAACATCGCTGTACGAAAAACCTTTGAAGACAAAACATAAACTGGTGGTCATATATTAAAAGTTTAGACATTATGTATGCTTTCCTTTGTATTATTGAGTGCTTGCTGTGTTTTTACTTCAATAAGAAAGAAGGAGCATAATTATTTTCTCCCTAATATAACCTTAGATTGTCTTTATTCCATTCGCTTGGTTGATATATTTATTTGTTTTCTACTAAATGTTTTATTATTACATACCTGTTGATTGTATCAAAGTTAATCTTGTGAATAAAACAGAAATACACAAAACAAATTTGATCAAGACAACCATCATTGACACAAACTGACTTTTAAAAAGATAAACAGCGATATATGACCTTTACATAAAAACAATCTATCAGTTTTATCATATACTAATCAACAAAAAAAACGATAATAATTTCTGATAATTTAGAAATTAATATTTCCTTAATATAACCACAACTGCAATAACAAAATTAAACATAGGTCATAAACAATCAGCATGAATATACAACAGATGTCGTTGGAAGTTGAAGTCGTTGTTGTCGTCGTCATTGGTGTCGTCATTGTTGTTTTTTTTTATATGGACGTTCTTTTCATCAGACTTCTCTAAGTATATTTTCAAAATTCAATAAAATGAGCGAATCGTCCTTTTCCCAAGATAGTGAAATTGTTTTTTTTTCTCTCAATCTTTAAGAGTTTCTCTCTTATTATACGATATAACCAATCAATCGGACGAATTAACTACTATATATTATATACGGCCCATCATATAGACAGTGGGCTAATCCATAATATTATAATACCACAAAATGCTACAGCGTTTTACTTATTTTATCCATAATAATAAAATTAATAATAACGTTTAGACAAAGTGAGTACATTGAAAAAATAGGGTGGCCATAAAGTTATGACGAAGTGTATATATTAATATCATATGGTGGCCATAACGTTTTGACGAAGTGTGTATATTAATTTTATCGTTGTAGTATATTTTACTTGACAACATAAACATTCATGTTTATATGTGAAAGATAAAAAGTTTGTGCCGACCAGGAAGTTTTGACTGAAGACTGAATTTTACACCTTTTGTGCGAGATAAAGGTTTGGTTTACATGGTGTTAAGTGTCACTTTCAACAATATTTCAGTTATATCGTGGCGGTCAGTGTTATTGGTGGAGGAAACCGGTGTACCCGAAGAACACCACCGACCTGTCGCAAGTCACTAACAAATATTTTATCACACAATGTTGTATCGCGTACACCTCGCCATGAACGAGGTTCGAACTCTGAACATTAGTGGTGATAGGCACTACCATCCGACCACGACCGCGATGCCCCCCACCCCCCACCCCCCCCCCCCCCCCCCCAACATAAAGGTATATTGTCAGAAACAGCACAGAAATCCGTAACCCAGTTAAAATGGTGCATTCATTCTTGTTTTTACACTATTGATCATTTGGACAAAATACAAGTTGAGCAACACGACTGATGGCAATAGTGGAGCAGGATCAGCTTACCCTTCCTGTGCACCTGAGTTAACTTCCGGTTTTTATTGTGGTTCGTGTTGTGCAATCTTTAGTTTTCTGAGTGATGTTGTGTAGATTATTTGTTGTCCCTTTGTCCTTTTTTTTCTTTTTACCATTACATTGTCTGTCCTTCGATTCAAGGATTCAGATTACGCCTTTCGTATATCCAACAACATTAAAGAACAAACTAAACACCAATGGAAACATCGTTGTCCATTTCATAAAACTATCACCAATTACTTTGTATCATCTAAAACAATGAAGTATTTATATTAAAATAGCTATCTATCTGTACTATATCAATAAAATGAAAAAATAATACCAAACTGTCTGAACAGTTCTAAAATAATAATAACAAACTGTCTGAACAGTTCTAAAATAATAATACCAAACTCTCTGAACAGTTCTAAAATAATAATACCAAACTATCTGAACAGTTCTAAAATAATAATACTAAAATGTCTGAACAGTTCTAAAATAATAATACCAAACTGTCTGAACAGTTCTAAAATAATAATACCAAACTGTCTGAACAGTTCTAAAATTCAAGAAAAAATGGTAGAAAGGCAAAATCGATACTCCAAAAACACATATACATGACAACTCACTTTCCTGACTTTGAACAGGCATGTCAATAAGAAGTGGCTGAGCTAAGACAGTTTTATGGGTCCAAATTTCCCCTCTTAGTGTTAGAAAATAATGTTAAACGTTTTCTATTACAGTGTAGGGATCGTATAAGAAACACCCACTGAATTGATTAAATGTAGTTTACAAGAGATCATCGTTTTAAAGGTATCGATTATGTCTTTGTTTCTATGATTTTTGTATTGGGTTTTAGAACTGTTCAGATGGTTTGGTTTGTTTTTCTCTTCATCTTAGAAGAAACCCGCGAATTTCGTGGGTAATTTAGTGTGGAATATATTTCGGTTCATTTCCTAACTTTTAGCTGAAAATATGCTTTCTTCAGTGCAGTGGTGTTGGAGAGGTGTATAGAGCATCATAATAGAAACGAATAAAATAGCATCAAACTTTCCGGTCAGAACCATATCGTAGTTTGATTAATTAAGGGAATACGATACAGTAGGGAATGCCAAATGATTTTTTCATGAATATTCGTGATTTGGTCAATTTCGACCTGCTCTTTCCAAATATGCAAAGAAAAATACACCTTCGTGACTTATTTTTCGAGATATTTACGATCGAATTTCGACCATTTTTCGACAAATTTTAAAATACGGATTTTTATAGCGGTAAAGAAAATATCACAATTTGAAAACGGTAAAAGATAATTTTATCCGGATTTTTGCAATAGCTTCCTATGATAATTTCGTTCAAAGAAGATGAACATGTACATTGCAAATAGTAGATTAAGTAGTCCAAAAATTCTACTTATTTGTGGAATATGGATTATTTAGTGGTTTCTTCATGAATAAATTTGCATGTAGAAAAAAATGCCAATTGATATTTTCTTAATATTTTGTCATGATATTCTCGCAATGATTTTATTTAAAATTTTAACAAAAAGTAAGGGGGTACATGTGCTTGTTTTTTAGCTACAGAACAAAAACCGTGCATTTTCCATGACAAACCTAGACATCGTAAATTTCGGCGCCAAATTACACTACAATGTATTTTAATAGGTAAAACATATGGAGTCTTTCCCGCCGTTTTCCTTGGATTTGATGAAAGGGCAACGCAACCGGAAAATGCGTTATATATGGACCCAGTCGTTTGAAAAAGTTATCCGTTGTATAAACTAACATAATCTGGTGCGTTTGTCTTGAAGTTGTCCGCCAGAAATAAAAGTGGACAACTTGGCCAAGATGGCTAGTTTGTGCATCTCACATTTCCAATTTTTCGAGACGGCAGACCTGCAGTTTACGCCGTTTTTTGTCACGAAATATAAATGAAAGAGAAAGGCTATATTCTTCTTCTCGACTCACACACAAGCGACCTCAAAATCAGACTCATCAATATCGATGTCTCTCTATTTTCTCCTTTGCATCTGTTCGTTATTTTGGGCTCTAGTGGGGTAAACGGGCGTAATCTTTAGTCTGCATGACAAACAATTATATAATATTCTCACCAATAAATGAATTATATGAAACGTATTTATACGCCTTTCAAAGATACCTTTACGACCTGATATCGAAAAGTAATTTGAGGTTTATTATTTTCGAGGCGAAAGGAGAACAAGCAGTACATGTCTAATTTATTTTCATTGTCCTACAGTAACAAAAAAAAACGCAAATCTGTGGGATGAAAAGACGATAGCATTCATCATCCTTTCGTTAGACGAGGCGAAGCATATTTTTGTGGAAAATAAGATGAAAATTGAAGGAAGTGATCGGAAGTATTTGCCCTCAGAGTATTGTCGTCTTATAGTATTGGGGCCCCGGGTGGCTCAATGAGATAGGTCGCTGGATCTAGCAACTCGTACAAGCCTATCACCAATACGGCGGGGGTTCGCGCCCGGTTTTGTAAATTACAAAAAGGGTGCACTCGACTCGCAACGCAAGTGATAAAGTTTACCAGTTGCTTGCCCATGGTCGGTGGTTCTCTCCGGGTACTCCGGCTTCCTCCACCACTAAAACTGGTCGCCATGATATAGCTGAAATATTGTTGAAAGTGGCGTTGAAACACCAAAAATCAAAAATCAATCAATTTTATAGTATTGTTTCAAGGCGAAAGACAGCAACAACTAACCATCGTATGAAGCCCTACAGTAAATGTTTACAAAAGGGCAATGCATTTTGTTCGCAACAACTGTATTATGTAAATTACTAGTTGTATAGCGAATAGATAAGTAACTGCCAAACCCGTGCAAACGTTCTTGCTCAATGTTCATTAGATTTAGCGGTGAATCACAACCGCCACACGCGTTTAATTGCTCTGCTAGTGTTTTTAGTTCAACTATTCATTCGTCTCCCATCCTGCCAGCATATATCTTTATTGTCAGTGCCAGGGTTTGCGTCCGTCTGGTCTGCGTCTGTCTGGTCTACCTCTGTCTCACCAACATTCCTATCCAACTCTTTCAAGCGCTCTGAACATTTTTTCCGACGGCGTATTTCTCTTTCTTTCAAAAACGGCATTATTCGGCTTGAAGCAGGTGCTTTCAAATTTGTACGCAGTCGGCTTTTTATGACGTCGATGCAACTTCCGCGAAAAAGAGACGTTCCTTCAAGCGCAATCTCGAAAATGTCGCACTCGTTACCGCGACGTCGCGAGAACAACATGCGGTATTCGACAAAGTAATTATCTGCCCTTGATACTGTATCGTATTCCCTTAAGATTGTGATTTTGACAATGCTTTACATTTTTGCATTTTTTATGTTACAATGCAAATTATTGTGATATATATCAGTATATAAGATATACGTATGCAAAAAAAAAAAGAAGCAAATAAACATTTCTTTAAAAATAAAATAGATAAAATAAAATAAATAAAATAAAATAGATTTGTTAAATATTAAATAAATAAAATAAAATAAAATAGATTTGTTAAATATTAAATAAATAAAATAAAATAAACAATTGATAACATTCATATCTTGACAGAGAAAGTGTTCGTCTATGATTAAACAGTTAAGTGTAACACAGGAAGATAAATACATATCTGTTCTTCCGTGAAACAAAACAATTTCTTGATAATTTTAAAAACCGGAAATCCTACCAGAGTAAATTTAAGTATTAACGTTCTTGCATTTCATTTACTGATGTATATTAAGATCATAAAGGTAAGTAAGTAAGCAGATTTATTCTAAATTTAATATATATTATCATAAATTTCATTTTGCTATTTGAGGTTATTGTTATTGTGCTTAAAGCCACTTTCAACAATATTTCAGTTATATCCTGGAGGTAAGTTTTAAGTGTGTAGGAAACTGGAGGACCCGAAAACAATCACCGACCTGTCGCAAGTCACTGACAGACTTCATCACATGATGTTGTGCACCTCGCCCTGGGCGGGAGTTGAACCCACAACATCAGCGGTGATAGGCACCGAGTGCATAGGTAATTGTAAATCCAACTACCACACTATCACGGCAAAGACGTCCCCTCATTTGCTATTTGAAATATTTAAAATAATACGTAGGCTTTATGTGAGGGTTGCACAAATTTCATTTTCTATTTGAAATAAAATATGTTGTGTGTCAAAAACACTTGTCATGACGTCATAATTTCACTAAGAGGGTGAGGGGGGAATACAATTAGTTTGATCCGGGGTCGGATTTAGACCTAGTGGTGGCCCTGGACCAATCATTTCACTAAGAGGGGAGGTCAGGGCCAATAACAGTATGGTGACCAACGGCAGATTTAGACATAGTGGGGCCCCTGGACCAACATGTTGTTGGGGTCACTGCGATTTGGGGTATAAAATTTTCAACTGTTTAAAATATCTAAAGTCAATCATATCATTGTATATGTCAAAACTAATAAACAAATTTAGCTACCACAGACAAAATAACACAGACTTTATCACACTATTAAACTGCAACATGACATATGTTGGGACCCCTGGCCCATGGTCAATAATTAAAGCCGGTCCTGGTTTTCTCCAGTGACTTTTCTTTTAAGTCAAACCAGGAAAGTGGGTAGTCATGCATTTGTGTGTTAGGGGTGACGCTTTTACCTCTGTTCCAAGTACGATTTTTCAATTAGATTTTGTAACTTTTTCGACAATATTGCATTCTTTGTTGTTGTTTTTTTTGTGAAGTTTTTTTCTTTTCGCGTATCTTTACAGACACTGGACAAAGTTATACGAATGGTTCCAATTCTCATGAGAATAATAAAAACATATCACGAAATCAGTTTTGCCTTTTTTGTTTTGTTTTGATAAATGTAGTTTACTAGTTTTACACTATAATTTTAAATCGTTGAAATCGTGCTGATATGAAAAAAATACATACTTCTAAAATAATTTGATATAAAACTTCATGTACTACAAACCTACAAACTATTCTACTTTTATTTATAAAATGTATCTAAATCGGAAAAGACATCCGGATATGTATTATTTGAAAATTTTACGTTTTATATAAAATATATATGCATTGTAGGTGATGGTGTTTAACGCCACTTTCAACAATATTTCAGTTATATCGTTGCGGTCACTTTTATTGGTGGAGGAAACCGTAGTAACGGATTGAAATCCAGGTCCTAGTATGGGACAGGCACAAACGTGTGGCGGAATTAAACCAGTTAACAGGATCCCAAAAATCGTGTCTTGGTAGTTGGATCTCCAACAGTAATACATATACATATGTATACCGATAAACAAACGTGTTTACTTAGAACAAGACTACATTGTATATATCGTTGTTTGTTTTCAGATGATTACTCTAATATATGTTTTAATTTGTGCTGCAATTAACGGTATGTATCATATATGTCAGGTATTATTAATGTTTTGTGCGTAAATATGAGTCTAAGGTGCCGTCAACGGTGGGTAAAGTTTTATTAGTGAAGAAACCTGAGAAAATCATCGACCTGGTGCAAGTCGTTGAGAAACTATCACATAATGTTGTATCGAATACGCCTCGCCTGAGCGGGGTTCCACCTCACAACTTTAGTGGTGGTAGGCACTGATTGCACAGGTAGTGGTAAATCCAACTATCATATGGGAGTGATATAATTAACGGAGAATAGGTGAGAAATTGTCCATGTATTGGGAACAAAATTGTGTAAATAAACTGTAAATGCAACAATATTTATTATGACAAAGAAAGTGTCTGAGAATGTAATAATAATTTCTGTATATACTAATTACTTGATTTTGAAAATATCAAATGTAATTTTGATATGCATGAAAAAAGTGAAAAACAATATATTGTTTCAAACTGTGCGGGAAAATCTATTAAAAAGAAGCTCTATGCAATCATTTAGAAATAGAACTTTTAATACACAGTTCTTACGAATTAACATATGGTGATATATTGATTGATTGATTAATTTGCGTTTAACGAAAATTTAACAGTATTTCATGTATATCGTGGCGAAAACAGATGCTATACACTAATTTCTATAACTACAGCACCCTTAGAAATAAACTAAATTTCTGCATAAAGAATCATAAAAGAAAAATACGGTGATAAAGCATTGTTTAAAAATTAGTGGTTTAAATATCACAAGGAACAAGACTTAGGTCATGACTTATCACCGGGTTTTTAACTTGAGTAATACGACCGGTGCCACTAGTGGAGAAGGAACTGCTTACCCTTCCGGAGCACCTGAGTTCACCCCCGGTTTTTAGTGGGGTTCATGTTACTCAATCTTTAGTTTTATGTTTATGTTTTGTAGATCGTTGTTTGTCCATTTGCCCTTTTTCATTTGGCCATTGTGTTGTCTGTTCTTCGATTTACAGATTCTGGTAACCATTTGGTATCTTCAGACTCTTCTTATTAAAAAACAGAAAGTTGCAATTATTTCCTTTTTTTAAATGAAGAAAATACTTTGTGGATTTTAATTTCAGAAGCTGATTCAAAATCAACATGGACAGAAGCGATGACAAAATGCCGACAACAATGTTCTACTATAGAAAGTGATACCACGATATTAAAACAACATTATCTAAAAGTGGATGAAAAATTCTGGCTTCCTACTGCAGTGTACAAAACCACGTGGACAGAACAGCTAGGTGTGTGTATATAAACGCTAGAGAATACAGAAGGGTCAATCAAAAATGGACAATCCAGAGAAACCGACAACTTAGGGTACACAAGAAGAAGACAAACAACCTAAACAAAAACACAACACAATATATGTTGGACACCACTATGCGCAAACAAACATACTTTAATCTACACAATGATGATATCTGAATGATCTTAAGATTGATTGATATACATACACTTTAGAGAGTACCCAAGGGGCAATACAAAATGGACAATCCAGAGAAACAAGTAACATAGGGTACACAAGACGAAGAGACAAACAAAACAAAAACATCACAATATGTGTTGGACACCACTATATGTCAACAAACACAAATAATATAAATAAAACATGAGCTCTCCTACAAACAACTGGAGGTAAAGACGAACTAAACATCGTTTCTATGCGGAAATCGTAACAGACATCACAACACAGAACATAGAACGTAAAGACAAATAATAGGATAACACAAACAAATAAAAAGATGAGTAACATGGACCCCACCAAAACACCGGAGGGGGAATTCAGGTGCTCCAGAAGGGTACGCAGTTCTAAATTTCCATTCCCGGATAATGTAATGTTCTCCTCCCTCAAACAACCTTGCAACCCTTAAGTTGAAATGTTAAATAATAGCTATTCTGTATAGTAACCTTTGTCAAAGTAGACTCTAACAGTGAGATGCTAACACTTCCGGAGTACTTCCTCTCACTTCCGGTTTATTGTAGTTTGTGACTGTTGCTTGTTTTCTTTATTTATAGCTAACACTTGTGTTTTGATATTTTTCTTTCTGGATTGTGATTTCTTTTCTGTTCTTTCTAATTTATCTTTTGACTGATATAACATTTTATTTCAGGGTGTTATCAATTTATTTCAATCCCAGCGCAAAGCCATTGTAGTATAACCTTAGGCTTGTGCCAGCAACTGTGTCTAAATAACAATGTAGCATATTTCTCATATAAAGTATGTGTATATAAATATATAACACGTGCAGTATTCCTGGGTTCTGTTTAATAAATATTTTTGTATATACCAAATTTAAGGCTTACTGCTGATCACTTTTACGTTGGCCCATAAAACTAGTTTAACCCCGTCACTTTTTTATTGGAGTGTCTGTACTAAAGCAGGAGGTGACCGGTCATTCAAATGAGTATTAGGTATACCTATTTTGCCGATGTTTCCACAATTAACCAATGCGATTTTGGTACTGTTCCGACAATGTCATGCTTTGTGTTTTTCAATTTTTACTATATTTTAGGAGAATATGGTAATTTGTTGTTGCATTCTGTATACAATAATTTGATTGCATCAGTATTATAAACATTATTTTTTTTTACACTTTCTAGGATAGTAAATGTATTTGTTTACCACTGTTTGAACATACTATGTCTGGAACACAAAGATCAGGGCCATGCAATTATGTTATATATCATAGTAAGTAATTGTTCGGACATAAAATTGTATTGCTTAATTTCATATGATATTGGTAATAATAATTTGTATATTATATACGGGATTGGAACTGGAAACATTAGTTTTATCAGCGACAGAGAATGCCTATGCACTTAAAGAAATCACATTTTAATATATATCAGTTCATGCTTCTAATAAGATATCAGATGTACTGCAGAAAATATATCAAAGTGTCAGGAACACATTAACCGTTTAGATTTGATGATGATTTATTGTGTTTAGCGCTACTTTCAGTAATAGTTCAGCTATATCATGGCGACCAGTTTTAGTGGTGGAAGAAGCCGGAGTACCCGGAGAGAACAGCAGACCATGGGCAAGCAACTGGTAAACTTTATGACTTGCGGATGCGAGTCGAGTGCACCCTTTTTGCAATTTACAATGCCGGGCGCGAACCCTCGCCGTATTGGTGAAAGGCTTGTATGAGTTGTTAGGTAATCCAAGTACCTAACTCATTGAACCACCAGGACCCTCTTAACCGGTTTAACCCTGCTACAATTTTGTGCCTGTCACAAGCCAGTACCTGGATTTCAAACGTCATACGTCGCGGTCTTTTGATTTTATGTTCAATGATTTATAGTGAGAAGTGATTGTTCGTTTTGTTGAAATTGATGAAATTCTTGACCATCACTGTTTAGACTTTCTTTTCATAACAAAGAATTCCACTAACATTTAGGATAATACTGTAACATTGTAGCAATTCACAATCTGAAATTTACTGGAATTGGTGATTGTATACAAACAACATGTAGAAATACAGGAGAGGGACATTATGTTAAAGGACAATTTATAGCTACGGACTGTCAGGCGAATTATGATATCAATGCTATTTGTAGTAAGTGTTATCTTATCTTATTGTCATCAAGTAGATGACATATGTTTGTATTGCCACTCCTATCAATGAAACCGTAGATATTAAGTTAAGTGTGAACGGCGTGTGTCGGGAGTAACCATCACCAGGTACGCTCAAAATCGAAAAATTGGAAAGCTGAATAACTTAAAGTCTTTGGGCGCAACCAAACAGGATAACCAAAATCGGCTAAGGTCACCTATGCCCGAGAGAGGAGAACCTTAGCTTTATTAATAATTACATTATGTAGGAACAATAAATGTCAATGTAAGAGATACATCTAATAAACCATGTTAGTGCCGCATCACTGACTACTGGGAGGATGATAACCACAGGGACTAATAGACCACCAGCAGAGGTATTGCTCCAGTGATAGTAATAAAAACGTATTTATCTACTAAACCATGTCTGTGTCGAATCACTGACTACTGGGAGGATTATACCATCAGGAACTAATAGTCCACCAGCAGAGATATCGACCTAGTGATAGTAATAAACACATGGATATCAGAGATATCGACCAGTGATAGTAATAAACACATGGATATCAGAGATATCGACCCAGTGATAGCAATAAACACATGGATATCAACCGTTTTCTCATTAGCAGCTGTTGCAAGTTGTTTTGAACCTAGAAGAACAATGACATTCTCCATGCTCTCCAATCATGAGGCACGAAGAACAATGACATTATCCATGCTCTCTAATCACGAGGCACGAAGAACAATGACATTATCCATGCTCTCCAATCATGAGGCACGAAGAACAATGACATTCTCCATGCTCTCCAATCATGAGGCACGAAGAACAATAACATTATCCATGCTCTCCAATCACGAGGCACGAAGAACAATGACATTCTCCATGCTCTCCAATCATGAGGCACGAAGAACAATAACATTCTCCATGCTCTCCAATCATGAGGCACGCATCCATGAGATATTATAAATGGGTGTTGTGTATTTGATCCACTCAACAAGACCACACACTATCACTAATTTGTATGAGGACAAAAATACGAAGAGTACAATAACAAGGTCAATTAATGCTCGTAGTTAACTGACTACTAAGGTATAGTATGTTGGCTAAACCAAATGCAAAAATCATGTTCATAAATATCCAAATAAAAAAACAGTAAGATTGCAATGCTAAATACTAGTATTCTTATTGATGTTGAATATTACAGGTAATGGAAAATATTTAGGCAATCATATCCCCCAAAGAGAAACAATGACGACATGCCTAAAGAATCATAGTCACCTTCCTGGACATATCGATCATGCTTGTACTACTATTGCTGCTAACACAGGACAAGGAAGGGAGACATCAATGATGTGGTCGTCCATATTTAAAACTACATTTACAAATGCATATGCTATAGCAGGTAAATTTGGCAATTAATTTTTATTAAAAGATTAGTATTTGACCGTTTCTGTAGTTTGAATATTGTAATAGATAAAACAATTGAGTAGTGTGATCCCTGCTAAAACCTGGGATGAACTCAAATACAGTTTCTGATCCACTTGTGACACCCGTTGTGCTACAGGTAAACGTCACAAACATCATTTCATACAGAACTGTGAACATATGTTTTAGTTGTCAAGAAGCCCTTTAGAAGATAACCTACAGAGATGATGTTCTAGTGTACTACATTGATATAAGTACCCTTGATTTTCATTGGTACAAACTACTTAATATAGAGTTGTCCAACACCGCTTGGTTCTACGAGTAACATACTGGGTAACTTTTCAGAGGCAGGAAATGTTTTCCCTTCGCGAACACCTGCGTTAAATCCCGGTTTGTTGGTAGTTTCCGTGGAGTATCGGATTTCTCTAACGTTTGTTTAATATTGTTGATATTTTACAGATAAACTAATAGATGCACCATTAACATGTAAAAATGGCAGATTTTCAGATAAAACCGGCGACGGCCAAATCATTGAGGAAAACATGGATTGTAATAGTGTCTTGTCATTTATTTGTCAAGGAACAGGTATGTATACAACGTCAAGTTTGATAGATGTCGTATTGCGTAACATCGGCGCTATTATATTATGTATCAGAGTTTTATGTCTTGTCTAGTTATTATTGTATGATATTGTGTTACCGTTTAGTGTATTAATATTGCAATCACCTTTGTTTTATACATGTACGTCTACTTGACGTATATAATCTACCGGTACACTCCTATTTATGTAGAGCAAAGCGCAAAGGACACTTGTGGAACGGGAACCACACACTATAAGAGATCCAACCAATTTGTTCGTGTTTTGTGCTTAGATGACATTGCAGTATAAACACAATATACGTTCATTGTCGTCAAATATCCATTTTATTTGTACCCGTTAGAGACCCGGTGATCTTTCAGTTTCTAAAGCTCGTACGAATATTTTTTGTTTTTCCCAACAATATGTATATTGTCTATGTTTATATACATTAAACCAGTTATTTATATCTATATAGGAAATAAATAAAGGATACTATTCCGTGTTAAGATGTACTATGACAAAGACGTTCAGTTTGTGCTTCGAGAAAATTTGTCACGGATGTGAATTCATCTTTGTGGGGAATATGACAAGGAAATCGGTCACTGTTTATCATTTCCCTTTATTAAAAAAAACTAGAAAAAATACAAATACATGACTCTTGATTCTATAGGATACGATGATGTGTGAATGCCTGTAACAAGACTGGAAATTCAGTCATGTACATATGTGCTTATTTATGTGGGCGTTGGAGTTTGGGGCTGTCACATTGTGATATTTTTTGACGGTTTTCTTTCCATTTTCTTTTCTATTGAATTATGGAGAACATGTCCACGTAACAAACGAAGCAACATGTAAATGACATGTGATATGTATAGCACATAATCATAATTATGTGTAGCCGTAACGGTTATTTGGTTCATGATTTCAGAAAACAAGACTTTTGTATCAACTGAATGTGAAACAAGTGAAGCAAGCAATAATCATGATGGTAACATTAAAACGGTTGGTAAGTACTCGTTGAAACCCTTTTAAATGTGGTAGTAAAAGATTGAAGAAATTAATTTTAGAGTCACATGTCATTTTATACGTGTTTTGATTGGTTTTAAAAGTTGAGGTTATTTTCCAATGTACCGAATCTGAAAATAAACGTCGTTCTCAAAGAGTTGCGTGCCGTTGTCATCAGGTGATTTTCTTTAAATGAGGCACCTTTAGGTTTTTATTTAAATTTATTTCCGATCATTTGTCTTATTTAGAAAAAATAAATATATTTTTCAATATCATAACAAAAAAAAATTGAATTAATTTATAAGGATTGATCTAACTTATTTGTTCGGTTAGCCCGAAATAACATCAATTGGGTTGTGCACACTCTTGTGTATTATTTCGGGATACACGGTGGGTACAACCTGATTGAGGTTATTTCTTCAGAACCGAACAAAAATTGCGATCAATCCTTAATTACATAAGACGATTTAAATGCAACTGCCATATATTCACGGCCACTACGCTGACGGCACCTGTATATGATTTCGTGCATGGTTGGACAATTACTCTTATTACAAGGAAGCATTTCTAACTTAACGTGCCGTATTGATTTTGATTCTACACAATTGGATCTCGATACATGCAGTTGCAGATTTGTGCACAGAATTGCACATAGGAAAAACATATTTAAAACAATACAACAATCGTCATTACGTTGGTGTTGGAGCGTTGACAAACGATACCATACAAGAATAAAACAAAATTATGAAGTGTCCAAAACGTGCGCAACACCATCACGAAAAATCAAAAACCATAATAAATGTTTGCTAGGTCAAAGGTCAGAAACAGGCAAAATATTTTTTTGACAGTGTGTGTAAAGTACAATCGTACCTAACAGACATATATGTTCCTATAATATTGTGTTCCAACTATTTATATATATATATATATATATACAGTATTAAAAGACCTAAACTTCGAAATATATTGATGTAAATAAGAAGAGTCGGATCAAGTGGAATCACAAGATGCCGACTACATAATTAAATGGTATTACAGTTGTGAACGATCATTCTTCTATTTTTCATAGGTATTGCGGCAGGCGTTACTGTTGGGTTGACTCTAATTCTGATTGGATGACTTATTACCATAGTAATATCCAGAAGGAGGTATTTATATATAGCATGACACTTTCTCTTATTGTTAGGGACAAGTTTTAGCTTACATCCTTTGCTTTTGTCCATATTAATAACATACAGTCTAACCTCGTTGTCTCGATATCTCGGATAAGTCGAGCATTTTTGTCGGTCCCTGCAAAGTTGCCGTTGACCTAATGCATTTTTACCCTTGATAAGTCGATCTCTTTTGTGTCGATTTCTCGGATAACTCGAGCAAAAATATTAGTCCATAGAAATTAAAATGCCATAAATTCACCCGCATAAGTCCTTAAGTCGAGCTCCCTGTTTCCATAATACGTGACTTTACGGTTATCGGCACCATCTTGGATAGGGGGCAAACATCCGAGCGTAAACTATGGCGCCGATCTGATGAAGGCACACTTTGAAGAATGTAAAATGTGAAATATCGATTCTATTTCGGCACAAATCTTTATTTTAACTGAAAATGGGTTGACAGATACAAATTTATTCACGATGTAAACCTTTTATCTCAATTTCTGTGTTCTCTTCTCTCAGAAAACGTATCCTACTACAGTTATCTGTCAAATTAAAATTTTTCGATTACTTCCTGTGTTAAGCCAACATTTTTCAATACTATTCTGAATCCATTGGTAGTCCGATTTTGATGGAGCTTATTTTATTAGATTAGAAAATGTTTGTAGTTTAATATCAGCCTAAAATATAAGTTAAACACAAATGTAATTTTGTTGATTAAAATGTAGTTGAATATATAGGGAATTTTTACCGAAAAGGTTGACAGTTGTCTTCAACTCACCATAATTTGTAAATGGGGTATTCTAAAATTATTTCAAATTATGACATACAATTACAGACATTTCTCAGTTTAATGATATAAGTTTGATTAAAATCGAACCACAAATGACTTCAAAATAATTTTTTGAAAAATGTTGGTTTAACATAGAAAGTAATGGGAATTTGTTTCTTGTGAACTCTAATTTGGCACGTAACTGTACAAGGGATGATTTCCCGGGAACAGTTGTACAATGTACATGTTGTGTTCTTATTTCCCATTCCTAATAAGAACAACTTTCTGTCATTAAACATGAAGAAATGAAAATGACATCAGAAACACTTAAATTAGTTGAATACAAACAACAATAACAAAATTCTTGAGCGAATACAAAATAAACAACATGATTGAATCCTATCAAAACACACACATAAACAAAACTTGTTAGCTTTGGGCGAAGCTCATGTCCAATTTTGTGGAAATAATTTATGTCTAAAGATGTCTATCAGTATCGGCCACAGATCCACAAATTGTTTAAAGAGGGAGGGATTTTAGTCAAAGTTTTGCAAATTTTCACATGATTTTAATAAAGAAAAATTCCACATGAAATGGGACTGGAAGCCACCTCCTCTGGGTCTGCACCTGTGTCTTTCATCAGATTGTAGTGATGGTCTAACGGGTCGTCAAAATTTTCAAAATAAAATGCTTCCTATTTAGTCCCATCTACATGTACTGGCATTATAAGGACCGACAATTTAATAAGAGCAGGGAGCTATGGTTTTACTCTTGAGCTAATAAAAGATAAAAAAAAAATCAAAATTTACCATTATTTATATGGGAAAAATCCTTGAATCAGAATATTTGTTCTTTCACCTTCCTTGCTAAAATATTTGTTTTCTTTACAAAAATATTTATAATCTTGAAAAACCTAACCTCCCTTAGAAAAATGGTCGGTCCCTTAACAATGAACTGTTGAATGAACTGAAAGTTATTAAAAGTATGTTTCTACTTTCAGGTAGAACAGTTCAGCTTTGATGTTTATATACCTGTTTTGATATTTACATGCTTTGATGTTTACATGCTGTGCAACATGCTTATCATGCTTCTGATTTCTTCCACTGCTTAACTTTGCATGCCAGCTAACTTAGCAACTGTATAATCATGTAGCCTAGCATATTAACTCTACTAACAATGGGTGATGATGACAGATGTAGTATTGGTGTCTGCAATAATGACAGACGATATCTCGAGAAAATTCTTGTCAGATTACATGTTTCTAAATTCCAGTTTCATGGTTTACCGACAGATCAAAAACTGCAACAAATTTGGCATGACAAAATCCGAAAAGGTCGACAAAATTATATTGAAAGTGTCAAAATATGTTCCAATCATTTTGAGGACGGAGAACATACCTTTCGGTGTTCTGTCCCAACACTTTTGTTGACAAAAAGTTATGTGAAAACACAACAATCACTACATAGACGTTGTCAGACATTAAGAACACCAGAAGATAGTGGAAAGAAAAAAAGAAAAGTTGTAAAATCTGAAACAAGTTTATGTGATCAAACTTTTTCTCTTTCGTTGGCCTCTGTACAATTAACCAGAGATGCAGATGTTCAATTTTATACAGGCCTTAGTATTACAAATAATTTTAAGATCTTATTTGATCATTTAAGCCCCAAGGCATCTGCAATGCATTATTGGAAAGGACCACAGCAAACTTTGAAGGAGGCACCGATGAGGTATTCCATGGATGATGATCCAAACTTATTTTTGAAACCAGGTCCAGGTAGTAAACTGAAACTTGAATTATAATTGTTGTTGGTCATGATGCGTTTGAGGTTAGGACTTTTAGTACATGACTTGGCATGCCGCTTCCAAATATCGGACTCACTTGTAAGTTTCATTTTAATAACATGGATAAAACTTATGAAGTTAGAGCTAAGCCATCTTATTGTATGGCCTGCAAAACATGTAATAAAAGAAAACCTTCCTCTGTGCTTCAAAAAATTGTATCCACATGTTCGTTGCATTATTGATTGCACAGAGGTTTTTATTGAAACTCTGTAAAGCCTTGACACTCAGGCTCAGTGTTGGTCAGACTATTAAAATCATTGCACTCTGAAATTCCTAGTTGCAATAACTCCGATTGGAATGTTTTCTTATGTATCGCCATGCTATGGAGGGAGAACATCTGACAAATTTATCTTCAACAACTGTGCCTTTGTATCATGGTTAGAACCGAACGACCAAGTTATGGCAGACAGGGGGTTTAAGGTTACGGAGGATTTAATGGTGGTACAGGCGAGATTAGCTATTCCTCCGAGCACTTGCGGGAATCTAGCTATGTCATCAGGAGATGCATTCAAAACCTCTAAAATAACCAATGTTAGGATCTATGTTGAGCAGGAAATAGGGCGGTTAAATATATTTCGTTTCCTGAAGAATGAAATTCCAATATCCTGTTTGCCTGTGTGTAGCGATATTGTAGTTGTATGTTGTTCTGTTTGCAATCTGTTGGACCCATTATACTAAATTGTTTCATAAGATTCATAGGCCTCCAACATATAGTAATTTTCCAAAAAAGGAAGAAAATTTGTATGGTGCTATAAACATTTGCTGTAATTTGTTCCTTTTTATTAGTGGTTCAGAAGAGAAGCTTTTGTTAAATGAAACAATTTAATTGCTTAGCACTGGTATTTGTATTCTAAAATGCACAAGTTGATATTCAAAATGGTAATTAAATGATCATAGTATAGCAGGTATTGTCCTTAAAAAATTTATCTATCAACAAATTCTCGAGTTTGATGTGTATATATCAAAAGTTTTGGAAAAATGTTACTTTATTAATATTCATACAGATTCATACTGAAAGAGCAATAAATCACTTAATTACCAATTGCTGCAAAAAATGAAAAACAAAAAAGTTCTTTATGCCATATTTACTTTCAAAATAGCAAATTATAGCAACGCAATTTGATTATCTGAAAAGACTGATTAATTTAAATTAATGAAATTTTGTTGTTCATTTCTGTGTTGTCATATTGACAATGTATAATGCTCATCTTTTTCTGTGATTCCCGACCTACTGACTTCCTATAGATAATATACATATAAATTATATTTTCAGAAAGTATCACTATTAGAAATAGCTAAAGAGTATAACTTTCTGGATCATTCAAATATTAACCTTTTTACAAAAACTATTCCATACAAGCATGACAAATAGAAACACTATTTTCTCACTTTTACTTATTGGAAGTCTTGCATGCAATTTTAGATGTAGAGCTAGAATAGATATCTTAAATAACAACAGTTTCATAAGCTATTGATAAATTTAATGACAAGGCAACACAAATCCTTATTTTTTAGAGAGAACTTTATGTATATTTCCCAATACTAATAGTCTGAAGAAATTTATAAGGACTATTAATTTAATGAAATAATCTAACTTCCTAAAATAACCATGACAAGTAAAAATCAAATTTGTGTTGCCTCATCTACATCATGTAATTTCAGTTGTAATTTACCAATCAACAGCATTCATAAGACAGTCAGTACAAACCCATGCATCGTCGGAGTGGTTACCCTTAATTCTAACACACTTCCAGTGGTACCACAAGTCACAACAGTCACACAAGACACTGTTTTCTAACGGGTTATTGATCTCATCTGGTTCACAGCATACTTTCTCACACTTTGAACATATGCACAGTTGTTTTGCACTTAGCAAATAGGGAACACTGTATGCCTTGAAAAAGTTTGAAAGTTTTTCCTGCAAATGAACCCAAAACATTGGATCAAAGTTGACAATGGTTTGCAATGACCCTTTTGGAGATCACACAAAGAAATGTTCCATTTTTAGACCTGTCACTGCCATTTGCCCTTGCAATCGTATATAATATGGGTGTTTCTGGCTAAGTTCCAATATTTGTTTGTCATTCATATTTAAGTAATCCAAATTATTCCATCCATCTTTAACTGACTTATCCGCTAATATAAATGGACACTTTATTTCTAACACAGCTTTAGGACAGCAATTGTACGAAACTATTCCATCAGGACTACCTGCGATGTAAGGACGATCAGATATAACAAATAGGCAACACTGCTCCACTTTTAAATTTCTGTGTTTTTGGGGACTCCAAGGCGAAAAACAAGTTTCTAGCAATATTTTCGTTGGCACGACCATATTTTATAGCTGGTACATGGTCAATACTCTGAGATTTACCCAAAACTTTGGCTACCAAGGGTGTTGGTTTTGTAATTTTATGTTTTACAATATCTTCCATTTTATTGCTTACTTCGTGTAATATAGAAGCAGTCAATATACCTTTACGCATTGTTACTTTGTCCTCGTGTGCATTGTTCAATAACAATAGATTGGTCACCGGTAAGATCTAAACTATCAATAAAACTGATTCTATCAGAATCACCATCTTCTTTAAAAAAATTCCCCTGCATCAACTACTGATTTCGGACAGCTTGTATTGGTCGATTTAGATGTTGGAAAACCAGTAACGAGGACAGCCTTTGGCTTTACCTTATGTAGAGAAGAATATAAGCTTGAAATATCTGCATCTGAGACAGATTTATGGTCTTCTCTTCTGGAGTCATACTTCATCTTGAAGTCAAAAGTAAAATCTACTGTTTCAATTGTGGCTCCTGAAAAGAAAATATACAGGGAGTTAAAAGGTATATCAAAATGTTAAAACAGATATGCTCATACTGTTTTAATAGATAATAGGTGTATATATTGGATTCAAAGCAATCAATTAATGTATTAGCATCTGATAGATTATATCATTATATTGGTATGTGCTATGTATGTTTTTCGTTAATGATAAATCATAATGTTATATTAAATTTTCAATTCAGATCTTCTTCCTCTTTTTTTGTAAGTACAAGAAAATGAACGAGATTTATCTCCCATATACTGGTAAAGCATCAAATTATTGTGAAGGTGTCAAAAGTTCATATCAAGTGAAGACATCATGTATGTCATTTAAGAATGTCCTTTATGATTGATTTATTGATTGATTGTTGGTTGCTGAATGTCCTTTGTGCAAGTGTAAAAGTTTAGGACCACTTAGTTTGATATTAGGGAATCCTAATGGAAATTTAAAAAAAAAATTATAATTTTGAATTGAAATTGCATGAAAAGGTAACATTGTTCATAATCTAGTTTCAGGTGTAGTTTGAAATTGAAACCAACAATTGTACGACTTTTAAAATATTTTGTCCTGAACTTTTTTATGATTATATTATTTGTAAGTATGTGGTAATACTTGATATTTTACTACAGTTGTCTTTTCGTAGATTCAAATTAGAAAGTCGGCAAGGCTGGACATTTTTGTTGTTGAGGTGTTCCTTCCACAAGGAATCGATGTACAAGCAGGATCATTGTATCCCATATTTGTTCCATATTCAACTTTGTAAAGTACTGCAATAACATGGTGCAAGTTTGGGCCAGGCCTTCAATATAACTACACCATGATACTACAATTTCATGTCTCTTGTTCAAAGCAATCCAAACATCATGCGCTTCATTTTTTATACTCTGTGAGGGTGACACGCGTGATGTCACTACTTTTGTACCATTTAGGGATGTAAAATAAATGTTATCAACAAAACCAGACTGGTAGTATGAATATGCTCTCTGAGATTGGTAATGCCCCACAAACTCTATATCCTGTTCCTTCCTTGATAGAACAAAGGAAAATATCTGACCGAGGTCTACTTTTGGCCCGTAGCTCCAAGCTTCATCCTTGAATGATCTAGGGTCATTTATGTTTGCCTCTTTCAACCTGGTGTCATATTCTGTCTGAAATCTGCTAAGTTGTTGTGTTTCGGTATACTTAAGAGGTGTTTTGGATTCCCATGCGACGAAACATCTGGAAACCAGTTGCTGTTTGCTACCAGTACATAACAATCCTCTGGCTGACAAGACGTTTTTCAAATGGCCAATGGTATTGGAAGCAAATTCCTCATATGCATTGTCCTCCATGAAACCTGAAAAACAAAATAAGGTTTACCAATATGGACAGAGTAGCTAAATCTGGTAAATTATATATATTGTTTCCCGATGAATACGGATAAAATTACATGTGTCGATTTGCTTTGATTATATTATAAATGATATGTATTTGTATTGCTCTAAAGATTTTTGATGAAAAGAACTTTGATCTGAGTCATACTTTCCATAGGGTGAAAAAGATGAATACATGTATGAAAGATGTACGTAATCTATGATGACCAATACATGTACCTGATTTGTTTTGCTTTGGGTTTTTTGTATGGGATGGGGGGGGGGGGGGGGTACTCCGACTGAAAGTAGATATGGTATAGAAATGATACTCATATGCAGGGATTGTAAAATGACCCATAGACATTATCATCATCTCTTCTTTTATTGGGTCATTACCCCATTACTTTTGTAAATAAATGCATTAATTGACCCCCTGATTTGTTTTGAATAACCAAATAGAAAATTTTCCAACGTTATCTCTGATATGAGAGGGACATACATACATCTGTGGCTTAAATGCACATTTTCTGGTTCTTTTTTTAAGACCATGAACACCACCCCAATAGAAGACAGAGTAGATCAAGATTGGGCTGGATTTCCCTTATCCTAAAGAAATCTCTCTTGTTCTACTAATGAGATAGCTATATTTTTTTCTTTGGCTTACCTTGAATATTTCCAAAACACACACACACGAATATTTTGAGCAGAATACAAGAATTGTGTGGGAAATGTTATCAAATAATTTGGTTTGTCTCATCAGTAATTAATTAAAAACATTCCGATATATTGATATGTCAAAAATTGTGTTTCACCCACGTTATCATGAAAAACAGTGATTTGCTACGCCCCTCCATTTTCAATGGTTTTTGTCTATCGAAAATATTCTTCACTGGAAGTAGAGAGTGTTAAGGGGTCATATACCGTAAATACAGCATCTTCTTATGTTATTTCCATGAGCAGATAGGTCTTAAAATCGATTATTTGCTTCGTTGTCTCAATGGTTGTCAAAATTCCCGCTGCGAAATATTCCGGAAGTAAACAATTTTGGTTACTACGCAACTTGCCCCTATCCAAGATGGCGCTAATAACCGTGTAGTGACGTATTTCGACACAAACATTTTGATTATGCATGTTTGTTTAACAATTTAATTGACCTCGTTAACTTTGACATGTTAATTGTAAACATCTGGCACATCTTTAATTCTTTTTTTAGATCGGCGTGCTCAAGCGGAACAACATTTTACCTGAGAAATTGTTGAAGCGAATTTTAATACCCAAGCCAATTTGTTGTAATTTGCATTGAACTTTTCACAATAATGCACAATTATGGAAGCTTTGTTTAACATTGACTAAGAAGATTATAATTGACAAAGAATACAATCACTGGTGATCGATTTTATTTCATATTTATTGAAAACGTGATTGATAATAATTTGTGACATCGTTTTTTTTATTCCGTTTAAACAGTTCACATTCATTTTTATTAAATATCAAATTTATAGAATAATAAATAAAAGTTTTGTGTATTGATATTTTTTTATTTATACATTCATTGAAACAAACAAAAACATCTAGTACATATCGAACAAAGCGTAAACGGTAAACATGACAATCAAATATATATTTTACACATTTTCAAACTTGATGGAAACACACATCTGAACCTTTATCAATAAAACAGCTGACGTCATTGTCGATCTCTGATAAGTCGAACCTCGGAAAACTCGAGTATTTGCGGGTGGTCGAGATCGAGACAACGAGGTTCGACTGTACATGAATGGATGGTTTATGGTGATTAATGCCACTTTCAACAATATTTTAGTTATATCGTGGTGGTAAGTTTTATTGGTGGAGGAAACCTGAGTAGTCGGAGAAAACCACCGACCTGTCTCAAGTCACTGACAAACTTTATCACATACTGTTGTACCGAGTACACCTCGCCATGAACGGGTTTCGAACTCACAACGTTAGTGGTGATAGGCACTGATTGTACAGGTAGTTGCAAATCTAACTACCATACGATCACGACGACGGCGGCCCCAAATACAGGAATGAAAATGTAGTTTTGATATTATTTATAATATTTTGTCTACTCCCAATCGAGATGTGGACATTTAAAATCACACACCCACGCGTGTGTGTTGACAATATCATATAATATATATAATATTTATTTGTGTTATCTTATGATAAACATGAATAACAATGTAATTGTAATGCATAACAATAAAGAATGAAAAGTGAATAGCAATCCAATCGACATTAATGTTATTACAATGATTAGAAGTGTGTGGTTTGACAGAGGAACAGTTTGTAATGCTATGGTTGTCTATACTGTAGACTATTGCTGTTTAACGTCTTATTTTCGATTGATTGTAGAATAATATAAATATCAAAGTCTAGAAAGCACGAGTATGACCAAATTAATATTAAAAATATAATAAATACCTCGTCCTACGGTCGGATCAAAGACTAATCTTTGATATGTGTTGCTTCTCCAATAAGTACTTAATTCTAAATGGGCAGAAGTAGAAATTGCTTAGCTTCCATATCATTAAATAAGAAAGTTATACAGTGATGGTCAACAATTACACCAATATCAACAAAACAAACAACCACATTTGATCTCAAGTCATTGAACACAAATAGACCATGAAACAAATGGCGTTGGAAATTCAGGTGCAAACTTTGGACAGGCACAAAAATGTTGTGGGGTCAAATCGGTTAATTAAATTCCAACCCTCCACCCTATTCTAACTCAGTGTTTGTTCATGGTAAAACAGGTAGTATCATTGTTTCGTAAAGCAAAACGTGTACTTGTAATGATAACTGAAAAATCAATGTCGTGTTAGCGCTGTACAATAATCACTCATTCATTTTAAAGCATAAATACAGTCAAGCCTGCCCACACAGTCAACTGTATTAAGTCATCTGTATTAAAAGGTCACATTTTTCTTGTCCTGTCATAGACAATTTCATATGAATTGAACCTCCTTTAAGATGTCACCTGTATTGTAAGACCACTTTTTCTTTGTCCAAATATGACCTCTTAAGACAGGTTTTAATGCAATAGTAACGGAAGTGCGTGATGCTGACGCACAAATATAACAGTAGTACAAATACACACTATGAAGATGCTGATGAATCAGTGTGTTATCTGATCTTCTTCGATATACGGATTCTGATTACCCCTTTGGTATCTTCAAACTCTTCTTAAGACTTATAGCCGTAAGTATGTTACACAATATCTTCATACTTTACTAATCGAGTCGACCGTATGCTACAGTCACGGTCGGGTCAAATTAAAGACATTGAAATTTGTATTTACATACACGTGTGTATTTTCAATTCTAGAAACTGTGGTCCATTCAAACATAATCCTGACATGACAAATGAGGGTGCAGAAAACAGCAATACAAACCCACCAAATCATAGACCAAGCCGTCACCATGGTGATATTGGCATGAGTACATAATTAGAGCATGTCAAGGGGACAATTAAGAACGATGAATATGCCGTCATCAATAGAAACACGCTACAACATCAACATCATCCACCAACAAATACCGTCATCAACACAGAGATAGTGTATATCACACCTACATCAGAATACGACAGACTTAACCATTCTGATAAGAACACACTACAATTAAATAATAGGGTTTATGATAGAAACACTCAAAATTATACTGGTTATAATACTGTTATGTTCCATGTACGTCAGCCAGAGGATGTGGTGGAGGGGGGATATGATCATGTTCACATGGACGGATATCTTCAGGATAATACTGAATATGCTTGATATTTATTTGATTGACAATTTTATTTTGTTAAATTGAATGAAAGAGATATATGATATTATAGTTTTGAAGTCTTATTTTATCAGTGGGTTGACGTGACCATCGAATGGTACGTAAATTTGCAATAATTTAAGACACCAATGCGTACCATTAATAAAGTTTTAAGCTTGATTGTTAAACGTTGATTGATTTATTGGTGTTTAACGCCAACCTTAGCAGTATTTTAGCTATATCGTGCCGTGAAATATTTTTATATATTAGAAACCTAGAAGACGTAGTGAGGTGCATTCAATACAGCGTTGTTTAATATATATTGTCAGTTACGAATGGAATGTCGGTAATTTTCACCGGGTACTCCCGAGTTCACCCATTAAAATAGAATCGAATGCCATGATATCACTGACAAACCGTTGAAATTGGCTGCATCAAGCCGCCATTACACAATTTAACACTGTAATACCTATGTTACGTATACATTATCCATTTTATTAAAATTTCGAATTCCTTTTTTTACCTTTGAAAATTACCTGCTCATATACCATTTTTTTTTAAATACATTGCATAGGTTTACGTGCATTTAAATGCATGTTCTATATATAAATGCGTCAAATTTAAAATGGCAGTTTAATTCCAAGCTTCAGTGGTCAAGAAAAGTTTGAAGATACCCAAGTGGTAATCACAAACCGTAATTCGAAGGACAAACAATACAATGGCCAGAAAAAAACGGACACAAGGACAAACAATGATATACAAAACACTAAGCAGGAACCCTACTACAGAAACGTTAGCAGCAACTATCTATCAAATAAATCACGATAGGAAGCACAAGCTCTGCTATATCTGATCAACTAAGAGATATATACTCCACTTACAGGTGCTGATAGAATGATGTTACATAAAGATGGAAAGCTCACAATGGGAAAATTGAAACCATCTCTTTTGTCGTAAAATTTAGTTTTTAACCGGACCTCACTATCTATTTCGAGGTGAAGGACAAGATATGAAGCAGGTCGTGTTGCACCTGTGGTATCCTTTATTTCAAACTATTCCGTAAAGATGTGATCAACAACACTAAAATTTGTCGGAAAATATCAACACCTTGTTGAAAAGTATTGCCAGTTGCACACAGAAGACGACGAAATATAGTATTTTGGTAATCAGAATTTGGTTCAAAATTTACTATAGCTTCACTATTACATGTATGTCTTACGATGGCGTAGTATACTATTTAATATATATATAATGGTTGAAGCCATCGCCTCTCTTTAATTGAAGTTATATTATATATATGACACCTTATATGTCACGAAGATTAACTGTGAAATGCATACTATGCTGTTCGTCATGTTACTCGCATGTGGAAAGCTCTTGTATGACCGCATCATTTTACTAAGAGGAGAGATCTTCGATCGTAAAACTAATTTAGCCTGGTCACTTTTAAATATAGTAACTGTATCAACCAAGGAAAGTGAACGGTCGTATATTTCTGTGTTAGGGGTATACATTTGACCACTTTTTCTATTGGATTTTGGAACTGTTCTGACAGTATGGGATTTTGTTTAAATATTACATAATACAACAGAATAGACAAAAACAATTGAGACGACCAACCAATTAAATGTCCTTTATATATATTCAACGCAACATCCAATGAAAATAAACAAATGAATGATTTTACAACAATTCGTTTCCCCAATAAGGAATTTGGAAGCTTCTTGGTAACACGACGGGTGTCACTAGTAGAGCAGGAACTACACACCCTTCTGGAGAGCCTGCATTCGCCCCTGGTTTAAGTGAGGTTCGTATTGCTCGATCTTTAGTTTTCTGTGAAGTGTTTTGTAAATTATTGTTTGTCCTTTTGATTCTGATTACCCCTTTGGTAGGATGAAATATATTTCGTCAAAATGATCTATTTTTATATCTGATCTCAGTTGTTGGCTATGCTGTTTATATTTCTGAGCTTACTTACTCAGAGAGACTTTTAAATTTATAAAACCAATATGAAATTCATCTTTTTTTCACCAACACTACATATATATTCTAAGGTGATTTGGTATAGTTTAAGCAGTGCAGGTGATACAATCTCCTGCAGTTGACCTTTGTCAAAGTCACGTGAAAGCAGATACCTTGCTACAGAAAGACATAAAGGAAAACTCCCGTTAGTTGAACAATTGTTATAATTCAATACATTGTAACTTTTTATTCGTAAATAACTAATTATTAAACAACAAACACCTTTATTAACATTAATATATCCAATTAGACATATGAATATTTGGAATTTCTCGTCGTAGTGTAAGCGGCCATGACATCTCTTCGTGTGACGTCACGGAGACGGATCATGTTAGTTGAATACATAATGTATCTTACTCTTCCCAACAGCGAATCCTTTTGGTTATGTTTTAATATCAGATCAACTGAAATAAAATGTTAACAATTTGTATATCGTCCTATTTTTTTTCATAATATTCCCATCCAATGTTACATTTTCATAAAACAAATTAGTTTATTAGTATTTCTTTTTTTTGGGGGGGAGGGGGAGGGGGGGTATCTACGTATAATTCCATGTATGTCTTACATGATTGGCCATAGGTTAAATAACTGTCACTTTTCACTCGTTTCATGCGTACACATGTTTTTTTTCCTTTTTTGTCGCCAATGTAGTCGTACGTTCCCGTATTTTTCATGGTCACTGGTCGATGTGTTGACAAGGGTAATCCTGATCGGTAATTATAAAAAAAATATTCTCCCACTTTCCCGTTTCGTTAGTACAATAAAATGTTTGACATGAAGTCATAATGATTTTGTAAATATCAAAAGATACGACGTTATTTTACGATTTACATAATTTTTAATGGTAAAATTACAACTGATCAATGCTGATATAATAGACGATACCGACATCGTGACGTCAAGAGCTTTAATTGCAGATATAATCCGAGAATGGATTATGCCTTTTGTCTCCTCACATTGGAGAGTTCTGAACAATGGCGATCCCCATTATTTGGTGCTACATGCAACTTCAATGACTAAATTCTACCTTACGGTATACTATTTTTAACATGCATTAACACAAATGTCTTTTATTTACTGTCATTTAAATTTTCACACTAACTTGTTAAGACCGTTTTCCTTTAAATAGTATACGCCCCAAAAATTACAAACAACTTAAATTTAGATAAATATATATTTACCCGAGACAGAAAGACTTCCGTGTTCAAATAACAAATATATGTTTTATATAAGGAAACACGGAGATGGTGGAAGGGGATGACTTATTAACGATCACTGTGTTAGTATTGGCTCATTTGATTATTGGTAAGTGTGGTTCTTTCTATTTTGAGTATCTAAGTTAAAGTTTGAACAAAGATTGTTCTTATTCTGCGGTAGGACTACCCACATCGGTGGTGTAATGGTCAGGATTTCGACTAGAGTGTGAAACATGTAAGATCGTGGGTTCAAAAGAGTATGAAATTGGTATTTGCTGCTTCTCAGCTAAACAGGCAGCAGTACGGCGTAAGAGTAAAGCCCGTGTTAAATACGTAACAGACAATCCATAGTTTGTCTTCGCAAGAGACACGGACATGATTTGCTAGCGATCATGGTGGATCATTAGTATTGGGGCATTTGATTATGAGTTAGTAGGGTTTTATTTTGAGGATATAATACAGAATTCGGAACAAAGAAAAGTTTGAAAATAACAAAGGGGTAACCAGAATCAGTAAATCGAAAAAGACCAGACAATACAATTGTCAAAAGAAAAGGGACAAAAGGACAAGCAATGATATGTAAAACATTACACAGAAGATTGAAAAAATCAAAATCTAACTAAACGTGATGATCTAGTACAAAACATCATCACTGAAGATTACTTGTTCTGGCCATAATACAGCTAAAGAAAAACATCATCACCGAAGATAACTTGTTCTGTCCATAATACAACTAAAGAACAACTGCTGATTTAAATCAGTCACTCATATACAGTAGCGACAAGGGCGTGGTAAAATAAACCCAATGTGTTTATTTTATGACAACTTTCATAGTTGTCGAACCACACTTTTGTGTCAAATATGCATATGGATTTTTGAATCATATCTGTCAATTGTGAATTGGATATTATAGTAGGGCAAAGAGTAGAAATGTCAAATAAACAAGTTGATTATAATTGCAAACACGGAAGTGATTTGTTTTAAGATTAGAAGTAATGATCTAAATTTAACTATTTTGGTCACGACAATATTTTTGGAGGTCACCTGTTGACACCATTAAATCGTTTTCTGTGTATTCTTTCTGTGTGGATCATTATTTGCCTTTTTGTCAAGTTTCTTTTCATCATTGTGTAGTTTTCTTTCTGCTGTTCATAGCTTTTTTGTTTTACTTTTTCTTTGTGTCATTGTGTAGTTTTCTTTCTGCTGATCATAGCTTTCTGTTGTACCTTTTCTTTGTGTCATTGTGTAGTGTTTAGTGTTTATTACAGTATAAACAGTGATGGTTAACAATTCATTACAAGTCACTACACAATTCATATGGCGTTGGAAATCCATGTCCTGTTTTGGGACAGCCAAGTGTGGCAGGGTTAACTAAACTGGTTAATAGGATCTCCAACAGATATAAACAAACAATATAAACCTGCACAGGTTCGCTACCACTCAAACAGTCTACATACTATCATAACAATAAATGCCAGCATGAACATGTTGTGGTATTTTCCAGCTGTTGTATGCATTTTAATATAATTTTGGTATCCATGATAGTGAGGGAAGATCAAAGTCTTCTTCCCCACTTATATTGATCCAGAAAGAACTAAGGACACTTATGTAATGTTCCATTTATTTGTCATTGAGAGTAATATAGGACCCAGAACTAATCGTAAGATGGTGAAACACGTTATTTCCTTTTTGCTCCATTTGTTGTGTTATGACAATAAAGACAATACTTTTTACTAGCTGCACCAGACAGAATAAGACAGTAGTAGGTCACGTTCTTCCCTTACTGCTCCATGCATGGTGCTTGTTGTGTTATGTCAATAAGGATAAAGCTGTGATGCTGACTTTTAACGCGTTCATGAAAACATGCTCATGTAAAGATACAAGGATCAAATAACAGTTAATAAGTAAAATGAAAAACCAAAAATACGGCACTTCCGAAGCAGTTCCAAAACGTAAGAAATAAATCGTAGAAACAGGCTAAAAATCGATACCCTAACATACAAATACATGATCTCCCACTTTCCTGTCTTTGTGCAGACACTTCTATAAAAGGTGGCAAAGTTATGCTAGTTATATGTGTCAAATAATGTGCTTTAATAATTTACATTAAGCTTTGTCTCCTCATATTTCAGGACAATCAACAATTCTACAATTGACTTTTAGCTCAAGCGGAGTATCATGGGAATCTGCTGCAAATGAATGTGGACACTATGGACTGGAGAATGATCAACAGATTTTACGCAATATACATGAATTAGAAGGGAAGACATTTTGGATAGGAGAAAAAGTGTATCACGTAACCTTGCCTTGGATGGAAATATTAGGCAGATATTTAGACAAAGATCTAACAACGTTTAAACTTATACCAATGTATCAACTATATGAATGTTTCCTTCTAGAGGAGGCCGTCATGAAATTGAATCCCGAGCTGTCGATGTGTACTCAATACAACATTATGCGATAAACTTTGTTAGTAACTTGCAGGTCGCCGATTTTCTCCGGGTACTCTGGTTTCATCCACCAATAAAACTGACCGCCAGGATATAGCTGTAATATTGTTGACAGTGGCGTTAAATACCATAATCATATAATTTATGATACACTTTATTGCTTCTATCCGTCAGCTGTCATTTATTTGAGTATATGATATAAAAGCGAAGATATCTAATTTAGATACATTTATTATTGAAAATAATAGTTCCTAAATATTCAGTTATTATTAAAATTAAGGTTCTCCTCGCTCAGGTATGTGTGACTTTAGGAGATGCACTTCAATGCAAACTGCGATCATGTAAGTGTTGTAATATTCGAGTCAAATGCTGATCCTCACATGTAACTGGATGAGCAGAATTGTTGTAATCTTGAAATTTATACATATTTGTCCTTCGTGACATATGAGGAGCCACATGTTTAAAGCTAGTTATATTAAAGGAAGCGGATGGCCTTTGCCTTCAATTTAATGTTAGATAGTCTACAAAACCATCGGATTACATCGTATATCAGATTTAATATGAAAACTCATATACCCCACAAGTACCTATCAGCGGTTGTTTGCAAGGAAAAGCAAAGTCGCGCCTCCAAAAGTTGTCAAGCGTACCTCTGGCTCTCACTTATTTACGCCTAATTACAAACTTAATCATAGGTTTTCATCTTGTTAGCAATATAGGCCATATGCATATCATTTCAAATTGTTTTTATATCGTTCCATGTAAGGATGTTTTGCTGTAAACAACATATCGTCTACACATCACAACACATCACTAGGACAGTGTCAACGACAGTGTATGGTATCTACATATTTTGGCTACAAGGTATTTATACATGGGATTCCTTCGCGAGCACCTGGGTTCACCCCCGATATTTGGGTGGGTCTGCTTAGATTTATGTGGTGTGTTTTTGTTTTGTTTGCCTTTGGTCTGTGTGTTGTGTGTCCAATGTTACCATTTTTTTCTGGATTTTCCTTTCGGTTTTCTCTACCGTTTATTTACTACCTAAATTCTTTCATGTGTCGTATGTGCCCAATGTTGCCAGTTTCTCTGGATAGTTCATTCTTGATTTCCCCTTCGGTGTTCTCTAACTTTCATTAAGAGTAGAAATAGCATTCACTGTAGCAATTAACAGCTTTGCCAATACCTATAGTCTTAATGAGGTATATATATATGTATTATGTTGTCGTCGAATATCAGTTGATTTTCTATATGGGTGAATAAAATACTTGCAGAGCAATTTTCGTTTGTTATCCACGTTAATAGCAAGATGTGTGTGTCATTATAGCATATTAGTGTGCATTTATGCTGATTTTTAGCAAATTGATATATATCAGAACGAAGCATGACTTGTGGTTAAGTTGAAGTCATCATTTCAAAAGTTTTACGGTCGCCACCATGATTTGGGTTAACAAATGACCATGGTTCTGTAATCACAATACGGTCCTTTCCTCACCACCTGGTTTGCAAAAAGAGTAGCATCACAGATGCCACATGTGGAACAGGAACTGCTTACCTTTCCGGATCACATGTGTTTACCCTCCCCGGTTTTAGTAGGGTTCGTGTTGCTTGATCTTTAGTTTTCTGTAAAATATTTTGTAAATCGTTGTTTGTCCTTTTGTCTCTTTTCTTTTGGCCATTGTGTTTTCTGTCCGAATTACGGGTTTTAATTACCCCTTTGGCATCTTCAAACTTATCTTGCGATCCACCAAATATCCAAATGAAAGGGATCTACAAACCACTACACAGAAAACTGGGCTACAATCCGAGTGGATTCAGTTTTACGGAAGAGTGGGAGCTTAGACTTCACATGTGTACCGTACTTTCCTTCTCCCTACTGAATACTAAACTACAAGAGTTAATCTTGTCTCCTGTTTTATCATGTTTATAAAATTGTGTTTGTTTTAAGGATACTAATCATTTTGTGGGAAAAAGCTTGAAATTAGAAGCTATATTGATTTTGTATGTTGTATATAAATTAACGCTGTCATGCTATATACTTTAAGGAGGAAACTCGGGAATGTGTTTATCTTAGAGAGAGAGGTCACAACAGTAGTTTTGACAACTGTATCAGCAGGGATATGGGTAGTAGTTTCTTCGTTTATACAAGTAAGTTAGTACAATTTTAAGAAGCATAGCGACATATTAAATCAATGTTGGGTACGAAAAGGTCAAAATAAGAAGCTGGCTAATGAAGATTTAAAAAATAATTAACTATAATATTTGATGTTGAAATGCAACATCAACTGTAAATACACGTTAAATAAAACTGAAGGGGTAAATAAAGATGAACAATCCTGAAAGACTGGCAACATTGGGCCAAGACATATGTTGCCTACTTGAACGCTATTATTGTCATTATGTGCTAAAATAATTTTATTGTCTATCTTCTGGGTATAGGAATATCAAAACACGGTTTATATGTACAAAGTTTCCTTTTCCATACATTTTCTATAGTTTTGCGGTGTCTGCCATCTTCGCATATTTTTGGTTTATAAAATATATCTGAAATATTCTTGAACATGGCGTTCAATCCATAATCCATAAAACCTTAAATAGTCCATCATTTTGAACAAATCGTAAAACAGTAATATTTATTAGAACTAAAACCAAATGTAGTACAAGTATTATGCCCTGTCTATGTAATAAAAACGTAGATATCTAGTTTTGTCCACACGACGCGTTTTTTTAATAACCTTCACCACGCACGCCCATAATCAAATATAGAAAACCAAATAATGTAATATATGTTATTAGATTTCAGTGATAGCAGTTTTGGTTCTGATCCGGCTGATGGTAAAAACTGTATGACGTCGCACTGTACATTTGAAGGCCATGTTAATTTCGTAAAAGTATATTGTAATACCACTGACAGTTCTGTAAAGGGTGTGTGTGGTAAATATGGATTTATTGATTGATTGATTGATTGTATTCATAGTGAGACCTATATACCTAGCATAGTGTTATTCATTAGAAGATTCCACAACTTGTTTTAATAGACACATGTATATCAAATTTAGTGCGCACGACGCATTTCTGGAATAACATTCGTCAGGTACGCTCAAAGTCGAAAGGGTGGAAAGACAAATTATTGAGATGTGTTTGGGAGCAAAAAAACCAGGATAGCCAAAATAAACATGGGATGTTTTTCAGCCAGTATTGTTATAAATACTGTTATAGTGACAGCCGAAACTTTGGAGCCGTAATGAAAGCTAGAGGTTTGACGCTTTACAATCTGATTCAACCCACCATTTCTTTAGAAATGGCTGTACCAAGTCAGGGTCATTACGGTTTGCACAGTGTTCGGTTGTTGACTGATTTTGTCTGTTTATATACTGATGAGTTTTGACTTTCCCTTTGTAAGATTGTTCGGAGTTTGGTAATTTTGTTATTAATGGTTTTATGATTCTTATGCAGTGAAGTAAACGGAAAAATAAGGAGAAAAAAATTCAAAGATATTAACAAATAAAATATAAATCATAATATAGTAAAAGCTCGTTGTATGTAAGTCGGCGGGAACGACTATTTAAGATACATTTATGAAAAGTTTTGACGATACCAAGGAGGTAACGAGAAACCATAAATCAAAGAAGGAGATAATACAATAATCCCCACCCCCCCCCCCCACCCCCCAAGGTTCGAGTTATCGGAGCATATTATACTTATAATCACAATAAACTTAAGTATTAAAAAAAACAAAAAGCAAAAAATAGCGCACTGTACAAATTCCAAAGTCCAATCGGAACATCGTATAAACAGAGGAGGCAAAATTGATACCCCAAACACACATTCATGACCGCTCATTCACCTAGCTTAGTACAAACACTTAGTAAAAAGTGGTGGAGATAAATTGGTTTTATGGACCCAATTGAAGTCTATCAAAGACGGAATAAACTACTTTAAGCACGGATGTATTTATTCTTCTTGTTCATGTTATAAAACATATCACAAATTTAGTCGAATGACTCTTTTTTTTATTATTATTAAATTCCAAAATCAAGAACTTCTTGTTTAAATGATAATTTATTTTGTGCCTGCGGAAAACTATTTTAATTCTAATGCATTTATATGTTCAAGCAGGTTTCATTTGTAGTTATTTATACCAAGATACGTCTGTTTACTTACAGAAGACGGAAGTGAAGCCGAAATATCCATTTGGGGTCAAACAAAATTTGAAATAATGAAACGTTGCCGTAGAAAAAAGAAACTACTACCATCTTCAACATATTGTTCAAAATTGCTTTATCATGTTTGGACAAATGTGTTTCGGGTTGAGGAAGATCTTGAAATTAAAACAGGTAAATGATAGCATAGAATAATATAAAGTAACACATACATACAGAACAGGGGATTTGAAGCTAAAATCATATACTAACTCCTATTATAGAGTTTAACAAAAAAGAGACGAAATTGAGTTCTAATTCTTTTAACTCATAAGTACAATATAACATACCAAAGTCTATGGATATAGAGAACAAAATCATGTATTCTTACACGTCTCCTCCTGTCATGTATTTGTATCAGGAATAATATATATACATTGTTCTAAATGACACCATTCATACACTATAGCCATCATTATTTTGTGGACTATAGACAGGGTGAGCCTAAGGAGGTGCGGGCCACATTGTTATTTTCTGTAAAGCCTGCAGTGTGTACTTGAACAGCTGAGAGTAAATACCCACAGCGCGGGGCCCAATTGGGAGGAATTGGTCCAATTGGCTTAGGAAGAGTTTGATCATACCAAAGGGTAATCAGAATCCGGGCCTGCAAATAGATGTCAGAATTTTCTTCAGTATTATAATAATATAGCACATTTTCAACTGTTTGTTGTTTGCATTGCCAGAACGATATCAACATTCAATTTAGTAATAATGTAGAGCAAACTCCGAATAGTTTTCGTTTCCGCTCGAATAAGATTTTTACGGAAAGCATACGGATCGGAGCTGGAACGGCAAGTCAGGTTGAATGTACAATGATAATCTCATTGTAAAGTTCATATATTGACTGACGGTGACCACATTTACTTACTAACAACATTTCTTTACTGATTACATGTGGATAGTAAATAGTAATGGTGAGTCAAGATTTCAACCTTCTTGACAACAATGTATTTAACCTTTTGACTGCACCAGGGACATATGTTTTTTTTCTTCAAGATTAAGCTACGCAAATACATTATGATTAGATTGCAGAATGTGAAGTCGGATACAGATATTGCAATATAAAATCTCTTTAAAATTAAAAAGAAACTGTAAGTAACGTCACAATGCTGTTAAAATGACGTCATTGTGCTGAAAGGACCATAACGTCAGGAATAATACCGCACACGACGTTACGATTATACATGACTTTTTAATCAGAAAGGAGCTTGTAACAAGTCTATCAATAATATAAAACGTTTTTTAGAGATGACGCAAGAGACTACAGGACTATTGGATGTGTAGCTGCCACACTGAACAATAGTGTGTTATATAAAACACACATATTCTGTAATGATACTGTGACATATTTTGTTTGTAAACAAGACACAGGACGAGGACAAGCAAAACAAAAAACACAACACATAAAAATTAAACCAATGAGCAACACGGACTCTACCAAGCTTTTGAAGTGGACTGAAAGTGGGGGCCATGTCTCAAGAGATAACCAGAACATGTGGTGTGGCAAACCGACAAGCAGCAAATACATTTCATCTCAAAGCATACATTTGTAGACATTTGTAGACATAAATCTCGTGTTGTACTACACATTTTCCGCGTCCATGTTCAAATGTTAGCTGTTACTAAATTCTATGTACTCGCGATGAACGTGAGTGAAAATCACAAACTATAGTGGTGATGAGCAGTGATTGGTTAGGTAGAGGTATATCCAACTACCAATACAATAACAGCCATGGAAGAACCTCTAGGTCAGAAACATGAATGTCGTTTTATTGAAAAGAATTTCCACAACGTTATCTATTCCAGAATGATTTTTAAAAATCTTGTTTTTTTAAATGTTATATTGTTACTCGTTGTCTAGAATTCCTAAGCTAATTATTAATATTTTTCGTAGGTCTTATTGCTGGTGTTACAGTAGCTGGGGTGGTTTTGATTGCTGTAATCGTTGTAATTGTTTGCAAAATGAGGTTAGATTTTGCTATATCTAATATGTGGCAATATAATTCACACTGCTTTGAATTTATTAAAACATTAAAAAAAATAAGAGATAAACAGTGATATTTACACTTTAACAGGACCACAAATATATAAATATACATAATATATCCTGCAACCCAGCATTAGCTTAGCACACGAGAAACTATTGAAAGACGTCTTGGTTCTTGACTGGAATTGATTGATTTATTTATTGTGTTTAACACCACTTTCAGCAATATTTTAGCTATATCATGGCCACCAGTTTTAGTGGTGGAAGAAGCCGGAGAGAACCACCGACCATGGACAAGTAACCTTTATTACTTGCGGCTGCGACTTGAGGCCACCCTTTTTTTTAACTTGCAAAGCGGGCGCGAACCCACGTCGTATTGGTGATAGGCTTCTGTGAGTTGTTAGGTCATCCAACTACCCGGGACCTTTGACTGGAATTGCGACATCCACAATTGTCATATTGATTGCTGTAATCGTTATTATTACTTGCAAAATTTCAAGTTTCAACGACACTAAGATTCACAACGGTTTGTATTTATTACTAAGAGGGAATGTTTGGTAAAATAATAAAAAAACGTCATTTGTTATTGAAGTACATGTACCAAGCCATGTATTTCTGTGTTAGGGGTATCGATGTTGCCTCTTTATGTGATTGTGATATTATATTTTGTAATTGTTCCGACAATGTGGCAGTGTTTGTTTTTCATTTTATATAAACATAGAAATGTTCTAGAAATATATTAACGGATTCCGAAATTAAACAGATAAACAGTGATATTTACACATTAACCAATATACCTAATATATCCTGTAAATCAGTATTAGCTTAACATACGAGAAACTATTTAAAGACATTTGAGTTCTGGTTTATAAATGCGACAGTCACAATTGCCACATAGTTAGTCTACGATCCCGCATATCTACAAACTAAAGTTTACCAGTGACTTCTGAAAGGTCAGTGGTTTTCTCCGGGTACTAAGGGTTCTCCCATCAATAAAACTGACCGCCACAATATAACTGAAATATTGTTGAAAGTGGCGTTAAATACCATAACACAAAATCATACCTATGCAATCAGTGCCTATCACCACATACGCTGTGAATTCGAATCCCGCTCAGGAAAGGCGAACTCAATACAATAGTATATGACAAGGTTTGTCAGTGACTCACGGCAATTCTGTGGTTTTCTCCGGTTTCTTCCACCAATAAAACTGACGGATACGATATAACTGAAATATTGTTGAAAATGGCGTTAAACACCATAAGCCAAATCAATCTTTCTATTTCAACTTTAATATCACAGATTCATTAATTTCACAACTTGTATTTGTACTGATGTCGCATTTTCACCAAAGCGTAGATATCTAATTTAGTGAGCACGACGCGTTTCAGGAATATCTTTCATCAGGTATGCTCATAATCAAAAGATTAGAAAGCTAAATAACTTAAAAGTCTTTTGGGAATAAGAAATCCAAAGGGTCTAAACAGGATCAGGCCACAATATGTCAGAGGGGGAAACCAAAGGATCTAAGCAGGATCAGGCCAAAATATGACACAGGGGGAAACCACAAGGGTCTAAACAGGATCAGGCCAAAATATGTCAGAGGGGGAAACCAAAGGGTCTAAACAGGATCAGGCCATAATCTGCTTCTGTGAAAATAATGATTCGTCGAAACGCTTAATAAGCTTTACTGGGGCTCATGTTGCTCGATCTTTAGTTTTATGTGTATGGTTTATAAATAGTTGTTTGTTCTTTTACTTTTGATCATTGTGTTGTCTGTCCTTCTTCGATTTATGGATTCTGATTACCCTTTTTGTATCTTCAAACTCTTCTTACTGCCTAATCTAGCAGGCTATGTCTTTTATAAATAAGAGCTTGATGGTTTTCATAGATTGCAATTTTTTTTTTTTATTTTGACAGGAAGATTGGACCATTTAGAAAACAACTATTATATGAAGACACCATTGACATGAATAGCGTAGGATATGCAATTCCAGAGAATTATGATACAGTGTTAAATACTGATAATAGAAGTATTCCAAATGTTTATATTAATAGCGACACCCGCGAAAACACATATGATATGATAGAATGAGATACACAATTGACGCTGATAAGTGAGAACAACAGTTAAAAACAATTTGTATGATGGTGTTGCAGGGTTAGTGGTTATGGTATTCACCGTTACTTTCAACAATATTTCTGTTATATCGTGGCGATGAGCTTTATTGGTTGAAGGAAACCAGAGTGCCCAGAGAAAACAATAAAATATTTTTTCCTGACATTTAATAATTGAAGGAGGTGAAAACAGCAGGTATCTTCGGGGATTTACCTCTTTTGCAATGGAAAATTTGAATGTTACTTTTATACTAGTATACATAAAATAAAACTGTCGTATATATTTAGAACAAAATCAAAACAGAGATCTGATTTCGTGTCAACAAGGACCGGAGGTGAATTTAATTACTATATAATTTCTGTTGATTAGAAATCAAATTATTAATTTGCTTTGAAGTCTATAACCTAAATTCACCAAAATTATGGTTTGCTTTACCGCAGAACATTTTTTTCCAATTCACTAATGATAATCATTGATTGACAAATTACATATTGCCATTTAAATGTGGATACTCAAATGTAACGAGTAATAGACAAGTGTATGGTTGATTTGATTTATTGTGCTTAACGCCACTTATAATTCAATATAATTCACACTGCTTTTAATTTATTAAAACATATAAAAAATTAAGAGATCAACAGTGATATTTACACTTTAACAGATCACAAATATATAAATATACATAATGTATCCTGCAACCCAGCATTAGCTTAGCACACGAGAAAATATTCAAAGACGTCTTGGTTCTTGCCTGGAATGTATTGATTGATTGATTGATTTATTTATTGTGATTAACGCCACTTTCAGAAATACTTCAACTATATCATGGCAATTAGTTTTAGTGGTGGAAGATAAGCACTGACCACGAGAAAGCAACTAGTAAACTAATATCACATGCGGCTGCGAGTCGAGTGCACCTTTTTTGTAATATACAAAGCTTGACGTTTTGTAGATCATTGTTTGTCCCTTTGTACTTTTTCTTTTGGCCATTATGTTGTCTGTTCTTCTTCGATATACGGGTTCTGATTACCCGTTTGGTATCTCCAAACATGTACATATAGCCAGTTATCTAAGACATTTGCATATACAGGAAATAATGTAAGCCTTATGATAAAATTCCGTGTTTAGAAGAGATTTGACACAAACGTTAATTTATATTTGTAGAACATATGATGAGTAAGTCGCTCATTGTTTATCACTTCCTATTTATGAGAAAACAATAACATGTACCCGTTAATTTTTGATACGAGAATTAGTGAACAAATATATTCCTCTTGGTTAAGTTGAAGTGAACACTTCGACAGTTTTACGGTCGCCACCATGACTTGGTTGATCGCTACGGAATATCTGTGTCACAAATGACCATGGATATGTTCCATTTGTCGTAAGCACTCCCCGGTCCTTTCCTCGTTCAAGACTTTTCACCGAAGAAACACAACTGATGTCACTAGTAGAACAGGAACTGCTTATTCTTCCGAAGCACCTGAGTTGACCCCCGACTTTTAGTGGGGTTCGTGTTTCTCGAGCTTTAATCTACATGAGTAACACGACAAGTGCAACTAGAGGAGGAGGAATAGCTTACACTTCTGGAGCACACCACAAATATTTCATGCATATCCAGGTGCAACAATATATAAAACAAATGCACAGAAATAAGGGAGGAGCAACGACCTTTGATTGCTACTGGAAAAGTAGCTTGAAGAGTTGAGTACGTACCAAATTATTAGCGACTAAAATGCACCTACTCTATGTCGTAATGTGCAAAAATGATGTTCAACGTGCAAGAAATGATGCAAGCTTCGAATATGATACTAGTCCATGGTATTTCGTATTGTTGCCTGAAATCCCATATCGAAACCGCTATCCTGTTCAGGCAGTTTGGTTTTATTGCTCCGAAAATTGTCTAGGTTTCCAATCTTTTAATTTTGAGCATACCTGATGACGTTTAATCCGAAAAGTGTCGTGCGGAGAAAATTTGATATTTACGGTTTTAGTTCATCTCTCCTATCTAATACCTAAGGATGTGCTTGGCAATTATATGGGCTGAAATATTGGAACCGTCACCCGTAATGATTAACCTACTAGGTTGAGCTAACAGTGTTCAAAAATCACAACGGTGAATACAAAGCACAATACCAGTGAAACAGACATTTAAAAGATATTTAAAGATTGGACTCAAAACAAATATTATCAGAGCAGATACTTCAACCAGTCAGCATCACCGACTGCCTGCGGGATGCTTATTGTAAATATGGCATCTCTTCAAATTTAGCACAAAGCAACCCCTGATTTAATGATAAGTGATACTGTGAATTCATTTCAATTCAAGGATGTCAATTTTATTGGTAGATATATATCGTGACACATATTCGTTGAATTCCTAATTTCACGGTTTGCAACGAACCACGAGATTCACAACAAAATGAGCATACCACAAATAATAACGAATTCACAGTATGATTATGATATCACCGATCAATTGTATTCTAACTTTCATTGATGTGGGGCCCCATGCACATCAGAAAAATGCTGGTAAAGAAATTGTATTCACTCTAAAACCGTTAACAATTTCACCGACATCACAAGTAAACAACAAATACAAACGATAACCTCTCGATAAAGCAAATACAAACGATAAGCTCTCAATAAAACAAATACAAATAACGATAAGCTCTCGATAAAACAAATAAAAACAACGATAAACTCTCCATAAAACAAATAAAAACAACGATAAACTCTCCATAAAACAAATAAAAACAACGATAAACTCTCCATAAAACAAATAAAAACAACGATAAACTCTCCATAAAACAAATAAAAACAACGATAAACTCTCCATAAAACAAATAAAAACAACGATAAACTCTCCATAAAACAAATAAAAACAACGATAAACTCTCCATAAAACAAATAAAAACAATGATAAGACCTCGATAAAACGAATAAAAACAATGATAAGACCTCGATAAAACAAATACAAACAACGATAAGCTCTCGATAAAACAAATAAAAACAACGATAAACTATCCATAAAACAAATAAAAACAATGATAAGACCTCGATAAAGCAAATACAAACAATTTCACCGACATCACAAGTAAACAACAAATACAAACGATAACCTCTCGATAAAACAAATACAAACAAGGATGAGATTTCGATAAAACAAATACAAAAAACGATAAACTCTCAATAAAACAAATAAAAACAACGATAAGACCTCGATAAAACAAATAAAAACAACGATAAGACCTCGATAAAACAAATAAAAACAACGATAAGACCTCGATAAAACAAATACAAACAACGGTAAGTCTCAAATTACTTTGTACCATAAAAACGTATTTATATTAAAATAGCTGTCTACCTGTACTACACTCTGCAAAAAAAGAAACGCATCAGGGGATTTTAGGTATTTTAATACATTTAAATCAAAATGTTTCAGTTACACTTTTAGATATCGACTCAGAATGTTTATTACTGAACAAATAACAGTCCATATTTCAGAGGATGAGCAACAAACGACAGTTTATCACAGTTCAGCCCACTTCCGGTCACGTTAAAGCTAGTACCGTCCATGACCACCACCTCCTCGACATAGTCTCAATCAAATTTCTCACATTGTTTCTTGGTATTGTTCTCCATTCCTGTTGCAAAATTTGGCGGAGTTGATCGAGGGTCTGAGGTGGTGGTTGTCGCTGGCGCACACGTTTATCCAGCTCATCCCATAGGTGTTCAATGGGATTCAAGTCCGGCGATTTGGAAGGCCATGGAAGCACATTGATGTTGTTCTGCTCTAGGTAGTCCATTGCCACACGCGCTGTGTGTGGCTTAGCGTTGTTCTGTTGCAATAACTCCCTCTGTTGGTTAATAACGTCCATGAGATGAGGTTGGAGAATTTCGTCTCTGACCCTTGCAGCCGTTAAATTTCCCGGGAAATGTACTAGGTCTATTTTGCGGTCATTTCAGATAGTCGACCACATCATTACACTACCTCCACCGAAGATATCCACTTCCAGAGCACAGGAGGAAGAGAAACGTTAATTCCGGCGTCTATATACACGTATGCTGCCATCACGTTTCTGCAGCAGAAAGCGAGACTCGTCGCTGAACCAAAATTCTTCGCCAGTTTCGGAATGTCCAACCCCTTAATCTGTTCCACCAACGGACTCTTTTAGGTCTGTGTAACGGCGTCAATATCGCTCCGAAATACGGCCTTCTGGGTCTAATGTCATGCTGTCGAAGCCGGTGTGGACTATTTGTGAACTGATTCTTCGCAATCCAGGTATTCCGGCTGCAGTGGTTGATGCGGCAATGGTTCGATTCGGTAGATGAAAGATCCGAATGTACCGATCTTGCCCAGGAGTAGTTATGCAAGGTTTTCCACTCCTTTGGCGGTTATTCGTTGAACCAGTTTATTGGAATCTGTTCCATAGCCTGTAAATGGTGCTATGGTTAACATTCAGAGTTCGTGCTACCTCATTTTGGGATTCTCCGACTTGGAGACGATCGATAGCGATATTTCGAGTGGCAGGTTCTAACCTTGGCATGACAGCTTATCAACTTGGTAATAAAAGTCAAGCCTTCAACTTGGTCCTTTGATACGCTTTCGTTTAACAGTTAAATTAACCACGAAATGCCCGTGAAAAAAGTTACCGAATTTCCGGTGCGATACATGGGATATTCATTTTTCAGAGGCGCTGTGCACATGTGGCAGAGAACCAAATCTAATGAACAGGCCTTTCAAATTTAAAACTTACCATTAAAAATCAATGATTAAATTGGCCATTTAATTGTACCTGGTAAATCGCAGAATTTGCATTTTGAAAAATAAAAATGCGTTATGCGTTTCTTTTATATTAGCAGTATATATCAATAAAATGAAGAAAAAAATCTCAAACTGTCTGAACAGTTCTAAAATAATAGTACCAAACTGTCTGAACAGTTCTAAAATAATAATACCAAACTGTCTGAACAGTTGTAAAATGATAATACCAAGCTGTCTGAACAGTTGTAAAATAATAATACAAAACTGTCTGAACAGTAATAAAATAATAATACCAAACTGTCTGAACAGTTCTAAAATAATAATACCAAACTGTCTGAACAGTTCTAAAATAATAATACCAAACTGTCTGAACAGTTCTAAAATAATAATACCAAACTCTCTGAACAGTTCTAATATAATAATACCAAACTGTCTGAACAGTTCGAAAATAATAATATCAAACTGTCTGAACAGTTCGAAAATAATAATACCAAACTGTCTGAACAGTTCTAATATAATAATACCAAACTGTCTGAACAGTTCTAATATAACAATACCAAACTGTCTGAACAGTTCTAATATAATAATACCAAACTGTCTGAACAGTTCTAATATAATAATACCAAACTGTCTGAACAGTTCTAATATAATAATACCAAACTGTCTGAACAGTTCTAATATAATAATACCAAACTGTCTAAACAGTTCTAAACTAATAATACCAATCTGTCTGAACAGTTCTAAAATTCAAGAAAAAATCGTAGAAAGAGGCAAAATCGATACTCTAAAAACACATATACATGACAACTCACTTTCCTGTCTTGGAACAGGCATTTCAATAGAAAAGGGCGGGGTTAAACTAGCTTTATGGGGCCAAATCTCCCCTCTTAATGTCATAGAATAATTCGAAACTGTTTTCTATTGCAGTGTAGGGATCGTATAATAGTCACCCACTGGATTCATTAAATGTAGTTTACAAGAGATGATTGATCGTTTTAAGGTATCGATTGTGTCTCTGTTTCTATGATTTTTGTATTAGATTTTAGAACAGTTCAGATGGTTTGGTTTGTTTTTCTCTTTATCTTATTAATACTAGAAGAAACACGCGAATTTCGACTGTAATCTAGTTTGGAATACCTTTCAGTTCACTTCCTAACTTTTAGCTGAAAGCATGTTTACTTAATTGCAATGGTGTTGGAGAGGTGCATAGAGCATCATCATAAAAAAGAGTATCAAACTTTCGGGTGAGAACCTTAAATCGTAGTTTGATTGCTTAATATTGTGATTTTTACAATTCTTTACATTTTAGCAATTGTTATGTTAGAATACAAATTATTGTAATATTGACTGGGATATAAGTATGCAAAAAATGATAAAATAAAAACATTTTTTTTTAAATAAAATTAAGAAAATAAAATAAAAAAAATTAAAAAGAAATTAAAAAAATAAAATAAAATAAACAATTTTTCTCAATTTAAATAAATAAATAAAATAAAATAAATAATTGATTACATTTATATCTTAACAGAGAAAGTGTTCGTCTATGATTAAACAGTTAATTGTCACAGGAAGGTTAATACATATCTCTTCTTCCGTGAAACAAAACAATTTCTTGATAATTTTAACAAACCGGAAATCCTACCTGAGTAAATTTACGTATTAACGTTCTTATATTTCATTTACTGATATAAATTAAAATCATAAAGGTAAGTAAGTAGATTAATTTTAAATTTAATATATATATTATCACAAATTTCATTTTGCTATTTGAGGTTATGGTTATTGTGTTTAACGCCACTTTCAAGAATATTTCAGTTATATCGTGGCGGTCAGTTATATGTGTGGAGGACACCGGAAGACCCGGAGAAAACCACCGATCTGTCACAAGTCACTGACAAACTTTATTACATAATGTTGTAGACCTCGCCCTGATCGAGATTCGAACTCACAACATCAGTGGTGATAGGCACCGATAGCATAGGTAATTGTAAATCCAACTACCATGCGATCACGTCCACAACGGCCCCTCATTTGCTATTTGAGATATTTAAAATAAAACCTAGTTTTTATGTGAGGGTTGTACAAATTTCATTTTCTATTTGAAATAAAATATGCTATGTGAGGGTTGGGATTTTACTCACACGAGAAAAAACACCTGTCATGACGACATCATTTTCACTAAGAGAGTGAGGGGGGTGGTAAAATTAGTTTGATACAGGGCCGGATGTAGACTTGGGGAACCCTGGGTCATACATGAATCCGTCCCTGTTTGGATCCCGTCTGCTGTCTTTGCAGTGTTTATTCCAGGCCAGGACGGTTGTGTATTAGGTGTGACGTTTTTGACTCTGTTCCTACGATATTTCTATTAGAATTTGGAACAGTTCCGACAAGTTTTGGGTTTTTTCTTGCTTTTTTAAAAGGTTTGTTTTTATTCACGTATTTCTACAGACAGTGGGCAAAGTTTTACGATTGGTTCCAATTTCCACGATATATTTCCTGGGAATAATAAAATGCTTCGATATAAAACTACATTTAAAAACTTATACCGAAATCAGTTTTGTCTAATTTTTTAAAATAAATGTAGTTTTACACTATAATTTTAAATAGTTAAACCGTGCTCAATTGAACAAAAAAACATGCTTCTAAAATAAATTGAAATACAACTTCATGTACTATAAACTACAAACTATTCTACATGCATTGATAAAATACATTAAAACCGGAAAAGAATTACATTCGGATATTTATTTTTGAAAATTATACGTTTTATATAATATATATGTTTATATATAACAAAAACTATAACTTCATTTTCCGTACGTATCGGCCTCAGGACCTTCCTCAGTGGAAGTTTATCTGTATACATCAAAACCGGAAAAGAATTGACATTCGGATATTTATTTTTGAAAATAATACAAATAAACTTCCGTTGAGGAAGGCCGTGGGGCCTATACGTACGAACATGAAGTTATAGTTTTTATTATATTATCTTAGTGGGTTATGGTGGTTAACGCCACTTTCAACAATATTTCAGTTATATCGTGGGGGTCAGTTTTATTGGTGGAGGAAACCGGTTGAAATCCAGGCCCTGGTATGGGATAAGCACAAAGTGTGGCGGGATTAAACGGGTTAACAGGATCACAACAATCATGTCTTAACAGTTGGATCTCCAACAGCAATACATATCTACCGATAAACAAACACGTCCACTTTGAATAAGATGACATTGTATATGTTGTTGTTTGTTTTCAGATGTTTCAAGAGATTACTCTAACATATATTTTAATTTGTGCAGCAATTAACGGTATGTATCATATAAATGTGTTGTTGGGAAATATGAACCAAAAAGGGGGGATGAGGGTTATGGTTTTAACGCCACTTTCAACACTATTTCAGTTATATCGTGATGTTCCGTTTTATTGGTGGAGGAAACGGAGTAACCAGAGGAAACCACCGACCTGTCGCAAGTCACTGACATACTTTATAACATAATGTTGTATCGAGTAAACCTCGCCATGAATGGAGTTCAAACTCACAATTATAGTGGTGATAGGCACTGATTGCATAGGTAGTTGTAAATCTAATCTATCATACTCTCACGATCGCAACGGCCCCTTGAGCCAAATGTACCGTTAACAGTGGGAGGGGTATAGTTAACGAAGAATGGGCGAGTAAATTGCTTATATATTGAGAACAAAATTGTGTAAATAAAATATAAATACAACAATATTTATTTTGACAAAGAAAGTGACTAAGAATGTAATATTACTTTCTGTATATATTAATTATTTGATTTTGAAAATATCAAATGTAATTTTGATATACATGAAAAAAGTGAAATTCTATATATTGTTTCAAACTCGGCGGGGAAATCTGTTAAAAAGAAGCGCTATGCAATTATTTAAAAATAGAACTTTTAATAAACAGTTGCTACGAATTAACATATGGTGATATATTGATTGATTGATTGGCGTTTTACGAAAATTTTAGCAGTATTTCAGCTATATCGTGGCGAAAACATATGTTATATACTAATTTCTATAACTACAGCACCCTTAGATATAAACTAGATTAGTGCATAAAGAATCATAAAATAAAAATACGGTGATAAAAGCATTGTTTAAAAATCAGTGGTTTAAATATCACTAGGAACAAGACTTAGTTCATGACTTATCACCGGTTTTTAACTAGAGTAATACGACGGGTGCCACTAATGGAGCAGGAACTGATTACCATTCCGGAGCACATGAGTTTACCCGCGGTTTTTAGTGGGTTCGTGTTACTCAATCTCTAGTTTTATGTGTAATGTTTTGTAGATCGTTGTTTGTCCATTTGTCCTTTTTCGTTTGTCCATTGTGTTGTTTGTTCTTCTTCGATTTACATATTCTGGTTACCCCTTTGGTATCTTTACACTTTTCCTAGTTAAAATGGGGCAAATGACGTCATTGTAAATAATTGTGGACGTAAGATAAAGCATTATGAACAATTGTTTTCAGCTATATCATGGCAAGAACAAGTTATATTTCGATAAGATGATGATGTTCGCTATAAGTACTAGACCAATACCCTTAATTTGAGTTTTATAATGTTAGCTCATTGAAACACCAGTTGACAGGTAGACATGTTGTTTCACTCAGCCACGATATATCCTCATTCCAAGCTAACCAGTCTTTGCTCTTACACTCCTTAATGCTCCATACTTAGCAGAGAAACAGTAAATACCATTACGTCGTCGATGTTGTAGTCATGTACAATGAACATGTATTATACATTGTAGATTAAAATGGAAATCATTTGTGGTTATCTCCGTAATTTATATTTTAGCTAAATACACTAAACCAAACCAAAACAAAAACAGAAAATACCGTATCCTTTATCATGATAATAGATAGACTCCGAACAAACATTCTAGCCAAAAAATAAAGCGTATTCAAAATGTAAAAGTGAATGAGTGATTGTTGTTTAACTCTAATTCAGTAATTTTTCAGTATATCGTGGCGAGAGCAAGCGAATTTTAAATGAGATGATGATGAGGTCTGCTTTGTACTAGTAATCAACCATTATCAAAGAGTAGATTAGATTTAGTCACATCACAGAAATGTGCAAATATTTCTTTGTTTTTCAGAAGCTGATACAAAATCAACATGGATGGAAGCGATGACAAAATGTCGTCAACAATGTTCTACTATAGAAAGTCATACCACGATCTTAAAACAACATTACTTAAAAGTGAATGAACAATTCTGGCTTCCTGCTGCAGTTTACAAAACCACATGGACAGAACAGCTAGGTATATGTATATAAACGCTAGAGAATACCGAACGTTGCAATCAATAATGGATAATCCAGAGAAATTGGCAACATAGGGCACACAAGACGATGACAAAACAACACACAAACACAACACAATATGTGTTGGACACCACGTGCTAGGGTTAGGGTTATTACACCTAATTTATATTGTACACATAAACATGTATAAACAATTACTTTCTTCACTAACATGAACTGAAATAAACGTTGGAGAATATCGGAAGGGAATCAAAAATGGACAATACAGAGACACTGGAAACATAGGGCGCACAAGACGAAGACAAACAAAGCAAAAGCACAATATGTGTTGGACACTAAGCGTGATTGTCAGGGTTATAACACCTATTTTGCATTGTATGCATAATCACGTATAAAAATTAATTTACTTTCTCCACTAACATGAACTGAAATTTACAGTCCTGAAAAACGTAATGTTATCCTCCCTCATGTATGGGTAACCTTAACCGAAATTGGCCAGCCCTTTGGTTTACTTGCTCCCCAAGACTATTAGATTATTTGTCTTTCCAATCTTTTGACTAATAGTGTACCTACTGAAGGTTATTCTGGAAACGGATCCTGTGGATTTAATTTGATATCTACGTTTTTATTGTTAGTATTAATATAATTAATGAATGCCATTTATTATGTCTTTTGAGCTTAAATCCGCATCCAACTATTTTCCAGTTTTGTCATACCGATCAACTTTACCGGTCATTGAAACCGGGATATCACCAGAAAACCATCAACATGTAGCACCAATATAGTGAAACACGTGAGAAAAGTTTGCAGATACCAAAGGGGTAATCAGAAGCCGTTATTTGAAGGACAGACAACACAAAAAACTAAAGGAAAAATGACAAAAATGACAAACAACGATCTACAAAACATACACATCAAATGGATAAGCAGTTCCGTCTCCGCTTGAGGCACCAGTCGTTAACCTTGAAGTTAAAATGTTAAATAATATTCTTTCTGTATAATATCCTTTGTCAAAGTAGGCTCTAATAGTGAGATGCTAACCCTTCCGGAGTACTTCCTCTCACTTCCGGTTTATTGTGGAATGTGATTGTTGCTGTTTTATTTATTTATAGCTAACACTTGTGATTTGCTTTTGTTCTTTCTGGATTGTGATTTCTTTTCTGTTTCTTCTAATTTATCTTTTGGGTGATATACAATTCCATTTCAGGGTGTTATCCATTTATAACAAACCCAGATCGAAGCCATTGTAATGTAACATTAGGCTGGTGCCAGCAGCTGTGTCTAAATAACAATGCAACATATTTCTCATATAAGGTACGTGTATATAGATTTATAACACGCGCAGTACTCCTGTGTTATGTTTAAGAACTGTCTATATGTACCAAATTTAAAGCTTATTGCTGATCACTTTTATTTTGGCCCATGAAACTAGTTTAACCCCGTCACTTTTTATTGGAATGCCTGTACTAAAGCAGGAAGTGACAGGTCATTCAAATGAGTATTAGGGATACCTATTTTGCCGATGTTTCCACAACTAACCAATGAAATTTTGGTACTGTTCCGACAGTCATACTTTTTGTTTTTTTCAATTTTTACTATATCTTACGAGAATATGATAATGTGATTGTATCATTAATATAAACATGTTTTTACGCTTTCTAGGATAGTAAATGCATTTGTCTACCACAGTTTGAAAATACTATGTCTCCAGCACAAAGATCAGGGTCCTGTAATTATATTATATATCATAGTAAGTAGTAATTGTTCTGTTTAATTCCATAGGATACACAATTGACATTGGAAATATAACGTACACTCTTTGTATTGAATTAAAGGTTGAATATATAATTCTATACTGTATTTGTACTTTTTGTCGTATACAAAAGCAAAGTTTCTGAACTATCGTTATTCAATTGAATATGTCATCTTTTTGTCCCGTTCATTGTAAAAGTAATAGTTATATTATATACGAAAATTGGAAATGGTAAACATTAGTTTTATCAGCAAAAGATAATATTTATGCACTTAAAAGAAGAATTCACATTCTAATATATACGTATATCGTTGAAAATTATGCTCAGCACCCAATACCACTTGCTTCAATAATCCACCTGTTGTTTCGTAAGACGATTCTGGTGATAGATATGTCTTTTAGCAGTTCCTGTTTCGGTCCACCCGCCGTACTTTCAGGAACACATTAACCGGTTTAACCCTGCTACAATGTTGTGCCTGTCCCAAACCAGGACGAGGATTTCCAACGTCATACGTCGTGGTCTTTTTAATGTTCAATGATTTGTGGTGAGAGATGGTCGTTCGTTTTATTGATATTCATGGAATGGTTGGCCATCTCTATTTAAGCTTTCATGTCGACAAAACGAATGTCACTAACATTTAGAATAATACTGTAAAATTGCAGCAATTCACAATCTGAAATTTACTGGAAGTGGTGATTGTATACAAACAGCATGTAGAAATACAGGAGAGGGGCATTATGTTAAAGGACAATTTATAGCTACGGACTGTCAGGCGAATTATGATATCAATGCTATTTGTAGTAAGTATTATATTATCTTATTGTCACCAAGTAGATGACATATGTTTTTATTGCCACTCCTATCAATGAAACCGTAGATATTAAATTAAGTGTGAGCGGCGCGTGTCTGGAGTGACCATCATCAGGTACGCTCAAAATCGAAAAATTGGAAAGCCAAATAATTTGAAGTGTTTGGGAGCAATCAAACCAAAGGGCCCAAACAGGATAACTAAAACCGGCTATGGTCACCTATGCCTGAGAGAGGAGAACCTTAGTTTTATTAATAATTACATTATGTAGGAACTATAAATATAAGAGATACATCTAATAAACCATGTCAGTGCCAAAACACTGACTACTGGGAGGATGATACCCTCGGGACTAATAGACCACCAGCAGAGGTATTGCGCTAGTGATAGTAATAAAAATGTAAGTTATCTAATAAACCATGTCTGTGCCGAACCACTGACTACTGGGAGGATTATACCACCAGGAACTAATAGTCCACCAGCAGAGGTATTGCCCCAGTGATAGTAAAAAAACACATGGATATGAACCGTTTTCTCATCAGGAGCTGTTGCAAGTTGATTTGAACCTGGAAGAACAATGACATTATCCATGTTCTCCAATCACGAGGCACGCATCCACGTTATATTCTAAATGGGTGTTGTGTATTTGATCCACTCAACAAGACCACACACAATCACTAATTTGAATGATGACAAAAACATGGACAGTACAATAACAAGGTCAATAAATGCTCGTAATTGACTGACTGATAGATAGGAAGGTATAATATGCTGGCTGAACCCATCGCAAAAATCATGTTCATAAATATTTTAATAACAAAAAACAGTGATTCCAATGCTAAATACTAGTATTCTAATTGATGTTGAATATTACAGGTAATGGAAAATATTTAGGCAATCATATCTCCCAAAGAGAAACAATGACGACATGCCTGAAGAATCATAGTAACCTTCCTGGACACATCGATCAGTCTTGTACTACTATTGCTGCTAAAACAGGACAAGGAAGGGAGACTTCTATGATGTGGTCGTCCATATTTAAAACTACATTTACAAATGCATATGTTATAGCAGGTAAATTTGTCAATTAATTTTTATTAAAAGATTAGTATTTGACCGTTTCTGTAGTTTGAATATTGCTATAGATAAAACAATTGAGTGGTATGATCCCTACTAAAACCTCGGATGAACTCAAGTAGTTTCTGATCCACCTGTGACACCCGTTGTGTTGCATTGAGACGACACGTTGTGTTGCATTTAGACGACACGAACACCATTTGATATGGAAATCGTGTTGGCATAGAGTTTGGCCTGTGAATATATGTTTTGGTTGTTAAGATGTCTTTTAGAAGATAACCCACAGAGATGCTGTTCTAGTGTACTACACTAATATAAGTGCTCTTGATGTTTATTGGTACAATCTACTTAATATAGAGATGCCCAACACGGCTTGGCTTTATGAGTAACATGTTGAATGTCTAATAAGAAGTAGGAACTGCTTGTCAATCGTGGGCTCCTGAGTTCACTCGGGTTTTGTTGAGATCCGTGTTGTATATTTGTTTGTGTTGTGTTATTTGTTTTGTTTGTCTTCACCCTGTATCTTGTGTAATCAAGGTTGCCAGTGTCTTTGTTTTGTTTGTCTTCACTCTGTATCTTGTGTAATCAATGTTGCCAGTGTTATTTGTTTTGTTTGTCTTCACCCTGTATCTTGTGTAATCAAGGTTGCCAGTGTCTTTGTTTTGTTTGTCTTCACCCTGTATCTTGTGTAATCAAGGTTGCCAGTGTTATTTGTTTTGTTTGTCTTCACCCTGTATCTTGTGTAATCAAGGTTGCCAGTGTTATTTGTTTTGTTTTTCTTCACCCTGTATCTTGTGTAATCAAGGTTGCCAGTGTCTTTGTTTGTTTGTCTTCACCCTGTATCTTGTGTAATCAAGGTTGCCAGTGTTATTTGTTTTGTTTTTCTTCACCATGTATCTTGTGTAATCAAGGTTGCCAGTGTCTTTGTTTTGTTTGTCTTCACACTGTATCTTGTGTAATCAAGGTTGCCAGTGTCTTTGTTTTGTTTGTCTTCACCCTGTATCTTGTGTAATCAAGGTTGCCAGTGTTATTTGTTTTGTTTGTCTTCACCCTGTATCTTGTGTAATCAAGGTTGCCAGTGTCTTTGTTTTGTTTGTCTTCACACTGTATCTTGTGTAATCAAGGTTGCCAGTGTTATTTGTTTTGTTTGTCTTCACCCTGTATCTTGTGTAATCAAAGTTGCCAGTGTCTTTGTTTTGTTTGTCTTCATCCTGTATCTTGTGTAATCAAGGTTGCCAGTGTTATTTGTTTTGTTTTTCTTCACTCTGTATCTTGTGTAATCAAGGTTGCCAGTGTTATTTGTTTTTTTTATTTCACCCTGTATCTTGTGTAATCAAGGTTGTCAGTGTCTTTGTTTTGTTTGTCTTCACCCTGTATCTTGTGTAATCAAGGTTGCCAGTGTCTTTGTTTTGTTTGTCTTCACCCTGTATCTTGTGTAATCAAGGTTGCCAGTGTTATTTGTTTTGTTTGTCTTCACCCTGTATCTTGTGTAATCAAGGTTGCCAGTGTCTTTGTTTTGTTTGTCTTCACCCTGTATCTTGTGTAATCAAGGTTGCCAGTGTTATTTGTTTTGTTTGTCTTCACCCTGTATCTTGTGTAATCAAGGTTGCCAGTGTCTTTGTTTTGTTTGTCTTCACCCAGTATCTTGTGTAATAAAGGTTGCCAGTGTTATTTGTTTTGTTTGTCTTCACCCTGTATCTTGTGTAATCAAGGTTGCCAGTGTCTTTGTTTTGTTTTTCTTCACACTGTATCTTGTGTAATCAAGGTTGCCAGTGTTATTTGTTTTGTTTGTCTTCACTCTGTATCTTGTGTAATCAAGGTTGCCAGTGTCTTTGTTTTGTTTGTCTTCATCCTGTATCTTGTGTAATCAAGGTTGCCAGTGTTATTTGTTTTGTTTTTCTTCACCCTGTATCTTGTGTAATCAAGGTTGCCAGTGTTATTTGTTTTGTTTTTCTTCACCCTGTATCTTGTGTAATCAAGGTTGTCAGTGTCTTTGTTTTGTTTGTCTTCACCCTGTATCTTGTGTAATCAAGGTTGCCAGTGTCTTTGTTTTGTTTGTCTTCACCCTGTATCTTGTGTCATCAAGGTTGCCAGTGTTATTTGTTTTGTTTGTCTTCACCCTGTATCTTGTGTAATCAAGGTTGCCAGTGTCTTTGTTTTGTTTGTCTTCACACTGTATCTTGTGTAATCAAGGTTGCCAGTGTTATTTGTTTTGTTTGTCTTCATCCTGTATCTTGTGTAATCAAGGTTGCCAGTGTCTTTGTTTTGTTTGTCTTCATCCTGTATCTTGTGTAATCAAGGTTGCCAGTGTTATTTGTTTTGTTTTTCTTCACCCTGTATCTTGTGTAATCAAGGTTGCCAGTGTTATTTGTTTTGTTTTTCTTCACCCTGTATCTTGTGTAATCAAGGTTGTCAGTGTCTTTGTTTTGTTTGTCTTCACCCTGTATCTTGTGTAATCAAGGTTGCCAGTGTCTTTGTTTTGTTTGTCTTCACCCTGTATCTTGTGTCATCAAGGTTGCCAGTGTTATTTGTTTTGTTTGTCTTCACCCTGTATCTTGTGTAATCAAGGTTGCCAGTGTCTTTGTTTTGTTTGTCTTCATCCTGTATCTTGTGTAATCAAGGTTGCCAGTGTCTTTGTTTTGTTTGTCTTCACCCTGTATCTTGTGTAATCAAGGTTGCCAGTGTTATTTGTTTTGTTTGTCTTCATCCTGTATCTTGTGTAATTGAGGTTGCCAGTGTCTTTGTTTTGTTTGTCTTCACACTGTATCTTGTGTAATCAAGGTTGCCAGTGTTATTTGTTTTGTGTGTCTTCACCCTGTATCTTGTGTAATCAAGGTTGCCAGTGTTATTTGTTTTGTGTGTCTTCACCCTGTATCTTGAGTAATCAAGGTTGCCAGTGTAATTTGTTTTGTTTGTCTTCACCCTGTATCTTGTGTAATCAAGGTTGCCAGTGTCTTTGTTTTGTGTGTCTTCACCCTGTATCTTGTGTAATCAAGGTTGCCAGTGTTATTTGTTTTGTTTGTCTTCACCCTGTATCTTGTGTAATCAAGGTTGCCAGTGTTATTTCTTTTGTTTTTCTTCACCCTGTATCTTGTGTAATCAAGGTTGTCAGTGTCTTTGCTTTGTTTCTCTTCACCCAGTATCTTGTGTAATCAAGGTTGCCAGTGTCTTTGTTTTGTTTGTCTTCACACTGTATCTTGTGTAATCAAGGTTGACAGTGTTATTTTTTTTGTTTTTCTTCACCCTGTATCTTGTGTAATCAAGGTTGCCAGTGTCTTTGTTTTGTTTGTCTTCACCCTGTATCTTGTGTAATCAAGGTTGCCAGTGTTATTTGTTTTGTTTGTCTTCACCCTGTATCTTGTGTAATCAAGGTTGCCAGTGTCTTTGTTTTGTTTGTCTTCACCCTGTATCTTGTGTAATCAAGGTTGTCAGTGTTATTTGTTTTGTTTGTCTTCACCCTGTATCTTGTGTAATCAAGGTTGCCAGTGTCTTTGTTTTGTTTGTCTTCACCCAGTATCTTGTGTAATAAAGGTTGCCAGTGTTATTTGTTTTGTTTGTCTTCACCCTGTATCTTGTGTAATCAAGGTTGCCAGTGTCTTTGTTTTGTTTTTCTTCACACTGTATCTTGTGTAATCAAGGTTGCCAGTGTTATTTGTTTTGTTTGTCTTCACTCTGTATCTTGTGTAATCAAGGTTGCCAGTGTCTTTGTTTTGTTTGTCTTCATCCTGTATCTTGTGTAATCAAGGTTGCCAGTGTTATTTGTTTTGTTTTTCTTCACCCTGTATCTTGTGTAATCAAGGTTGCCAGTGTTATTTGTTTTGTTTTTCTTCACCCTGTATCTTGTGTAATCAAGGTTGTCAGTGTCTTTGTTTTGTTTGTCTTCACCCTGTATCTTGTGTAATCAAGGTTGCCAGTGTCTTTGTTTTGTTTGTCTTCACCCTGTATCTTGTGTCATCAAGGTTGCCAGTGTTATTTGTTTTGTTTGTCTTCACCCTGTATCTTGTGTAATCAAGGTTGCCAGTGTCTTTGTTTTGTTTGTCTTCACACTGTATCTTGTGTAATCAAGGTTGCCAGTGTTATTTGTTTTGTTTTTCTTCACCCTGTATCTTGTGTAATCAAGGTTGCCAGTGTCTTTGTTTTGTTTGTCTTCATCCTGTATCTTGTGTAATCAAGGTTGCCAGTGTTATTTGTTTTGTTTTTCTTCACCCTGTATCTTGTGTAATCAAGGTTGCCAGTGTTATTTGTTTTGTTTTTCTTCACCCTGTATCTTGTGTAATCAAGGTTGTCAGTGTCTTTGTTTTGTTTGTCTTCACCCTGTATCTTGTGTAATCAAGGTTGCCAGTGTCTTTGTTTTGTTTGTCTTCACCCTGTATCTTGTGTCATCAAGGTTGCCAGTGTTATTTGTTTTGTTTGTCTTCACCCTGTATCTTGTGTAATCAAGGTTGCCAGTGTCTTTGTTTTGTTTGTCTTCATCCTGTATCTTGTGTAATCAAGGTTGCCAGTGTCTTTGTTTTGTTTGTCTTCACCCTGTATCTTGTGTAATCAAGGTTGCCAGTGTTATTTGTTTTGTTTGTCTTCATCCTGTATCTTGTGTAATTGAGGTTGCCAGTGTCTGTGTTTTGTTTGTCTTCACACTGTATCTTGTGTAATCAAGGTTGTCAGTGTTATTTGTTTTGTGTGTCTTCACCCTGTATCTTGTGTAATCAAGGTTGCCAGTGTTATTTGTTTTGTGTGTCTTCACCCTGTATCTTGAGTAATCAAGGTTGCCAGTGTCTTTGTTTTGTTTGTCTTCATCCTGTATCTTGTGTAATCAAGGTTGCCAGTGTTATTTGTTTTGTTTTTCTTCACCCTGTATCTTGTGTAATCAAGGTTGCCAGTGTTATTTGTTTTGTTTTTCTTCACCCTGTATCTTGTGTAATCAAGGTTGTCAGTGTCTTTGTTTTGTTTGTCTTCACCCTGTATCTTGTGTAATCAAGGTTGCCAGTGTCTTTGTTTTGTTTGTCTTCACCCTGTATCTTGTGTCATCAAGGTTGCCAGTGTTATTTGTTTTGTTTGTCTTCACCCTGTATCTTGTGTAATCAAGGTTGCCAGTGTCTTTGTTTTGTTTGTCTTCACACTGTATCTTGTGTAATCAAGGTTGCCAGTGTTATTTGTTTTGTTTGTCTTCACCCTGTATCTTGTGTAATCAAAGTTGCCAGTGTCTTTGTTTTGTTTGTCTTCATCCTGTATCTTGTGTAATCAAGGTTGCCAGTGTTATTTGTTTTGTTTTTCTTCACCCTGTATCTTGTGTAATCAAGGTTGCCAGTGTTATTTGTTTTGTTTTTCTTCACCCTGTATCTTGTGTAATCAAGGTTGTCAGTGTCTTTGTTTTGTTTGTCTTCACCCTGTATCTTGTGTAATCAAGGTTGCCAGTGTCTTTGTTTTGTTTGTCTTCACCCTGTATCTTGTGTCATCAAGGTTGCCAGTGTTATTTGTTTTGTTTGTCTTCACCCTGTATCTTGTGTAATCAAGGTTGCCAGTGTCTTTGTTTTGTTTGTCTTCATCCTGTATCTTGTGTAATCAAGGTTGCCAGTGTCTTTGTTTTGTTTGTCTTCACCCTGTATCTTGTGTAATCAAGGTTGCCAGTGTTATTTGTTTTGTTTGTCTTCATCCTGTATCTTGTGTAATTGAGGTTGCCAGTGTCTTTGTTTTGTTTGTCTTCACCCTGTATCTTGTGTAATCAAGGTTGCCAGTGTCTTTGTTTTGTTTGTCTTCACCCTGTATCTTGTGTAATCAAGGTTGCCAGTGTTATTTGTTTTGTTTGTCTTCACCCTGTATCTTGTGTAATCAAGGTTGCCAGTGTCTTTGTTTTGTTTGTCTTCACCCAGTATCTTGTGTAATAAAGGTTGCCAGTGTTATTTGTTTTGTTTGTCTTCACCCTGTATCTTGTGTAATCAAGGTTGCCAGTGTCTTTGTTTTGTTTTTCTTCACACTGTATCTTGTGTAATCAAGGTTGCCAGTGTTATTTGTTTTGTTTGTCTTCACTCTGTATCTTGTGTAATCAAGGTTGCCAGTGTCTTTGTTTTGTTTGTCTTCATCCTGTATCTTGTGTAATCAAGGTTGCCAGTGTTATTTGTTTTGTTTTTCTTCACCCTGTATCTTGTGTAATCAAGGTTGCCAGTGTTATTTGTTTTGTTTTTCTTCACCCTGTATCTTGTGTAATCAAGGTTGTCAGTGTCTTTGTTTTGTTTGTCTTCACCCTGTATCTTGTGTAATCAAGGTTGCCAGTGTCTTTGTTTTGTTTGTCTTCACCCTGTATCTTGTGTCATCAAGGTTGCCAAGGTTATTTGTTTTGTTTGTCTTCACCCTGTATCTTGTGTAATCAAGGTTGCCAGTGTCTTTGTTTTGTTTGTCTTCACACTGTATCTTGTGTAATCAAGGTTGCCAGTGTTATTTGTTTTGTTTGTCTTCATCCTGTATCTTGTGTAATCAAGGTTGCCAGTGTCTTTGTTTTGTTTGTCTTCATCCTGTATCTTGTGTAATCAAGGTTGCCAGTGTTATTTGTTTTGTTTTTCTTCACCCTGTATCTTGTGTAATCAAGGTTGCCAGTGTTATTTGTTTTGTTTTTCTTCACCCTGTATCTTGTGTAATCAAGGTTGTCAGTGTCTTTGTTTTGTTTGTCTTCACCCTGTATCTTGTGTAATCAAGGTTGCCAGTGTCTTTGTTTTGTTTGTCTTCACCCTGTATCTTGTGTCATCAAGGTTGCCAGTGTTATTTGTTTTGTTTGTCTTCACCCTGTATCTTGTGTAATCAAGGTTGCCAGTGTCTTTGTTTTGTTTGTCTTCATCCTGTATCTTGTGTAATCAAGGTTGCCAGTGTCTTTGTTTTGTTTGTCTTCACCCTGTATCTTGTGTAATCAAGGTTGCCAGTGTTATTTGTTTTGTTTGTCTTCATCCTGTATCTTGTGTAATTGAGGTTGCCAGTGTCTTTGTTTTGTTTGTCTTCACACTGTATCTTGTGTAATCAAGGTTGCCAGTGTTATTTGTTTTGTGTGTCTTCACCCTGTATCTTGTGTAATCAAGGTTGCCAGTGTTATTTGTTTTGTGTGTCTTCACCCTGTATCTTGAGTAATCAAGGTTGCCAGTGTAATTTGTTTTGTTTGTCTTCAACCTGTATCTTGTGTAATCAAGGTTGCCAGTGTCTTTGTTTTGTGTGTCTTCACCCTGTATCTTGTGTAATCAAGGTTGCCAGTGTTATTTGTTTTGTTTGTCTTCACCCTGTATCTTGTGTAATCAAGGTTGCCAGTGTTATTTCTTTTGTTTTTCTTCACCCTGTATCTTGTGTAATCAAGGTTGTCAGTGTCTTTGCTTTGTTTCTCTTCACCCAGTATCTTGTGTAATCAAGGTTGCCAGTGTCTTTGTTTTGTTTGTCTTCACACTGTATCTTGTGTAATCAAGGTTGACAGTGTTATTTTTTTTGTTTTTCTTCACCCTGTATCTTGTGTAATCAAGGTTGCCAGTGTCTTTGTTTTGTTTGTCTTCACCCTGTATCTTGTGTAATCAAGGTTGCCAGTGTTATTTGTTTTGTTTGTCTTCACCCTGTATCTTGTGTAATCAAGGTTGCCAGTGTCTTTGTTTTGTTTGTCTTCACCCTGTATCTTGTGTAATCAAGGTTGTCAGTGTTATTTGTTTTGTTTGTCTTCACCCTGTATCTTGTGTAATCAAGGTTGCCAGTGTCTTTGTTTTGTTTGTCTTCACCCAGTATCTTGTGTAATAAAGGTTGCCAGTGTTATTTGTTTTGTTTGTCTTCACCCTGTATCTTGTGTAATCAAGGTTGCCAGTGTCTTTGTTTTGTTTTTCTTCACACTGTATCTTGTGTAATCAAGGTTGCCAGTGTTATTTGTTTTGTTTGTCTTCACTCTGTATCTTGTGTAATCAAGGTTGCCAGTGTCTTTGTTTTGTTTGTCTTCATCCTGTATCTTGTGTAATCAAGGTTGCCAGTGTTATTTGTTTTGTTTTTCTTCACCCTGTATCTTGTGTAATCAAGGTTGCCAGTGTTATTTGTTTTGTTTTTCTTCACCCTGTATCTTGTGTAATCAAGGTTGTCAGTGTCTTTGTTTTGTTTGTCTTCACCCTGTATCTTGTGTAATCAAGGTTGCCAGTGTCTTTGTTTTGTTTGTCTTCACCCTGTATCTTGTGTCATCAAGGTTGCCAGTGTTATTTGTATTGTTTGTCTTCACCCTGTATCTTGTGTAATCAAGGTTGCCAGTGTCTTTGTTTTGTTTGTCTTCACACTGTATCTTGTGTAATCAAGGTTGCCAGTGTTATTTGTTTTGTTTGTCTTCACCCTGTATCTTGTGTAATCAAGGTTGCCAGTGTCTTTGTTTTGTTTGTCTTCATCCTGTATCTTGTGTAATCAAGGTTGCCAGTGTTATTTGTTTTGTTTTTCTTCACCCTGTATCTTGTGTAATCAAGGTTGCCAGTGTTATTTGTTTTGTTTTTCTTCACCCTGTATCTTGTGTAATCAAGGTTGTCAGTGTCTTTGTTTTGTTTGTCTTCACCCTGTATCTTGTGTAATCAAGGTTGCCAGTGTCTTTGTTTTGTTTGTCTTCACCCTGTATCTTGTGTCATCAAGGTTGCCAGTGTTATTTGTTTTGTTTGTCTTCACCCTGTATCTTGTGTAATCAAGGTTGCCAGTGTCTTTGTTTTGTTTGTCTTCATCCTGTATCTTGTGTAATCAAGGTTGCCAGTGTCTTTGTTTTGTTTGTCTTCACCCTGTATCTTGTGTAATCAAGGTTGCCAGTGTTATTTGTTTTGTTTGTCTTCATCCTGTATCTTGTGTAATTGAGGTTGCCAGTGTCTGTGTTTTGTTTGTCTTCACACTGTATCTTGTGTAATCAAGGTTGTCAGTGTTATTTGTTTTGTGTGTCTTCACCCTGTATCTTGTGTAATCAAGGTTGCCAGTGTTATTTGTTTTGTGTGTCTTCACCCTGTATCTTGAGTAATCAAGGTTGCCAGTGTCTTTGTTTTGTTTGTCTTCATCCTGTATCTTGTGTAATCAAGGTTGCCAGTGTTATTTGTTTTGTTTTTCTTCACCCTGTATCTTGTGTAATCAAGGTTGCCAGTGTTATTTGTTTTGTTTTTCTTCACCCTGTATCTTGTGTAATCAAGGTTGTCAGTGTCTTTGTTTTGTTTGTCTTCACCCTGTATCTTGTGTAATCAAGGTTGCCAGTGTCTTTGTTTTGTTTGTCTTCACCCTGTATCTTGTGTCATCAAGGTTGCCAGTGTTATTTGTTTTGTTTGTCTTCACCCTGTATCTTGTGTAATCAAGGTTGCCAGTGTCTTTGTTTTGTTTGTCTTCACACTGTATCTTGTGTAATCAAGGTTGCCAGTGTTATTTGTTTTGTTTTTCTTCACCCTGTATCTTGTGTAATCAAGGTTGCCAGTGTCTTTGTTTTGTTTGTCTTCATCCTGTATCTTGTGTAATCAAGGTTGCCAGTGTTATTTGTTTTGTTTTTCTTCACCCTGTATCTTGTGTAATCAAGGTTGCCAGTGTTATTTGTTTTGTTTTTCTTCACCCTGTATCTTGTGTAATCAAGGTTGTCAGTGTCTTTGTTTTGTTTGTCTTCACCCTGTATCTTGTGTAATCAAGGTTGCCAGTGTCTTTGTTTTGTTTGTCTTCACCCTGTATCTTGTGTCATCAAGGTTGCCAGTGTTATTTGTTTTGTTTGTCTTCACCCTGTATCTTGTGTAATCAAGGTTGCCAGTGTCTTTGTTTTGTTTGTCTTCATCCTGTATCTTGTGTAATCAAGGTTGCCAGTGTCTTTGTTTTGTTTGTCTTCACCCTGTATCTTGTGTAATCAAGGTTGCCAGTGTTATTTGTTTTGTTTGTCTTCATCCTGTATCTTGTGTAATTGAGGTTGCCAGTGTCTTTGTTTTGTTTGTCTTCACACTGTATCTTGTGTAATCAAGGTTGTCAGTGTTATTTGTTTTGTGTGTCTTCACCCTGTATCTTGTGTAATCAAGGTTGCCAGTGTTATTTGTTTTGTGTGTCTTCACCCTGTATCTTGAGTAATCAAGGTTGCCAGTGTAATTTGTTTTGTTTGTCTTCACCCTGTATCTTGTGTAATCAAGGTTGCCAGTGTCTTTGTTTTGTGTGTCTTCACCCTGTATATTGTGTAATCAAGGTTGCCAGTGTTATTTGTTTTGTTTGTCTTCACCCTGTATCTTGTGTAATCAAGGTTGCCAGTGTTATTTCTTTTGTTTTTCTTCACCCTGTATCTTGTGTAATCAAGGTTGTCAGTGTCTTTGCTTTGTTTCTCTTCACCCAGTATCTTGTGTAATCAAGGTTGCCAGTGTCTTTGTTTTGTTTTTCTTCACCCTGTATCTTGTGTAATCAAGGTTGTCAGTGTTATTTGTTTTGTTTGTCTTCACCCTGTATCTTGTGTAATCAAGGTTGCCAGTGTCTTTGTTTTGTTTGTCTTCACCCAGTATCTTGTGTAATAAAGGTTGCCAGTGTTATTTGTTTTGTTTGTCTTCACCCTGTATCTTGTGTAATCAAGGTTGCCAGTGTCTTTGTTTTGTTTTTCTTCACACTGTATCTTGTGTAATCAAGGTTGCCAGTGTTATTTGTTTTGTTTGTCTTCACTCTGTATCTTGTGTAATCAAGGTTGCCAGTGTCTTTGTTTTGTTTGTCTTCATCCTGTATCTTGTGTAATCAAGGTTGCCAGTGTTATTTGTTTTGTTTTTCTTCACCCTGTATCTTGTGTAATCAAGGTTGCCAGTGTTATTTGTTTTGTTTTTCTTCACCCTGTATCTTGTGTAATCAAGGTTGTCAGTGTCTTTGTTTTGTTTGTCTTCACCCTGTATCTTGTGTAATCAAGGTTGCCAGTGTCTTTGTTTTGTTTGTCTTCACCCTGTATCTTGTGTCATCAAGGTTGCCAGTGTTATTTGTTTTGTTTGTCTTCACCCTGTATCTTGTGTAATCAAGGTTGCCAGTGTCTTTGTTTTGTTTGTCTTCACACTGTATCTTGTGTAATCAAGGTTGCCAGTGTTATTTGTTTTGTTTGTCTTCACCCTGTATCTTGTGTAATCAAGGTTGCCAGTGTCTTTGTTTTGTTTTTCTTCATCCTGTATCTTGTGTAATCAAGGTTGCCAGTGTTATTTGTTTTGTTTTTCTTCACCCTGTATCTTGTGTAATCAAGGTTGCCAGTGTTATTTGTTTTGTTTTTCTTCACCCTGTATCTTGTGTAATCAAGGTTGTCAGTGTCTTTGTTTTGTTTGTCTTCACCCTGTATCTTGTGTAATCAAGGTTGCCAGTGTCTTTGTTTTGTTTGTCTTCACCCTGTATCTTGTGTCATCAAGGTTGCCAGTGTTATTTGTTTTGTTTGTCTTCACCCTGTATCTTGTGTAATCAAGGTTGCCAGTGTCTTTGTTTTGTTTGTCTTCATCCTGTATCTTGTGTAATCAAGGTTGCCAGTGTCTTTGTTTTGTTTGTCTTCACCCTGTATCTTGTGTAATCAAGGTTGCCAGTGTTATTTGTTTTGTTTGTCTTCATCCTGTATCTTGTGTAATTGAGGTTGCCAGTGTCTTTGTTTTGTTTGTCTTCACACTGTATCTTGTGTAATCAAGGTTGCCAGTGTTATTTGTTTTGTTTGTCTTCACCCTGTATCTTGAGTAATCAAGGTTGCCAGTGTAATTTGTTTTGTTTGTCTTCACCCTGTATCTTGTGTAATCAAGGTTGCCAGTGTCTTTGTTTTGTGTGTCTTCACCCTGTATATTGTGTAATCAAGGTTGCCAGTGTTATTTGTTTTGTTTGTCTTCACCCTGTATCTTGTGTAATCAAGGTTGCCAGTGTTATTTCTTTTGTTTTTCTTCACCCTGTATCTTGTGTAATCAAGGTAGTCAGTGTCTTTGCTTTGTTTCTCTTCACCCAGTATCTTGTGTAATCAAGGTTGCCAGTGTCTTTGTTTTGTTTTTATTCACCCTGTATCTTGTGTAATCAAGGTTGACAGTGTTATTTTTTTTGTTTTTCTTCACCCTGTATCTTGTGTAATCAAGGTTGCCAGTGTCTTTGTTTTGTTTTTCTTCACCCTGTATCTTGTGTAATCAAGGTTGCCAGTGTCTTTGTTTTGTTTGTCTTCACCCTGTATCTTGTGTAATCAAGGTTACCAGTGTCTTTGTTTTGTTTGTCTTCACCCTGTATCTTGTGTAATCAAGGTTGCCAGTGTTATTTCTTTTGTTTGTCTTCACCCTGTATCTTGTGTAATCAAGGTTGCCAGTGTTATTTGTTTTGCTTTTCTTCACCCTGTATCTTGTGTAATCAAGGTTGCCAGTGTCTTTGTTTTGTTTGTCTTCACCCTGTATCTTGTGTAATCAAGGTTGCCAGTGTTATTTGTTTTGTTTTTCTTCACTCTGTATCTTGTGTAATCAAGGTTGCCAGTGTCTTTGTTTTGTTTGTCTTCACACTGTATCTTGTGTAATCAAGGTTGCCAGTGTCTTTGTTTTGTTTGTCTTCACCCTGTATCTTGTGTAATCAAGGTTACCAGTGTCTTTGTTTTGTTTGTCTTCACACTGTATCTTGTGTAATCAAGGTTGCCAGTGTTATTTGTTTTGTTTGTCTTCACCCTGTATCTTGTGTAATCAAGGTTGCCAGTGTTATTTGTTTTGTTTTTCTTCACCCTGTATCGTGTGTAATCAAGGTTGCCAGTGTCTTTGTTTTGTTTGTCTTCACACTGTATCTTGTGTAATCAAGGTTGCCAGTGTCTTTGTTTTGTTTGTCTTCACCCTGTATCTTGTGTAATCAAGGTTGCCAGTGTTATTTGTTTTGTTTGTCTTCACCCTGTATCTTGTGTAATCAAGGTTGCCAGTGTCTTTGTTTTGTTTGTCTTCACACTGTATCTTGTGTAATCAAGGTTGCCAGTGTTATTTGTTTTGTTTGTCTTCACCCTGTATCTTGTGTAATCAAAGTTGCCAGTGTCTTTGTTTTGTTTGTCTTCCTCCTGTATCTTGTGTAATCAAGGTTGCCAGTGTTATTTGTTTTGTTTTTCTTCACCCTGTATCTTGTGTAATCAAGGTTGTCAGTGTCTTTGTTTTGTTTGTCTTCACCCTGTATCTTGTGTAATCAAGGTTGCCAGTGTCTTTGTTTTGTTTGTCTTCATCCTGTATCTTGTGTAATCAAGGTTGCCAGTGTTATTTGTTTTGTTTGTCTTCACCCTGTATCTTGTGTAATCAAGGTTGCCAGTGTCTTTGTTTTGTTTTTCTTCTTCCTGTATCTTGTGTAATCAAGGTTGCCAGTGTTATTTGTTTTGTTTTTCTTCACCCTGTATCTTGTGTAATCAAGGTTGCCAGTGTTATTTGTTTTGTTTTTCTTCACCCTGTATCTTGTGTAATCAAGGTTGTCAGTGTCTTTGTTTTGTTTGTCTTCACCCTGTATCTTGTGTAATCAAGGTTGCCAGTGTCTTTGTTTTGTTTGTCTTCACCCTGTATCTTGTGTCATCAAGGTTGCCAGTGTTATTTGTTTTGTTTGTCTTCACCCTGTATCTTGTGTAATCAAGGTTGCCAGTGTCTTTGTTTTGTTTGTCTTCATCCTGTATCTTGTGTAATCAAGGTTGCCAGTGTCTTTGTTTTGTTTGTCTTCACCCTGTATCTTGTGTAATCAAGGTTGCCAGTGTTATTTGTTTTGTTTGTCTTCATCCTGTATCTTGTGTAATTGAGGTTGCCAGTGTCTTTGTTTTGTTTGTCTTCACACTGTATCTTGTGTAATCAAGGTTGTCAGTGTTATTTGTTTTGTGTGTCTTCACCCTGTATCTTGTGTAATCAAGGTTGCCAGTGTTATTTGTTTTGTTTGTCTTCACCCTGTATCTTGAGTAATCAAGGTTGCCAGTGTAATTTGTTTTGTTTGTCTTCACCCTGTATCTTGTGTAATCAAGGTTGCCAGTGTCTTTGTTTTGTGTGTCTTCACCCTGTATATTGTGTAATCAAGGTTGCCAGTGTTATTTGTTTTGTTTGTCTTCACCCTGTATCTTGTGTAATCAAGGTTGCCAGTGTTATTTCTTTTGTTTTTCTTCACCCTGTATCTTGTGTAATCAAGGTAGTCAGTGTCTTTGCTTTGTTTCTCTTCACCCAGTATCTTGTGTAATCAAGGTTGCCAGTGTCTTTGTTTTGTTTTTCTTCACCCTGTATCTTGTGTAATCAAGGTTGACAGTGTTATTTTTTTTGTTTTTCTTCACCCTGTATCTTGTGTAATCAAGGTTGCCAGTGTCTTTGTTTTGTTTTTCTTCACCCTGTATCTTGTGTAATCAAGGTTGCCAGTGTCTTTGTTTTGTTTGTCTTCACCCTGTATCTTGTGTAATCAAGGTTACCAGTGTCTTTGTTTTGTTTGTCTTCACCCTGTATCTTGTGTAATCAAGGTTGCCAGTGTTATTTCTTTTGTTTGTCTTCACCCTGTATCTTGTGTAATCAAGGTTGCCAGTGTTATTTGTTTTGCTTTTCTTCACCCTGTATCTTGTGTAATCAAGGTTGCCAGTGTCTTTGTTTTGTTTGTCTTCACCCTGTATCTTGTGTAATCAAGGTTGCCAGTGTTATTTGTTTTGTTTTTCTTCACTCTGTATCTTGTGTAATCAAGGTTGCCAGTGTCTTTGTTTTGTTTGTCTTCACACTGTATCTTGTGTAATCAAGGTTGCCAGTGTCTTTGTTTTGTTTGTCTTCACCCTGTATCTTGTGTAATCAAGGTTACCAGTGTCTTTGTTTTGTTTGTCTTCACACTGTATCTTGTGTAATCAAGGTTGCCAGTGTTATTTGTTTTGTTTGTCTTCACCCTGTATCTTGTGTAATCAAGGTTGCCAGTGTTATTTGTTTTGTTTTTCTTCACCCTGTATCGTGTGTAATCAAGGTTGCCAGTGTCTTTGTTTTGTTTGTCTTCACACTGTATCTTGTGTAATCAAGGTTGCCAGTGTCTTTGTTTTGTTTGTCTTCACCCTGTATCTTGTGTAATCAAGGTTGCCAGTGTTATTTGTTTTGTTTGTCTTCACCCTGTATCTTGTGTAATCAAGGTTGCCAGTGTCTTTGTTTTGTTTGTCTTCACACTGTATCTTGTGTAATCAAGGTTGCCAGTGTTATTTGTTTTGTTTGTCTTCACCCTGTATCTTGTGTAATCAAAGTTGCCAGTGTCTTTGTTTTGTTTGTCTTCCTCCTGTATCTTGTGTAATCAAGGTTGCCAGTGTTATTTGTTTTGTTTTTCTTCACCCTGTATCTTGTGTAATCAAGGTTGTCAGTGTCTTTGTTTTGTTTGTCTTCACCCTGTATCTTGTGTAATCAAGGTTGCCAGTGTCTTTGTTTTGTTTGTCTTCATCCTGTATCTTGTGTAATCAAGGTTGCCAGTGTTATTTGTTTTGTTTTTCTTCACTCTGTATCTTGTGTAATCAAGGTTGCAAGTGTTATTTGTTTTTTTTTTCACCCTGTATCTTGTGTAATCAAGGTTGTCAGTGTCTTTGTTTTGTTTGTCTTCACCCTGTATCTTGTGTAATCAAGGTTGCCAGTGTCTTTGTTTTGTTTGTCTTCGAACTGTATCTTGTGTAATCAAGGTTGCCAATGTTATTTGTTTTGTTTGTCTTCACCCTGTATCTTGTGTAATCAAGGTTGCCAGTGTCTTTGTTTTGTTTGTCTTCACCCTGTATCTTGTGTAATCAAGGTTGCCAGTGTTATTTGTTTTGTTTTTCTTCACCCTGTATCTTGTGTAATCAAGGTTGCCAGTGTCTTTGTTTTGTTTGTCTTCACCCTGTATCTTGTGTAATCAAGGTTGTCAGTGTTATTTGTTTTGTTTGTCTTCACCCTGTATCTTGTGTAATCAAGGATGCCAGTGTCTTTGTTTTGTTTGTCTTCACCCTGTATCTTGTGTAATCAAGGTTGCCAGTGTCTTTGTTTTGTTTGTCTTTACCCTGTATCTTGTGTAATCAAGGTTGCCAGTGTTATTTGTTTTGTTTTTCTTCACCCTGTATCTTGTGTAATCAAGGTTGCCAGTGTCTTTGTTTTGTTTGTCTTCACACTGTATCTTGTGTAATCAAGGTTGCCAGTGTCTTTGTTTTGTTTGTCTTCACCCAGTATCTTGTGTAATCAAGGTTGCCAGTGTTATTTGTTTTGTTTGTCTTCACCCTGTATCTTGTGTAATCAAGGTTGCCAGTGTCTTTGTTTTGTTTGTCTTCACACTGTATTTTGTGTAATCAAGGTTGCCAGTGTTATTTGTTTTGTTTTTCTTCACTCTGTATCTTGTGTAATCAAGGTTGCCAGTGTCTTTGTTTTGTTTGTCTTCATCCTGTATCTTGTGTAATCAAGGTTGCCAGTGTTATTTGTTTTGTTTTTCTTCACCCTGTATCTTGTGTAATCAAGGTTGCCAGTGTTATTTGTTTTGTTTTTCTTCACCCTGTATCTTGTGTAATCAAGGTTGCCAGTGTCTTTGTTTTGTTTTTCTTCACACTGTATCTTGTGTAATCAAGGTTGCCAGTGTCTTTGTTTTGTTTGTCTTCACCCTGTATCTTGTTTATTCAAGGTTGCAGTGTTATTTGTTTTGTTTGTCTTCACCCTGTATCTTGTGTAATCAAGGTTGCTAGTGTCTTTGTTTTGTTTGTCTTCACACTGTATCTTGTATAATCAAGGTTGCCAGTGTTATTTGTTTTGTTTGTCTTCACCCTGTATCTTGTGTAATCAAGGTTGCCAGTGTTATTTGTTTTGTTTGTCTTCACCCTGTATCTTATGTAATCAAGGTTGCCAGTGTTATTTGTTTTGTTTTACTTCACCCTGTATCTTGTGTAATCAAGGTTGTCAGTGTCTTTGTTTTGTTTCTCTTCACCCAGTATCTTGTGTAATCAAGGTTGCCAGTGTCTTTGTTTTGTTTGTCTTCACACTGTATCTTGTGTAATCAAGGTTGCCAGTGTTATTTTTTTTGTTTGTCTTCACCCTGTATCTTGTGTAATCAAGGTTGCCAGTGTCTTTGTTTTGTTTTTCTTCACCCTGTATCTTGTGTAATCAAGGTTGCCAGTGTCTTTGTTTTGTTTGTCTTCACCCTGTATCTTGTGTAATCAAGGTTGCCAGTGTCTTTGTTTTGTTTGTCTTCACACTGTATCTTGTGTAATCAAGGTTGCCAGTGTTATTTGTTTTGTTTGTCTTCACCCTGTATCTTGTGTAATCAAGGTTGCCAGTGTCTTTGTTTTGTTTGTCTTCACACTGTATCTTGTGTAATCAAGGTTGCCAGTGTTATTTGTTTTGTTTGTCTTCACCCTGTATCTTGTGTAATCAAGGTTGCCAGTGTCTTTGTTTTGTTTGTTTTCACCCTGTATCTTGTGTAATCAAGGTTGCCTGTGTCTTTGTTTTGTTTGTCTTCATCCTGTATCTTGTGTAATCAAGGTTGCCAGTGTCTTTGTTTTGTTTATCTTCACCCTGTATCTTGTGTAATCAAGGTTGCCAGTGTCTTTGTTTTGTTTGTCTTCACCCTGTATCTTGTGTAATCAAGGTTGCCAGTGTCTTTGTTTTGTTTGTCTTCACCCTGTATCTTGTGTAATCAACGTTGTCAGTGTCTTTGTTTTGTTTGTCTTCACCCTGTATCTTGTGTAATCAAGGTTGCCAGTGTTATTTGTTTTGTTTGTCTTCATCCTGTATCTTGTGTAATCAAGGTTGCCAGTGTCTTTGTTTTGTTTTTCTTCACCCTGTATCTTGTGTAATCAAGGTTGCCAGTGTCTTTGTTTTGTTTGTCTTCACACTGTATCTTGTGTAATCAAGGTTGCCAGTGTCTTTGTTTTGTTTGTCTTCACCCTGTATCTTGTGTAATCAAGGTTGCCAGTGTCTTTGTTTTGTTTGTCTTCACCCTGTATCTTGTTTATTCAAGGTTGCCAGTGTTATTTGTTTTGTTTGTCTTCACCCTGTATCTTGTGTAATCAAGGTTGCCAGTGTCTTTGTTTTGTTTGTCTTCACACTGTATCTTGTGTAATCAAGGTTGCCAGTGTTATTTGTTTTGTTTGTCTTCACCCTGTATCTTGTGTAATCAAGGTTGCCAGTGTTATTTGTTTTGTTTTTCTTCACCCTGTATCTTGTGTAATCAAGGTTGCCAGTGTCTTTGTTTTGTTTGTCTTCACCCTGTTTCTTGTTTATTCAAGGTAGCCAGTGTTATTTGTTTTGTTTGTCTTCACCCTGTATCTTGTGTAATCAAGGTTGCCAGTGTCTTTGTTTTGTTTTTCTTCACCCTGTATCTTGTGTAATCAAGGTTACCAGTGTCTTTGTTTTGTTTGTCTTCACCCTGTATCTTGTGTAATCAAGGTTGCCAGTGTCTTTGTTTTGTTTTTCTTCACCCTGTATCTTGTGTAATCAAGGTTGCCAGTGTCTTTGTTTTGTTTTTCTTCACCCTGTATCTTGTGTAATCAAGGTTACCAGTGTCTTTGTTTTGTTTTTCTTCACCCTGTATCTTGTGTAATCAAGGTTGCCAGTGTCTTTGTTTTGTTTGTCTTCACACGTATCTTGTGTAATCAAGGTTGACAGTGTTATTTTTTTTGTTTGTCTTCACCCTGTATCTTGTGTAATCAAGGTTGCCAGTGTCTTTGTTTTGTTTTACTTCACCCTGTATCTTGTGTAATCAAGGTTGCCAGTGTCTTTGTTTTGTTTTTCTTCACCCTGTATCTTGTGTAATCAAGGTTGCCAGTGTCTTTGTTTTGTTTGTCTTCACACTGTATCTTGTTTATTCAAGGTTGCCAGTGTTATTTGTTTTGTTTGTCTTCACCCTGTATCTTGTGTAATCAAGGTTGCCAGTGTCTTTGTTTTGTTTGTCTTCACACTGTATCTTGTGTAATCAAGGTTGCCAGTGTTATTTGTTTTGTTTGTCTTCACCCTGTATCTTGTGTAATCAAGGTTGCCAGTGTTATTTGTTTTGTTTTTCTTCACCCTGTATCTTGTGTAATCAAGGTTGCCAGTGTCTTTGTTTTGTTTGTCTTCACCCTGTATCTTGTTTATTCAAGGTAGCCAGTGTTATTTGTTTTGTTTGTCTTCACCCTGTATCTTGTGTAATCAAGGTTGCCAGTGTCTTTGTTTTGTTTTTCTTCACCCTGTATCTTGTGTAATCAAGGTTACCAGTGTCTTTGTTTTGTTTGTCTTCACCCTGTATCTTGTGTAATCAAGGTTGCCAGTGTCTTTGTTTTGTTTTTCTTCACCCTGTATCTTGTGTAATCAAGGTTGCCAGTGTCTTTGTTTTGTTTTTCTTCACCCTGTATCTTGTGTAATCAAGGTTACCAGTGTCTTTGTTTTGTTTTTCTTCACCCTGTATCTTGTGTAATCAAGGTTGCCAGTGTCTTTGTTTTGTTTGTCTTCACACGTATCTTGTGTAATCAAGGTTGACAGTGTTATTTTTTTTGTTTGTCTTCACCCTGTATCTTGTGTAATCAAGGTTGCCAGTGTCTTTGTTTTGTTTTACTTCACCCTGTATCTTGTGTAATCAAGGTTGCCAGTGTCTTTGTTTTGTTTTTCTTCACCCTGTATCTTGTGTAATCAAGGTTGCCAGTGTCTTTGTTTTGTTTGTCTTCACACTGTATCTTGTGTAATCAAGGTAGCCAGTGTTATTTGTTTTGTTTGTCTTCACCCTGTATCTTGTGTAATCAAGGTTGCCAGTGTCTTTGTTTTGTTTGTCTTCACCCTGTATCTTGTGTAATCAAGGTTGCTAGTGTCTTTGCTTTGTTTGTCTTCATCCTGTATCTTGTGTAATCAAGGTTGCCAGTGTCTTTGTTTTGTTTATCTTCACCCTGTATCTTGTGTAATCAAGGTTACCAGTGTCTTTGTTTTGTTTGTCTTCACCCTGTATCTTGTGTAATCAAGGTTGCCAGTGTCTTTGTTTTGTTTGTCTTCACCCTGTATCTTGTGTAATCAAGGTTGTCAGTGTCTTTGTTTTGTTTGTCTTCACCCTGTATCTTGTGTAATCAAGGTTGCCAGTGTTATTTGTTTTGTTTGTCTTCATCCTGTATCTTGTGTAATCAAGGTTGCAAGTGTCTTTGTTTTGTTTGTCTTCACCCTGTATCTTGTGTAATCAAGGTTGCCAGTGTCTTTGCTTTGTTTTTCTTCACCCTGTATCTTGTGTAATCAAGGTGGCCAGTGTCTTTGTTTTGTTTGTCTTCACCCTGTATCTTGTGTATTCAAGGTTGCCAGTGTCTTTGTTTTGTTTGTCTTCACACTGTATCTAGTGTAATCAAGGTTGCCAGTGTTATTTGTTTTGTTTGTCTTCACACTCTATCTTGTGTAATCAAGGTTGCCAGTGTCTTTGTTTTGTTTGTCTTCACCCTGTATCTTGTGTATTCAAGGTTGCCAGTGTTATTTGTTTTGTTTGTCTTCACCCTGTATCTTGTGTAATCAAGGTTGCCAGTGTCTTTGTTTTGTTTGTCTTCACACTGTATCTTGTATAATCAAGGTTGCCAGTGTTATTTGTTTTGTTTGTCTTCACCCTGTATCTTGTGTAATCAAGGTTGCCAGTGTTATTTGTTTTGTTTGACTTCACCCTGTATCTTGTGTAATCAAGGTTGCCAGTGTTATTTGTTTTGTTTTTCTTCACCCTGTATCTTGTGTAATCAAGGTTGTCAGTGTCTTTGTTTTGTTTCTCTTCACCCAGTATCTTTTGTAATCAAGGTTGCCAGTGTCTTTGTTTTGTTTGTCTTCACACTCTATCTTGTGTAATCAAGGTTGCCAGTGTTATTTTTTTTTTTTGTCTTCACCCTGTATCTTGTGTAATCAAGGTTGCCAGTGTCTTTGTTTTGTTTTTCTTCACCCTGTATCTTGTGTAATCAAGGTTGCCGGTGTCTTTGTTTTGTTTGTCTTCACCCTGTATCTTGTGTAATCAAGGTTGCCAGTGTCTTTGTTTTGTTTGTCTTCACACTGTATCTTGTGTAATCAAGGTTGCCAGTGTTATTGTTTTGTTTGTCTTCACGCTGTATCTTGTGTAATCAAGGTTGTCAGTGTCTTTGTTTTGTTTGTCTTCACCCTGTATCTTGTGTAATCAAGGTTGCCAGTGTTATTTGTTTTGTTTGTCTTCATCCTGTATCTTGTGTAATCAAGTTTGCCAGTGTCTTTGTTTTGTTTTTCTTCACCCTGTATCTTGTGTAATCAAGGTTGCCAGTGTCTGTGTTTTGTTTGTCTTCACCCTGTATCTTGTGTAATCAAGGTTGCCAGTGTCTTTGCTTTGTTTTTCTTCACCCTGTATCTTGTGTAATCAAGGTTGCCAGTGTCTTTGTTTTGTTTGTCTTCACCCTGTATCTTGTGTAATCAAGGTTGCCAGTGTCTTTGTTTTGTTTGTCTTCACACAGTATCTTGTGTAATCAAGGTTGCCAGTGTTATTTGTTTTGTTTGTCTTCACCCTCTATCTTGTGTAATCAAGGTTGCCAGTGTCTTTGTTTTGTTTTTCTTCACACTGTATCTTGTGTAATCAAGGTTGCCAGTGTCTTTGTTTTGTTTGTCTTCACCCTGTATCTTGTGTATTCAAGGTTGCCAGTGTTATTTGTTTTGTTTGTCTTCACCCTGTATCTTGTGTAATCAAGGTTGCCAGTGTCTTTGTTTTGTTTGTCTTCACACTGTATCTTGTATAATCAAGGTTGCCAGTGTTATTTGTTTTGTTTGTCTTCACCCTGTATCTTGTGTAATCAAGGTTGCCAGTGTTATTTGTTTTGTTTGTCTTCACCCTGTATCTTGTGTAATCAAGGTTGCCAGTGTTATTTGTTTTGTTTTTCTTCACCCTGTATCTTGTGTAATCAAGGTTGTCAGTGTCTTTGTTTTGTTTCTCTTCACCCAGTATCTTGTGTAATCAAGGTTGCCAGTGTCTTTGTTTTGTTTGTCTTCACACTGTATCTTGTGTAATCAAGGTTGCCAGTGTTATTTTTTTTGTTTGTCTTCACCCTGTATCTTGTGTAATCAAGGTTGCCAGTGTCTTTGTTTTGTTTTTCTTCACCCTGTATCTTGTGTAATCAAGGTTGCCGGTGTCTTTGTTTTGTTTGTCTTCACCCTGTATCTTGTGTAATCAAGGTTGCCAGTGTCTTTGTTTTGTTTGTCTTCACACTGTATCTTGTGTAATCAAGGTTGCCAGTGTTATTTGTTTTGTTTGTCTTCACCCTGTATCTTATGTAATCAAGGTTGCCAGTGTCTTTGTTTTGTTTGTCTTCACCCTGTATCTTGTGTAATCAAGGTTGCCAGTGTCTTTGTTTTGTTTGTCTTCATCCTGTATCTTGTGTAATCAAGGTTGCCAGTGTCTTTGTTTTGTTTATCTTCGCCCTGTATCTTGTGTAATCAAGGTTGCCAGTGTCTTTGTTTTGTTTGTCTTCACCCTGTATCTTGTGTAATCAAAGTTGCCAGTGTCTTTGTTTTGTTTGTCTTCACCCTGTATCTTGTGTAATCAAGGTTGTCAGTGTCTTTGTTTTGTTTGTCTTCACCCTGTATCTTGTGTAATCAAGGTTGCCAGTGTTATTTGTTTTGTTTGTCTTCACCCTGTATCTTGTGTAATCAAAGTTGCCAGTGTCTTTGTTTTGTTTTTCTTCACCCTGTATCTTGTGTAATCAAGGTTGCCAGTGTCTTTGTTTTGTTTGTCTTCACACTATCTTGTGTAATCAAGGTTGCCAGTGTCTTTGTTTTGTTTGTCTTCACACTGTATCTTGTGTAATCAAGGTTGCCAGTGTCTTTGTTTTGTATGTCTTCACCCTGTATCTTGTTTATTCAAGGTTGCCAGTGTTATTTGTTTTGTTTGTCTTCACCCTGTATATTGTGTAATCAAGGTTGCCAGTGTCTTTGTTTTGTTTGTCTTCACACTGTATCTTGTGTAATCAAGGTTGCCAGTGTTATTTGTTTTGTTTGTCTTCACCCTGTATCTTGTGTAATCAAGGTTGCCAGTGTCTTTGTTTTGTTTTTCTTCACCCTGTATCTTGTGTAATCAAGGTTGCCAGTGTCTTTGTTTTGTTTGTCTTCATCCTGTATCTTGTGTAATCAAGGTTGCCAGTGTCTTTGTTTTGTTTATCTTCACCCTGTATCTTGTGTAATCAAGGTTGCCAGTGTCTTTGTTTTGTTTGTCTTCACCCTGTATCTTGTGTAATCAAGGTTGCCAGTGTCTTTGTTTTGTTTGTCTTCACCCTGTATCTTGTGTAATCAAGGTTGTCAGTGTCTTTGTTTTGTTTGTCTTCACCCTGTATATTGTGTAATCAAGGTTGCCAGTGTTATTTGTTTTGTTTGTCTTCACCCTGTATCTTGTGTAATCAAGGTTGCCAGTGTCTTTGTTTTGTTTTTCTTCACCCTGTATCTTGTATAATCAAGGTTGCCAGTGTCTTTGTTTTGTTTGTCTACACACTGTATCTTGTGTAATCAAGGTTGCCAGTGTCTTTGTTTTGTTTGTCTTCACACTGTATCTTGTGTAATCAAGGTTGCCAGTGTCTTTGTTTTGTTTGTCTTCACCCTGTATCTTGTTTATTCAAGGTTGCCAGTGTTATTTGTTTTGTTTGTCTTCACCCTGTATCTTGTGTAATCAAGGTTGCCAGTGTCTTTGTTTTGTTTGTCTTCACACTGTATCTTGTGTAATCAAGGTTGCCAGTGTTATTTGTTTTGTTTGTCTTCACCCTGTATCTTGTGTAATCAAGGTTGCCAGTGTTATTTGTTTTGTTTGTCTTCACCCTGTATCTTGTGTAATCAAGGTTGCCAGTGTCTTTGTTTTGTTTGTCTTCACCCTGTATCTTGTTTATTCAAGGTAGCCAGTGTTATTTGTTTTGTTTGTCTTCACCCTGTATCTTGTGTAATCAAGGTTGCCAGTGTCTTTGTTTTGTTTGTCTTCACCCTGTATCTTGTGTAATCAAGGTTACCAGTGTCTTTGTTTTGTTTGTCTTCACCCTGTATCTTGTGTAATCAAGGTTGCCAGTGTCTTTGTTTTGTTTGTCTTCACCCTGTATCTTGTATAATCAAGGTTGCCAGTGTCTTTGTTTTGTTTTTCTTCACCCTGTATCTTGTGTAATCAAGGTTGCCAGTGTCTTTGTTTTGTTTTTCTTCACCCTGTATCTTGTGTAATCAAGGTTGCCAGTGTCTTTGTTTTGTTTGTCTTCACCCTGTATCTTGTGTAATCAAGGTTGCCAGTGTCTTTGTTTTGTTTGTCTTCATCCTGTATCTTGTGTAATCAAGGTTACCAGTGTCTTTGTTTTGTTTGTCTTCATCCTGTATCTTGTGTAATCAAGGTTGCCAGTGTTATTTGTTTTGTTTTTATTCACCCTGTATCTTATGTAATCAAGGTTGCCAGTGTTATTTGTTTTGTTTGTCTTCACCCTGTATCTTGTGTAATCAAGGTTGCCAGTGTTATTTGTTTTGCTTTCCTTCACCCTGTATCTTGTGTAATCAAGGTTGTCAGTGTCTTTGTTTTGTTTCTCTTCACCCAGTATCTTGTGTAATCAAGGTTGCCAGTGTCTTTGTTTTGTTTGTCTTCACACTGTATCTTGTGTAATCAAGGTTGCCAGTGTTATTTTTTTTTGTTTGTCTTCACCCTGTATCTTGTGTAATCAAGGTTGCCAGTGTCTTTGTTTTTTGTTTTTCTTCACCCTGTATCTTGTGTAATCAAGGTTACCAGTGTCTTTGTTTTGTTTGTCTTCACCCTGTATCTTGTGTAATCAAGGTTGCCAGTGTCTTTGTTTTGTTTGTCTTCATCCTGTATCTTGTGTAATCAAGGTTACCAGTGTCTTTGTTTTGTTTGTCTTCATCCTGTATCTTGTGTAATCAAGGTTGCCAGTGTTATTTGTTTTGTTTTTATTCACCCTGTATCTTATGTAATCAAGGTTGCCAGTGTTATTTGTTTTGTTTGTCTTCACCCTGTATCTTGTGTAATCAAGGTTGCCAGTGTTATTTGTTTTGCTTTTCCTCACCCTGTATCTTGTGTAATCAAGGTTGTCAGTGTCTTTGTTTTGTTTCTCTTCACCCAGTATCTTGTGTAATCAAGGTTGCCAGTGTCTTTGTTTTGTTTGTCTTCACACTGTATCTTGTGTAATCAAGGTTGCCAGTGTTATTTTTTTTTGTTTGTCTTCACCCTGTATCTTGTGTAATCAAGGTTGCCAGTGTCTTTGTTTTTTGTTTTTCTTCACCCTGTATCTTGTGTAATCAAGGTTGCCAGTGTCTTTGTTTTGTTTGTCTTCACCCTGTATCTTGTGTAATCAAGGTTGCCAGTGTCTTTGCTTTGTTTGTCTTCACACTGTATCTTGTGTAATCAAGGTTGCCAGTGTTATTTGTTTTGTTTGTCTTCACACTGTATCTTGTGTAATCAAGGTTGCCAGTGTCTTTGCTTTGTTTGTCTTCACCCTGTATCTTGTGTAATCAAGGTTGCCAGTGTCTTTGTTTTGTTTCTCTTCATCCTGTATCTTGTGTAATCAAGGTTGCCAGTGTCTTTGTTTTGTTTATCTTCACCCTGTATCTTGTGTAATCAAGGTTGCCAGTGTCTTTGTTTTGTTTGTCTTCACACTGTATCTTGTGTAATCAAGGTTGCCAGTGTTATTTGTTTTGTTTGTCTTCACCCTGTATCTTGTGTAATCAAGGTTGCCAGTGTCTTTGTTTTGTTTGTCTTCACCCTGTATTTTGTGTAATCAAGGTTGCCAGTGTCTTTGTTTTGTTTCTCTTCATCCTGTATCTTGTGTAATCAAGGTTGCCAGTGTCTTTGTTTTGTTTATCTTCACCCTGTATCTTGTGTAATCAAGGTTGCCAGTGTCTTTGTTTTGTTTGTCTTCACCCTGTATCTTGTGTAATCAAGGTTGCCAGTGTCTTTGTTTTGTTTGTCTTCACCCTGTATCTTGTGTAATCAAGGTTGTCAGTGTCTTTGTTTTGTTTGTCTTCACCCTGTATCTTGTGTAATCAAGGTTGCCAGTGTTATTTGTTTTGCTTGTCTTCATCCTGTATCTTGTGTAATCAAGGTTGCCAGTGTCTTTGTTTTGTTTTTCTTCACCCTGTATCTTGTGTAATCAAGGTTGCCAGTGTCTTTGTTTTGTTTGTCTTCACACTGTATCTTGTGTAATCAAGGTTGCCAGTGTCTTTGTTTTGTTTGTCTTCACCCTGTATCTTGTGTAATCAAGGTTGCCAGTGTCTTTGTTTTGTTTGTCTTCACCCTGTATCTTGTTTATTCAAGGTTGCCAGTGTTATTTGTTTTGTTTGTCTTCACCCTGTATCTTGTGTAATCAAGGTTGCCAGTGTCTTTGTTTTGTTTGTCTTCACACTGTATCTTGTGTAATCAAGGTTGCCAGTGTTATTTGTTTTGTTTGTCTTCACCCTGTATCTTGTGTAATCAAGGTTGCCAGTGTTATTTGTTTTGTTTTTCTTCACCCTGTATCTTGTGTAATCAAGGTTGCCAGTGTCTTTGTTTTGTTTGTCTTCACCCTGTTTCTTGTTTATTCAAGGTAGCCAGTGTTATTTGTTTTGTTTGTCTTCACCCTGTATCTTGTGTAATCAAGGTTGCCAGTGTCTTTGTTTTGTTTTTCTTCACCCTGTATCTTGTGTAATCAAGGTTACCAGTGTCTTTGTTTTGTTTGTCTTCACCCTGTATCTTGTGTAATCAAGGTTGCCAGTGTCTTTGTTTTGTTTTTCTTCACCCTGTATCTTGTGTAATCAAGGTTGCCAGTGTCTTTGTTTTGTTTTTCTTCACCCTGTATCTTGTGTAATCAAGGTTACCAGTGTCTTTGTTTTGTTTTTCTTCACCCTGTATCTTGTGTAATCAAGGTTGCCAGTGTCTTTGTTTTGTTTGTCTTCACACGTATCTTGTGTAATCAAGGTTGACAGTGTTATTTTTTTTGTTTGTCTTCACCCTGTATCTTGTGTAATCAAGGTTGCCAGTGTCTTTGTTTTGTTTTACTTCACCCTGTATCTTGTGTAATCAAGGTTGCCAGTGTCTTTGTTTTGTTTTTCTTCACCCTGTATCTTGTGTAATCAAGGTTGCCAGTGTCTTTGTTTTGTTTGTCTTCACACTGTATCTTGTTTATTCAAGGTTGCCAGTGTTATTTGTTTTGTTTGTCTTCACCCTGTATCTTGTGTAATCAAGGTTGCCAGTGTCTTTGTTTTGTTTGTCTTCACACTGTATCTTGTGTAATCAAGGTTGCCAGTGTTATTTGTTTTGTTTGTCTTCACCCTGTATCTTGTGTAATCAAGGTTGCCAGTGTTATTTGTTTTGTTTTTCTTCACCCTGTATCTTGTGTAATCAAGGTTGCCAGTGTCTTTGTTTTGTTTGTCTTCACCCTGTATCTTGTTTATTCAAGGTAGCCAGTGTTATTTGTTTTGTTTGTCTTCACCCTGTATCTTGTGTAATCAAGGTTGCCAGTGTCTTTGTTTTGTTTTTCTTCACCCTGTATCTTGTGTAATCAAGGTTACCAGTGTCTTTGTTTTGTTTGTCTTCACCCTGTATCTTGTGTAATCAAGGTTGCCAGTGTCTTTGTTTTGTTTTTCTTCACCCTGTATCTTGTGTAATCAAGGTTGCCAGTGTCTTTGTTTTGTTTTTCTTCACCCTGTATCTTGTGTAATCAAGGTTACCAGTGTCTTTGTTTTGTTTTTCTTCACCCTGTATCTTGTGTAATCAAGGTTGCCAGTGTCTTTGTTTTGTTTGTCTTCACACGTATCTTGTGTAATCAAGGTTGACAGTGTTATTTTTTTTGTTTGTCTTCACCCTGTATCTTGTGTAATCAAGGTTGCCAGTGTCTTTGTTTTGTTTTACTTCACCCTGTATCTTGTGTAATCAAGGTTGCCAGTGTCTTTGTTTTGTTTTTCTTCACCCTGTATCTTGTGTAATCAAGGTTGCCAGTGTCTTTGTTTTGTTTGTCTTCACACTGTATCTTGTGTAATCAAGGTAGCCAGTGTTATTTGTTTTGTTTGTCTTCACCCTGTATCTTGTGTAATCAAGGTTGCCAGTGTCTTTGTTTTGTTTGTCTTCACCCTGTATCTTGTGTAATCAAGGTTGCTAGTGTCTTTGCTTTGTTTGTCTTCATCCTGTATCTTGTGTAATCAAGGTTGCCAGTGTCTTTGTTTTGTTTATCTTCACCCTGTATCTTGTGTAATCAAGGTTACCAGTGTCTTTGTTTTGTTTGTCTTCACCCTGTATCTTGTGTAATCAAGGTTGCCAGTGTCTTTGTTTTGTTTGTCTTCACCCTGTATCTTGTGTAATCAAGGTTGTCAGTGTCTTTGTTTTGTTTGTCTTCACCCTGTATCTTGTGTAATCAAGGTTGCCAGTGTTATTTGTTTTGTTTGTCTTCATCCTGTATCTTGTGTAATCAAGGTTGCAAGTGTCTTTGTTTTGTTTGTCTTCACCCTGTATCTTGTGTAATCAAGGTTGCCAGTGTCTTTGCTTTGTTTTTCTTCACCCTGTATCTTGTGTAATCAAGGTTGCCAGTGTCTTTGTTTTGTTTGTCTTCACCCTGTATCTTGTGTATTCAAGGTTGCCAGTGTCTTTGTTTTGTTTGTCTTCACACTGTATCTAGTGTAATCAAGGTTGCCAGTGTTATTTGTTTTGTTTGTCTTCACACTCTATCTTGTGTAATCAAGGTTGCCAGTGTCTTTGTTTTGTTTTTCTTCACACTGTATCTTGTGTAATCAAGGTTGCCAGTGTCTTTGTTTTGTTTGTCTTCACCCTGTATCTTGTGTATTCAAGGTTGCCAGTGTTATTTGTTTTGTTTGTCTTCACCCTGTATCTTGTGTAATCAAGGTTGCCAGTGTCTTTGTTTTGTTTGTCTTCACACTGTATCTTGTATAATCAAGGTTGCCAGTGTTATTTGTTTTGTTTGTCTTCACCCTGTATCTTGTGTAATCAAGGTTGCCAGTGTTATTTGTTTTGTTTGACTTCACCCTGTATCTTGTGTAATCAAGGTTGCCAGTGTTATTTGTTTTGTTTTTCTTCACCCTGTATCTTGTGTAATCAAGGTTGTCAGTGTCTTTGTTTTGTTTCTCTTCACCCAGTATCTTTTGTAATCAAGGTTGCCAGTGTCTTTGTTTTGTTTGTCTTCACACTCTATCTTGTGTAATCAAGGTTGCCAGTGTTATTTTTTTTTGTTGTCTTCACCCTGTATCTTGTGTAATCAAGGTTGCCAGTGTCTTTGTTTTGTTTTTCTTCACCCTGTATCTTGTGTAATCAAGGTTGCCGGTGTCTTTGTTTTGTTTGTCTTCACCCTGTATCTTGTGTAATCAAGGTTGCCAGTGTCTTTGTTTTGTTTGTCTTCACACTGTATCTTGTGTAATCAAGGTTGCCAGTGTTATTGTTTTGTTTGTCTTCACGCTGTATCTTGTGTAATCAAGGTTGTCAGTGTCTTTGTTTTGTTTGTCTTCACCCTGTATCTTGTGTAATCAAGGTTGCCAGTGTTATTTGTTTTGTTTGTCTTCATCCTGTATCTTGTGTAATCAAGGTTGCCAGTGTCTTTGTTTTTTTTTTCTTCACCCTGTATCTTGTGTAATCAAGGTTGCCAGTGTCTGTGTTTTGTTTGTCTTCACCCTGTATCTTGTGTAATCAAGGTTGCCAGTGTCTTTGCTTTGTTTTTCTTCACCCTGTATCTTGTGTAATCAAGGTTGCCAGTGTCTTTGTTTTGTTTGTCTTCACCCTGTATCTTGTGTAATCAAGGTTGCCAGTGTCTTTGTTTTGTTTGTCTTCACACAGTATCTTGTGTAATCAAGGTTGCCAGTGTTATTTGTTTTGTTTGTCTTCACCCTCTATCTTGTGTAATCAAGGTTGCCAGTGTCTTTGTTTTGTTTTTCTTCACACTGTATCTTGTGTAATCAAGGTTGCCAGTGTCTTTGTTTTGTTTGTCTTCACCCTGTATCTTGTGTATTCAAGGTTGCCAGTGTTATTTGTTTTGTTTGTCTTCACCCTGTATCTTGTGTAATCAAGGTTGCCAGTGTCTTTGTTTTGTTTGTCTTCACACTGTATCTTGTATAATCAAGGTTGCCAGTGTTATTTGTTTTGTTTGTCTTCACCCTGTATCTTGTGTAATCAAGGTTGCCAGTGTTATTTGTTTTGTTTGTCTTCACCCTGTATCTTGTGTAATCAAGGTTGCCAGTGTTATTTGTTTTGTTTTTCTTCACCCTGTATCTTGTGTAATCAAGGTTGTCAGTGTCTTTGTTTTGTTTCTCTTCACCCAGTATCTTGTGTAATCAAGGTTGCCAGTGTCTTTGTTTTGTTTGTCTTCACACTGTATCTTGTGTAATCAAGGTTGCCAGTGTTATTTTTTTTGTTTGTCTTCACCCTGTATCTTGTGTAATCAAGGTTGCCAGTGTCTTTGTTTTGTTTTTCTTCACCCTGTATCTTGTGTAATCAAGGTTGCCGGTGTCTTTGTTTTGTTTGTCTTCACCCTGTATCTTGTGTAATCAAGGTTGCCAGTGTCTTTGTTTTGTTTGTCTTCACACTGTATCTTGTGTAATCAAGGTTGCCAGTGTTATTTGTTTTGTTTGTCTTCACCCTGTATCTTATGTAATCAAGGTTGCCAGTGTCTTTGTTTTGTTTGTCTTCACCCTGTATCTTGTGTAATCAAGGTTGCCAGTGTCTTTGTTTTGTTTGTCTTCATCCTGTATCTTGTGTAATCAAGGTTGCCAGTGTCTTTGTTTTGTTTATCTTCGCCCTGTATCTTGTGTAATCAAGGTTGCCAGTGTCTTTGTTTTGTTTGTCTTCACCCTGTATCTTGTGTAATCAAAGTTGCCAGTGTCTTTGTTTTGTTTGTCTTCACCCTGTATCTTGTGTAATCAAGGTTGTCAGTGTCTTTGTTTTGTTTGTCTTCACCCTGTATCTTGTGTAATCAAGGTTGCCAGTGTTATTTGTTTTGTTTGTCTTCACCCTGTATCTTGTGTAATCAAAGTTGCCAGTGTCTTTGTTTTGTTTTTCTTCACCCTGTATCTTGTGTAATCAAGGTTGCCAGTGTCTTTGTTTTGTTTGTCTTCACACTGTATCTTGTGTAATCAAGGTTGCCAGTGTCTTTGTTTTGTTTGTCTTCACACTGTATCTTGTGTAATCAAGGTTGCCAGTGTCTTTGTTTTGTATGTCTTCACCCTGTATCTTGTTTATTCAAGGTTGCCAGTGTTATTTGTTTTGTTTGTCTTCACCCTGTATATTGTGTAATCAAGGTTGCCAGTGTCTTTGTTTTGTTTGTCTTCACACTGTATCTTGTGTAATCAAGGTTGCCAGTGTTATTTGTTTTGTTTGTCTTCACCCTGTATCTTGTGTAATCAAGGTTGCCAGTGTCTTTGTTTTGTTTTTCTTCACCCTGTATCTTGTGTAATCAAGGTTGCCAGTGTCTTTGTTTTGTTTGTCTTCATCCTGTATCTTGTGTAATCAAGGTTGCCAGTGTCTTTGTTTTGTTTATCTTCACCCTGTATCTTGTGTAATCAAGGTTGCCAGTGTCTTTGTTTTGTTTGTCTTCACCCTGTATCTTGTGTAATCAAGGTTGCCAGTGTCTTTGTTTTGTTTGTCTTCACCCTGTATCTTGTGTAATCAAGGTTGTCAGTGTCTTTGTTTTGTTTGTCTTCACCCTGTATATTGTGTAATCAAGGTTGCCAGTGTTATTTGTTTTGTTTGTCTTCACCCTGTATCTTGTGTAATCAAGGTTGCCAGTGTCTTTGTTTTGTTTTTCTTCACCCTGTATCTTGTATAATCAAGGTTGCCAGTGTCTTTGTTTTGTTTGTCTACACACTGTATCTTGTGTAATCAAGGTTGCCAGTGTCTTTGTTTTGTTTGTCTTCACACTGTATCTTGTGTAATCAAGGTTGCCAGTGTCTTTGTTTTGTTTGTCTTCACCCTGTATCTTGTTTATTCAAGGTTGCCAGTGTTATTTGTTTTGTTTGTCTTCACCCTGTATCTTGTGTAATCAAGGTTGCCAGTGTCTTTGTTTTGTTTGTCTTCACACTGTATCTTGTGTAATCAAGGTTGCCAGTGTTATTTGTTTTGTTTGTCTTCACCCTGTATCTTGTGTAATCAAGGTTGCCAGTGTTATTTGTTTTGTTTGTCTTCACCCTGTATCTTGTGTAATCAAGGTTGCCAGTGTCTTTGTTTTGTTTGTCTTCACCCTGTATCTTGTTTATTCAAGGTAGCCAGTGTTATTTGTTTTGTTTGTCTTCACCCTGTATCTTGTGTAATCAAGGTTGCCAGTGTCTTTGTTTTGTTTGTCTTCACCCTGTATCTTGTGTAATCAAGGTTACCAGTGTCTTTGTTTTGTTTGTCTTCACCCTGTATCTTGTGTAATCAAGGTTGCCAGTGTCTTTGTTTTGTTTGTCTTCACCCTGTATCTTGTATAATCAAGGTTGCCAGTGTCTTTGTTTTGTTTTTCTTCACCCTGTATCTTGTGTAATCAAGGTTGCCAGTGTCTTTGTTTTGTTTTTCTTCACCCTGTATCTTGTGTAATCAAGGTTGCCAGTGTCTTTGTTTTGTTTGTCTTCACCCTGTATCTTGTGTAATCAAGGTTGCCAGTGTCTTTGTTTTGTTTGTCTTCATCCTGTATCTTGTGTAATCAAGGTTACCAGTGTCTTTGTTTTGTTTGTCTTCATCCTGTATCTTGTGTAATCAAGGTTGCCAGTGTTATTTGTTTTGTTTTTATTCACCCTGTATCTTATGTAATCAAGGTTGCCAGTGTTATTTGTTTTGTTTGTCTTCACCCTGTATCTTGTGTAATCAAGGTTGCCAGTGTTATTTGTTTTGATTTTCTTCACCCTGTATCTTGTGTAATCAAGGTTGTCAGTGTCTTTGTTTTGTTTCTCTTCACCCAGTATCTTGTGTAATCAAGGTTGCCAGTGTCTTTGTTTTGTTTGTCTTCACACTGTATCTTGTGTAATCAAGGTTGCCAGTGTTATTTTTTTTTGTTTGTCTTCACCCTGTATCTTGTGTAATCAAGGTTGCCAGTGTCTTTGTTTTTTGTTTTTCTTCACCCTGTATCTTGTGTAATCAAGGTTACCAGTGTCTTCGTTTTGTTTGTCTTCACCCTGTATCTTGTGTAATCAAGGTTGCCAGTGTCTTTGTTTTGTTTGTCTTCATCCTGTATCTTGTGTAATCAAGGTTACCAGTGTCTTTGTTTTGTTTGTCTTCATCCTGTATCTTGTGTAATCAAGGTTGCCAGTGTTATTTGTTTTGTTTTTATTCACCCTGTATCTTATGTAATCAAGGTTGCCAGTGTTATTTGTTTTGTTTGTCTTCACCCTGTATCTTGTGTAATCAAGGTTGCCAGTGTTATTTATTTTGCTTTTCTTCACCCTGTATCTTGTGTAATCAAGGTTGTCAGTGTCTTTGTTTTGTTTCTCTTCACCCAGTATCTTGTGTAATCAAGGTTGCCAGTGTCTTTGTTTTGTTTGTCTTCACACTGTATCTTGTGTAATCAAGGTTGCCAGTGTTATTTTTTTTTTTTTGTCTTCACCCTGTATCTTGTGTAATCAAGGTTGCCAGTGTCTTTGTTTTTTGTTTTTCTTCACCCTGTATCTTGTGTAATCAAGGTTGCCAGTGTCTTTGTTTTGTTTGTCTTCACCCTGTATCTTGTGTAATCAAGGTTGCCAGTGTCTTTGCTTTGTTTGTCTTCACACTGTATCTTGTGTAATCAAGGTTGCCAGTGTTATTTGTTTTGTTTGTCTTCACACTGTATCTTGTGTAATCAAGGTTGCCAGTGTCTTTGCTTTGTTTGTCTTCACCCTGTATCTTGTGTAATCAAGGTTGCCAGTGTCTTTGTTTTGTTTCTCTTCATCCTGTATCTTGTGTAATCAAGGTTGCCAGTGTCTTTGTTTTGTTTATCTTCACCCTGTATCTTGTGTAATCAAGGTTGCCAGTGTCTTTGTTTTGTTTGTCTTCACACTGTATATTGTGTAATCAAGGTTGCCAGTGTTATTTGTTTTGTTTGTCTTCACCCTGTATCTTGTGTAATCAAGGTTGCCAGTGTCTTTGTTTTGTTTGTCTTCACCCTGTATTTTGTGTAATCAAGGTTGCCAGTGTCTTTGTTTTGTTTCTCTTCATCCTGTATCTTGTGTAATCAAGGTTGCCAGTGTCTTTGTTTTGTTTATCTTCACCCTGTATCTTGTGTAATCAAGGTTGCCAGTGTCTTTGTTTTGTTTGTCTTCACCCTGTATCTTGTGTAATCAAGGTTGCCAGTGTCTTTGTTTTGTTTGTCTTCACCCTGTATCTTGTGTAATCAAGGTTGTCAGTGTCTTTGTTTTGTTTGTCTTCACCCTGTATCTTGTGTAATCAAGGTTGCCAGTGTTATTTGTTTTGCTTGTCTTCATCCTGTATCTTGTGTAATCAAGGTTGCCAGTGTCTTTGTTTTGTTTTTCTTCACCCTGTATCTTGTGTAATCAAGGTTGCCAGTGTCTTTGTTTTGTTTGTCTTCACCCTGTATCTTGTGTAATCAAGGTTGCCAGTGTCTTTGTTTTGTTTGTCTTCACACTGTATCTTGTGTAATCAAGGTTGCCAGTGTCTTTGTTTTGTTTGTCTTCACCCTGTATCTTGTTTATTCAAGGTTGCCAGTGTTATTTGTTTTGTTTGTCTTCACCCTGTATCTTGTGTAATCAAGGTTGCCAGTGTCTTTGTTTTGTTTGTCTTCACACTGTATCTTGTGTAATCAAGGTTGCCGGTGTTATTTGTTTTGTTTGTCTTCACCCTGTATCTTGTGTAATCAAGGTTGCCAGTGTTATTTGTTTTGTTTGTCTTCACCCTGTATCTTGTGTAATCAAGGTTGCCAGTGTCTTTGTTTTGTTTGTCTTCACACTGTATCTTGTTTATTCAAGGTAGCCAGTGTTATTTGTTTTGTTTGTCTTCACCCTGTATCTTGTGTAATCAAGGTTGCCAGTGTCTTTGTTTTGTTTGTCTTCACCCTGTATCTTGTGTAATCAAGGTTGCCAGTGTCTTTGTTTTGTTTGTCTTCACACTGTATCTTGTGTAATCAAGGTTGCCAGTGTTATTTGTTTTGTTTGTCTTCACCCTGTATCTTGTGTAATCAAGGTTGCCAGTGTCTTTGTTTTGTTTGTCTTCACACTATATCTTGTGTAATCAAGGTTGCCAGTGTTATTTGTTTTGTTTGTCTTCACCCTGTATCTTGTGTAATCAAGGTTGCCAGTGTCTTTGTTTTGTTTGTCTTCACCCTGTATCTTGTGTAATCAAGGTTGCCAGTGTCTTTGTTTTGTTTATCTTCAGCCTGTATCTTGTGTAATCAAGGTTGCCAGTGTCTTTGTTTTGTTTGTCTTCACCCTGTATCTTGTGTAATCAAGGTTGCCAGTGTCTTTGTTTTGTTTGTCTTCACCCTGTATCTTGTGTAATCAAGGTTGTCAGTGTCTTTGTTTTGTTTGTCTTCACCCTGTATCTTGTGTAATCAAGGTTGCCAGTGTTATTTGTTTTGTTTGTCTTCATCCAGTATCTTGTGTAATCAAGGTTGCCAGTGTCTTTGTTTTGTTTTTCTTCACCCTGTATCTTGTGTAATCAAGGTTGCCAGTGTCTTTGTTTTGTTTGTCTTCACACTGTATCTTGTGTAATCAAGGTTGCCAGTGTCTTTGTTTTGTTTGTCTTCACACTGTATCTTGTGTAATCAAGGTTGCCAGTGTTATTTGTTTTGTTTGTCTTTACCCTGTATCTTGTGTAATCAAGGTTGCCAGTGTCTTTGTTTTGTTTTTCTTCACCCTGTATCTTGTGTAATCAAGGTTGCCAGTGTCTTTGTTTTGTTTGTCTTCATCCTGTATCTTGTGTAATCAAGGTTGCCAGTGTCTTTGTTTTGTTTATCTTCACCCTGTATCTTGTGTAATCAAGGTTGCCAGTGTCTTTGTTTTGTTTGTCTTCACCCTGTATCTTGTGTAATCAAGGTTGCCAGTGTCTTTGTTTTGTTTGTCTTCACCCTGTATCTTGTGTAATCAAGGTTGTCAGTGTCTTTGTTTTGTTTGTCTTCACCCTGTATCTTGTGTAATCAAGGTTGCCAGTGTTATTTGTTTTGTTTGTCTTCACCCTGTATCTTGTGTAATCAAGGTTGCCAGTGTCTTTGTTTTGTTTTTCTTCATCCTGTATCTTGTATAATCAAGGTTGCCAGTGTCTTTGTTTTGTTTGTCTTCACACTGTATCTTGTGTAATCAAGGTTGCCAGTGTCTTTGTTTTGTTTGTCTTCACACTGTATCTTGTGTAATCAAGGTTGCCAGTGTCTTTGTTTTGTTTGTCTTCAGCCTGTATCTTGTTTATTCAAGGTTGCCAGTGTTATTTGTTTTGTTTGTCTTCACCCTGTATGTTGTGTAATCAAGGTTGCCAGTGTCTTTGTTTTGTTTGTCTTCACACTGTATCTTGTGTAATCAAGGTTTCCAGTGTTATTTGTTTTGTTTGTCTTCACCCTGTATCTTGTGTAATCAAGGTTGCCAGTGTTATTTGTTTTGTTTGTCTTCACCCTGTATCTTGTGTAATCAAGGTTGCCAGTGTCTTTGTTTTGTTTGTCTTCACCCTGTATCTTGTTTATTCAAGGTAGCCAGTGTTATTTGTTTTGTTTGTCTTCACCCTGTATCTTGTGTAATCAAGGTTGCCAGTGTCTTTGTTTTGTTTGTCTTCACCCTGTATCTTGTGTAATCAAGGTTACCAGTGTCTTTGTTTTGTTTGTCTTCACCCTGTATCTTGTGTAATCAAGGTTGCCAGTGTCTTTGTTTTGTTTGTCTTCACCCTGTATCTTGTGTAATCAAGGTTGCCAGTGTCTTTGTTTTGTTTTTCTTCACCCTGTATCTTGTGTAATCAAGGTTGCCAGTGTCTTTGTTTTGTTTTTCTTCACCCTGTATCTTGTGTAATCAAGGTTCCCAGTGTCTTTGTTTTGTTTGTCTTCACCCTGTATCTTGTGTAATCAAGGTTACCAGTGTCTTTCTTTTGTTTGTCTTCATCCTGTATCTTGTGTAATCAAGGTTACCAGTGTCTTTGTTTTGTTTGTCTTCATCCTGTATCTTGTGTAATCAAGGTTGCTAGTGTTATTTGTTTTGTTTTTCTTCACCCTGTATCTTATGTAATCAAGGTTGCCAGTGTTATTTGTTTTGTTTGTCTTCACCCTGTATCTTGTGTAATCAAGGTTGCCAGTGTTATTTGTTTTGCTTTTCTTCACCCTGTATCTTGTGTAATCAAGGTTGTCAGTGTCTTTGTTTTGTTTCTCTTCACCCAGTATCTTGTGTAATCAAGGTTGCCAGTGTCTTTGTTTTGTTTGTCTTCACACTGTATCTTGTGTAATCAAGGTTGCCAGTGTTATTTTTTTTGTTTGTCTTCACCCTGTATCTTGTGTAATCAAGGTTGCCAGTGTCTTTGTTTTTTGTTTTTCTTCACCCTGTATCTTGTGTAATCAAGGTTGCCAGTGTCTTTGTTTTGTTTGTCTTCACCCTGTATCTTGTGTAATCAAGGTTGCCAGTGTCTTTGCTTTGTTTGTCTTCACACTGTATCTTGTGTAATCAAGGTTGCCAGTGTTATTTGTTTTGTTTGTCTTCACCCTGTATCTTGTGTAATCAAGGTTGCCAGTGTCTTTGTTTTGTTTTTCTTCACCCTGTATCTTGTGTAATCAAGGTTGCCAGTGTCTTTGTTTTGTTTGTCTTCATCCTGTATCTTGTGTAATCAAGGTTGCCAGTGTCTTTGTTTTGTTTATCTTCACCCTGTATCTTGTGTAATCAAGGTTGCCAGTGTCTTTGTTTTGTTTGTCTTCACCCTGTATCTTGTGGAATCAAGGTTGCCAGTGTCTTTGTTTTGTTTGTCTTCACCCTGTATCTTGTGTAATCAAGGTTGTCAGTGTCTTTGTTTTGTTTGTCTTCACCCTGTATCTTGTGTAATCAAGGTTGCCAGTGTTATTTGTTTTGTTTGTCTTCACCCTGTATCTTGTGTAATCAAGGTTGCCAGTGTCTTTGTTTTGTTTTTCTTCATCCTGTATCTTGTATAATCAAGGTTGCCAGTGTCTTTGCTTTGCTTGTCTTCACACTGTATCTTGTGTAATCAAGGTTGCCAGTGTCTTTGTTTTGTTTGTCTTCACACTGTATCTTGTGTAATCAAGGTTGCCAGTGTCTTTGTTTTGTTTGTCTTCACCCTGTATCTTGTTTATTCAAGGTTACCAGTGTTATTTGTTTTGTTTGTCTTCACCCTGTATGTTGTGTAATCAAGGTTGCCAGTGTCTTTGTTTTGTTTGTCTTCACACTGTATCTTGTGTAATCAAGGTTGCCAGTGTTATTTGTTTTGTTTGTCTTCACCCTGTATCTTGTGTAATCAAGGTTGCCAGTGTTATTTGTTTTGTTTGTCTTCACCCTGTATCTTGTGTAATCAAGGTTGCCAGTGTCTTTGTTTTGTTTGTCTTCACCCTGTATCTTGTTTATTCAAGGTAGCGAGTGTTATTTGTTTTGTTTGTCTTCACCCTGTATCTTGTGTAATCAAGGTTGCCAGTGTCTTTGTTTTGTTTGTCTTCATCCTGTATCTTGTGTAATCAAGGTTGCCAGTGTCTTTGTTTTGTTTATCTTCACCATGTATCTTGTGTAATCAAGGTTGCCAGTGTCTTTGTTTTGTTTGTCTTCACCCTGTATCTTGTGTAATCAAGGTTGCCAGTGTCTTTGTTTTGTTTGTCTTCACCCTGTATCTTGTGTAATCAAGGTTGTCAGTGTCTTTGTTTTGTTTGTCTTCACCCTGTATCTTGTGTAATCAAGGTTGCCAGTGTTATTTGTTTTGTTTGTCTTCACCCTGTATCTTGTGTAATCAAGGTTGCCAGTGTCTTTGTTTTGTTTTTCTTCATCCTGTATCTTGTATAATCAAGGTTGCCAGTGTCTTTGTTTTGTTTGTCTTCACACTGTATCTTGTGTAATCAAGGTTGCCAGTGTCTTTGTTTTGTTTGTCTTCACACTGTATCTTGTGTAATCAAGGTTGCCAGTGTCTTTGTTTTGTTTTTCTTCACCCTGTATCTTGTTTATTCAAGGTTGCCTGTGTTATTTGTTTTGTTTGTCTTCACCCTGTATGTTGTGTAATCAAGGTTGCCAGTGTCTTTGTTTTGTTTGTCTTCACACTGTATCTTGTGTAATCAAGGTTGCCAGTGTTATTTGTTTTGTTTGTCTTCACCCTGTATCTTGTGTAATCAAGGTTGCCAGTGTTATTTGTTTTGTTTGTCTTCACCCTGTATCTTGTGTAATCAAGGTTGCCAGTGTCTTTGTTTTGTTTGTCTTCACCCTGTATCTTGTTTATTCAAGGTAGCCAGTGTTATTTGTTTTGTTTGTCTTCACCCTGTATCTTGTGTAATCAAGTTTGCCAGTGTCTTTGTTTTGTTTGTCTTCACCCTGTATCTTGTGTAATCAAGGTTACCAGTGTCTTTGTTTTGTTTGTCTTCACCCTGTATCTTGTGTAATCAAGGTTGCCAGTGTCTTTGTTTTGTTTGTCTTCACCCTGTATCTTGTGTAATCAAGGTTGCCAGTGTCTTTGTTTTGTTTTTCTCCACCCTGTATCTTGTGTAATCAAGGTTGCCAGTGTCTTTGTTTTGTTTTTCTTCACCCTGTATCTTGTGTAATCAAGGTTCCCAGTGTCTTTGTTTTGTTTGTCTTCACCCTGTATCTTGTGTAATCAAGGTTGCCAGTGTCTTTGTTTTGTTTGTCTTCATCCTGTATCTTGTGTAATCAAGGTTACCAGTGTCTTTGTTTTGTTTGTCTTCATCCTGTATCTTGTGTAATCAAGGTTGCTAGTGTTATTTGTTTTGTTTTTCTTCACCCTGTATCTTATGTAATCAAGGTTGCCAGTGTTATTTGTTTTGTTTGTCTTCACCCTGTATCTTGTGTAATCAAGGTTGCCAGTGTTATTTGTTTTGCTTTTCTTCACCCTGTATCTTGTGTAATCAAGGTTGTCAGTGTCTTTGTTTTGTTTCTCTTCATCCAGTATCTTGTGTAATCAAGGTTGCCAGTGTCTTTGTTTTGTTTGTCTTCACACTGTATCTTGTGTAATCAAGGTTGCCAGTGTTATTTTTTTTGTTTGTCTTCACCCTGTATCTTGTGTAATCAAGGTTGCCAGTGTCTTTGTTTTTTGTTTTTCTTCACCCTGTATCTTGTGTAATCAAGGTTGCCAGTGTCTTTGTTTTGTTTGTCTTCACCCTGTATCTTGTGTAATCAAGGTTGCCAGTGTCTTTGCTTTGTTTGTCTTCACACTGTATCTTGTGTAATCAAGGTTGCCAGTGTTATTTCTTTTGTTTGTCTTCACCCTGTATCTTGTGTAATAAAGGTTGCCAGTGTCTTTGTTTTGTTTGTCTTCACACTGTATCTTGTGTAATCAAGGTTGCCAGTGTCTTTGCTTTGTTTGTCTTCACCCTGTATCTTGTGTAATCAAGGTTGCCAGTGTCTTTGTTTTGTTTCTCTTCATCCTGTATCTTGTGTAATCAAGGTTGCCAGTGTCTTTGTTTTGTTTATCTTCACCCTGTATCTTGTGTAATCAAGGTTGCCAGTGTCTTTGTTTTGTTTGTCTTCACACTGTATCTTGTGTAATCAAGGTTGCCAGTGTTATTTGTTTTGTTTGTCTTCACCCTGTATCTTGTGTAATCAAGGTTGCCAGTGTCTTTGTTTTGTTGGTCTTCACCCTGTATTTTGTGTAATCAAGGTTGCCAGTGTCTTTGTTTTGTTTCTCTTCATCCTGTATCTTGTGTAATCAAGGTTGCCAGTGTCTTTGTTTTGTTTGTCTTCACCCTGTATCTTGTGTAATCAAGGTTGTCAGTGTCTTTGTTTTGTTTGTCTTCACCCTGTATCTTGTTTATTCAAGGTTGCCAGTGTTATTTGTTTTGTTTGTCTTCACCCTGTATCTTGTGTAATCAAGGTTGCCAGTGTCTTTGTTTTGTTTTTCTTCACCCTGTATCTTGTGTAATCAAGGTTACCAGTGTCTTTGTTTTGTTTGTCTTCACCCTGTATCTTGTGTAATCAAGGTTGCCAGTGTCTTTGTTTTGTTTTTCTTCACCCTGTATCTTGTGTAATCAAGGTTGCCAGTGTCTTTGTTTTGTTTTTCTTCACCCTGTATCTTGTGTAATCAAGGTTACCAGTGTCTTTGTTTTGTTTTTCTTCACCCTGTATCTTGTGTAATCAAGGTTGCCAGTGTCTTTGTTTTGTTTGTCTTCACACGTATCTTGTGTAATCAAGGTTGACAGTGTTATTTTTTTTGTTTGTCTTCACCCTGTATCTTGTGTAATCAAGGTTGCCAGTGTCTTTGTTTTGTTTTACTTCACCCTGTATCTTGTGTAATCAAGGTTGCCAGTGTCTTTGTTTTGTTTTTCTTCACCCTGTATCTTGTGTAATCAAGGTTGCCAGTGTCTTTGTTTTGTTTGTCTTCACACTGTATCTTGTTTATTCAAGGTTGCCAGTGTTATTTGTTTTGTTTGTCTTCACCCTGTATCTTGTGTAATCAAGGTTGCCAGTGTCTTTGTTTTGTTTGTCTTCACACTGTATCTTGTGTAATCAAGGTTGCCAGTGTTATTTGTTTTGTTTGTCTTCACCCTGTATCTTGTGTAATCAAGGTTGCCAGTGTTATTTGTTTTGTTTTTCTTCACCCTGTATCTTGTGTAATCAAGGTTGCCAGTGTCTTTGTTTTGTTTGTCTTCACCCTGTATCTTGTTTATTCAAGGTAGCCAGTGTTATTTGTTTTGTTTGTCTTCACCCTGTATCTTGTGTAATCAAGGTTGCCAGTGTCTTTGTTTTGTTTTTCTTCACCCTGTATCTTGTGTAATCAAGGTTACCAGTGTCTTTGTTTTGTTTGTCTTCACCCTGTATCTTGTGTAATCAAGGTTGCCAGTGTCTTTGTTTTGTTTTTCTTCACCCTGTATCTTGTGTAATCAAGGTTGCCAGTGTCTTTGTTTTGTTTTTCTTCACCCTGTATCTTGTGTAATCAAGGTTACCAGTGTCTTTGTTTTGTTTTTCTTCACCCTGTATCTTGTGTAATCAAGGTTGCCAGTGTCTTTGTTTTGTTTGTCTTCACACGTATCTTGTGTAATCAAGGTTGACAGTGTTATTTTTTTTGTTTGTCTTCACCCTGTATCTTGTGTAATCAAGGTTGCCAGTGTCTTTGTTTTGTTTTACTTCACCCTGTATCTTGTGTAATCAAGGTTGCCAGTGTCTTTGTTTTGTTTTTCTTCACCCTGTATCTTGTGTAATCAAGGTTGCCAGTGTCTTTGTTTTGTTTGTCTTCACACTGTATCTTGTGTAATCAAGGTAGCCAGTGTTATTTGTTTTGTTTGTCTTCACCCTGTATCTTGTGTAATCAAGGTTGCCAGTGTCTTTGTTTTGTTTGTCTTCACCCTGTATCTTGTGTAATCAAGGTTGCTAGTGTCTTTGCTTTGTTTGTCTTCATCCTGTATCTTGTGTAATCAAGGTTGCCAGTGTCTTTGTTTTGTTTATCTTCACCCTGTATCTTGTGTAATCAAGGTTACCAGTGTCTTTGTTTTGTTTGTCTTCACCCTGTATCTTGTGTAATCAAGGTTGCCAGTGTCTTTGTTTTGTTTGTCTTCACCCTGTATCTTGTGTAATCAAGGTTGTCAGTGTCTTTGTTTTGTTTGTCTTCACCCTGTATCTTGTGTAATCAAGGTTGCCAGTGTTATTTGTTTTGTTTGTCTTCATCCTGTATCTTGTGTAATCAAGGTTGCAAGTGTCTTTGTTTTGTTTGTCTTCACCCTGTATCTTGTGTAATCAAGGTTGCCAGTGTCTTTGCTTTGTTTTTCTTCACCCTGTATCTTGTGTAATCAAGGTTGCCAGTGTCTTTGTTTTGTTTGTCTTCACCCTGTATCTTGTGTATTCAAGGTTGCCAGTGTCTTTGTTTTGTTTGTCTTCACACTGTATCTAGTGTAATCAAGGTTGCCAGTGTTATTTGTTTTGTTTGTCTTCACACTCTATCTTGTGTAATCAAGGTTGCCAGTGTCTTTGTTTTGTTTTTCTTCACACTGTATCTTGTGTAATCAAGGTTGCCAGTGTCTTTGTTTTGTTTGTCTTCACCCTGTATCTTGTGTATTCAAGGTTGCCAGTGTTATTTGTTTTGTTTGTCTTCACCCTGTATCTTGTGTAATCAAGGTTGCCAGTGTCTTTGTTTTGTTTGTCTTCACACTGTATCTTGTATAATCAAGGTTGCCAGTGTTATTTGTTTTGTTTGTCTTCACCCTGTATCTTGTGTAATCAAGGTTGCCAGTGTTATTTGTTTTGTTTGACTTCACCCTGTATCTTGTGTAATCAAGGTTGCCAGTGTTATTTGTTTTGTTTTTCTTCACCCTGTATCTTGTGTAATCAAGGTTGTCAGTGTCTTTGTTTTGTTTCTCTTCACCCAGTATCTTTTGTAATCAAGGTTGCCAGTGTCTTTGTTTTGTTTGTCTTCACACTCTATCTTGTGTAATCAAGGTTGCCAGTGTTATTTTTTTTTGTTGTCTTCACCCTGTATCTTGTGTAATCAAGGTTGCCAGTGTCTTTGTTTTGTTTTTCTTCACCCTGTATCTTGTGTAATCAAGGTTGCCGGTGTCTTTGTTTTGTTTGTCTTCACCCTGTATCTTGTGTAATCAAGGTTGCCAGTGTCTTTGTTTTGTTTGTCTTCACACTGTATCTTGTGTAATCAAGGTTGCCAGTGTTATTGTTTTGTTTGTCTTCACGCTGTATCTTGTGTAATCAAGGTTGTCAGTGTCTTTGTTTTGTTTGTCTTCACCCTGTATCTTGTGTAATCAAGGTTGCCAGTGTTATTTGTTTTGTTTGTCTTCATCCTGTATCTTGTGTAATCAAGGTTGCCAGTGTCTTTGTTTTTTTTTTCTTCACCCTGTATCTTGTGTAATCAAGGTTGCCAGTGTCTGTGTTTTGTTTGTCTTCACCCTGTATCTTGTGTAATCAAGGTTGCCAGTGTCTTTGCTTTGTTTTTCTTCACCCTGTATCTTGTGTAATCAAGGTTGCCAGTGTCTTTGTTTTGTTTGTCTTCACCCTGTATCTTGTGTAATCAAGGTTGCCAGTGTCTTTGTTTTGTTTGTCTTCACACAGTATCTTGTGTAATCAAGGTTGCCAGTGTTATTTGTTTTGTTTGTCTTCACCCTCTATCTTGTGTAATCAAGGTTGCCAGTGTCTTTGTTTTGTTTTTCTTCACACTGTATCTTGTGTAATCAAGGTTGCCAGTGTCTTTGTTTTGTTTGTCTTCACCCTGTATCTTGTGTATTCAAGGTTGCCAGTGTTATTTGTTTTGTTTGTCTTCACCCTGTATCTTGTGTAATCAAGGTTGCCAGTGTCTTTGTTTTGTTTGTCTTCACACTGTATCTTGTATAATCAAGGTTGCCAGTGTTATTTGTTTTGTTTGTCTTCACCCTGTATCTTGTGTAATCAAGGTTGCCAGTGTTATTTGTTTTGTTTGTCTTCACCCTGTATCTTGTGTAATCAAGGTTGCCAGTGTTATTTGTTTTGTTTTTCTTCACCCTGTATCTTGTGTAATCAAGGTTGTCAGTGTCTTTGTTTTGTTTCTCTTCACCCAGTATCTTGTGTAATCAAGGTTGCCAGTGTCTTTGTTTTGTTTGTCTTCACACTGTATCTTGTGTAATCAAGGTTGCCAGTGTTATTTTTTTTGTTTGTCTTCACCCTGTATCTTGTGTAATCAAGGTTGCCAGTGTCTTTGTTTTGTTTTTCTTCACCCTGTATCTTGTGTAATCAAGGTTGCCGGTGTCTTTGTTTTGTTTGTCTTCACCCTGTATCTTGTGTAATCAAGGTTGCCAGTGTCTTTGTTTTGTTTGTCTTCACACTGTATCTTGTGTAATCAAGGTTGCCAGTGTTATTTGTTTTGTTTGTCTTCACCCTGTATCTTATGTAATCAAGGTTGCCAGTGTCTTTGTTTTGTTTGTCTTCACCCTGTATCTTGTGTAATCAAGGTTGCCAGTGTCTTTGTTTTGTTTGTCTTCATCCTGTATCTTGTGTAATCAAGGTTGCCAGTGTCTTTGTTTTGTTTATCTTCGCCCTGTATCTTGTGTAATCAAGGTTGCCAGTGTCTTTGTTTTGTTTGTCTTCACCCTGTATCTTGTGTAATCAAAGTTGCCAGTGTCTTTGTTTTGTTTGTCTTCACCCTGTATCTTGTGTAATCAAGGTTGTCAGTGTCTTTGTTTTGTTTGTCTTCACCCTGTATCTTGTGTAATCAAGGTTGCCAGTGTTATTTGTTTTGTTTGTCTTCACCCTGTATCTTGTGTAATCAAAGTTGCCAGTGTCTTTGTTTTGTTTTTCTTCACCCTGTATCTTGTGTAATCAAGGTTGCCAGTGTCTTTGTTTTGTTTGTCTTCACACTGTATCTTGTGTAATCAAGGTTGCCAGTGTCTTTGTTTTGTTTGTCTTCACACTGTATCTTGTGTAATCAAGGTTGCCAGTGTCTTTGTTTTGTATGTCTTCACCCTGTATCTTGTTTATTCAAGGTTGCCAGTGTTATTTGTTTTGTTTGTCTTCACCCTGTATATTGTGTAATCAAGGTTGCCAGTGTCTTTGTTTTGTTTGTCTTCACACTGTATCTTGTGTAATCAAGGTTGCCAGTGTTATTTGTTTTGTTTGTCTTCACCCTGTATCTTGTGTAATCAAGGTTGCCAGTGTCTTTGTTTTGTTTTTCTTCACCCTGTATCTTGTGTAATCAAGGTTGCCAGTGTCTTTGTTTTGTTTGTCTTCATCCTGTATCTTGTGTAATCAAGGTTGCCAGTGTCTTTGTTTTGTTTATCTTCACCCTGTATCTTGTGTAATCAAGGTTGCCAGTGTCTTTGTTTTGTTTGTCTTCACCCTGTATCTTGTGTAATCAAGGTTGCCAGTGTCTTTGTTTTGTTTGTCTTCACCCTGTATCTTGTGTAATCAAGGTTGTCAGTGTCTTTGTTTTGTTTGTCTTCACCCTGTATATTGTGTAATCAAGGTTGCCAGTGTTATTTGTTTTGTTTGTCTTCACCCTGTATCTTGTGTAATCAAGGTTGCCAGTGTCTTTGTTTTGTTTTTCTTCACCCTGTATCTTGTATAATCAAGGTTGCCAGTGTCTTTGTTTTGTTTGTCTACACACTGTATCTTGTGTAATCAAGGTTGCCAGTGTCTTTGTTTTGTTTGTCTTCACACTGTATCTTGTGTAATCAAGGTTGCCAGTGTCTTTGTTTTGTTTGTCTTCACCCTGTATCTTGTTTATTCAAGGTTGCCAGTGTTATTTGTTTTGTTTGTCTTCACCCTGTATCTTGTGTAATCAAGGTTGCCAGTGTCTTTGTTTTGTTTGTCTTCACACTGTATCTTGTGTAATCAAGGTTGCCAGTGTTATTTGTTTTGTTTGTCTTCACCCTGTATCTTGTGTAATCAAGGTTGCCAGTGTTATTTGTTTTGTTTGTCTTCACCCTGTATCTTGTGTAATCAAGGTTGCCAGTGTCTTTGTTTTGTTTGTCTTCACCCTGTATCTTGTTTATTCAAGGTAGCCAGTGTTATTTGTTTTGTTTGTCTTCACCCTGTATCTTGTGTAATCAAGGTTGCCAGTGTCTTTGTTTTGTTTGTCTTCACCCTGTATCTTGTGTAATCAAGGTTACCAGTGTCTTTGTTTTGTTTGTCTTCACCCTGTATCTTGTGTAATCAAGGTTGCCAGTGTCTTTGTTTTGTTTGTCTTCACCCTGTATCTTGTATAATCAAGGTTGCCAGTGTCTTTGTTTTGTTTTTCTTCACCCTGTATCTTGTGTAATCAAGGTTGCCAGTGTCTTTGTTTTGTTTTTCTTCACCCTGTATCTTGTGTAATCAAGGTTGCCAGTGTCTTTGTTTTGTTTGTCTTCACCCTGTATCTTGTGTAATCAAGGTTGCCAGTGTCTTTGTTTTGTTTGTCTTCATCCTGTATCTTGTGTAATCAAGGTTACCAGTGTCTTTGTTTTGTTTGTCTTCATCCTGTATCTTGTGTAATCAAGGTTGCCAGTGTTATTTGTTTTGTTTTTATTCACCCTGTATCTTATGTAATCAAGGTTGCCAGTGTTATTTGTTTTGTTTGTCTTCACCCTGTATCTTGTGTAATCAAGGTTGCCAGTGTTATTTGTTTTGATTTTCTTCACCCTGTATCTTGTGTAATCAAGGTTGTCAGTGTCTTTGTTTTGTTTCTCTTCACCCAGTATCTTGTGTAATCAAGGTTGCCAGTGTCTTTGTTTTGTTTGTCTTCACACTGTATCTTGTGTAATCAAGGTTGCCAGTGTTATTTTTTTTTGTTTGTCTTCACCCTGTATCTTGTGTAATCAAGGTTGCCAGTGTCTTTGTTTTTTGTTTTTCTTCACCCTGTATCTTGTGTAATCAAGGTTACCAGTGTCTTCGTTTTGTTTGTCTTCACCCTGTATCTTGTGTAATCAAGGTTGCCAGTGTCTTTGTTTTGTTTGTCTTCATCCTGTATCTTGTGTAATCAAGGTTACCAGTGTCTTTGTTTTGTTTGTCTTCATCCTGTATCTTGTGTAATCAAGGTTGCCAGTGTTATTTGTTTTGTTTTTATTCACCCTGTATCTTATGTAATCAAGGTTGCCAGTGTTATTTGTTTTGTTTGTCTTCACCCTGTATCTTGTGTAATCAAGGTTGCCAGTGTTATTTATTTTGCTTTTCTTCACCCTGTATCTTGTGTAATCAAGGTTGTCAGTGTCTTTGTTTTGTTTCTCTTCACCCAGTATCTTGTGTAATCAAGGTTGCCAGTGTCTTTGTTTTGTTTGTCTTCACACTGTATCTTGTGTAATCAAGGTTGCCAGTGTTATTTTTTTTTGTTTGTCTTCACCCTGTATCTTGTGTAATCAAGGTTGCCAGTGTCTTTGTTTTTTGTTTTTCTTCACCCTGTATCTTGTGTAATCAAGGTTGCCAGTGTCTTTGTTTTGTTTGTCTTCACCCTGTATCTTGTGTAATCAAGGTTGCCAGTGTCTTTGCTTTGTTTGTCTTCACACTGTATCTTGTGTAATCAAGGTTGCCAGTGTTATTTGTTTTGTTTGTCTTCACACTGTATCTTGTGTAATCAAGGTTGCCAGTGTCTTTGCTTTGTTTGTCTTCACCCTGTATCTTGTGTAATCAAGGTTGCCAGTGTCTTTGTTTTGTTTCTCTTCATCCTGTATCTTGTGTAATCAAGGTTGCCAGTGTCTTTGTTTTGTTTATCTTCACCCTGTATCTTGTGTAATCAAGGTTGCCAGTGTCTTTGTTTTGTTTGTCTTCACACTGTATATTGTGTAATCAAGGTTGCCAGTGTTATTTGTTTTGTTTGTCTTCACCCTGTATCTTGTGTAATCAAGGTTGCCAGTGTCTTTGTTTTGTTTGTCTTCACCCTGTATTTTGTGTAATCAAGGTTGCCAGTGTCTTTGTTTTGTTTCTCTTCATCCTGTATCTTGTGTAATCAAGGTTGCCAGTGTCTTTGTTTTGTTTATCTTCACCCTGTATCTTGTGTAATCAAGGTTGCCAGTGTCTTTGTTTTGTTTGTCTTCACCCTGTATCTTGTGTAATCAAGGTTGCCAGTGTCTTTGTTTTGTTTGTCTTCACCCTGTATCTTGTGTAATCAAGGTTGTCAGTGTCTTTGTTTTGTTTGTCTTCACCCTGTATCTTGTGTAATCAAGGTTGCCAGTGTTATTTGTTTTGCTTGTCTTCATCCTGTATCTTGTGTAATCAAGGTTGCCAGTGTCTTTGTTTTGTTTTTCTTCACCCTGTATCTTGTGTAATCAAGGTTGCCAGTGTCTTTGTTTTGTTTGTCTTCACCCTGTATCTTGTGTAATCAAGGTTGCCAGTGTCTTTGTTTTGTTTGTCTTCACACTGTATCTTGTGTAATCAAGGTTGCCAGTGTCTTTGTTTTGTTTGTCTTCACCCTGTATCTTGTTTATTCAAGGTTGCCAGTGTTATTTGTTTTGTTTGTCTTCACCCTGTATCTTGTGTAATCAAGGTTGCCAGTGTCTTTGTTTTGTTTGTCTTCACACTGTATCTTGTGTAATCAAGGTTGCCGGTGTTATTTGTTTTGTTTGTCTTCACCCTGTATCTTGTGTAATCAAGGTTGCCAGTGTTATTTGTTTTGTTTGTCTTCACCCTGTATCTTGTGTAATCAAGGTTGCCAGTGTCTTTGTTTTGTTTGTCTTCACACTGTATCTTGTTTATTCAAGGTAGCCAGTGTTATTTGTTTTGTTTGTCTTCACCCTGTATCTTGTGTAATCAAGGTTGCCAGTGTCTTTGTTTTGTTTGTCTTCACCCTGTATCTTGTGTAATCAAGGTTGCCAGTGTCTTTGTTTTGTTTGTCTTCACACTGTATCTTGTGTAATCAAGGTTGCCAGTGTTATTTGTTTTGTTTGTCTTCACCCTGTATCTTGTGTAATCAAGGTTGCCAGTGTCTTTGTTTTGTTTGTCTTCACACTATATCTTGTGTAATCAAGGTTGCCAGTGTTATTTGTTTTGTTTGTCTTCACCCTGTATCTTGTGTAATCAAGGTTGCCAGTGTCTTTGTTTTGTTTGTCTTCACCCTGTATCTTGTGTAATCAAGGTTGCCAGTGTCTTTGTTTTGTTTATCTTCAGCCTGTATCTTGTGTAATCAAGGTTGCCAGTGTCTTTGTTTTGTTTGTCTTCACCCTGTATCTTGTGTAATCAAGGTTGCCAGTGTCTTTGTTTTGTTTGTCTTCACCCTGTATCTTGTGTAATCAAGGTTGTCAGTGTCTTTGTTTTGTTTGTCTTCACCCTGTATCTTGTGTAATCAAGGTTGCCAGTGTTATTTGTTTTGTTTGTCTTCATCCAGTATCTTGTGTAATCAAGGTTGCCAGTGTCTTTGTTTTGTTTTTCTTCACCCTGTATCTTGTGTAATCAAGGTTGCCAGTGTCTTTGTTTTGTTTGTCTTCACACTGTATCTTGTGTAATCAAGGTTGCCAGTGTCTTTGTTTTGTTTGTCTTCACACTGTATCTTGTGTAATCAAGGTTGCCAGTGTTATTTGTTTTGTTTGTCTTTACCCTGTATCTTGTGTAATCAAGGTTGCCAGTGTCTTTGTTTTGTTTTTCTTCACCCTGTATCTTGTGTAATCAAGGTTGCCAGTGTCTTTGTTTTGTTTGTCTTCATCCTGTATCTTGTGTAATCAAGGTTGCCAGTGTCTTTGTTTTGTTTATCTTCACCCTGTATCTTGTGTAATCAAGGTTGCCAGTGTCTTTGTTTTGTTTGTCTTCACCCTGTATCTTGTGTAATCAAGGTTGCCAGTGTCTTTGTTTTGTTTGTCTTCACCCTGTATCTTGTGTAATCAAGGTTGTCAGTGTCTTTGTTTTGTTTGTCTTCACCCTGTATCTTGTGTAATCAAGGTTGCCAGTGTTATTTGTTTTGTTTGTCTTCACCCTGTATCTTGTGTAATCAAGGTTGCCAGTGTCTTTGTTTTGTTTTTCTTCATCCTGTATCTTGTATAATCAAGGTTGCCAGTGTCTTTGTTTTGTTTGTCTTCACACTGTATCTTGTGTAATCAAGGTTGCCAGTGTCTTTGTTTTGTTTGTCTTCACACTGTATCTTGTGTAATCAAGGTTGCCAGTGTCTTTGTTTTGTTTGTCTTCAGCCTGTATCTTGTTTATTCAAGGTTGCCAGTGTTATTTGTTTTGTTTGTCTTCACCCTGTATGTTGTGTAATCAAGGTTGCCAGTGTCTTTGTTTTGTTTGTCTTCACACTGTATCTTGTGTAATCAAGGTTTCCAGTGTTATTTGTTTTGTTTGTCTTCACCCTGTATCTTGTGTAATCAAGGTTGCCAGTGTTATTTGTTTTGTTTGTCTTCACCCTGTATCTTGTGTAATCAAGGTTGCCAGTGTCTTTGTTTTGTTTGTCTTCACCCTGTATCTTGTTTATTCAAGGTAGCCAGTGTTATTTGTTTTGTTTGTCTTCACCCTGTATCTTGTGTAATCAAGGTTGCCAGTGTCTTTGTTTTGTTTGTCTTCACCCTGTATCTTGTGTAATCAAGGTTACCAGTGTCTTTGTTTTGTTTGTCTTCACCCTGTATCTTGTGTAATCAAGGTTGCCAGTGTCTTTGTTTTGTTTGTCTTCACCCTGTATCTTGTGTAATCAAGGTTGCCAGTGTCTTTGTTTTGTTTTTCTTCACCCTGTATCTTGTGTAATCAAGGTTGCCAGTGTCTTTGTTTTGTTTTTCTTCACCCTGTATCTTGTGTAATCAAGGTTCCCAGTGTCTTTGTTTTGTTTGTCTTCACCCTGTATCTTGTGTAATCAAGGTTACCAGTGTCTTTCTTTTGTTTGTCTTCATCCTGTATCTTGTGTAATCAAGGTTACCAGTGTCTTTGTTTTGTTTGTCTTCATCCTGTATCTTGTGTAATCAAGGTTGCTAGTGTTATTTGTTTTGTTTTTCTTCACCCTGTATCTTATGTAATCAAGGTTGCCAGTGTTATTTGTTTTGTTTGTCTTCACCCTGTATCTTGTGTAATCAAGGTTGCCAGTGTTATTTGTTTTGCTTTTCTTCACCCTGTATCTTGTGTAATCAAGGTTGTCAGTGTCTTTGTTTTGTTTCTCTTCACCCAGTATCTTGTGTAATCAAGGTTGCCAGTGTCTTTGTTTTGTTTGTCTTCACACTGTATCTTGTGTAATCAAGGTTGCCAGTGTTATTTTTTTTGTTTGTCTTCACCCTGTATCTTGTGTAATCAAGGTTGCCAGTGTCTTTGTTTTTTGTTTTTCTTCACCCTGTATCTTGTGTAATCAAGGTTGCCAGTGTCTTTGTTTTGTTTGTCTTCACCCTGTATCTTGTGTAATCAAGGTTGCCAGTGTCTTTGCTTTGTTTGTCTTCACACTGTATCTTGTGTAATCAAGGTTGCCAGTGTTATTTGTTTTGTTTGTCTTCACCCTGTATCTTGTGTAATCAAGGTTGCCAGTGTCTTTGTTTTGTTTTTCTTCACCCTGTATCTTGTGTAATCAAGGTTGCCAGTGTCTTTGTTTTGTTTGTCTTCATCCTGTATCTTGTGTAATCAAGGTTGCCAGTGTCTTTGTTTTGTTTATCTTCACCCTGTATCTTGTGTAATCAAGGTTGCCAGTGTCTTTGTTTTGTTTGTCTTCACCCTGTATCTTGTGGAATCAAGGTTGCCAGTGTCTTTGTTTTGTTTGTCTTCACCCTGTATCTTGTGTAATCAAGGTTGTCAGTGTCTTTGTTTTGTTTGTCTTCACCCTGTATCTTGTGTAATCAAGGTTGCCAGTGTTATTTGTTTTGTTTGTCTTCACCCTGTATCTTGTGTAATCAAGGTTGCCAGTGTCTTTGTTTTGTTTTTCTTCATCCTGTATCTTGTATAATCAAGGTTGCCAGTGTCTTTGCTTTGCTTGTCTTCACACTGTATCTTGTGTAATCAAGGTTGCCAGTGTCTTTGTTTTGTTTGTCTTCACACTGTATCTTGTGTAATCAAGGTTGCCAGTGTCTTTGTTTTGTTTGTCTTCACCCTGTATCTTGATTATTCAAGGTTACCAGTGTTATTTGTTTTGTTTGTCTTCACCCTGTATGTTGTGTAATCAAGGTTGCCAGTGTCTTTGTTTTGTTTGTCTTCACACTGTATCTTGTGTAATCAAGGTTGCCAGTGTTATTTGTTTTGTTTGTCTTCACCCTGTATCTTGTGTAATCAAGGTTGCCAGTGTTATTTGTTTTGTTTGTCTTCACCCTGTATCTTGTGTAATCAAGGTTGCCAGTGTCTTTGTTTTGTTTGTCTTCACCCTGTATCTTGTTTATTCAAGGTAGCGAGTGTTATTTGTTTTGTTTGTCTTCACCCTGTATCTTGTGTAATCAAGGTTGCCAGTGTCTTTGTTTTGTTTGTCTTCATCCTGTATCTTGTGTAATCAAGGTTGCCAGTGTCTTTGTTTTGTTTATCTTCACCATGTATCTTGTGTAATCAAGGTTGCCAGTGTCTTTGTTTTGTTTGTCTTCACCCTGTATCTTGTGTAATCAAGGTTGCCAGTGTCTTTGTTTTGTTTGTCTTCACCCTGTATCTTGTGTAATCAAGGTTGTCAGTGTCTTTGTTTTGTTTGTCTTCACCCTGTATCTTGTGTAATCAAGGTTGCCAGTGTTATTTGTTTTGTTTGTCTTCACCCTGTATCTTGTGTAATCAAGGTTGCCAGTGTCTTTGTTTTGTTTTTCTTCATCCTGTATCTTGTATAATCAAGGTTGCCAGTGTCTTTGTTTTGTTTGTCTTCACACTGTATCTTGTGTAATCAAGGTTGCCAGTGTCTTTGTTTTGTTTGTCTTCACACTGTATCTTGTGTAATCAAGGTTGCCAGTGTCTTTGTTTTGTTTTTCTTCACCCTGTATCTTGTTTATTCAAGGTTGCCTGTGTTATTTGTTTTGTTTGTCTTCACCCTGTATGTTGTGTAATCAAGGTTGCCAGTGTCTTTGTTTTGTTTGTCTTCACACTGTATCTTGTGTAATCAAGGTTGCCAGTGTTATTTGTTTTGTTTGTCTTCACCCTGTATCTTGTGTAATCAAGGTTGCCAGTGTTATTTGTTTTGTTTGTCTTCACCCTGTATCTTGTGTAATCAAGGTTGCCAGTGTCTTTGTTTTGTTTGTCTTCACCCTGTATCTTGTTTATTCAAGGTAGCCAGTGTTATTTGTTTTGTTTGTCTTCACCCTGTATCTTGTGTAATCAAGTTTGCCAGTGTCTTTGTTTTGTTTGTCTTCACCCTGTATCTTGTGTAATCAAGGTTACCAGTGTCTTTGTTTTGTTTGTCTTCACCCTGTATCTTGTGTAATCAAGGTTGCCAGTGTCTTTGTTTTGTTTGTCTTCACCCTGTATCTTGTGTAATCAAGGTTGCCAGTGTCTTTGTTTTGTTTTTCTCCACCCTGTATCTTGTGTAATCAAGGTTGCCAGTGTCTTTGTTTTGTTTTTCTTCACCCTGTATCTTGTGTAATCAAGGTTCCCAGTGTCTTTGTTTTGTTTGTCTTCACCCTGTATCTTGTGTAATCAAGGTTGCCAGTGTCTTTGTTTTGTTTGTCTTCATCCTGTATCTTGTGTAATCAAGGTTACCAGTGTCTTTGTTTTGTTTGTCTTCATCCTGTATCTTGTGTAATCAAGGTTGCTAGTGTTATTTGTTTTGTTTTTCTTCACCCTGTATCTTATGTAATCAAGGTTGCCAGTGTTATTTGTTTTGTTTGTCTTCACCCTGTATCTTGTGTAATCAAGGTTGCCAGTGTTATTTGTTTTGCTTTTCTTCACCCTGTATCTTGTGTAATCAAGGTTGTCAGTGTCTTTGTTTTGTTTCTCTTCATCCAGTATCTTGTGTAATCAAGGTTGCCAGTGTCTTTGTTTTGTTTGTCTTCACACTGTATCTTGTGTAATCAAGGTTGCCAGTGTTATTTTTTTTGTTTGTCTTCACCCTGTATCTTGTGTAATCAAGGTTGCCAGTGTCTTTGTTTTTTGTTTTTCTTCACCCTGTATCTTGTGTAATCAAGGTTGCCAGTGTCTTTGTTTTGTTTGTCTTCACCCTGTATCTTGTGTAATCAAGGTTGCCAGTGTCTTTGCTTTGTTTGTCTTCACACTGTATCTTGTGTAATCAAGGTTGCCAGTGTTATTTCTTTTGTTTGTCTTCACCCTGTATCTTGTGTAATAAAGGTTGCCAGTGTCTTTGTTTTGTTTGTCTTCACACTGTATCTTGTGTAATCAAGGTTGCCAGTGTCTTTGCTTTGTTTGTCTTCACCCTGTATCTTGTGTAATCAAGGTTGCCAGTGTCTTTGTTTTGTTTCTCTTCATCCTGTATCTTGTGTAATCAAGGTTGCCAGTGTCTTTGTTTTGTTTATCTTCACCCTGTATCTTGTGTAATCAAGGTTGCCAGTGTCTTTGTTTTGTTTGTCTTCACACTGTATCTTGTGTAATCAAGGTTGCCAGTGTTATTTGTTTTGTTTGTCTTCACCCTGTATCTTGTGTAATCAAGGTTGCCAGTGTCTTTGTTTTGTTGGTCTTCACCCTGTATTTTGTGTAATCAAGGTTGCCAGTGTCTTTGTTTTGTTTCTCTTCATCCTGTATCTTGTGTAATCAAGGTTGCCAGTGTCTTTGTTTTGTTTGTCTTCACCCTGTATCTTGTGTAATCAAGGTTGTCAGTGTCTTTGTTTTGTTTGTCTTCACCCTGTATCTTGTGTAATCAAGGTTGCCAGTGTTATTTGTTTTGTTTGTCTTCATCCTGTATCTTGTGTAATCAAGGTTGCCAGTGTCTTTGGTTTGTTTGTCTTCACCCTGTATCTTGTGTAATCAAGGTTGTCAGTGTCTTTGTTTTGTTTGTCTTCACCCTGTATCTTGTGTAATCAAGGTTGCCAGTGTTATTTGTTTTGTTTGTCTTCATCCTGTATCTTGTGTAATCAAGGTTGCCAGTGTCTTTGTTTTGTTTTTCTTCACCCTGTATCTTGTGTAATCAAGGTTGCCAGTGTCTTTGTTTTGTTTGTCTTCACCCTGTATCTTGTGTAATCAAGGTTGCCAGTGTCTTTGTTTTGTTTGTCTTCACACTGTATCTTGTGTAATCAAGGTTGCCAGTGTCTTTGTTTTGTTTGTCTTCACCCTGTATCTTGTTTATTCAAGGTTGCCAGTGTTATTTGTTTTGTTTGTCTTCACCCTGTATCTTGTGTAATCAAGGTTGCCAGTGTCTTTGTTTTGTTTGTCTTCACACTGTATCTTATGTAATCAAGGTTGCCAGTGTTATTTGTTTTGTTTGTCTTCACCCTGTATCTTGTGTAATCAAGGTTGCCAGTGTTATTTGTTTTGTTTGTCTTCACCCTGTATCTTGTGTAATCAAGGTTGCCAGTGTCTTTGTTTTGTTTGTCTTCACATTGTATCTTGTTTATTCAAGGTAGCCAGTGTTATTTGTTTTGTTTTTCTTCACCCTGTATCTTGTGTAATCAAGGTTGCCAGTGTCTTTGTTTTGTTTTTCTTCACCCTGTATCTTGTGTAATCAAGGATGCCAGTGTCTTTGTTTTGTTTGTCTTCACCCTGTATCTTGTGTAATCAAGGTTGCCAGTGTCTTTGTTTTCTTTGTCTTCACACTGTATCTTGTGTAATCAAGGTTGCCAGTGTTATTTGTTTTGTTTGTCTTCACCCTGTATCTTGTGTAATCAAGGTTGCCAGTGTCTTTGTTTTGTTTGTCTTCACACTGTATCTTGTGTAATCAAGGTTGCCAGTGTTATTTGTTTTGTTTGTCTTCACCCTGTATCTTGTGTAATCAAGGTTGCCAGTGTCTTTGTTTTGTTTGTCTTCACCCTGTATCTTGTGTAATCAAGGTTGCCAGTGTCTTTGTTTTATTTGTCTTCATCCTGTATCTTGTGTAATCAAGGTTGCCAGTGTCTTTGTTTTGTTTTTCTTCACCCTGTATCTTGTGTAATCAAGGTTGCCAGTGTCTTTGTTTTGTTTGTCTTCATCCTGTATCTTGTGTAATCAAGGTTGCCAGTGTCTTTGTTTTGTTTATCTTCACCCTGTATCTTGTGTAATCAAGGTTGCCAGTGTCTTTGTTTTGTTTGTCTTCACCCTGTATCTTGTGTAATCAAGGTTGCCAGTGTCTTTGTTTTGTTTGTCTTCACCCTGTATCTTGTGTAATCAAGGTTGTCAGTGTCTTTGTTTTGTTTGTCTTCACCCTGTATCTTGTGTAATCAAGGTTGCCAGTGTTATTTGTTTTGTTTGTCTTCACCCTGTATCTTGTGTAATCAAGGTTGCCAGTGTCTTTGTTTTGTTTTTCTTCACCCTGTATCTTGTATAATCAAGGTTGCCAGTGTCTTTGTTTTGTTTGTCTTCACACTGTATCTTGTGTAATCAAGGTTGCCAGTGTCTTTGTTTTGTTTGTCTTCACACTGTATCTTGTGTAATCAAGGTTGCCAGTGTCTTTGTTTTGTTTGTCTTCACCCTGTATCTTGTTTATTCAAGGTTGCCAGTGTTATTTGTTTTGTTTGTCTTCACCCTGTATCTTGTGTAATCAAGGTTGCCAGTGTCTTTGTTTTGTTTGTCTTCACACTGTATCTTGTGTAATCAAGGTTGCCAGTGTTATTTGTTTTGTTTGTCTTCACCCTGTATCTTGTGTAATCAAGGTTGCCAGTGTTATTTGTTTTGTTTGTCTTCACCCTGTATCTTGTGTAATCAAGGTTGCCAGTGTCTTTGTTTTGTTTGTCTTCACCCTGTATCTTGTTTATTCAAGGTAGCCAGTGTTATTTGTTTTGTTTGTCTTCACCCTGTATCTTGTGTAATCAAGGTTGCCAGTGTCTTTGTTTTGTTTGTCTTCACCCTGTATCTTGTGTAATCAAGGTTACCAGTGTCTTTGTTTTGTTTGTCTTCACCCTGTATCTTGTTTATTCAAGGTAGCCAGTGTTATTTGTTTTGTTTGTCTTCACCCTGTATCTTGTGTAATCAAGGTTGCCAGTGTCTTTGTTTTGTTTGTCTTCACCCTGTATCTTGTGTAATCAAGGTTGCCAGTGTCTTCGTTTTGTTTGTCTTCACCCTGTATCTTGTGTAATCAAGGTTGCCAGTGTCTTTGTTTTGTTTTTCTTCACCCTGTATCTTGTGTAATAAAGGTTGCCAGTGTCTTTGTTTTGTTTTTCTTCACCCTGTATCTTGTGTAATCAAGGTTCCCAGTGTCTTTGTTTTGTTTGTCTTCACCCTGTATCCTGTGTAATCAAGGTTGCCAGTGTCTTTGTTTTGTTTGTCTTCATCCTGTATCTTGTGTAATCAAGGTTACCAGTGTCTTTGTTTTGTTTGTCTTCATCCTGTATCTTGTGTAATCAAGGTTGCCAGTGTTATTTGTTTTGTTTTTCTTCACCCTGTATCTTATGTAATCAAGGTTGCCAGTGTTATTTGTTTTGTTTGTCTTCACCCTGTATCTTGTGTAATCAAGGTTGCCAGTGTTATTTGTTTTGCTTTTCTTCACCCTGTATCTTGTGTAATCAAGGTTGTCATTGTCTTTGTTTTGTTTCTCTTCACCCAGTATCTTGTGTAATCAAGGTTGCCAGTGTCTTTGTTTTGTTTGTCTTCACTCTGTATCTTGTGTAATCAAGGTTGCCAGTGTTATTTTTTTTGTTTGTCTTCACCCTGTATCTTGTGTAATCAAGGTTGCCAGTGTCTTTGTTTTTTGTTTTTCTTCACCCTGTATCTTGTGTAATCAAGGTTGCCAGTGTCTTTGTTTTGTTTGTCTTCACCCTGTATCTTGTGTAATCAAGGTTGCCAGTGTCTTTGTTTTGTTTGTCTTCACACTGTATCTTATGTAATCAAGGTTGCCAGTGTTATTTGTTTTGTTTGTCTTCACCCTGTATCTTGTGTAATCAAGGTTGCCAGTGTTATTTGTTTTGTTTGTCTTCACCCTGTATCTTGTGTAATCAAGGTTGCCAGTGTCTTTGTTTTGTTTGTCTTCACACTGTATCTTGTTTATTCAAGGTAGCCAGTGTTATTTGTTTTGTTTTTCTTCACCCTGTATCTTGTGTAATCAAGGTTGCCAGTGTCTTTGTTTTGTTTTTCTTCACCCTGTATCTTGTGTAATCAAGGATGCCAGTGTCTTTGTTTTGTTTGTCTTCACCCTGTATCTTGTGTAATCAAGGTTGCCAGTGTCTTTGTTTTCTTTGTCTTCACACTGTATCTTGTGTAATCAAGGTTGCCAGTGTTATTTGTTTTGTTTGTCTTCACCCTGTATCTTGTGTAATCAAGGTTGCCAGTGTCTTTGTTTTGTTTGTCTTCACACTGTATCTTGTGTTATCAAGGTTGCCAGTGTTATTTGTTTTGTTTGTCTTCACCCTGTATCTTGTGTAATCAAGGTTGCCAGTGTCTTTGTTTTGTTTGTCTTCACCCTGTATCTTGTGTAATCAAGGTTGCCAGTGTCTTTGTTTTATTTGTCTTCATCCTGTATCTTGTGTAATCAAGGTTGCCAGTGTCTTTGTTTTGTTTTTCTTCACCCTGTATCTTGTGTAATCAAGGTTGCCAGTGTCTTTGTTTTGTTTGTCTTCATCCTGTATCTTGTGTAATCAAGGTTGCCAGTGTCTTTGTTTTGTTTATCTTCACCCTGTATCTTGTGTAATCAAGGTTGCCAGTGTCTTTGTTTTGTTTGTCTTCACCCTGTATCTTGTGTAATCAAGGTTGCCAGTGTCTTTGTTTTGTTTGTCTTCACCCTGTATCTTGTTTAATCAAGGTTGTCAGTGTCTTTGTTTTGTTTGTCTTCACCCTGTATCTTGTGTAATCAAGGTTGCCAGTGTTATTTGTTTTGTTTGTCTTCACCCTGTATCTTGTGTAATCAAGGTTGCCAGTGTCTTTGTTTTGTTTTTCTTCACCCTGTATCTTGTATAATCAAGGTTGCCAGTGTCTTTGTTTTGTTTGTCTTCACACTGTATCTTGTGTAATCAAGGTTGCCAGTGTCTTTGTTTTGTTTGTCTTCACACTGTATCTTGTGTAATCAAGGTTGCCAGTGTCTTTGTTTTGTTTGTCTTCACCCTGTATCTTGTTTATTCAAGGTTGCCAGTGTTATTTGTTTTGTTTGTCTTCACCCTGTATCTTGTGTAATCAAGGTTGCCAGTGTCTTTGTTTTGTTTGTCTTCACACTGTATCTTGTGTAATCAAGGTTGCCAGTGTTATTTGTTTTGTTTGTCTTCACCCTGTATCTTGTGTAATCAAGGTTGCCAGTGTTATTTGTTTTGTTTGTCTTCACCCTGTATCTTGTGTAATCAAGGTTGCCAGTGTCTTTGTTTTGTTTGTCTTCACCCTGTATCTTGTTTATTCAAGGTAGCCAGTGTTATTTGTTTTGTTTGTCTTCACCCTGTATCTTGTGTAATCAAGGTTGCCAGTGTCTTTGTTTTGTTTTTCTTCACCCTGTATCTTGTGTAATCAAGGTTACCAGTGTCTTTGTTTTGTTTGTCTTCACCCTGTATCTTGTGTAATCAAGGTTGCCAGTGTCTTTGTTTTGTTTGTCTTCACCCTGTATCTTGTGTAATCAAGGTTGCCAGTGTCTTTGTTTTGTTTTTCTTCACCCTGTATCTTGTGTAATAAAGGTTGCCAGTGTCTTTGTTTTGTTTTTCTTCACCCTGTATCTTGTGTAATCAAGGTTCCCAGTGTCTTTGTTTTGTTTGTCTTCACCCTGTATCTTGTGTAATCAAGGTTGCCAGTGTCTTTGTTTTGTTTGTCTTCATCCTGTATCTTGTGTAATCAAGGTTACCAGTGTCTTTGTTTTGTTTGTCTTCATCCTGTATCTTGTGTAATCAAGGTTGCCAGTGTTATTTGTTTTGTTTTTCTTCACCCTGTATCTTATGTAATCAAGGTTGCCAGTGTTATTTGTTGTGTTTGTCTTCACCCTGTATCTTGTGTAATCAAGGTTGCCAGTGTTATTTGTTTTGCTTTTCTTCACCCTGTATCTTGTGTAATCAAGGTTGTCAGTGTCTTTGTTTTGTTTCTCTTCACCCAGTATCTTGTGTAATCAAGGTTGCCAGTGTCTTTGTTTTGTTTGTCTTCACTCTGTATCTTGTGTAATCAAGGTTGCCAGTGTTATTTTTTTTGTTTGTCTTCACCCTGTATCTTGTGTAATCAAGGTTGCCAGTGTCTTTGTTTTTTGTTTTTCTTCACCCTGTATCTTGTGTAATCAAGGTTGCCAGTGTCTTTGTTTTGTTTGTCGTCACCCTGTATCTTGTGTAATCAAGGTTGCCAGTGTCTTTGCTTTGTTTGTCTTCACACTGTATCTTGTGTAATCAAGGTTGCCAGTGTTATTTGTTTTGTTTGTCTTCACCCTGTATCTTGTGTAATAAAGGTTGCCAGTGTCTTTGTTTTGTTTGTCTTCACACTGTATCTTGTGTAATCAAGGTTGCCAGTGTCTTTGCTTTGTTTGTCTTCACCCTGTATCTTGTGTAATCAAGGTTGCCAGTGTCTTTGTTTTGTTTCTCTTCATCCTGTATCTTGTGTAATCAAGGTTGCCAGTGTCTTTGTTTTGTTTATCTTCACCCTGTATCTTGTGTAATCAAGGTTGCCAGTGTGTTTGTTTTGTTTGTCTTCACACTGTATCTTGTGTAATCAAGGTTGCCAGTGTTATTTGTTTTGTTTGTCTTCACCCTGTATCTTGTGTAATCAAGGTTGCCAGTGTCTTTGTTTTGTTGGTCTTCACCCTGTGTTTTGTGTAATCAAGGTTGCCAGTGTTATTTGTTTTGTTTCTCTTCATCCTGTATCTTGTGTAATCAAGGTTGCCAGTGTCTTTGTTTTGTTTATCTTCACCCTGTATCTTGTGTAATCAAGGTTGCCAGTGTCTTTGTTTTGTTTGTCTTCACCCTGTATCTTGTGTAATCAAGGTTGTCAGTGTCTTTGTTTTGTTTGTCTTCACCCTGTATCTTGTGTAATCAAGGTTGCCAGTGTTATTTGTTTTGTTTGTCTTCATCCTGTATCTTGTGTAATCAAGGTTGCCAGTGTCTTTGTTTTGTTTGTCTTCACACTGTATCTTGTGTAATCAAGGTTGTCAGTGTCTTTGTTTTGTTTGTCTTCACCCTGTATCTTGTGTAATCAAGGTTGCCAGTGTTATTTGTTTTGTTTGTCTTCATCCTGTATCTTGTGTAATCAAGGTTGCCAGTGTCTTTGTTTTGTTTTTCTTCACCCTGTATCTTGTGTAATCAAGGTTGCCAGTGTCTTTGTTTTGTTTGTCTTCACCCTGTATCTTGTGTAATCAAGGTTGTCAGTGTCTTTGTTTTGTTTGTCTTCACCCTGTATCTTGTGTAATCAAGGTTGCCAGTGTTATTTGTTTTGTTTGTCTTCATCCTGTATCTTGTGTAATCAAGGTTGCCAGTGTCTTTGTTTTGTTTGTCTTCACCCTGTATCTTGTGTAATCAAGGTTGCCAGTGTTATTTGTTTTGTTTGTCTTCACCCTGTATCTTGTGTAATCAAGGTTGCCAGTGTTATTTGTTTTGTTTGTCTTCACCCTGTATCTTGTGTAATCAAGGTTGCCAGTGTCTTTGTTTTGTTTGTCTTCACACTGTATCTTGTTTATTCAAGGTAGCCAGTGTTATTTGTTTTGTTTGTCTTCACCCTGTATCTTGTGTAATCAAGGTTGCCAGTGTCTTTGTTTTGTTTTTCTTCACCCTGTATCTTGTGTAATCAAGGATGCCAGTGTCTTTGTTTTGTTTGTCTTCACACTGTATCTTGTGTAATCAAGGTTGCCAGTGTCTTTGTTTTGTTTGTCTTCACACTGTATCTTGTGTAATCAAGGTTGCCAGTGTTATTTGTTTTGTTTGTCTTCACCCTGTATCTTGTGTAATCAAGGTTGCCAGTGTCTTTGTTTTGTTTGTCTTCACACTGTATCTTGTGTAATCAAGGTTGCCAGTGTTATTTGTTTTGTTTGTCTTCACCCTGTATCTTGTGTAATCAAGGTTGCCAGTGTCTTTGTTTTGTTTATCTTCACCCTGTATCTTGTGTAATCAAGGTTGCCAGTGTTATTTGTTTTGCTTTTCTTCACCCTGTATCTTGTGTAATCAAGGTTGTCAGTGTCTTTGTTTTGTTTGTCTTCACCCTGTATCTTGTGTAATCAAGGTTGCCAGTGTCTTTGTTTTGTTTGTCTTCACCCTGTATCTTGTGTAATCAAGGTTGCCAGTGTCTTTGCTTTGTTTGTCTTCACACTGTATCTTGTGTAATCAAGGTTGCCAGTGTTATTTGTTTTGTTTGTCTTCACCCTGTATCTTGTGTAATAAAGGTTGCCAGTGTCTTTGTTTTGTTTGTCTTCACACTGTATCTTGTGTAATGAAGGTTGCCAGTGTCTTTGCTTTGTTTGTCTTCACCCTGTATCTTGTGTAATCAAGGTTGCCAGTGTCTTTGTTTTGTTTCTCTTCATCCTGTATCTTGTGTAATCAAGGTTGCCAGTGTCTTTGTTTTGTTTATCTTCACCCTGTATCTTGTGTAATCAAGGTTGCCAGTGTGTTTGTTTTGTTTGTCTTCACACTGTATCTTGTGTAATCAAGGTTGCCAGTGTTATTTGTTTTGTTTGTCTTCACCCTGTATCTTGTGTAATCAAGGTTGCCAGTGTCTTTGTTTTGTTGGTCTTCACCCTGTATTGTGTGTAATCAAGGTTGCCAGTGTCTTTGTTTTGTTTCTCTTCATCCTGTATCTTGTGTAATCAAGGTTGCCAGTGTCTTTGTTTTGTTTATCTTCACCCTGTATCTTGTGTAATCAAGGTTGCCAGTGTCTTTGTTTTGTTTGTCTTCACCCTGTATCTTGTGTAATCAAGGTTGTCAGTGTCTTTGTTTTGTTTGTATTCACCCTGTATCTTGTGTAATCAAGGTTGCCAGTGTTATTTGTTTTGTTTGTCTTCATCCTGTATCTTGTGTAATCAAGGTTGCCAGTGTCTTTGTTTTGTTTGTCTTCACCCTGTATCTTGTGTAATCAAGGTTGTCAGTGTCTTTGTTTTGTTTGTCTTCACCCTGTATCTTGTGTAATCAAGGTTGCCAGTGTTATTTGTTTTGTTTGTCTTCATCCTGTATCTTGTGTAATCAAGGTTTCCAGTGTCTTTGTTTTGTTTTTCTTCACCCTGTATCTTGTGTAATCAAGGTTGCCAGTGTCTTTGTTTTGTTTGTCTTCACCCTGTATCTTGTGTAATCAAGGTTGTCAGTGTCTTTGTTTTGTTTGTCTTCACCCTGTATCTTGTGTAATCAAGGTTGCCAGTGTTATTTGTTTTGTTTATCTTCATCCTGTATCTTGTGTAATCAAGGTTGCCAGTGTCTTTGTTTTGTTTGTCTTCACCCTGTATCTTGTGTAATCAAGGTTGCCAGTGTCTTTGTTTTGTTTGTCTTCACACTGTATCTTATGTAATCAAGGTTGCCAGTGTTATTTGTTTTGTTTGTCTTCACCCTGTATCTTGTGTAATCAAGGTTGCCAGTGTTATTTGTTTTGTTTGTCCTCACCCTGTATCTTGTGTAATCAAGGTTGCCAGTGTCTTTGTTTTGTTTGTCTTCACACTGTATCTTGTTTATTCAAGGTAGCCAGTGTTATTTGTTTTGTTTTTCTTCACCCTGTATCTTGTGTAATCAAGGTTGCCAGTGTCTTTGTTTTGTTTTTCTTCACCCTGTATCTTGTGTAATCAAGGTTGCCAGTGTCTTTGTTTTTTTGTCTTCACACTGTATCTTGTGTAATCAAGGTTGCCAGTGTTATTTGTTTTGTTTGTCTTCACCCTGTATCTTGTATAATCAAGGTTGCCAGTGTCTTTGTTTTGTTTGTCTTCACACTGTATCTTGTGTAATCAAGGTTGCCAGTGTTATTTGTTTTGTTTGTCTTCACCCTGTATCTTGTGTAATCAAGGTTGCCAGTGTCTTTGTTTTGTTTGTCTTCACCCTGTATCTTGTGTAATCAAGGTTGCCAGTGTCTTTGTTTTATTTGTCTTCATCCTGTATCTTGTGTAATCAAGGTTGCCAGTGTCTTTGTTTTGTTTTTCTTCACCCTGTATCTTGTGTAATCAAGGTTGCCAGTGTCTTTGTTTTGTTTGTCTTCATCCTGTATCTTGTGTAATCAAGGTTGCCAGTGTCTTTGTTTTGTTTATCTTCACCCTGTATCTTGTGTAATCAAGGTTGCCAGTGTCTTTGTTTTGTTTGTCTTCACCCTGTATCTTGTGTAATCAAGGTTGCCAGTGTCTTTGTTTTGTTTGTCTTCACCCTGTATCTTGTGTAATCAAGGTTGTCAGTGTCTTTGTTTTGTTTGTCTTCACCCTGTATCTTGTGTAATCAAGGTTGCCAGTGTTATTTGTTTTGTTTGTCTTCACCCTGTATCTTGTGTAATCAAGGTTGCCAGTGTCTTTGTTTTGTTTTTCTTCACCCTGTATCTTGTATAATCAAGGTTGCCAGTGTCTTTGTTTTGTTTGTCTTCACACTGTATCTTGTGTAATCAAGGTTGCCAGTGTCTTTGTTTTGTTTGTCTTCACACTGTATCTTGTGTAATCAAGGTTGCCAGTGTCTTTGTTTTGTTTGTCTTCACCCTGTATCTTGTTTATTCAAGGTTGCCAGTGTTATTTGTTTTGTTTGTCTTCACCCTGTATCTTGTGTAATCAAGGTTGCCAGTGTCTTTGTTTTGTTTGTCTTCACACTGTATCTTGTGTAATCAAGGTTGCCAGTGTTATTTGTTTTGTTTGTCTTCACCCTGTATCTTGTGTAATCAAGGTTGCCAGTGTTATTTGTTTTGTTTGTCTTCACCCTGTATCTTGTGTAATCAAGGTTGCCGGTGTCTTTGTTTTGTTTGTCTTCACCCTGTATCTTGTTTATTCAAGGTAGCCAGTGTTATTTGTTTTGTTTGTCTTCACCCTGTATCTTGTGTAATCAAGGTTGCCAGTGTCTTTGTTTTGTTTGTCTTCACCCTGTATCTTGTGTAATCAAGGTTACCAGTGTCTTTGTTTTGTTTGTCTTCACCCTGTATCTTGTGTAATCAAGGTTGCCAGTGTCTTTGTTTTGTTTGTCTTCACCCTGTATCTTGTGTAATCAAGGTTGCCAGTGTCTTTGTTTTGTTTTTCTTCACCCTGTATCTTGTGTAATAAAGGTTGCCAGTGTCTTTGTTTTGTTTTTCTTCACCCTGTATCTTGTGTAATCAAGGTTGCCAGTGTCTTTGTTTTGTTTGTCTTCACCCTGTATCTTGTGTAATCAAGGTTGCCAGTGTCTTTGTTTTGTTTGTCTTCACCCTGTATCTTGTGTAATCAAGGTTGTCAGTGTCTTTGTTTTGTTTTTCTTCACCCTGTATCTTATGTAATCAAGGTTGCCAGTGTTATTTGTTTTGTTTGTCTTCACCCTGTATCTTGTGTAATCAAGGTTGCCAGTGTTATTTGTTTTGCTTTTCTTCACCCTGTATCTTGTGTAATCAAGGTTGTCAGTGTCTTTGTTTTGTTTCTCTTCACCCAGTATCTTGTGTAATCAAGGTTGCCAGTGTCTTTGTTTTGTTTGTCTTCACTCTGTATCTTGTGTAATCAAGGTTGCCAGTGTTATTTTTTTTGTTAGTCTTCACCCTGTATCTTGTGTAATCAAGGTTGCCAGTGTCTTTGTTTTTTGTTTTTCTTCACCCTGTATCTTGTGTAATCAAGGTTGCCAGTGTCTTTGTTTTGTTTGTCTTCACCCTGTATCTTGTGTAATCAAGGTTGCCAGTGTCTTTGCTTTGTTTGTCTTCACACTGTATCTTGTGTAATCAAGGTTGCCAGTGTTATTTGTTTTGTTTGTCTTCACCCTGTATCTTGTGTAATAAAGGTTGCCAGTGTCTTTGTTTTGTTTGTCTTCACACTGTATCTTGTGTAATCAAGGTTGCCAGTGTCTTTGCTTTGTTTGTCTTCACCCTGTATCTTGTGTAATCAAGGTTGCCAGTGTCTTTGTTTTGTTTCTCTTCATCCTGTATCTTGTGTAATCAAGGTTGCCAGTGTCTTTGTTTTGTTTATCTTCACCCTGTATCTTGTGTAATCAAGGTTGCCAGTGTGTTTGTTTTGTTTGTCTTCACACTGTATCTTGTGTAATCAAGGTTGCCAGTGTTATTTGTTTTGTTTGTCTTCACCCTGTATCTTGTGTAATCAAGGTTGCCAGTGTCTTTGTTTTGTTGGTCTTCACCCTGTATTTTGTGTAATCAAGGTTGCCAGTGTCTTTGTTTTGTTTCTCTTCATCCTGTATCTTGTGTAATCAAGGTTGCCAGTGTCTTTGTTTTGTTTATCTTCACCCTGTATCTTGTGTAATCTAGGTTGCCAGTGTCTTTGTTTTGTTTGTCTTCACCCTGTATCTTGTGTAATCAAGGTTGTCAGTGTCTTTGTTTTGTTTGTCTTCACCCTGTATCTTGTGTAATCAAGGTTGCCAGTGTTATTTGTTTTGTTTGTCTTCATCCTGTATCTTGTGTAATCAAGGTTGCCAGTGTCTTTGTTTTGTTTATCTTCACCCTGTATCTTGTGTAATCAAGGTTGCCAGTGTCTTTGTTTTGTTTGTCTTCACCCTGTATCTTGTGTAATCAAGGTTGTCAGTGTCTTTGTTTTGTTTGTCTTCACCCTGTATCTTGTGTAATCAAGGTTGCCAGTGTTATTTGTTTTGTTTGTCTTCATCCTGTATCTTGTGTAATCAAGGTTGCCAGTGTCTTTGTTTTGTTTGTCTTCACACTGTATCTTGTGTAATCAAGGTTGTCAGTGTCTTTGTTTTGTTTGTCTTCACCCTGTATCTTGTGTAATCAAGGTTGCCAGTGTTATTTGTTTTGTTTGTCTTCATCCTGTATCTTGTGTAATCAAGGTTGCCAGTGTCTTTGTTTTGTTTTTCTTCACCCTGTATCTTGTGTAATCAAGGTTGCCAGTGTCTTTGTTTTGTTTGTCTTCACCCTGTATCTTGTGTAATCAAGGTTGTCAGTGTCTTTGTTTTGTTTGTCTTCACCCTGTATCTTGTGTAATCAAGGTTGCCAGTGTTATTTGTTTTGTTTGTCTTCATCCTGTATCTTGTGTAATCAAGGTTGCCAGTGTCTTTGTTTTGTTTGTCTTCACCCTGTATCTTGTGTAATCAAGGTTGCCAGTGTTATTTGTTTTGTTTGTCTTCACCCTGTATCTTGTGTAATCAAGGTTGCCAGTGTTATTTGTTTTGTTTGTCTTCACCCTGTATCTTGTGTAATCAAGGTTGCCAGTGTCTTTGTTTTGTTTGTCTTCACACTGTATCTTGTTTATTCAAGGTAGCCAGTGTTATTTGTTTTGTTTGTCTTCACCCTGTATCTTGTGTAATCAAGGTTGCCAGTGTCTTTGTTTTGTTTTTCTTCACCCTGTATCTTGTGTAATCAAGGATGCCAGTGTCTTTGTTTTGTTTGTCTTCACACTGTATCTTGTGTAATCAAGGTTGCCAGTGTCTTTGTTTTGTTTGTCTTCACACTGTATCTTGTGTAATCAAGGTTGCCAGTGTTATTTGTTTTGTTTGTCTTCACCCTGTATCTTGTGTAATCAAGGTTGCCAGTGTCTTTGTTTTGTTTGTCTTCACACTGTATCTTGTGTAATCAAGGTTGCCAGTGTTATTTGTTTTGTTTGTCTTCACCCTGTATCTTGTGTAATCAAGGTTGCCAGTGTCTTTGTTTTGTTTATCTTCACCCTGTATCTTGTGTAATCAAGGTTGCCAGTGTTATTTGTTTTGCTTTTCTTCACCCTGTATCTTGTGTAATCAAGGTTGTCAGTGTCTTTGTTTTGTTTGTCTTCACCCTGTATCTTGTGTAATCAAGGTTGCCAGTGTCTTTGTTTTGTTTGTCTTCACCCTGTATCTTGTGTAATCAAGGTTGCCAGTGTCTTTGCTTTGTTTGTCTTCACACTGTATCTTGTGTAATCAAGGTTGCCAGTGTTATTTGTTTTGTTTGTCTTCACCCTGTATCTTGTGTAATAAAGGTTGCCAGTGTCTTTGTTTTGTTTGTCTTCACACTGTATCTTGTGTAATGAAGGTTGCCAGTGTCTTTGCTTTGTTTGTCTTCACCCTGTATCTTGTGTAATCAAGGTTGCCAGTGTCTTTGTTTTGTTTCTCTTCATCCTGTATCTTGTGTAATCAAGGTTGCCAGTGTCTTTGTTTTGTTTATCTTCACCCTGTATCTTGTGTAATCAAGGTTGCCAGTGTGTTTGTTTTGTTTGTCTTCACACTGTATCTTGTGTAATCAAGGTTGCCAGTGTTATTTGTTTTGTTTGTCTTCACCCTGTATCTTGTGTAATCAAGGTTGCCAGTGTCTTTGTTTTGTTGGTCTTCACCCTGTATTGTGTGTAATCAAGGTTGCCAGTGTCTTTGTTTTGTTTCTCTTCATCCTGTATCTTGTGTAATCAAGGTTGCCAGTGTCTTTGTTTTGTTTATCTTCACCCTGTATCTTGTGTAATCAAGGTTGCCAGTGTCTTTGTTTTGTTTGTCTTCACCCTGTATCTTGTGTAATCAAGGTTGTCAGTGTCTTTGTTTTGTTTGTATTCACCCTGTATCTTGTGTAATCAAGGTTGCCAGTGTTATTTGTTTTGTTTGTCTTCATCCTGTATCTTGTGTAATCAAGGTTGCCAGTGTCTTTGTTTTGTTTGTCTTCACCCTGTATCTTGTGTAATCAAGGTTGTCAGTGTCTTTGTTTTGTTTGTCTTCACCCTGTATCTTGTGTAATCAAGGTTGCCAGTGTTATTTGTTTTGTTTGTCTTCATCCTGTATCTTGTGTAATCAAGGTTTCCAGTGTCTTTGTTTTGTTTTTCTTCACCCTGTATCTTGTGTAATCAAGGTTGCCAGTGTCTTTGTTTTGTTTGTCTTCACCCTGTATCTTGTGTAATCAAGGTTGTCAGTGTCTTTGTTTTGTTTGTCTTCACCCTGTATCTTGTGTAATCAAGGTTGCCAGTGTTATTTGTTTTGTTTATCTTCATCCTGTATCTTGTGTAATCAAGGTTGCCAGTGTCTTTGTTTTGTTTGTCTTCACCCTGTATCTTGTGTAATCAAGGTTGCCAGTGTCTTTGTTTTGTTTGTCTTCACACTGTATCTTATGTAATCAAGGTTGCCAGTGTTATTTGTTTTGTTTGTCTTCACCCTGTATCTTGTGTAATCAAGGTTGCCAGTGTTATTTGTTTTGTTTGTCCTCACCCTGTATCTTGTGTAATCAAGGTTGCCAGTGTCTTTGTTTTGTTTGTCTTCACACTGTATCTTGTTTATTCAAGGTAGCCAGTGTTATTTGTTTTGTTTTTCTTCACCCTGTATCTTGTGTAATCAAGGTTGCCAGTGTCTTTGTTTTGTTTTTCTTCACCCTGTATCTTGTGTAATCAAGGTTGCCAGTGTCTTTGTTTTTTTGTCTTCACACTGTATCTTGTGTAATCAAGGTTGCCAGTGTTATTTGTTTTGTTTGTCTTCACCCTGTATCTTGTATAATCAAGGTTGCCAGTGTCTTTGTTTTGTTTGTCTTCACACTGTATCTTGTGTAATCAAGGTTGCCAGTGTTATTTGTTTTGTTTGTCTTCACCCTGTATCTTGTGTAATCAAGGTTGCCAGTGTCTTTGTTTTGTTTGTCTTCACCCTGTATCTTGTGTAATCAAGGTTGCCAGTGTCTTTGTTTTATTTGTCTTCATCCTGTATCTTGTGTAATCAAGGTTGCCAGTGTCTTTGTTTTGTTTTTCTTCACCCTGTATCTTGTGTAATCAAGGTTGCCAGTGTCTTTGTTTTGTTTGTCTTCATCCTGTATCTTGTGTAATCAAGGTTGCCAGTGTCTTTGTTTTGTTTATCTTCACCCTGTATCTTGTGTAATCAAGGTTGCCAGTGTCTTTGTTTTGTTTGTCTTCACCCTGTATCTTGTGTAATCAAGGTTGCCAGTGTCTTTGTTTTGTTTGTCTTCACCCTGTATCTTGTGTAATCAAGGTTGTCAGTGTCTTTGTTTTGTTTGTCTTCACCCTGTATCTTGTGTAATCAAGGTTGCCAGTGTTATTTGTTTTGTTTGTCTTCACCCTGTATCTTGTGTAATCAAGGTTGCCAGTGTCTTTGTTTTGTTTTTCTTCACCCTGTATCTTGTATAATCAAGGTTGCCAGTGTCTTTGTTTTGTTTGTCTTCACACTGTATCTTGTGTAATCAAGGTTGCCAGTGTCTTTGTTTTGTTTGTCTTCACACTGTATCTTGTGTAATCAAGGTTGCCAGTGTCTTTGTTTTGTTTGTCTTCACCCTGTATCTTGTTTATTCAAGGTTGCCAGTGTTATTTGTTTTGTTTGTCTTCACCCTGTATCTTGTGTAATCAAGGTTGCCAGTGTCTTTGTTTTGTTTGTCTTCACACTGTATCTTGTGTAATCAAGGTTGCCAGTGTTATTTGTTTTGTTTGTCTTCACCCTGTATCTTGTGTAATCAAGGTTGCCAGTGTTATTTGTTTTGTTTGTCTTCACCCTGTATCTTGTGTAATCAAGGTTGCCGGTGTCTTTGTTTTGTTTGTCTTCACCCTGTATCTTGTTTATTCAAGGTAGCCAGTGTTATTTGTTTTGTTTGTCTTCACCCTGTATCTTGTGTAATCAAGGTTGCCAGTGTCTTTGTTTTGTTTGTCTTCACCCTGTATCTTGTGTAATCAAGGTTACCAGTGTCTTTGTTTTGTTTGTCTTCACCCTGTATCTTGTGTAATCAAGGTTGCCAGTGTCTTTGTTTTGTTTGTCTTCACCCTGTATCTTGTGTAATCAAGGTTGCCAGTGTCTTTGTTTTGTTTTTCTTCACCCTGTATCTTGTGTAATAAAGGTTGCCAGTGTCTTTGTTTTGTTTTTCTTCACCCTGTATCTTGTGTAATCAAGGTTGCCAGTGTCTTTGTTTTGTTTGTCTTCACCCTGTATCTTGTGTAATCAAGGTTGCCAGTGTCTTTGTTTTGTTTGTCTTCACCCTGTATCTTGTGTAATCAAGGTTGTCAGTGTCTTTGTTTTGTTTTTCTTCACCCTGTATCTTATGTAATCAAGGTTGCCAGTGTTATTTGTTTTGTTTGTCTTCACCCTGTATCTTGTGTAATCAAGGTTGCCAGTGTTATTTGTTTTGCTTTTCTTCACCCTGTATCTTGTGTAATCAAGGTTGTCAGTGTCTTTGTTTTGTTTCTCTTCACCCAGTATCTTGTGTAATCAAGGTTGCCAGTGTCTTTGTTTTGTTTGTCTTCACTCTGTATCTTGTGTAATCAAGGTTGCCAGTGTTATTTTTTTTGTTAGTCTTCACCCTGTATCTTGTGTAATCAAGGTTGCCAGTGTCTTTGTTTTTTGTTTTTCTTCACCCTGTATCTTGTGTAATCAAGGTTGCCAGTGTCTTTGTTTTGTTTGTCTTCACCCTGTATCTTGTGTAATCAAGGTTGCCAGTGTCTTTGCTTTGTTTGTCTTCACACTGTATCTTGTGTAATCAAGGTTGCCAGTGTTATTTGTTTTGTTTGTCTTCACCCTGTATCTTGTGTAATAAAGGTTGCCAGTGTCTTTGTTTTGTTTGTCTTCACACTGTATCTTGTGTAATCAAGGTTGCCAGTGTCTTTGCTTTGTTTGTCTTCACCCTGTATCTTGTGTAATCAAGGTTGCCAGTGTCTTTGTTTTGTTTCTCTTCATCCTGTATCTTGTGTAATCAAGGTTGCCAGTGTCTTTGTTTTGTTTATCTTCACCCTGTATCTTGTGTAATCAAGGTTGCCAGTGTGTTTGTTTTGTTTGTCTTCACACTGTATCTTGTGTAATCAAGGTTGCCAGTGTTATTTGTTTTGTTTGTCTTCACCCTGTATCTTGTGTAATCAAGGTTGCCAGTGTCTTTGTTTTGTTGGTCTTCACCCTGTATTTTGTGTAATCAAGGTTGCCAGTGTCTTTGTTTTGTTTCTCTTCATCCTGTATCTTGTGTAATCAAGGTTGCCAGTGTCTTTGTTTTGTTTATCTTCACCCTGTATCTTGTGTAATCTAGGTTGCCAGTGTCTTTGTTTTGTTTGTCTTCACCCTGTATCTTGTGTAATCAAGGTTGTCAGTGTCTTTGTTTTGTTTGTCTTCACCCTGTATCTTGTGTAATCAAGGTTGCCAGTGTTATTTGTTTTGTTTGTCTTCATCCTGTATCTTGTGTAATCAAGGTTGCCAGTGTCTTTGTTTTGTTTGTCTTCACCCTGTATCTTGTGTAATCAAGGTTGTCAGTGTCTTTGTTTTGTTTGTCTTCACCCTGTATCTTGTGTAATCAAGGTTGCCAGTGTTATTTGTTTTGTTTGTCTTCATCCTGTATCTTGTGTAATCAAGGTTGCCAGTGTCTTTGTTTTGTTTTTCTTCACCCTGTATCTTGTGTAATCAAGGTTGCCAGTGTCTTTGTTTTGTTTGTCTTCACCCTGTATCTTGTGTAATCAAGGTTGTCAGTGTCTTTGTTTTGTTTGTCTTCACCCTGTATCTTGTGTAATCAAGGTTGCCAGTGTTATTTGTTTTGTTTGTCTTCATCCTGTATCTTGTGTAATCAAGGTTGCCAGTGTCTTTGTTTTGTTTGTCTTCACCCTGTATCTTGTGTAATCAAGGTTGCCAGTGTTATTTGTTTTGTTTGTCTTCACCCTGTATCTTGTGTAATCAAGGTTGCCAGTGTTATTTGTTTTGTTTGTCTTCACCCTGTATCTTGTGTAATCAAGGTTGCCAGTGTCTTTGTTTTGTTTGTCTTCACACTGTATCTTGTTTATTCAAGGTAGCCAGTGTTATTTGTTTTGTTTGTCTTCACCCTGTATCTTGTGTAATCAAGGTTGCCAGTGTCTTTGTTTTGTTTTTCTTCACCCTGTATCTTGTGTAATCAAGGATGCCAGTGTCTTTGTTTTGTTTGTCTTCACCCTGTATCTTGTGTAATCAAGGTTGCCAGTGTCTTTGTTTTGTTTGTCTTCACACTGTATCTTGTGTAATCAAGGTTGCCAGTGTTATTTGTTTTGTTTGTCTTCACCCTGTATCTTGTGTAATCAAGGTTGCCAGTGTCTTTGTTTTGTTTGTCTTCACACTGTATCTTGTGTAATCAAGGTTGCCAGTGTTATTTGTTTTGTTTGTCTTCACCCTGTATCTTGTGTAATCAAGGTTGCCAGTGTCTTTGTTTTGTTTGTCTTCACCCTGTATCTTGTGTAATCAAGGTTGCCAATGTCTTTGTTTTATTTGTCTTCATCCTGTATCTTGTGTAATCAAGGTTGCCAGTGTCTTTGTTTTGTTTATCTTCACCCTGTATCTTGTGTAATCAAGGTTGCCAGTGTTATTTGTTTTGCTTTTCTTCACCCTGTATCTTGTGTAATCAAGGTTGTCAGTGTCTTTGTTTTGTTTGTCTTCACCCTGTATCTTGTGTAATCAAGGTTGCCAGTGTCTTTGTTTTGTTTGTCTTCACCCTGTATCTTGTGTAATCAAGGTTGCCAGTGTCTTTGCTTTGTTTGTCTTCACACTGTATCTTGTGTAATCAAGGTTGCCAGTGTTATTTGTTTTGTTTGTCTTCACCCTGTATCTTGTGTAATAAAGGTTGCCAGTGTCTTTGTTTTGTTTGTCTTCACACTGTATCTTGTGTAATCAAGGTTGCCAGTGTCTTTGCTTTGTTTGTCTTCACCCTGTATCTTGTGTAATCAAGGTTGCCAGTGTCTTTGTTTTGTTTCTCTTCATCCTGTATCTTGTGTAATCAAGGTTGCCAGTGTCTTTGTTTTGTTTATCTTCACCCTGTATCTTGTGTAATCAAGGTTGCCAGTGTGTTTGTTTTGTTTGTCTTCACACTGTATCTTGTGTAATCAAGGTTGCCAGTGTTATTTGTTTTGTTTGTCTTCACCCTGTATCTTGTGTAATCAAGGTTGCCAGTGTCTTTGTTTTGTTGGTCTTCACCCTGTATTTTGTGTAATCAAGGTTGCCAGTGTCTTTGTTTTGTTTCTCTTCATCCTGTATCTTGTGTAATCAAGGTTGCCAGTGTCTTTGTTTTGTTTATCTTCACCCTGTATCTTGTGTAATCAAGGTTGCCAGTGTCTTTGTTTTGTTTGTCTTCACCCTGTATCTTGTGTAATCAAGGTTGTCAGTGTCTTTGTTTTGTTTGTCTTCACCCTGTATCTTGTGTAATCAAGGTTGCCAGTGTTATTTGTTTTGTTTGTCTTCATCCTGTATCTTGTGTAATCAAGGTTGCCAGTGTCTTTGTTTTGTTTGTCTTCACCCTGTATCTTGTGTAATCAAGGTTGTCAGTGTCTTTGTTTTGTTTGTCTTCACCCTGTATCTTGTGTAATCAAGGTTGCCAGTGTTATTTGTTTTGTTTGTCTTCATCCTGTATCTTGTGTAATCAAGGTTGCCAGTGTCTTTGTTTTGTTTTTCTTCACCCTGTATCTTGTGTAATCAAGGTTGCCAGTGTCTTTGTTTTGTTTGTCTTCACCCTGTATCTTGTGTAATCAAGGTTGTCAGTGTCTTTGTTTTGTTTGTCTTCACCCTGTATCTTGTGTAATCAAGGGTGCCAGTGTTATTTGTTTTGTTTGTCTTCATCCTGTATCTTGTGTAATCAAGGTTGCCAGTGTCTTTGTTTTGTTTGTCTTCACCCTGTATCTTGTGTAATCAAGGTTGCCAGTGTTATTTGTTTTGTTTGTCTTCACCCTGTATCTTGTGTAATCAAGGTTGCCAGTGTTATTTGTTTTGTTTGTCTTCACACTGTATCTTGTGTAATCAAGGTTGCCAGTGTCTTTGTTTTGTTTGTCTTCACACTGTATCTTGTTTATTCAAGGTAGCCAGTGTTATTTGTTTTGTTTGTCTTCACCCTGTATCTTGTGTAATCAAGGTTGCCAGTGTCTTTGTTTTGTTTTTCTTCACCCTGTATCTTGTGTAATCAAGGATGCCAGTGTCTTTGTTTTGTTTGTCTTCACCCTGTATCTTGTGTAATCAAGGTTGCCAGTGTCTTTGTTTTGTTTGTCTTCACACTGTATCTTGTGTAATCAAGGTTGCCAGTGTTATTTGTTTTGTTTGTCTTCACCCTGTATCTTGTGTAATCAAGGTTGCCAGTGTCTTTGTTTTGTTTGTCTTCACACTGTATCTTGTGTAATCAAGGTTGCCAGTGTTATTTGTTTTGTTTGTCTTCACCCTGTATCTTGTGTAATCAAGGTTGCCAGTGTCTTTGTTTTATTTGTCTTCATCCTGTATCTTGTGTAATCAAGGTTGCCAGTGTCTTTGTTTTGTTTATCTTCACCCTGTATCTTGTGTAATCAAGGTTGCCAGTGTTATTTGTTTTGCTTTTCTTCACCCTGTATCTTGTGTAATCAAGGTTGTCAGTGTCTTTGTTTTGTTTCTCTTCACCCAGTATCTTGTGTAATCAAGGTTGCCAGTGTCTTTGTTTTGTTTGTCTTCACACTGTATCTTGTGTAATCAAGGTTGCCAGTGTTATTTTTTTTGTTTGTCTTCACCCTGTATCTTGTGTAATCAAGGTTGCCAGTGTCTTTGTTTTTTGTTTTTCTTCACCCTGTATCTTGTGTAATCAAGGTTGCCAGTGTCTTTGTTTTGTTTTTCTTCACCCTGTATCTTGTGTAATAAAGGTTGCCAGTGTCTTTGTTTTGTTTTTCTTCACACTGTATCTTGTGTAATCAAGGTTCCCAGTGTCTTTGTTTTGTTTGTCTTCACCCTGTATCTTGTGTAATCAAGGTTGCCAGTGTCTTTGTTTTGTTTGTCTTCATCCTGTATCTTGTGTAATCAAGGTTACCAGTGTCTTTGTTTTGTTTGTCTTCATCCTGTATCTTGTGTAATCAAGGTTGCCAGTGTCTTTGTTTTGTTTGTCTTCACCCTGTATCTTGTGTAATCAAGGTTGCCAGTGTTATTTGTTTTGTTTGTCTTCACCCTGTATCTTGTGTAATCAAGGTTGCCAGTGTTATTTGTTTTGTTTGTCTTCACCCTGTATCTTGTGTAATCAAGGTTGCCAGTGTCTTTGTTTTGTTTGTCTTCACACTGTATCTTGTTTATTCAAGGTAGCCAGTGTTATTTGTTTTGTTTGTCTTCACCCTGTATCTTGTGTAATCAAGGTTGCCAGTGTCTTTGTTTTGTTTTTCTTCACCCTGTATCTTGTGTAATCAAGGATGCCAGTGTCTTTGTTTTGTTTGTCTTCACCCTGTATCTTGTGTAATCAAGGTTGCCAGTGTCTTTGTTTTGTTTGTCTTCACACTGTATCTTGTGTAATCAAGGTTGCCAGTGTTATTTGTTTTGTTTGTCTTCACCCTGTATCTTGTGTAATCAAGGTTGCCAGTGTCTTTGTTTTGTTTGTCTTCACACTGTATCTTGTGTAATCAAGGTTGCCAGTGTTATTTGTTTTGTTTGTCTTCACCCTGTATCTTGTGTAATCAAGGTTGCCAGTGTCTTTGTTTTGTTTGTCTTCACCCTGTATCTTGTGTAATCAAGGTTGCCAATGTCTTTGTTTTATTTGTCTTCATCCTGTATCTTGTGTAATCAAGGTTGCCAGTGTCTTTGTTTTGTTTATCTTCACCCTGTATCTTGTGTAATCAAGGTTGCCAGTGTTATTTGTTTTGCTTTTCTTCACCCTGTATCTTGTGTAATCAAGGTTGTCAGTGTCTTTGTTTTGTTTGTCTTCACCCTGTATCTTGTGTAATCAAGGTTGCCAGTGTCTTTGTTTTGTTTGTCTTCACCCTGTATCTTGTGTAATCAAGGTTGCCAGTGTCTTTGCTTTGTTTGTCTTCACACTGTATCTTGTGTAATCAAGGTTGCCAGTGTTATTTGTTTTGTTTGTCTTCACCCTGTATCTTGTGTAATCAAGGTTGCCAGTGTCTTTGTTTTTTGTTTTTCTTCACCCTGTATCTTGTGTAATCAAGGTTGCCAGTGTCTTTGTTTTGTTTTTCTTCACCCTGTATCTTGTGTAATAAAGGTTGCCAGTGTCTTTGTTTTGTTTTTCTTCACCCTGTATCTTGTGTAATCAAGGTTCCCAGTGTCTTTGTTTTGTTTGTCTTCACCCTGTATCTTGTGTAATCAAGGTTGCCAGTGTCTTTGTTTTGTTTGTCTTCATCCTGTATCTTGTGTAATCAAGGTTACCAGTGTCTTTGTTTTGTTTGTCTTCATCCTGTATCTTGTGTAATCAAGGTTGCCAGTGTCTTTGTTTTGTTTGTCTTCACCCTGTATCTTGTGTAATCAAGGTTGCCAGTGTTATTTGTTTTGTTTGTCTTCACCCTGTATCTTGTGTAATCAAGGTTGCCAGTGTTATTTGTTTTGTTTGTCTTCACCCTGTATCTTGTGTAATCAAGGTTGCCAGTGTCTTTGTTTTGTTTGTCTTCACACTGTATCTTGTTTATTCAAGGTAGCCAGTGTTATTTGTTTTGTTTGTCTTCACCCTGTATCTTGTGTAATCAAGGTTGCCAGTGTCTTTGTTTTGTTTTTCTTCACCCTGTATCTTGTGTAATCAAGGATGCCAGTGTCTTTGTTTTGTTTGTCTTCACCCTGTATCTTGTGTAATCAAGGTTGCCAGTGTCTTTGTTTTGTTTGTCTTCACACTGTATCTTGTGTAATCAAGGTTGCCAGTGTTATTTGTTTTGTTTGTCTTCACCCTGTATCTTGTGTAATCAAGGTTGCCAGTGTCTTTGTTTTGTTTGTCTTCACACTGTATCTTGTGTAATCAAGGTTGCCAGTGTTATTTGTTTTGTTTGTCTTCACCCTGTATCTTGTGTAATCAAGGTTGCCAGTGTCTTTGTTTTGTTTGTCTTCACCCTGTATCTTGTGTAATCAAGGTTGCCAATGTCTTTGTTTTATTTGTCTTCATCCTGTATCTTGTGTAATCAAGGTTGCCAGTGTCTTTGTTTTGTTTATCTTCACCCTGTATCTTGTGTAATCAAGGTTGCCAGTGTTATTTGTTTTGCTTTTCTTCACCCTGTATCTTGTGTAATCAAGGTTGTCAGTGTCTTTGTTTTGTTTGTCTTCACCCTGTATCTTGTGTAATCAAGGTTGCCAGTGTCTTTGTTTTGTTTGTCTTCACCCTGTATCTTGTGTAATCAAGGTTGCCAGTGTCTTTGCTTTGTTTGTCTTCACACTGTATCTTGTGTAATCAAGGTTGCCAGTGTTATTTGTTTTGTTTGTCTTCACCCTGTATCTTGTGTAATAAAGGTTGCCAGTGTCTTTGTTTTGTTTGTCTTCACACTGTATCTTGTGTAATCAAGGTTGCCAGTGTCTTTGCTTTGTTTGTCTTCACCCTGTATCTTGTGTAATCAAGGTTGCCAGTGTCTTTGTTTTGTTTCTCTTCATCCTGTATCTTGTGTAATCAAGGTTGCCAGTGTCTTTGTTTTGTTTATCTTCACCCTGTATCTTGTGTAATCAAGGTTGCCAGTGTGTTTGTTTTGTTTGTCTTCACACTGTATCTTGTGTAATCAAGGTTGCCAGTGTTATTTGTTTTGTTTGTCTTCACCCTGTATCTTGTGTAATCAAGGTTGCCAGTGTCTTTGTTTTGTTGGTCTTCACCCTGTATTTTGTGTAATCAAGGTTGCCAGTGTCTTTGTTTTGTTTCTCTTCATCCTGTATCTTGTGTAATCAAGGTTGCCAGTGTCTTTGTTTTGTTTATCTTCACCCTGTATCTTGTGTAATCAAGGTTGTCAGTGTCTTTGTTTTGTTTGTCTTCACCCTGTATCTTGTGTAATCAAGGTTGTCAGTGTCTTTGTTTTGTTTGTCTTCACCCTGTATCTTGTGTAATCAAGGTTGCCAGTGTTATTTGTTTTGTTTGTCTTCATCCTGTATCTTGTGTAATCAAGGTTGCCAGTGTCTTTGTTTTGTTTGTCTTCACCCTGTATCTTGTGTAATCAAGGTTGTCAGTGTCTTTGTTTTGTTTGTCTTCACCCTGTATCTTGTGTAATCAAGGTTGCCAGTGTTATTTGTTTTGTTTGTCTTCATCCTGTATCTTGTGTAATCAAGGTTGCCAGTGTCTTTGTTTTGTTTTTCTTCACCCTGTATCTTGTGTAATCAAGGTTGCCAGTGTCTTTGTTTTGTTTGTCTTCACCCTGTATCTTGTGTAATCAAGGTTGTCAGTGTCTTTGTTTTGTTTGTCTTCACCCTGTATCTTGTGTAATCAAGGGTGCCAGTGTTATTTGTTTTGTTTGTCTTCATCCTGTATCTTGTGTAATCAAGGTTGCCAGTGTCTTTGTTTTGTTTGTCTTCACCCTGTATCTTGTGTAATCAAGGTTGCCAGTGTTATTTGTTTTGTTTGTCTTCACCCTGTATCTTGTGTAATCAAGGTTGCCAGTGTTATTTGTTTTGTTTGTCTTCACACTGTATCTTGTGTAATCAAGGTTGCCAGTGTCTTTGTTTTGTTTGTCTTCACACTGTATCTTGTTTATTCAAGGTAGCCAGTGTTATTTGTTTTGTTTGTCTTCACCCTGTATCTTGTGTAATCAAGGTTGCCAGTGTCTTTGTTTTGTTTTTCTTCACCCTGTATCTTGTGTAATCAAGGATGCCAGTGTCTTTGTTTTGTTTGTCTTCACCCTGTATCTTGTGTAATCAAGGTTGCCAGTGTCTTTGTTTTGTTTGTCTTCACACTGTATCTTGTGTAATCAAGGTTGCCAGTGTTATTTGTTTTCTTTGTCTTCACCCTGTATCTTGTGTAATCAAGGTTGCCAGTGTCTTTGTTTTGTTTGTCTTCACACTGTATCTTGTGTAATCAAGGTTGCCAGTGTTATTTGTTTTGTTTGTCTTCACCCTGTATCTTGTGTAATCAAGGTTGCCAGTGTCTTTGTTTTATTTGTCTTCATCCTGTATCTTGTGTAATCAAGGTTGCCAGTGTCTTTGTTTTGTTTATCTTCACCCTGTATCTTGTGTAATCAAGGTTGCCAGTGTTATTTGTTTTGCTTTTCTTCACCCTGTATCTTGTGTAATCAAGGTTGTCAGTGTCTTTGTTTTGTTTCTCTTCACCCAGTATCTTGTGTAATCAAGGTTGCCAGTGTCTTTGTTTTGTTTGTCTTCACACTGTATCTTGTGTAATCAAGGTTGCCAGTGTTATTTTTTTTGTTTGTCTTCACCCTGTATCTTGTGTAATCAAGGTTGCCAGTGTCTTTGTTTTTTGTTTTTCTTCACCCTGTATCTTGTGTAATCAAGGTTGCCAGTGTCTTTGTTTTGTTTTTCTTCACCCTGTATCTTGTGTAATAAAGGTTGCCAGTGTCTTTGTTTTGTTTTTCTTCACCCTGTATCTTGTGTAATCAAGGTTCCCAGTGTCTTTGTTTTGTTTGTCTTCACCCTGTATCTTGTGTAATCAAGGTTGCCAGTGTCTTTGTTTTGTTTGTCTTCATCCTGTATCTTGTGTAATCAAGGTTACCAGTGTCTTTGTTTTGTTTGTCTTCATCCTGTATCTTGTGTAATCAAGGTTGCCAGTGTTATTTGTTTTGTTTTTCTTCACCCTGTATCTTATGTAATCAAGGTTGCCAGTGTTATTTGTTTTGTTTGTCTTCACCCTGTATCTTGTGTAATCAAGGTTGCCAGTGTTATTTGTTTTGCTTTTCTTCACCCTGTATCTTGTGTAATCAAGGTTGTCAGTGTCTTTGTTTTGTTTCTCTTCACCCAGTATCTTGTGTAATCAAGGTTGCCAGTGTCTTTGTTTTGTTTGTCTTCACTCTGTATCTTGTGTAATCAAGGTTGCCAGTGTTATTTTTGTTGTTTGTCTTCACCCTGTATCTTGTGTAATCAAGGTTGCCAGTGTCTTTGTTTTTTGTTTTTCTTCACCCTGTATCTTGTGTAATCAAGGTTGCCAGTGTCTTTGTTTTGTTTGTCTTCACCCTGTATCTTGTGTAATCAAGGTTGCCAGTGTCTTTGCTTTGTTTGTCTTCACACTGTATCTTGTGTAATCAAGGTTGCCAGTGTTATTTGTTTTGTTTGTCTTCACCCTGTATCTTGTGTAATAAAGGTTGCCAGTGTCTTTGTTTTGTTTGTCTTCACACTGTATCTTGTGTAATCAAGGTTGCCAGTGTCTTTGCTTTGTTTGTCTTCACCCTGTATCTTGTGTAATCAAGGTTGCCAGTGTCTTTGTTTTGTTTCTCTTCATCCTGTATCTTGTATAATCAAGGTTGCCAGTGTCTTTGTTTTGTTTATCTTCACCCTGTATCTTGTGTAATCAAGGTTGCCAGTGTGTTTGTTTTGTTTGTCTTCACCCTGTATCTTGTGTAATCAAGGTTGCCAGTGTCTTTGTTTTATTTGTCTTCATCCTGTATCTTGTGTTATCAAGGTTGCCAGTGTCTTTGTTTTGTTTATCTTCACCCTGTATCTTGTGTAATCAAGGTTGCCAGTGTTATTTGTTTTGCTTTTCTTCACCCTGTATCTTGTGTAATCAAGGTTGTCAGTGTCTTTGTTTTGTTGGTCTTCACCCTGTATTTTGTGTAATCAAGGTTGCCAGTGTCATTGTTTTGTTTCTCTTCATCCTGTATCTTGTGTAATCAAGGTTGCCAGTGTCTTTGTTTTGTTTATCTTCACCCTGTATCTTGTGTAATCAAGGTTGCCAGTGTCTTTGTTTTGTTTGTCTTCACCCTGTATCTTGTGTAATCAAGGTTGCCAGTGTCTTTGTTTTGTTTGTCTTCACCCTGTATCTTGTGTAATCAAGGTTGTCAGTGTCTTTGTTTTGTTTGTCTTCACCCTGTATCTTGTGTACTCAAGGTTGCCAGTGTTATTTGTTTTGTTTGTCTTCATCCTGTATCTTGTGTAATCAAGGTTGCCAGTGTCTTTGTTTTGTTTTTCTTCACCCTGTATCTTGTGTAATCAAGGTTGCCAGTGTCTTTGTTTTGTTTGTCTTCACCCTGTATCTTGTGTAATCAAGGTTGCCAGTGTCTTTGTTTTGTTTGTCTTCACACTGTATCTTGTGTAATCAAGGTTGCCAGTGTCTTTGTTTTGTTTGTCTTCACCCTGTATCTTGTTTATTCAAGGTTGCCAGTGTTATTTGTTTTGTTTGTCTTCACCCTGTATCTTGTGTAATCAAGGTTGCCAGTGTCTTTGTTCTGTTTGTCTTCACACTGTATCTTGTGTAATCAAGGTTGCCAGTGTTATTTGTTTTGTTTGTCTTCACCCTGTATCTTGTGTAATCAAGGTTGCCAGTGTTATTTGCTTTGTTTGTCTTCACCCTGTATCTTGTGTAATCAAGGTTGCCAGTGTCTTTGTTTTGTTTTTCTTCACCCTGTATCTTGTGTAATCAAGGATGCCAGTGTCTTTGTTTTGTTTGTCTTCACCCTGTATCTTGTGTAATCAAGGTTGCCAGTGTCTTTGTTTTGTTTGTCTTCACCCTGTATCTTGTGTAATCAAGGTTGCCAGTGTTATTTGTTTTGTTTGTCTTCACCCTGTATCTTGTGTAATCAAGGTTGCCAGTGTCTTTGTTTTGTTTGTCTTCACACTGTATCTTGTGTAATCAAGGTTGCCAGTGTTATTTGTTTTGTTTGTCTTCACCCTGTATCTTGTGTAATCAAGGTTGCCAGTGTCTTTGTTTTATTTGTCTTCATCCTGTATCTTGTGTAATCAAGGTTGCCAGTGTCTTTGTTTTGTTTATCTTCACCCTGTATCTTGTGTAATCAAGGTTGCCAGTGTTATTTGTTTTGCTTTTCTTCACCCTGTATCTTGTGTAATCAAGGTTGTCAGTGTCTTTGTTTTGTTTCTCTTCACCCAGTATCTTGTGTAATCAAGGTTGCCAGTGTCTTTGTTTTGTTTGTCTTCACACTGTATCTTGTGTAATCAAGGTTGCCAGTGTTATTTTTTTTGTTTGTCTTCACCCTGTATCTTGTGTAATCAAGGTTGCCAGTGTCTTTGTTTTTTGTTTTTCTTCACCCTGTATCTTGTGTAATCAAGGTTGCCAGTGTCTTTGTTTTGTTTTTCTTCACCCTGTATCTTGTGTAATAAAGGTTGCCAGTGTCTTTGTTTTGTTTTTCTTCACCCTGTATCTTGTGTAATCAAGGTTCCCAGTGTCTTTGTTTTGTTTGTCTTCACCCTGTATCTTGTGTAATCAAGGTTGCCAGTGTCTTTGTTTTGTTTGTCTTCATCCTGTATCTTGTGTAATCAAGGTTACCAGTGTCTTTGCTTTGTTTGTCTTCATCCTGTATCTTGTGTAATCAAGGTTGCCAGTGTTATTTGTTTTGTTTTTCTTCACCCTGTATCTTATGTAATCAAGGTTGCCAGTGTTATTTGTTTTGTTTGTCTTCACCCTGTATCTTGTGTAATCAAGGTTGCCAGTGTTATTTGTTTTGCTTTTCTTCACCCTGTATCTTGTGTAATCAAGGTTGTCAGTGTCTTTGTTTTGTTTCTCTTCACCCAGTATCTTGTGTAATCAAGGTTGCCAGTGTCTTTGTTTTGTTTGTCTTCACTCTGTATCTTGTGTAATCAAGGTTGCCAGTGTTATTTTTGTTGTTTGTCTTCACCCTGTATCTTGTGTAATCAAGGTTGCCAGTGTCTTTGTTTTTTGTTTTTCTTCACCCTGTATCTTGTGTAATCAAGGTTGCCAGTGTCTTTGTTTTGTTTGTCTTCACCCTGTATCTTGTGTAATCAAGGTTGCCAGTGTCTTTGCTTTGTTTGTCTTCACACTGTATCTTGTGTAATCAAGGTTGCCAGTGTTATTTGTTTTGTTTGTCTTCACCCTGTATCTTGTGTAATAAAGGTTGCCAGTGTCTTTGTTTTGTTTGTCTTCACACTGTATCTTGTGTAATCAAGGTTGCCAGTGTCTTTGCTTTGTTTGTCTTCACCCTGTATCTTGTGTAATCAAGGTTGCCAGTGTCTTTGTTTTGTTTCTCTTCATCCTGTATCTTGTATAATCAAGGTTGCCAGTGTCTTTGTTTTGTTTATCTTCACCCTGTATCTTGTGTAATCAAGGTTGCCAGTGTGTTTGTTTTGTTTGTCTTCACCCTGTATCTTGTGTAATCAAGGTTGCCAGTGTCTTTGTTTTATTTGTCTTCATCCTGTATCTTGTGTAATCAAGGTTCCCAGTGTCTTTGTTTTGTTTATCTTCACACTGTATCTTGTGTAATCAAGGTTGCCAGTGTTATTTGTTTTGTTTGTCTTCACCCTGTATCTTGTGTAATCAAGGTTGCCAGTGTTATTTGCTTTGTTTGTCTTCACCCTGTATCTTGTGTAATCAAGGTTGCCAGTGTCTTTGTTTTGTTTGTCTTCACACTGTATCTTGTTTATTCAAGGTAGCCAGTGTTATTTGTTTTGTTTGTCTTCACCCTGTATCTTGTGTAATCAAGGTTGCCAGTGTCTTTGTTTTGTTTTTCTTCACCCTGTATCTTGTGTAATCAAGGATGCCAGTGTCTTTGTTTTGTTTGTCTTCACCCTGTATCTTGTGTAATCAAGGTTGCCAGTGTCTTTGTTTTGTTTGTCTTCACCCTGTATCTTGTGTAATCAAGGTTGCCAGTGTTATTTGTTTTGTTTGTCTTCACCCTGTATCTTGTGTAATCAAGGTTGCCAGTGTCTTTGTTTTGTTTGTCTTCACACTGTATCTTGTGTAATCAAGGTTGCCAGTGTTATTTGTTTTGTTTGTCTTCACCCTGTATCTTGTGTAATCAAGGTTGCCAGTGTCTTTGTTTTATTTGTCTTCATCCTGTATCTTGTGTAATCAAGGTTGCCAGTGTCTTTGTTTTGTTTATCTTCACCCTGTATCTTGTGTAATCAAGGTTGCCAGTGTTATTTGTTTTGCTTTTCTTCACCCTGTATCTTGTGTAATCAAGGTTGTCAGTGTCTTTGTTTTGTTTCTCTTCACCCAGTATCTTGTGTAATCAAGGTTGCCAGTGTCTTTGTTTTGTTTGTCTTCACACTGTATCTTGTGTAATCAAGGTTGCCAGTGTTATTTTTTTTGTTTGTCTTCACCCTGTATCTTGTGTAATCAAGGTTGCCAGTGTCTTTGTTTTTTGTTTTTCTTCACCCTGTATCTTGTGTAATCAAGGTTGCCAGTGTCTTTGTTTTGTTTTTCTTCACCCTGTATCTTGTGTAATAAAGGTTGCCAGTGTCTTTGTTTTGTTTTTCTTCACCCTGTATCTTGTGTAATCAAGGTTCCCAGTGTCTTTGTTTTGTTTGTCTTCACCCTGTATCTTGTGTAATCAAGGTTGCCAGTGTCTTTGTTTTGTTTGTCTTCATCCTGTATCTTGTGTAATCAAGGTTACCAGTGTCTTTGTTTTGTTTGTCTTCATCCTGTATCTTGTGTAATCAAGGTTGCCAGTGTTATTTGTTTTGTTTTTCTTCACCCTGTATCTTATGTAATCAAGGTTGCCAGTGTTATTTGTTTTGTTTGTCTTCACCCTGTATCTTGTGTAATCAAGGTTGCCAGTGTTATTTGTTTTGCTTTTCTTCACCCTGTATCTTGTGTAATCAAGGTTGTCAGTGTCTTTGTTTTGTTTCTCTTCACCCAGTATCTTGTGTAATCAAGGTTGCCAGTGTCTTTGTTTTGTTTGTCTTCACTCTGTATCTTGTGTAATCAAGGTTGCCAGTGTTATTTTTGTTGTTTGTCTTCACCCTGTATCTTGTGTAATCAAGGTTGCCAGTGTCTTTGTTTTTTGTTTTTCTTCACCCTGTATCTTGTGTAATCAAGGTTGCCAGTGTCTTTGTTTTGTTTGTCTTCACCCTGTATCTTGTGTAATCAAGGTTGCCAGTGTCTTTGCTTTGTTTGTCTTCACACTGTATCTTGTGTAATCAAGGTTGCCAGTGTTATTTGTTTTGTTTGTCTTCACCCTGTATCTTGTGTAATAAAGGTTGCCAGTGTCTTTGTTTTGTTTGTCTTCACACTGTATCTTGTGTAATCAAGGTTGCCAGTGTCTTTGCTTTGTTTGTCTTCACCCTGTATCTTGTGTAATCAAGGTTGCCAGTGTCTTTGTTTTGTTTCTCTTCATCCTGTATCTTGTATAATCAAGGTTGCCAGTGTCTTTGTTTTGTTTATCTTCACCCTGTATCTTGTGTAATCAAGGTTGCCAGTGTGTTTGTTTTGTTTGTCTTCACCCTGTATCTTGTGTAATCAAGGTTGCCAGTGTCTTTGTTTTATTTGTCTTCATCCTGTATCTTGTGTAATCAAGGTTGCCAGTGTCTTTGTTTTGTTTATCTTCACCCTGTATCTTGTGTAATCAAGGTTGCCAGTGTTATTTGTTTTGCTTTTCTTCACCCTGTATCTTGTGTAATCAAGGTTGTCAGTGTCTTTGTTTTGTTTCTCTTCACCCAGTATCTTGTGTAATCAAGGTTGCCAGTGTCTTTGTTTTGTTTGTCTTCACACTGTATCTTGTGTAATCAAGGTTGCCAGTGTTATTTTTTTTGTTTGTCTTCACCCTGTATCTTGTGTAATCAAGGTTGCCAGTGTCTTTGTTTTTTGTTTTTCTTCACCCTGTATCTTGTGTAATCAAGGTTGCCAGTGTCTTTGTTTTGTTTTTCTTCACCCTGTATCTTGTGTAATAAAGGTTGCCAGTGTCTTTGTTTTGTTTTTCTTCACACTGTATCTTGTGTAATCAAGGTTCCCAGTGTCTTTGTTTTGTTTGTCTTCACCCTGTATCTTGTGTAATCAAGGTTGCCAGTGTCTTTGTTTTGTTTGTCTTCATCCTGTATCTTGTGTAATCAAGGTTACCAGTGTCTTTGTTTTGTTTGTCTTCATCCTGTATCTTGTGTAATCAAGGTTGCCAGTGTTATTTGTTTTGTTTTTCTTCACCCTGTATCTTATGTAATCAAGGTTGCCAGTGTTATTTGTTTTGTTTGTCTTCACCCTGTATCTTGTGTAATCAAGGTTGCCAGTGTTATTTGTTTTGCTTTTCTTCACCCTGTATCTTGTGTAATCAAGGTTGTCAGTGTCTTTGTTTTGTTTCTCTTCACCCAGTATCTTGTGTAATCAAGGTTGCCAGTGTCTTTGTTTTGTTTGTCTTCACTCTGTATCTTGTGTAATCAAGGTTGCCAGTGTTATTTTTGTTGTTTGTCTTCACCCTGTATCTTGTGTAATCAAGGTTGCCAGTGTCTTTGTTTTTTGTTTTTCTTCACCCTGTATCTTGTGTAATCAAGGTTGCCAGTGTCTTTGTTTTGTTTGTCTTCACCCTGTATCTTGTGTAATCAAGGTTGACAGTGTCTTTGCTTTGTTTGTCTTCACACTGTATCTTGTGTAATCAAGGTTGCCAGTGTTATTTGTTTTGTTTGTCTTCACCCTGTATCTTGTGTAATAAAGGTTGCCAGTGTCTTTGTTTTGTTTGTCTTCACACTGTATCTTGTGTAATCAAGGTTGCCAGTGTCTTTGTTTTGTTTGTCTTCACCCTGTATCTTGTGTAATCAAGGTTGCCAGTGTCTTTGTTTTGTTTCTCTTCATCCTGTATCTTGTATAATCAAGGTTGCCAGTGTCTTTGTTTTGTTTATCTTCACCCTGTATCTTGTGTAATCAAGGTTGCCAGTGTGTTTGTTTTGTTTGTCTTCACACTGTATCTTGTGTAATCAAGGTTGCCAGTGTTATTTGTTTTGTTTGTCTTCACCCTGTATCTTGTGTAATCAAGGTTGCCAGTGTCTTTGTTTTGTTGGTCTTCACCCTGTATTTTGTGTAATCAAGGTTGCCAGTGTCTTTGTTTTGTTTCTCTTCATCCTGTATCTTGTGTAATCAAGGTTGCCAGTGTCTTTGTTTTGTTTATCTTCACCCTGTATCTTGTGTAATCAAGGTTGCCAGTGTCTTTGTTTTGTTTGTCTTCACCCTGTATCTTGTGTAATCAAGGTTGTCAGTGTCTTTGTTTTGTTTGTCTTCACCCTGTATCTTGTGTAATCAAGGTTGCCAGTGTTATTTGTTTTGTTTGTCTTCATCCTGTATCTTGTGTAATCAAGGTTGCCAGTGTCTTTGTTTTGTTTGTCTTCACCCTGTATCTTGTGTAATCAAGGTTGTCAGTGTCTTTGTTTTGTTTGTCTTCACCCTGTATCTTGTGTAATCAAGGTTCCCAGTGTTATTTGTTTTGTTTGTCTTCATCCTGTATCTTGTGTAATCAAGGTTGCCAGTGTCTTTGTTTTGTTTTTCTTCACCCTGTATCTTGTGTAATCAAGGTTGCCAGTGTCTTTGTTTTGTTTGTCTTCACCCTGTATCTTGTGTAATCAAGGTTGTCAGTGTCTTTGTTTTGTTTGTCTTCACCCTGTATCTTGTGTAATCAAGGTTGCCAGTGTTATTTGTTTTGTTTGTCTTCATCCTGTATCTTGTGTAATCAAGGTTGCCAGTGTTATTTGTTTTGTTTGTCTTCACCCTGTATCTTGTGTAATCAAGGTTGCCAGTGTCTTTGTTTTGTTTGTCTTCACACTGTATCTTGTTTATTCAAGGTAGCCAGTGTTATTTGTTTTGTTTGTCTTCACCCTGTATCTTGTGTAATCAAGGTTGCCAGTGTCTTTGTTTTGTTTTTCTTCACCCTGTATCTTGTGTAATCAAGGATGCCAGTGTCTTTGTTTTGTTTGTCTTCACCCTGTATCTTGTGTAATCAAGGTTGCCAGTGTCTTTGTTTTGTTTGTCTTCACACTGTATCTTGTGTAATCAAGGTTGCCAGTGTTATTTGTTTTGTTTGTCTTCACCCTGTATCTTGTGTAATCAAGGTTGCCAGTGTCTTTGTTTTGTTTGTCTTCACACTGTATCTTGTGTAATCAAGGTTGCCAGTGTTATTTGTTTTGTTTGTCTTCACCCTGTATCTTGTGTAATCAAGGTTGCCAGTGTCTTTGTTTTATTTGTCTTCATCCTGTATCTTGTGTAATCAAGGTTGCCAGTGTCTTTGTTTTGTTTATCTTCACCCTGTATCTTGTGTAATCAAGGTTGCCAGTGTTATTTGTTTTGCTTTTCTTCACCCTGTATCTTGTGTAATCAAGGTTGTCAGTGTCTTTGTTTTGTTTCTCTTCACCCAGTATCTTGTGTAATCAAGGTTGCCAGTGTCTTTGTTTTGTTTGTCTTCACACTGTATCTTGTGTAATCAAGGTTGCCAGTGTTATTTTTTTTGTTTGTCTTCACCCTGTATCTTGTGTAATCAAGGTTGCCAGTGTCTTTGTTTTTTGTTTTTCTTCACCCTGTATCTTGTGTAATCAAGGTTGCCAGTGTCTTTGTTTTGTTTTTCTTCACCCTGTATCTTGTGTAATAAAGGTTGCCAGTGTCTTTGTTTTGTTTTTCTTCACCCTGTATCTTGTGTAATCAAGGTTCCCAGTGTCTTTGTTTTGTTTGTCTTCATCCTGTATCTTGTGTAATCAAGGTTACCAGTGTCTTTGTTTTGTTTGTCTTCATCCTGTATCTTGTGTAATCAAGGTTGCCAGTGTTATTTGTTTTGTTTTTCTTCACCCTGTATCTTATGTAATCAAGGTTGCCAGTGTTATTTGTTTTGTTTGTCTTCACCCTGTATCTTGTGTAATCAAGGTTGCCAGTGTTATTTGTTTTGCTTTTCTTCACCCTGTATCTTGTGTAATCAAGGTTGTCAGTGTCTTTGTTTTGTTTCTCTTCACCCAGTATCTTGTGTAATCAAGGTTGCCAGTGTCTTTGTTTTGTTTGTCTTCACTCTGTATCTTGTGTAATCAAGGTTGCCAGTGTTATTTTTGTTGTTTGTCTTCACCCTGTATCTTGTGTAATCAAGGTTGCCAGTGTCTTTGTTTTTTGTTTTTCTTCACCCTGTATCTTGTGTAATCAAGGTTGCCAGTGTCTTTGTTTTGTTTGTCTTCACCCTGTATCTTGTGTAATCAAGGTTGCCAGTGTCTTTGCTTTGTTTGTCTTCACACTGTATCTTGTGTAATCAAGGTTGCCAGTGTTATTTGTTTTGTTTCTCTTCACCCTGTATCTTGTGTAATAAAGGTTGCCAGTGTCTTTGTTTTGTTTGTCTTCACACTGTATCTTGTGTAATCAAGGTTGCCAGTGTCTTTGCTTTGTTTGTCTTCACCCTGTATCTTGTGTAATCAAGGTTGCCAGTGTCTTTGTTTTGTTTCTCTTCATCCTGTATCTTGTATAATCAAGGTTGCCAGTGTCTTTGTTTTGTTTATCTTCACCCTGTATCTTGTGTAATCAAGGTTGCCAGTGTGTTTGTTTTGTTTGTCTTCACCCTGTATCTTGTGTAATCAAGGTTGCCAGTGTCTTTGTTTTATTTGTCTTCATCCTGTATCTTGTGTAATCAAGGTTGCCAGTGTCTTTGTTTTGTTTATCTTCACCCTGTATCTTGTGTAATCAAGGTTGCCAGTGTTATTTGTTTTGCTTTTCTTCACCCTGTATCTTGTGTAATCAAGGTTGTCAGTGTCTTTGTTTTGTTTCTCTTCACCCAGTATCTTGTGTAATCAAGGTTGCCAGTGTCTTTGTTTTGTTTGTCTTCACACTGTATCTTGTGTAATCAAGGTTGCCAGTGTTATTTTTTTTGTTTGTCTTCACCCTGTATCTTGTGTAATCAAGGTTGCCAGTGTCTTTGTTTTGTTTGTCTTCACCCTGTATCTTGTGTAATCAAGGTTGCCAGTGTCTTTGTTTTGTTTTTCTTCACCCTGTATCTTGTGTAATAAAGGTTGCCAGTGTCTTTGTTTTGTTTTTCTTCACCCTGTATCTTGTGTAATCAAGGTTCCCAGTGTCTTTGTTTTGTTTGTCTTCACCCTGTATCTTGTGTAATCAAGGTTGCCAGTGTCTTTGTTTTGTTTGTCTTCATCCTGTATCTTGTGTAATCAAGGTTACCAGTGTCTTTGTTTTGTTTGTCTTCATCCTGTATCTTGTGTAATCAAGGTTGCCAGTGTTATTTGTTTTGTTTTTCTTCACCCTGTATCTTATGTAATCAAGGTTGCCAGTGTTATTTGTTTTGTTTGTCTTCACCCTGTATCTTGTGTAATCAAGGTTGCCAGTGTTATTTGTTTTGCTTTTCTTCACCCTGTATCTTGTGTAATCAAGGTTGTCAGTGTCTTTGTTTTGTTTCTCTTCACCCAGTATCTTGTGTAATCAAGGTTGCCAGTGTCTTTGTTTTGTTTGTCTTCACTCTGTATCTTGTGTAATCAAGGTTGCCAGTGTTATTTTTGTTGTTTGTCTTCACCCTGTATCTTGTGTAATCAAGGTTGCCAGTGTCTTTGTTTTTTGTTTTTCTTCACCCTGTATCTTGTGTAATCAAGGTTGCCAGTGTCTTTGTTTTGTTTGTCTTCACCCTGTATCTTGTGTAATCAAGGTTGCCAGTGTCTTTGCTTTGTTTGTCTTCACACTGTATCTTGTGTAATCAAGGTTGCCAGTGTTATTTGTTTTGTTTGTCTTCACCCTGTATCTTGTGTAATAAAGGTTGCCAGTGTCTTTGTTTTGTTTGTCTTCACACTGTATCTTGTGTAATCAAGGTTGCCAGTGTCTTTGCTTTGTTTGTCTTCACCCTGTATCTTGTGTAATCAAGGTTGCCAGTGTCTTTGTTTTGTTTCTCTTCATCCTGTATCTTGTATAATCAAGGTTGCCAGTGTCTTTGTTTTGTTTATCTTCACCCTGTATCTTGTGTAATCAAGGTTGCCAGTGTGTTTGTTTTGTTTGTCTTCACACTGTATCTTGTGTAATCAAGGTTGCCAGTGTTATTTGTTTTGTTTGTCTTCACCCTGTATCTTGTGTAATCAAGGTTGCCAGTGTCTTTGTTTTGTTGGTCTTCACCCTGTATTTTGTGTAATCAAGGTTGCCAGTGTCTTTGTTTTGTTTCTCTTCATCCTGTATCTTGTGTAATCAAGGTTGCCAGTGTCTTTGTTTTGTTTATCTTCACCCTGTATCTTGTGTAATCAAGGTTGCCAGTGTCTTTGTTTTGTTTGTCTTCACCCTGTATCTTGTGTAATCAAGGTTGTCAGTGTCTTTGTTTTGTTTGTCTTCACCCTGTATCTTGTGTAATCAAGGTTGCCAGTGTTATTTGTTTTGTTTGTCTTCATCCTGTATCTTGTGTAATCAAGGTTGCCAGTGTCTTTGTTTTGTTTGTCTTCACCCTGTATCTTGTGTAATCAAGGTTCCCAGTGTCTTTGTTTTGTTTGTCTTCACCCTGTATCTTGTGTAATCAAGGTTGCCAGTGTCTTTGTTTTGTTTGTCTTCATCCTGTATCTTGTGTAATCAAGGTTACCAGTGTCTTTGTTTTGTTTGTCTTCATCCTGTATCTTGTGTAATCAAGGTTGCCAGTGTTATTTGTTTTGTTTTTCTTCACCCTGTATCTTATGTAATCAAGGTTGCCAGTGTTATTTGTTTTGTTTGTCTTCACCCTGTATCTTGTGTAATCAAGGTTGCCAGTGTTATTTGTTTTGCTTTTCTTAACCCTGTATCTTGTGTAATCAAGGTTGTCAGTGTCTTTGTTTTGTTTCTCTTCACCCAGTATCTTGTGTAATCAAGGTTGCCAGTGTCTTTGTTTTGTTTGTCTTCACTCTGTATCTTGTGTAATCAAGGTTGCCAGTGTTATTTTTGTTGTTTGTCTTCACCCTGTATCTTGTGTAATCAAGGTTGCCAGTGTCTTTGTTTTTTGTTTTTCTTCACCCTGTATCTTGTGTAATCAAGGTTGCCAGTGTCTTTGTTTTGTTTGTCTTCACCCTGTATCTTGTGTAATCAAGGTTGCCAGTGTCTTTGCTTTGTTTATCTTCACACTGTATCTTGTGTAATCAAGGTTGCCAGTGTTATTTGTTTTGTTTGTCTTCACCCTGTATCTTGTGTAATAAAGGTTGCCAGTGTCTTTGTTTTGTTTGTCTTCACACTGTATCTTGTGTAATCAAGGTTGCCAGTGTCTTTGCTTTGTTTGTCTTCACCCTGTATCTTGTGTAATCAAGGTTGCCAGTGTCTTTGTTTTGTTTCTCTTCATCCTGTTTCTTGTATAATCAAGGTTGCCAGTGTCTTTGTTTTGTTTATCTTCACCCTGTATCTTGTGTAATCAAGGTTGCCAGTGTGTTTGTTTTGTTTGTCTTCACACTGTATCTTGTGTAATCAAGGTTGCCAGTGTTATTTGTTTTGTTTGTCTTCACCCTGTATCTTGTGTAATCAAGGTTGCCAGTGTCTTTGTTTTGTTGGTCTTCACCCTGTATTTTGTGTAATCAAGGTTGCCAGTGTCTTTGTTTTGTTTCTCTTCATCCTGTATCTTGTGTAATCAAGGTTGCCAGTGTCTTTGTTTTGTTTATCTTCACCCTGTATCTTGTGTAATCAAGGTTGCCAGTGTCTTTGTTTTGTTTGTCTTCACCCTGTATCTTGTGTAATCAAGGTTGTCAGTGTCTTTGTTTTGTTTGTCTTCACCCTGTATCTTGTGTAATCAAGGTTGCCAGTGTTATTTGTTTTGTTTGTCTTCATCCTGTATCTTGTGTAATCAAGGTTGCCAGTGTCTTTGTTTTGTTTGTCTTCACCCTGTATCTTGTGTAATCAAGGTTGTCAGTGTCTTTGTTTTGTTTGTCTTCACCCTGTATCTTGTGTAATCAAGGTTCCCAGTGTTATTTGTTTTGTTTGTCTTCATCCTGTATCTTGTGTAATCAAGGTTGCCAGTGTCTTTGTTTTGTTTTTCTTCACCCTGTATCTTGTGTAATCAAGGTTGCCAGTGTCTTTGTTTTGTTTGTCTTCACCCTGTATCTTGTGTAATCAAGGTTGTCAGTGTCTTTGTTTTGTTTTTCTTCACCCTGTATCTTGTGTAATCAAGGTTCCCAGTGTCTTTGTTTTGTTTGTCTTCACCCTGTATCTTGTGTAATCAAGGTTGCCAGTGTCTTTGTTTTGTTTGTCTTCATCCTGTATCTTGTGTAATCAAGGTTACCAGTGTCTTTGTTTTGTTTGTCTTCATCCTGTATCTTGTGTAATCAAGGTTGCCAGTGTTATTTGTTTTGTTTTTCTTCACCCTGTATCTTATGTAATCAAGGTTGCCAGTGTTATTTGTTTTGTTTGTCTTCACCCTGTATCTTGTGTAATCAAGGTTGCCAGTGTTATTTGTTTTGCTTTTCTTCACCCTGTATCTTGTGTAATCAAGGTTGTCAGTGTCTTTGTTTTGTTTCTCTTCACCCAGTATCTTGTGTAATCAAGGTTGCCAGTGTCTTTGTTTTGTTTGTCTTCACTCTGTATCTTGTGTAATCAAGGTTGCCAGTGTTATTTTTGTTGTTTGTCTTCACCCTGTATCTTGTGTAATCAAGGTTGCCAGTGTCTTTGTTTTTTGTTTTTCTTCACCCTGTATCTTGTGTAATCAAGGTTGCCAGTGTCTTTGTTTTGTTTGTCTTCACCCTGTATCTTGTGTAATCAAGGTTGCCAGTGTCTTTGCTTTGTTTGTCTTCACACTGTATCTTGTGTAATCAAGGTTGCCAGTGTTATTTGTTTTGTTTGTCTTCACCCTGTATCTTGTGTAATAAAGGTTGCCAGTGTCTTTGTTTTGTTTGTCTTCACACTGTATCTTGTGTAATCAAGGTTGCCAGTGTCTTTGCTTTGTTTGTCTTCACCCTGTATCTTGTGTAATCAAGGTTGCCAGTGTCTTTGTTTTGTTTCTCTTCATCCTGTATCTTGTATAATCAAGGTTGCCAGTGTCTTTGTTTTGTTTATCTTCACCCTGTATCTTGTGTAATCAAGGTTGCCAGTGTGTTTGTTTTGTTTGTCTTCACACTGTATCTTGTGTAATCAAGGTTGCCAGTGTTATTTGTTTTGTTTGTCTTCACCCTGTATCTTGTGTAATCAAGGTTGCCAGTGTCTTTGTTTTGTTGGTCTTCACCCTGTATTTTGTGTAATCAAGGTTGCCAGTGTCTTTGTTTTGTTTCTCTTCATCCTGTATCTTGTGTAATCAAGGTTGCCAGTGTCTTTGTTTTGTTTATCTTCACCCTGTATCTTGTGTAATCAAGGTTGCCAGTGTCTTTGTTTTGTTTGTCTTCACCCTGTATCTTGTGTAATCAAGGTTGTCAGTGTCTTTGTTTTGTTTGTCTTCACCCTGTATCTTGTGTAATCAAGGTTGCCAGTGTTATTTGTTTTGTTTGTCTTCATCCTGTATCTTGTGTAATCAAGGTTGCCAGTGTCTTTGTTTTGTTTGTCTTCACCCTGTATCTTGTGTAATCAAGGTTCCCAGTGTCTTTGTTTTGTTTGTCTTCACCCTGTATCTTGTGTAATCAAGGTTGCCAGTGTCTTTGTTTTGTTTGTCTTCATCCTGTATCTTGTGTAATCAAGGTTACCAGTGTCTTTGTTTTGTTTGTCTTCATCCTGTATCTTGTGTAATCAAGGTTGCCAGTGTTATTTGTTTTGTTTTTCTTCACCCTGTATCTTATGTAATCAAGGTTGCCAGTGTTATTTGTTTTGTTTGTCTTCACCCTGTATCTTGTGTAATCAAGGTTGCCAGTGTTATTTGTTTTGCTTTTCTTAACCCTGTATCTTGTGTAATCAAGGTTGTCAGTGTCTTTGTTTTGTTTCTCTTCACCCAGTATCTTGTGTAATCAAGGTTGCCAGTGTCTTTGTTTTGTTTGTCTTCACTCTGTATCTTGTGTAATCAAGGTTGCCAGTGTTATTTTTGTTGTTTGTCTTCACCCTGTATCTTGTGTAATCAAGGTTGCCAGTGTCTTTGTTTTTTGTTTTTCTTCACCCTGTATCTTGTGTAATCAAGGTTGCCAGTGTCTTTGTTTTGTTTGTCTTCACCCTGTATCTTGTGTAATCAAGGTTGCCAGTGTCTTTGCTTTGTTTATCTTCACACTGTATCTTGTGTAATCAAGGTTGCCAGTGTTATTTGTTTTGTTTGTCTTCACCCTGTATCTTGTGTAATAAAGGTTGCCAGTGTCTTTGTTTTGTTTGTCTTCACACTGTATCTTGTGTAATCAAGGTTGCCAGTGTCTTTGCTTTGTTTGTCTTCACCCTGTATCTTGTGTAATCAAGGTTGCCAGTGTCTTTGTTTTGTTTCTCTTCATCCTGTTTCTTGTATAATCAAGGTTGCCAGTGTCTTTGTTTTGTTTATCTTCACCCTGTATCTTGTGTAATCAAGGTTGCCAGTGTGTTTGTTTTGTTTGTCTTCACACTGTATCTTGTGTAATCAAGGTTGCCAGTGTTATTTGTTTTGTTTGTCTTCACCCTGTATCTTGTGTAATCAAGGTTGCCAGTGTCTTTGTTTTGTTGGTCTTCACCCTGTATTTTGTGTAATCAAGGTTGCCAGTGTCTTTGTTTTGTTTCTCTTCATCCTGTATCTTGTGTAATCAAGGTTGCCAGTGTCTTTGTTTTGTTTATCTTCACCCTGTATCTTGTGTAATCAAGGTTGCCAGTGTCTTTGTTTTGTTTGTCTTCACCCTGTATCTTGTGTAATCAAGGTTGTCAGTGTCTTTGTTTTGTTTGTCTTCACCCTGTATCTTGTGTAATCAAGGTTGCCAGTGTTATTTGTTTTGTTTGTCTTCATCCTGTATCTTGTGTAATCAAGGTTGCCAGTGTCTTTGTTTTGTTTGTCTTCACCCTGTATCTTGTGTAATCAAGGTTGTCAGTGTCTTTGTTTTGTTTGTCTTCACCCTGTATCTTGTGTAATCAAGGTTCCCAGTGTTATTTGTTTTGTTTGTCTTCATCCTGTATCTTGTGTAATCAAGGTTGCCAGTGTCTTTGTTTTGTTTTTCTTCACCCTGTATCTTGTGTAATCAAGGTTGCCAGTGTCTTTGTTTTGTTTGTCTTCACCCTGTATCTTGTGTAATCAAGGTTGTCAGTGTCTTTGTTTTGTTTGTCTTCACCCTGTATCTTGTGTAATCAAGGTTGCCAGTGTTATTTGTTTTGTTTGTCTTCATCCTGTATCTTGTGTAATCAAGGTTGCCAGTGTCTTTGTTTTGTTTGTCTTCACCCTGTATCTTGTGTAATCAAGGTTGCCAGTGTTATTTGTTTTGTTTGTCTTCACCCTGTATCTTGTGTAATCAAGGTTGCCAGTGTTATTTGTTTTGTTTGACTTCACCCTGTATCTTGTGTAATCAAGGTTGCCAGTGTCTTTGTTTTGTTTTTCTTCACCCTGTATCTTGTGTAATCAAGGATGCCAGTGTCTTTGTTTTGTTTGTCTTCACCCTGTATCTTGTGCAATCAAGGTTGCCAGTGTCTTTGTTTTGTTTGTCTTCACACTGTATCTTGTGTAATCAAGGTTGCCAGTGTTATTTGTTTTGTTTGTCTTCACCCTGTATCTTGTGTAATCAAGGTTGCCAGTGTCTTTGTTTTGTTTGTCTTCACACTGTATCTTGTGTAATCAAGGTTGCCAGTGTTATTTGTTTTGTTTGTCTTCACCCTGTATCTTGTGTAATCAAGGTTGCCAGTGTCTTTGTTTTGTTTGTCTTCACCCTGTATCTTGTGTAATCAAGGTTGCCAGTGTCTTTGTTTTATTTGTCTTCATCCTGTATCTTGTGTAATCAAGGTTGCCAGTGTCTTTGTTTTGTTTGTCTTCACCCTGTATCTTGTGTAATCAAGGTTGCCAGTGTTATTTGTTTTGCTTTTCTTCACCCTGTATCTTGTGTAATCAAGGTTGTCAGTGTCTTTGTTTTGTTTCTCTTCACCCAGTATCTTGTGTAATCAAGGTTGCCAGTGTCTTTGTTTTGTTTGTCTTCACACTGTATCTTGTGTAATCAAGGTTGCCAGTGTTATTTTTTTTGTTTGTCTTCACCCTGTATCTTGTGTAATCAAGGTTGCCAGTGTCTTTGTTTTTTGTTTTTTCTTCACCCTGTATCTTGTGTAATCAAGGTTGCCAGTGTCTTTGTTTTGTTTGTCTTCACCCTGTATCTTGTGTAATCAAGGTTGCCAGTGTCTTTGCTTTGTTTGTCTTCACACTGTATCTTGTGTAATCAAGGTTGCCAGTGTTATTTGTTTTGTTTGTCTTCACCCTGTATCTTGTGTAATAAAGGTTGCCAGTGTCTTTGTTTTGTTTGTCTTCACACTGTATCTTGTGTAATCAAGGTTGCCAGTGTCTTTGCTTTGTTTGTCTTCACCCTGTATCTTGTGTAATCAAGGTTGCCAGTGTCTTTGTTTTGTTTCTCTTCATCCTGTATCTTGTGTAATCAAGGTTGCCAGTGTCTTTCTTTTGTTTATCTTCACCCTGTATCTTGTGTAATCAAGGTTGCCAGTGTCTTTGTTTTGTTTGTCTTCACACTGTATCTTGTGTAATCAAGGTTGCCAGTGTTATTTGTTTTGTTTGTCTTCACCCTGTATCTTGTGTAATCAAGGTTGCCAGTGTCTTTGTTTTGTTGGTCTTCACCCTGTATTTTGTGTAATCAAGGTTGCCAGTGTCTTTGTTTTGTTTCTCTTCATCCTGTATCTTGTGTAATCAAGGTTGCCAGTGTCTTTGTTTTGTTTATCTTCACCCTGTATCTTGTGTAATCAAGGTTGCCAGTGTCTTTGTTTTGTTTGTCTTCACCCTGTATCTTGTGTAATCAAGGTTGCCAGTGTCTTTGTTTTGTTTGTCTTCACCCTGTATCTTGTGTAATCAAGGTTGTCAGTGTCTTTGTTTTGTTTGTCTTCACCCTGTATCTTGTGTAATCAAGGTTGCCAGTGTTATTTGTTTTGTTTGTCTTCATCCTGTATCTTGTGTAATCAAGGTTGCCAGTGTCTTTGTTTTGTTTTTCTTCACCCTGTATCTTGTGTAATCAAGGTTGCCAGTGTCTTTGTTTTGTTTGTCTTCACCCTGTATCTTGTGTAATCAAGGTTGCCAGTGTCTTTGTTTTGTTTGTCTTCACACTGTATCTTGTGTAATCAAGGTTGCCAGTGTCTTTGTTTTGTTTGTCTTCACCCTGTATCTTGTTTATTCAAGGTTGCCAGTGTTATTTGTTTTGTTTGTCTTCACCCTGTATCTTGTGTAATCAAGGTTGCCAGTGTCTTTGTTCTGTTTGTCTTCACACTGTATCTTGTGTAATCAAGGTTGCCAGTGTTATTTGTTTTGTTTGTCTTCACCCTGTATCTTGTGTAATCAAGGTTGCCAGTGTTATTTGTTTTGTTTGTCTTCACCCTGTATCTTGTGTAATCAAGGTTGCCAGTGTCTTTGTTTTGTTTGTCTTCACACTGTATCTTGTTTATTCAAGGTAGCCAGTGTTATTTGTTTTGTTTGTCTTCACCCTGTATCTTGTGTAATCAAGGTTGCCAGTGTCTTTGTTTTGTTTTTCTTCACCCTGTATCTTGTGTAATCAAGGATGCCAGTGTCTTTGTTTTGTTTGTCTTCACCCTGTATCTTGTGTAATCAAGGTTGCCAGTGTCTTTGTTTTGTTTGTCTTCACACTGTATCTTGTGTAATCAAGGTTGCCAGTGTTATTTGTTTTGTTTGTCTTCACCCTGTATCTTGTGTAATCAAGGTTGCCAGTGTCTTTGTTTTGTTTGTCTTCACACTGTATCTTGTGTAATCAAGGTTGCCAGTGTTATTTGTTTTGTTTGTCTTCACCCTGTATCTTGTGTAATCAAGGTTGCCAGTGTCTTTGTTTTATTTGTCTTCATCCTGTATCTTGTGTAATCAAGGTTGCCAGTGTCTTTATTTTGTTTATCTTCACCCTGTATCTTGTGTAATCAAGGTTGCCAGTGTCTTTATTTTGTTTATCTTCACCCTGTATCTTGTGTAATCAAGGTTGCCAGTGTCTTTGTTTTGTTTGTCTTCACCCTGTATCTTGTGTAATCAAGGTTGCCAGTGTCTTTGTTTTGTTTGTCTTCACCCTGTATCTTGTGTAATCAAGGTTGTCAGTGTCTTTGTTTTGTTTGTCTTCACCCTGTATCTTGTGTAATCAAGGTTGCCAGTGTTATTTGTTTTGTTTGTCTTCATCCTGTATCTTGTGTAATCAAGGTTGCCAGTGTCTTTGTTTTGTTTTTCTTCACCCTGTATCTTGTGTAATCAAGGTTGCCAGTGTCTTTGTTTTGTTTGTCTTCACACTGTATCTTGTGTAATCAAGGTTGCCAGTGTCTTTGTTTTGTTTGTCTTCACACTGTATCTTGTGTAATCAAGGTTGCCAGTGTCTTTGTTTTGTTTGTCTTCACCCTGTATCTTGTTTATTCAAGGTTGCCAGTGTTATTTGTTTTGTTTGTCTTCACCCTGTATCTTGTGTAATCAAGGTTGCCAGTGTCTTTGTTTTGTTTGTCTTAACACTGTATCTTGTGTAATCAAGGTTGCCAGTGTTATTTGTTTTGTTTGTCTTCACCCTGTATCTTGTGTAATCAAGGTTGCCAGTGTTATTTGTTTTGTTTGTCTTCCCCTGTATCTTGTGTAATCAAGGTTGCCAGTGTCTTTGTTTTGTTTCTCTTCATCCTGTATCTTGTTTATTCAAGGTTGCCAGTGTCTTTGTTTTGTTTCTCTTCATCCTGTATCTTGTGTAATCAAGGTTGCCAGTGTCTTTGTTTTGTTTATTTTCACCCTGTATCTTGTGTAATCAAGGTTGCCAGTGTCTTTGTTTTGTTTGTCTTCACCCTGTATCTTGTGTAATCAAGGTTGCCAGTGTCTTTGTTTTGTTTGTCTTCACCCTGTATCTTGTGTAATCAAGGTTGTCAGTGTCTTTGTTTTGTTTGTCTTCACCCTGTATCTTGTGTAATCAAGGTTGCCAGTGTTATTTGTTTTGTTTGTCTTCATCCTGTATCTTGTGTAATCAAGGTTGCCAGTGTCTGTTTTGTTTTTCTTCACCCTGTATCTTGTGTAATCAAGGTTGCCAGTGTCTTTGTTTTGTTTGTCTTCACCCTGTATCTTGTGTAATCAAGGTTGCCAGTGTCTTTGTTTTGTTTGTCTTCACACTGTATCTTGTGTAATCAAGGTTGCCAGTGTCTTTGTTTTGTTTGTCTTCACCCTGTATCTTGTTTATTCAAGGTTGCCAGTGTTATTTGTTTTGTTTGTCTTCACCCTGTATCTTGTGTAATCAAGGTTGCCAGTGTCTTTGTTTTGTTTGTCTTCACACTGTATCTTGTGTAATCAAGGTTGCCAGTGTTATTTGTTTTGTTTGTCTTCACCCTGTATCTTGTGTAATCAAGGTTGCCAGTGTTATTTGTTTTGTTTGTCTTCACCCTGTATCTTGTGTAATCAAGGTTGCCAGTGTCTTTGTTTTGTTTGTCTTCACACTGTATCTTGTTTATTCAAGGTAGCCAGTGTTATTTGTTTTGTTTGTCTTCACCCTGTATCTTGTGTAATCAAGGTTGCCAGTGTCTTTGTTTTGTTTGTCTTCATCCTGTATCTTGTGTAATCAAGGTTACCAGTGTCTTTGTTTTGTTTGTCTTCACCCTGTATCTTGTGTAATCAAGGTTGTCAGTGTCTTTGTTTTGTTTGTCTTCACCCTGTATCTTGTGTAATCAAGGTTGCCAGTGTCTTTGTTTTGTTTTTCTTCACCCTGTATCTTGTGTAATCAAGGTTACCAGTGTCTTTGTTTTGTTTGTCTTCACCCTGTATCTTGTGTAATCAAGGTTGCCAGTGTCTTTGTTTTGTTTGTCTTCATCCTGTATCTTGTGTAATCAAGGTTACCAGTGTCTTTGTTTTGTTTGTCTTCACCCTGTATCTTGTGTAATCAAGGTTGCCAGTGTTATTTGTTTTGTTTTTCTTCACCCTGTATCTTATGTAATCAAGGTTGCCAGTGTTATTTGTTTTGTTTGTCTTCACCCTGTATCTTGTGTAATCAAGGTTGCCAGTGTTATTTGTTTTGCTTTTCCTCACCCTGTATCTTGTGTAATCAAGGTTGCCAGTGTTATTTGTTTTGTTTGTCTTCACCCTGTATCTTGTGTAATCAAGGTTGACAGTGTCTTTGTTTTGTTTTTCTTCACCCTGTATCTTGTGTAATCAAGGTTACCAGTGTCTTTGTTTTGTTTGTCTTCACCCTGTATCTTGTGTAATCAAGGTTGCCAGTGTCTTTGTTTTGTTTGTCTTCACCCTGTATCTTGTGTAATCAAGGTTGCCAGTGTCTTTGTTTTGTTTGTCTTCACACTGTATCTTGTGTAATCAAGGTTGCCAGTGTTATTTATTTTGTTTGTCTTCACCCTGTATCCTGTGTAATCAAGGTTACCAGTGTCTTTGTTTTGTTTATCTTCACCCTGTATCTTGTGTAATCAAGGTTACCAGTGTCTTTGTTTTGTTTGTCTTCACCCTGTATCTTGTGTAATCAAGGTTGCCAGTGTTATTTGTTTTGTTTGTCTTCACCCTGTATCTTGTGCAATCAAGGTTGCCAGTGTCTGTTAATTGCCCATTCGTAATGGTCCCCTCGGTTTTCTGTAACGTTTATTTAATACTATTGAGTATTGATATATTACAGATAAACTAATAGATTCACCATTAACGTGCAAAAGTGGCAGATTTTCCGATGAAACCAACCGCGGCCAAATTATTGAGGAGAACACAGATTGTAATGCTGATCTGTCATATATTTGTCAAGGAACAGGTATACAAGTTACCATTGCATGATATTGGGATACCCGCAAGAGTATTCATATTTCAACACATTTGCTTTATACATGTAAATCTAAATAAGGGTAATAACAAAATTACCGAACTCCGAACAATCTAACAAAGGGAAAGTCAAAACTCATAAGTATATAAACAGACAAAATCAGTCAACAACCGGAAAACTGTGAAAACCGTAATGACCATGACTTGGTACAGGCATTTCTAAAGAAATGGTGGATTGAATCAGATCTTAAAGCGCCAAACCTCCCCCTTTCATTACGGCTCAAAGTTTCCGACTGTCACTATAACAGTATTTACAACAATACTTGAACAAAACAGGTAAAACAGTTGTCAAATCAGCGCCAATCTCAGTGAAGTAAATGTCAAAAACACTTAGGTCACACATTGATTAAAAAATATTTTTGACATTTTTGTTGAAACCTTATCTTTATACATTTTCACTATTACAAAATCCATCGTTTATAATCTTTTCTGCAGAGACGGAATATGTTTCCCGTAGTCTCTCTGTACCCTCTTTCTTATGTAGAGCAAACCGCAAAAGACACTTGTGGAACGGGAACCGCACTGTATACACACTATCAGAAATCCAACCAACTTTTTCATTGCTTTTACCTTTTTGTGAGAATTTTGTTGTTGTTGCATACATGACATTGCAGTATAAACACAATATACGTTCATTGTTGTCAAGTATACATTTTATTTGTACCCGTTAGAGACCCGCTTTTCTTCATGTTTCTAAAGCTCGTACGAATAAATTTTGTATTTCCCAACAATATGTGTATTGTCTATGTTTATATACATTAAACCAGTTATTTATATCTATATAGGAAATACATAAAGGATACTATTCCGTGTTATGATGAACTATGACAAAGACATTCAGTTTGTGCTTCGAGGAAATTTGACACGGATGTGAGTTCATCTTTGTGGGGAATATGACAAGGGAATCTATCACTGTTTATCATTTCCCTTTATTAAAAAAACTAGACAAAATACAAATACATAACTCTTGATCCTATAGGATACAATGATGTGTGAATGCCTGTAACAAGACGGGAAATTCAGTCATTTACATGTGTGCTTATTAATGTGGGTTTTCCATTGGAGTTTGGGGCTGTCACATTGTGATATTTTTTTACGGTTTTCTTTCCATTTTCTTTTCCATTGAATGATGGAGAACATATCCACGTAACAAACGCAGCAACATGCAAATGACATGTGAAATGTATAGTACATAATCATAATTATTTGTAGCCGTAAATAACGTTATTTGGTTCATGATTTCAGAAAACAAGACTTTTGTGTCAACTGAATGTGAAACAAGTGAAGCAAGCAATGATCATGATGGTAACATTCAAACGGTTGGTAAGTAGACGTTGAAACCCTGTTCAATGTGGTAGTAAAAGATTGAAGAAATTAATTTTAGAGTCACATGTCATTTTATACGTGTTTTGATTGGTTTAAAAAGTTGAGGTTATTTTCCAATGTACGGAATCTGAAAATAAACGTGGTTCTCAAAGCGTCGCGTGCTGTTGTCATCAGGTGATTTTCTTTAAATGAGGCACCTTTGGGGTTATTTAAATTTATTTCCGATTATTTGCCTTATTTTGAAAAAATAAATATATTTTTCAATATAATAGCAAAAAAAGTTTGAATTAATTCATAACGATTGATCGAACTTATTTGTTCGGTTAGCCCGAAATAACCTCAATCGGGTTGTGCACACTCTTGTGTAACCCGATTGAGGTTATTTCGGGTTACACGGTGTGTACAACCTGATTGAGGTTATTTCTTCATGAACCGAACAAAAATTGCGATCAATCCTTAATTACATAAGAAGATTTAAATGCAACTGCCATATAATCACGGCCACTACGCTGACGCCGCCTGTATATGATGTCGTGCATGGTGGGAAAATTACTCTTATTACAAGGAAGCATTTCTAACTTAACGTGCCGTTTTGATTTTGATTCTACACAATTGGATCTCGATACATGCAGTTGCAGATTTGTGCACAGAATTGCACATAGGAAAATAATATTTAAAACAATACAACAATCGTCATTACGTTGGTGTTGGAGCATTGACAAACGATACCATACAACAATAAAACAAAATTATGAAGTGTCCAAAACGTGCGCAACACCATCACGAAAGATCAAAAAGCATAATAAATTTTCGCTAGGTCAAAGGTCAGAAACAGGAAAAATATTTTTGACAGTGTGTGTAAGCTACAATCGTACCTAACAGACATATATGTTCCTATAATATTTTGTTCCAACTATTTTTTATATATATACAGTATTAAAAGACCTAAACTTCGAAATTTATTGATGTAAATAAGAACAGTCGGATCAAGTGGAATCACAAGATGCCGACTACATAATTAAACGGTATTACAGTTGTGAACGATCATTCTTCTATTTTTATAGGTATTGCGGCAGGCATTACTGTTGGGTTGACTCTAATTCTGATTGTATTACTTATTACCATAGTAATATCCAGAAGGAGGTATTTATATATAGCATCACACTTTCTCTTATTGTTAGGGACAAGTTTTAGCTTACATCCTTTGCTTTTGTCCATATTAATAACATACAGTCGAACCTCGTCTCGATATCTCGGATAAGTCGAGCATTTTTGTCGGTCCCTGCAAAGTTGCCGTTGACCTAATGCATTTTTACCTTTGATAAGTCGATCTCTTTTGTGTCGATTTCTCGGATAACTCGAGGAAAAATATTAGTCCATAGAAATTAAAATACCGTAAATTCACCCGCATAAGTCGAACTCCATGTTTTCATAATACGTGACTTTACGGTTATCGGCACCTAGATACGATAACGTAACCCTCATTCCGCTTGTGCTCCAATTTTCGTTTCGTGAATATTTCAACTTTTTTTTGGCATATCTGGTCATAACTTATTATTTCCTACAATTTTTAAGTAATGGTGATACGAAATAAGTGTTGCAATACCTGTTTCTACCTTCATGGTCGATTTCGCATTCGAAAATTGTTTCTTGTCCGCCATGGCACCTTACGTATACTCTCGTGATGGGCGGAGCCTATCCATATATGGATCTGAATGCTAAATATGAAAAACATTTACTATGATGTTTTACTACGATTGATCCAAATAAGGATATCTCCAAAACGAGGCAAGTGCACGTGAAATATCAACTTGTAAGCAAAATGTTGGACAGAAAGAAGATTTCATGCATTCAGATTTTCAGATGGATATAAGTCTACCATGGATTGATACAGCGCTTACTTAACACCTCAAGTTTTACCTAAATATATTTATCTTTCACCCCCGTTAATTTTTCCAACCACTTACAAAGGAATTAGGACAAAAAACCGCCCGGTGTGAATCACTCCGGGCGCTGTTCCCATACGTTGAATGGGACCGATTCGTAACTCTTGCTGGGAGCTGACTGAGGGTTACGTTATCGTATCTAATCGGCACCATCTTGGATAGGGGGCAAAAATCAGAGCGTAAACTACATGCATGGCGCCGATTTGATGAATGTAAAATGTGAAATATCGATTTTATTTCGGCACAAATCTTTATTTTAACTGAAAATGGGTTGACAGATACAAATTTATTCACGATGTAAGCCTTTTATCTCAATTTCTGTGTTCTGTTGTCTCAGAAAACGTATCCTACTACAGTTATCTGTCAAATTAAAATGTTCCGAGTACTTCCTGTGTTAAACCAACATTTTTCAAAATAATATTCTGAAGCCATTGGTAGTCCGATTTTGTTGAAGCTTATTTTATTAGATTAGGAAATGTTTCTAGTTTAATTGAAATAATTTTACTATCATCCTAAAATGAAATATAAGTTAAACACAAATGTAATTTTTGTTGATTCAAATTTAGTTGAATATATAGGGAATTTTTACCGAAAAAATTGACCGTTGTCTTCAACTCACCATAATTTGTAAATGGGGTATCCTAAAATTATTTCAAATTATGACATAAAATTACATACATTTCTCAGTTTAATGATATAAGTTTCATTAAAATCGAACCAGAAATGACTTCAGAATAATTTTTAAAATAAATGTTGGTTTAACATAGAAAGTAATGGGAATTTTTTTCTTGTGAACTCTAATTTGGCACGTAGCTGTACAAGGGGTGATTTCCCGAGAACAGTTGTACAATGTACATGTTGTGTTCTTATTTCCCACTCCAAATATGAAAAAAACTTACTGTCATTAAACATGAAGAAATGAAAATGACATCAGAAACACTTAAATTAGTTAAATACAAACAATATTAAGAAAAAACTTGAGCCAATGCAAAATAAGCAACATGATTGAATCCTATCAAAACACGAAGCTCATGTCCAATTTTTTGGGAAATAATCTATGTCTAAAGATGTATTTCAATCTCGGCCACAGATCCACAAATTGCTTAAAGGGGGAGGGATATTAGCCAAAATTTGCAGATTTTCGCATGATTTTTATTAAGAAAAATTCCACATGAAATGGGATTGGAAACTACCTCCTCTGAGTCTGCACCTGAATCTATCGTCAGATTGTAGTGATGGTCTAACGGGTTGTCAAAATTTTCAAAATAAAATGCATCCCATTTAGTCCATCTACATGTACTGGCATTATAAGGGATCGGCAATTTAATAAGAGCAGGGAGCTATGGTTTTACTCTTGAGCTAATAAAAGATAATATTTTTTTCAAAATTTACCATTATTTATATGAAAAAAATCCTTGAATCAGAATATTTGTTCTTTCACTTTCCTTGCTAAAATTTTTTTTTCTTTACAAAAATATTTATATTCTTGAAAAACCTAACCTCCCTTAGTAGAATGGTTGGTCCCTTAACAATAAACTGTTCTATGAACTGAAAGTTATTAAAAGTATTTTTCTACTTTCAGGTTTGATGTTTATATAACTGCTTTAATATTTACCTGCTTTGATGTTTACATGCTGTGCAACATGCTTACCATGCTTCTGATTTCTTCCACTGCTTAACTTTGCATGCCAGCTAGCTTAGTAACTGTATAATCATGTAGCCTATCATATTAACTCTACTAACAATGGATGGTGGTGACAGATGTAGTATTGGTGTCTCCAATAATGACACGATATCCCGAGAAAATTCTAGTCAGATCACATGTTTCTAACTTCCACTTTCATGGTTTACCGAAAGATCAAAAACTGCGAAACATTTGGCATAAAAAAATCCGACAAGTTCAACAAAATTATATTGATAGTGCCTATGTCAAAATATGTTCCAATCATTTTGAGGACGGAGAACGTACATTTCGGTGTTCTCTCCCAACACTTTTGTTGACAAAAAGTGATGTGAAAACACAACAATCTCCACAAACGTTGTCAGACATTAAGAACACCAGAAAATAATGGAAAGAAAAAAAGAAAAGTTGTAAAATCTGAAACAAGTTTATGTGATCAAACTTTTTCTCTTTCTTTGGCCTCTGTACAATTAACTAGAGATGCAGATGTTCAATTTTATATAGGCCTTAGTAATACAAATGTTTGTAAGACCTTATTTGATCATTTAAGCCCTAAGGCATCTGTAATGCATTATTGGAAAGGACCACGACAAACTTTGAAGGAGGCACCAATGAGGTATTCCATGGATGATGATTCAAACTTATTTTTGAAACCAGGTCCAGGTAGAAAACTGAAACTTGAATTAGAATTGTTGTTGGTCATGATGCGTTTGAGGTTAGGACTTTTAGTACATCACTTGGCATGCCGCTTCCATATATCGGACTCACTTGTAAGTTCCATTTTTATAACATGGATAAAACTTATGAGGTTAGAGCTAAGCCATCTTATTGTATGGCCTGCAAAACATGTAATAAAAGAAAACCTTCCACTGTGCTTCAAAAAGTTGTATCCACATGTTCGTTGCACTATTGATTGCACAGAGGTTTTTATTGAAACCCCGTCAAGTCTTGACACTCGGGCTCAGTATTGCTCAGACTATAAACATCATTGCACTCTGAAATTCCTAGTTGCAATAACTCCGAATGGAATGTTTTCTGATGTATCGCCATTCTATGGAGGGAGAGCATCTGACAAATTTATCTTCAACAACTGTGCATTTGTATCATGGTTAGAACCGAACGACCAAGTTATGGCAGACAGGGGGTTTAAGGTTAAGGATGATGTAATGGTAGTACAGGCTAGATTAGTTATTCCTCCGAGCACTTGTGGGAATCTAGCTATGTCATCAGGAGATGTATCCGAGACCTCTAAAATAGGAAATGTTAGAATCTATGTTGAGCAGGCAATTGGGCGGTTAAAACATTTCGTGTCCTGAAGAATGAAATTCCAATATCCTGTTTGCCTGTGTGTAACGATATTGTAGTTGTATGTTGTTCGGTTTGCAAGCTCTTGGACCCATTATGCTGAATTGCTTCATAAGATTCATAAGCCTCCAACATATAGTAATTTTCCAAAAAAGGAAGAAAAGTTGTATGGTGTGATACAAATTTGTTGTAATTTGTTTCTTTTTATTAATGGTTCGGAAAAGAAGCTTTTGTTCAATGAAACAACTTTATTGCTTAGCTTTGGTGTATTTGTATTCTAAAATGCACAAGTTGATATTCAATATGGTAATTAAATGATTATAGTATCATAGGTATTATCCTTAAAAAAAATTAATCTATCAACAAATTCTCGAGTTTGATGTGTATATATCAAAAGTTTTGGAAAAATGTTACTTTATTAATATTGATACAGATTCATACTGAAAGAGCAAATAAATCATTTAATTACCAAATGCTGCAAAAAATGAACAACAAAAAAGTTCTTTATGCCATACTTACTTTCAACATAGCAAATTATAGCAACAACATTTGATTATCTGAAAAGACTGATTAATTTAAATTAGTAAAATGTTGTTATTCATTGCTGTGTTGTCATATTGAAAATGTATAATGCTCATCTTTTTCTGTGCTTCCCGACTTCCTGACTTCCTATGAATAATACACATATCAATTATATTTTCAGAAAGTATCACTATTAGAAATAGCTAAGGAGGATAACATTATGGATCATTCAAATATTAACCTTTCAACAAAAACTATTCCATACTAGAATGACAAATAGAAACACTATTTTCTCACTTTTACTTATAGGAAGTCTTGCATGTAATTTTAGATGTAGAGCTAGAATAGATATCTTAAATAACAACAGTTTCATAGGCTATTGATAAATTTAATGATAAGGGAACACAAATCCTTATTTTTTAGAGATAACTTTATGCATATTTCCCAATACTAATAGTCTGAAGAAATTTACAAGGACTATTAATTTAATGAAAAATCTAACTTCCTAAAATAACCATGACAAGCAAAAATCTAGTTTGTGTTGCCTCATCTACATCATGTAATTTCAGTTCTAATTTACAAATCAACAGCATTCAGCACAAACCCATGTATCGTCCGAGGGGATACCCTTAATTCCAACGCACTTCCAGTGGTACCACAAGTCACAACAGTCACACAAGACACTGTTTTCTAACGGGTTATTGGTCTCATCTGGTTCACATCATACTTTCTCACACTTTGGACATATCCACAGTTGTTTTACACTTAGCAAATAGGGAACAATGTATGCCTTGAAAAGGTTTTGAAAGTTGTTCCTGCAAATGAACCCAAAACACTGGATCAAAGTTGACAATGGTTTGTAATGACCCTTCTGGAGATCAGACAAAGAAATGTTCCATTTTTAGACCTGTCACTGCCATTTGCCCTTGCAATTGTATATAATATGGGTGTTTCTGGTTAAGTTCCAAGATTTGTTTGTCATCATATTTAAGTAATCAAAATTTTTCCATCTATCTTTAACTGACTTATCCGCTAATGTAAATGGACATTTTATTTCTAACACAGCTTTAGGACAGCAATTGTACGAACTATTCCATCAGGACTACCTGCGATGTAAGGGCTATTAGATTTAACAAATAGGCCGCACTGCTCCACTTTTAAATTTATGTGTTTTGGGGACTCCAGGGCGAAAAACAAGTTTCTAGCAGTATTTTCGTTGGCACGACCATATTTTATAGCTGGTACATGGTCAAAACTTTGGCTACCAAGGATGTTGGTTTTGTAATTTTATGTTTTACAATATCTTCCATTTTATTGCTTGCTTCTTGTAATATAGAAGCAGTCAATCTACCTTTACGCATTGTTACTTTGTCCTCGTCTGCATTGTTCAATAACAATAGATTGGTCACCGGTAAGATCTAAACTATCAATAAAACTGATTCTATCAGAATCACCATCTTCTTTAAAAAAAAAATCCCCTGCATCAACTACTGATTTCGGACAGCTTGTATTGGTCGATGTAGATGTTGGAAAACCAGTAACAAGGACAGCCTTTAGCTCTACTTTATGTAGAGAAGAATATAAGCTTGAAATATCTGCATCTGAGACAGATTTATGATTTTCTCTTCTGGGATCATACGTCAGCTTGACGTCAAAAGTAAAATCCACTGCTTCAATTGTGGCTCCTGAAAAGCAAATATACAGGGAGTTAAAAGGTATACCAAAATGTTAAAACAGATATACTGGGAGTTAAAAGGTATACCAAAATGTTAAAACAGATATACTCATACTGTTTTAATAGATTTGATTCAAAACAATCAATTAATGTATTAGCATCTGATAGATTATATCATTATATTGGTATGTGTTTTGTATGTTGTTTGTTAATGATCAATCATAATGTTATGTTAAATTTTCAATTCAGATCTTCGTTCTCTTTTTTTGTAAGTACAAGAAAATGAACGAGAGTTATCTCCCATATACTGGTAAAGCATTAAATTATTGTGAAGGTGTCAAAAGTTCATATCAAGTGAAGACATCATGTATGTCATTTCAGAATGTCCTATATGATTGATTTATTGATTGATTGTTGGTTGCTGGATGTCCTTTATGCAAGTGTAAAAGCTTAGGACCACTTAATTTGATATTAGGGAATCCCTATGGAAATTTGAAAAAAACAACTTATAATTTTGAATTGAAATTGCATGAAAAGGTAACATTGTTCATAATCTACTTTCAGATGTAGTTTTAAATTGAAACAAACAATTGTACGACTTTTAAAATCAGTAGTCCTGAACTTTTTTATGATTATATTATTTGTAAGTATGTGGTACTACCTGATATTTTACTACAGTTGCCTTTTCGTAGATTCAAGTTAGAAAGTCGGCAAGGCTGGACATTTGTTGTTGTTGAGGTGTTCCATTCACAAGGAATTGGGGTGCAAGCCGGATCATTGTATCCCATATTTGTTCCATATTCAACTTTGTACAGAACTGCAATAACATGGTTGCAGGTTTGGGCCAGGCCTTCAATACAACTACTCCATGAAGCTACAATTTCATGTCTCTTGTTCAAAGCAATACCAACATCATGCGCTTCATTTCTTATACTCTGTGAGGGTGACACGCGTGATGTCACTCCTTTTGTACCATTTAGGGATGCATAATAAATTATATCAACAAAACCAGACTGGTAGTATGAATATGCTTTCTGAGATTTGTAATGCCCCACAAAGTCCATATTCTGTTCCTTCCTTGATAGAACAAAGGAAAATATCTGACCGAGGTCTAATTTTAGCCAGTAGCTCCAAACTTCATCCTTGAATGATCTAGTGTCATATATGTTTGCCTTTTTCAACCTGGTGTCATATTCGGTCTGAAGTCTGCTAAGATGTTGTTTTTCGGTAAACTTAAGAGATGTTTTGGATTCCCATGCGACGAAACATCTGGATACCAGTTGGTGTTTGCTACCAGTATATGACAATCCTCAGGCTGACAAGAAGTCTTTCAAATGGCCAATGGTATTGGAAGCAAATTCCTCATATGCATTGTCCTCCATGAAACCTGACAAACAAAAGTAAGGTTTACCAATATGGAAAGAGTAGCCAAATCTAGTAAATTCTATATTTTTTTTTCCTGCTGAATACGGATAAAATTACATGTGTTGATTTGCTTTGAATATATTAGAAATGATATTTACATGTATTGCTCTAGAGATTTATGATGAAAAGAACTTTCCATAGGGTGAAAAAGATTAATATGAAAGATGTACAAAAACTATAATGACCAATGCACGTACCTGGGGGTTACTCCGTCTGAAAGTAGATACGGTATAGAAATGATACTCATATGCAGAGATTACTTTGTATAATGACCCATTGTTATTATCATCATCTCTTCTTTTAATAGTTCATTGTCCCATTACTTTTGTAAATAAATGCATTAATTGACCACCTGAATTCTTTTAAATAATCAAATAGAATATTTTCCAAGGTTATCTCTGATATGAGAGGGACATACATACATCTGTGGCTTACATGGACATTTACTGGTTCTTTTTTTAAAACCATGAACACCACCCTTATAGAGGAAAGAGTAGAACAAGCTTGGGCTCGATTTCCCTTATCCTAAAGAAATCTCTCTTGTTCTACTAATGAGATATCTATATTTTTTTTTATTTGGCTTACCTTGTGAATATCCTTGAATATGTCCATAGCACACACACGAATATTTTGGGCAGAATACAAGACCTGTGTGGGAAATATTATCAAATAATTTGGTTTGTCTCATCAGTAATTAATTTAAAATATTCCGACATTTTGGTATGTTAAAAATTGTGTTTCACCAACGTTATCATGAAAAACAGTGATTTGCCACGCCCCCTTTTTTCAATGTTTTTTTTCTATCGAAAATATTGTTCACCGGAAGTAGAGAGTTTTTAGAAGTCATATACCTTCAATACAGCATCTTCTTATGTTATTTCCTTGAGTAGATAGGTCTTAAAATCGATGATTTGGTTCGTTGTCTCAATGGTTGTCAAAATTCCCGCTGAGAAATATTCCGAAGTAAACAATTTTGGTTACCACGCAACTTGCCCCCTATCCATGATAGGGCTAATAACCGTGTAGTGACGTATTCCGATACAAACATTTTGATTATACATGTTTGTAAAACAATTTGATTGAACTCGTTAACGTTGACATGTTAATTGTAAACATCTGGCACATCTTTAATTCTTTTCTTAGACCGGCGTGCTCAAGCGAAACAAAATTTTATCTAAGAAAATTTTTGAAGCGAATTTTATTACCCAAGCCAATTTGTCGTAATTTGTATTGAACTTTTTACAATAATGCACAATTATGGAAGCTTTAATTAACATTGATTAAGAAGATTATAATTGACAAACAATACGATCACCGGTGATCGATTTTCTTTCATATTTATTGAAACCGTGATTGATAATAATTTGTGATATCGTTTTTTTTATTCCGTTTAAACAGTTCACATTCATTTTTATTAAATATCACATTCATAGAATAATAAATAAAAGTTTTGTGTATCGATATTTCTTTATTTATACGTTCATTGAAACAAACAAAAACATCTAGTACATATCGAACAAAGTGTAAACGGTAAACATGACAATCAAATATATATTTTACACATTTTCAAACATGATGGAAACACACATCTGAACCTTTATCAATAAAACAGCTGACATCATAGTCGATCTATGATAAGTCGAACCTCGGATAACTGCGAGTATTTTCGGGTGGTCCCCTCGAGTTCGAGACAACGAGGTTCGACTGTACATGAATGGTTGGTCGGTTTATGGTGATTAACGCCACTTTCAACAATATTATAGCTATATTGTGGTGGTAAGTTTTATTGGTGGAGGAAACCGGAGTACCCAGAGAAAACCACCGACCTGTCGCAAGTCACTGACAAACTTATCACATACTGTTGTACCAAGTACACCTCGCCATGAACGGGTTTCGAACTCACAACGTTAGTGGTGATAGGCACTGATTGCACAGGTAGTGTAAATCTAACTACCATACGATCACGACCGCAGTGGTCCCAAATACAGGAATGAAAATGTAATTTTGATATGTCACTTATTTCATGTTCGCTAGAGAACATATAATTTCCTGTCAAACATCTTTTCGGATAATATTTATGATATTTAAAACCAATCGAGATGTGAACATTTAAAATCACACACCCACGCGTTTGTGTTGACAATATCATATAATATTTATGTGTGTTATCTGATGATAAACATGAATAACAATGTACATTGTAATGCATAAAAATAAATAATGAAAAGTGAATACCAATCCAACCGACATTAATGTTATTAAAATGATTAGAAGTTTGTGGTTTAACAGAGGAACAGTTTGTAATGTTACGATTGTCTATATTGTCGACTATTGCTGTTTAGCGTCTTATTTTCGATTGATTGTAGAATAATAATATAAATATCAAAGTCTAGAAAGCACGAGTATGACAAAAATAATATTAAAAAGATAATAAATACCTCGTCCTACGGTCGGATCAAAGACTAAGCTTTGATATGTGTTGCTTCTCCATTAAATACTTAATTATAAATTGACAAAAGTAGAAATTGCTTAGCTCCAAATCATTAAAAAAAGAAAGTCATACAGTGATGGTCAACAATTCCACCAACATCAACAAAACAAACAACCACATCTCACCTGAAATCATTGAACCCAAAAGTCCATGAAACAAATGACGTTGGCAATCCAGGTGCAAACTTTGAACAGGCACACCAAGGTGGTAGGGTCAAACCGGTTAATGAAATTCCAACCTTCAACCCTGTTATAACTCATAGTGTTTGTTCAGGATAAAACAGGTAGTATCATTGTTTTGTATAGCAAAACGTGTACTTGCAATGATAACTGAAAAATCAATGTCGTGTTAGCGCTGTACAATAATCACTCATTCATTTTAAAACATAAATACAGTCAAGCCTGCCCCCCAGTCAACTCTATTAAGTCATCTGTATTAAAAGGTCACACCTTTCTTGTCCTGTCATAAACAATTTCATATGAATTGAACCTCCTTTTAAGAGGTCACCTGAATTGTAAGACCACTTTTTCTTTGTCCCAAATGTGACCTCTTAATACAGGTTGTACTGCAATAGTAACGAAGTGCGTGATGCTGACATACAATTATAACAGTAATTAAAATACACACTATGAAGATGCTGATGAATCATTGTTTTGTCTTCTTCGATATACGGATTCTGATTACCTCTTTGGTATCTTCAAACTCTTCTTAAGACTTACAGCCGAAACTATGTTAACATTTGTAAGTATGTTACACAATGTCTTCATACTTTACTAATCGATGTCGATGGTGTAATGGTTATCGTGCTCGCATCAACTGCGGGAGATTGTATGTTAGAGTCACGGTCGGGTAAAATTAAATGAAATTTGTATTTACATAAACGTGTGTATCTTCAATTCTAGAAACTGTGGCCCATTCAAACACAATCCTGACATGAAAAACGAGGGTGCAGAAAACAGCAATATAAACCAACGAAATCATAGATCAAGCCGTCAGCATGGTGATGTTGGCATGAGTACAGAATTACAGCATGTCAGAGGGACAATTAACAACGATGAATATGCCGTCATCAATAGAAACACGCTACACCATCAGCATCATCCACCAACAAATACCGTCATCAACAGAGAGATAGTGTATATCACACCTACACCAGAATACGACAGACTTAACCATTCTGATAAGAACACACTACAATTAAATAATAGGGTTTATGATAGAAACACCCAAAATGATGCTGGTTATAATACTGCTATGTTCCATGTACGTCAGCCAGAGGGTGTAGTGGAGGGGGTATATGATCATGTTTCCATGGACGGATATTTTCAGGATAATACTGAATATGCTTGATATTTATTTGATTGACAATTTTATTTTGTTAAACTGAATGAAAGAGATATATGATCTTATAGTTTTGAAGTCTTATTTTATCAGTGGGTTGACGTGGCGATCGAATGGTACGTAAATTTGCAATAATTTAAGACATCAATGAGTACCATTAATAACGTTTTAAGCTTGATTCTAAACGTTAATTGATTGATTGGTGTTTAACGCCAACATTAGCATTAGTTCAGCTATATCGTGGCGTGAACACATTTTATATATTAGAAACCTAGAAGACGTAGAGAGTTGTACTCGATCCAACGTTGTGTAACATATATTGTCAGTTACGAATGGAATGTCGGTAGTTTTCACCGGGTACTCCCGAGTTCACCCATTACAATAGAAGCGAATACCATGATATCACTGAAAAATAGTTGAAATTGGCTGCATCAAGCCGCTATTACACAATCTAACACAGTAAGACCTATGTTACGTATATATTATCCATTTTATTAAAATTTCGAATTCCTTTTTTTACCTTTGAAAATGACCTGCCCATATAATTATTTTTTAAATACATTGCATAAGTTTACGTGCATTTAAATGCATTTTCCACATATACATGCGTCAAATTTAAAATGGAAAGTTAATTCCAAGCTACAGAAAAGTTTGAAGATACCCAAATGATAATCAGAAACCGTCAATCGAAGAAGGACAGACAATACCATGGCCAGAAGTAAAAGGACACAAGGACAAACAATGATATACAAAACAGTAAACAGAAAACTAGAGATCGAGTAACAGGAACCCTACTACAGAAACGTTAGCAGCAACTCTAACAAGTAAATCACGATAGGAAACACAAGCTCTGCTATATCTGATCAACTAAGAGATATATACTCCATTTACAGGTGCTGCTAGAATGCTGTTACATAAAGATGGAAAGTTCACAATGGGAAAATTGAAACCATCTCTTTTGTCGTAATTTTTTTTTAACCGAACCTCACTATCAATTTTGAGGTGAAGGACAAGGTATGAAGCAGGCCTTGATGCATCTGTGGTATACTTTATTTCAAGCTCTATCGTAAAGATGTGATCAACAACAACAAAATGTGTCGGAAAATTTCAACACCTTATTGAAAAGTATTGTCAGTTGCACACAGAGGACGACGAAAGATGATATTTTGACAATCAGAATTTGGTTCAAAATTGACTATTGCTTAACTATTATGTCTTACGATGGTCTTGCATACTATTTAATATTTATATAATGGTTGAAGCCATCGCCTCTCTTTAATATAAGTTATATTATATATATGACACCTTCTATGCCATGAAGATTAACTGTAAAATGCATACTATGCTGTTCGTCATGTTATATGTGAGAGTTGGTATGTTACTCGCATGTGTAAAGTTCTTGCATGACCGCATCATTTAACTAAGAGGAGAGATTTTCGATCGTAAAACTAATTTAACCTTGCCAATTTTAAATATAGTAACTGTATCAACCAAGGAAAGTAAACGGTCGTATATTTATGTGTTAGGGGTATAAATTTGACCTCTTTTTACGATGTTTCTATTGGATGTTGGAACTGTTCTGACAGTATGGAATTTTTTTGATTTTTTTATTCGCTTAAATATTACATAATACAACAAAACAGACAAAAACAATTGAGACGACCAACCAATTAAATGTCCTTTATATATATTCAACGCAACATCCAATGAAAATGAAAATAAAGAAATGGATGGTTTTACAATAATTCGTTTCTACAATAAGGAATTTGGAAGCTTCTTGATAACACGATGGGTGCCACCAGTAGAGTAGGAACTGCACACCCTTCCGGAGTGCCTACATTCAGCCCTGGCTTAAGTGAGGTTCGCTATGCTCGATCTTTTGTTTTCTGTGAAGTGTTTTGTAGATTATTGTTTGTCCTTTTGATTCTGATTACCCCTTTAGTATATTTCAACTATTCTAGATAAGATTAAATATATTTCATCAAAATGATCTATTTTTATATCTGATCTCATTTGTTGTTTATATTTCTTAGCTTACTTACTCCAATAGACTTAAATTTATAAAACTAACATGAAATTCATCTTTTCTTCACCAACATGTATTTTAAGAGCTTGTCTATGAGAAAACCATGCAAAACAGTCCGGAAACAAGGTTGGCCAATCCTTTTCAAAATTTGTTGGAAGGTAGACCACCACACAACATTTGCAAATGCATCATCTTTTTTTTCAAATTTTCGAATATCATGACCATAGGAGGCGCCACCTATATTTCTACAATTTTCCCATTAATATGACAAGAAACTAGCCAAAAAAGGTCAGTTTGAAACCTATTTTATTACTTATAACACAATATTATTAATTAAACCTTAGTGGTAATGAAATATATGTATAAGGAACTTTATATGTTCAATACTTAAATGGACCTCTTTCTTTTTCATTCAAGGACAGACAACTCCAAAAACTTGGCAAATTTCAAAATTTTCAATATTGCAAAAATAGGCTATGTTCAGAGGGCTATATCTCTGAAGGTAGCGCTTTAATTTGTTTTATTTTGGTTGTTAAGCAATATTCTTAGATTAATTATATAACTGATGAAAGGTTTTGCTTTCCTTTTGAATACCATCTACAATATGAGCTATAGAAATCCCCCCTTTTTGAAATAATGCCTAATTTGCAAAAAATAGGCTATGTTCTGAGGGCTATATCTGCTAAGGTAACAATTTAATTTGTTTTATTTTGGTTGTTAAGCAATATTCTGAGACTAAATAAATAGCAGATAAAATGTTTTGCTTTGCTTTTGAATATCATCTGCAATATGAGCTACCGAACCCCCCCCCCCCCCCTTTTTTGCAATATTGCCTAATTTGCAAAAATAGACTGTTCTGAGGGTTATATCTACTAAGGTAACACTTGAATTTGTTTTATTTTGGTTGTTATGCAATATTCTGAGACTAAATAAATAGCAGATAAAATGTTTTGCTTTTCTTTTGAATATCATTTGCAATATGAGCTATCTATATCCCCCTTTTGGTAATATTGCCTAATTTGAGAGAGAAAAAATGCAATCTTTAGTCATACATGTATTTACTGTCGAATTATACCAAAGGTGTCTAATTTGCAACTGATGATCGAGTTAGGACTTTGCACAAAATAAAATGACTACATGAAATAACCAATATCCTTAAAATGCCAATACATATGATTTTGGTAGGGCAGGAGTATGGCCAGGATTGTTCTAGCAAAATCCTTGCAAAAATATAAAATTGCTTTGAAAATGACATATTCAACATGTTCAATGATAAATACACATTCTAGACATTTACATGTACCTGTATATAAAATAACAAAGTTTGCTTGAGTAAATAAATATAATTTCTAGATTTAACCAAATTTCATATAATCAAAGGGAGATAATTTGCTTAGAAATCAATAGATAAATTAATGTTTTCTTCACATAAGCCTGGTGATCAAAATTTTAAATTCTGAATTTATACTCAAATTAATTAATGGGCATCTACAATGTACATATGATGAACATTCATTGTGTAATAATTAATAAAATCCACAGAACAATATTGAAGGAATTGAACTGACAAGGACGGTAGATCTTTGGAGGATTTAAAATTGACTTTTGTCCTGGAGATATCAGTTCTGCATGTTTTCATTCTGTATCAATTTTAAGCACAGTCAGTCCTGGTACTGATTTCAGTAATTTTTCCTTTGTCACAAAGTTTGTGTGTAAGTGTGCAAATAGAAACAACATTTGGAGCTGGTTTATCCCGTCATTTTGCTGTTGATAAGCTTCATTCAGTGCTTCAGCCATTGAGTCAAGTTTTTCCTCAGAATCATTAGATGCAAATGACAACTTCTTACATACATTCTGTATAACTGTGTCTTCTTGACCTGGTGCAACATATTTCAGAATAACTTGAAAAGCTTCTTTTATCACATTCGAATAATATGACTTTGAACTAATAAGATAGACTTTCTCAAAGCAAACTAATCTGTGAATTCAGCATTGGAAAATGTCTGGACAATGTTTTCATTGCAAAATTAAATATTTCTTTTTGGGCCATATTGTCTTCCGCTCAGTCAGAGTATTTGGGTTTTCTGGGGAAATACATGTACCTCTATAGATTGTGATGACTGCTGAATGTCAGAATCTGAAAAAAAATAAAACAATATTAAATAATTTATTGCAATCCATCACTAGTAACAATTATTGAATTCCACATAAAGTTCTCTTTGTAGTACATAGTAAGGAGAAAATTCTTTTTAATAAACAGCTTCGCATAGCACAGAATAATAAGACAGCAACAAGTCAACTCGGAACATTATTAAGGCAAGTGTAGACACAGAGTCGACTGACATACTAAAATGACCCCTTTTTGGTCCCTTACATTGTACATCTTGAAAACCTTAATAGCTAGATCAAAACAACTGATACTGTAGTGAGAGCTAAATTTATACAGAATTTGATGAAATAAACCCCCATCAAAATCTGATCAGTAATAACTTACCATACATTTACCAAGATGATAAAACGGCTCAGGGATCACTGCCGTCCATTGTATGCGTATCGTCATAATAATATTTCGAAAAATGTTGGTTTTGAATGGAGCTTTACTTGTTGCAAACTTACAGCTAGTCTGGCAATGTATTTTCGATATTATGTAAATCATGTAAAAGTTTGTACTTTAAGTCCTGTGCACAGTTACATTTCTGAGCGGTTGTAGTAACTCCCTTCAATTTTAATATTCAGTAAAGCCAAAGGGGAATGATAGGCAAATATGTAGATCCTTCCCATTTTTAATATATATATAGAAAAGCAATTGATAAGATTCTTAGCTGCTGCAACTGGAAGAAATGTTAAGGATTTCTTCCAAAAATCTTTACATGTTGATGCATGAATGCCTCTTGAATATTTCGCATAACTCCTGGCAGGACGAGATGGAGATTGGTAGGTCCTCTTCTGTCGTTTCCAATAGACTCCCAAATCATCTCTATGTCTTGGTCATGTTTGAAAACTTACTATAGAAGTGTCTATTGCAAATATCCACTTTTATATAGAATAAGAGGACCTTCTGGGGAGGTCAATACCACATGTCCACAGTCATCATCACAACTGACACAAGTTGGACACCTACATGTAGGCCGTAAATGTCTTTAAGTTGGCTTGTTACATTGGACAACTGAGACACATATGGCAGTAGAACCATAATGTTGTGATGGGACACACTCTGATTTATACTAAAAAAACACATTTAAGCCAACCTTGGTCATCAGGAATGACATATTTACCGCCTTTCATTCAGGCATGCATTTCCAATGTAAACATTGAAGAGTATTTCAGGGGAGGTAACTAAGTAAAAAATGGGGCACTATGAAGGGTATTTTAGTGATTATTTGTTTAAATTTTGTAATAATTTGTTAATTAAGACTAAAACACATACAGTTTAAGTGTCAGTTTACAGAATTAGAGAGGAAAGTGTATATGGGTGCATAACATGAAGAATATTATAGCGATTATAGGAATATTTTACTCTGGTAGTTGAAAAAGGAGTTCTTTACGGCCACTTCATCACCCTTTGTATTAGATTTGAACCAACTACAACACAGATATTATGTATCAAGTATTTTTATGTAATTGATTCAATATAAATATGTGAGTTCCAATCAGTATTGGTGGATTATTTTCAGAAAAAATCCTACCATCAGTCAGAAATTTCCCCACTTTTGTCTCTAAGTTCACCACTTTTAATTTGTTCAAAAAGTACTATAATACTCATTTGCAATGCAAAACCTTCTATATACTGAATATTTTATCCCTGTTTGTTATAAAAATAACAAAAAGAAACAAATTTAGGCGTTACCTTACAAGTTATTAACATTTTAGAACACCACTCTAGATCATTCCCTTTTTACCTCTCCTTATTTGGAAAGTTGGCACCATGCCAACTTGTATGCTTTAATGATTAAATTTACTTTACAATATTGCTAAGATGTCACAGTTGCCTCTAAAACATAAAAACTACATTATTTGTCTCTTCAATCTAGAATACGGTGGTATTCAAAATGGTCAATTTTACACTTGAATATACTTACTCTGGTATTTGAATTTGTTCTAAAAATAGAAATGCCTATTTCTAAAAATAGAACGAACCATTTGCACTTTTGATGGTATTTATGGAGTCACTACATATTACCCTTCAGGACACATATGATATAAATCTGATTTTCCAATCTTGCTTCTGGACGAAATCTTAAATTTTGCATGGTTTTCTCATAGACAAGCTCTTAATGTGATATGATACAGTTTCAGCAGTGCAGGTGATACACTCTCCTGTATTTGACCTTTGTCAAGGTCACGTGAAAAGAGATACCTTGCTACAAAAAGACTTAAATAGCTTACGCCTCAAAAATTACAAACGATTTAATTTTAGATAAATATTTATTTACCTGAGACAGAAAGACTTCCGTGTTCATATAACAAATATATTGTTCTTATAAGGAGACACGGAGATGATGGAAGGAGGTGACATATTAACAATCACTGTGTTAGTATTGGCTCTTTTGATTATTGGTAAGTGTGGTTCTTTCTATTTTGAGTATCCAAGTTAAAGTTTGAACAAAGATTGGTATGTGCAGCAGTACGGGGTAAGAGTAAAGCCCGTGTTAAATACATAACAGACAACACATATTTTGTTTTCGTAAGAGAAGCGGACATGATTTGCTAACGATCGTTGTGGATCATTAGTATTGGGGCATTTTATTAATGAGTTAGTAGGGTTTTATTTTGAGGATATAGTACAGAATTTTGAACACAGAAAAGTTCGAAGATAACAATCAGAAGCCATAAATCGACAAAGGACAGACAATACAATGGACAAAAGAAAAAGTACAAAAGGACAAACAATAATCTTCAAAACATTACATAGAAAACTAAAAGTATCAAAAATTCAACTACGAGTGAAGGTCTAGTACAAAATCATCAGGATCATCATCGAAGATACCTTTTTCTGGCCACAATACAGCTAAAGAACAACTGCTGATTTGAATCAGACACTCATTATACAGTAGAGACAAGGGCGTAGTAAAATAAATCCAAAATGTGTTTATTTTATGACAACGTTTGTCGTTGTAGAAGCACAATTTTGTATCATTTTCCTAGAAACAAATTTGCATATGGATTTTTGAAGCATGTCTGCCAATTGTGAATTAGATATTATAGTAGGGCAAAGAGTAGAAATGTCAAAGGTCTTGATATACAAAAAAAACAAGTTGAGTATAATTACAAACACGGAAGTAAATCTTATTTAAGATTAGAAGTAATGATCTAAATTTAACTATGTTGGTCACGACAATATTGTTGGAGATCACCTGGTGTAACCACCAACATTTTTGTGTTGCTAAATCTTTTCTTTGTATTCTTTCAATGCGGATCATTGTTTGTCTTTTTGCAATTATCTTGCGGATCATTGTTTGTTTTTTTGTCTTTTTTTCGTTTCATCATTGTGTAGTGTTTCGTGTTTATGAAAAGAAAGTTTACACCGTGATGGATAACAATCCCACCTAAATCAACAACCAACTCTCGCTACAAGGCACTACGCAAAAAGTACCAATACATATGGCATTGAAAAATCCAGGTCCTATCTTGAGACAGACACAGTGTGGCGGGGTTAGATGTTGACTGGGCTTCAAACACTAATACAGATATAAACAAACAATAAAGACATGCACAGATTCGCTACCACACAAAAATTCCACATACTATCATAGAAATGAATGCCATCATGAACATGTGATATTTCCAAGCTGCTATATGTACTTTAACATAACCTTGGTATCCATGACATGGAGTGAAGTTCGAAATATTCTTCACTTATATTGATAGAGAAAGAACTAAGGACATTTATGTAATGTTCCATTTTTTCTGTCATTGATAATGATATGGGGCTGCAGACCGAATCGTAAACTGGTGGATTACGTTATTTCCTTTTTTGCTCCAAACAAGGCACTTGTGTTATGTCAATAAAGACAATACTTTTTACTAGCTGCACCAGTAGTAGGTCACGTTCTTCTCTTATTGCTCCATGCATGGTGTTTGTTGTATTATGTCAATAAGGATAAAGCTGTGAAAACATACGCATGTAAAGATACAAATAACAGTTAATAAGTAAAATGAACAGATCCAAAATCTAATAGACAAATCGCAGAAAAAGAGTTAAAGCCGATACCCCTAGCATGCATAAACATGACTGCTCACTTCCCTGTCTTGGTGCAGTGGCGGTGTTAAGCTTGGAGGGACACTGTTTCAGCAGGTCGTCGGCATACCAATGGGTACAAATTGTGCCCCTCTTCTAGCCGATTTATTTTTATACTCATATGAGTCGGAATTTCTTCAAAAGCTTGTAAAAGATAAGAAGATTCATGAGACTAGAGCCATTAATTTCACATACAGGTATATTGATGACCTTTTATCTATCAATAATTCTAGATTTGCAGAATTTCTTCCATTGATATATCCCCCAGAGCTGGAAGCTAAAGAGACCATAGATACAGCTTCGTCCGCATCATTTTTGGACTTATACCTCAAATTTGACGACAGTGGTCAACTCAGTACTCAAATTTATGATAAACGGGACGACTTCAATTTTAAAACCATAAATTTTTTAAATATGTGCAGTAATATACCAGCTTCTCCTGCATATGGTGTTTACATCTCGCAATTGATTCGCTATGCAAGGGCCAGTAGCAATTATTCTGATTTCCTGAAACGTCATTTTCATCTGAGAAACAGGCTACTGGACCAGGGCTATACAAAGATTCGCCTTATTCGATCTTTTAAAAAAAGTTTATATTCCGATGTCAAGATCTTGTCGAAATATATTGCAGAGACGATGATAAACGATACATTTTCATATAGTGAAAATGTATAAAGATAAGGAAGTCAACAAAAATGTCAAAAATATTTTTTTTATCAATGTGTGACGTAAAATTGTTTTTGACATTTGCTTCACTGGTTTTGGTACTGCTTTGACAACTATTTTACCTATTTTGTTCCAGTATTGTTATAAATACTGTTATAATGACAGCCGGAACCTTTGAGCCGTAACGAAAGCGGGAGGTTTGTCGCTTTAGAATCTGATTCAACCCACCATTTCTTTAGAAATGCCTGTACCAAGTCAGGGTCATTACGGTTTTCACAGTTTTCCGTTTGTTGACTGATTTTGTCTGTTTATATACTTATGAGTTTTGACTTTCCCTTTGTAAGATTGTTCGGAGTTCGGTAATTTTGTTATTACCCTTATTTATATGCCCAAATATTGTATTTTAATAATTTACATTAAGTTTTGTCTTCTTGTCTTCCAGGACAATCCACAACGATACCACAAGTGCATCTTAATTCAAATGGAGTATCATGGGATTATGCTACAAATAAATGTGGACAATACGGACTGGAGAATGATCAACATATTTTACGTAATATATCTGAATTAGAAGGGAAGAGATTTTGGATAGGAGAAAAAGTTTATCACGTAACTTTGCCTTGGATTGAAATATTAGGTAGATATTTAGATGCTGATTTAACAATGCTTAGACTTATACCAATATATTAATATGAGGAAGAGATATCTTCTAGAATTTACGAGGGAGCCGTCGTGGTAGTGATCGTGTGGTAGTTGGATTTACAACTACCTGGGCAATCAGTGTCTCTAACCACTTACGTTGTGAGTTGAAATATTGCTCATGGCGATTTGTACTCGATACAACATTATGTGATAAACTTTCTAAATGACTTGCTACAAGTCGATGATTTTCTCCCGGTACTCCGGTTTCCTCCAATAATAAAACTGACTGTTACGATATAGCTTAAATATTGCTGAAAGTGGTGTTAAACACCATACCTCCAACCCTAGAATTTATGATAAACGTTATAACGTGGTTCGTCTGTTATCATTTATTTGAGTATTTGACATAAAAACGGAGATATCTAACTTAGTGCGTAAGACACATTTCTGGTAAGACGTTCACCGGGCACACTTGAGAGTCAAAAGACTACAACTAAAACCAAATAATATAGATGTCTGTGGGGGCTAGTAAACCAAAGATCCTTGGCTTAGGTTATAATGTGTCATGATTTCTGCCGTCTCAAAGCATGTATCATTTGTGGAGTCTATCACTTGGTCTGACTTCCGACTTTAGTGGTTGTTCGCGAATCCTTTTTTTCTATTGGTTATTTTGTTGTTTTTCCTTCGAATTAAGACTAAACCTCTGGTACCTTCAAACTTTTTAATATGATATATCTACTATACTTGATGTTTGTTTGATGGTGTTTTACGCCACTTTCAACAATATTTCAGCTATATCGTGGCGACCAGTTTTACCAGTGGAAGAAGCCGGACTACCCGGAGAGAACCACCGACCATGTGCAAGCAACTGGTAAACTTTATCACTTGAGGCTGCGAGTCGAGTGCACCATTTTTGTAGATTACAAAGCTGAGCGTGAACCCAAGCCGTATTATTGAGCCACCCGGGCCCTTACTGTACTTGAAAATGCCAAGAGGGGTAACCAGAAGCAGTAATTCGAAGGACAGCAGACATGATCGATCACTCCCCTGTTGGCTTGGGAGGGGTACTTTAATAAAAATTGGGATAATGTAAGTGTTTTAATATACGAGTCAAATTCTGATCCTCACATGTAACTGGGTGAGTAGAACTGTTGTAATCTTGAACTTTATACATAATATATTTTTCCTTCTTGACATATGGCTATAACTTGCTTAGGCATATGCCTAAGGCTAGTTCTAAGAGAACTGGTGGCTTTAACCATCATTTAAATGTCAGATAACACACTACTGGCTTGGTTCGGGTATTTCAAGAAAAGGTTACGGGGTGAAATAAAGCGGTCATGCATTGTTCCACATGCCAGTATATGCCTGATCCTCACATATAGCTGTGAGCATCGTTGTTATACAGCGTTCTAATCTTGAAATGTTTTATAAAAGTTTGTCTTTCGTGACATAGCAGTTGTCTTGTGTATAATACTAGTTCTCGCTCTTATTTACGACTAATTACAAACTTGATCATAACTGTTTATCTTGTTGACAATATATGCATATCACTTAATGTTGTTTTTTTCTATTGTTCCATGTAAGGATGTTTCACTATAAATAACATAACGTCTACACATCACAACATATCACTAGGACAGTGTCAACGACAGTGTATGATATCTACGTATGTTGGCTACAAGGTATTTATTCATGACAGTCATTTAAAGTTCAAAGTCATTGTATCAATTAACAACTGTGTCAATACCTTTGGTTTTAATTAATTATATCTACACAGATCGTTTTTTATGAGGATATCGTAACGGACATCACAACACAGAACTCAGAACGTAAAGACACATGATAAGACAAGTAAAAAAAGTAAAAAAGGTAAAAAAAAGAAAATGAGCAACACGGATTCCACCAAAAAACGAGAGTGAACCCATGTGCTCACGAAGGGTAAGTAGTCATTGCTTCTTAATAGACACCCGCCATGCTACTCATATGTACATTCAATTCTGGTCAAGTTCGTGGCAGTGATAGAGGAAAAAACCATCTATGTAAAAAGTAAAAGATCAATAAACTAGTTCAGCATCGCCACTTTCTATTGAAGTGCCTGAATCATGACAGGAAATTGAGCGGTCATGTATTTATATGTTAGGGGTATTGATTTTGCTCCTTTCTACAATTTTGATATATGATTTTGGAATTGTTCCTACAGTGTGATATTTTTTTGTTTTTCATTTTTTTTTATTGTGATAGGAGGAAACTCGGGAATGTGTTTGTCTTAGAGAGAGAGGTCACAACAACAGTTTTGAAAACTGTATCAACAAGGATATGAGTGGTAGTTTCTTTGTTTATAACAGTAAGTTAGTACAATTTGAAGACACATATCAGTTCGTGGCGACATATTAAGTCAATGATGGGTACGAACATGTCAAAATAATAAGATTGAAGAAAGATTTGAAGATACCAAAGGGGAATATTAAATATAGATAAAGATGGTATATACACATGTATTTTTATTTGACAGCATTCTAGTGATACAGTTTAAATTGTATTGACATTTTGTTATTATGAGGTAAAAATACAAATAATATAAGGTAAAAATATAAATACCGTTTTGTAACATTTCGAACACACTCTACCGTTCTTCTTTTATGGTCTTTTATTAAAGTTTTGCTACAAAATTATTATATGACAATAAATTATTAAGCAAGCATTACAACATTATTTTTGTCTGGAATTTTCTGTACCATAAATTGTCTAAAATTTTGTCATAAATGCCATCTAAGCATATTTTTTTCTTCCATAAAATATAACTGAAATGTAGTTGAAAATGGCGGCGTTAAACACATAAAACAATAAATATTCCATACTAAAACAGTAAATTTTCTTAGAATTAAATCCAATTGTAGTATAATTAGAATGAGTTTTCTCTACGCATTGTCTATGTAATAAAAACGTTGATATCTAGCTTAGTCAACACCACGTGTTTCTGTAATACCCTTCATCACGTGTTTCTGTAATACTCTTCATCACGCACGCGCTCAGTCAAAAGATTGGAAAACCAACTCATATAATATATGTTATTAGATTTTTTTTTTTATTAGATTTCAGTGATAGTAGTTTTGTTCCTGATTCGGCTGATGGTAAAAACTGTATGACGTCGAGCTGTACAAATAACGGCAATCCCAAGCAAGTTCATTTCGCGAAAGCATACTGTAATAGCACTGGTGTACGAGGTGTATGTGGTAAATATTGTTATATTGATTGATTGATTGATTGATTGATTGATTGATTGATTGATTGATTGTATTCATACCTAACTTATTTTTTTTCATTAGAAGATTCCACAAATTTCCTTAATTAAAACGTAGACATTAAATTTAGTATGCACGACGCCTTTCTGGAATAATAGAAAAATAATAATAAACGTCGATATCAAATTTAGTGCGTTCGACGCGTTTCTGGATTTTTTTAAAAAAATTTTTTATTAGATTTCAGCGATAGCCGTTTTGTTTCTGATCCTGCTGATGGTAAAAACTGTATGACCTCGAGATGTGCATATAAAGGCCATGTTAATTTCGTAAAAGTTTACTGTAATAGCACTGACGATTCCGTACAGTGTTTGTGTGGTAAATATGGATGTATTGATTGATTGTATTCGTAGCGAGAACTAGCTTCCACAAATTGTCTTAATAAAAACGTAGACAATAAATTTAGTGCAGACGACACGTTTCTGGAATAACCTTCATCAAGTACTATCAATATTGAAATATTGGAAAGCCAAACCATTGATAAGTGTTCGGGATCTATAAAACCAAAAGGTCATGCGCAGGATAGCCAAAATGGGCGTGAGATGTTTTCATCGATGTACTGGGATCATGATTCCGATGTAGTGAAGAAAACTGAAAGCAATGGAGAGAAAACATCAAAAATGAAAAGAAATAAGAATAAAAATAAATCATAATAGAGTAAAAAGCTCGTTGTATGCAAGTTGGAGGTAACGACTATCTAAGATCGAATTAGGCAAAGTTTGAAGGTACCAAATAGTCCAGTTAATCTATCGCTAAGATGGCTAAGCATCAACACAATGGCAACAGAAAGTACTGTATTTGTCTTAACACCAGAGAACCGTCATAAATCACATACTACCACGATTGCATTGGTGCAAAATTATGAATTGTGGCTAAATCTGTGTATTTGACATAAAATCGCTGAAAACTGGAACAACTATTTTATTTTTAATACCACAAAAGGGGTAATCAGAATATGAACACAATAGTCAAAAGAAAAAGAATAAAAGGACAAACAAATATCTACAAAGTATGCATATAAAACTAAAGATCGAGTCACACGAACCAAACTAAAAACTGGGGGTGCTCCGGAAGAGTGGCAGTTCCTGCTCAACTAGTGGCACCCGTCGTGTTAATCTAGTTACAAACCTGGTGATAAGTCATGAATGAGGAAAGGATCGAGAAGTGTTTACAAGTGAAATATATCCGTGGTCATTTGTGACACAGATATTCCATAATGGCCATAAATGGTGGTGACCGTAAAACTTTCGAAGTGATGACTTCAACTTAACCAATAGAAACCCTTGGTGCAGTGGCTTCCATGTTAGCAGTAACCCTCTATCAAGGAAATCCCTACAGGAACCACAAGCTCTGGAATATTGTATCAACTTAGAGATATATATCATATGCAAGTGCTGCTGGAATGTTGCTATATATGAATGGAAAGTTCACAATGGGAAAATTGAAATAATCTCATTTGTCAAGCTTCGTTCTTAACTGCCCCTCACTATCAATTTCGAGGTGTAGGTCAAAATATCTGTGGTATCTTTAATTTTAGGCTTTATGGGATAGATGCGAAATCACCAAACCTAGAATTATTTAGTTGATAATCACAACGAATTTTAGTAGTTAAAAAAAAATCAAATATCCAAAACAATCCAAAATCCAATCAAAGCATCGTAGAAACAGAGGCAAAATCAAACACACATTTATGACCGCTCATTGATATGGCTTGATAAGTGCATTGAGTAAAACATGACAGGGTAAAGCTAGTCTAAGGGGCCCAATAAAACTTGAGGTGGGTATCTTAATGCAAAATCAAGTCATTAGACGGAATAAACGACATTAAACACCGATACCGTTTAATTATTCCTCTTGTTCGCGTTATTATCCATTAAGCCCATTAAGCATACATAAAGGTTAGTCCAGTCCAATAATCTAAAACCTTCTCTGCATTTTCCGATGAAATTGAAAATTAAATTCAATGCGATTTATATCATGAAAGGTTTTTTTTAAATTATAAAGTGTTGCGGGAAATTATTTAAAGGCACTTTTATGTTAAAGCAGATTTCATTTGTAGTTAATTATACCAAGATACATCATACATGTCCATTTACTTACAGAAGACGGAAGTCCAGCCATAACAAATTCATCATCACAGTTTTGGAATTTAGCAAAATCTGTAATAATGGAACGTTGCGGAAGAAAACATAAACTACTACCATCTTCATCCTATTGTAATGTTAATTCTGTTTGGACAAGTGTATTTCGTGTTGAGGAAGATTTTGAAATTGAAACAGGTATATGTAAATGATAGCATCGAATAATGTAAGCAACTTATTCATTCAGAACTGAAATCATATATTAACTCCAATTGTTGAGTTTGACAAAAAGAGAGGATACTGAGTTCTAATCCCTTTAGCTCATTAGTACAATATAAGTCTATGGATTGAGGAAACAAAATCATGTATTCATATGGTTGATTTTATAACTTAACATTTGTTTGCAAGGTTGCGTAATGTCTTTTTTAACAGACACATTGTATTTCTACGTGTCATATCATTCTCGTCGGTGTTTTGTATTTGTATCAGTAGTAGTATATATATATATATATATATATGTGTGTATGCATTGGTCTGAATAATCGCCTTAATACACTATATCCATCCTTATTTTGCGGAATATAAACAGGGCAGCCTTAGAAGGTGCGGGTTCCCATTGCTGTTATTTGTAAAACATACAGTGTGTTTTGTCTGTACTTGAACAGCCGAGAATATAGCAATTGGTCCAATGTGCTTATGGCCGGTCCTGAGTATAATTGTTAGATTGCTCACCAGTATTATAATAATAACATAGCACATTTTCAGCTGTTTTTGTTTACATTGTCAGAATGGATTATGCTTATGGTACTTAACGCCACTTTCAACTATATTTCAGTTATATCGTGGTGGTCAGTTTTATTGGTGCAGAAAACCGGAGTAATCGACGAAAACCACCAAACTGTCGCAAGTTACTGACAAACTTTATCACATAAAGTTGTATCCGGTACATCTCGCCATGAGCGGGGGTCGAACTCACAACTTTAATGGTGATATGCACTGATTACACAAGTAGTTGTAAATCCAACTACCATACGATCACGACCACGACGCCCCCTTTTCTGAATGATATTATCATTGGTAATAATGAAGACTTGCTACAAGTTCCTTTCTTAATGATAATCTCATTAAAAAAATGAATGAAAGTTCAAATCTTGACTGACCACTTATCTTTACAAACATTTTTTTTTTACCTTTTTGCATTTGGATAGTAAATGTAAGTAGTTAGTTAAGATTACAACTGTCATAGTAACAATTTATTTAAATGGATTATTAATAAGAAATGGAGTTGTAGCCAATCTATTTACATCCTTATACATGAGCAAGTCTATCATTAATATAAAACTGTTCTTTAAAGATGATGCAGGAGACTACAAACCTATTGGATGTGTAGCTGCCACACTGAACAATAGTGTGTTATATAAAACACACATATCCTGTATTCATACTGTGAAATATTTTGTTTGTAAACAAAGTGAGTACTTTTTTATGGTTATGTTCGCTCTGTTTTTACCAATTGTGGACTTTTCACCGCTTTTGATATTTTCAGCGATTTCGCTTAGAATTTGCAATATAATAAATACTAGAAAAATCTCAATAAAACAAAGATATTAAAAAAAACAGAGAAACAGACACAGAAAAAACTCGATGAATGAAAAAAAAAAACAACACACACATAGTTTTGTTTCTGGATGAAATGTTGCAATCGCAAAAACAAAGGACAAACAATGATCTGCAAAACACTATGTATAGAAAACTAAACATCTAGCAACACGAACCTAACTACAAACCAGCTGTTTATACGACTAGGTCAAACTTACACGAAAGAAATCATGTAAGTGAATTGTAGCTTTGGGATGAACCTGATGTGAGGAAGATTAGTATGTCAATGGATAGAGTTGGAACATTGTGTATTCTACAACTTACTCATCAGTGATGGTTTGTTATGCAAAGTGAATGCATTTTTACTGTTGATCGCAAAGTGAGCACAATATGAGCTATATCATTGTGTGAACAAGTATAATACTGATACCTGCTTTGTACTAACAGAAAACCACGTAGATTCTATAGTGCCCGATAACAGTAGCAAACGTCCACAACTACACTCGGACACATCATGATACGTCATGACACATATCACACCAGTATTTACTCTTATTTCATAATACATTCATGATGTATTGAAAAATGGTAATGACAAACCAATATTTGTATTCCAACGAGAATTCATTCAAAAGTTTGAAATAGTATACATTTGTATATGTTATTTTTTTCGTTAATTGAATAAAGAATAAGATTGGTTAACGACAATCTGTACATTTTATTTTACCTTATCATATATAGTGGAACCAACAACGTTGAAACCTGACGTTACAGCATCAACAGGGTTCATTCTTAATATCACGTCAACCCCAAGTCGTCCAACTGTAGGTGAGCTGATTTTATTTTATTATCTATTGATTGCGTCAGGTGATCAGATTGAATTGTAGACGGCAACGAATATTTAAATCAAATCAGAAATAAAAAAGATACAAAACGCAAAGCGAAGAATACCACACTGTCCGAACAGTTAAAACATTTAATCGTTTTGCAAAATCATTACCCCTAACATACAAATACATGATCGCCAATTTTCCTGGTGTGGTACAGACACTTCAATTAACTGTGGTGTGATTAAACTAGATTTATGGGACCAATCCCTCTCTTCTTAGCACAATGATGCGGTGATGCCAGTGTTGAAACTTTTAAAACAGAATATCGGGTTTCAACTTGTCATACCGAACCAGGCCTTCCATTGAAATAAGATAACATATGTTAAACCCATAATAAATTGGAAGCAACGGAAAAATGAACATCGTAATATGTCGAATATAACATTTTAGACAACACTATTGAAATGAAATAGTCACTTGTTAATTTATGCGAGATTTGTTGATTAATTCAATACAATCAATGGCCTCAAGGAAGAATAATTCCCTGATACAGTTATCATTATGAAGTATGAAATTAATTATTCTACAACCTAGACAATTGGTGAATTAGTATTTTGTCATGGTACATGTATTACCGGTATGTTAAAATTTATGATGATCAAATAAAATGAAAAATAAAAATATATCACGTTGTCGGTACAGTTCTAAACTCCAATCGAAAAATCGTAGAGAGGCAACATCGATACATACCACTTACACACATCCACATGACTGCTCACTTTCCTGGCTTGGTACAGGCACTTCAATAAAAATGACTAATTTATTTTATGTTTACTTCCGAATAATTACAGCAAAAGAAAAGAACACAACTGAAAGACCTTTTAATGTAAAGTCAACAACAAAGAAAAATAAAAAACACCCGAGCCAATCAATCATTTTCTACTTAATGCTGCGTGCTAAGCGGAGAAGTAACATATACCAATTTGATAGTCTTGGTTTGACCCGATCGGCACTCCAGGTGAGCACGCTAACCATTACACCATCGATGCGGTTATATTGTGGATATGCTAATCATAGTAAATGCAGATATGATAAAATTGTAGCATTAGACATTCAGTTTGTGCTTAATTTGATCATTTCAAAGAAAATAAAATAATTCTTAAATTGTAGAACTGTAGAATGCTTAAATGTATGTAATGAATTTTAAAAGTTAGTACACATCACAATTATGCTAAATTATATTTGAGGTAGAAACCGAAAAAAAACAAAAAACCGACATTTGTATTAAATGTAGTAAGTAGTTGAAGACCGATTTAGTTTTTATATAGTTCTCAATCTAAGGCCTTGATGTATGATATAATGCCTTCCTTAATCAGACTTGCTATGTTTTTATATATTTAGGACATAGTGTAGAGACGACATCAATACAAAAGTCAGAAAGTGTAACTATGGGATCTGACCAAATGATTGCCGCTAAGACGGTACCAATCGGTATGTAAACTTGAGAAATGTGTGTGTGTGTGTGTGTGTGTGTGTGTGTGTGTGTGTGTGTGTGTGTGTGTGTGTGTGTGTGTGTGTGTGTGTGTGTGTGTGTGTGTGTGTGTGTGTGTGTGTGTGTGTGTGCGTGCGTGCGTGCGTGCGTGCGTGCGTGCGTGCGTGCGTGCGTGCGTGCGTGCGTGCGTGCGTGCGTGCGTGCGTGCGTGCGTGCGTGCGTGCGTGCGTGCGTGCGTGCGTGCGTGCGTGCGTGCGTGCGTGCGTGCGTGCGTGCGTGCGTGTGTGTGTGTGTGTGTGTGTGTGTGTGTGTGTGTGTGTGTGTGTGTGTGTGTGTGTGTGTGTGTGTGTGTGTGTGTGTGTGTGTGTGTGTGTGTGTGTGTGTGTGTGTGTGTGTGTGTGTGTGTGTGTGTGTGTGTGTGTGTGTGTGTGTGTGTGTGTGTGTGTGTGTGTGTGTGTGTGTGTGTGTGTGTGTGTGTGTGTGTGTGTGTGTGTCCGTCCGTGCGTGATAAATTTTATCTCAATGGCAAATGATACCTACCCTTGTTACAACTCGAAATATTTTTTTATGAACGGTTTGAAATGAAATGTTTAATAATGGTGTTCTTAGTATTAAACATGTTTATGTGTTGACTAGAACTGTGATTTACTGGAAGCACAACAATGTCCATGTTCTCAATTGGCCTATTAGCAGTGCATATTTGCTACCGAACGGAGTAGATAGGAAGGCCTATAAACTGAAGGATCACAACAACATGATAGGGTTAGAGAAATCCGAAAGGGAAATTAAGAATACACAAACCACAGACACAGTCAACATTGGGCACAAGACGTAGAAAGACGAGAGAAAAAACAAACAGCAAAGAAAGCTAAGATGAGCAACACGAGTCCCTCCAAAACGTGTTAAACTACTTTGATGCTATATTTTGGTGTAGCAACTATTTAGATTGAATACCACTAACGAATATATAATGATCATTTCGTGCATTACATTATGGTATCTTTTAATGATAATTAAATCATTTTACTAAGAGGGAGAGTTGAGTCTTTATAAATGTTTGTTACAACATCAATTTAACATAAACACCGATGCATTGATGAGCTAATTACTAGGCATGCGCTACCCACTTGAACTAACATTCTAGCATAAGCCTCATGATAAATCATGATTGAGGAAAGGACCGTATTGTGATTACCACAAACGGAACATATCATTGGTCATTTGTGACAGAGATTGGCCTACTCCGTAACGGCCATGGTGGCGACCATAAAACTTTCGAAGTAATTTTGCTTAACGATATAAAAGCGTAGATATCTAATTTAGTGATCACGACGTTCATAGCTAATGATTGAAAAGTCACACAGTTCAAACTCTTTGGGGTAAAGTAAACCAAAGGTTCTAAACAGGATGTAAAAAACAAATGATAAAGACAGCTGTGTCTTATGGTGATTGACCTTAGTTTTAATTAAATATTTAATTAGGGGTAAGACACTAGTTTAACCCTGCCACTTTTAGTAGAAGTGCCTGTACCAAACCAGACAAGTGAACGGTCATGTATTTGTGTGTTTTGAGGTATCGATTTTGCATCTTTCTACGATTTTTCTATTTGCTCTTAGAACTGACAGTGTAGTATTAATTGTTATTTATTTTCTCTTATTATTTTCTAGGAGCAATAGCTGGAGGAATTGTTGGGTTTTTAGTTGCTGTATCTCTGACTGTGGTCTTACTTATGATATGTAGAAGAAGGTAGGAATATTACACATGTGAAAAGTAAAAACAGTGGCGTTAAACAAAACCCCATAAAAAATCTACATGGAATGAGAGTACCAACAATAACGTAGTGATACTGCATTAACTGATGTATACAAATCCAAATGAGTAAAATAATATCCAATGTAGCAGTAACATAATCTTAACGGAGAACGCAATTTATCTGTAAAATCATAATAAACATGATATAATACAAAGTCCGTTCTACACATAGATTAAGCTATAACATTTTCGCAAGGTATATATCTGCGATACAGCAAAAAACAATACATTCATTTGACAAGATGTAAATTAGGATCATTTAGGGAGTGATTGTTGTTTTACGTCAAATTAGCAATTGGTCAGCTATAGTATGGCCAAAACATGAAATATGATAATAAATGCATTGCACGCCCTAAGCTAACAATTCGCATTTCCAGTTCACTGAAATAACAGTCCGAATGCAGTATTTCTTTAAATCAACCACCATCTAGCTATGCGCTTTTACGTAGACACAACCATTATTCATAATAGTGTTTTGATTGACCCGACGGGGGAATTGCTCAAGATGTCCCCCATTCATTGTGAGAACTCTAACCGTTACCATTGTTTTTACATAAAAAATTCAATTTCCCTTACATGACAAAAAATATTTTTTCTATATTCTTTAATATTTACTTTGCATAGCGCTTTAGAATCGTTTTTATTATAAGAGTTTATATCATTCTTTGGTATTTGTTTTGTATAGCGTATTCCAATCATATTTTGTAGACAAGTTTGCATGTTCCAACTTAAAAAGAACCCTTCAAACATGTCGTATACATACGCTGATATTTCTAATACAACAAGCAGCAGTCTCAAGCGTTCAACGGATGCAGATGTTAACGGAAGTAACACTGCCAATAATGAGATATATTCTGGAAATTTCCATGCTGATTTAGTATATAGTAAGGAGGAGGCACATCAAAACAGTAATACCATTGACACGGAATCTTCCCTTGACCTTGACTGTTATGACCATTTGAATGCACGTAATAAACGGGAAACCATGTTAAACGAAAATTTGTATAGCAGCAATGTCGGGTTTAAAAGTAATACTGACCCTACATACGATTATTCAACCATGGGTACTACCCAACAGAAAGACGTTAACGGTATTTATGACCACACCTTGGAGAGCATGAACAGCAACAATGTCGGTTTTAGAAATAACACTGACCCTACATATGATGATTCAACCATGTGTACTATCCAAGGGAAAGACAGTAACAATATTTATGACCACACCTTGGAACACATGGACTCCACATGCTCCAATATAGATGATGTCTATGCAGTTTCCAGCAAATTGAAACCAGCAAAGTGATATGTAAAATCAAAAGTGAATACAATATGTTATTCTTTAGAGTGACATGTAAAGACCAAACGTTGATCAAATACGTTATTATGCAGTTAAAATAGGTAGAATGAAATAAATAATTGATGTTATAGTATTATTAAGTGTGTTAATCCTCACTTCGATGTCTTTTCCCGCATTTGTTCGTAGATGTACTCTTCTCGTGTTTGTGTTATTTGTACTTTTAGAGGGTCTCATATTTTTAGCTTACTGTGTTGTGTTTTTATTTGTTTATCTTCGTTTTGTGTTTACATTTAATAATGTAATACTTGTGCATATTTTTGTTGTTATTAACAGAAAGTATGATAATATAATAAAGAATAATTTTACTTTGGACTTGGAGTACATTGATATCTCCCCCAGTTCAACACTAATTAAACAGTACCAAGTCTGTTTATGCAACACCAGTCATGTTTATATACTAATTAATCTATTTGACCTATGTCAACATTTTTTCTCACACTGTTATATCCATTTTTTTAAATGTTGGCATATGTTGAATGACAAAGGCAATATGAGCTTTTGCCATCAATTGGCGTCCGTCGTCTGTCATCCGTCGTCTGTTAACTTTTCACATCAGGTGAGTGATGCAGGCTCAGATGAGCCTCTAGTTTCTTACACTGTTATATCTATTTTTCTAAACGTTGGCATATGTTGAATGAACCGTTTATATTATCATCAAGAATTGCTTGATCAAGTTTCAACTGATAGAAAGACATATTTGTTTTCTACGCACACCCGTCTGAGCTGTATTACTATATCAAGGATCTTCCGCAAGAAGAGTTTGAAGATACCAAAGGGGTAATCAGAATCCGTATATCGAAGAAGAACATACAACACAATGGCCAACAGAAAAAGTACAAAAGGACAAACAACGATCTTAAAAAACATACACATAGAAATAAAGATCGAATAACGCGAACCCCACTTAAAACCGGGGATGGGTGGGCAGTTCTTGCTCCATTAGTGGCACCCGTCGTCGTGTTAATCTAGTTACAAACCCAGTGATAAGTCATGAATGAGGAAAGGACAGGGAAGTGTTTACGACAAGCGGAACATATCCATGGTCATTTGTGACACAGATATTCCATAGCGGTCAACCATGGCAGGGTGGCGGCCGTAAAGCGTTCGAAGTGATGACTTCAACTTAACCAAGAGGAATCCTTGCTTCAGTAGCTTCCTTGTTAGCAGAAACCCTCTATCAAGGAAATCCTGATAGGAACCACAAGCTCTGGAATATCGTATCAACTGAGAGAGATATACTCCATATGCAGGTGCTGGCAAGTGCACCATTACACTACTAAGGCGGTCTGGCGGGTAATATAGTATTGAGGGTGTCCCTTCCACTAGAAGGTTCGTCGTCGCTAATTCACGACATTTTACGCCTTATATTTTGTTTTCTGTTTCTGTTATATAAGAGGGTAGACATCTCCCTACCACAATTCCTCTGAATCTCGGGAACCAATGAATGGATTTCAATGAAGTGTCAGCGATTCAGTAGTAACTAGTGTCATTGTACACCTCACTTTTGATTTATGAAAATGATCATTGGTTTAATACTATCCATGAAATACAGGAAAATTGGAATTCCACGAATAATAATGACTTCACAGGACGGAATTCGCGACTATCGCCCCTCGTTAATAACATTTAAAGAATCCACTGCCCTGTAATATAATTCTGTTATTAATTATTGTAATTACGTTATTGTAAGCTGCTAAAGTATAGACAGAATACTTTTAACTTAAATTACTGTTGTAAATTTATAGTTCTGACAGACATATGTAATAGTTTTATCAAATGAGATTTCCTTTATGATAGCGATAGGGGACGTCATGGTCGTGATCGCATAGTAGTTGGATTTACAACTACTTATGCAATCAGTGTCTATCACCACTAACGTTGTGAGTTCGAATCCCGCTTATGGCGAGCTGTACTCGATACAATATTATGTGATAAAGTTTGTCAGTGACATGCAGCAGACCGATGGATTTCTCAGGGTACTCCATTTTTCTCCACCAATAAAACTGACAGCCACGATAGAACTGAAATATTGTTGACAGTGGCGTAAAACACCATAGCCCTAGTCATAGCCCTAACGATAACCATTATTTTCCTTAATGTGAATTTTCTTCTTTTTCAATTTAGTTTTTATTTTCTGTTGAACTGATATTTTGTCCGAATGATTAATTTCGCCTGTTCATATAGCATACTATCCAGGAACAATGTATCGATATCAGGTCCGTTCGCCCTAATTACACATTCGCCCTGTGTTCGTTAATCCTAATAGTGGATCCATTCGCCCTGATACTTAGAAAGCATTTTAATGAAAATAATGCATATTTTAATTTCAATTAAAGAAGCAAATATATAGAAAAGTATTAATTAAAAAAGAATGAACTTTTGGAAAGTTCTTTTCAAGCAATTGTTAGGTATATTATTTGAAATGCTTAATTGCAATTAATGGTTGTTGTGATTTTCCGTGGTTTACCGTTATCTCGTTAACTTGAAAAAAAGGTAGGCTTGAGTCATCAGTCATAACTTCCTGGTTAGCACAAATATGTTATCTTTAACACACAACAAGAATGTTTATGTTGGCAAGTAAAATAGATTACGACGAAATCTATATTTATTTATGTTGCTATGGGTGAAATAAGTAAAAGCTGAGTCATATAACAGTTATAACATATGTTAAGATGAGGATCAAATAAACATTTAAATTAACACTGTAAATCAAAATCTTTTTATCAACACCCTTTGTAAACGGGCGAGTCCGTCATTTATAAGAAGTTTTAAATGTACAATGAATGTGTTGGGAAGTGTTGTCGTGCACATACGTTAAATAGTGACTAAAGCTACCGATAATGTTATAACACTCCTCTCATATTTTTTTTCTCGTGCCTTGGATTTGTGGATATATTATTGGATGTATATCAAGTGACAATGACACACAGCTAACGTGTGTGAATGGCAGCTTGTTTCATGACTTTTCTGTCAATTGAGGGTACAATGAGATATTGCGTTATCGTCCATACAGATTAGTCTATATACCAACAGGTGGTTATAAATAGGGTACACCGTATGCGTTTAGCACTTTGCCATGACATGTAGCACACCACTGTGCGACAGGCATCTAGTTGATGGAAATATCTGCTCCGTCAGCATTGAACACTGTCGAACCCATAATGTTCCTCTCATGGCATATGGTTAGTGTGCCTCTTCGCTAACGCTACTAGTTTCAATAAATAAAACACTTTTGTCTGACCAAATGTCCAATTACAATAGTAATGCAGATGTTTATGTGACGAAGCAAATCAATTATAGCGATAATTTACTGATTTTGGGTCTCCTGACCTTCATTGAGCCACCGATTGACAATCATTACACCTGTGTGTCCAATTAAATGCAATCCGTCAATAATACTAGCCGATGTAGCAAATATCCATTTTGTACAGCGGGAGATTACCTTATTCACTGTCGACTTTGTTCTATAATCACTGAGTTGTCAGGCGAGTGTGATATAGAACACTTACCAGGTATATCAACCCGTTTCACCTTTAATCCCGAATAACTTTTTATATTACCCTGTTGAGTATCGCTCTGTTGGCAAGTTTACTTTGCAGACAAAAGAGGAGACCATTATGACTTAGCTAACGAAATATATGTGTCACAGATGACCAGGGAAATGTTCTATTTGTCATTGTCACAATCCCGTCCTCCTTCATGATTTATTTGTGACAAGGGTAATACGACGGGTACCTACCCTTCAGACTCACACGGGTTCATCCTTGTTTGTGTAGGGTTGCTCAACATTTTCTTTAAAACATCTATTGCCACAGTGTTACATCTAACAAAACTAATATTAGAATCCTGCATCAGATTGTTGGACTGGAGCTCTCAGAATGTGATGAAGAAAAGCATGTAGATATCAAAGGGTTATCAGAAGACGTTATTCGAGGAAAATATTTAGATACCAAAGGGTTATCAGAAGACGTCATTCGAGGTAAGTTTGTAGATACAAAATGGTTATCAGAAGACGTCATTCGAGGAATTTTGTAGATACCAAAGGGTTATCAGAAGACGTCATTCGAGGAAAGTTTGTAGATACAAAATGGTTATCAGAAGACGTCATTCGAGGAATGTTTGTAAATAGCAAAGGGTTATCAGAAGACGTCATTCGATAAAACTTTGTAGATACCAAAGGGTTATCAGAAGACGTCATTCGATGAAGCTTTGTAGATACCAAAGGGTTATCAGAAGACGTTATTGGAGAAAAGTTTTTAGATACCAAATGGTTATCAGAAGATGTTATTCGAGGAAAATTTGTAGATACCAAAGGGTTATCAGAAGACGTCATTCGAGGAAAGTTTGTAGATACCAAAAGGGTTATCAGAAGACGTCATTCGAGGAAAGTTTGTAGATACCAAATGGTTATCAGAAGACGTTATTCGAGGAAAGTTTGTAGATACTAAAGGATTATCAGAGGACGTCATTCGAGGAAACTTGGTAGATACCAAATGGTTATCAGAAGACGTCATTCGAGGAAAGTTTGTAGATACCAAAGGGTTATCAGAAGACGTCATTCGAAGAAAGTTTGTAGATACCAAAGGGTTATTAGAAGACGTCATTCGAGGAAAGTTTGTAGATACCAAAGGGTTATCAGAAGACGTCATTCGAAGAAAGTTTGTAGATACCAAAGGGTTATTAGAAGACGTCATTCGAGGAAAGTTTGTAGATACCAAAGGGTTATCAGAATACGTCATTCGAAGAAAGTTTGTAGATACCAAAGGGTTATCAGAAGACGTTATTCGAGGAAAGTTTGTAGATACCAAATGCTTATCAGAAGACGTTATTCGAGGAAAGTTTGTAGATACCAAATGGTTATCAGAAGATGTTATTCGAGGAACATTTGTAGATATCAAAGGGTTATCAGAAGACGTCATTCGAGGAAAGTTTGTAGATACCAAAGGGTTATCAGAAGACGTTATTCGAGGAAAGTTTGTAGATACCAAAGGGTTATCAGAAGACGTCATTCGAGGAAAGTTTGTAGATACCAAAGGGTTATCAGAAGACGTTATTCGAGGAAAGTTTGTAGATACCAAAGGGTTATCAGAAGACGTTATCCGAGGAAAGTTTGTAGATACCAAAGGGTTATCAGAAGAGGTCATTCGAGGAAAATTTGTAGATACCAAAGGGTTACCAGAAGACGTTATTCGAGGAAAGTTTGTAGATACCAAAGGGTTATCAGAAGAGGTTATTCGAGGAAAGACACACAATGCAATGGCCAAAAGAAAAATAACAAAATGACAAAGAAGAGTTTGAAGATACCAAAGAGGTAATCAGAATCCGTGTATCGAAGAAGATACTATACTGAAAACTAAAGATTGAGCAATACGAACTGTCACCTGTATTTTGTGCATTTTTTTTTATTTACATAATTTAAACCACGACAAGATATTGCTGAAATACTGCAACGGTTGGCGTTGCCCGCCAATCATTCAATCAAGCAAGCTTACCATTTAATGGCTTCAAACCAATGTGACTAATTTTAAAGCAATTTGTCAGAACCGTACTGACGTAGGGTTTTTCCAAACCGCTTCGAATAAATTACTAACACATTGTTTTTCAGAAGGATAATTGTTTTGAAAATTGACCTACCTATGCAACTGTGTAACATTCATAACATCTAAAGCAATTTCAATAACATGTCGAGATGTTTCAGACTTAATATGAACGTTTATTTAGACATTGCCACATAACCATGATAAACGTAGATGGGCACTCTTTCCATGATCATGGTGTAGTGGTTAGCGTGATCGCATCGATGACGGTAGATCGCATGTTTGGGTCCAGGTGGGTGGTGCGACAAAAAGATTAGATTATGGGTGTTTACTGGCCTTTTGCTTATATCTTTCGTCCCGTTGCGACAAAAATATCTACCCGCTGACTTTTGTTTCAATGATCTAGCACTATAAAAAAAAATCCAACTCGAACGTGTTGGTCTATAATAAAGCGGACATCATCATCATGCCATCAATTGCAACTTGTTTCTTCAAGATATTGTTGAGTTGTTCACTTGGTGGTAAACAACAATAACTCACTCACTCACTCACTCTTACCACGATCGTATGCATGATACCAACAATAACAGTTTTCCCGAATATCAAACAAGTAGAAATAAAACAAAAATCAATATTTAAATCTTGTTTCGAGATTAAAAAGTTAGTTTGTGTGATAAAGGTTCATATGAATGTTATGTAACTATGGTTTCTTATCGATTTGTACATGTACATGTATTTCAATCATGGCCCTCTTCATCAAATTTGTTTTATTTATTAATGTTTTATACGTAATATTTACAATAATACAGTCAAAAGGTAGGTAATAATAATAAAATATTTTAAATAATAATAATTACTTTTTGTATCGATTTAACAAGCTGATACATGTAACAGAAATTATTTTGTTATAGTTATTCCTTCTTCCTTAATCAGTAAGATTAGTTGTAACATAGAGATCGCACATATTCTTAAAGATTGAAAAAACAATTTCATTATTGTTCTCCTTTTTTTCGGGGGGGGGGGGGGGGGTGGATGACTCGCTCATATTATAGAATTTTGAAAATATGTTGAGGGACGTCTTATGAAACGAAAGTCCGTATCAACGAAACGACAACAACAGCAACCAACGATCTCCAACGACATTACATATAGTGTATATTAATGTTGATTGTATATGACTTTCATGTGTATATCTAATTTGGTTATTGCAGTTTTGCTTTTTTATAAAAGAAACATTACTTTCTAAAATCGTGTATCGTTTCTTTTTTTAACTAGTATATGATAACAATGACAAATTGTTTTATGTGTGAAGGCTAAATAATCTTGCTGCTAATCTTTTACGTCAGTTTGTGTCAATGATAATCGTCTTGATCAAATACGTTTTGTTTGTTTCTGTTTTATTTATAAGATTAACTGATATACAATTAACAGGTATGTAATAACAAGACATTTTGTAGAAAACAAATACATATTTTCTATCAACTGAATGAATGGAATAAGACATTCTGCTGTTATATTCAGAAGAAAATAATTATACTTCCTTCTTCCTGAATCAGTAAGGTTGCTTGAGGCACTTAAATAATGGACCATTCAACTTGTGATGGAGCATAGCATTTAATTTTCAATACAAAACGATAAAGAATGACAAATGGAAAACATAGGTTGATGAAACACAGAGTAGACATAGTTTGTTCATCATTTTTGCTAGAATCTCTTAATAATAATATCCATTATTAGTTTCATTGGGACGAATATTTGTGTCTTTTGTAAAGGTTGTGAAGTGCCTACTTTATTTTAAATCTACAAAAGACGTCTTTAGCTTCCAGGGAGTGGGGCACTCTCCAAAGATGCTATCCAATATTGTTTACGATCAGACTTTCCGTGTTATAACCTGACATCCCCATGTTGCTACATATGAATGGGAAAATTGAAATATTCTCTTGACGTAAAGTTTCGTTAGTAAACGACCTTCACTTTCGAGATGTAGGTCAACGTATAGCTGTATTTGTGGTATCTTTTAACTGCAGCATATTTGCACAAAATCAAGGAACCGAGTAGTAGATTAAGAGTTGTATGGCGACAGATGACCCAGTTGTGAAAGTTAACTGATCTGTCGACTAAAATAGTTATTAGTACGCAAAGACAAAGAACTCCATTCAACAAATATCAATATCACGTTCAAATAGTGAAGGACTTTTGGTTTTTATTGCTTCAAAAGACTGCTCAATTATTTGGCTTTTCCATCTTTTGGTTATGAGCGTGAAAGCGTGGATTATGAAAGTTATTCCAGAAAGGTGTTGTGCACACTAAATTAGATATGTACTTTTGTATTGTCAAGCTTAAAATTCAAATAGAAAAACTACATATTTACGCATTATTTTGAAGAATTAAACTTTTTTTCAAAGAAGGACTAACATGGTTTGAAGCTCAAAGATGTTGTGCATCTATATCTGGACACCTTGTAACTATAGATGATCAAATTGTTAACTGCAATAACATTCCATTAGGGGTTAAAACTTTATGGACTGGAAATATTCGAAAACCATCAGAATGGATTGAATTTCAAGGTAAACTCAATGCAATCGAAAGATACATACATAAGTATTTCAAATAGATTTGTCATTGTGTAAGTTTTACAAGTTTGAAGATACCAAAGGAGTAATTAGAAGCCATAAATAGAAGAAGGTCAGACAATACAGTTGCCAACAAGAAAAAGGATAGACCATGACCTACACAAAAACTAAGCAGATCAGTCATTGTGTGAGCTTTATGTAAGTGCACACAGAAAAGTCTTAAGATAGCAAAGTGGTAATCAGAAGCCATAAATAGAAGGACAGACAATACAATACAATGGTCATAAGAGAAAGTACAAACAAAATCTACAAAAAGCTACACAGAAAAGCAAAGATTAAGCAACACAAACTTCACTAAAACATGGAGTTAATTCGGGTGTTGAGGAAAAATACAGTTCCTATCCACTAGTGTTAGCCGTAGTGGTACTTTTAAACGATACAAACATTATATAAAGTGCAAATCGTGTTTATTATATTAAACAATATTATAAGCAATATATCTCTTTTCTCATCAGTATCTGAACAGTATTACTTCCAATAATAATTTAGACAAGCACAAAGTTATATTAATGTATATTATATATATGTATATTGTATTATAATTTGTATTCCTGTAAATGTATAATTTCAACTTTTATTTACCAAATATCGTCATTGTTGGGTTTGAAGAAAACCGAATTGATTGAACGATGTATTGGCGACTGATTGCCGATATAACACGCAATGCCAACGATATTTATAAGCGACATGTCGTCCGTACAACATGTACAACACATACAAGCAATGTGTGATTGAACGTACGTGCACAACGCATTAAGGAAATCATTCTTATGGGCGGTTGGTTAATATTAATAATCATATTTGAAAATGATATGATAATTTATATTATTCTATTTTAGGTTGCTATGAACTTATTGGTCCTATGTCCAGTCACAACAATATAAGTGAATGCTATCAACACTGCCTCGATAAACAGCATAATTCATTTAAGTTTTTCTCATACAAGGTAACAAATCTTGAACATTTCTTCTGATTTTAATCAATAAATATATATTAAACTGTGAAACAATATTTACAATATTATTGTTTGTAATTAAAACTTCCCAAATAATGTAAGTTATTAAAACTAATGTCAATCTTAAGATTAAGCAACACGTTCCCCACAGAACAAACAACGGAGGTGAACGCAGTTGCTCCGGTACGATAAACAGCTGCTGTTCCACTAGTGACACCTGTCGTGTTAAGGCCCGTGTTAGATGTGTTCTAGTTTCGTTCTTCCCAATCACTGGACACTCTCCCGCTTTTAAATTAGCGCATATATAACAATCTATTCCTGTTCATTGTGAGATTATATTTTGTGTACTTGTTTTGTCAAGTAGAACATTTTGGGTCTCATTAATACTGGAGGTCAAATGTCGACTTCTGTCAATTGAAGAATACGTGATTTCAGATTTCCGTTTTTATATAAATTCTTAATAGAGTCTATAAATATATATTTGTGTTAAGGAAATTTCATGTCTAATGCGCGAAATTTGAGCTTAATATGTAGTTGCTTTTCACTGAATGAGATGTACAGACTTGTTTAGTTGTTACATCTCCATTTGCCATCGTATTCGCTTATTCGTCGATTTGCCACTGAAAAAGTCAAATATATTCATTTGTTCACACAATATAAGAAATTAAAAAAACAAATATCTAATTTAGAGCACACCACTGATTTCACGAATAATTCTCATCAGGTACGTTCATAGCCGAAAGATTTCATTAGACAGCAAAATAATACAAGTCTTTAGGAGAAAGTAAACCAAAGGGCCTAAACATGATAGTCAAAATCTGCTAATATTACCTCTGCCGAATGGATCTTGACCTCAGCTTTAATTAATTTTGAGTATCATATGACAAGATGATATTGCATACTATATAATATTTAAATGTTGGTTAGAGTCATTGGCTCTCTTTAACTAACACTGTACATGACGACTTCTCTGTCACGAAGATAAAATATATTATGCATGCATTCAAAATTATAGCGTTCATTATAGCAACGCTTTTCGTCCGGTTGTGTGAAAGTTGTCATTTTAATCACATATGACCGCATCATTGCACTAAGGAAGAGGGGGAGGAGTGGGTCCATAAAACTAGCTTAGCCTCGCTAATTTTTCTTCAAGTGCCTGTAGCAAACCGGGAGTTAAAGCGATACGATATTCTAGAATAACCTTCATCAGATATCATCAAATTATGTAAACGTCTTTAGGAGCAAGTAAACCAAGTGATTAACATGCATGACGGCTGCCACCAGTGGAGCAGGAACTCCTTACCATTCCGGAACACCTGAGTTCACCCCGGTTTTTAGAGGGGTTCATGTTACCTCGAGTTAATTTAGTTTTATGTGTTATGTTGTGTAGATCGATGTTTGTCCTTTTTCTTTTGGCCATTGTTTTATCTTTCCTTCTTCGATTTACGGCTTCTGATTACCCCTTTGGTATCTTTAAATTTTGACCATTGTGTTGTATTTTATCTGCACGTTTATGGGTATGTTTTATAGATCGTTGTTTGTCCTTTTTCTTTTGGCCATTGTGTTGTTCGTCCTTCTTCGATTTACGGATTCTGATTACCCCATTGGTATCTTCAAGCTCTTTGTCATCAACAGCATTGCATATACAATTAAAGAAACGTCCAACAACAACAAAAACAATCACTTTACATTTGGTTGTTTCCGTATGGGAGCAGTCTTGTAAATCAAGTTTCAATTATATATATGCTTTTCTTCAGATATTTCTATTTATCACTTGATTGGACACAAAATAAAAATAAATGCGACACTTTATTGATATATTTATAAAAATAAAAGTCTGATGCCACCAAAGGCTTGATCAGAAGCCGTAATTCGAACACGTACAAACAATGTAATGGCCAAAAGAAAAAAAGACAAAAGGTCAACAATGGTCTACAAAATACTATACTGAAAAGTAATACACGAATTCTACTAAAACACAGAGGTGAAAGATGCTCCGGAAGGGTAGGACATTCCTGCTCCTTAGTGGCCCTGGTTATGCTATAATATTCCGTGATAAGTCATGAATGAGGAAAGGATGGGGTTGTGATGAATACGATAAAAGGAACATATCCGTGGTCATTTTTTGACGCAGATATTCCGCAACGGTCAACACAATCATGATGTCGACCGTACTATTTTCAAAGTGATGATTCCAATTTAACCATGAGGAACCTTGGGTTTACGTAGTATCATTGTTAACAGACATTATGATAAGAACCACAAGCTCTAGAATAATTGAGAGATATATATTCGCTATGCCTGTGCTAGAGTAAAATAAAATGGAAAGTTTATCACTTTTTCGCAAAGGTTCGTTGTTATCCGACCATAACGGTCATTTTCTGGGTGTAGGTAAAGTATGAAACTGTCCTAGCTGCATCTGTGGTTTGTTGGTAGGATAGGGTCCGTGTTGCTCATCTTTTTTGTTTTGTTTATCTTTGTCTTGTGTCCTGTATTGCCAATGTTGCCAGTGTCTTAAATGTTTGGTAATTAACATATTATATATTTCAGGTGAATCAATGCATATGTAATTTCGTAAACACTTTTAGGAAAACTGACGACAAGAAGAATTCGTGTCTTATTGAAAGCCATGCTAATTATTCGTGGGTATATAAAGGTAATATCCTTTAAGATCTCATTAAAGAAGGTCAAATTGATCCTTCAAATTCCTTTCAAATTCTCTTTCAAGCACACATTTGACCGTTTGAATGTTTGAAGAGAGCTATATAGGTTCCAATTTTGAATGACGTTTCAACAATAATATGATTCTATGATCGATGTTGCTCATTTCAACACTTTAAATTAAATATGTATTTTCATGAAGAAGAAATACTCATGCTTTTAGCAAACCTAAAATTTAGATTTATTTAAAACTCTAAAATATGAAAAGGGTTGCGTTTGTATGTTTGACTACATATCAATAAATTATTATATGTCATTTTTCCTATTACATGTCATATCAACCCGAGACATCCATATTATGGGTCGAGGTTTGATATGGCATGTAATATGAAAAATGCCATATCATAACCTATTTATCATATACAGACTGTGGAAAAAGTATTCGTACGATTCCAATATTCCTTATATATTTCATATTTTTCAAACAATTACCCTGAAGTCAATTCATGTCCGATTTTGATAATTTATATATCAATAAAAACCATAATTTAATGTATTTTTACTCTATAATTTTAGAATAATTTTCTATGATAAACATTTTGAGAATACATACACAAGTTAAACACAACTAAATTCATTTTTTTTCGAAACAAAATGCAATGATCGTACTTTAGCTGACAGATTATTTAAGTCTGTATTTAAATCATGGCGATTTGAAAAACATGTTACAAAACTTTATTTCAAAATTACTACTATAAACTACATGCTTTTTGCTAATTACCGAAATCGGACATGAATTGACTTCAAGATAATATTTTTTAAAACTGTAGTTTTATATGAAATATACAGGAAAAACCGGAAGTGTCCGAATACTGTCTGTTCTTCAATGCGTATTTGTGAGAGCTGGTCATTTTTAGAAACCATAGCTTGATGATGCAATAATGTCATATTATGTATTTATGGATACGAAGTAATTTTGGATTAATTTCAGATCCTACTCAATTTTCCTACTTGTGTTTCTACTTTTCATTTGATTTATGAAGCCAGCAGCGTTATCATTCATTGCATAACGAACATTTTCCATGTTTTCTCCGTTATCCATATTGACAGTAGCTGACGACGGAAGTAAGCAAAGATACATTAAGAACGAAAACTGATCGGACAAAAACAACTTGAATTCCAGGAGAGGGGGGGGAATCCAAAACAAATAAAGACATTATAATTGTGAAAACCTAAATACTCGATCTCAGTCAAAATTTCCGGTCGCCATTTTGATGTAATACGGCACACATTATTACCCCCACCCCCCCCCCCCCCCTCTCAATACGGATCAGGTTATTACACCCCCTGGAGATATGACTTGTTGCATTTCGAATTTTTGACGTATGCAAAATTAAGCATATCTTGAGTAAGTATATGATAATCAACATTATTTTACTTATGTCGTAGATATTGGCTTTCTTGAAGAAAGAAATTCACCAATCTACCGTATGTCTCAAGGAAACATCGTCACATAAAATGATGGTTACTCCAGTAACGCATTGTATGAATTTAAATAGTAACAAAGGCAATTAAAGATAAACCAATACTAAAAGAAGTATTTTAATTAATTAATATTTGAATAGTTGTTTAATTATCAAATGATGTCAATTGACATTTTTTTTCTCAGTTTTATATAATGCGTCTTATGACGGACATGGGAATTGTGTGGCTTCAAAATGTACAAACGGTTCAGAGAAAAGGGTTGCAGAGAGGTGTACATCATTACAGATACCAATGTGTGGTTTGTAAATAATAATTAAAAAACAGCATTAGAAATGTACGCGTGTGACTACCTATTTTACTGTTTGTCAATTTATTTCAAAAGAATCTTACATTTAGACAATATACGTACATTGTCTGAAAATATTCAATTTATTTGTATAAGCTTTAGAACAGCGGATAGAAGAGCTAATTTGTTGTCCAGTTTCGCAGCGATTGCAAATGAATTTAACATTTTTCGACATTGTACATTGTACGTATATTCTGTTTATCCCGCAATGTCAAAAAATCCAAAATAACATCCAAATTGTGTAAAAAGAGCAGAAATAAGCGTCGTTCTAATCATTGTTTTATTATGCTCTATGAGACGTCCCCGCGTATACTGTTACCGTTTCGTATCGTGGCTCTACATGAATCAGGTATCAGAAAGGCTATATCTTGGTCAGTGGCAGTATAAAACAAAACAGTATCCAGTCAATGTAATTTGATTTCTCAAATAGAACAAGTGCAAGATAAATATCATCATCCAACAATATAACATAGAAAAAGGAGTATCTTCCAATAGGAAGGACTTTGGTCGACAACATGGATGCTCTCCCCTGTTTTTTTACTTGTCTTCACGTTTTTAATTCTATGTGGTGATGTCAGCTACAATTTTCGATTTGATTTAAAACGATGTTCGGTTCGTCTTTACTACCATTTGTTTTGTAGATAGTTCATTTATATTTATGTTAGTTGTATTTATTTACGCATAACACGATTTCCGTATCAAATGCTGTTCATGCATGTTTAGCAGTAACACTACTAGTGTCACTGGTGGAGCAGGAACTTCTAACTCATCCAGAGCACATGAGTTCATACCCAGTTTTTAGTTGCAGGCGTTTTACTTCTGCTGCCGCTTTGTTATATAAAGGAACCAACATGTTGAGTAGAAACTGCTTTCCTTTCCAGAACACCCCCAGTTTGCTTAGGAGTTCTTGTTCTTCAATCTTTAGTTTTTTGTGTGGTGATTGTAGATCATGGTATGTCCTTTTTCCTTTGATCATTGTATTGTCTGTCATTATATTCATTGCTTCTGATTGCCCCTTTGGTATCTTTTATCTGGTAGGCTTTTGTTCGTATACATTGTGACAATAAATGGAGGGTAGACAAATGTCTTGTCTACAAAGCAATGCCTTTTTAAATAAAATATTGTATTTATGTGTAACAGGATTGTCTAGTGACAACAAAGCAGCCATTAGTTCAACAACAAACTGGAATAAAAGTCGACGCAATTGTAAAGATCCACTTTCTACAGTGAATAATGCAACTGATATGTGTGAACTAAACAAAGACAATGTCAAAGCAGGGATGTGGACGAATATGTTCCGAGTTGAGATTTCGAGTCATGTAGATCATAGTAATACATTTTATAATAATAGACGAATTTATTTATTTATCTTGCACTAATTACATTTGCTATGCAAATATACTAGACGAATAAATGCTTGATTCTTCTAGTATACGAATAACTTATGTTCTCTGCTCTCCGGTGTAGGAGGTACACATAACCAATGCTAATAACCAATGCTGAAGGACATTTCTAGTGAAGAGTTAATACGGATGCAAAATAGAACAATGCCAATGCAACAGAAAAGTCGTAGCCCAGTATTTCCGTTCAACAGTCAATGAAAGTGATACATTTATATATTGCAATGTTGTCACTTAGACGGGGTATACGAAAGGTTTGAAGATTTACCAAACGTGTACGTAATTATTGTTTGTCATTAATGAATATCTCCATAAAAACTGAGGGCCCGGGTGGCTCAGTGAGTTATGTAGTTGGATTACCTAACAACTCATACAAGCCTATCACCAATATGACATGGGTTTGCGCCCGGCTGTGTAAATTACAAAAAAGGGTGCACTCAACTCGGAGTCGCAAGTGATAAAGTTTACCAGTTGCTTCCCATGGTCGGTGGTTCTCCCCGGGTACTCCGGCTTCTTCCATCACTAAAACTGGTCACCATGATATAGCTGAAATATTGCTGAAGGTGCCGTTAAGCATAATAAATCACATCAAATCAATCATGAAAACTTAGATATCACACATGAGACGTTTCAATAATAACCTTCATTATAGTCTTAAAATTTGGAAAGATAAACCATTTAGAAGTCTTTGGGAACAAAAAAAACATCAATGGGCTTAAACAGGATAGTCAATGTCTGAACATAGACAGGAGTCAAACTCACATTGTTTAGTGCATTACATGGGTATTTATCGCCACTTCTAACAATATTCCATTCATATCGTTATGGTCAATATAATTAAGAAAGAACAAACTTTGCAGCATACAATTGTATCATGTACATTTCACTAAGATCTAGACACTTTTGTAGTGTTGGGCATTGCTTGTACAGATATATATAATTGCAACTACATTGAAACAACGACACCGTGTCAATTTGAAGATTATATTTGTATTTTGAATACGCGTTGTTATTTATGCAGAATAATCTTTTTCTGTGTTGTTTTTTTTTTATTCATTGTCGTCAATGTCAGATTAGTAACGGTAATAGCAAATTAAAGAAAAAGGGGGAACAATAAGATCAAATAAAAAAAAACATGCCACATTGTCGGAACAGCAAAACCGTAGAAATAGAGGCAAAATCGATACCCATAACAAATAAATACATTAACGCTAAAGAAAAAGTGGCGGGGTTAAACTAGTTTTATGTGACCAAACCTCTACTTTTAATTTAATTGTATGATATTTCAGGTAATATGATTAAAATGACAGATATATCGTCTTGTGTAATTGCCAAATGTCTCAAAAATATAGGAAATATCAAACCTAAAGATACCAACTGTAATGAAACGGCGGATGCTTTTTTCTGTAAATCAGGTATATAATTTTATCTAATTTCATTTTAGCAAATTCGACATCATCAATGATAAGGGGGATAACATAGACGCACTTCAATGAAAACAACTGTCTGGTTTTGTAGATTTAATATTATGCAGTTAAATGCAATTTTGCACATCATTATTCAGTATTTTAGATCAATCTGGATGAGTTCAGGATTGGCGAAATATATATACATATATATATCTATATTATATATTTATGTTAAAACCAAAACAATTGTTTATTATCCTTTACCTCAACGTTCGCGTCAAACGTGTTTCTCCTCACAAAATAAACAATAACATCCTGTTCCGGTATGGAAAATGGAAAAATTCCGGTAAGTCAATTTCCCGTCCTATGATCGAATTAGACATTTAAATCACCTACGATCATTAATTGTGCTGTCAACAAAAGTAAACAATTTGCCATTCTGAAAATTTTCACAAGAACGTCGATGCCACGGCTCTGTCAAAATGACCGTGGGTGAGCGGTGGGTATGGCTCAGGATCAAGTGACTCACCAGGCCGTTTCAGACCACTTTAATGTGTCTAGACTAACAGTTAAGACGAAAGACCTCGTAACCGCAGGACGCGTGTGACCTCAAGATTGGCGAAATATATATATATAAACGTCTAAAATGATTTGTAAAACAACACCAAGTACACAAAACAAAGTGATACAGAATTAAACACTTCGTTGAATGACAAAATTGTCGTCCCACCGAGGGACTTTATCAATGTTTAATTAAATAACATCTCGAAACAATAAAGCGACTTTTCAAATAAAAAAAAAAAAGAAGCTTTTGACGGTCCATGTACGGCACAAAAGAACCAGAAGTTGCACATATGAACCTACATGCATAAAAGAATGGAAATCCAGTTTGCCGAAATAATCATGGTGGCCCGTCGATCTGAGATGTCTGCTGAGTGGAAGGTCAGATTTGCAATTTGCAATTCTATCTATTACCTAAAATTCATAAAGTCAACAATCCCGGGAGACCCATTGTTTCAGCAAATGGGCACCCACATAAAAAATCTCTGAATTCGTCGATTTCCACCTTCGACCTCATGTAGAAGCGTTACCCTCACATTTGAAAGACACCACTGATTATCTTCAAAAAATGGAATTCATGATCCCCCTTCCTTCGGGTACCATTCGTGTTTCGATGGACGTTACGTCATTATACACTAACATCCCACATAATGACGGTATCGAAGCACGTCGAGAGGCCTGGGACCAAAGAGCCGTTAAAGAACCACCAACGGAATGTCTTGTGCAGTTGCTCACATTGGTACTGAAGCATAACAATTTTGCATATAATGGAGAGCATTTTTAACAAATCAACGGAACAGCTATGGGAACAAAGATGACACTTTCATACGCCAACCACTTCATGGGGAAACTTGAAAAACTAATCATACTATCTGCACCTCACAAGCCACTTTCCTGGTTTCGTTACATAGACGACATTGACATGAAGTGGACCGAGTCGGACGTAAACCTCAATCGTTTCGTTGACCATGCCAACAATGTTCACCCCACAATAACATTCACCCATGAAACATCTAGAAATAACATCTCCTTTCTGGATACTTACACAACCTGTGAAAATGGTATTATGTCAACTGACATATACAACAAACCGACAGATAAACATCAGTACCTGTCCCCAAAGAGTTGTCATCCTAAACATTGCACCAAGAGTATTCCGTACAGCCAAGCTCTCCGAATCAAGCGCATCTGCTCCAACGAACAAACCACCAAAAAACGGCTTGGGGAACTGAAATGTCATCTGAAAAAGAGGGGTTACAACAATGCGAGCATTAACCATTGTTTTAACCAAGCAAGTGGTATTGACAGAAAAGACCTCATCCAATATAAAGAACAGAACGCGAACAACAGAGTGCCATTTGTCATCACATACCATCCTGCGCTCAGTAATTTATCCAACATCGTTCCTGAGCACTGGACAACCACACACAAACACCCAGAACTGTGTAAAATCTTCAAAGAACCACCCGTCTTGGCCTTCAGGAAACCCAAAAGTTTGAAAGACATCTTGGTGAGAGCTGACATCTCCCCTCGATCTGCCTACAATGGTCAGTGTCATAAATGTGATTCGAGACGATGTATGACGTGCACAAACATCCAATGCACACACAAATTCAGCAGCACACATACAGGAGAAAAATTCATCATATACTGCAATGCCAACTGCAAGAGAGAAAATATTATCTACCTCCCGGAATGTGCAATTTGTGGTCTTCAATACATCGGAGAAACTAAACAACAACTTAGTAAACGCTTGAATGGCCACAGAAGCGATGCAAATTGAAAACCTGACCTTCCACTCAGCAGACATCACAGATCGACGGGCCACAATGATTCTTTTGGCAAGCTGAAGGTCACCATAATTGACCATAACCCCAAGTGGGATGATAAAAGCAGACAGGAAAGGGAAAGCTTCTGGATTAGAAAACTTAAGACCATATCACCGAATGGAATCAATGAGAAAAAGTAATATCCTCTCTTGACTCCTATTCGTATTGGTCTCCTCCAGTCGCATTAGGACATACAATTTGCTCTATTGGCCCAAAGTATATATTCCACACTGTGGCGGGCCGTTTTTTTTTAATGAGTTTGGATATTATACCGTTTTCAACAATATTTTGACAGTGCTATTTGATACATTTACCAATAATGTCTCATTTTTATATTTATTTTTATTTTTAATTTAACATTTATTTAAATGTGTAGCCCTATTGTATATTTATATTATTGTTATTGTATTTTTATTAATTTACATGTAGGATTTCCATTCTTTTATGCATGTAGGTTCATATGTGCAACTTCTGGTTCTTTTGTGCCGTACATGGACCGTCAAAAACCTTTTTTTTTTAATTTGAAAAGTCGCTTTATTGTTTCGAGATTTTATTTAATTAGACATTGATAAAGTCCCTCGGTAGGACGAAAATTTTGTCATTCAACGCAGTGTTTAATTTTTTATCACTTTGTTTTGTGTACTTGGTGTTGCTTTACAAATCATTTTAGACGTTTATAATTGTTTTACTTGTATAGTATCGTTATACCGTTATACCGTAACGATCCAACACCCCGTAAGATTGATCGTTGACTGGTTTTTCAAACGTTGTATATAGTTGGAAATAGTTGAACATGGTATACAGAAAGCGTTGGAAAAAGGACCGATACATACGGAACTGCGGGAACAAGTACATGTAACCTCAAATCAAAATAATATAATTACGTTTGTAACTACTTATAATCCAAGGGATTACAATATTTTCCATTTTATGAAACAAATTGAATTTAACTTAAGCAGTAGCGAACGTATGAAAAATGTATTGCAAAAAAAGAAGATTATAAACAGCAAAAGGCAGCCGAAAAATCTGAAAGGCTTCTTGTCATCATCAAAATTTGATTTTCATGAATCATCACCATCTGTTAAGAAATGTACCGACATGTCCTAGTTTAATAGAAGGAACCTCGTTTACATTTAAGAATGGACGGACTTTTACAGTTATGCAAGATATATCATGCAAAACTAAGAATCTTGTATACGCAATTATTTGCTCTAATTGTGGAGAATTCTATGTAGGTGAAACCAAAACTGAATTGCGGACTCGAATGACTGTTCACAGACAACAAACAAGGCACCAGGACCTTACTATAATAAGAGCTAATGAACATTTCCATGATTGTTCTGGAGGACATTTCAAAATATTCCCGCTGTATAAAGTTAATACAGAGGGTGATTTTTTAAGAAGAGGAAAAGAAACTTTATTAATTAATATTCTTAAACCTTCGTTAAATGATAAATGACTTTCGTTAATCTTACAATGACTTTAAAAAATTTTATTAATCTTATAACAACTTTAAAGATGTTCATTAATTTTATAGGTAATATATTTTACCGCGAATACGTAACATCATAGTCTCCCTTTATATTGTTAACGTCACACTATTGTTAACGTCATATATATACACTTATAAACATTGTACCTGAAGATCTGCAACAGCAGTGAAAACGTTAGTACAAGAATGTTGTGAAAAATCCGTTTTGTTCTTTTTTTAATAATTTCTTTTATATATATATATATAGGGAGTGGATGTAGTCGAGTGGTCTAGGGCGCTGGACGTAAGGCTAAGCGAATGGTGCTGCAGTGTAACAATGGTGTGGGTTCAAATCCCGTCGAGGGAAGAACAAAAATTTGACAGCTCTAAAATCTAATTCTAACACTGTTTGGTTTAATTTTCAGACGTATATATATATATATATATATATATATATATATATATATATATATATATATATATATATATATATATATATTTATGCTAAAACCAAAAGAATTCTTTATTATCCTTTACATCAACGTTCGCGTGAAACGTGTTTCTCCTCACATAACAAGCAATAACATCCTGTTCCGGTAAGTCAATTTCCCGTTTTTTGATCGAATTAGGCATTTAAATCACCTAAGATCATTAATTGTGCTGTCAACAAAAGTAAACAATTTGCCATACTGAAAATTTTCACAAGAACGTCGATACCACGGCTCTGTCAAAATGACCGTAGGCGAGCGGTAGGTATGGTTCAGGATCAAATGACTCACCAGGCCGTTGCAGACCACCTTAATGTGTCTAGACTAACAGTTAAGACGAACGGCAGGACGCGTGTGACCTCACAACGTCAAGACAACCATTTACTCCATATTCACCTCCGGAACCGTATGATTACGGCTGAGGACACTGCCAGTAGAACACCTCTTCTAGCAAACGTCCGAATTTTGGGTCAGACTGTTCACAGAAGACTACGTGAATCTGGACTCCGAGCTAAGCGTCCGGTTGTAGGACCAATCATTAAACAACGACATATGACCGCGATGAACGTTATCGTCTGTACCTCAGACGTGGGGAACGTTCTTACGGATCACTGTGTGTACGAGTCCGACCGTTTTGGAGGCGGAAGTGTTGTTCTGGGCTGGTATTTGTCATGATGATCGCACTCAGCTCAAAATTACGCAAGGAACATTGAATGCCATACAATACAGAGACGATATTCTTGATCCTATCGTTCTGCCCTTTCTGCATCAGGGAAACTTTGATCACGTCTTTCAACATGACCATGCAATATGTCACGTGGCCCGTGTTTGTCAAGACTTTCTTAACCAGAATCACATTCGTGTTCTTCCTTCGTCGGCATTATCATCGTATCTGTCACCAATTGAACATTTATGGGATGAACACGGCAGACGTGTTCGCCATCTTCAAAATCCACCGGAAACACTACAGGAGCTGTGTGACGCACTTGTGCACGAGTGGAACAACATCCCACAAGCCATTAGCCAACGATTGATTGGTTCTATGCGTCGGAGAGCGAAGCCGTCGTTGCTGGAAGAGGTGGTCACACACGTTACTGAACTCCGCAAACCACAATACTACATGACAATTTCTGTCTGTCCATGATTTGTTCTGATAATGATGTTGAGAAATTTTGTTGATATTGTCTTATTTGCTATGCCCATATGAATCTAAATTATACGATTTTTGTCGATTTTTTTTTATTCTCTATGTACAAAATATTGTGGATCAACCCCTTGTATCGTTTCTTTTGTTGACTAGTATATATATATATATGTATATCTATTAACAAGGTAAATATTTTGAAAACGGCAAACTATAAATGAACGCCTGGTTATGCAAAAGAGTAAGTGATTGTTGTTTAGCGCCAAAAGAGCAATATTGCAGCTTTATTATGGCGAAACCAAATTTACATTTGATGAGATGATTATGATGATGGACTCATTAAACTGATTCCGAGCTGACCAATCTTTGCTCTTACTCCTAAATACGACGTGCTTCGCAGTCCATGGTTAGACCCGACTCGAGGAGAGCACGCTAACCATTACACCACAGATGCAGTTCCAGTTAATGAGATTCATTCCTATGTAAACTGAAATAAAACAATAGAATACATAATAATCTGGTAAAAACTTCTGAATTCAAATACTTATTTATTTCAGCTCACAATAGTACCATAATGTCTTCACTAGACTGCAAAAGTCAAGCCACGAACATCTACAATTTTTCTAAACCATATACTATAGGAGAAACTACCGTTACTAGTTCTGTTTCGAGATACAAACACAAATTGTCTAATAGAACACAGAATCATTACAGTACTGAAGCATTGACGGCTGTTAATACTGGTATGTATTGATATAAATCAATCATTTACTGGACTTGACTGTATATATGAGTAACACTGTGGGTGTCTTATGAGAAGCAGGAACTGCTTACCCTTCACGAGCACCTGAGTTCACCCCCGAGTTTTTGGTGTTGTCCGTGTTGCTCATCTTTTTAGTTTTTTGTGTTGTCCATTGATGTGTCTTACCTTCTGAGTTACGTGTTATGATGTCCGCTACGATGTTGTTTATCTTTATCTCCAGTTGTTTGTAGAAGGGCTCATGTCTTATTTACGTTATTTGTGTTTGTTTCCGTATAGTAGTGTGCAACACCTATTGTGTTTTGGGTTTGCTTCGTCTTGTCTATGTTGACAGTTTCTCTCCCTAGCAACTGACAGAACCCGATAAGAGGTAGTATCCACATAAACTCCAGATCATCCAATGAAAACACTACTGGCAAAGTATTTGAGCATTTCTAGCTTTTTTTAATGAAATGCATATTATGTTTTAAAACTTTCTTTTTACAATACAGGAATATACACACTGTACGGTTAAGTAATAAAGTTTTATTGTATCTCTTTTCACATCCATGATGAACCTAATGATTCGGTGTTTAAAATCTCACACTATCTTCCTTCAGTATGTTATTTGCTTTCATATTTGTCTTCTGTCGGGGTGGTGATGGTCGTGGTCGTACAGTCAGTGTATATAACCACTTAAGTTGTGAGTTCGGATTCCGCTCGTGGCGATGTGTATTCGACACAACATTTTGTGAATATAATATAACAATGGCCGACACACAATAGGTGAAATATTGTTGAAAGTGGCGTTAACCACCATAAGCATAACACCCTTCTTCTTTCGGAATAGAATAACAACAGCACACAGAGTTATCTCACTCCGTTATGTTATATGCAATGTCTATACTATCACATCTGTTAGATCGTTCTGACGGTAAAGGTATTTTTCAATAAAAACAAATTATAGTAAAGGATGTTCTATTGACTGTTTATATTTATTTCGTGATCTAATAAGACTAAAGCATGTTGCTCAATTACAAGTGTGATATAAGCAAGACCAAAGCAACAGTTTCAGCATCAGTCACACAGTTTAATAGTAATTATGTATCCAAAAGAACAGCATACTCCAGTTTTGTAGTGACTGATATAGCGAGCGTCAAACTGCCAGGTAGTACAATATGTTTTATTAAAAGAATTGCTTCTTACTTTATTCATTGTATTCTCTGCCAAATTACCAGGTATTTTTGATTTTGGCCATTGTGTTGTCTGTTCTTCTTCGATTACGGATTCTGATTACTCCTTTGGTATCCTCAAAATCTTCTTACTTATAAATTGTTTTTTGCTTTATTCTTTGTATTCCATGTGCAATCAAAGCTTTATCAAACAAGGCTAAGACGCTCCGATGTTGAAGACATCCCTGCATACATTCTACTATCGTCAATACGATGTGTTTGCCTCATAAGAAATATCTATTTCTCAAATGGCGATGGATATTTTTCGTTTTTGTGTAACACGACGGGTGTCACATGTGGAGCTGGAACTTCTAATCCTTCCGGAGCACCCGAGTTCACTCCCGATTTTTAGTGGATTCGTGTTGCTCGATCTTTAGTTTTCTGTGTAATTTGTTGTATATACAACTGTAGTTGTTTGTCCTTTTCTTCTCCTTTCTTATCGCCATTGTGTTGTCTATCCTTCGCGCGCATCTGTGTTTACTCCAGATGTTTTTGTGGGGCCCGTGTTGCACATCGTGTTAGCTTTCTGTGTTGTGTTTTCTGTTTTGTTTGTCTTCGATATGTGTAATGCCCAATTCTACCAGTGTCTTTGTATTGTTCATTCTTAGTTGCATTTTCCGTTTACTCTAACGCCCGTTTATTCATCACATACATGTTTAACTAACTTTTTGAAATGTGACATTTTTAAGAATTTTCCTATATTAATTTGGAGAAGCTATAGGTCTATCTTCCACATAATAAATAGCTTTAACTGATTCAGCTTGTAGGATTGTTGCTTTTCAATGTTTGGTTGTTCATCCTTTTGTGGTGTTAGTGTGTGGTCGTTTTATGAGCATGTTTTATATTATGAAAACAAAGCTTAAGCCACGACAGTCATCAATTCCGCCAATATCAACAAATCGAATAATCACCTCTCACCTTCACTCACTGAACACAAATATAAGACCACAAAATATGACAGAGTTCCAACTATAAAGAATGGTTATTGCATCAAATTAACCGGCCAAATCCCGCCATATTACTTGCCGAAAGTTACGACTTTGATTTCCAGTGTCATACGTCGTGGTCTTTTTGTGTTTCAATAATTTGAAGTTGTTGGTTTATTGTTGTTTGTTTATTGTTGTTTGTTTTTTTACATTGTTGACCAAAATTCATACCAAATGTATTTTATGTCATTTTAGTATTTTTTTCAAAGCTTATTCAGATACAGAACTTGTAATCTTGTATATTAAATTGATATTAAGTAGTAAATTTGTATGATTGTTATTTCACGTACTATCGCGGTGACATGTCTGTGGTTTCTCAGGTTTCCTCCACCAATAAAACTGACGTACACGATATAGCAGAAATGTTGGTGAAAGTGGCGTTAAATACCACAACCCTAACCCTAATCCGTATTGTCGCTCAGTAATAACTTATGTCTGGGATACCTCTATAAGTTAAACTAACCTGGATTTCCAGCGCCATATGGCGTCGTCTTTTCTATGTTCAATGATTAAAGATTTGATGTGAGGGATGGTTGTTCGTTTTGTTGATATTGGTGTCTATCATTATTTAAACTTAAACGTTTGTTTACCATGCATAATGTTTATTTTGAATAATAATAATAATAATAATAATAATAATGTATTTTGTTCTTTATAATTTAGATGATATAATTTAATACTTTGTATATTTCTTTCTCAAAGCAGTTAGTCGCTCTGTTGATGTGATAACTACTCATAAACCACCATATACGATAACTAATATTACACCCACCATGGCTCAATACGTTGGAAATAAACCGGAGGCTACTAATATTGGTAAGAGTACGTTAAATTGTATATGTAGATAGTTCTATTCTACTAAACTGACTGGTAATATAAATTATTTTCTTGCATGACTGCATCAGTTCACCCTAGAAGGGATGTTTGAACCAAAGAAACCTAGTCTAACCTCGCCACTTTATATTAGTGCCTGTATAGGTTGATATTTTACTCACATGTTGAAAGCACTTGCATCGCACCATTTCACTAAGAGAGGAGGTTTTGGTTCTATTCATATTTAAACCCCGTCACTTTTTTTTGAAGTGCCTGTACCAATCCAGAAAAGTGAGCAGTCATGTATTTGTGTGCTAGGGTACCGATTTTGCATCTTTCTACGATTTTTTCTGTTTGTTTCTTATCCCTCAGTGTGGTATGTTTTGTTTTTCATTTGATCTCTGTTGGATATCCGTCTGTATTATTATTAGCTTGAGTGTGTGTCCGTGTCAGTAGAAATATAACCAACAACCATACATAAACACTTGAAATCTGATATATTTAATGTTTTATGTCAATATCATTATACAAAGTTATTATATTTTACTTGTTAAGAAAGGATATGCATGTAAATGAACATGTGACACTATCTAACTTTATACTTAGATATACATTAAAGTAAAGGAACAGCTTGTAGTAAGAACGTATATGGATGTAAATGAACATGATACACTATCTAACATTATACCTAGACACACATTAAAGTAAAGGAACAGCTTGTAGTAAGAAAGTATATGGATGTAAATGAACATGAGAGACTATCTAACATATTATCTAAACACATATTAAAGTAAAGGAACAGCTTGTAGTAAGAAAGTATATGGATGTAAATGAACATGAGAGACTATCTAACATTACACCTAGACACACATTAAAGTAAAGGAACAGCGCCTGCATAGCTGGTCTACATTATCTATGTATATATTCTATTTGACTTTGTTGCTAGTAAACTGCTCTGTTATAATGTTATCATCCGGATTTTCTCTCGAGCTGATCGTATTGGTTTCCTGACTATAATATAACAAATAGTCCATGGTGGTTCGTGCCAAATGGTAGTTTATGGACCGGTTGTTCACTCCCAAATTACTATGTATATCATTATTTGGGAATTATTGAATTATTGTTCACATTAATCATTGCATGCAAGTTGATATGTGATAATGAATACACTCAAATTGTAGATTAGTAGGATAGTGGTATCAAACCTCAGGAGTGTGTGTGGGGAGGGGACAGGCTTTCAAAACCGATAAGCAAGAAAACAAAGTAATTTGGCCTCAAAGCATACATTCAAAGTATTAAATGTAGTTTCTTCCTGCACATTTTCTGCTTACATGCTAAAATTTCCGCTGATTTGCTATGCCTAAAAGGGTGTGAGGTTGTACTCGCCTTGGACGCGAGGTAAAATCACAAACTATATAGTGGTACATGTACAATCTAAATTGTTACTCGCTATCTGGAACTCCTACGCCAATCTTTAGTATATTTTGTAGGTCTTATTTGCGGTGTTACAGTAGGTGGTATGGTCTTGATTGCTGTAATCGTTATAATTGCTTGCAAAATGAGGTGATATTTAGTTTTATATGATATATGGTAATAGAATTCACACTGCTTTGAATTTATCCAAACATTTAAAATTAAGCAGATAAGCAGTGACATTTAGGCTTTAACGGATCACAAACATATAGATATATATAATATATCCTGTAAACCTGTATTAGCTTAACACACCAGAAACCATTTAAAGACATCTTGGTTTTGGTTTGGAATTGCAAAAGCCACAATTGCCACATCGTTCGACTACTAGTCCTCGTGTCTACAACCTTTCCATTTCAATTATAAACAAATATTCGATAATTCCATAGTTTGTATTTGTACGGATGTTGTATTTTTACCAAAGCGCAGATATCTAATTCAGTGCTCACGTCACTTTTCTGGAATACCTTTCATCAGGTATACTCATAATCAAAAGATTGAAAGGTTAAATAATTTAAAAGTGTTTTGGGCACAAGAGATCTAAAGAGTCTAAACAGGATAGCCACAATCGGCTACTGTGAAAATAGTGATTCATCGTAACGTTTAATAAGCTTTACTGGGGCTCATGTTGCTCGACCTTCAGTTTTATGTGTATGTTTTGTAGATTGTTGTTTGTACTTTTTCTGTTGGCCATTGTGCTGTCTGTCCTTCTTCGATTTACGGATTCTGATTACCCCTGTTGTATCTTCAAACTCTTCTTACTGCCTAAACTGATGGGTTATGTATTTTATATATAAAAGCTTATGATGTTCATAGATCACTTTCTTTTTCAATTTTGACAGGAAGGTTGGACCATTTAGAAAACGACCAATATATGAAAACACTATTGTAATGAATAGCGTAGATTATGCAATACCAGCGAATTATGATACAGTGTTAAATACTGATAATGGAATTGTTCCGAATGTTTATATTAATAGTGACACCGGTGAAAACCAATATGATACGATAGATTGAAATACAGTTGATAAGGGGTTATGGTGCTTAGCCATTTGACTGCGACGTTGCATGTATAATCGTAACGTCGTGTGCGATATTGTTTCCTGACGTTATGATCCTTTCAGCAGAGTGAGTTCATTTATTTCATGACGTCATTTTAAGAGCCTTGTGACGTTACTTACAGTTTCTTTTTAATTTCAAAGAGTTTATATGTGCAATATCTGTATCAAATTGTGCAATCTAAATATAGAGTATTTGCGTAACTTATTCTTAAAGAAAATAAACGTAAATTGCTTTCCCAAGGGACATATATGTCCCTTGCACAGTTTACCAACCAGGGGCATGTATGTCCCTAGTACAGACTACCAACAAGGGACAATATAACACTTTGGTCTTTCCCAATACCTCGGGGAAAATATTCTGATCTATTGCCTTACTACACATTAAATAACTGTATTATGTCACCTTCTTGTAAACCAACGAACATGCAGGATGTCCATGTAAATTTACATATCATATCATATAATAAATAAAAATAACAGGGAATAATGAAGAAACACAGTGGTAATGTCCCCTTTTCTTCTATTCTTGACCAAGCGAAATAAATCTGTCCAGGTGAAGAAGTTCGGAAATGGCACATCATTTGTATTAAATTTCGGTAGAAGATTAACTTCATTTTTTTAATTAAATGTTCTTCTTTAAATACATTAGACTGAAGATAAAACCGTTATTTATACATAAAAGGGTTATCTGACTTCAAACTAAATATATGCCCTTTAAAACCTTTTTTTCTTCTTTTTTTTTGCTCCAATGTTAAAATTTTGGTCTCATCTCGAAATTTGGCCAAACTGTGGGAAGGGGTTTCAAGTTCTCCCACTTCCTGATTTAAAGATAGCTTTTAGTTTGCAACACATTCCATCTCAAACTGTATCCCTCTAATATGTCCAATTGTATAATCGAGATCGAGAGAGAGAGAGAGAGAGAGAGAGAGAGAGAGAGAGAGAGAGCAATTATCAAAACAAACACTATTTTTATTTTTTGTAAATCTACAAGAACATATAATTAATTGCAAATAACAATAAATAAGAGTTCCATTCCCACAGTACACTGAAGGAACTTGGTCTCTTAGATTTAAAGCTAAAGGGCTTAATAGGCTCTCTAGTCTTTTCAAGATTAGAGTGATCTGTACAATCAGAAATTTCTTTCACTATATCTTTGATGGTGCTAGCTCACGGGAACTACAGTCCACAGGTAGACATGTCGCTCCACTCGGACATATTATCCTGATTCGGAGCCCACCAGTCTTTGACCTTGCTCCTTAGTGTTGCGTGTTTAGAGGAGAGGAAACAAATACAAATTTTCTAGTCTTTGGTTTTATCGATCGGGGCTCGAACCCAAGATCTACTGTACTGTACACTAACCATACATCACCGAAGCTGTTCTATATACAGAGCACATTAGAAACCGAGGACCCAGTGAAAACCACCGACCTGTCATCAGTCACTGACTTTATCACTTAATATACATCTCACCCTGATCGAGATTCGAACTCACAACGTTAGTGGTGATAGGCACTGATTGCATAGGTAGTTGTAAATCGAACTACCATACGATCACCACCACGACGGCCCTTCTAAACTGATTTGGTATGATATGTCCGAGTGAAGAAACATGTCTACTATAGGACCTTTGTTTCTGTTATATAGCACTATAACTCTCTAAGTAAACGTGTTGTTCTAGTACAAAGCGGGCATCGTTATCATATTATTAATAACTAACTTGTTCACACAATGATATAGCTGGACGTGTACATAACTTAACACCAATATATGACACAGATACTCCGTAACGATTAACCAAGTCACGGTGATGACTTCAACTTAACCACATGTAAAGTCTGATATGAAGAGTCGCCGTGGTTATGGTGCTTAACGCCATATTCAACATTTGTTTTAGTTATATTGTGGTGGTCAGTTTTATTGGATACAAAATCAATCGTTTTTATATATCACGTTGCTACAAATCAGCATATTAATATTAACAAAACGTAGATATTGTGTTATTTTGACCATGGAATACAATCGAAAATTACTCTGTAAGTATCTTAGTCTCCCTAATAGAAAATCAAGTGACATTCAACAACATGTGTATAGATATAATTCGCTAAAACTATAGGTATTGACAAAACTGTTAATTGATACAACGAATGTTACCTAAACTCTAGATGACTGTCATGTATAAATACCTTGTAACCAAAATACGTAGATACCATACACTGTCGTTGACATTGTCCTAGTGATGTGTTGTGATGCGTAGACGTTATGTTGTTTACAGCGAAACATCCTTACATGTAACGATAGAAAAACAAGTTCAGATGGAATGCATATATTGCTAACAAGATGAAAACTTATGATCAAGTTTGTAATGATGTGTAAATAAGAGAGATGTACGCGTGACAACTTTGGGAGGTACGACTTCGCTTTCTTCTGCAATCAACAGTTGTTTGGTTCTTGTGTGGTATATTTGTTTTCATATTAAATCTGAAATATAATCAGTGCCGGATTTAGATAAAGAGAGGCCCTATTGACATATTGTTTTGAAGAGCCGTTAAACACCATAGCCCTAACCCAAAGTTTCAATGTGTTTTATGCAAGAAATACGTGAGGAGGAAAACAAAATGGAATTCTTTCTGACGAATGAATACTGTGACGTAACATATTTAATGTATTAACATATATTAACATCAGAATACGATATCTAATCTAAGATAAACAAGAATTGATTTTGTAAAAACTGCTCATTGTCAAATTCCTATACAAAGCACGTGCTTAGAGCATCAATGGTCAAAAATAGGGGTGGGGGGGCATACAAATCCGGCCGGCCACAAGGCAATTTATTCTATCAGCCAGATATTAGGCTAAAAAACACAACAAAATAACCTAATTGATGTGCCAGAAAAGGCAACTTCCTCATTCACTGAAGCTAGTATAAAAATAAAGGTACTCAGAGTGTTGTCAAAATCTAATTGATGTTTATCTAGATGACTTGAAGAGTCATTCATCTACTGAGCTTCAACAGTTTCACTCATATTTTCGACATCAGTGTAGTGCAACAAAAGCTGAAAAAGCTAGATACAGTCATGCTGAATAAAGTAATTGTAGAAGACAATATTGAGTGCATTTTCCAAACGTAGATATTAGCGTGCGTATATTCTAACATTAATGGTCACAAATTGCAAAACTGAACCTTCATTCTCTCATATGAAGCGTATCAAAAATTCAAACAGAACAACGATGAGACAAGATGGGATGGAATCCATATCTCTGCTCATGATTGCAGCAGATCTGTTGCGCCAAATTAACTTTGAGGATTTATTGATTGGTTGTTGTTTTACGTCAATTCAGGAATTTTTCAACTATATTATGGCGAGTTCAAGTTAATTTTCAATGTGTTGGATTTTTTTTAGTGCTACCTCACTGACACAACAGTCCGCGGGTAGACACATCGCTTCAATCGGACACATTATTCTGATTCCGAGCCAACGCAGCCATATTAGGTTGTCCATCAATTGAAAATCCATAAAAAAAGTGTTTTTACTTTTTGGTTCAATACACGCGAAAATGCATTAATTCTACTCATTTAAGCAATAAACCAATACAATTATGTGTGATCTACTCAAAATGATTTTTTTTAAATTAGAAATCAATCACAGAGGTCACGTGATCACATTAAAGAGAAAGTAGCATCGTGACCACTAAAACCGAACAGAACAACGGCATAGCGATGCTCAATACAAGTAATGAAGGAACCGGCCGATTGGGGATATCATATTCTTCAAGAAAAATACGTGGCAAAGTGTTGAATTTCATTTAATTAAATGTGCGAATAGACTGAAAGGCCAAATATGCAAGAAACACACCTTTTTCTGAGTTCTATGGGATTTGTCTTGCTATATTGATCGATCAATCCCTGTATTCTTTGCCATATGAAGAAGAAGAAGAAGAAGAAGAAGAAGAAGAAGACGATACTTTTATTTACCAATTATGGGCCCACAAGACGTGTTTTTGGAATAACCTTCACCACGCATACTCAGAGTCAAAAGATTGGAAAGCTAATAATGTACTATATGTTATTAGATTTCAGTGATAGCAGTTTTGTTTCTGATCCTGCTGATGGTAAAAACTGTATGACATCGAGCTGTGCAAATGCAGGCCATACCGTTAATTTCGTGAAAGCATTCTGTAATGCCACTGGCAGTAATGTACGGGGTTTGTGTGGTAAATATGGATGTATTGATTGATTGCATTCATAGCGAGAACAAATTACCTAACATAGTGTTTTTCATTAGAAGATTCCACAAATGTTCTTAATAAAAACGTAGACATTAAATTTAGTGCGCACGACGCGTTTCTGGAATAATAGAAAAATAATAATAAAAGTAGATATCACATTTAGTCCGTTCGACGCGTTTCTGGAATAATTCATCATGTACGCTCAAAATCGAAAGATTGGAAAGTCAACTAATCTAAGTGTGTTTGAGAGCAATATAAAGTGCCTAAGAAGGATAGCCAAAATTCGGGTGTGATATGTTTATCAATCGATGTAATGGTTTCATGATTGTAATACAGTGAAGTAAACTGAAAATTAAGGAGAGAAAAATTCAAAGGTATAAAAACATTAATATAGTAAAAGCTCGTTATATGTAAGTGAGAGGGAACGACTATTTATGATCATGTTCAAATTAAGGAAAGTTTGAAGATTTCATAACGGTAATCAGAAGCTGAAATCTATTGACGCATAATATAATGGTAAGAAGGAAAAGAATAAAGTTTTTGAGTTATCGGAGCATATTAAGCTAATAATCACAATGAACTTTAGTAGGGGAAAAAATATAAAAAAACAAAAAACAAAGCAAGAAAAAAAATAACACCTAAATTCTAAAATTCAATCGAAACATCGTAGAAACAGAGGAAAAATCGATACCACAAACAAACATTGACGACCGCTCATTGGCCAAACCTGGTACAGACACTTAATAAAAGTGGCGGGGTAAACTAGTTATATGGACCCAATAACACTTGAGACCAATTTGAAAATTAAATTCAATAGAGATTGATATTATAAAAGTCAGATTCTTTTTTTTGAAAATTTTAATATATTTGTGCTTGAGAGTGGGTGATTGTTGTTTAACACCATTTCAGCAATTGTTCAGCTCTATCATGGCGAGAACAAGTTAATTTTCATTGAGATGATGATGAAGTCCGCTTTGTACTAGACCAACACGCTGAGTTGGATTGTTATAGTGCTAGTTCACTGAAAAAAACAGTCCGCGGGTAGACATGACGCTCCACTCGGACACAATATTCTGATTCTGAGCCAAAAAGTCTTTGCTCTTTCTCCTTAATGCTGCGTGCTTAGCGGAGAAGCAACCAATACCAATTTTATAGTCGAACCCACGAACTACTGCACTCGAGGCGAGCACGCTAACCATTACGCTACCGATGCGGTTATTTGTGCTTGCGTGAAACTACATTAATATTTAGGAATTTATTGGTTCAAACTAATGCAAAATTTAAATACCAAACATGTTCATTTCGGGAAAGTATACTGTAATAGCACTGACAGTTCTGTGGGGGTTTATGTGGTAAATATGGATTTATTGATTGATTGTATTCATAGCGAGAACAATATATCTAACATAGTGTTATTCATTAGAAGATTCCACAAATTTTGAGCACACGATGCGTTTCTGGAATAACCTTCATCAGGTACACACAAAATATTGGAAAACCAAATGATTTGAAAGTGTTTAGGAGCAATAAAACCAAAGGGCCTAAACAGGATATCCCAAATGGGCGTGGGATGTTTTCATCGATGTAATGGTTTCATGATTCCGATGCACTGCAGTAAATTAAGCTGAAAATTAAGGGTATGTAAGTCGTAGGGAACGACTACTTAAGATCAAATTAATGAAAGTTTGAAGATACCAAAGAGGAAATCAAAAGATGAAATCGAATGCCAGACAATAAATTGGTAAAAAGATAAAGGACAGTTTTTGAGTTATCGGAACTTATTAAGTTAATAATAACAATAAACAAAATAAATAACTGTTCAAATTCCAAAATCCAATCTAAATATCGTAGAACCAAAATCATACCAAAAACACACATTGATGGCCGCTCACTCGCCTACCTTGGTGCAGTCACTTAATGAAAATCGTGGGGTAGAATAAAAGTTAGAGAAAACTGAAGGGACAAACACACATTGATGGCCGCTCACTCGCCTACCTTGGAACAGACACTTATTAAAAGTTGTGGAGTTAAATAAAAGTTAGAGAAAACTGAAGGGACAAGCACACATTGATGACCGCTCACTCGCCTACCTTGGTACAGACACTTACTAAAAGTGGTGGAGATAAATAAAAGTCAGAGAAAACTGAAGGGACAATCAATAATTAAAAATCCAGAGAAACTAGTTCTATGAACCCAATAAAACTTGAGATTGGTATATTATTGTAAAATCAAGTAAGTAGTGTTGGGATAATAGACGGCCGAAACTACATTAAGCACCGAGGTCCTTTATTTATTCTTCTTGTCCATGTTATAAAGCATAATCTAGAATTTCTTCTGCATTTTCTGATGAATTTGAAATAGAGATTTATATCATAAAAAGTAGATTATTATTTTATTTCAATTATAATATATTTATGATGCGGGAAACTACATTAATTTTAAGACATTGTTATGTTCAAGTAGGTTTCATGTGTAGTTAATTATACCATGATACATCATACATGTCCGTTTACTTACAGAAGACGGAGATGAAGCCAGACCAGAAGACGGTTCGATTTGGGGTCAAGCAAAATTTGAAATAATGCAACGTTGCCGGAGAAAACATAAACTTTTACCATCTTCAACATTTTGTAGTGAACCTGGTCTTCAAGTTTGGACAAATGTATTTCGTGTTGAGGCAGATTTTGAAATTAAAACAGGTATATGATAGCATCGAATAATATACATTTCAAAGTCATGAAATTCTGAATAGACCAGTTTTTGTGCTAGAAATTCTGAAAAAATCTGAACAGATTCTGAACATTCTGAACATTGTCTGAAAAGTCTGAACATTCTGAACATTGTCTGAAAAGTCTGAACATTGTCTGAAAAGTCTGAACAGAGTCTGAACATTTTGAACAGAATCTGAACATAAGGCAACACATTCATACAGAACAGGGAATTTGAAACTGAAATCATATAATAAATACTATTGTTGAGTTTGACAAAAAGAGAAGAAATTGAGTTATATTCCTTTTAACTCATAAGTACAATATATATCTATTGATTGAGGAAACACAATCATGTGTTCATACGGTTGATTTTATAGCTTAACATTTATTTGTCAGGTTGCATTGTCTTTATTTAGACAGACACCTTGTATTCCTACATGTAACATGACACACGATCTGTACGTCTCTTCTCGTCAGTATTTTGTCTTTGTATCAGGAGTAATATATATGCATTGCTCTGAATGACAGCATTAATGTACTATATCCATCATTATTTTGTGGAATGCCTTAGGGGATGCAGCATTGTGTTGTTGTTTGTACTTGAACAAACGAGAGTAGATAACTCTAGCGTGGGGCCCAATTGGTTTAAGACCAGCCTTGAATATAGATTGTTCACCAGTATTATAATAATATACCATGTTGTCAGCTGTTTGTTGTTTACATTGACAGAATGATATTAACATTGGTAATTATAAAAAAAAATTCTTCTCCCACTTTTCGTTAGTGCAATAAAATGTTTGACATAAAGTCATAATGGTTTTGTAAATATCAAAAGATACGACGTTATTTTACGATTTACATAATATTTAATGGTAAAGTTGCAACTGATCAATGCTGATATAATAGACGATACCGACATCGTGACGTCACGGCTCTTTTGGAAGAGCTTTAATTGCAGGTATAATCCGAGAATGCATTATGCCTTTTGTCTCCTCACATTGGAGAGTTCTGAGCAATGGCTATCCCCATTATTTGGTGCTACATGCAACTTCAATAACCAAATTCTACCTTACGGTATACTATTTTTAGCATTCATTAACACAAATGTCTTTTATTTACTGTCATTTAAATTTTCACACTAACTTGTTAAGACCATGGCGTTTTTCTTTAAATAGTTTACGCCCCAAAAATTACAAACAACTTAATTTTAGATAAATACTTATTTACCTGAGACAGAAAGACTCATATAAGGAGACACGAGATGATGGAAGGAGGTGTCTTATTAACGATCACTGTGTTAGTATTGGCTCCTTTGATTATTGGTAAGTGTGGTTCTTTCTATTTTGAGTATCTAAATAAGGGTAATAACAAAATTACCGAACTCCGAACAATCTTACAAAGGGAAATTCAAAGCTCATAATTATATAAACAGACAAAATCAGTCAACAACCAGAAAACTGTGAAAACCGTAATGACCCTGACTTGGTACAGGCATTTCTAAAGAAATGGTGCGCCAAACCTCCCGCTCTCATTACGGTTCAAAGGTTCCGGCTGTGACTGTAACAGTATTTAAATACAGGAACAAAATAGGTAAAATAGTTGTCAAAGCAGTACCATATTCGGTGACGTAAATGTCAAAAATATTTTTACGTCACACATTGACAAAAAATGTTTTGACTTCTTTATCTTTATACATTTTCACTATATGAAAATGCATCGCTTATAATTTTTTCTACAGAGACGGAATATATTTCGACAAGATATTGGTATCGGAATATAAACTTTTTAAGAGATCGAATAAGGCGAATCTTTTTATAGCCCCGGTCCAGTAGCCTGTTTCTCAGATGAAGATGACGTTTAAGTTAAAGTTTGAACGAAGATTGTTCTTTTTCTGCGGTAGGACTACCCACATCGGTGGTGTAATGGTTAGGGTCTCGACTCGAGTGTGAAACATGCAAGACCGCGGGTTCAAAAGAGTATTAAATTGATAGTTGCTGCTTCTCAGCTAAACAGACAGCAGTACGCAGTAAGAGTAAAGCCCGGGTTAAATACGTAACAGACAACAAATAGTTTGTCTTTGTAAGAGACACGGACATGATTTGCTAACGATCATTGTGGATCATTAGTATTGGGGCATTTGATTATCAGTTAGTAGTGTTTTATTTTGAGGATATAATACAGAATTCGGAACAAAGAAAACTTTGAAGATAACAAAGGGGTAACCAGAATCTAAAAAGACCAGACAATACAATTGTCAAAAAAAATGGACAAAAGGACAAACAATGATCTATAAAACATTACACAGAAGATTAACAAAATAAAAATCCAACTAAGCGTGATGATCTAGTAAAAAACAACATCACCGAAGATAACTTGTTCTGTCCATAATACAGCTAAAGAACAACTGCTGAAGATAACTTGTTCTGTCCATAATACAGTTAAAGAACAACTGCTGATTTGACAAGGTCGTGGTAAAATAAACCCAATGTGTTTATTATATGACAACTTTCATAGTTGTCGAACCACACTTTTGTATCATTGTCCTCGAAGCAAATATGCATATGGATTTTTGAAGCATATCTGCCAATTGTGAATTGGATATTATAGTAGGGCAAAGAGTAGAAATGTCAAATAAACAAGTTGATTATAATTGCAAACACGGAAGTGATTTGTTTTAAGATTAGAAGTAATGATCTAAATTTAACTATTTTGGTCACGACAATATTTTTTGAGATCATCTGGTGAAACCATTAAATCTTTACTGTGTATTCTTTCTGTGTGGATCATTATTTGCCTATTTGTCAAATTTCTTTTCATCATTGTGTAGTTTTCTTTTTGTTAATCATAGTTTTTGTTGTTGTACGTTTTTTTCCTTGTGTTATTGTGTAGTGTTTAGTGTTTATGAATAACATAAAGTATAAACAGTGATGGTTAACAATTCATTACAAGTCACTACACAAAGAGTACCAATTCATATGGTGTTGGAAATCCAGGTCCTGGCTTAAGACAGCCAAGTGTGGCGTGGTTATATAAATTGGTTAATGGGATCTCCAACAGATATACACAAACAATACAAACCTGCAAAGGTTCGCTACCATTCAAAAAGTCCACATACTATCATAAACATAAGTGGCAGCATGAACATGTTGTGATATTTCCAAGTTGTATGTACTTTAACATAATGTTGGTATCCATGACATGGAGGGAAGATCAAAGTCTTCTTCATCACTTATATTGATCCAGAAAGAACTAAGGACACTTATGTAATGTTCCATTTTTTTGTCATTGAGAGTGATATAGGACGGCAGAACTAATCGTAAGATGATGGATCACGTTATTTCCTTTTTGCTCCACTTGTGTTATGTCAATAAAGACAATATTTTTACTAGCTGCACCAGAGCGAATAAGACAGTAGAAAGGCCACGTTCTTCTCTTATTGCTCCATGCATGGTGCTTGTTGTGTTATGTCAATAAGGATAAAGCTGTGATGCTGACTTTTAGCGCGTTCATGAAAACATGCGCATGTAAAGATACAATGATCAAATGACAAATAAGAAATCAAATACCATATATATTCTTCCGGAACAGTTTCAAAATCTAATAGACAAATCATAGAAAAAGAGGAAAAGTCGACACCTGTAACATACATATATATATGAATGCTCACTTTCCTTTCTTGGGACAGAGACTTCAATAAAAAGTGGCAGTGTTAAGCTAATTCTATGTGCCTACATAATGTGTTTTAATAGTTTACATTAAGGTTTGCATTGTTAACTTCCAGGTAAATCAACAATGATACCACAAGTGCATTCTAATTCAAATGGGGTATCATGGGAATCTGCTGCAAAGGAATATGGACAATACGGACTGGAGAATGATCAACATGTTATACGTAATATACCTGAATTAGAAGGGAAGATATTTTGGATAGGAGAAAAAAGTGTATCACTTAACTTTGCCCTGGATTGAAATATTAGGTAGATATTTAGATACTGCTGTAACAATGTTTAGACTTATACCAATATATTTACTATATGAGGGAGAGATATCTTCTATAATATACGAGGGAGCCGTCGTGGTATTGATCGTGTGGTAGTTGGATTAACAACTTCCTGTGCAATCAGTGTCTATCACCACTTACGTTGTGAGCTGAAATATTGCTCATTGCGATTTGTACTCGATACAACATTATGTGATAAACTTTGTAAATGACTTGCTACAGGTCGGTGGTTTTCTCCCGGTACTCCGGTTTCCTCCAATAATAAGACTGACTGTTACGATATAGCATAAATATTGCTGAAAGTGGTGTTAAACACCATACCTCTAGCCCTAGAATTTACGATCAACGGTATAACGTGGTTCGTTTTTTATCATTTATTTGAGTATATGACATAACAACGGAGATATCTAACTTAGTGCGTACGACGCATTTCTGGTAAAACGTTCACCGGATACACTTAAGAGTCAAAAGACTAGAATTAAAACCAAATAATATAGAAGTCTGTGGGGGCTAGTAACCAAAGATCCTTGGCTTAGGTTATAATGTGTCATGATTTCTGCCGTCTGTGGAGCAGATGCAGCTGGCCTATCACCAGGTCTGACTGCCGACTTTAGTGGTTTTTCGCGAATCCTTTTTTCTATTGGTTATTGTGTTGTTTTTCCTTCGAATTACGACTAAACCTCTGGTACCTTCAAACTTTTTTATATGATATATCTACTATGCTTGATGTTTGTTTGATGGTGTTTAACGCCACTTTCAACAATATTTCAGTTATATCGTGGCGACCAGTTTTAGTGGTGGAAGAAGCCGGACTACACCGACCATGGGCAAGCAACTTGTAAACTTTATCACTGGCGGCTGCGAGTCGAGTGCACCCTTTTTGTAAATTACAAAGCTGAGCGTGAACCCACGCCGTATTGGTGATAGGTAATCCAACTACCTAACTCATTGAGCCACCCGGGCCCTTACTGTGTTTGAAAATGCCAAAAGGGATAACCAAAAGCAGTAATTTGAAGGACAGCAGACATGATCGATCACTCCTCTGTTGGCTTGGGAGGGGTACTTTAATAGAAATTGCGATCATGTAAGTATTTTAATATACGAGTCAAATTCTGACCCTCACAGGTAACTGGGTGAGTAGAACTGTTGTAATCTAGAACTTTATACATAATATATTTTTCCTTCTTGACATAAGTTGCTTAGGCATATGTTTAACACTAGTTCTAAGAGAACTGATGGCTTAAATCATCATTTAAATGTCAGATAGCACACTACTGGCTTGGTTCGGGTATTTCAAGAAAAAGTTACGGGGTGAAATAAAGCGGTCATGCAACTGTTCCACATGCCATTAAATGCCTGATCCTCACATATAACTGTGTCAGCAGCGTTGTTGTACAGTGTTCTAATCTTTAAATGTTTTATAAAAGTTTGTCTTTCGTGACATAGCAGTTGTCTTGTGTATAATACTAGTTATCGCTCTTAATTACGACTAATTACAAGCTTGATCATAACTGTTCATCTTGTTAGCAATATATGCATATCATTTAATGTTATTTTTTCTATCGTTCCATGCAAGGATGTTTCGCTGTACGTAACGTCTACACATCACAACATATCACTAGGACAGTGTCAACGATAGTGTATGGTTTCTACGTATTTTGGTTACAAGGTATTTATACATGACAGTCATTTAGAATTTAAATAACATTCATTGTATCAATTAACAACTTTGTCAATGCCTATAGGATTAACGAATTATATCTATACACATCGTTTTTATGAGGATATCGTAACAGACATCACAACACGGAACACAGAACGTAAAGACACATATTGGGACAACTAAAAAAACTAAGAAAATGAGCAACACGGATTCCACCAAAAAAACGGGAGTGAACTCATGTGCTCGCGAAGGTTAAGTAGTCCTTGTTTCTTAATAGACACCCGCCATGCTACTCGTATATACATTCAATTGTGGTCAAGTTCGTGGCAGTGATAGAGGAAATAATCCATCTACGTAAAAAGTAAAAGATCAATAAACTAGTTCAACCTCATCACGTTTTATTGAAGTGCCTGAACCATGCCAGGACATTGAGCGGTCATGTATTTATATGTTAGGGGTATCGATTTTGCTCCTTTCTACAATTTTGATATATGATTTTGAAATTGTTCCTACAGTGTGATATTTTTTTGTTTTTTCATTTTTTTTTATTGTGATAGGAGGAAACTCGGAAATGTGTTTGTCTTAGAGAGAGAGGTCACAACAGCAGTTTTGAAAACTGTATCAACAAGGATATGAGTGGTAGTTTCTTTGTGTATAACAGTAAGTTAGTACAATTTGAAGACACACATCGGTTCGTGGCGACATCTTAAGTCAATGATGGGTACAACAAGGTCAAAATAATAAGATTTAAGAAAGGTTTGAAGATACCAAAGGAGGATATTAAATATAGATAAAGATCGTATATACACATGTATTTTTATTTGACAGCATTCTAGTGATACAGTTTAAATTGTATAGAAAGTCTGTTATTATGAGGTAAAAATACAAGTAATATAAGGTAAAAATATAAATGCCGTTTTGTAAAATTCCGGGCCTTTCGTCCAGACTCTACAGTTCTTCTTCTTTTATTAATGTTTTGCTACAAAATTATTATATGACAATATATTGTTAAGCAACAATTATAACATTACTCTTCTGTGGATTTTCTGTACCATAAATTGTCTATAATTTTGCCATCAATGCCATCTAAGCATATTTTTTTCGTCCATAAAATATAACTGAAAAAGTGTTAAACACATAAAACAATAAATAGTCCAAACTAAAACAAAAAATTTCTTAGAACTAAAACCAATTTTAGTACAATTACTATGGTTTTCTCTACGCATTGTCTATATATTAAAACGTTGATATCTAGTTTAGTAGACACGACGCGCTTCTGAAATACCATTCATCAGTAACGCTCATAGACAAAAGATTGGAAAACCAAATAATGTAATATATGTTATTAGATTTCAGTAATAGTAGTTTTGTTTCTGATCCTGCTGATGGTAAAAATTGTATGACGTCGTACTGTCCAAATGCAGGCCATACCATTAACTTCCTGAAAGTATTCTGTAATTCCACTGACAGTAATGTACGGGGTTTGTGCGGTAAATATGGATTTATTGATTTATTGATTGATTGTATTCATAGCGAGAACAATTTACCTAACATAGTGTTATTCATTAGAAGATTCCACAAATTGTCTTAATAAAATTTAGATATGTAATTTAGAGCGCACGACATGTTTCTTAGATAACCTTCATCAGGTATGCTGAATATTGAAATATTACAAAGCTAAATAATGTATAAGTGTTTGGAAGCAATAAAATCAAGAGGTCTAAACAGGATAGCCAAAATGCGGGTGTAATGTTTTTATCGATGTAATGGTTTCATGATTCTGATACAGTGAAGTAAATTGAAAACTAAGGAGAGAAAAATGTAAGGGTATAAACAAATAAAGAATAAATCATAATAGAGTAAAAGCTTGTTGTATGTAAGCCTAAGGGAACGACTAGTTAGGATCGAAGTAAGGAACGTTTGAAGATACCAAAGGGGTAATCTGAAGCTGAAATCGAATGGCAGATAATGATCAGAAGAAAAAGTGCAACGTTTTCGAGTTATCGGAGCATATTAAGCTAATAATCATAATGAACTTTAGTAGTAAAACAATAAGAAAAAAATAATACTGTTCAAATTCCAAAATTCAATCGAAACATCGTAGAAACAAAGACAAAATGGATACCCCAAAACACACATTGATGACCGCTCACTCGCCTACCTTGGTACAGACACTTAATGAAAATCGTGGGGTAGAATAAAAGTTAGAGAAAACTGAAGGGACAATCACACATTGATGAGTGCCCACTCACCTACCTTGGTCCAGACACTTATTAAAAGTGGTGGAGTTAAATAAAAGTTAGAGAAAACTGAAGGGACAATCCAAAATTGACATTCCAGAAAAACTAGTTCTATGAACCCAATAAATCTTGAGATGGGTGTCTTAATGTAAAATCAAGTGCTGGGATTATAGACGGAAGAAACGACAATAGTTACCGATGTATTTATTCTTCCTGTTCATTTTATAGAACATACCTCAAAATTAGTCAAGTGATTTTTGTTTTTATTCCATCATCAAGAACTTCTTGTTGAAATTATAATATATTTTCTACATTAATTTTAAGGCATTTATATGTTCAAGCAGGTTTTATTTGTAGTTAACAATACCAAGATACATCTTGTATGTTTACTTACAGAAGATGGAAGTGAAGCTATAACAGGATCATCACAATCGATTTGGGGTCAAACAAAATTTCAAATAATGCATCGTTGTCGACAAAAACTTAAACTACTGCCATCTTCCACTTATTGTTTGGGAATTGGGACAAAAAGTTTGGACAAATGTATTTCGTGTTGAGGAAGTTTTTGAAATTAAAACAGGTAAACGATATCATCAAATAATATAAGCAACACATTCATACAGACCTAAAATCATATACTCACTCCAATTGTAGAGTTTGACAAAATGAGATGAAACTGAGTTATAATCCTTTTAACTCATAAGCACAATATAACATACCAAAGTCTATGGCTTTAGGAAATCTTGTGTTCATACTGTTGTTTTTATATTTGACATTTATTGGCTGTGTAATGTCTTTTTTAACAGACACCTTGTAATCTTACATATCATATGAGATACGATATGTACGTCACTTCTCGTCGATGTTTTGTATCAATAGTAATATATATGTTTTCATCTGAATGACAGCAATAATGCACTATGTTGATCACTATTTTATAGAATATGGATGTTAGATTGTTCACTAGTATTATGATAATATATCAAATGTTCAACTGTTTGTTGTAGATTGTCTGAATGGAATAGGGTTATGGTGTTTAACGCATCTTTAAGCAATATTTCACTTATATCCTGGCGGAGTACCCGGAGAAAACCACATACCTGCCGCTAGTCACTGACAAACTTTATCACATAATGTTGTATCGAGTATATCTCACCATGAGCGAGATTCGAACTCACTACTTTAGTGGTGATATGCGCCGATTGCACAGATAGATGTAAATCTAACTATCATGTGATCACGACCATGACGACCCCTTGTCTGAATGATAATAATGTATAATTGCTTCAAGTCCCTTTCTTAATGATAATCTCATTACAAATGTATGAAAGTTCAAATCTTGATTGACCACTTATCTTTACAAACAACATTTCTTTCTCTGATTGAATTTGGATAGTAAATGTAAGTAGTCAATTAAGATTTCAATCTCTATAGCAACAATTAATTTAAAGGAATTATTAATAAGAAAGGGACTTGTATCAAGTCAATTTATGTCCATGTGTTCATCAATTATATCAATAATGTAAAACGATGTCTTTAAAGATGATGCAGGAGACTACACACCTATTGGATGTGTAGCTGCCACACTGAACAATAGTGTGTTATATAAAACACACATATCCTGTGATGATACTGTCAAATATTTTGTTTGTAAACAAAGTGAGTACTTCTATGGTTAAGTTCTCACTGTTTTACCAATTGTTCACTTTTTACCGCTTTTGATATTTTCAGTGATTTCGCTTTGAATTTGCAATATAATAAATGCTACAAAAATCAAAATAAAACAAAGATATTAATAAAAACAAAGAGAAACAGACACAGAAAAAGAATGATAAATTAAAAAAACCACACACACATAGCTTATGGATGAAATGTTGCAATCGCAAAGACAAAGGACTAACAATGATCTGCAAAACACTACATATAGAAAATACTATATATAGAAAACAAAACATCTAGCAACACGAACCCCACTACAAACCAGTTATTTACAAATTTACAAACAAGATATCATGTAAATAAACTGTGGCTTTGGGATGAACCTGGTGTGAGGACGATTAGTATATCAATGGATAGAGTTGGAACATTGTGTATTCCACAACTTACTCATCAGTGATGGTTTGTTGCGCAAAATGAATGCATTTACAACTGTATCACAGTGTGAATAGTGAGTATGTGGTTGCTGTTTATCACAAAGTGAGCACAATATGAGCTATATCATTGTGTGAACAAGTATAACACTGATACCTGCTTTGTACTAACAGAAAAACACGCTTATTCAGATTGCATAGTGCCCGATAACAGAAGCAAAATTCCACAGCTACACTCGGACACATCATGACACCTATCACACCAGTATTTACTCTTATTTTTTAATACATTCGTACGTTTTTAAAAAATTGTAATGACGTATCAATATTTATATTCCAACGAAAATGCATTCATACGTTTGAAATAGTATACATTTTCATATGTTATTTATTTTGTTAATTGAATAAAGAATAAGATAGGTTAACGACAATCTGTAGAATACCAACGCCATACATTTTATTTTACCTTAACATACATAGTAGAACCAACAACACCTGACGTTACAGAATCAACAAAGTTCAAACATAGTGCTACAGTACCAACAGGGTTCATTTTTAATATCACGTCATCCCCAATTCGTCCAACTGTAGGTGAGCTGGTTTTATTCTATCATCTATCGGTTATATAGGTTGATTTCAAATTAATCAAGTCTGGTCAGATTTCCTAGTAAAAAGATAATTAGGACAGCAACAAATATTAAAAACAAATCAGAAACAGACTAGATATCAAACGGAAAACGATGAATACCACACTGCCCGAACAGTAAAAAAGGAATCGACAAATCTCATAAATTGACGATACCCCTAACAGACATATACATGACCGCTCATTTTCCTGGTTTGGTACAAGCACTTTAATAAACTATGGTGTGATTAAGTTAGATCTATAGTTCTCAACTCTTAGTAAAATGGTACTGTCATGCCAGCATAGCAACTTTTAAAACAAAATATCGGTTTCATCTTGTCTTGCCCAACCAAACCTTCCATTGAAATAAAATAAAATATAGTTAGCCCATCGTAAATTGGATTTGTTTGATTGATCTTTGGTGTTTAACGCCACTTTCAGCAATATTTCAGCTATATCATGGCGACCAGTTTAGTGGTGAAAGACGCCGGAGTACCCGGAGAGAACCACCGACCATGGGCAAGCAACTGGTAAACTTAATCACTTGCGGCTGCGAGTCGAGTGCACCCTTTTTGTAATTTACAAAGCGAACCCACGCCGCATTGGTGATAGGCTTGCATGAGTGGTTAGGTAATCCAACTATCTAACTCCTTGAGCCACCCGGGCCTTTCATAAATTGGAGGCAAGGGAAAAATGAACATCGTAAAAAAGTCGAATATAACATTTTAGACAACACTATTGAAATGAAATAGTCACGTGTTAATTTATGCGAGATTTGTTGATTAACTAAATACAATCAATGGCGTCAAGGGAGGATAATTCCCTGATACATTTATCATTATGAAGTATGAAATGAATTATTCTCCAACCTTGATATTTGCTGAATTTGTATTTTGTCATAATATATGTATTATGTTAAACTTTCTGATGATCAAATAAAATGAAAAATGAAATATATCACATTGTCGGTACAGTTCTAAACTCCAATTGCAAAGTCGTAGAGAGACAACATCGATACCACTTACACATGACTGCTCACTTTCCTGGCTTGGTACAGTCACTTCAATAAAAAGTGGCGGGGTTAGTCTAGGTTTGTCGGCTAAGATTACTGATTTATTGATATGTTTACTTCTGGATAATTACAACAGAAGAAAAGAACACAAGCGAAAGACCTATTAATTCAGAGCCAACAACAAAGAAATATGAAGCACATCAAACATCTACAGGTATGCACATGTATACTACAAACAAACTATTATGGTTATGAGTGAGTGTGTGTTGTGCAACGCCATATGAGTAATTTTCAAGCTATGTCATGTCGAGAACTAAGATTCACCTCTCTCAGCCATAGGTGACCTTATTTGGTGCTGTCTATCCTTTGGTTTTCTTGCTCCCTATGACTTTTAAATTATTTGGCTTTGAGCTTACCTGATGAAGGTTATTCCAGAAAGACGTCGTATGCATCAGGTTTGATATTTACGTTTTCTTCGTCGATGAGATGATGATGATGTCTGTTTTGTAATAGACCAAGACGCTGAGCTGGATTTTGTTAATGCTAGCTCACTGAAACAACAGTCCGAGTGTAGACAGGTTGCTCAATTTTGACACATTATCCTGATTCTGAGCAAAGCAGTCTTTGTTGTTTCTCCAGAATGTCGCGTGTGATTAGCAGAGAACCAGGAAATACCAATTTTATTTATTGTTGTCTAACCCGACCGGGGCTCGAACCCACAATTTACCAAACTCTATGCGATCACGCTAATCACCGCACCACCGATGTGGTTATGCTAATTAGAGTACATTAAGTTACTTTAGATGTTCAATATTAAACATAATTTGTGAACACTTGTTAACTTTAGGCAGTAAAATAATTATTACATTTATAAATGAAACTGTAGAATATTCTGTTTGAAATGAATTTATTTTATTTTAATTGAACCAGAAACAATATCTTATAAAAAAAAGTTATGATTTTGAAGTTACTCTATAGGGCAATTTACAAACTAGAACTTTTAAGCTTTCTTTACATAATAGTCTAATCTTTTGCACAATATTGCATATAAAAGGTGTAAGTCAAACAAACTGTGCTTTACATTAACAGGTAGAAAGGCCATTGTTTGAAATGAATTCTAGAATTTAGTTACCTTATCAAACATCCCAATTATGTTTAACTATATTTGAGATATAAAATTAAAATGAAAAAAAAAGCGAAATTATATTATATGTAGTAAATATTTCAAGACCGATTTGTTTTTATATGGTATTAATTTAAGGCCTTGATGTAACAAGTTGTTTAAAATATAATGTTTTCCTTATTCAGTCGCGTTCTGTTTTTTGTATATTTAGGAAATATAGTGAGGACATCAAAACAATATTCAGAAAGTGGAACTATGGGTTCGGACCAAAAGATTGACAATAAAACGATTCCAGTCGGTATGAATGTAGACTTTAGAATTCCTTTTTTCAGTTTTTGTTTTATGCGTTCTGCTATATGTTTTATGTGTGTGTGTGTGTTTATGGTATTTATAAAACCTAACACAACAATAACATTGAATATATTTATTTGAATATTTATCAAGAAAAAGAAATAATAAAAAAAAATGAATAAAAATAATAAATGCAAAAATGTAATTTTGAAGATACCAAAGGAGTAATCGGAAGCCATAAATCGAAGGACAGACAATACAATGACCAAATACAAAATAATTCTGAGAAATATTCTCCAACTACAAAGAACAATATAAATTGTAGTCCAATGGCAAATGCTACCTTCCCTTGTTAATACCTGAAATAATTCTTAATGAACGGTTTGAAATGAAATGTTTAATAATAGTGTTCTTAGTATTAAACACTTTTATGTGATAGCTAAAACTGTGGTTTACCGGAAACAAAACAATGTCCATGCTCTCAATTGGCCCATATGCAGTGCATATATGTTACCGAACTGAGTAGATAGGAGGGCCCACAAACTGAAGGATCACAACAACATGGTGGGGTTAGAGAAAACCGAACGGGCAATTAAGAATAGAAAAACCACAGACACATTCAACATTGGGCACAAAACGCAAAAAGAAGAGACAAAAAAAACAGCAAAGAAAACTAAGATGAGCAATACGAACACCACCAACACGTGTTAAATAAATTACTCTCATGTTAAATAAATTACTCTGATATTAAATAAATTACTCTCATGTTAAATAAATTACTCTCATGTTAAATTAATTACTCTCATGTTAAATAAATTACTCTCATGTTAAATAAATTACTCTTATGTTATATAAATTACTCTCATGTTAAATAAATTACTCTCATTTTATACTTTGATTTTTCAACAGTTTAGATTGAATACAACTGACAAATATAGAAATGAACATTTCGTACATTGCATTACGGTATCTTTAATGGTAATTTTACAATTTCACTAAGAGCGAGATTTGGGCCCTATAAATTTCTGTTATAGCATCAATTTCATATGAACACTGATGAACTTAGGATCTGATTACTAGGCATGCGTTACCCACTTGAACAAACATTCCACCAGCACTAAGTATCAATCTCATTTTCTATTATGATAAGTAAATATATTTTTGATATTTTTTTCTAGGAGCAATAGCTGGAGGAATTGTTGGTATTTTAGTTGTATCCCTGACTGTGATCTCACTTATAGTATGCAGAAGAAGGTAGGGATATTAAACACATGATATAGATCTAACTGAAATGCATTAACAGTGGCTGTAAGCACCAAAAATTTAAAAAATTAAAACAAAAAAAAGGGAAAAAAAGAAAAACAAACGCTATCTAACCTGAAATCACATGACATGAGAGTGCCAACAATGACGTAGTGACACTAATTAGCTTATCTATGTAAATCTAGTAAAGTAAAATAATATTCAATATAAGAGTAACAAATGGAATCTCAATATTAATAGAGAAGGAAGTTGTAGAGTAAAAAGAGACATGATATAATACAATGTGGTTCTAAACATAGACTTAAATTATGACATGTTTAATACTCGCTAGATATACATGTGCGATACAACAGCAAACTACATTCATTTGCGGAGATGTAAGTTAGTGTGATTTGAGAAGTGACTGTTATGTTACATCAAATGATCAATTGATCGTGGTTATAACAAGAAATGTTATTATGTCTGCCTTGTGTGCACTAAACTAACCATTCACATATGCTAGTATGCTGAAGCAGCAGTCCGAAGGCAGATTTGTATTTAAGTCATCCACTATCTACCCATGCGAGGTTAGCGAAGAAACAACTGTTATTCATAATATAGTGTTGAACTAATCCAAGATGATCCGCATTCATGTGGAGTACACTTATCGGTACCTTATGGAGGCGATCAATAACTACACATGAAAAGTCCCATTTCCCTAGAATGACAAAAGTATATCATTTTACTATATTTGTTGATATTTACTTTGTATACAGCGTTAGAATCGTTTTTGTTATAGGAGTTTATATTATTCTTTGATATTTGTTTTGTATAACCTATTGCAATCTTGTTTTGTAGACGAGTTTGTATGTTTCAACAAAAAAATAACCATTCGAACATGACAAATACATACGTTGATGTTTCTAACACAACAAGCAGCAACGTCAAGCGTCCAACTGATACAGATGTTAACGGAAGTAACACTGTCAATTATGCGATCCATTCTGGAAATGTCGATGCTGATTTAGAATATAGCGAAGAGGGGGCACCTCAAAACAGTAATAACATTGACACTGACTCCTCCCTCGAGTGTTATGACCATTTGCATCTATATGATAAACGGGAAACCATGTTAAGCGAAAATTTGTATAGCAGTAATGTCGGGTTTAGAAGTAATACTGACCCTACATACGATTATTCAACCATGGGTACTACCCAAAGGCAAGACACTAACAGTATTTATGACCACACCTTGGAGAGCATGAACAGCAACAATGTCGGTTTTATAAATAAGACTGACCCTACATATGATGATTCAACCATGTGTACTATCCAAGGGAAATACACTAACAATATTTATGACCACATCTTGGAAACTATGGACTCCACATGCTCCAATATAGATGATGTCTATGCAGTTTCCAGCAAATTGAAACCAGCAAAGTGACATGTCAAATCAAAAGTGGATCAAATATGTTATTCTTTAGAGTGACATATAAAGACCAAGCGTTAATCAAATACGTTATTATGCAGTTAAAATAAGTAGAATGAAATAAATAATTGATGTTATGGTATTATTAAGTGTGTTAATCCTCACTTTGGTGTCTTTTCCCGCATTTGTTTGTAGAGGTACTCTTGTCGTATTTGTGTTATTTGTTATTTTAGAGGGTCTCATCTTTTTAGTTTACTGTGTTGTGTTTTTATTTGCTTATCTTCGTTCTGTGTCTTCTGCATTTAATAATGTAATACTTGTGCATATTTTTGTTGTTATTTACAGAAAGTATGATAATATAATAAAGAATAATTTTACTTTGTTTTGCATTTAAAATTAATATTATTACTTTGGACTTGGAGTACATTGATATCTCCCCCAGTTCAACACTAATTAAACAGTACCAACTCTGTTTATGCAACACCAGTCATGTTTATATACTAATTAACCTATTTGACCTATGCCAATATTTGTTCTTGCACTGTTACATCCATTTTTTAAAATGTTGGCATATGTTGAATGACAAAGGCAATGTGAGCTTTTGTCATCACTTGGCGTCCGTCGTCTGTCGTCCGTCGTTCGCTAACTTTTCACATCAGGTGAGCGATGCAGGCTCAGGTGAGCGAGCCTCTAGTTTCTTACACAGTTATATCCATTTTTTTAAATGTTGGCATATGTTGAATGAACCGTTTATATTATCATCAATAATTGATTGATCAATAGTTTCAACTGATAGAAAGACATATTTTCACACTCGTGTGAACTGTATTACTATATCAAGGATCTTACGCAAGAAGAGTTTGAAGATACAAAGGGTAAATCAGAATCCGTATATCAAAGAAGAACATACAACACAATGGCCAAAAGAAAAAGTACAAAAGGACAAACAACGATCTAAAAAAAACATACACATAGAACTAAAGATCGAATAACACGAACTCCAGTTAAAACCGGGGATGAATTCAGGTGCTCCGGAAGGGTGGGCAGTTCTTGCTCCATTAGTGGCACCCGTCGTCGTGTTAATCTAGTTACAAACCCGATGATAAGTCATAAATGAGGAAAGGACAGGGAAGTGTTTACGACAAGCGGAACATATCCGTGGTCATTTGTGACACAGATATTCCATAGTGGTCAACCATGGCAGGGTGGCGGCCGAAAAACTTTCGAAGTGATGATTTCAACTTAACCAAGAGGAATCATTGCTTCAGTAGCTTCCTTGTTAGCAGAAACCCTCTATCAAGGAAATCCTGATAGGATCCACAAGCTCTGGAATATCGTATCAACTGAGAGAGGGATACTCCATATGCAGGTGCTGGTAAGTGCACCATTACACTACTAAGGCGATCTCGCGAGTAAGATAGTATTGAGGGTGTCCCTTCCACTGGAAGGTTCGTCGTCGCTAATTCACGACATTTTACGCCTTATATTTTGTTTTCTGTTTCTGTTATATAAGAGGGTAGACATCTCCCTACCACAATTCCTCAGAATCTCGGGAACCAATGAATGGATTTCAATGAAGTGTCAGCGATTCAGTAGTAACTAGTGTCATTGTACACCTCACTTTTTTTATCAAAATGATCATTGGTTTAATACTATCCATGCAATACAGGAAAATTGGAATTCCACGAATAATAATGACTTCACAGGACGAAATTCGTGACTATCGCCTCTCGTTAATAACATTTAAAGAATCCACTGCTCTGTAATAGAAATCTGTTTTTAATTATTGTAATTACGTTATTGTAAGCTGCTAAAGTACAGACAGCATACATTTAGCTTAAAATACTGTTGTAAATTTATAGTTCTGACAGACATTTGTAATAGTTTTATCAAATGCGATTTCCTTTATGATAGCGATAGGGACCGTCATGGTCATAATCGTATAGTAGTTGGATTTACAACTATTTATGGAATCAGTGCCTATCACCACTAACGCTGTGAGTTTGAATCCCGCTTATGGGGTGCTGTACTCGATACAACATTATGTGATAAAGTTTGTCAGTGACATGCAGCAGGTCGATGGTTTTCTTCGGGTACTCCGTTTTCCTCCACCAATAACACTGACCGCCACGATAGAGCTGAAATATTGTAAACATAGCCCTAGCATAGCGCTGACGATAACGATTATTTTCCTTAATGTGAATTTTCTTCTTTTTCAATTTTGGCCTGTTCATATGGCATACTATCCAGGAACAATGTATCGATATCGGGTCCGTTCGCCCTAATTACACCCCCCCCCCCCCCCCTGGGTCCGTTAGCCATAAAAGTGGGTCCTTTCGCCCTGATACTTAAAAAGCATGTTAATGAAAATAATTCATATTTTAATTTAAATTAAAGAAGTAAATATATAGAAAAGTATTAATTAAAAAAAATTGAGCTATTGGAAAGTTCTTTTCAAGCAATTATTAGGTATATTATTTGAAATGCTTAATTGCAATTGTGATTTTCTGTGGTTTACCGTTATCTCGTAAACTTGATAAAAAGGTAGGCTTGAGTCATCAGTCATAACTTCCTGGTTAGCACAAATATTTTATCTTTAACACACAACAAAAATGTTTATGTTGGCAAGTAAAATAGATTACGACGAAATCAATATAGACACCACTCTATATTTATTTATTGTGTTATGGATGAAATAAGTAAAGGCGCTACAGCAGTTTTACAGATTGAGTCATATAACAGTTATAACATTTGTTATGATGAGGATCAAATAAACATTTAAATTAACACTGTACAACAAAATTTTTTTATCATCACCCTTTGTAAACGGGCGAGTCCGTCATTTATAAGAAGCTTTAAATGTACAATGCATGTGTAAGGAAGTGTTGTCGTGCACATACGTTAAATAGTGACTAAAGCTACTGATAATGTTATAACACTCCTCCCATCTCTTTTTTTTTCTCGTGAATTGGATTTGTGGATATATTATTGGATGTATGTCAATTGACAATGGCACACAGCTAACGTGTGTGAATAGCAGCTTGTTTCATGACTTTTCTGTCAATTGAGGGTACAATGAGATATCGCGTTATCGTCCATACAGATTAGCCTATATACCAACAGGTGGTAATAAATAGGGTACACCGCATGCGGTTTAGCACTTTCCCATGACAGGCATCTAGTTGATGGAAATAGCTGCATCGCCAGCATTGAACCCTGTCGTACCCATAATGTTCCTCTCATGACATACGGTTAGTGTGCCTCTTTGTTAACGCGACTAGTTTCTATAAAAAAAAAATTGTCTGACCAAATGTCCAATTACAATATTAAAGCAGATGGCTATGTGACGAACAAATCAATTATAGCGATAATTTACTGATTTTGGGTCTCCTAACCTGCATTGAGCCACTGGTTGACAATCATTACACTTGTGTGTTCAATTAAATGCAATCCGCCAATAATACTAGCCGATGTAGCAAATATCTGTTTTGTACAGCAGGAGATTACGTTATTTTTGGATCTTCACAGGAGTTATTCACTGTCTACTGTGTTCTATAATCACTGAGTTGTCAGGCGAGTGTGATATAGAACACTTACCAGGTACATCAACCCGTTTCACCTTTAATCCCCAATAACTTTTATAATATATTTGAGTTCCGTTGAAATATATCAGCAATTACCCTGTTAAGTATCGCTCTGTTGTCATGTTTACTTTGCAGACAAAAGGGGAGACCATTTATATGTGTCACATATGACCAGGGAAATGTTTTGTTTGTCATAGTCACAATCCCGTCCCCCTTCATGATTTATTTGTAACAAGGGTAATACGACGGGTACCTACCCTTCAAACTCACACGAATTCATCCTTGTTTTTGTAGGGTTGCTCAACATGTTATTAAAACTTCTATTGCCACAGTGTTACATCTAACACAACTAATATTATAACCCTGCATCAGATTGTTGGACTGGAGCTGTCAGAATTTGATGAAGAAAAGTTTGTAGATACCAAAGGGTTATCAGAAGACGTTATTCGAGGACAGTTTGTAGATACCAAAGGGTTATCAGAAGACGTTATTCGAGGAAAGTTTGTAGATACCAAAGGGTTAACAGAAAACGTTGTTCGAGGAAAGTTTGTAGATACCAAAGGGTTATCAGACGACGTTATTCGCGGAAAGTTTGTAGATACCAAAGGGTTATCAGAAGACTTTATCCGAGGAAAGTTTGTAGATACCAAAGTTATCAGAAGACGTTATTCGAGGAATGTTTGTAGATACCAAAGGGTTATCAGAAGACGTTATTCGAGGAAAGTTTGTAGATACCAAAGGGTTATCAGAAGACTTTATTCGAGGAAAGTTTGTAGATACCAAAGGGTTATCAGAAGACGTTATTCGAGGAAAGTTTGTAGATACCAAAGGGTTATCAGAAGACGTCATTCGAGGAAAGTTTGTAGATACCAAAGAGTTATTAGAAAACGTTATTCGAGGAATGTTTGTAGATACCAAAGGGTTATCAGCAGACGTTATTCGAGGAAAGTTTATAGATACCAAAGGGTTATCAGAAGACGTTATTCGAGGAAAGTTTGTAGATACCAAAGGGTTATTAGAAAACGTTATTCGAGGAATGTTTGTAGATACCAAAGGGTTATCAGAAGACGTTATTCGAGGAAAGTTTGTAGATACCAAAGGGTTATCAGAAGACTTTATTCGAGGAAAGTTTGTAGATACCAAAGGGTTATCAGAAGACGTTATTCGAGGAAAGTTTGTAGATACCAAAGGGTTATCAGAAGACGTCATTCGAGGAAAGTTTGTAGATACCAAAGAGTTATTAGAAAACGTTATTCGAGGAATGTTTGTAGATACCAAAGGGTTATCAGCAGACATTATTCGAGGAAAGTTTATAGATACCAAAGGGTTATCAGAAGACGTTATTCGAGGAAAGTTTGTAGATACCAAAGGGTTATTAGAAAACGTTATTCGAGGAATGTTTGTAGATACCAAAGGGTTATCAGCAGACGTTATTCGAGGAAAGTTTATAGATACCAAAGGGTTATCAGAAGACGTTATTCGAGGAAAGTTTGTAGATATCAAATGGTTATCAGAAGACGTTATTCGTGTAATGTTTGTAGATTCCAAAGGGTTATCAGAAGACGTCATTCGTGAAAAGTTTGTAGATACCAAAGGGTTATCAGAAGACGTTATTAGAGGACAGTTTGTAGATACCAAAGGGTTATCAGAAGACGTCATTCGAGGAAAGACACACAATGCAATGGCCAAAGGAAAAATAACAAAATGACAAAGAAGAGTTTGAAGATACCAAAGGGGTAATCAGAATCCGTATATCGAAGAAAATACTACACTGCAAACTAAAGATGGAGCAGTTTTTTTATTTACATAATTTAAACCACGACAAGATATTGCTGAAATACTGCAACAGTTGGTGTTGCCCACCAATCATTCAATCAAGTAATCTTACCATCTAATGGCTTCAAACCAATGTGACTAATTATAAAACAATTTGTCAGAACCGTAGTGACGAAGAGTTTTTCCAAACCGCTTAGAATAAATTACTAACTCAATCTTTTTCAGAAGGATAATTGTTTTGAAAATTGACCTACCTAGGCAACTGTGTAGCATTCATAGCATCTAAATCAATTTCAATAACATGTCGAGATGCTTCAGACTTAATATGAACGTTTATTTAGACATTGCCACATAACCATGATAAACGTGGATGGGCACTCTTTCCATGATCATGGTGTAATGGTTAGCGTGATCGCATCGTTGGCGGTAGAACACATGTTTGGGCTCCGGTGGGTGGTGCGACAAAAAAATTAGATTATGGGTGTTTAACGTCCGACTGATCTAATCAGGTATTGCGTACAGATTATTTTTCTTTCTGCTAGCCTTTCGCTTATATCTTTCGTCCCGTTTCGACAAAACAATCTACCCGCTGTCTTTTGTTTCAAAGAGCTAGCACTATAAAAAAAAATTCAACTCGAACGTGCTGGTCTAGTATAAAGCGGACATCATCATCATGCCATCGATTGCAACTTGTTTCTTCAAGATATTGCGAAGGAGTTGCTCATTCTGTGTTAAACAACAATAACTCATTCACTCACTCTTACCATGATCGTATGCATGATACCAACAATAACTCACTCACTCACTCACTCTTACCTACCGATACCAACAATAACTCACTCACTCACTCTTACCTACTGATACCAACAATAACTCACTCACTCACTCTTACCATGATCGTATGATACCAACAATAACTCACTCACTCACTCTTACCTACTGATACCAACAATAACTCACTCACTCACTCTTACCTACTGATGCCAACAATAACTCACTCACTCACTCTTACCTACTGATACCAACAATAACTCACTCACTCACTCTTACCTACTGATACCAACAATAACTCACTCACTCACTCTTACCTACTGATACCAACAATAACTCACTCACTCACTCTTACCTACTGATACCAACAATAACTCACTCACTCACTCACTCTTATCATGATCGTATGCATGATACCAACAATAACTCACTCACTCACTCACTCTTATCATGATCGTATGCATGATACCAACAATAACTCACTCACTCACTCACTCTTACCTACTGATATCAACAATAACTCACTCACTCACTCACTCTTAATATGATCGTATGTATGATACCAACAATAACAGTTTTCCCGAATATCAAACAAGTAGAAAAAAAAATCAATATTTAAATCTTGCTTCGAGATTAAAAAGTTAGTTTGTGTGATAAAAGTTCATTTGAATGTTATGTAACTATGGTTTCTTATCGATTTGTCCATGGACATGTATGTCAATCATGGACGTCTTCATCAAAGTTATTTTATTTATTTATGTTTTATACGCAATGTTTAAAACAATACAGTCAACAGGTAGGTAATAATAATACATTTCTTTAAATAAAATGATAATTACGTTTTATATCGACTTAATAAACAGATAACAGAACTTATTCTGTTATATTTAGGACAAAATCAATCAAATTCCTTCTTTCTTAGACAGTGAGATTATTTGTAGCATAGAGATCGCACAGACTTAAAGATCGAAAAAAAAACAATTTCATTATTGTTCTCCAAGGTTTTTTTTGGGGAGGGGGGACGATTCGCTTATTTTATAGAATTTTGAAAATATGTTTAGGGAAGTCTTTTAAAAAGAAAGTTCTATCAACGAAACGACGACAACCACCAACGATCTCCAATGACATTACAAATAGTGTATTTTAATGTTGATTGTATATGACATTCATGTGTATATCTAATTTGGTTATTGCAGTTTTGCTTTTAATAAAAGAAATATTAATTTCTAAAATTGTGTGTCGTTTCTTTTGTTATATAACTAGTATGTGATAACAATGACAAATTGTTTTATGTGTGAAGGTTATATAATATGGCTGCTAATCTTTTAAGTCAGTGTGTGTCAATGATAATCGACTTGATCAAATACGTTTTGTTTGTTTATGTTTTATCTATAAGATAAACTGAGATACAATTAATAGGTATGTAATAACACGACATTTTGTAGAAAACAAATACATATTTCCTATCAACTGAACGAATGGAATAAGACATTCTGAGGTTATAGTCATACTTCCTTCTTCCTGAATCGGTAAGGTTGTTTGAGGCATGTATATCTTCTGGAAAAAAGTTAAGATCGTTAAGCGAAAACGCCTTACATGAAAACATAAAAGGACGGTTATATATTAAACCTTTAATCATCGTATATACATTCTTTTGTTTGTATGTTTGTATGTTTATTTGATTATTTGTTACGGAAGGAAATATCATAAATATTAGAGCATTTTCTAAATTCTTTGGCTGAAAAATAACAAACTGCTGAACATACCGACGACACAGTTTTATAGACAATGTACATCATAGTGATTTTGTAATGTAGATACTATTGGTTGCACGTATGTAAAAAAAAGATTGAAGATACCAAAGTGGTAACTAGAAGCCGTATATGAAAGAAAGAAAGACAATATAATTGTTAAAAAGAAAAAGTACACAAACACAAAAAATGATCTACAAAACATTACACAGAAAAATAAATAACTTTAGAGATTCTTAGAGTCAATACCTATGATATGTGTCACAAAGTCAGATTTAATGGTCGAGAAATATGAAAACTATCAATCTAAGTGAACATGAAATAAACAGTGTTGTGAATCGTTTTGAATGTTTCATTCGCGTGTCATAGAAGATATGGACGCTTTGGCCATTGTATATACCGGAAGTGTCACCTGAGAACGCATAGATGGATGACATCTGATTTCTTCTTAGTGTAAACCGGTGGTCAAAATGGTGACCAAGCATTGACAGAAGATATAGGGCAACTTTGTCATACTTGAAATAAACCTCCAATATCCTAAAAAATCAACAGAAAAATTGTTATCAAAAATGGAGAGGTAAAATGAACGAAGCAAAGGCCAAATTAGAAACAAATATGGCGACCACGTAATGTTTAATCTCCATTAAGTCCAGGAAGTATTCCATTCATTCCAGTTGCCAATGATGAATTTAAGACATAGACCATTCAACTTGTGATGGAATATAGTAATTGTATTTTATTTTCAATATAAAAGGATAAGAAATGGACAAATGAAAAATATAGGTTGATGAGACACAGAGTAGACATACTTTGTCTATCATCTTAAGAATAATATCCATGCTTAGCCTTGTTGGGACGAAAATTTGAGTCTTTTGTCGAGGTTGCGATGCGACTGCTCTTTTTTATTCTACAAAAGATGTCTTTAGCTTGCAGAGAGTGTGCCACTCTCCAAACACGCTATCCACTATGGTCCGCGAGTCCCCCTATCCGCCATCTGAGTACGCACCGAGCAGCTCTGTGGGTTTGAGTCTTGAATAACATTACCAGTACCAAGTTATCATATGCAATACTGGTAATGGTAAACATTTTAATTATAAAATCCTCAATATCGTTACTAACTAAGATTTATTGACTTAGATACACGAGAACCTTCATAAAATTAAAATTAATTATCATAAATTCGCCTAATGATTCTGACGTCGTCGTAAATTTCCCATCATTCTCTTTGAAATCGGTAAAAAAAAGTACCGGTAACGATAGAAAATAATTTTGTCTATTCACATTTTCTATAAACTGGTCCTGAACTAAGCATGTCGTATTATTTAAGAAGAGTTTGAAGATATCAAAGAGGTAATCAGAATCCGTATATCGAAGAAGAATAGATAACACAATGGCCCAAAGAAAAAGTACAAAAGGACAAACAACGATCTACAAGCATGTTCAGTGAAGTCTTATGAAAAGAAAGTCAAACAACAACAACATACAACAACATACAACAACGATCTCCAACGACATTACAGATATTGTATATACATGTACATGTTGATTGTTTATGACCTATGTTTAATTTTGTGATTGCAGTTGTGGTTATAAAGAAATATTAATTTCTAAAATCATGTATCGTTTCTTGTGTTAACTAGTATATAATAACAATGACAAATTGTTTTATTTATGAAGGTTATATAATCTTCCTGATAATCTGTTTTATCGGTAGTGTGTTACAGTTTCCTTTGATCTTTACTACACGATAAATTTAGTAACAACGTTCAGTTGACCACCGACTCGTGATACTAGAAATTATCAACTGTTGATCATTTGTCATGCGCGGTCTAACGTGACGTCACTAAACCTTTCATTCAAAAAAAATGTCAAAGCACAACAAAAAAATCATAAAGCTGTGTTAAAATTGTGAAATTACCGATAACAAAATTATTACTATTTAAAAAAAAAGGTCAAAACACAACAAAAAAAATCACAAAGTTGTGTTAAAATTGTAAAATTACCGATACTAATATTTAATATACGTAAGAATGTGTCAATAATGGTTGTCTTGATCACACTTGTTTTGTTTGTTTCTGTTTTGTTTACAAGATTAACTGCGATACAATTAACAGGTTTGTAATAATAAAGCATTTTGTAGAAAACAGATACATATTTTATATCACCTAAACGAATAGAATAAGACATTCTGCTGTTATATTCAGGAGAAAATAAACATACTTCCTTCTACCTGAATCAGTAAGGTTGTTTGAGGGATTTAAAACATGGACCATTCAACTTGTGATTGGAGAATAGCATTTAATTTTCAATATAAAAGGATAAAGAATTACAAACGGAAAACATAGGTTGATGAAAAACAGAGTAGACATACTTTGTCGATCATTTTTACTAGAATATCTTAAGAATAATATCCAATCTTAGCTTTGTTGGGACGAAAATGTGTCTTTTGTAAAGGTTGCGAAGTGCCTACCTTTCTTAAATCTACAGAGGAGGCCTTTAGCTTGTAGGGAGTGTGGCAGTCTCCAAACACGTTATCCATCAGACTTTCCGTGTTATGACTTGACACCCTATGTTGCTACATAGAAATGGAAAGTTCACAATGGGGAAATTGAAATAATCTCTTTTGACGTAAATGTTCGTTAGTAACCGGCCCTCACGTTCGAGGTGTAGGTCAACGTATAGCTGTATTTGTGGTATCTTTTAAATGGATACATTTGCATAAAATCAAGGAGCCGAGTAGTAGATTAAGAGTTGTATGGCGACAGATGACACAGTTGTGAAAGTTAACTGATCTGTCGATTAAATAGTTATTAGTGCAAAGAACCCCATTCAACATATATCAATATCACGTTAAAATAGTTCAGGACTTTTGGCTTTTTTTGCTCCAAAAGACTTCAATTATTTATGTTTTCCATCCTCTGATTATGAGCGTGAAATCGTGAATTATGACAGTTATTCCAGAAACTTGTTGTGCATACTACATTATATATCTACATTTTCATAGACAAGCTTAAAATAAAAATAGAAACACTACATATTTAATCATTAATTTGAAGAACCAAACTTTTTTCAAAGAAGGACTAACATGGTTTGAAGCTCAAAAATGTTGTGCCTCCAGATCTGGACAGCTTGCAACAATAGATGATAAAATTGTTAGCTGCAATAACATTCCACCAGGGCCTGAAACTTTGTGGACTGGAAATGTTCGAATACATTCAGAATGGATTGAATTTCAAGGTAAACTCAATGAAATCGAGAGATACACATACAAGTATTTCAAATAGATTTGTCATTGTGTGAGATTTATGTAAGTACAATCAGAAAAGTTTGAAGATATCAAAGGAGTAATCAGAAGCCATAAATAGAAGAAGGACAGACACTACAATTGCCAAAAGAAAAAGGATAGACCATGATCTACAAAAAAACTATACAGAAAAGTAAAGATTAAGTAACACAAACTTCACTCAAACATGGAGTTAATTCGGGTGTTGAGGAAAAATACAGTTACTTTACCACTAGCGTAGCCGTCAAGGTACCTTTAAACGATACAAAAATTATCTAACGTGGAAATGGTATTTAATATATCAAACAATATTATTAGCAAAATATATCATCTCTCATCAGTATCTGAACAATATTACTTCCAATAATAATTTAGACAAGCACAAAGTTATAATATATATATAGAAATTATTTTATAATTTCTATTCCTGTAAATGTATAATTTCAACTTTTATTTACCAATAAAAATCGTCATTGCTGGGTTTGAAGAAAACCGAATTGATTGAACGATGTATTGACGACTGATTGTCGATACAACACACAATGCCAACGATATTTATAAGCGACTTGTCGTCCGTACAACATGTTCAACGTATAAAAGTAATGGGTGGTTGAAAGTACACACAACGCACTAAGGCAATCATTCTTATGGGCGATTGGTTAATGCCTACCTGTGTATATTAATAATCATATTTGAAATTCATATGATAATTTATATTATTCTATTTTAGGTTGCTATGAACTTAATGGTCCTATGTCCAATCACAACAATATAAGTGAATGCTATCAACACTGCCTCGATAAACAACATAATTCATTTAAGTTTTTCTCATACAAGGTAACAAGTTTTGAACATTTCTCCTGATTTTAATCAATAAACATATATTAAACTGTGAACAAATATTTACAATATTATTGCTTGTAATTAAAACTTCCCAAATAGCGTAATTTATTAAAACTAAGGTCAATCTTAATATTGAACAACACGTTCCCCTCAACAACAAAAACGAAGATGAACGCAGTTGCCACGGAATAATAAACAGCTCCTGTTCAACTAGTGACACCTGTCGTGTTAAGGCTCGTGTTAGTTGTGTTCTAGTTTCGTTGTCCCCAATCAATGGACGCGCACCCGCTTTTAATTTAGCGCATATATAACAATCTATTCCTGTTCATTGTGAGATTATATTTTGTGTACTTGTTTTGTCAAGTAGAACATTTTGGGTCTCATTAATACTGGAGGTCAAATGTCGACTTCTGTCAATTGAAGAATACGTGGTTTCAGATTTCCGTTTTTATATAAATTCTTAATAGAGTCTATAAATATATATTTCTGTTCAGGAAATTTCATGTCTAATGCGCGAAATTTGAGCTTAATATGTAGTTGCCTTTCACTGAATGAGATGTACAGACTTGTTTAGTTGTTGCATTTCCATTTGCCATCGTATTCGCTTATTCGTCGATTTGACCCTGAAAAAGTCAAATATATTCATTTGTTCACACAATATAAGAAATAAAAAAAAAGATATCTAATTTAGAGCACACTACTGATTTCAGGAATAACTCTCATCAGGTACGTTTATAGTCGAAAGATTTGACAGCAAAATAATACAAGTCTTTAGGAGAAAGTAAACCAAAGGGCCTAAACATGATAGTCAAAATCCGCTAATATTACCTCTGCCGAATGGATCTTGACCTCAGCTTTAATTAATTTTGAGTATCATATGACAAGATACTATATAATATTTAAATGTTGGTTAGAGTCATTGGCTCTCTTTAACTAACACTGTACATGACGACTTCTCTGTCACGAAGATAAAATATATTATGCATGCATTCAAAATTATAGCGTTCATTATAGCAACGCTTTTCGTCCGGTTGTGTGAAAGTTGTCATTTTAATCACATATGACCGCATCATTGCACTAAGGAAGAGGGGGAGGAGTGGGTCCATAAAACTAGCTTAGCCTCGCTAATTTTTCTTCAAGTGCCTGTAGCAAACCGGGAGTTTAAGCGATACGATATTCTAGAATAACCTTCATCAGATATCATCAAATTATGTAAACGTCTTTAGGAGCAAGTAAACCAAGTGATTAACATGCATGACGGCTGCCACCAGTGGAGCAGGAACTCCTTACCATTCCGGAACACCTGAGTTCACCCCGGTTTTTAGAGGGGTTCATGTTACCTCGAGTTAATTTAGTTTTATGTGTTATGTTGTGTAGATCGATGTTTGTCCTTTTTCTTTTGGCCATTGTTTTATCTTTCCTTCTTCGATTTACGGCTTCTGATTACCCCTTTGGTATCTTTAAATTTTGACCATTGTGTTGTATTTTATCTGCACGTTTATGGGTATGTTTTATAGATCGTTGTTTGTCCTTTTTCTTTTGGCCATTGTGTTGTTCGTCCTTCTTCGATTTACGGATTCTGATTACCCCATTGGTATCTTCAAGCTCTTTGTCATCAACAGCATTGCATATACAATTAAAGAAACGTCCAACAACAACAAAAACAATCACTTTACATTTGGTTGTTTCCGTATGGGAGCAGTCTTGTAAATCAAGTTTCAATTATATATATGCTTTTCTTCAGATATTTCTATTTATCACTTGATTGGACACAAAATAAAAATAAATGCGACACTTTATTGATATATTTATAAAAATAAAAGTCTGATGCCACCAAAGGCTTGATCAGAAGCCGTAATTCGAACACGTACAAACAATGTAATGGCCAAAAGAAAAAAAGACAAAAGGTCAACAATGGTCTACAAAATACTATACTGAAAAGTAATACACGAATTCTACTAAAACACAGAGGTGAAAGATGCTCCGGAAGGGTAGGACATTCCTGCTCCTTAGTGGCCCTGGTTATGCTATAATATTCCGTGATAAGTCATGAATGAGGAAAGGATGGGGTTGTGATGAATACGATAAAAGGAACATATCCGTGGTCATTTTTTGACGCAGATATTCCGCAACGGTCAACACAATCATGATGTCGACCGTACTATTTTCAAAGTGATGATTCCAATTTAACCATGAGGAACCTTGGGTTTACGTAGTATCATTGTTAACAGACATTATGATAAGAACCACAAGCTCTAGAATAATTGAGAGATATATATTCGCTATGCCTGTGCTAGAGTAAAATAAAATGGAAAGTTTATCACTTTTTCGCAAAGGTTCGTTGTTATCCGACCATAACGGTCATTTTTTGGGTGTAGGTAAAGTATGAAACTGTCCTAGCTGCATCTGTGGTTTGTTGGTAGGATAGGGTCCGTGTTGCTCATCTTTTTTGTTTTGTTTATCTTTGTCTTGTGTCCTGTATTGCCAATGTTGCCAGTGTCTTAAATGTTTGGTAATTAACATATTATATATTTCAGGTGAATCAATGCATATGTAATTTCGTAAACACTTTTAGGAAAACTGACGACAAGAAGAATTCGTGTCTTATTGAAAGCCATGCTAATTATTCGTGGGTATATAAAGGTAATATCCTTTAAGATCTCATTAAAGAAGGTGAAGGTCAAATTGATCCTTCAAATTCCTTTCAATTCTCTTTCAAGCACACATTTGACCGTTTGAATGTTGGAAGAGAGCTATATAGGTTCCAATTTTGAATGACGTTTCAACAATAATATGATTCTATGATCGATGTTGCTCATTTCAACACTTTAAATTAAATATGTATTTTCATGAAGAAGAAATACTCATGTTTTTAGCAAACCTAAAATTTAGATTTATTTAAAACTCTAAAATATGAAAAGGGTTGCGTTTGTATGTTTGACTACATATCAATAAATTATTATATGTCATTTTTCCTATTACATGTCATATCAACCCGAGACATCCATATTATGGGTCGAGGTTTGATATGGCATGTAATATGAAAAATGCCATATCATAACCTATTTATCATATACAGACTGTGGAAAAAGTATTCGTACGATTCCAATATTCCTTATATATTTCATATATTTCAAACAATTACCCTGAAGTCAATTCATGTCCGATTTTGATAATTTATATATCAATAAAAACCATAATTTAATGTATGTTTACTCTATAATTTTAGAATAATTTTCTATGATAAACATTTTGAGAATACATACACAAGTTAAACACAACTAAATTCATTTTTTTTTCGAAACAAAATGCAATGATAGTACTTTTGCTGACAGATTATTTAAGTCTGTATTTAAATCATGGCGATTTGAAAAACATGTTACAAAACTTTATTTCAAAATTACTACTATAAACTACATGCTTTTTGCTAATTACCAAAATCGGACATGAATTGACTTCAAGATAATATTTTTTTAAAACTGTAGTTTTATATGCAATATACAGGAAAAACCGGAAGTGTCCGAATACTGTCTGTTCTTCAATGCGTATTTGTGAGAGCTGGTCATTTTTAGAAACCATAGCTTGATGATGCAATAATGTCATATTATGTATTTATGGATACGAAGTAATTTTGGATTAATTTCAGATCCCACTCAATTTTCCTACTTGTGTTTCTACTTTTCATTTGATTTATGAAGCCAGCAGCGTTATCATTCATTGCATAACGAACATTTTCCATGTTTTCTCCGTTATCCATTTTGACAGTAGCTGACGACGGAAGTAAGCAAAGATACATTAATAACGAAAACTGATCGGACAAAAACAACTTGAATTCCAGGAGAGGGGGGGGGAATCCAAAACAAATAAAGATATTATAATTGTGAAAACCTAAATACTCGATCTGTCAAAATTTCCGGTCGCCATTTTGATGTAATACGGCACACATTATTACCCCCACCCTCCCCCCCCCCTCAATACGGATCAGGTTATTACACCCCCTGGAGATATGACTTGTTGCATTTCGAATTTTTGACGTATGCAAAATTAAGCATATCTTGAGGAAGTATATGATAATCAACATTATTTCACTTATGTCGTAGATATTGGCTTTCTTGAAGAAAGAAATTCACCAATCTACCGTATGTCTCAAGGAAACATCGTCACATAAAATGATGGTTACTCCAGTAACGCATTGTATGAATTTAAATCGTAACAAAGGCAATTAAAGATAAACCAATACTAAAAGAAGTATTTTAATTAATTAATATTTGAATAGTTGTTTAATTATCAAATGATGTCAATTGACATTTTTTTTCTCAGTTTTATATAATGCGTCTTATGACGGACATGGGAATTGTGTGGCTTCAAAATGTACAAATGGTTCAGAGAAAAGGGTTGCAGAGAGGTGTACATCATTACAGATACCAATGTGTGGTTTGTAAATAATAATTAAAAAACAGCATCAGAAATGTACGCGTGTGACTACCTATTTAACTGTTTGTCAATTTATTTCAAAAGAATCTTACATTTAGACAATATACGTACATTGTCTGAAAATATTCAATTTATTTGTATGAGCTTTAGAACAGCGGATAGAAGAGCTAATTTGTTGTCCAGTTTCGCAGCGATTGCAAATGAATTTAACATTTTTCGACATTGTACGTATATTCTGTTTATCCCGCAATGTCAAAAAATCCAAAATAACATCCAAATTGTGTAAAAAGAGCAGAAATAAGCGTCGTTCTAATCATTGTTTTATTATGTTCTATGAGACGTCCCCGCGTATACTGTTACCGTTTCGTATCGTGGCTCTACATGAATCAGGTATCAGAAAGGCTATATCTTGGTCAGTGGCAGTATATAACAAAACAGTATCCAGTCAATGTAATTTGATTTCTCAAATAGAACAAGTGCAAGATAAATATTATCATCCAACAATATAACATAGAAAAAGGAGTATCTTCCAATAGGAAGGACTTTGGTCGACAACATTGATGCTCTCCCCTGTTTTTTTACTTGTCTTCACGTTTTTAATTCTATGTGGTGATGTCAGCTACAATTTTCGATTTGATTTAAAACGATGTCCGGTTCGTCTTCACTACCATTTGTTTTGTAGATAGTTCATTTATATTTATGTTAGTTGTATTTATTTACGTATAATGGTGTCCAACACGATTTCCGTATCAAATGCTGTTCATGCATGTTTAGCAGTAACACTACTAGTGTCACTGGTGGAGCAGGAACTTCTAACTCATCAAGAGCACATGAGTTCATACCCAGTTTTTAGTTGCAGGCGTTTTACTTCTGCTGCCGCTTTGTTATATAAAGGAACCAACATGTTGAGTAGAAACTGCTTTCCTTTCCAGAACACCCCCAGTTTGCTTAGGAGTTCTTGTTCTTCAATCTTTAGTTTTTTGTGTAGTGATTGTAGATCATGGTATGTCCTTTTTCCTTTGATCATTGTATTGTCTGTCATTATATTCATTGCTTCTGATTGCCCCTTTGGTATCTTTTATCTGGTAGGCTTTTGTTCGTATACATTGTGACAATAAATGGAGGGTAGACAAATGTCTTGTCTACAAAGCAATGCCTTTTTAAATAAAATATTGTATTTATGTGTAACAGGATTGTCTAGTGACAACAAAGCAGCCATTAGTTCAACAACAAACTGGAATAAAAGTCGACGCAATTGTAAAGATCCACTTTCTACAGTGAATAATGCAACTGATATGTGTGAACTAAACAAAGACAATGTCAAAGCAGGGATGTGGACGAATATGTTCCGAGTTGAGATTTCGAGTCATGTAGATCATAGTAATACATTTTATAATAATAGACGAATTTATTTATTTATCTTGCACTAATTACATTTGCTATGCAAATATACTAGACGAATAAATGCTTGATTCTTCTAGTATACGAATAACTTATGTTCTCTGCTCTCCGGTGTAGGAGGTACACATAACCAATGCTAATAACCAATGCTGAAGGACATTTCTAGTGAAGAGTTAATACGGATGCAAAATAGAACAATGCCAATGCAACAGAAAAGTCGTAGCCCAGTATTTCCGTTCAACAGTCAATGAAAGTGATACATTTATATATTGCAATGTTGTCACTTAGACGGGGTATACGAAAGGTTTGAAGATTTACCAAACGTGTACGTAATTATTGTTTGTCATTAATGAATATCTCCATAAAAACTGAGGGCCCGGGTGGCTCAGTGAGTTATGTAGTTGGATTACCTAACAACTCATACAAGCCTATCACCAATATGACATGGGTTTGCGCCCGGCTGTGTAAATTACAAAAAAGGGTGCACTCAACTCGGAGTCGCAAGTGATAAAGTTTACCAGTTGCTTCCCATGGTCGGTGGTTCTCCCCGGGTACTCCGGCTTCTTCCATCACTAAAACTGGTCACCATGATATAGCTGAAATATTGCTGAAGGTGCCGTTAAGCATAATAAATCACATCAAATCAATCATGAAAACTTAGATATCACACATGAGACGTTTCTATAATAACCTTCATTATAGTCTTAAAATTTGGAAAGATAAACCATTTAGAAGTCTTTGGGAACAAAAAAACCATCAATGGGCTTAAACAGGATAGTCAATGTCTGAACATAGACAGGAGTCAAACTCACATTGTTTAGTGCATTACATGGGTATTTATCGCCACTTCTAACAATATTCCATTCATATCGTTATGGTCAATATAATTAAGAAAGAACAAACTTTGCAGCATACAATTGTATCAAGTACATTTCACTAAGATCTAGACACTTTTGTAGTGTTGGGCATTGCTTGTATAGATAGATATAATTGCAACTACATTGAAACAACGACACCGTGACAATTTGAAGATTATATTTGTATTTTGAATACGCGTTGTTATTTATGCAGAATAATCTTTTTCTGTGTTTTTTTTTTTATTCATTGTCGTCAATGTCAGATTAGTAACGGTAATAGCAAATTAAAGAAAAAGGGGGGACAATAAGATCAAATAAAAAAAAACATGCCACATTGTCGGAACAGCAAAACCGTAGAAATAGAGGCAAAATCGATACCCATAACAAATAAATACATTAACGCTAAAGAAAAAGTGGCGGGGTTAAACTAGTTGTATGTGACCAAACCTCTACTTTTAATTTAATTGTATGATATTTCAGGTAATATGATTAAAATGACAGATATATCGTCTTGTGTAATTGCCAAATGTCTCAAAAATATAGGAAATATCAAACCTAAAGATACCAACTGTAATGAAACGGCGGATGCTTTTTTCTGTAAATCAGGTATATAATCTTATCTAATTTCATTTTAGCAAATTCGACATCATCAATGATTAGGGGGATAACATAGACGCACTTCAATGAAAACAACTGTCTGGTTTTGTAGATTTAATATTATGCAGTTAAATGCAATTTTGCACATCATTATTCAGTATTTTAGATCAATCTGGATGAGTTCAGGATTGGCGAAATATTTATACATATATATATCTATATTATATATTTATGTTAAAACCAAAACAATTGTTTATTATCCTTTACGTCAACGTTCGCGTCAAACGTGTTTCTCCTCACAAAACAAACAATAACATCCTGTTCCGGTATGGAAAATGGAAAAATTCCGGTAAGTCAATTTCCCGTCCTATGATCGAATTAGACATTTAAATCACCTACGATCATTAATTGTGCTGTCAACAAAAGTAAACAATTTGCCATTCTGAAAATTTTCACAAAAACGTCGATGCCACGGCTCTGTCAAAATGACCGTGGGTGAGCGGTGGGTATGGTTCAGGATCAAGTGACTCACCAGGCCGTTTCAGACCACTTTAATGTGTCTAGACTAACAGTTAAGACGAAAGACCTCGTAACCGCAGGACGCGTGTGACCTCAAGATTGGCGAAATATATATATATAAACGTCTAAAATGATTTGTAAAACAACACCAAGTACACAAAACAAAGTGATACAGAATTAAACACTTCGTTGAAGGACAAAATTGTCGTCCCATCGAGGGACTTTATCAATGTCTAATTAAATAACATCTCGAAACAATAAAGCGACTTTTCAAATTAAAAAAAAAGAAGCTTTTGACGGTCCATGTACAGCACAAAAGAACCAGAAGTTGCACATATGAACCTACATGCATAAAAGAATGGAAATCCAGTTTGCCGAAAGAATCATGGTGGCCCGTCGATCTGAGATGTCTGCTGAGTGGAAGGTCAGATTTGCAATTTGCAATTCTATCTATTACCTAAAATTCATAAAGTCAACAACCCCGGGAGACCCATTGTTTCAGCAAATGGGCACCCACAGAAAAAATCTCTGAATTCGTCGATTTCCACCTTCGACCTCATGTAGAAGCGTTACCCTCACATTTGAAAGACACCACTGATTATCTTAAAAAAATGGAATTCATGAACCCCCTTCCTTCGGGTACCATTCTTGTTTCGATGGACGTTACGTAATTATACACTAACATCCCACATAATGACGGTATCGAAGCACGTCGAGAGGCCTGGGACCAAAGAGCCGTTAAAGAACCACCAACGGAATGTCTTGTGCAGTTGCTCACATTGGTACTGAAGCATAACAATTTTACATATAATGGAGAGCATTTTTTACAAATCAACGGAACAGCTATGGGAACAAAGATGACACTTTCATACGCCAACCACTTCATGGGGAAACTTGAAAAACTAATCATACAATCTGCACCTCACAAGCCACTTTCCTGGTTTCGTTACATAGACGACATTGACATGAAGTGGACCGAGTCGGACGTAAACCTCAATCGTTTCTTTGACCATGCCAACAATGTTCACCCCACAATAACATTCACCCATGAAACATCTAGAAATAACATCTCCTTTCTGGATACTTACACCACCTGTGAAAATGGTATTATGTCAACTGACATATACAACAAACCGACAGATAAACATCAGTACCTGTCCCCAAAGAGTTGTCATCCTAAACATTGCACCAAGAGTATTCCGTACAGCCAAGCTCTCCGAATCAAACGCATCTGCTCCAACGAACAAACCACCAAAAAACGGCTTGGGGAACTGAAATGTCATCTGAAAAAGAGGGGTTACAACAATGCGAGCATTAACCATTGTTTTAACCAAGCAAGTGGTATTGACAGAAAAGACCTCATCCAATATAAAGAAAAGAACGCGAACAACAGAGTGCCATTTGTCATCACATACCATCCTGCGCTCAGTAATTTATCCAACATCGTTCCTGAGCACTGGACAACCACACACAAACACCCAGAACTGTGTAAAATCTTCAAAGAACCACCCGTATTGGCCTTCAGGAAACCCAAAAGTTTGAAAGACATCTTGGTGAGAGCTGACATCTCCCCTCGATCTGCCTACAATGGTCAGTGTCATAAATGTGATTCGAGACGATGTATGACGTGCACAAACATCCAATGCACACACAAATTCAGCAGCACACATAGAGGAGAAAAATTCATCATATACTGCAATGCCAACTGCAAGACAGAAAATATTATCTACCTCCCGGAATGTGCAATTTGTGGTCTTCAATACATCGGAGAAACTAAACAACAACTTAGTAAACGCTTGAATGGCCACAGAAGCGATGCAAATTGAAAACCTGACCTTCCACTCAGCAGACATCACAGATCGACGGGCCACAATGATTCTTTTGGCAAACTGAAGGTCACCATAATTGACCATAACCCCAAGTGGGATGATAAAAGCAGACAGGAAAGGGAAAGCTTCTGGATTAGAAAACTTAAGACCATATCACCGAATGGAATCAATGAGAAAAAGTAATATCCTCTCTTGACTCCTATTCGTATTGGTCTCCTCCAGTCGCATTAGGACATACAATTTGCTCTATTGGCCCAAAGTATATATTCCACACTGTGGCGGGCCGTTTTTTTTAATGAGTTTGGATATTATACCGTTTTCAACAATATTTTGACAGTGCTATTTGATACATTTACCAATAATGTCTCATTTTTATATTTATTTTTATTTTTAATTTAACATTTATTTAAATGTGTAGCCCTATTGTATATTTATATTATTGTTATTGTATTTTTATTAATTTACATGTAGAATTTCCATTCTTTTATGCATGTAGGTTCATATGTGCAACTTCTGGTTCTTTTGTGCCGTACATGGACCGTCAAAAACCTTTTTTTTTTTTATTTGAAAAGTCGCTTTATTGTTTCGAGATTTTATTTAATTAGACATTGATAAAGTCCCTCGGTAGGACGAAAATTTTGTTATTCAACGAAGTGTTTAATTTTTTATCACTTTGTTTTGTGTACTTGGTGTTGCTTTACAAATCATTTTAGACGTTTATAATTGTTTTACTTGTATAGTATCGTTATACCGTAACGATCCAACACCCCGTAAGATTGATCGTTGACTGGTTTTTCAGACGTTGTATATAGTTGGAAATAGTTGAACATGGTATACAGAAAGCGTTGGAAAAAGGACCGATACATACGGAACTGCGGGAACAAGTACATGTAACCTCAAATCAAAATAATATAATTCCGTTTGTAACTACTTATAATCCAAGGGATTACAATATTTTCCATTTTATGAAACAAATTGAATTTAACTTAAGCAGTAGCGAACGTATGAAAAATGTATTGCAAAAAAAGAAGATTATAAACAGCAAAAGGCAGCCGAAAAATCTGAAAGGCTTCTTGTCATCATCAAAATTTGATTTTCATGAATCATCACCATCTGTTAAGAAATGTACCGACATGTCCTAGTTTAATAGAAGGAACCTCGTTTACATTTAAGAATGGACGGACTTTTACAGTTATGCAAGATATATCATGCAAAACTAAGAATCTTGTATACGCAATTATTTGCTCTAATTGTAGAGAATTCTATGTAGGTGAAACCAAAACTGAATTGCGGACTCGAATGACTGTTCACAGACAACAAACAAGGCACCAGGACCCTACTATAATAAGAGCTAATGAACATTTCCATGATTGTTCTGGAGGACATTTCAAAATATTCCCGCTGTATAAAGTTAATACAGAGGGTGATTTTTTAAGAAGAAGAAAAGAAACTTTATTAATTAATATTCTTAAACCTTCGTTAAATGATAAATGACTTTAAAGATTTTCGTTAATCTTACAATGACTTTAAAGATTTTTATTAATCTTATAACAACTTTAAAGTTGTTCATTAATTTTATAGGTAATATATTTTACCGCGAATATGTAACATCATAGTCTCCCTTTATATTGTTAACGTCACACTATTGTTAACGTCATATATATACACTTATAAACATTGTACCTGAAGATCTGCAACAGCAGTGAAAACGTTAGTACAAGAATGTTGTGAAAAATCCGTTTTGTTCTTTTTTTAAATAATTTCTTTTATATATATATATATATATATATATATACGTCTGAAAATTAAACCAAACAGTGTTAGAATTAGATTTTAGAGCTGTCAAATTTTTGTTCTTCCCTCGACGTGATTTGAACCCACACCATTGTTACACTGCAGCACCATTCGCTTAGCCTTACGTCCAGCGCCCTAGACCACTCGACTACATCCACTCCCTAAAAAAGGAGCTTCAATAGTCGTAGTGTTACCTTGTCTCGTAAGGCAAATCTAGGGATAGGCGTAAGACATGTGTATAAGCGTGTGTAGATGGTACATATATACTTAATATTATAATTTGACAGCAATCTAACTCAGCATATATATATATATTTATGCTAAAACCAAAAGAATTCTTTATTATCCTTTACGTCAACGTTCGCGTGAAACGTGTTTCTCCTCACATAACAAGCAATAACATCCTGTTCCGGTAAGTCAATTTCCCGTCTTTTGATCGAATTAGGCTTTTAAATCACCTAAGATCATTAATTGTGCTGTCAACAAAAGTAAACAATTTGCCATACTGAAAATTTTCACAAGAACGTCGATACCACGGCTCTGTCAAAATGACCGTGGGCGAGCGGTGGGTATGGTTCAGGATCAAATGACTCACCAGGCCGTTGCAGACCACCTTAATGTGTCTAGACTAACAGTTAAGACGAACGGCAGGACGCGTGTGACCTCACAACGTCAAGACAACCATTTACTCCATATTCACCTCCGGAACCGTATGATTACGGCTGAGGACACTGCCAGTAGAACACCTCTTCTAGCAAACGTCCGAATTTTGGGTCAGACTGTTCACAGAAGACTACGTGAATCTGGACTCCGAGCTAAGCGTCCGGTTGTAGGACCAATCATTAAACAACGACATATGACCGCGATGAACGTTATCGTCTGTACCTCAGACGTGGGGAACGTTCTTACGGATCACTGTGTGTACGAGTCCGACCGTTTTGGAGGCGGAAGTGTTGGTCTGGGCTGGTATTTGTCATGATGATCGCACTCAGCTCAAAATTACGCAAGGAACATTGAATGCCATACAATACAGAGACGATATTCTTGATCCTATCGTTCTGCCCTTTCTGCATCAGCGAAACTTTGATCACGTCTTTCAACATGACCATGCAATATGTCACGTGGCCCGTGTTTGTCAAGACTTTCTTAACCAGAATCACATTCGTGTTCTTCCTTCGTCGGCATTATCATCGTATCTGTCACCAATTGAACATTTATGGGATGAACACGGCAGACGTGTTCGCCATCTTCAAAATCCACCGGAAACACTACAGGAGCTGCGTGACGCACTTGTGCACGAGTGGAACAACATCCCACAAGCCATTAGCCAACGATTGATTGGTTCTATGCGTCGGAGAGCGAAGCCGTCGTTGCTGGAAGAGGTGGTCACACACGTTACTGAACTCCGCAAACCACAATACTGCATGACAATTTCTGTCTGTCCATGATTTGTTCTGATAATGATGTTGAGAAATTTTGTTGATATTGTCTTATTTGCTATGCCCATATGAATCTAAATTATACGATTTTTGTCGATTTTTTTTTATTCTCTATGTACAAAATATTGTGGATCAACCCCTTGTATCGTTTCTTTTGTTGACTAGTATATATATATATATGTATATCTATTAACAAGGTAAATATTTTGAAAACGGCAAACTATAAATGAACGCCTGGTTATGCAAAAGAGTAAGTGATTGTTGTTTAGCGCCAAAAGAGCAATATTGTAGCTATATTATGGCGAAACCAAATTTACATTTGATGAGATGATTATGATGATGGACTCATTAAACTGATTCCGAGCTGACCAATCTTTGCTCTTACTCCTAAATACGACGTGCTTCGCAGTCCATGGTTAGACCCGACTCGAGGAGAGCACTCTAACCATTACACCACAGATGCAGTTCCAGTTAATGAGATTCATTCCTATGTAAACTGAAATAAAACAATATAAAGCATAATAATCTGGTAAAAACTTCTGAATTCAAATACTTATTTATTTCAGCTCACAATAGTACCATAATGTCTTCACTAGACTGCAAAAGTCAAGCCACGAACATCTACAATTTTTCTAAACCATATACTATAGGAGAAACTACCGTTACTAGTTCTGTTTCGAGATACAAACACAAATTGTCTAATAGAACACAGAATCATTACAGTACTGAAGCATTGACGGCTGTTAATACTGGTATGTATTGATATAAATCAATCATTTACTGGACTTGACTGTATATATGAGTAACACTGTGGGTGTCTTATGAGAAGCAGGAACTGCTTACCCTTCACGAGCACCTGAGTTCACCCCCGAGTTTTTGGTGTTGTCCGTGTTGCTCATCTTTTTAGTTTTTTGTGTTGTCCATTGATGTGTCTTACCTTCTGAGTTACGTGTTATGATGTCCGCTACGATGTTGTTTATCTTTATCTCCAGTTGTTTGTAGAAGGGCTCATGTCTTATTTACGTTATTTGTGTTTGTTTCCGTATAGTAGTGTGCAACACCTATTGTGTTTTGGGTTTGCTTCGTCTTGTCTATGTTGACAGTTTCTCTCCCTAGCAACTGACAGAACCCGATAAGAGGTAGTATCCACATAAACTCCAGATCATCCAATGAAAACACTACTGGCAAAGTATTTGAGCATTTCTAGCTTTTTTTAATGAAATGCATATTATGTTTTAAAACTTTCCTTTTACAATACAGGAATATACACACTGTACGGTTAAGTAATAAAGTTTTATTGTATCTCTTTTCACATCCATGATGAACCTAATGATTCGGTGTTTAAAATCTCACACTATCTTCCTTCAGTATGTTATTTGCTTTCATATTTGTCTTCTGTCGGGGTGGTGATGGTCGTGGTCGTACAGTCAGTGTCTATAACCACTTAAGTTGTGAGTTCGGATTCCGCTCGTGGCGATGTGTATTCGACACAACATTTTGTGAATATAATATAGCAATGGCCGACACACAATAGGTGAAATATTGTTGAAAGTGGCGTTAACCACCATAAGCATAACACCCTTCTTCTTTCGGAATAGAATAACAACAGCACACAGAGTTATCTCACTCCGTTATGTTATATGCAATGTTTATACTTTCACATCTGTTAGATCGTTCTGACGGTAAAGGTATATTTAAAAAAAAACAAATTATAGTAAAGGATGTTCTATTGACTGTTTATATTTATTTCGTGATCTAATAAGACTAAAGCATGTTGCTCAATTACAAGTGTGATATAAGCAAGACCAAAGCAACAGTTTCAGCATCAGTCACAAAGTTTAATAGTAATTATGTATACAAAAGAACAGCATACTCCAGTTTTCTAGTGACTGGTATAGCGAGCGTCAAACTGCCAGGTAGTACAATATGTTTTATTAAAAGAATTGCTTCTTACTTTATTCATTGTATTCTCTGCCAAATTACCAGGTACTTTTTCTTTTGGCCATTGTGTTGTCTGTTCTTCTTCGATTACGAATTCTGATTACTCCTTTGGCATCCTCAAAATCTTCTTACTTATGAAATATTTTTTACTTTATTCTTTGTATTCCATGCGCAATCAAAGCTTTATCAAACAAGGCTACGACGCTCCGAGGTTGAAGACTTCCCTGCATACATTCTGCTATCGTCAATACGATGTGTTTGCCTCTTAAGACATATCTATTTCTCAAATGGAGATGGATCTTTTTCTTTTTTTGTGTAACACGACGGGTGTCACATGTGGAGCTGGAACTTCTAATCCTTCCGGAGCACCCGAGTTCACTCCTGATTTTTAGTGGATTCGTGTTGCTCGATCTTTAGTTTTCTGTGTATTTTTTTGTATATACAACTGTAGTTGTTTGTCCTTTTGTTCTCCTTTCTTTCGGCCATTGTGTTGTCACGAAATGCCTATCCTTCGCGCACACCTGTGTTTACCCCAGATGTTTTTGTGGGGCCCGTGTTGCACATCGTGTTAGCTTTCTGTGTTGTGTTTTCTGTTTTGTTTGTCTTCGATCTACGTAATGCCCAATGCAGTGTCTTTGTTTAGTTCATTCTTAGTTGCATTTTCCGTTTTCTCTAACGCCCGTTTATTCATCACATACATTTGTAGCTAACTCTTTGAAATGTGACATTTTTAAGAATTTTCCTATATTACTTTGGAAAAGCTATGGGACTATCGTCCACAGAATAGACAGCTTTAACTGATTCAGCTTGTAGGATTGTTGCTTTTCAATGTTTGATTTTTCATCCTTCTGTGGTGTTAGTGTGTGGTCGTTTTATGGGCATGTTTTATATTATGAAAACAAAGCTTAAACAACGACAGTCATCAACTCCGCCAATATCAACAAATCGAATAATCACCTCTCACCTTCACTCACTGAACACAAAAATAAGACCACACAATATGACAGAGTTCCAACTATAAAAAATGGTTATTGCATCGAATTAACCGGCCACATCCCGCAACATTACTTGCCGAAAGCTACGACCTTGATTTCCAGTGTCATACGTCGTGGTCTTTTTGTGTTTCAATAATTTGAAGTTGTTGGTTTATTGTTGTTTTTTTTTACATTTTTGACCAAAATTCATACTAAATGTAAATATGTATTTTATGGCCATTTTAGTTTTTTTTCAAAGCTTATTTAGATACAGAACTTGTAATCTTGTATATTAAATTGATATTAAGTAGTAAATATGTATGATTGTTATTTCACGTGACATGTTTGTGGTTTCTCAGGTTTCATCCACCAATAAAACTGACTTACACGATATAACAGAAATATTGTTGAAAGTGGCGTTAAACACCACAACCCTAGCCCTAATCCGTACTGTCGCTCAGTGATAACTTATGTCTGGGATACCTCCACAAGTTAAACTAACCTGGATTTCCAGCGCCATCTGGCGTCGTCTTTCCTATGTTCAATGATTAAAGATTTGATGTGTGGGGTGGTTGTTTGTTTTGCTGATATTGGTGTCTATCATTATTTAAACTTAAACGTTTGTTTACCATGAATAATGCTTATTATGAATAATAATAATAATAATAATAATAATAATAATAATAATAATGTATTCTGTTCTTTATAATTTAGATGATACAATTTAATACTTTGTATATTTCTTTCTCAAAGGAGTTATTCGTTCTGTTGATGTGATAACTACTCATAAACCAGCATATACGATAACTAATATTACACCCACCATGGATCAACACGTTGGCAATAAACCAGAGGCTACTAATATTGGTAAGAGTACGCTAAATTTTATATGTAGATAGTTATATTCTACTACACTGACTGGTAATACAAATTCTTCTCTTGCATGACTGCATCAGTTCACCCTAGAAGGGATGTTTGGTCCGAAGAAACCTAGTTTAACCTCGCCATTTTATATTAGTGCCTGTATAGGTTGGTATTTTACTCACATGTTGAAAGCACTTACACCGCACCATTTCACTAAGAGTGGATGTTTTGGTTCTATAAATATTTGAACCCGGCACTTTTTATTGAAATGCCTGTACCAATCCAGAACAGTGAGCAGTCATGTATTTGTGTGCTAGGGTACCGATTTTGCATCTTTCTACGATTTTTTTCAGTTTGATTTTGGAATTGTTCCCTCAGTGTGTTATTTTTTTGTTTTTCATTTGATCTCTCTTGGATATTTGTTTATAAAACTTATTACTTGGAGTGTGTGTCCGTGTCAGTAGAAACATAACCAATGACCATGCATAAACACTTGAAATCTGATATATTTAATGTTTTATGTCAATATCATTATACAAAGTTATTATATTTTACTTGGTAAGAAAGGATATGAATGTAAATGAACATGTGACACTATCTAACTTTATACTTAGATATGCATTAAAGTAAAGGAACAGCTTGTAGTAAGAAAGTATATGGATGTAAATGAACATGAGAGACTATCTAACTTTATCCTTAGATATGCCTTAAAGTAAAGGAACAGCTTGTAGTAAGAAAGTATATGGATGTAGATGAACATGAGAGACTATCTAACATTACACCTAGACACACATTAAAGTAAAGGAACAGCTCTTGCATTGTTATTCTACATTACCTATGTATATATTCTATTTGACTTTGTTGCTAGTAAACTGGTCTGTTATAATGTTATCTTCCGGATTTTCTCTCGAGCTGATCGTATTGGTTTCCCGACTATAATATAACAAAGAGTACATGGTGGTTCGTGCCAAATGGTAGTTTCTGGACCGGTTGTTCACTCCCAAATTACTATGTATATCATTATTTGGGAATTATTGAATTATTGTTCACATTAATTATTGCATGCAAGTTGATATGTGATGATGAATACACTCAAATTGTAGATTAGTGGGATAGTGTGATCAAGCCCCAGGAGTGTGTGTGGGGAGTGGACAGGCTTTCAAAGCCGACAAGCAAGAAAAAACAAGTAATTTGGCCTCAAAGCATACATTTGTAGCATTAAATTTCGTGTCGTACTTCACATTTTCTGCTTACATGCTCAATTTTCCGCTGATGTTTTATGCCTAGAAAGGTGGGAGGCTGTACTCGCCATGGACGCGAGGTAAAATCACAAACTATATAGTGGTACATGTACATTTTAATTTGTTACTCGCTATCTGGAACCCCTCCGCCAATCTTTAGTATATTTTGTAGGTCTTATTTGCGGTGTTACAGTAGGTGGTGTGGTCTTGATTGCTGTAATCGTTATAATTGCTTGCAAAATGAGGTGATATTTAGTTTTATTTGATATATGGTCATATAATTCACACTGCTTTGAATTTATCCAAACATGTAAAATTAAACAGATAAGCAGTGAAATTTAGACTTTAACGGATCACAAACATATAGCTATACATACTATATCCTGTAAACCTGTATTAGCTTAACACACGAGAAACTATTTAAAGACATCTTGGTTTTGGTTTGGAATTGCAAAAGCCACAATTACCACATGGTTCGACTACGAGTCCTCGTGTCTACAACCTTTCCATTTCAATTATCATATCACATATTCGATAATTCCATAGTTTGTGTTTGTACGGATGTTGTATTTTTGCCAAAACGCAGATATCTTATTCAGTGCGCACGTCACTTTTCTGGAATACCTTTCATCAGGTGTACTCATAATCAAAAGATTGGAAAGCTAAATAACTTAAAAGTCTTTAGGGTACAAGAGATCTAAAGAGTCTAAACACAATAGCCACAATCGGCTACTGTGAAAATAGTGATTCATCGTAACGTTTAATAAGCTTTACTGGGGCTCATGTTGCTCGATCTTTAGTTTTATGTGTATGTTTTGTAGATTGTTGTTTGTCCTTTTTCTTTTGGTCATTGTGCTGTCTGTCCTTCTTCGATTTACGGATTCTGATTACCCCTTTTGTATCTTCAAACTTTTCTTACTGCCTAAACTGGTAGGTTATGTATTTTATAAATAAAAGTTTATGATGTTCATAGATCTTTTTTTTTATTTATTTTGACAGGAAGGTTGGACCATTTAGAAAACGACCAATATATGAAAACACTATTACAATGAATAGCGTAGAATATGCAATACCAGCGAATTATGATACAGTGTTAAATACTGATAATGGAAGTGTTCCGAATGTTTATATTAATAGCGACACCGGTGAAAACCAATATGTTACGATAGACTGAAATACAGTTGATAAATGGTTATGGTGCTTAGCCATTTGACTGCGACGTTGCATGTATAATCGTAACGTCGTGTGCGATATTTTTTCCTGACGTTATGATCCTTTCAGCAGAGTGAGTTCATTTATTTCATGACGTCATTTTAACAGCCTTGTGACGTTACTTACAGTTTCTTTTTAATTTCAAAGAGGTTATATATGTGCTATATATTTATCAAATTGTGCAATCTAAATATAGCCTATTTGCGTAACTTATTCTCAAAGAAAATAAACGTAAATTGCTTTCCCAAGGGACATATATGTCCCTAGCACAGTCTACCAACCAGGGGCATGTATGTCCCTAGCGCAGACTACCAACAAGGGACAATATAACACTTTGGTCTTTCCCAATACCTCGGGAAAAATATTCTGGTCTATTGCCTTACTACACATTAAATAACTCTATTATGTCACCTTCTTGTAAACCAACGAAAATGCAGGATTTCCTTGCAAATTTACATATTATATAATAAATAACAATAACATAGAATAATGAAGAAACACACTGGTAAAGAGAGAGAGAGAGAGAGAGAGAGAGAGAGAGAGAGAGAGAGAGAGAGAGAGAGAGAGAGAGAGAGAGAGAGAGAGAGAGAGAGAGAGAGAGAGAGAGAGAGAGAGAGAGAGAGAGAGAGAGAGAGAGAGAGAGAGAGAGAGAGAGAGAGAGAGAGAGAGAGAGAGAGAGAGAGAGAGAGAGAGAGAGAGAGAGAGAGAGAGAGAGAGAGAGAGAGAGAGAGAGAGAGAGAGAGAGAGAGAGAGAGAGAGAGAGAGAGAGAGAGAGAGAGAGAGAGAGGGAGAGAGGGAGGGAGGGAGAGAGAGAGAGCAATAAACGAAACGAACACAAATTTTTATTGTTTTCAAATCTACAAGAACATATAATTAATTGCAAGTAACAATAAATAAGAGTTCCATTCCCGCAGTACACTGAAGGAACTTGGTCTCTTAGATTTAAAGTTAAAGGGTTTAATAGGCTATCTAGTCTTTTCAAGATTAGAGTGATCTGTACAATCAGAAATTTCTTTCACTATATCTTTGATGATGCTAGCTCACGGACACTACAGTCCATGGGTAGACATTTCGCTCCACTCGGAAATATTATCCTGATTCGGAGCCCCCCAGACTTTGGCCTGGCTCCTTAGTGCTGCGTGCTTATAGGAGAAGAAACAAATACCAATTTCATAGTCTTTTGTTTTATCCGATTGAGGCTCGAACCCAAGATCTACTGTACTGCACACTAACCATACATCACCGAAACTGTTCTATATACATAACACATTGGGTTGTATATAAATCATATTATATCAGAAGATATTCTTATATTAATGTAGTGCACTAGAACAGCATGTCTGAAAGAAGAGTTTGAAGGTACCAAAGGGGTAATCAGAATCCGTAAATCATAGGACAGACAACAGAATGGCCAAAAGTGTATATAAATTGTTTAGAATTTCTTATAAAATTTACCCATTGATCTGTATTCATATATGATACGAGAATTTGTAAAGAAATATATTAAGATACTGAATCAAGGATTCCTATTGATTTAGTTGCAGTCATCATTTCGATAGCTTTACGGTCGCCACCATGACTTGGTCAACCGGTAGGGAATATCTGTGTCACAAATGACCACGGATATGTTCCACTTGTCGTAAGCACTCCCCAGTCCTTTCATCGTTCAAGACTTATGACCGGATTTGTAACTAGAACAACTCGACCAATTGGTTCGTATTACTTAAGAAATAAATCATGGAAGCCAGAATGTGTTGGGAGTTTTAACATGGATTGACGGATATTAGTATTTTATCCCGAGCCAGAAGCGAGGGATAAAACTTACTAATATCCACCAATCCATGTTAAAGCTCAAAACACATTCTGGTTTCAATGATTTATTTCGATTTTGATATGTCTAAGAGTACAAATACGGTAGTATACTTTGATTGGAAGGCGTAATTTATATTGATATTCGAGGAAAATGTCGCACACAATTAATGCTGCCAATGGAAAAGTCGTCACATTCATCGGCGCATGTGCTAATGAGATTATACCGAATGGATAACTCGCTCGTTTGTTAACAAAACAAAAGAAGGAGGTTATGTTAGAATTGACCTTTAGTTTATTGGGTCAATGGTTTGACAATTATGTTTTCTGTCCTTCGATTTACGCATTATGATTACCCCTTTGGTGTCTTCAAACTCTAGACCATGTATTGTCTGTCCTATGATTTACGAATTATGATTACCCTATTGGTGTCTTCCAACTCTAGACCATTGTGTTGTCTTGCCTATGACATACGGATTATGATTACCCCTGTGGTGTCTTCAAACTCTAGACCATTGTGGTGTCTGTCCTATGATTTACGGATTATGATTATCCCTTTGGTGTCTTCAAACTCTCTAGACCATTGTGTTGTCTGTCCTATGAATTACGATTATGATTACCCCTTTCCTCAAACGTTAGAACATTATGTTGTCTGTCCAATGAATTACGGATTATGATTACCCCTTTGGTGTCTTCAAACTCTAGATCATTGTGTTTTCTGTCCTATGATTTACGAATTATGATTATCCCTTTCGTGTCTTCAAACTCTCTAAGCCATTGTGTTGTCTCTCCTATGAATTACGATTATGATTACCCCTTTCCTCAAACGTTAGAACATTGTGTTGTCTGTCATGTGAATTACGGATTATGATTACCACTTTGGTGTCTTCAAACTCTAGATCATTGTGTTTTCTGTCCTATGATTTACGAATTATGATTATCCCTTTCGTGTCTTCAAACTCTCTAAACCATTGTGTTGTCTGTCCTATGAATTACGATTATGATTACCCCTTTCCTCAAACGTTAGAACATTATGTTGTCTGTCCTATGAATTACGGATTATGATTATCACTTTGGTGTCTTCAAACTCTAGACCATTGTGTTGTCTGTCCTATGATTTAGGGATTATGATTAGCCCTTTCCCCAAACGTTAGACCATTGTGTTGTCTGTCCTATGATTTACGGATTATGATTACCCCTTTGGTGTCTTCAAACGTTAGACCATTGTGTTGTCTGTCCTATGAATTAGGGATTATGATTACCCCTTTTGTGTCTTCAAACTCTAGACCATGTGTTTTCTGTCCTATGATTTACGGATTATGATTACCCTTTTGGTGTCTTCAAACGTTAGACCATTGTCTTGTCTGTCCTATGATTTAGGGATTATGATTACCCTTTTGAAGTCTTCAAACTCTAGACCATTGTGTTCCTGTCCTATGATTTACGGATTATGATTACCCTTTTGGTGTCTTCAAACTCTAGACCATTGTGTTTTCTTCCCTATGACTTACGATTATGATTACCCTGTGGTGTCTTCAAACTCCAGACCATTGTGTTGACTGTCCTATGATTTACGGATTAAGATTATCGCTGTGGTGTCTTCAAACTCCAGACCATTGTGTTGTTTGTCCTATGATTTACGGATTATGATTATCCCTTTCGTTTCTTCAAACTCTAGACCATTGTGTTGTCTGTCCTATGAAATACGGATTATGATTTCCCATTTCCCCAAACGTTAGACCATTGTGTTGTCTGTCCTATGATTTACGGATTATGATTACCCTTTTGAATTCTTCAAATTCTAGACCATTGTGTTGCCTGTCCTATGATTTACGGATTATGATTACCCTTTTGGTGTCGTCAAACTCTAGACCATTGTGCTTTCTTGCCTATGACTTACGGATTATGATTATCCCTGTGGTGTCTTCAAACTCCAGACCATTGTGTTGTTTGTCCTATGATTTACGGATAATGATTATCCCTTTCGTGTCTTCAAACTCTAGACCATTTTGTTGTTTGTCCTATGATTTACGTATTATGATTATCCCTGTGGTGTCTTCAAACTCCAGACCATTGTGTTGTTTGTCCTATGATTTACGGATTATGATTATCCCTTTCGTGTCTTCAAACTCAAGACCATTGTGTTGTCTGTCCTATGATATACGGATTATGATTTCCCATTTCCCCAAACGTTAGACCATTGTGTTTAATTCCCTATGACTTACGGATTATGATTACCCCTGTGGTGTCTTCAAACTCTAGACCATTGTGTTTTCTTCCCTATGACTTACGATTATGATTACCCCTGTGGTGTCTTCAAACTCCAGACCATTGTGTTGTTTGTCCTATGATTTACGGATTATGATTATCCCTGTGGTGTCTTCAAACTCCAGACCATTGTGTTGTTTGTCCTATGATTTACGGATTATGATTATCCCTTTCGTTTCTTCAAACTCTAGACCATTGTGTTGTCTGTCCTATGATATACGGATTATGATTTCCCATTTCCCCAAACGTTAGACCATTGTGTTGTCTGTCCTATGATTTACGGATTATGATTACCCTTTTGAATTCTTCAAATTCTAGACCATTGTGTTGCCTGTCCTATAATTTACGATTATGATTACCCTTTTGGTGTCTTCAAACTCTAGACCATTGTGCTTTCTTGCCTATGACTTACGGATTATGATTATCCCTGTGGTGTCTTCAAACTCCAGACCATTGTGTTGTTTGTCCTATGATTTACGAATTATGATTATCCCTTTCGTGTCTTCAAACTCTAGACCATTGTGTTGTTTGTCCTATGATTTACGGATTATGATTATCCCTGTGGTGTCTTCAAACTCCAGACCATTGTGTTGTTTGTCCTATGATTTACGGATTATGATTATCCCTTTCGTGTCTTCAAACTCTAGACCATTGTGTTGTCTGTCCTATGATATACGGATTATGATTTCCCATTTCCCCAAACGTTAGACCATTGTGTTTTCTTCCCTATGACCTACGGATTATGATTACCCCTGTGGTGTCTTCAAACTCCAGACCATTGTGTTGTTTGTCCTATGATTTACGGATTATGATTATCCCCGTGGTGTCTTCAAACTCCAGACCATTGTGTTGTTTGTCCTATGATTTACGGATTATGATTATCCCTTTCGTTTCTTCAAACTCTAGACCATTGTGTTGTCTGTCCTATGATTTACGGATTATGATTTCCCATTTCCCCAAACTCTAGACCATTGTGTTGTCTGTCCTATGATTTACGGATTATGATTACCCTTTTGAATTCTTCAAACTCTAGACCATTGTGTTGCCTGTCCTATGATTTACGGATTATGATTACCCTTTTGGTGTCTTCAAACTCTAGACCATTGTGTTGTTTGTCCTATGATTTACGGATTATGATTATCCCTGTGGTGTCTTCAAACTCCAGACCATTGTGTTGTTTGTCCTATGATTTACGGATTATGATTATCCCTTTCTTGTCTTCAAACTCTAGACCATTGTGTTGTCTGTCCTATGATATACGGATTATGATTTCCCATTTCCCCAAACGTTAGACCATTGTGTTGTCTGTCCTATGATTTACGAATTATGATTACCCTTTTGAATTCTTCAAACTCTAGACCATTGTGTTGCCTGTCCTATGATTTACGGATTATTATTACCCTTTTGGTGTCATCAAACTCTAGACCATTGTGCTTTCTTGCCTATGACTTACGGATTATGATTATCCCTGTGGTGTCTTCAAACTCTAGACCATTGTGTTGTTTGTCCTATGATTTACGAATTATGATTATCCCTGTGGTGTCTTCAAACTCCAGACCATTGTGTTGTTTGTCCTATGATTTACGGATTATGATTATCCCTTTCGTGTCTTCAAACTCTAGACCATTCTGTTGTCTGTCCTATGATATACGGATAATGATTTCCAATTTCCCCAAACGTTAGACCATTGTGTTGTCTGTCCTAAGATTTACGGATTATAATTACTCCTTTGGTGTCTTCAAACTCTAGACCATTGTGTTTTCTGTCCTATAATTTACGGATTATGATTACCCTTTGGTGTCTTCAACCTCTAGCCCATTGTGTTGTCTGTCCTATGATTTACGGACTATGATTACCCCTTTGGTGTCTTGAAACTCTAGACCATTGTGTTGTCTGTCCTACGATTTACGAATTATGATTATCACTTTGGTGTCTTCAAACTCTTGACCATTGTGTTGTCTGTCCTATGACTTACGGATTATGATTACCCCTTTGGTATCGTCAAACTCTAGACCATTGTGTTGTCTGTCCTAAGATTTACGGATTATAATTACTCCTTTGGTGTCGTCAAACTCTAGACCTTTGTGTTAACTGTCCTATGATTTACGGATTATGATTACCCCTTTGGTGTCTTCAAACTCTAGACCATTGTGTTGTCTGTCCTAAGATTTACGGATTATAATTACTCCTTTGGTGTCGTCAAACTCTAGACCATTGTGTTAACTGTCCTATGATTTACGGATTATGATTACCCCTTTGGTGTCTTCAAACTCTAGACCATTGTGTTGTCTGTCCTTTGACTTACGGATTATGATTACCCTTTTGGTTTCTGCAAACTCTAGACCATTGTGTTGTCTGTCCTAAGATTTACGAATTATGATTATCCCTGTGGTGTCTTCAAACTCCAGACCATTGTGTTGTTTGTCCTATGATTTACAGATTATGATTATCCCTTTCTTGTCTTCAAACTCTAGACCATTGTGTTGTCTGTCCTATGATATACGGATTATGATTTCCCATTTCCCCAAACGTTAGACCATTGTGTTGTCTGTCCTATGATTTACGAATTATGATTACCCTTTTGAATTCTTCAAACTCTAGACCATTGTGTTGCCTGTCCTATGATTTACGGATTATTATTACCCTTTTGGTGTCATCAAACTCTAGACCATTGTGCTTTCTTGCCTATGACTTACGGATTATGATTATCCCTGTGGTGTCTTCAAACTCTAGACCATTGTGTTGTTTGTCCTATGATTTACGAATTATGATTATCCCTGTGGTGTCTTCAAACTCCAGACCATTGTGTTGTTTGTCCTATGATTTACGGATTATGATTATCCCTTTCGTGTCTTCAAACTCTAGACCATTGTGTTGTTTGTCCTATGATTTACAGATTATGATTACCCCTTTGGTGTCTTCAAACTCCAGACCATTCTGTTGTTTGTCCTATGATTTACGGATTATGATTATCCCTTTCGTGTCTTCAAACTCTAGACCATTCTGTTGTCTGTCCTATGATATACGGATAATGATTTCCAATTTCCCCAAACGTTAGACCATTGTGTTGTCTGTCCTATGATTTACGGATTATGATTACCCCTTTGGTGTCTTCAAACTCTAGACCATTGTGTTGTCTGTCCTATGACTTACGAATTATGATTACCCCTTTGGTGTCTTCAAACTCTAGACCATTGTGTTGTCTGTCCTATGACTTACGGATTATGATTACCCCTTTGGTGTCTTCAAACTCTAGACCATTGTGTTTTCTGTCCTATAATTTACGGATTATGATTACCCTTTGGTGTCTTCAACCTCTAGCCCATTGTGTTGTCTGTCCTATGATTTACGGACTATGATTACCCCTTTGGTGTCTTGAAACTCTAGACCATTGTGTTGTCTGTCCTACGATTTACGAATTATGATTATCACTTTGGTGTCTTCAAACTCTTGACCATTGTGTTGTCTGTCCTATGACTTACGGATTATGATTACCCCTTTGGTATCGTCAAACTCTAGACCATTGTGTTGTCTGTCCTAAGATTTACGGATTATAATTACTCCTTTGGTGTCGTCAAACTCTAGACCTTTGTGTTAACTGTCCTATGATTTACGGATTATGATTACCCCTTTGGTGTCTTCAAACTCTAGACCATTGTGTTGTCTGTCCTAAGATTTACGGATTATAATTACTCCTTTGGTGTCGTCAAACTCTAGACCATTGTGTTAACTGTCCTATGATTTACGGATTATGATTACCCCTTTGGTGTCTTCAAACTCTAGACCATTGTGTTGTCTGTCCTAAGATTTACGGATTATAATTACTCCTTTGGTGTCGTCAAACTCTAGACCATTGTGTTAACTGTCCTATGATTTACGGATTATGATTACCCCTTTGGTGTCTTCAAACTCTAGACCATTGTGTTGTCTGTCCTATGATTTACGGACTATGATTACCCCTTTGGTGTCTTGAAACTCTAGACCATTGTGTTGTCTGTCCTACGATTTACGAATTATGATTATCACTTTGGTGTCTTCAAACTCTTGACCATTGTGTTGTCTGTCCTATGACTTACGGATTATGATTACCCCTTTGGTATCGTCAAACTCTAGACCATTGTGTTGTCTGTCCTAAGATTTACGGATTATAATTACTCCTTTGGTGTCGTCAAACTCTAGACCTTTGTGTTAACTGTCCTATGATTTACGGATTATGATTACCCCTTTGGTGTCTTCAAACTCTAGACCATTGTGTTGTCTGTCCTAAGATTTACGGAATATAATTACTCCTTTGGTGTCGTCAAACTCTAGACCATTGTGTTAACTGTCCTATGATTTACGGATTATGATTACCCCTTTGGTGTCTTCAAACTCTAGACCATTGTGTTGTCTGTCCTTTGACTTACGGATTATGATTACCCTTTTGGTTTCTGCAAACTCTAGACCATTGTGTTGTCTGTCCTAAGATTTACGAATTATGATTACCCCTTTGGTGTCTTCAAACTCTAGACAATTGTGTTGTCTGTCCTATGATTTACGGATTATGATTACCCCTTTGGTGTCGTCAAACTCTAGACCATTCTGTTGTCTGTCCTATGATTTTCGGATTATGATTACCCCTTTGGTGTCGTCAAACTCTAGACCATTCTGTTGACTGTCCTATGATTTACGGATTATGATTACCCCTTTGGGTTCGTCAAATTCTAGCCCATTGTGTTGTCTGTCCTATGATTTACGAATTATGATTACCCCTTTGGTGTCTTCAAACTCTAGACTATTGTGTTGTCTTTCCTACGATTTACGGATTATGATTACCCCTTTGGTGTCTTCAAACTCTAGACCATTGTGTTGTCTGTCCTATGATTTTCGGATTATGATTACCCCTTTGGTGTCGTCAAACTCTAGACCATTCTGTTGACTGTCCTATGATTTACGGATTATGATTACCCCTTTGGGTTCGTCAAATTCTAGCCCATTGTGTTGTCTGTCCTATGATTTACGAATTATGATTACCCCTTTGGTGTCTTCAAACTCTAGACCATTGTGTTGTCTTTCCTACCATTTACGGATTATGATTACCCCTTTGGTGTCTTCAAACTCTAGACTATTGTGTTGTCTTTCCTACGATTTACTGATTATGATTACCCCTTTGGTGTCGTCAAACTCTAGACCATTGTGTTGACTGTCCTAAGATTTACGGATTATGATTACCCCTTTGGTGTCGTCAAACTCCAGACCATTGTGTTGACTGTCCTAAGATTTACCGATTATGATTACCACTGTGGTGTCTTCAAACTCTAGACCATTGTGTTGTCTGTCCTATGACTTACGGATTATGATTACCCTTTTGGTTTCTGCAAACTCTAGACCATTGTGTTGTCTGTCCTAAGATTTACGGATTATGATTACCCCTTTGGTGTCTTCAAACTCTAGACAATTGTGTTGTCTGTCCTAAGATTTACGGATTATGATTATCACTTTGGTGTCTTCAAACTCTAGACCATTGTGTTGTCTGTCCTATGATTTTCGGATTATGATTACCCCTTTGGTGTCTTCAAACTCTAGACCATTGTGTTGTCTGTCCTAAGATTTACGAATTATGATTACCCATTTGGTGTTGTCAAACTCTAGACCATTGTGTTGACTGTCCTATGAATTACGAATTATGATTACCCCTTTGGTGTCTTCAAACTCTAGACTATTGTGTTGTCTTTCCTACGATTTACGGGTTATGATTACTCCTTTGGTGTCTTCAAACTCTAGACCATTGTGTTGTCTGTCCTATGAATTACGGATTCTGATTACCCCTTTGGTGTCGTGAAACTCTAGACCATTGTGTTTTCTTTCCTAAGATTTACAGATTATGATTACCCCTTTGGTGTCGTCAAACTCTAGACCATTGTGTTGACTGTCCTAAGATTTACGGATTATGATTACCCCTTTGGTGTCGTCAAACTCTAGACCATTGTGTTGACTGTCCTATGATTTACCGATTATGATTACCCCTTTGGTGTCTTCAACCTCTAGACCATTGTGTTGTCTGTCCTATGAATTACGGATTTTGATTACCCCTTTGGTGTCGTCAAACTCTAGACCATTGTGTTGACTGTCCTAAGATTTACGGATTATGATTACCCCTTTGGTGTCGTCAAACTCTAGACCATTGTGTTGTCTGTCCTATGATTTACGGATTATGATTACCCCTTTGGTGTCGTCAAACTCTAGACCATTCTGTTGTCTGTCCTATGATTTTCGGATTATGATTACCCCTTTGGTGTCGTCAAACTCTAGACCATTCTGTTGACTGTCCTATGATTTACGGATTATGATTACCCCTTTGGGTTCGTCAAATTCTAGCCCATTGTGTTGTCTGTCCTATGATTTACGAATTATGATTACCCCTTTGGTGTCTTCAAACTCTAGACTATTGTGTTGTCTTTCCTACGATTTACGGATTATGATTACCCCTTTGGTGTCTTCAAACTCTAGACCATTGTGTTGTCTGTCCTATGATTTTCGGATTATGATTACCCCTTTGGTGTCGTCAAACTCTAGACCATTCTGTTGACTGTCCTATGATTTACGGATTATGATTACCCCTTTGGGTTCGTCAAATTCTAGCCCATTGTGTTGTCTGTCCTATGATTTACGAATTATGATTACCCCTTTGGTGTCTTCAAACTCTAGACCATTGTGTTGTCTTTCCTACCATTTACGGATTATGATTACCCCTTTGGTGTCTTCAAACTCTAGACTATTGTGTTGTCTTTCCTACGATTTACTGATTATGATTACCCCTTTGGTGTCGTCAAACTCTAGACCATTGTGTTGACTGTCCTAAGATTTACGGATTATGATTACCCCTTTGGTGTCGTCAAACTCCAGACCATTGTGTTGACTGTCCTAAGATTTACCGATTATGATTACCACTGTGGTGTCTTCAAACTCTAGACCATTGTGTTGTCTGTCCTATGACTTACGGATTATGATTACCCTTTTGGTTTCTGCAAACTCTAGACCATTGTGTTGTCTGTCCTAAGATTTACGGATTATGATTACCCCTTTGGTGTCTTCAAACTCTAGACAATTGTGTTGTCTGTCCTAAGATTTACGGATTATGATTATCACTTTGGTGTCTTCAAACTCTAGACCATTGTGTTGTCTGTCCTATGATTTTCGGATTATGATTACCCCTTTGGTGTCTTCAAACTCTAGACCATTGTGTTGTCTGTCCTAAGATTTACGAATTATGATTACCCATTTGGTGTTGTCAAACTCTAGACCATTGTGTTGACTGTCCTATGAATTACGAATTATGATTACCCCTTTGGTGTCTTCAAACTCTAGACTATTGTGTTGTCTTTCCTACGATTTACGGGTTATGATTACTCCTTTGGTGTCTTCAAACTCTAGACCATTGTGTTGTCTGTCCTATGAATTACGGATTCTGATTACCCCTTTGGTGTCGTGAAACTCTAGACCATTGTGTTTTCTTTCCTAAGATTTACAGATTATGATTACCCCTTTGGTGTCGTCAAACTCTAGACCATTGTGTTGACTGTCCTAAGATTTACGGATTATGATTACCCCTTTGGTTGCGTCAAACTCTAGACCATTGTGTTGACTGTCCTATGATTTACCGATTATGATTACCCCTTTGGTGTCTTCAACCTCTAGACCATTGTGTTGTCTGTCCTATGAATTACGGATTTTGATTACCCCTTTGGTGTCGTCAAACTCTAGACCATTGTGTTGACTGTCCTAAGATTTACGGATTATGATTACCCCTTTGGTGTCGTCAAACTCTAGACCATTGTGTTGTCTGTCCTTTGATTTACGTACTATGATTACCCCTTTGGTGTCTTCAAACTCTAGACCATTGTATTGTCTGTCCTATGATTTACGGATTATGATTACCCCTTTGGTGTCTTCAAACTCTAGACCATTGTGTTGTCTGTCCTATGATTTACGGATTATGATTACCCCATTGGTGTCGTCAAACTCTAGACCATTGTGTTGTCTGTCCTAAGATTTACGGATTATGATTACCCCTTTGGTGTCGTCAAACTCTAGACCATTGTGTTGACCGTCCTATGATTTACGAATTATGATTACCCCTTTGGTGTCTTCAAACTCTAGACTATTGTGTTGTCTTTCCTACGATTTACGGATTATGATTACCCCTTTGGTGTCTTCAAACTCTAGACCATTGTGTTGTCTGTCCTATGATTTACGAATTATGATTACCCCATTGGTGTCGTCAAACTCTAGACTATTGTGTTGTCTTTCCTAAGATTTACAGATTATGATTACCCCTTTGGTGTCGTCAAACTCTAGACCATTGTGTTTTCTTTCCTAAGATTTACAGATTATGATTACCCCATTGGTGTCGTCAAACTCTAGACCATTGTGTTTTCTTTCCTAAGATTTACAGATTATGATTACCCCTTTGGTGTCGTCAAACTCTAGACCATTGTGTTGACTGTCCTAAGATTTACCGATTATGATTATCCCTTTGGTGTCGTCAAACTCTAGACCATTGTGTTGACTGTCCTATGATTTACAGATTATGAATACCCATTTGGTGTCTTCAACCTCTAGCCCATTGTGTTGTCTGTCCTATGATTTACGGATTATGATTACCCCTTTGGTGTCTTCAAACTCTAGACCATTGTAGTGTCTTTCCTATGATTTACGGATTATGATTACTCCTTTGGTGTCTTCAAACTCTAGACCATTGTGTTGTCTGTTCTATGATTAACGGATTATGATTACCCCTTTGGTGTCTTCAAACTCTAGACTATTGTGTTTTCTTTCCTATGATTTACGGATTATGATTACCCCTTTCGTGTCTTCAAACTCTAGACCATTGTATTGTCTGTCCTATGATTTACGGATTATGATTACCCCATTGGTGTCTTCAAACTCTAGCCCATTGTGTTGACTGTCCTATGATTTACGGATTATGATTACTCCTTTCGTGTCTTCAAACTCTAGACCATTGTATTGTCTGTCCTATGATTTACGGATTATGATTACCCCTTTGGTGTCTTCAAACTCTAGACTATTGTGTTTTCTTTCCTATGATTTACGAATTATGATTACCCCTTTCGTGTCTTCAAACTCTAGACCATTGTATTGTTTGTCCTATGATTTACGGATTATGATTACCCCATTGGTGTCTTCAAACTCTAGCCCATTGTGTTGACTGTCCTATGATTTACGGATTATGATTACTCCTTTCGTGTCTTTAAACTCTAGACCATTGTATTGTCTGTCCTATGATTTACGGATTATGATTACCCCTTTGGTGTCTTCAAACTCTAGACTATTGTGTTTTCTTTCCTATGATTTACGGATTATGATTACCCCTTTCGTGTCTTCAAACTCTAGACCATTGTATTGTCTGTCCTATGATTTACGGATTATGATTACCCCATTGGTGTCTTCAAACTCTAGCCCATTGTGTTGACTGTCCTATGATTTACGGATTATGATTACCCCTTTGGTGTCTTCAAACTCTAGCCCATTGTGTTGACTGTCCTATGATTTACGGATTATGATTACCCCTTTCGTGCCTTCAAACTCTAGACCATTGTATTGTCTGTCCTATGATTTAAGGATTATGATTACCCTATTGGTGTCTTTAAATTCTTCTTAAGCATATCGATTATCACCTCTAAGAAAAATGTATTTGCTTTAGTTAAGAAGAGTTTGAAGATACCAAAGGGGTAATCAGAATCCGTAAATATTAAAATTATAATATATTTTATCTACGTATCGCCCTCTAAGATGTGAAGCACAATAAACAGTTCAAAATGTTATTTATGATACATTGATAGTTGCTTAACGTCCATCGACAAATATTTCATGCATATTCAGGAGGACAAAACGTGCAACAATATATAAAACAAATGAACAGCAATAAGAGAGGCACAACGACCTTTGATTGCTACTGGAAAGGTTGCTGGGAGACTTGAGCACGGACGAAACAATCTAGCCTTATTAGCGACTATAATTTGACAACTCTATGTCGAAATGTACAAATGTGATGTTCAACGTGCAAGGAACGATGCAAGCTCCGAACTTGACACCCACTGTAGTCCATGGTCAGATATTTCGTATTGTTACCTGCAAATCCAATATCGAAAACGCTATCCTCTTCAGAACCTTTGGTTTTTATTGCTACCAAGATTGTTTATGTTTCCAATCTTTTACTTTTTAGCATACCTGATGATGTTTAATCCGAAACGCTTCGTGCTCAGAAAATATGATATCTACCGTTTTAGTTCACCTCTCCTATCTGTTACCTAAGGATGCGCTTGACAACTCTGTGGGCTGAAATCTTGGAGCCGTCACCAGTAAAGATTAAGCTACTAGGTTGCGCTAACAGTGTTCAAAAATCACATTCGTGAATACAAAGCACAATATTAGTGAAACAGACATTAACAAAATATTGATAAATTGGACTCAACAAAACAAATCTTATCAGAGCAGATACCTCAACCAGCTCCCTGCAGAATGCTAATTGTGAACATAACATCTCTTTAAATTGAGCATAAAGCGATCCCTGTCAAAATGATAAGTGATACTGTGAATTAATTTCAATTCATGGATGTCAACATAGTGAAAGTAGATATTTATGATGATATATATTCACTGAATGCTTAATTTCACCATTTGCAACAAACCACGAGATTCAAGAAAAATGAGCATACCACAAATAATAACGAATTCACAGTACGGCTATATGGCATCACCGATGAATTGTGTTCTAAATTTCATTGATGAGATGGGCACAGAAGCATTAATTAAAGCTGGTAAATGTATCTAATTTAATCTAGAGCAGTTCTCTATTTTACCGACATCACAAGAAAACAACAAATACAAACAAAGATAAGATCTCGATAAAATATGTACATCAACTTTAAAGGGGCATTATCTGCCAAAATCGTAATTTTGTTGTTACCCATACAAACTATCAGATATGATTGATGCCTTAATAAAACGTGTTTCTGTAACTTATAAATGTTATGAAATGTGCGCGCATCGAGGCAAAAAGGTGCAACTGCTCGTGTTTTGAGATCGATCAAGAAATGGACGCCATCTTATTAATTATAAATTATCGGCATTGTTTACGGAGTTTGCCGAATCGTCATTAAATCAGTACAACAATGCACTAATTTCTTATTTTCTGTGAATCTGCTTTTAGTCGACGTTAATTACGACAAAGAACCATGCAAGTTTGCAGTTAATAAGCGACAAAATTCAAATTATTCGTTTTGACCTGTCACTAGTAAAGGTAGTTGCATACGAAGAAAGCGAGGTCAAATTATTTGCTTGCAAGGAAATAATAAACCGATGATAATTTTCGTTCTCAAAAGGCGAAAAGTGGCACGATAAGCTGCTAAATGTGAAATATTTACCTTTATTTCATCATTTAAAGCTATTTACCAATTTCCAAAACATGTAATTGTTTGGGTCAAAGTCGTAGCTAATGCCTCTTTAAATAAGCTATGTTTCAAATTTGATTGATTGATTTATTTTTGCTGTACGTCTGAATATTTCAACTCTATTTCTGACGAGAACAAGAGTAATAGTACATAAATACTATATAGAAGTGAGGGAGGAATGGGTTATACCCGCCACTTTGTTATTGAAGTGCCTCTACCAAGTCAGGAAAGTGAGCTGTCGTGTATTTGTGTCTGAGTGTATCGATTTTGACTCTTACTATGATTTTTATATTGATTTTGGAATTTAGTAATTCTTCACTGAGTAATATTGTATCTCGTGAAAATGATTTAGCGAGAAAACATAATGTTTAAATAATGTTTTCGTCCAAATTGATCACAAAACGAGTCTTAATGGATCAAAGGATATTGGTATGCATATCGAATAATACTAATATTGCGCACTCAATGTGCGGGGCTTTTTTATTGGGGGGGGGGATTTAACGTCTCCAGTGCATCTCAACTTCAATAAAGTGGACAGTCACATTTCACTACGAGGGAGGTTTGGGAACATAAAACTAGCGTAACCTCGTCATTATTTTTTAAGTGTCTGTACCGAACCACGAAAGTGAGCGTTATAATTTTGTGTGTAAGAGGTATCGATTTCGCCTCTTTTTACGATTTATCTGTAGCATTTTGGAACTGTTCCGATAGTGAGGTATTTTAGTTCAAAATAAATTTTACAGAAAAAAACAGAAAAAAAAATAATTGTCCCTTTTATATTTTCAACGTAGCATCCCTTGAAAATAAACAACGTTTACAAAGGTGTGCTTGTTCAAAAAATGAATTTGGAAGATACTTTGTAAGAATAATTATATTTCATCAAGATTATCTATTTTTATTTCCGATTTCATATTCACACAGACTGTTATATAATTTCACTTTCCAATCATTTGATTTTGACGCGCACTAAATTAGATATCCACGTTTTCATTAAACCAAAATAAAAGCCATATTTTATTCATCAATATTACATTTTACGGTTATACGATTCAGTTTCAGCAGAGTAGGTGATTCAATCTCATACATTTGACCTTTGTCATGGTCAAGTGAAAGCAGATACCTTGATACAAAAACATTTATATAGATTACGCCCCAATCTACAAAAGATTTAATATAGATAAAAACTAATTTACCTGAAACAGAAAGACTTCCGTGTTTAACACCTAACAATATTTTTTTCATGAAAGGAGACACGGACATGATGGAAAGCGGTTATTTATTTACAATCACTGTGTTATTATTGACTCATTTGATTACTGGTAAGTTTTGTTTTGACGATTTAGTTAAAATTTACTCAAAGGTTGTACTTCTTATACAGTAGTACGAATGTCATATGTGATGTAATAGTTATGTTCTCGATTCAGATGTGAACATGTGGATCGAGGGTTCGCCTCCATGACGTTATTGACCGATATGGAATATATTTGTCACAAATGACACTTGTCGTAAAAACTTCCCGTCCTTTCCTCGTTCATGACTTATCACCGGGTTTGTAACTAGATTAACACGACAGGTGCCACTAGCGGAGCAGGAACTGCTTACCCTTCCGGATGTTAGTGGGGTTCGTGTTACTCGATCTTTAGTTGTATGTATATGTTTTGTAGATCGTTGTTTGTCCTTTTGTACTTTTTTTCTTTTGGTCATTGTGTTGTCTGTTCTTCTTAGATATACGGATTACGATTACCCCTTTGGTATCTTCAAATTCTTCTTCTTCTAGCCCCTGTTGGGTCAAACTAAACACTAAAATTAGTATTTGCTGCTTCACACCTAAGCACACAACATTAAAGAATAATAACACTGTGAGTCATGATTGTATGTCCAAGTGGCCCAAATGTTGGTTCAGTGAGCTTGAATTATCCACAATCCCATTAATCGTGTTGGTTTATTAGACACCATCATTATTTCATCGAAATGTCGCTTGTTCTCACCATGATATATCTAAAACAGATGGTGATTTGCCTTTAAACAACAAACATTCACTCACCACTATCCAGTAGAATGATCAAGTTTACATGGACGTGAATATAACAGCAGCAGAATTACTGGGATGTATGACCCATTGAACACACAAAGACCACAGCATCTGACGTTTGAAATCCATGTCCTGGCTTGGGATAGACACCAAAATGCCAAGTGAGCAATCTTTCAGTGATTTCATGGCAAGAACAAATAAACAAGTGAAATGATGATGATATCAGCTCTGTACTAGACCAGCACCCTTAGTTGGATTTTTATAGTGCTACATTGTAGCTCACCATGCTCACTAAAACAACAGTCTGTGGATAGACATGTCGCTGCACTGGTATTCATTATACTGATTCTGAAAAATTAATGCTGCGTGCTTAGAAAAGAAACCAAAAAGACCAATTGTATAGTCTGGTTTGACACGATCGGGTTTCGAACCCACGATCTACCAACATCAACACTTCATTAGAATGGTTTAATATAAACAATGTGACAATTATTGGTATACACTAAAGAACTGCTGAAGTCAATAAGAAATGGATTATCCTTTGAAATGTTCAATTTATTGAAAGTTGAGAAATATATTATTGTGCTTAATCATTGATATGTCTATATTTAGTTTTAGTTAAATCTGCTAATATCAATTATTTAAATGTACACAACTGAACAGAGGGACCGCCGTGGCCGTGATCGTATGGTAGTTATATTTACAACTACCAGTGCAATCAGTGCCTATTACCACTGATGTTGTGAGTTCGAATCTCGATCAGGGCAAGGTGTACAACATTACGTGATAAAGTTTGTCAGTGATTTGCGACAGGTCGGTGGTTTTCTCCGGGTACTCCGGTTTCCTCCACCAATAAAACTGATTGCCACGATATAGCTGAAATATTGTTAAGAGTGGCGTTAAGCACCATCAAACAAACAAACACAACTGAACAGGATAAATAACATACACACACACACAATTAAAGGGTTAATGTTGGTGTATGTGTATTGACAGAGGCGCAGTGAAATAAACCTAAAATGTGTTGGTTTTATTGTGTGGTGTATCGTATGAAAAGAAAGTTTAATCAGTGATCGTTTACAATTCCACCAACAAAAACTACACCTCTCATTACAAGTCACTACCTAAAAAGAACCAATACATATGGCGTTGCAAATCTAGGTCCTGGCTTGGGACAGGTACATAAATGTGGCGGGTTAGATAAATTGGTTAATGAAATTTCCAACGCCAATAAAGATATAAGAAATACAGATTCGCTACCGCTCAAAAAGATCACATACTATCATAAAAAAGAATGCCATCATGAACATGTTGTGATATTTTCAAGTTGTTATATGTACTTCAATATAATGTTGGTATCCATGACATGGAGGGAAGATCAAAGTCTTCTTCGTCACTTATATTGACATATAACGAACTAAGGACATATACATAATGTTCTATTTTTTATATCATTGAGAGTGATATTGGACTGCAGAACGAATCGTAAGATGGTAGATCACGTTCTTCTTGGCACTTTTGGTATGTCAATGAAGACAAGAATTTTAACTAGCGACATCACAACTAATATGACAGTAATATACCGCGTTCTTCCCTTATTGCTTCATGTATGGCACTCGTGTTATGTCAAGTATGTCAAGGCCGTGATGGTGGCATTTAAAACATACATGAAAACCTGAATGTACAGATACAAAGACCAAATGACAGTCACGAAATAAAATGAAAACCCAGATATACCACACTATCGGAACAGTCTAATAGAAAAATCGTAGAAAACGAGTAAAAATCGATACCTCTAACATACACCTACATGATCGCTCACATTCCTGTCTTGATACAGACACTTTAATAAAAAAGTGGCTGTGTTAAGCTAGTTCCCTTTGCCCAAGTAATGTATTGCATTAAGTTTTATATTCTTATATTCCAGGACAATCAACAATGCTACCACAAGTTCATTCTAATTTAAATGGGGTATCATGGGATTCCACAGCAACGAATGTAGACAACAGGGACGGGAAGGCATTTTGGAGAGGAGAACAAATTTATCATTTAACTTTGCCTTGGATTGAAATATTAGGTAGATATTTAGATACTATTGTAACACTGTTTAGACTTCTATCAATATAATAACTATACGAAAGAGAGTTGTCTTATTATCAACGTTATTACTTTTATTGGTTAGTTGGCATTTATTTGAGTATATGATATTAAGACGAAGATATATAAGTTAGTGCGCACGGCGCGTTTCTAGAATAAGATTCATCAGGTACGATCATGGTGAAAAGATTGGAATTAAAACCAAATAATTTTAAAATCTTTGTAGACAAGTAAACCAGAGGTCTCAATAAGCTTCTGGTATCTTCAAATATACTCTATATGACATCTCTAATACCAAACAGGATAACCAGAAGCAGTAATTCGAATGACAGACATGAAAAATCTCTCCCCTGTTGGCTTGGTGAGATCATGTAAGTGTTTTAATATACGAGTTAAAATGCTGACCCTCACATGTCACTGGATGAGCAGAATTGTTGTAATCTTGAACTTTATGCATAATATATTTGTTCTTCGTGACATATAGGCTTCCACATAATTAAAGCTACTTCTATAAAAGGGAGCCGATGGCCTTAATTATCAATTAAATGTTGGATAATCTACAAAGCCATTGGTTATTATACGTTATATTTCAGATTTAATATGAAAACACATATACCACACTAGTACCTAACAACTGTTGCTTGCAGGAGAAGGCGAAGTCGCACCTCCCAAAGTTGTCAAGCGTACCTCGCTCTTATTTACGCCTAATTACAAACTCGATCATAAGTTTTCATCTGGTTAGCAATATATGCATTCCATCTGATCTTGTTTTTCTATCGTTACATGTAAGGATGTTTCGCTGTAAACAACACAACGTCTACACATCACAACATATCACTAGGACAGTGTCAACGACAGTGTATAGTATCTACGTATTTTGGTTACAAGGTATTTATACACGACAGTCATTTAGAAGCTAAATAACATTCAATGTATCAATTAACAGCTTTGTCAATACATATAGTGTTAGCGAATTATATATATACATATGTTGTTCAATGTCATTTGATTTTCTATTTGGGAGACTAAAATACTTGCAGAGTAATTTTCTCTTATTTTCCATGTTCAAAGTAACTTTTATGTGTCAAAATAACAAAATAACATTGTATGCATTTATGCTGATTTGCAACAACATGATATATGAAAACGATTGATTGTGTATCCAATAAAACTGACCTCCACGATATAACTGAAATACTGTTGAATGTGTCATTAAACACTGTATCCCTAACCCTTGGGATTATCCATATCTGAAACAGGCATGACTTTACATGTAGATTAATTGAAGTCATCGCTTCAAACTTTTTACAGTCGCCACCATGACTTCTGTTATCGTTTCGGAGTATCTGTGTCACAATTGGGGATTCAATATATCAGAAACAAGCATATGCCATCCACCAGTGAGCATGCAGTTTGTATGATTCTTAATTACAAGATTGAGTATGAATAATCTTGCAAAGAGCAAGGTTCATATTGGTAAATTAATCAACAATTCTCAAACTATGGTAGCATTAAGATATTAAGTTATTAAGTTTTACTATATATATTGGTTAACTTCAAAATATGAAATTTCGCAATTAAATAGGAAAAGTTTGGAATTACCAAAGGTGTAATAAGAAGCTTTTTTCGCAGAAGTACAGACAACACAATAACCAAAAGAATATGGACATAGAGACAAAAAATAGTAGAAAAAACACTAAAGATTGAAAAACACGAACAGTACTTTATACTGGGCTTGACCTCAGATGCTCCGGAGGTTAAGCAATTCCTGCACCACTAACGAGAGTCCGAAGCGTTTCATTTGTGGCACCTTTGCATTCTTCTTACTAAATACTGGATTACAAGGATTAATCTTGTCTCCTGTTTTGTCATGTTTATATAAATGTGTTTGGTTTCAAGATGCTGATCATATTTCAACAAATCTTGAAATTAGAAACCTCGGTGACATTGTCTGTTGTAAGCAAATTAACGCTGTCAGGTAATCAATTTAATTAATTAATTAAAGGAGGAAACTCGAGAATGTGTTTGTTTTAGAGAGAGGGCAGCAGTTTTGATGGCTGTATCAACAGGGATATGAGTAATAGTTTCTTTGTTTATAACAGTAAGTTAGTACAATTTGAAGAAGATTATAGATCCATGGCGACATATTAAATCAATGCTGGGTACGAAAGGGTCAAAATAAGAAGCTGGCTAATGCAGATTTTAAAAATAATTAACTATAATATTTGATGTTGAAATGAAAGATCAACTGTAAATAAAGGTTAAAGAAAACCGAAGGGATATTTAAAGATGGACAATCCAGAAACACTGGCAACATTGGACCAAGATGTGGCCTATTTGAAAGGTATTATCGTCATTTTGTCTATAGTAATTTAACTCTCTATCTACTTGGTAATGGAATATTTAAATGTCGTTTATATGTATGAAGTTTTCTTTTCCACACATTTTCTATAGTTTTGCGGTGTCTATCATCTTCGAATATTTTTTCTTCCATAACATATAACTGAAAAATACTTACCTTACAACTCATACTAGCCTATCACCAATACGGCGTGGGTTCGCGCCCAGCTTTGTTAATTACAAAAAGGGTGCATTCGACTCGCTGCCGCCAGTGATAAAGTTTACCAGTTGCTTGCCCATGGTCGGTGGTTCTCTCCGGGTACTCCAGCTTCTTCCACCACTAAAACTGGTCGCCATGATATAGCTGAAATATTGCTGAAAGTTGCGATCAAAAACAATAAATCAAATCAAATCTGGAAAATTCTTGAAAATAGTGCTAAATCCCTAAAATAGTAAATAGTTCAACATTTTGTACAAATCGTAAGACGGTAATGTTTAGTAGAATTAAAACCAAATGTAGTACAAGTATTATGTCTTGTCTATGTAATAAAAACGTTGATATCTAGCTTACTGCACACGACACGGTTCTGGAATAGCATTCACTACGCAGCTCATAATAATGTAATATATGTTATTAGATTTTTTATTTATTTTTTATTAGATTTCAGCGATAGCAGTTTTGTTTCTAATTCGGCTAATGGTAAAAACTGTATGATTTCGAGCTGTGCATATACAGGCCATGTTAATTTGTAAAAGTATACTGTAATAGCACTGCCAGTAATGTAAGGGGTTTATGTGGTAAATATTGATTGATTGATTGATTGATTGATTGATTGATTGATTGATTGATTGATTGATTGATTGATTGATTGATTGATTGATTGATTGATTGATTGATTGATTGATTGATTGATTGATTGATTGATTGATTGATTGATTGATTGATTGATTGATTGATTGATTGATTGATTGATTGATTGATTGATTGATTGATTGATTGATTGATTGATTGATTGATTGATATAAACTTTATCACTGGCGGCAGCGAGTCGAATGCACCCTTTCATTCATTCATTCATTCATTCATTCATTCATTCATAATACAATGAATAACGGGAACAAGATACCAAACAGAAATTGTCTTAGTAAAAACGTAGATATCAAATTTAGTGCGCACGACGCATTTCTTGAATAAACTTCGTCAGGTACGCTCAAAATCGAAAGGTTAGAATGACAAATTATTGGTAAGTGTTTGGGAGCAATAAACCCAGGATAGCCAAAATGAGTGTGGGGTGATTTCATCGGTGGAATAGTTTCATGATTCAGCTTCAGTAAAGTAAACTGAAAACTAAGGAGAATACAATTCAAAAATATAAACAAATAAACAATAAATCATAATAGAGTAAAAGCTCGTTGTATGTAAGTCGGAGGGAAGGTCTATTTACGATATATTTATGGAAAGTTTGATGATATCAAAGAGATAACGAGACATCATACATCGAAGAAGGCGATAATACAATAACCAAAAAAAAAAAAGTTTCGAGTTATCGGAGCATATTAAGCTAATAATCACAATGAAATTTAATAGTGAAAAAATAATAAAAACAAATAACAAAAAATAACACTATCCAGATTCTAAAATTTAATCGAAACATCGTAGAAACCAAGGCAAAATCGATACCACAAACACACATTCATGACTGCTCATTGGCCAAACCTGGAACTGACACTAAATAAAAGTAGGGGAGGGGGACGGTATTAACTAGCTCTATGGACCCAATAACACTTGAGACGAATTTGAAAATTCAATTCAATGGAGATTTCTATCATAAAAGTTACATCTAGGTTTGACAATTATAATATATTTGTGATTGCGGAAACTATATTATTTCTTAGACATTTATTAGTTCAAACAGGTTTCATGTGTAGCTAAAATAAAGATACATCTTGTCCCTTTACTTACAGAAGACGGAGATGAAGCCAGACCAGAAGACGGTTCAAGTTGGGGTCAAGCAAAATGTGAAATAATGAAACGTTGCCGAACAAAACATAAAGTTTTACCATCTTCAACATTTTGTAAAGGAATTAAAAATCGTGTTTGGACAAATGTATTTCGTGTTGAGGAAGATTTTGAAATGGAAACAGGTATATGTAAATGATAGCATCGAATAATATAAAGCAACACATTCCTACTGAACAGGGAATTTGAAACTGAAATCATATACTAACTCCTATTGTTGAGTTTCAAAAAAAAAGACGAAACTGATTTCTAACCCTTTGACCCATTAGTACATTATAACATACCAAAGTCCATTGATTTACTCAAAAAAAATCATGTGTTCATATGGTTGATTTTATAACTGGACAATTATTTACCATGTTTCGTAATGTCTTTTCTTAACAAATACCTCGTATTCCAACATATCATATGAGACACGATATGTACGTCTCTTCTCGTCAGTGTTTTGTAATTGTATCAGGGGTGATATACATGCATTGCTATGAATAACAGCATTACAGCACTATATCCATTCTTACATGTTAGATTGTTCACCAGTATTTTAAAAATATATCAAATGTTCAGCTGTTTGTTGGTTACATTGTCTGAATGGGTTAGGGATATGGTGCTTAACTCCACTTTCACCAATATTTGAATTATATTGTGGGAGTCAGTTGTATTGGTAGAAGAAACCGGAGTACCAGGAGAAAACCATCGACCTGCCACAAGTCGCTGACTAACTTGATCACATAATGTTGTATCAAATACAACTCACCATGAGCGGGATTCAAACTCATAACTTAAGTGATGATAGGCACTGATTGCACAGCTAGTTGTAGATCTAACCACCATAATATACGACCGCTTGTCTGATAAGGGTAATAACAAAATTACCGAACTCCGAACAATCTTACAAAGGGAAAGTCAAAACTCATAAGTATATAAACAGACAACAATAATGTATATTTTCTACAAACCCCTTTCTTAATGATAATCTCCTTAAAATGTATGAAAGTTCAAATCGTGATTTATCACTTATTCTTACTAACAAGATTTATTTATTGATTGAATTTGGATAGTAAATATAAGTGGTCAGATAAGAATTCGATCTTCATATCACCGATTTATTCAAAGGGATTATTAATAAGAATGGTATTTGTATCAAGTCAATGTATGTCCATGTACTTCAGCAAGTCTATCACTAATGTAAAACGATGTCTTTACAGATGACGCAGAAAACGACAAACCTAGTGGATGTGTAGCTGCCACACTGAACAATAGTGTTTTATATAAAACACACATATCCTGTGATGCGACTGAGACATATTTTGTTTGTAAACAAAGTGAGTACTTTTTTATGGGTATGCTCGCTCTGTTTTACCAATTGTGGACTTTTTACCGCTTTTGATATTTTAAGTGATTTCGCTTAGAATTTGCAATATAACAAATGCTACAAAAATCAAAATAAAACAAAGATATTAATAAAAACAAAGAGAAACAGACACAGAAAAAGAATGATAAATTAAAAAAACCCACAAACACACATAGTTCTGCTTCGGGATGAAATGTTGCAATCGCAAAGACAAAGGACAAACAATGATCTGCAAAACAATATACATAGAAAACAAAACATCGAGCAACACGAACCCCACTACAAACCAGTTATTTACACGACTAGGCCAAACTTACAAAAAAGATATCATGTAAATAAACTGTGGTTTTGGGATGAACCTGATGTGAGGACGATTAATATGTCAATGCATAGAGTTGGAACATTGTGTATTTCACAACTTACTCATCAGTGATTGTTTGTTACGCAAAGTGAATGCATTTACAACTGTATCACAGTGTGAACAGTGAGTATGTGGTTTCTGTTTATCACAAAGTGAGCACAATATGAGCTATATCATTGTGTGAACAAGTATAATACTGATACCTGCTTTGTACTAAAAGAAAAACACGCTTAGTCAGATTGCATAGTGCCCGATAACAGTAGCTACACTCGGACACATCATGACACCTACCACATCAGTATTTACTCTTATTTGTTAATACATTCGTGCGTTTTTATAGAAAATTGTAATGACGTATCAATATTTATATTCCAACGAAAATTCATTCATAAGTTTGAAATAGTATACATTTGTATATGTTATTTATTTCGTTAATTGAATAAAGAATAAGATAGGTTAACGACAATCTGTATAATACCAACGTCGTACATTTGATTTTACCTTAACATATATAGTAGAACGAACAACACATGATGTTACAGAATCAACAAAGTTCAAACCTGATGTTTCAGAATCACCAAAGTTCAAACCTAGTGCTACATTAACAACAGGGTTCATTTTTAATATCACGTCAACCCCAAGTCGTCCAACTGTAGGTGAGCTGGTTTTATTTTATCATCTATCGGTTGTATAGGTTGATTTCAAATTAACAAAGTCTTGTCAGATTTTCTAGTAAAAAGATAATTAGGACAGCAACAAATATTAAAAACAAATCAGAAACAGAATAGATATCAAACGGAAAACGAAGAATAGCACACTGCCCGAACAATTAAAAAATGTAATCAACAAATCTCATAAATTGACGATACCCCTAACAGACATATACAAGACCGCTCATTTTCCTGGCTTGGTACAGGCACTTTAATAAACTATGGTGTCATTAAGTTAGTTCTATGGGACCAAACCTTACCTCTTAGAAACATGGTATTGTCATGCCAGCATAGAAACTTTTAAAACAAAATATCGGTTTCATCGTGTCTTGCCCAACCAAACCTTCCATTGAAATAAAATAAAATATAGTTAGCCCATCGTAAATTGGATTGGTTGGTATTTGGTGTTTAACGCCAGCAATTTTTCAGCTATATCATGGCGACCAGTTTAGTGGTGGAAGAAGCCGGAGTACCCGGAGAGAACCACCAACCATGGGTAAGCAACTGGTAAACTTTATCACTTGCGGCTGCGAGTCGAGTGCACCCTTTTTGTAATGTACAAAGCGAACCCACGCCGTATTGGTGATAGGCTTCTATGAGTTGTTAGGTAATCCAACTATCTAACTCTTTGAGCCACCCGGGTCCTTCATAAATTGGAAGCAACGGAAAAATGAACATTGTAAAAAAGTCGAATATAACATTTTAGACAACACTATTGAAATGAAATAGTCACATGTTAATTTATGCGAGATTTGTTGATTAACTCAATACAATCAATGGCGTCAAGGGAGGATAATTCCCTGATACATTTATCATTATGAAGTATGAAATTAATTATTATTCTCCAACCTTGATAATTGCTGAATTTGTATTTTGTCATAATATATGTATTATGCTAAACTTTCTGATGATCAAATAAAATGAAAAATAAAAAAATATCACGTTGTCGGTACATTTCTAAACTCCAATCGAAAAATCGTAGAGAGGCAACATCGATACCACTTACACACAGACACATGACTGCTCACTTTCCTGGCTTGGTACAGGCACTTCAAACTAAAATTACTGATTTATATATATGTTTACTTCTGGATAATTACAACAGAAGAAAAGAACACAAGCGAAAGACCTATTAATTTAGAGCCAACAACAAAGAAATATGAAGCACATCAAACATCTATAGGTATGTATAATACAAATAAACTATTATGTTTATGAGTGAGTGAGTGTGTGTTGTTCAACGCCAAATGAGTAATTTTCAAGCTATGTCATGTCGAGAACTAAGATTCTCCTCCCTCAGGCATAGGTGACCTTAGTCGGCGCTGTCTATCTTTTGGTTTTCTTGCTCCCGATGACTTTTAAATTATTTGGCTTTGAACTTACCTGATGAAGGTTATTGCCGAAGCACGTCGTATGCATCAGGTTTGATATTTACGTTTTTTTCGTCGATGAGATGATGATGATGTCCGTTTTGTAATAGACCAAGACGCTGAGTTGTATTTTTTAAATGCTAGCTCACTGAAACAACAGTCCGAGTGTAGACATGTTGCTCCATTTTGACACATTATCCTGATTCTGAGCCAACCAGTTTTTGTTGTTTCTTCAGAATGTCGCGTGTGATTAGCAGAGAACCAGGAAATACCAATTTTATTTATTGTTGTCTGACCCGACGGGGCTCGAACCCACAATTTACCAAACTCTATGCGATCACGCTAATCACCGCACCACCGATGCGGTTATGTTGTGGTTATGCTAATTAGAGTACATTAAGTTACTTTAGATGTTCAATATTAAACATAATTTGTGAACACTTGTTAACTTTAGGCAGTAAAATAATTATTAAATATATAAATGAAACTGTAGAATATTCTGTTTGAAATGGATTTATTTTATTTTAATTGAACCAGAAACAATATCTTATAAAAAAAAAGTTATGATTTTGTAGTTACTATATAGGGCAATTTACGAACTAGAAACCTTTAAACTTTCTTTACATAATAGTCTAATCTTTTGCACAATATTGCATATAAAACGTGTAAGTCGAACAAAATGTGCTTTACATTGACATGTAGAAATGCTATTGTTTGAAATGAATTCTAGAAGTTAGCTACCTTATCAAACATCCCAATTGTGTTTAACTATATTTGAAGTAGAAAATTAAAATGAAAAAAAAAAGCCAAATTATATTATATGTAATAAATATTTCAAGAACGATTTGTTTTTATATGGTTCTCATTTTAAGGCCTTGATGTAACAAGTTGCTTAAGGTATAATGTTTTCCTTAATGAGTCACGCTCTGTTTTTTGTATATTTAGGAAATATAGTGACGACATCAAAACAATATTCAGAAAGTGGAACTATGGGTTCGGGCCAAAGATTGAAAATAAGACGATTCTAAGAAAACTAAGATGACCAACACGAACAACACCAACACGTGTTAAATAAATTACTCTCATTTTAAATAAATTACTCTTATGTTAAATAAATTACTCTCATGTAAAATAAATTACTCTCATGTTAAATAAATTACTCTCATGTTAAATAAATTACTCTCATGTTAAATAAATTACTCTCATGTTAAATAAATTACTCTCATGTAAAATTAATTACTCTCATGTTAAATAAATTACTCTCATGTTAAATAAACTACTCTCCTGTAAAATACATTACTCTAATGTTAAATAAATTACTCTCATCTTATATAAATTACTCTCATGTTAAATAAATTACTCTCATGTTAAATAAATTACTCTCACGTAAAATAAATTACTCTCATGTTAAATAAATTACTCTCATGTTAAATAAATTACTCTCATGTTAAATAAATTACTCTAATGTTAAGTAAATTACTTTCATGTTAAATAAATTACTCTTATGTTAAATAAATTACTCTTATGTTAAATGAATTAATCTCATGTTAAATAAATTACTCTTATGTTAAATGAATTAATCTCATGTTAAATAAATTACTCTAATGTTAAATAAATTACTCTCATTTTATATAAATTACTTTTATGTTAAATAAATTACTCTTATGTTAAATAAATTACTCTTATGTTAAATAAATTACTATCATGTTAAATAAATTACCCTCATGTTAAATAAATTACTTTCATGTTAAATAATTTACTCTTATGTTAAATAAATTACTCTTATGTTAAAAAAATTACTCTCATGTTAAATAAATTACTCTCATGTTATATAAATTACTCTCATGTTAAATAAGTTACTCTCATGTTAAATAAATTACTCTCATGTTAAATAAATTACTCTCATGTTAAATAAATTACTCTCATGTTAAATAAATTACTCTCATGTTATATAAATTACTCTCATGTTAAATAAGTTACTCTCATGTTAAATAAATTACTCTTATGTTAAATAAATTACTATCATGTTAAATAAATTACCCTCATGTTAAATAAATTACTCTTATGTTAAATAAATTACTATCATGTTAAATAAATTACCCTCATGTTAAATAAATTACTTTCATGTTAAATAAATTACTATCATGTTATACTTTGATTTTTCAACAGTTTAGATTGAATACAACTGACAAATATAGAAATGAACATTTCGTACATTGCATTACGGTATATTGAATGGTAATTTAATAATTTCACTAACAGCGAGATTTGTGCCCTTATAAATTTCTCTTATAGCATCAATTTGATATGAACACCGATGAACTTAGGATCTGATTACTAGGCATGCGTTATCCACTTGAACAAACATTCCACCAGTACTAGTATCAATCTCATTTTCTAGGCGCAATTGCTAATTATTAAATGCCATAACCATGGTTTCGAACGCAATTGGTGTCTGTAATGATAAGTAAATATATTTTTGATAATTTTTCTAGGAGCAATAGCTGGAGGAATTGTTGGTATTTTAGTTGTATCCCTGACTGTGATCTCACTTATGATATTCAGAAGAAGGTAGGAATATTAAACACGTCATATAGATCTAACTGAAATACATTAACAGTGGCTGTAAGCACCAAAAATAAAAAAATAAAAAACAAGAAAAAAAATAACAGAAAAACAAAAGGAAAAAAAACAAAAACAAACGCTATCCAACCTGAAATCACATGACATGAGAGTGCCAACAATGACGTAGTGACACTAATTAGCTTATATATGTAAATCTAGTAAAGTAAAATAATATTAAATATAAGAGTAACAATTGGAATCTCAATATTAATAGAGAAGGCAGTTGTAGAGTAAAAAGAGACATGATATAATACAATGTGGTTCTAAGCATAGACTTAAATTATGACATTTTTAATACTCGCAAGATATACATGTGCGACACAACAACAAAATACATTCATTTGTGGAGATGTAAGTTAGTGTGATTTGAGAAGTGACTTGTGTTACATCAAATGAGCAATTGATCGTGGTTAGAACAAGAAATGTTATTATGTCTACCTTGTATGTACTAAGCTAACAATTCACATATGCTGGTACGCTGAAGCAGCAGTCCGAAGGCAGATTTGTCTTTAAACCATCCACTATCTACCCATACGAGATTAGCGAAGAAACAACTGTTATTCATAATATAGTGTTGAACAAATCCAAGATGATCCGCATTCACGTGGAGTACACTTATCGGGACTTTATGGAGGCGATCAATAACTACACATGAAAATTCCCATTTTCCTGGAATGACAAAAGTATATCATTTTACTATATTTGTTGATATTTACGTTGTATAGAGCGTTAGAATCGTTTTTGTTATAAGAGTTTATATTAGTCTTTGATATTTGTTTTGTATAACCTGTTGCAATCTTTTTTGTAGACGAGTTTGTATGTTTCAACATAAAAATAACCATTCGAACATGTCAAATACATACGTTGATTTTTCTACCACAACAAGCAGCAACGTCAAGCGTTCAACTGATACAGATGTTAACGGAAGTAACACTGTCAATAATGCGATCTATTCTGGAAATTTCGATGCTGATTTGGTATATAGCGAGGAGGAAGCACATCAAAACAGTAATAAGACTGACACTGACTCCTCCCTCGAGTGTTGTGACCATTTGCATGTATATGATAAACGGGAAACCATGTTAAGCGAAAATTTGTATAGCAGTAATGTCGGATTTAGAAGTAAAACTGACCCTACATACGATGTTTCAACCATGGGACTACCCAAAGGAAAGACGCTAACAGTATTTATGACCACACCATGAAGAGTATGTATAGCAGCAATGTCGGTTCTGGAAGTAATACTGATCCTACATATGATTATTCAACCATGAGTACTACCCAAAGGAAAGACGCTAACAGTATTTATGACCACGCCATGGAGAGCATGGACTCCACGTACTCCAATATAGATTATGTCTATGCAGTTTTCAGCAAAGTTAAGCCTTGATGATCAAATACGTCATTATTCAATTAAAATAAGTAGAATGAAATAAAGAATTTATGCTATGGTTATGTATTATAAAGTGTGTTAATCATCACTTCAATGTATTTTCTGGTAGTTGTTCGTAGAGGGGCTCAGGTTTTATTAGTGTTATTGCTTTTAAGTTTTTTGTGTTGTGTTTTTCGTTTTGTTTGTCTTCGTATCTTGTGCCTAACTTTGCCTGTGTCTCTGGGTTGTCGATTCTTAATTGCATCTTTCGGTTTTATCTAACGTTTATTTTCAACAGTATTTCAATTATATCGCGCAGGTAATTTTCAATGGAGGATGAGGAAGCCGGAGTGTAGATTTAAGAAAACTTTGAAGAAAGGGGTAATCAGAATACATAAATCGAAGAAGGACAGACATTGCAATGGCCAAAAGAAAATGGGCAAAAGGACAAACAACGATCTACAAAACATTAGACCGGCGGTAATTTATTTACCAAACTTTATCATGTAAAGGTGTATCTACTATGACTTGGTTGACGCAATGGAATATCTGTGTCACAAATGCCCACGGATATGTTCCACGTGTCGTAAACACTTTCCGGTCCTTTCCTCATTCATGACCTATCACCGGGTGTGTAACTAGATTAACAAGACCGCTGTCACTAGTGGAGTAGGAACTGATAACCCTTCCGGAGCACCTGAGTTCATCCCTGATTGTGTGTGGGGTTCGTGTTACTCGATCTCTATTTTTATATGCATGCATTGTAGATCGTTGTTTGTCCTTTTGGCCATTGTGTTGTCTGTTCTTCTTCGAAATACAGATAGTTTTTAGAATAAGATAGCTCATGTCTTGCCCAATCAAGGTTTGAAGTACGAAAATTGATGTAGTTTACATCATCATCAGGAATTGATCATCGGTGGTGTAATGTTTAGGGTGCTCGCATCGAGTGCGGAAGATCCTGGGTTCGAACCCCGGTCGGGTCAAACCAAAGACTATAAAATTGGTATATGTTGCTCCTCCGCAAAGCACGCAACAAGTGGTTGGCTCGGATTGTTGTTTCAGTGAGCTAGCACTATAAAATCCAACTCAGCGTCTTAGTCTAGTACAAAGCGGAATTCATCTTCATCCCAATGAAAACTAACGTGTTCTCGCCATGATATAGTTGAAAAAATGCTGAATTGGCGCTAAACAACAATCATTCACTCACTCTCTCACTCATCAGGAATTGTTTGATCCATTATCTCAACTGATAGAATGACATATTCATTGTATATGCACACTTGTCTGAACTGTATTGCTACTAAGGCGGTCTGGTGGGTAATATAAAATTGAGGATGTCCGTTCCACCTGAAGGTTCGTCGGTAATTCACGGAATTGTACGCCTTATATTTTGTTTTCTGTTTCTGTTATATAAGATGCATTTCCCTGTCATTACTCATCTGATATCTGTGAATGGATTGTAATGAATTTTCAGCGATTCAGTAGTAATTGTACACCTCACATTTGTTATCCAAATGAGTTTTGGTTCACTGCTATGCGCAAAATACACGAACATTGGAATACCACGAATAATAATTAATTCACAGTACGTAATTCGCGACTATTTAAAGAATGCACTGTTTGTTTCATATACGATCCCTACACTGTAATGTGAACCCGTTTTAAGGATTGTAATAGTTTTAACAAATGAGATTTCCTTTATGATAACAAAAGGGGCCGTGGTGGTCGTGATCGTATGGTAGTATCATGTTGGATTAACAACTACCTATGCAATAAGTGCCTATTGCTATTAAAGTTGTGAGTTGGAATCCTGATCATGGCAAGATGTATCCGAGACAACATTATATGTTAAAGTTCGTCAGTGACTTGCAACAGGTTGATGGTTTTCTCCAGGTACTCCGGTTACCTCCACCAATAAAACTGATCGCCACGATATAACTGAAATATAATAAAGTGACATTAAACACCATACCCTAGCCCCAACCCTAAAGATAACTATTATTTTCCTTAATGTGAATTTTCTTCTTTTTCAATAGTTTAGTCTTTACTTTTTGTTGAACTGGTCTTTTATCCGAATGATAAATGATACATTTCGCTTATCCATACCGTGCTATCCAGGAACAAGGTATTTTGTTCTGGATTCTGTTTTTCGGTAGTTTTCCCTCTAGTTGTTAGTATACTGTTATCTCGTAAACTTGAACAAAAACTATGTAATCTTCAGTCATCAGTCATAACTTCCTGGTTGTCACAAATATTTTATCTTTAACACAATACATGAATGTTTATGTTGGCAAGTAATAATATATTACGATAATATCAATATAAACACTTCGACAAAATGGTAACACCACCCTATGTATGTTTATTTTATCATTACGAATGAAATAAGCAAAGAGCTACAACAGTTTTCCAGAGACTTGTTTATATAACGGTTATAACATATGATACGATGAGGATCAAATAAGCATTTAAATCAAGACTGTAAAAACAATATCCTTTTATCAACACTTTTGGTATTCGGGCGAGTCACTCATTTTTCAGAAGTTTTAAATGTAGAGTGTATATGTAGGGAAGTATTGTCGTGCACATAAGTTAAATAGCGATTCAAGCTACCGCTAATGGTATCACACTCCTCCCATTTCTACTCATGGATTGGAATTGTGGATATATTATTGGATGTATATCACGGGTGACATGACAGACAACGAATGTGTGTGAATGGCAGTTTGTGTCATGACTGCTTTGCAAAATATGATCTGACGTTATCGTCCATAAAGAGTAGCATATATACCAACAGGTGGTTATAAAAAAAACATATGCGGTTTAGCACTTTGTCATTGTATGTTTTACGACCTTGAACAACATGCATGTCTGACATGTAGTTAACATGTAGTTAATGAAAATAGCTAAACCGCTATCATCGAACACTATCGTGTCCATAACGCTCCTCTCATGACATACGGTTATATTGCCTCTTCGTTGACTCGACTATCGTCTAGTCTCAATAAAAAGACACTCTCCTCAGATCAATTGTCTAATTAAAATATTAAGGCAGATTGCTACGTGACGCGATAAATTGCCTACCCTTCAGATGCACATCTAACAAGACAAATATTGCAAGCCTGTATCAGATTGTTGGACAGGAGCTGTCAGGATATGGTGAAGACAAGTTTGTAGATATCAAAATGGTAATCAGAAGCCGTAGTTTAAGTAAGGACAGACAATGCAATGATCAAAAGATAAAAGAGAGAAAAGACAACTAATGGTCGATAAAACACTACAGAGAAAGCTTAAGATCAACAGGAAATGTAGTTTTTATATATTGTACTGTATTTTATTTACATCATTTAAACCATGACAAGATATTGCTGAAATACTACAAATTGTCGTGAAACACCAATCATTCAATCAAGAAATCGTACATTTTAACCGAAACCAAATTGAACCAAAATAATTAATTTTAATACAGTTTTCTATAACTTCAGTGATGTAAACTTTTCTGAATCGTTCAGAATACATTACTAACCAATCGTGTGTCTCAGGAGCACCTGCATTCACCCGTGCGTTTTAGTTGTGTTCGTGTTGTTCGAATTTTATTGTTCTGTGTAATGTTTTGTAGATCATTTTTGTTTTCCCTTTTTCTTTTGGCCATTGTATTGTCTGTCCTTATGATTTACGGCTTTTTGTATCTACACGCTTTTTCCTCCATAACCGTAGTGGAATAAGGCTCTTCCAAATCGCTTAGGATAAATTACTAATCCATTCTTTGTCAGAAGGATAATAATTTTGAAGATTGACCTACAAATTTGACTTGAATTGAAAAGAAATCCTGAAGTCAGACTGTATTAGGCAACTCTGAGACATGCATAACATCTAAATCATTTTCAATAATGCGCCGAGATTAAAAGTTTATCTAGACATCAGGATAATCGTAGATTGACACTATGTTGATGATCAACCACATCAATGGTGTAATGGTTACTAGTAGCCTCTGGCTGTATGTAATCCTCATGAAATAAATAAAGGAATTAAATGGTTAGCGTGATCGCATCGAGTGCAGGTCGAATATAGGAATATGACATTGGAATTTGACGTTCTTCTCTACACATGCAGTATTAAGAAGAAAGAGCAAAGATTTGTTGTCTCGGAATAAGGATAATGTGTCTACGTGGAGCGATATGTCTATTTCAATGTCCTAGCACTGTAAAAATCCAACTCAACCGTGTTGGTCTAGTACAAAGCGGATATCATCATAATTGTATCGATTGTAACTTGTTCTTGCCATGATATAGCTGTAAAAATGTTAAACATCACTTACTCACTCGATCACTCTTACCATAATTGCATGCATGATATCAACAATAACAGGTTTTTAAAAAACAAAAATCAATATTTAAATTTAGCTTGGAGATAAAAAGTTAGTTTATGTGATAAATGTTCATATGAATGTTATGTAACTATGGTTTCTTATCGATTTGTACATGTACATGTATGTCAACCATGGACGTCTTCATCAAAGTTATTTTATTTATTTATGTTTTATGCGTAATGTTTACAACAATACAGTCAAAAGGTAGGTAATATTAATGAATTTCTTTAAAATAAAATAATAACTACGTTTTATATCGATTTAATTAACAGATAACATATATTATTTTGTTATATTTAGGACAAAATCAATCAAATTCCTTCTTCCTTAATCAATAAGATTATTTGTAACATAGAGATCGCACTGACTTAAAGATCGAAAAAAAACAATTTCATTATTGTTCTCCAACGTATTTTTTGGGGGAAGGGGGGAGGACGATTCACTCATTTTTTTAGAATTTTGAAAATATGTTTAGGAAAGTCTTACGAAAAGAAAGTCCGTATCAACGAAACAACGACAACCACCAACGATCTCCAACGACATTACAAATAGTGTATATTAATGTTGATTGTATATGACATTCATGTGTATATCTAATTTGGTTATTGCAGTTTTGCTTTTTATGAAAGAAATATTAATTTCTAAAATCGTGTATCGTTTCTTTTCTTAGCTAATATATGATAACAATGACAAATTGTTTTATGTGTGAAGGCTATATAATCTTGCTGCTAAATCTTTTAATTCAGTTTGTGTCAATGATAATCGTCTTGTTCAAATACGTTTTGTTTGTTTCTGTTTTAGTTAAAAGATTAACTGAGATACAATTAACAGGTATGTAATAACAAGACATTTTGTAGAAAACAACTACATATTTTCTATCAACTGAACAAATTGAATAAGACATTATGAGGTTATAGTAATAGTTCCTTCTTCCTGAATTGGTAAGGTTGTTGGAGGCATATATATCTTCTGGAAAAAAGTTAAGATCGTTAAACGAAAGCGCCTTACAAGAAAACATAAAAGGACAGTTCTATATTAAACCTTTAAACATCGTATACGTTTCCTTTGTTTTCATGCTTGCTTGATTATTTGTTAAGGAAGGAAATATCATAAATATTAGAGCATTTTCTAAGTTCTTTGGCTGAAAAATAACAAACTGCTGAACATACAGACGACACAGTTTTATAGACAATGCACATCATAGTGATTTTGTAATGTAGATACTAATGGTTACACGTATGTAAAAAAAATTGAAGATACCAAAGTAGTCACTAGAAGCCGTATATGAAAGAAAGAAAGACAATATAATTGTTAAAAAGAAAAAGTACACAAACACAAACATTGATATACAAAACATTACACAGAAAAATAAATAACTTTAGAGATTCTTAGAGTCAATACCTATGATATGTGTCACAAAGTCAGATTTAATGGTCGGGAAATATGAAAACTATTAATCTAAGTAAACATGAAATAAACAGTGTTGTGAATCGTTTTGAATGTTTCATTCGCGTGTCATAGAAGATTTCACATGGACGTGTTGGCCATTGTATGTACCGGAAGTGTCACCTGAGAACACATAGGTGGATGACATCTGATTTCTTCATAGTGTAAACCGGTGGTCAAAATGGTGACCAAACATTGGCAGAAGATATAAGGCAACTTTGTCATACTTGAAATAAACCTCCAATATCCCAAAAAATCAACAGAAAATTGTTATTAGAAATGTAGAGGTAAAATGAACGAAGCGAAGGCCAAATTAGAAACGCCTATGGCGACCACGTAATGTTTAATCTCCATAAAGTCCAGGAAGTATTTCATTCATTCCAGTTGCCAATGATGAATTTAAGACATGGAACATTCAACTTGTGATGGAATATAATAATTGTATTTTATTTTCAATATAAAAGGATAAGGAATGAACAAATGAAAAATATAGGTTGATGAGACACAGAGTAGACATACTTTGTCTATCATCTTAAGAATAATATCCATGCTTTGTCGATGTTGCGGTGCGACTACTCTTTTTTTAAATCTACAAAAGAGATCTAGCTTGCAAGGAGTGTGAAACACTCCAAACACGTTATCCAGGATCAGACTTTCCGTATCATAACCTGACACCTCCCCCATCGAGATGTCCCTCATATCCGCCATCTGGGTACGCACCGAGCAGCTCTGTGGGTTTGAGCCATGGTAACCTTTACCAGTATCCAGTTACCATATGTAATACTGGTAATGGTAAAGTGTGTTACTTATAAAATGCATAATATCGCTACCGACTACGATTTATTTACTTCATTACATTAAGATTACTTATCATAATTTTTCGAAATAATTCTGACTCGCCGTAAATAGCACAACTCCTAGAGTAAATTTCCCATCATACTCTTTTAAATCGGTACAAAAAAATAGTACCTGTACGGTAGAAAATAATTTTGCTAATTTATTTACGAAGAGTTTTAAGATACCAAAGTGGTAATCATAATTCGTAAATCGAACCACATACAACACAAAAGAAAAGAGAAAAAATAAGATCTACAAAACATTACACAAATGAAAAGATCGAGCAACAAGAATCGTACTAAAAGCCGGGAGAGAACTCAGATGTTCAGGAATGGTATGCAGTTCCTGCTCTATTAGTGCCATCCGTCATGTTACTCTAGCTATAAACCAGGTAATAAGTCATGAATAAAGAAAGGACATATGGCATTGTTTACTGCAAGCGGAACATATATGTGGTCAGTTGTGACACAGCTGTTCCTCAACAGTTAAACGTTACGACTGTAAAACTTTCGAAGTAATAACTTCAACTTAAGCAATATGATCCCTTATCTCATTGTCTCAGTATCTTTCTTGTTAGCAGCAACACTCTATCAAGGAAACCATGATAGGAACCACCAGCTCCGGGATATCGTATCAACTAAGAGATATATACTCCATTTGCAGGTGTTGCTTGAATATTGCTATATATAAATGGAAAGTTCACAATAGAAAATTGAAATCATCTCTTTTGTCGTAAAGCTTAGTTCTTAACCGGACCTCACTGTCTATTTCAACGTATAGGTCAAGGTATGAAGCAGATAGATCTATATCTGTGGTATCCTTTAACTACACAGAATCAAAGAGCCGAGTGGTTGATTAAGAGTTGTATGGTGTATTGGGTTTCTTGCTCCATTTATTTATCTTTTCCATCTTTTGATTATGAGCGTAAAACGTGCATTATGAATTTATTCCAGAAAAACCTTGTGCACACCAAATAAATATCTACGTTTTTATTGCCAAGTTTAAGATACAAATAGAAAACCTACGTATTTACTCATTGTTTTGAAGACCAACACTTTTTTTCAAAGAAGGATTTACATGGTTTGAAGCTCAAAGATGTTGTGCATCAAGATCTGGACAGCTGACAACTATAGATGATCCAAATGTTAACTGCAATAACATTCCACCAGGGGCTGAAACTTTGTGGACAGGAAATGTTCGAATACATTCAGAATGGATTGAATTTAAAGGTAAACTGAATGAAATCGATAGATACACATAAGTATTTCAGATAGATTTGTCATTGTGTGAGCTTTATGCATGTACAATTAGAAAGGTTTGAAGAAATCAAAGTGGTTACCAGAGGCCGTCGTGGTCGTGTTCGTGTGGTAGTTAGTGCCTATCACCACTAAAGTTGTGAGTTCAAATCCTTTTCATGTAATCACAATTAGAAAAGGTTGAAGATAACAAAGTGGTAATCAGAAGCTATAAATAGAAGGACAGAGAATACAATAGCCATAAGAAAAAGGACAAACGATGATCTACAAAAAAGATGCCCAGAAAACTAAAGATGAAGCTCAATGAACCCTACTAAAACCCGGAAGTGAATTTGGTTGTTGAAGACGAGTACAGCTCCTAGTGGTAGCCGTCGTGTTACTGTTAAACGACACAAAAATCATCTAAGATGAAAATCGTGTTTATTAAATCAAATAATATTCTTAACAAAATATCTCGTCCCACATCAGTATCTCAACAGTATCATTTTCCATAATAGATTAGACAAGCACAAAGTACAAATAAAACGGTTGGTATTTGTGTAAATGTATAATTTCTATTTTTATTTACCAATAAAAATTGTCATTGTTGGGTTTGAAGAAAATCGAATTGATGGAACGATGTAATGGCAACTGATCGTCGATAAACCAGATAATGCCAACGATATTTAAAAGTGTACAACATGTGCAATGTGGATTTTATAGGCGATTGAACGTACGCACAACGCGCAAAACTAAGTAGTGTATATTAATAATCATATTTGAAAAGAATATTATATTTTATATTATTTTATTATAGGTTGTTATGCGGTTGGAGGTCCTTACAAAGTTAACAACAAATATAACAAAAATATAAGTGAATGCTACCAATGGTGTCTCAATACACAAGATAATTCATTTGAGTATTTCGCATTCAAGGTAACAAGTCTTGAACTCTTCTCCTTCTTTTAAATAATAAAAATAAAGTAATAAGTATTTGCAAAATCACTGTTTGAAATTTACATTTCGCAAATAATGTAATTGATTAAAATTAATGTCAATCTTAAGATTGAGCAGCACGTTCCCAACAGCAACAAAACACGGTGGTGAACGCAGTTGCTCCGGAAGGATAAACAGATCCTGTTCAACTAGTGACGCCTGTCATGTTAACGCCCGTGTTAATTGTGTTCTAGATTCGTTCTCCCCAATCAACAGACGCTCTCCTGCTTTTGAATTAGCGCATATATTACAAACTATTCATGTTTCTTGTGAGATTTTAATATTTTGTGTACTTGTTTTGTCAAGTAGAACACTGGGATCTCATTAATACTGGAGGTCAAAGGTCGATTTATGTCAATTGAAGAATACGTGGTGTCAACTTTCTGTATTTTATTAATTCTTAAAAAATATATATTATTTGCTTTAGAGAAATTTGAGTTTAATCATTTGTTCACAAAATATTAGAAATAAAATAGATATCTAATTTAGAGCACACTACTGATTTCAGGAAAAACTCTCATCAGGTATGTTTATAGCCGAAAGATTTGAAAGAAGAATAAGACAAGTTTTGGAAGTAAACCAAAATACCAAGCATGATAATAGTCACAATCTGCTAAAATTACCTCTTCCTGGCGGATAATGACCTTAGCTTTGATTACTTTTGATTATTATGTGACATGATGATCTTGAACTTACACTGTACACGAAGACTTTTCTGTCATGAATAAAAAATATATGATGCATACTTTTTAAAATTATAGCGTTTATCATAACAACGCTGTTCGCCCGGTTATGTGTGAAGGTTTGACACTTGAATTACATGTGACTGCATCATTTCACTAAGAGGGGATGCCTGGTTTCATAAAATTATCTTTGTAACGCTACCATTAATTGAAGTTTCTGTACCAAACCAGGAGCAAAAACTTACTTTAACGACGAGTATCATCAAATTATTTAAACAAAATATCATATAAACAGGATTGTTTGTATATACTATTAAGGAAACATGCAACAACAAATCACTTGAATGGGAGCAATCTTATATATCGTCTTACAATTATAAATATGCTTGTCTTTAGATATCCCTGTGTTATACATTCAAAAATAATTAATCGCTTAATTTTAAAAACAGAGACGCTTTACTGATATATTTATATTAATAAATATCAGAAGCCGTAATTCGAAGACGGACAGACAATGCAATGCCAAAAGAAAAAGGACATAAAGTCGAAGAATAGTCTAAACATTTCTATGCTGAAAAGCAATACACGAATCCCACCAAAGCACAGGTGTGTAAAATGCCCCGATAGGGTAAGACATTCCTGCTCCACTTAGTGGCCTAGGTCATGTTACACCTGCTAAGTTTTCCATGATATGTCATGAATGAAGAAAGGATGGGATTTATGTGAATACAATAAAAGGAACATATCCGTGGTTATTTTGACACAGATATTCCGTAACGGTCAATAAAGTCATGATGGCGACCGTAAAACTTTCAAAGTGATGACTTCAACTTAACCATGAGAAACTCATGGTTTAAGCAGTATTCTTTGTTAGCGGAAATCGAGATAGGAACCACAAGCTCTCGAATAACTGAGATATCTATGCTCGTTATGCTAGAGGAACATATAAATGGAAAGTTTACGATATGAAAGTTGAAATCATCACTTATTTCGCAAAGTTTCGTTGTTAACCGACCATAACTGTCAATATCTTGGTGTAGGTAAAAGTATGAAACTGACCTAGCTGCATCTGTGGCTTGATGGTAGGGTCCGTGTTGCTCATCCTTTTGGGTCTTGTGTTTTGCATTCCCAATGTTGCCAGTATCTCTGGATTGTTCATTCCTGTTTTCCCCTTTGGTTTTCTTTAACTTTTATTTATATTTCAAGCTCAAGAATATAGATGCGATCAACATAATCACCAAAAATTATTTAGTGTAAGGATAGATTCTTTTCTGTTTTCTCGGGAAGCCTTTGTTTGAAGTTTGGATCATGCAAAAAGGGAACTAATCGACGAGAAGAGATACACAATTAGCATCCATAGAAATTACGACTGTCTGTTGAAAAATACTTACCCTAGACATAGCAAATGGGTTCTCTATCAAACCCACGATCATTTTGATTTGATTGATTTTGATCTGTGGTGTTTAACACCACTTTCAGCAATATTTCAGCTATATCATTGCGACCAGTATTAGTGGTGGAAGAAGCCGGAGTACCCGAGAGAACCACCAACCATGGGCAAATAACTTGTAAACTTTATCACTTGTGGCTGCGAGTCGAGTGCACCCTTTTTGTAAATTACAAAGCCGGGCGCGAACCCACGCCGTATTGGTGATAGGCTTGTATGAGTTTTTAGGTAATCCAACTACCTAACTCATTGAGCCACTCGGTCCCTAACAATTTGATGATATCAATTTCAGAATTGTTAGAATCTGAGTGGTTTATGCCAACAAAAAGATTGCCCCTTACCCCTGAGTGATATAAAAAGGAGATATGAACCACAAGATATGCATTATATTTTATTTTATTTAACAAGGATTAATATTCCTCATTTGTCTTTTTTCAAAATGTTTTACATGTATTTAAGGAAGGCGTTGCAAATTTGTTACTTCATTTTATTATATCGCAAATGAATAGGTTCACTACTACACAGTGAAATATAATTTTGACATGTTTTTTTTTTAATTTTTGCAGGAAATCTTTCTTTAAGCGAAAATGGAATTAAAAAGCATTCAGAAAAGGTCAATTCATTTTATATTTACAATGACATTAAGTTAACAGTTAACAGCTAAAATAGATACATCACAAACTCCAAGCTTGAAAAATATTCTTGGTTTTGTGTTCTCTTCTTAAATGTTTGGTACTTAGCATATTATATTTTTCAGGAGAATCAATGCATATGTCAATTCATAAACACTTTTAGGAAAACTGACGAACAGAAGAGTTTGTGTCTTAATGGAGCCCAGACTAATTATTCATGGGTATATAAAGGTAATATTCTTTAATAAGTCCTTAATGAAGGTGAAAGTCAAATTGGTCCTTCAAATCCCCTTCATACTTTCCCTGTTCAGCTCTTCAAGCACAAATTTGACCGTATGAACAGGTCGTCAAATATTGTGATATGTCCGTTAATTGTTGGAAGATAATTGGATACGTTACTATTGTAGGTGACGTTTCATCACAAGCTAGATTGTGTTAACGGTGTTGTATGCTCATTTCAAATAATTATTAGCAAGAAGATTTTGAAGATACCAAAGGGGTAATCAGAATCCGTTTATCAAAGAAGAACAGACACCACAATGGCCAAAAGAAAAAGTACAAAAGGACAACCAACGATCTACAAAAACATACATATAAAACTAAAGATCGAGTAACACGAGCCCCACTAAAAACCAGGGGTGAACTCAGGTGCTTCCGAAGGGTAAGCAGTTCCTGTTCCACTAATGCCACCCGTCGTGTTAATCTAGTTACAAACCCGGTGATAAGTCATAAACGAGGAAAGGACAGGGAAGTGCAAATAATTTAATAAAGAAGAAATATTCATGTTTTTTAGAATAACTTAAATTTTGATTTATTTAAAACTCTGAAATATGAAAATGGTTGAGATATGTATGTTTGAAGGCAATTTCAACTTAATTTGACTGATGTCGTAGATATTGGCTTTATTGACGAAAGAAAACCACCAATCTACGTATGTCTCTGTAAAACATCAATTTATCATCATCATTATCACATAGAATAATGGTTATTCCAGTAATGCATTTTGTGCACAAAATAAGTAACACAAGCAACTAAAAATGTACCAATACTAAAACAAGTAATTTACCTAATTAATATTGGATTAGTTGTTCAATTATCAAATGATGTCAATTGAAAATGAAATATGATTTTTTTTCTCAGTTTTATACAATGCGTCGTTTGACGGGTATGGCAATTGTGTGGCTTCAAAGTGTACAAATGGGTCAGAGAAAAAGGTTGCAGTGAGGTGTACAGCGTTACATATACCTATGTGTGGTTTGTAAATAATAATTAAAAACCAGGATTAGAAATACGGGTGTGACTTCATATTTTACTGTTTGTAAATTTATTTAAAAATAATTATTTTTTTGCTTCTTTTACATATAGACAATTGTACGAGATTTTTAAAAGCGGGTAGAAAAGCAATGCGACAATGTACGTATATTGTGTTTATTCTGCAATCTCAAAATCCAAAACAACAGCCAAATTGTCTAAACATAGCTGAAAAAAAAGATGTCTTCTGAGAAGTCCGCGCTTATACCATTGCCGTTTCTTACCGTCACTCTACATGAATCAGATACCAGAAAAGCTATATTTAGTTCAGTGGTCGTATGTACCAAGCATTTTCCAGTCAATGCAATTTGATTCCTCAAATAGAACCAGTGCAGAATAAATAGTATTATCCCAACAGTAATAAATTGAGAAAGGAGTATCTTGTAATATGAAGGATATTGGTCGAGAAATTATCTCCATGTATTGACGTAGGTACGCCACATGGATGCTCTCCCCTGTTTTGCCTTTCCTATTGGGATTCGTGTTGTTCATATGATCAAATTACATGTCTTCACGTTTTTAGTTCCACAGTGTGATGTCCGCTGCGATATCAACGTAAAATTTGATGTTCGTTTGTCTTTAGTCCCATTTGTTTTGTAGGGAGTTCATGTTATATTTATTAAGTTGCATTTATTTACGTAAACTGGTTTCCAACACGATTTCCATATTAGATGATGTTCGTATCGTTTAACAGTAACACGACTTGTGACAATGGTAGAGCAGGCACCACTAACCCTTCCGAAGCACATGAGTTCATCCACGGATTTGTGTCTTTTACTTCTATTAACGCTAAGCTACACCAAAGTTACTGCTTTCCATTCCTGAACAACTCCGTTTTTAGGTGTTTGTGTTGATAATATGACTTTCCATAGGGTCCCTCAATCTATAGTTTTCTATGTAGTGTTTTGTATGTTAATGTATGTCCTTTCTTCTTTGGTCTTTGTATTGTTTGTCCTTCAATTCAATGCTTCTTATTACTCCTTTGGTATCTCTAAGCCTTTCTTTGTATGAATGGTGACAATTTATGGAGGGTAGAAAAATGTCTTGTCTACAAAGCAATGTCTTTTTAAATCAAATATTGTATTTCTCTATAACAGGATGTCATAGTGACAACGGAGTATCTACTAATTCAACAACAAACTGGAATAAAAGTCAAAGCAATTGTAAAACTCCAAATTCCAAAGAAAATAATGCTACTGATATCTGTGAACTAAACAAAGACACAACCGTCAAAACAGGGATATGGACGAATATTTTCCGAGTTGAGATTTCGAGTCATGTAGATCAAAGTAATATATTTAATAATAATATACGAATATATTCATTTATCCTGTAATCATTATATTTGCTATTCAATGGAAGTGATACATTTATATATTGCAATGTTGTCACTTAGACGGGGTATAAGAAAGGTATGAAGATTTACCAAAATGTGTATGTAATTATTGTTTGTCATTAATGAATATCTTCATAAAAAACTTAGGGTCCGGGTGGCTCAGTGAGTTAGGTAGTTGGATTACCTAACAACTCATACAAGCCTATCATCAATACGGCGTGGGTTCGGGCCCGGCGTTGTAACTTACAAAAAAGGGTGCACTCTACTCGCAGCCGCAAGTGATAATGTTTACCAGTTGCTTGCCCATGGTCGGTGGTTCTCCCCGGGTACTCCGGCTTCTTCCACCACTAAAACTGGTCGCCATGATATAGCTGTAATATTGCTGAAAGTGGCGTTAAGCACAATAAATCAAATCAAATCAATCATAGAAACTTAGATATCACACAGGAGACGTTTTTAGAATCACCTTCATGGTAGTCTTAAAACATTGGAAAGACAAACCATTTGGGAGCAAAAAAAATCCTCAATGGACCTCAACAGGATAGTCAATTTCTGAACACAGACAGAAATCAAACTCACAAAGTTAGTGTATTGTATGGGTATTTATCGCCACTTGTAACAATATTCCATTCATATCGTTGTGGTCAATTTTATTAAGAAAGGACAAACTTTGCAGCATACAGTTGTATCAAGTACATTTCACTACGATCTAGACACGTTTGTAGTGTTGGGCATTGTTTGTATAGATAGATATAATTGCAACTATCATGCTATCGTGGCCATGACTATTGACACGAAGACACCCTGCACATTTTGAAGATTGTATTATATTTTGCATATGTGTTGTTATATATACAAAATGGCTTTGTTTCTGTGTTGTTTTTGGTTAATGGTCGTCAATGTCAGATTAGTAACGTTAATAGTAAATGAAAGAAAAATGTAGGACAATAAAATGAACAACAAAGTATACCACACTAACAGTTCTAAAATCTAGCAATAAAACAGTAGAGAGAGAGGAAAAATCGATATCCCTATCGCATAAATACATGACCGCACAAAAATGTGGCGAGGTTTAACTAGTTTTGTGACCAAGCTTCTCCTTTTAATGTATTTGTATGATATTTTAGGGGATATGATTAAAATGACAGATGTATCGTCTTGTGTAATTGCTAAATGTCTCAACAATGAACAAACATTCACGAATCGTCATATCAACTGTAATGAAACCGCGGATGGGTTTTTCTGCAAGTCAGGTATTGCTAATTTAAGTTACATAAATTTGACACTACATGTATTAATGATAGCTTTTTAAACGTCAAAGTTGAGGATAAGGGAGGAAATCGATAAGACTCGATAATAACAATATTCTTTGTATGTAACTGAGGGTCTCGTAGATTTAAACAATTGCACGCTCCAATGCAACTTTGTAGGGCACATTTCAGTATTTTAGCAATATATGATGAAGGCGGGCTAAGAATGATGAACAAGACACCCGGTATATATATATATTTATTGACGGAACAATTAATGACTTTCTTCTTCTTCCAATAAAGTTCATTTCTCAGTGGTCCTGAGTATAATCGAGCTTGCGTGATTTCATGTATGGTGCTTACAAATATTAATGTTAGTATTGTTTCTTGATATGTATTCATTTTTCCGGGAACAAAATATTAAAAATAAGTACTTTTTATTAAATTGTCGTCTTCCAGTGACGTAGTTCACAGAGACCGCTGGTGACATTAACACGTGCAGATTCCTGATTTATTTTTCGATCTTGTTTAAGTTGCTAATATCTAAATGTCATCATATTTCTTTCCCTTTAAATTAGAATTCTATTAAAATCGACATTATTCATGATGAACTGCTATAGACGAGTTTTATTTTCATATTTCAATGACATCTTATAATGAATTTAATTCATTTTTAGCTGATAATAGCACAATAATGTCTTCAGCTGACTGCATACGTCAAACTACAAAGGTCCACAATATATCTAAGGCACACTCGATAGGACAATCTACGATATCTAGTTCTATTTCGAGATATCCATTTTCAAGTAGTCATCACAGTACTAAAACGTGGAAAACCGATAATAAAGGTGAATATTTATATATTGATTGATTGATTTGTGTTTGACGCCAACCTTAGCAATATTTCAGCTATATCGTGGCGTAGCGAATTATATAAATAATTATTTAGTGAAATGAATAGGTTGCAATAAAGCATTTATATCTCGTGTCAATTATGCGACGGTTCTACATAAAATAACTCACATTTCAATTAAGTGATTTGTACAATGCAGGATATTACATACATTATTTTAGATAAAATATTCAAATCAAATATACAACTGTTATAACCTGGATTTAATATTTGTGTCCCTGTATTGTAAATTTTACAATAAAAAAATCTCTTTTCCACCCCTTTTCAGAAAAACAAGCTACCGTGGATCTTATTTTATCAACCTTCTTGTTGCTCTTTGCTTTGTTTTTGCCCTTCTAATGGAATATATATGACATAAGAATATTCATTGTTCGATATTTTTTTTTCTCAAACCACATAGGAGGTGTAATAGTTAGCTCGCTTGCCTCCAGTGCTGTAGATCGTGGGCTCGATCCCCGATCAGGTCAAACCATAGACTAAGCAAAATTGGTATATGTTGCTTTTCCACTAAGCACACAGCATGAAGGAGAAAGAACAAAGAATGGTTGGCTCGGAATCAGGATAATGTGACCTAGTGAAGCGACATGTCTATTGGTGAACTTGTTTCAGTGGACTAGCAATTTAAAATCCAACTAAGTGTGTTGATCCAGTATAACACGGACATGTATTATCATCTCATCGAATGTATCGTGTTCTCGTCATGATGTATCTGCACAATTGCTCATTTTAACGTTAAACAACAACCCTTCACTCACTCATTTCGCTATTTTTGAACGAAAAAAATATGTCGATTTCTTTTCTATGTCATTTATTCCTTGATATCAGTAGTAATACAATAACAATAGTAAAAAAATTGGAATGTGACATTGACCTTTAATCTTTTGACCTTATTAAATATGTCTAAAGATGTTATTCGTGAAGATGTGGGTTATCATGATGTACGGTTGATTAAAGGAGAAACAACTGCCATTAGATGTCGTTGGATCCATTTTTTTTATATAATAACGGATATTCTAATTACTAATTAAGAATCTATTATTTCACAATCTAATAAAACTAAAGAATGTTATAATTGTAGAAATAAGCAAAGTCTCCGTTAACATAACATCTACAACAACAGTTTCAGCATCAGTTACAAAGGGGCCCGGTGGCTCAATGAGTCAGGTCGTTGGATCTAACAACCCATACAAGCCTATCACCAATACGGCGTGGGTTCGCGCCCGAGTTTGTAAATTACAAAAAGGGTGCACTCGACTCGCAGCCGCAAGTGATAAAGTTTACCAGTTGTTTGCCCATGGTCGGTGGTTCTCTCCGGGTACTCCGGCTTCTTCCACCACTAAAACTGGTCGTCATGATATAGCTGAAATATTGTTGAAAGTGGCGCTAAAACACCAAAAATCATTAAAAATCATTAAATCAGTTACAAAGTTAAATGGTAATTCTGAATACAAAATAACAACATACTCCAGTTCTCTAGGTACTGCCAGTACGAGCAACAAATTGCTAGGTAGTACAATTTGTTTTATTAAAAGAATTGTTTCTTACTTTATTCATTGTATTCCATATACAATCAAAACTACTAGTGTATCAAACAATGCTACAACGCTCCTAGGTTACGATGTGGTTGCCCCTTAAGAAATATCTATTTCTCAAATTGCAATGGATCTGTTTCTTTTTTGCGTAACACTACGGTGTCACATGTGGATCTGGAACTGCTAACTATTCCGACCACCCGAGTTCATTCCTGATTTTGAGTGGGTTCGTGTTGCCCGATCTTTAGCTTTCTGTATAATGTTTTTTGTAGATAGTTGCTTGTCCTTTTTCTTTTGGCCATTGTGTCGTATGCCTTTCTTCGATTTACGTCTTCTGATTACCCCTTTGGTATCTTCAAACTTTAATTATGTCATTCCTCTATTACCGAAAGTGCTGTACTTAACTCTGAGTAACACGGCAGTAGTGTTATAATAAACAGGAAATGCTTATCCTTCGCGAGCACCTGTGTTTACCCCAAGTTTTTTGGTGGGTTCCGTGTTGCACATCTTTTTAACTTTCTGTATTGTGTTTTCTGTTTTGTTTGTCTTCGATCTGTGTTTAATGCCCAATATTATCTGTATATGTGGATTGTTCATTCTTAATTGCATTTTCCGTTTTCTCTAACGCTTGTTTATTCATCACATACCATTTTAGTTTGTTTGTTTGTTTGCTTTATGGTGTTTAACGCCACTTTCAACAATATTTCAGTTATATCGTGGCGGTCAGTTTTATTGGTGTGGGAAACCGGAGTACCCGAAGAAAACCACCGACCTGTCGCAAGTCACTGAAAAACTTTATCACATATTGTTGTACACCTCGCCCTGATCGAGATTCGAACTCACACCAATTAAACTAATCTGGATTTCCAAACTGTTTTGTATTCAATGGTTTGATGTGAGGAATGGTTGTTCGTTTTGTTGACAAGCACTGTTTAAGCTTAACTGTTCTTTTAATAATTACAACGAATAATGTTTAATGTCGTGATAGCAACTGATTGCACAGGTAGTTGAAAATCCAACTACTATCAATCACGGCCACGATGTCCCCTATGATAATAATGATGATGTATTATGTTCTTTATAGTCCAGATGATATAATTTAATATTTTGTTTCTCAAAGCAGGTGGTCGCTCTGTTGGTTTGACAACTAGTCATAAACCATCATATACGATAACTGATATTACACCCACCATGGATGAACACGTTGGTAATAAACCAGAGGCTACTATTAGCATTGGTAAGAACACATTTAATTTAATATGTAGCTAGTTTCCAATTCTAATAAGGGCCCGGGTGACTCAATGAGTTAGGTAGTTGGATTACCTAACAACTCATACAAGCCTATCATCAATACGGCGTGGGTTCGCGCCTGGCGTTGTAAATTACGAAAAAGGGTGCACTCGACTCGCAGCCGCAAGTGATAAAGTTTACCAGTTGCTTGCCCATGGTCGGTGGCTCTTTCCGGGTACTCCGGCTTCTTCCACCACTAAAACTGGTCGCCATGATATAGCTGAAATATTGTTGAAAGTGGCGCTAAAACACCAAAAATCATTAAAAATCATTAAATCAGTTACAAAGTTAAATGGTAATTCTGAATACAAAATAACAACATACTCCAGTTCTCTAGGTACTGCTAGTACGAGCAACAAATTGCTAGGTAGTACAATTTGTTTTATTAAAATAATTGTTTCTTACTTTATTCATTGTATTCCATATACAATCAAAACTACTAGTGTATCAAACAATGCTACAACGCTCCTAGGTTACGATGTGGTTGCCCCTTAAGAAATATCTATTTCTCAAATTGCAATGGATCTGTTTCTTTTTTGCGTAACACTACGGTGTCACATGTGGATCTGGAACTGCTAACTATTCCGACCACCCGAGTTCATTCCTGATTTTGAGTGGGTTCGTGTTGCCCGATCTTTAGCTTTCTGTATAATGTTTTTTGTAGATAGTTGCTTGTCCTTTTTCTTTTGGCCATTGTGTCGTATGCCCTTCTTCGATTTACGTCTTCTGATTACCCCTTTGGTATCTTCAAACTTTAATTATGTCATTCCTCTATTACCGAAAGTGCTTGTACTTAACTCTGAGTAACACGGCAGTAGTGTTATAATAAACAGGAAATGCCTATCCTTCGCGAGCACCTGTGTTTACCCCAAGTTTGTTGGTGGGTTCCGTGTTGCACATCGCTTTAACTTTCTGTATTGTGTTTTCTGTTTTGTTTGTCTTCGATCTGTGTTTAATGCCCAATATTATCTGTATGTGTGGATTGTTCATTCTTAATTGCATTTTCCGTTTTCTCTAACGCTTGTTTATTCATCACATACCATTTTAGTTTGTTTGTTTGTTTGTTTGTTTGCTTTATGGTGCTTAACGCCACTTTCAACAATGTTTCAGTTATATCGTGGTGGTCAGTTTTATTGGTGGAGGAAACCGGAGTACCCGAAGAAAACTACCGACCTTTTGCAAGTCACTAATAAACTTTATCACATATTGTTGTACACCTCGCCCTGATCGAGATTCGAACTCACACAAATTAAACTAACCTGGATTTCCAAACCGTTTTGTATTCAATGGCTTGATGTGAGGAATGGTTGTTCGTTTTGTTGACAATCACTGTTTAAGCTTAACTGTTCTTTTAATAATTACCACGAATAATGTTTAATGTGGTGATAGTAACTGATTGCACAGGTAGTTGAAAATCCAACTACTAAACAATCACGGCCACGATGTCCCCTATAATAATAATGATGATGTATTATGTTCTTTATAGTCCAGATGATATAATTTAATATTTTGTTTCTCAAAGCAGGTGGTCGCTCTGTTGATTTTACAACTAGTCATAGACCATCATTTACGATAACTGATATTACACCCACCATGGATGAACACGTTGGTAATAAACCAGAGGCTACTATTAGCATTGGTAAGAACACATTTAATTTCATATGTAGCTAGTTTCCGATTCTAATAAGGGCCCGGGTGGCTCAATGAGTTAGGTAGTTGGATTACCTAACAACTCATACAAGCCTATCACCAATACAGCGTGGGTTCGCGCCTGGCTTTGTAAATTACGAAAAAGGGTGCACTCGACTCGCAGCCGCAAGTGATAAAGTTTACCAGTTGCTTGCTCATAGTCGGTGGTTCCTTCCGGGTACTACGTCTTCTTCCACCACTAAAACTGGTCGCCATGATATAGCTGAAATATTGCTGAAAGTGGCGTTAAACACAATAAATTAAATCAAATCAACCGATTCTAATAAACAGACTGGTAATATAAACTCCTCTTTTGCATGACCGCATCATTTCACTAAGATGGTAGGTTTGGTCCCATAAAACCAAAACTTAGATTAACCCCGCCACTTTTTATTGAATTGTCTGTACCAAGCAGTCATGTATTTGTGTGTTAGGTTTTTGCCTCTTTCTACGATTTTTCTATTTAGGAGATAATTGTATTGTATTTGAAAATTTCACAGCATCAATTGGAGATTTGATGGTCGCAAATTGAGCTTACAGGCGACGCATTAGCGGAGCCAGTAAACGGATATTTGCGACCATTAAATCGACAATTGATGACGTGAAATTTTCAAATGCAATACAATGATCTCCATTATAATGTAATCATGTGTATTAGCCTATATGTGTATTGCCACATTATTGACAAGATGACGTAAGCGATAATCAGCTAAAATTCTAAAAAAAAATATCTCATGCTATTTCAACTGTGGAATTGATACCATGAAAATTACACCATTAAATCGATATTTCATGCCGTGACATTTTCAAATACAATACAGTTGTCTCCATTCTAATGTAATCATATGTATTGCCACATTATTGACAAGATGGCGTAAGCGGTAAACGGCTAAAAATATCTCATGATATTTCAACCGTGGAATTGATATCGTGAAAATTACAGCATTGTCCAATCATATACCAGGAATATTAAACAACTACATATTAGAATTGATTTTAGAATGGTTCCTTTTTTTTTATTTTATCTCTCTTGGATATTTGTCTGTAGACTTTATTACTTGGAGTGTGTGTCCGTGTCAGTAGAAATAAAACTAACAACCATACATAAACACTTGAAATCTTATATATTTAATGTTTTACTTCAATATCATCATACAAATGTATTATATTTTACTTGGTAAGAAAGGATATGGATGCAAATGAACTTGAAACTATCCAAATGTATTCTTACACACAAATTAAAGAAAATTAATAGCGCTTTTATCGTTGTTCTACATTACCTATGTATATCTTATATTTAACTCCGTTAGTAAGCTGGACTAGTACTGTTATACTGCAAACTTCTGGATTTTCTCCCGAACTGGTCGTAGTGGTTTGCCGACAATACTATAATAAATAGCCTATGGAAGTTCGTGAAATGGCTGTTTATGGAACCTTTATGTCAGAAACACATATGTCTTTTTAATGAAATGAATTTCTACAACGTTGTCGATACCAGAATGATATTTTGAAATCTTGTCTTTAGCAATAAATTTTATATTATTACTCGTTGTTTGGAACTAAAATTAATCATTAGTATTTTGTGAAGGTCTTATTTGTGGTGTTACAGTCGATGGTCTCGTTTTGATTGATGTAATCATTAGCATTTTTGTAGGTTTTATTTGTGGTGTTACAGTAGGTGGTCTCGCTTTGATTGCTGTAATCATTAGTATTTTTTGTAGGTCTTATTTGTGGTGTAACAGTAGGTGGTGTGGTCTTGATTGCTGTAAACATTAGTATTTTTTGTAGGTCTTATTTGTGGTGTTACAGTCGGTGGTCTCGTCTTCATTGCTGTAATCATTAGTATTTTTTGTAGGTCTTATTTGTGGTGTTACAATCGGTGGTCTCGTCTTGACTGCTGTAATCATTAGTATTTTTTGTAGGTCTTATTTGTGGTGTTACAGTAGCTGGGGTGGTTTTGATTGCTGTAATCATTAGTATTTTTTGTAGGTCTTATTTGTGGTGTTACAGTCGTTCGTCTCGTTATGATTGCTGTAATCATTAGTATTTTTGTAGGTCTTATTTGTGGTGTTACAGTAGGTGGTCTCGTATTGATTGCTGTAATCATTAGTATTTTTGTAGGTCTTATTTGTGGTGTTACAGTAGCTGGTGTGGTCTTGATTGCTGTAATCATTAGTATTTTTTGTAGGTCTTATTTGTGGTGTTACAGTAGGTGGTCTCGTATTGATTGCTGTAATCGCTATAATTGCTTGCAAGAGGAGGTAAGATTTAAAGTTCTATTTAATGTATAGCAATATAATTCACATGGCTTTGAATTTATCCAAGCATAAACAATTAAGCAATTAAACAGTGATATTTACACTTTAACCGAACACACACACGCACACATATACAGGCCAGTATTAGCTTAACACACGATAACCTACCTGTATTGAAAAACGTCTTGGTTCTGGATTGGAATTGCGAAAGCCACCATTGTCATATGATTAGACAAATATAATTACGTATCAGTGCCTCTCACCACTAACGTTATTGAGTTCGAATCCCGCTCATAGCGAGGTGTACTCGATATAACATTATGTGATACAGTTTGTCAGTGACTTGCGGCAGGTCGGTGGTTTTCTCCGGGTACTCCAGTGTCATTCACTAATAAAGCTTACCCCCACCATAGAACTGAAATATTGTTGAAAGTGGTGTTAAACACCATAACTTTAACCATAACCCCATATTCGATTACGAGTCCTCGTGTCTACAAACTTTGCATTTCACTTTTATTTGTAGGGACATATTATTTTCATAGCAACGCAGATATCTAATTTAGTACACACGACGTGTTTCAGTAAAATAATCTTCATCAGATACGATATCATAGTCAAAAAATTGGAAAGCTAAATAGCCAGCAAATCAAAGGGTCTAAACAGGATAGCAACAATCGTCTAAAAATGGTGCTTCATCGTACTGTTGAGAAGAGTTTGAAAATGCTGAAAAGGGAATCAGAATCCGTAAATCGAAGAAAGACAGACAACACAATGGCCAATAGAAAAAGGTCAAAAGGACAAATAACGATCTACAAAACATACATATAAAACTAAAGATCGAGTAACACGAACCCCACTAAATACCGGGGTGAACTCATATACTCCGGAAGGGTGGGTAGTTCCTATTCCACTAGTGGCACCCGCGTCGTGTTAATCTAGTAACAAACCCGGTGATAAGTCATGAATGTATCAGTATGGATTTTAGAAATCAAAGCTTTATGATTTTCATAGATTGCATTTATTTCTTCAATTTTTACAGGAATGTTGGACCATTTAGAAAACGACTACCGGAATATACTGAAGATAATATTGAAATGAATAATAGCATAGATTGTGCAATACCTGTGTATCACGATACAGTGTTAAATACCGACAATGGAAGTGTTCCGAAAGATGCTATTCATAACAACAGCGCTGTAAACACAGCCACTGGGGAAGAAAGACAAAATAAGACGTATTTTTCAAATTATGAATACGCGGTAGTTGTTAAAAAGCATCCAGCAGGTCCAGCAGCACAACCAAGTGAGTTTGATTTGGAGGGGGGTAACAATCAAAGTCAACGATTTGAAACTGAAGATGAATACAACACACTTAAACACACAGTTGATAAGGGAGAAGATAAGGATAAGGGAGAGGGACAGTTAGAAAACAATGTGTATGACAGTAGTCTAGGGGTTTGTGATGGAGTTGATCCAACATATAACAGTATTAAGATTGGCCCGGTCAATAACGATACGACATATGACCACACATCTAATATTGTACAAAAACAGGTCAATAGCGATACGACCTATGACCGTAAACTTAATATTGAACAAAATTAGGTCAATAACGATACAACATATAACCACGCATCTAATATTGTACAAAAATGACGTTTTTGCTCCACTATAAGTCCAGAAATATTGCTTGTCCATTTTATATAAGTTCTATGTTCAGTTACTTAATTTTTTACATAAAATATTTTGCTTCTTGACATTTAATATTGGAGGAAGTGAAAACAGCAGGTATCCTCGGGATTTAACGTCTATTGCAATGGAAAATTTAATATTTTTCTTTTATAAAATAAATTATTACTGGTTGTATATAATTGGAAGAAAATCAAAACAGAGATCTAATTAAGTGTGAACAAGGACCAGAAGTGAATTTAATTACTGTATGCCCTGTCATAGAAAATTTCATATGAATTGAACCTCTTTAAAGAGGTCACCTGTTTTATAAGTCAACCTTTTTTTTTTTCTCAGAGGTGACCTGTTAATACAGGTTTGACTGTATTTAACTTCTGTTGATTAGATATCAAATAATTAATTTGTATTGAAGTCTATCGGGTAGATTCGTGAGGATTATGCTCGGCTTCACCTCCGAACATTTTTTTTTCAAATCACAAATGCTAATCAATTGGTCAACTTCATAATATGATATCATGCCGGATATTATACAAAAGTAACAATTACTTGACATTATTGCTTACTTTAGCGCAGAAATGTTGTTTCTCAATTTTACAAATCTATGTATAGTTTGGTTCGTTATTGTAATTTTGTTTGTATATACTATTTTGCTTTGCTCTATGTGAATTTAAGCTTTCTTGCTCCCAAAAACTTTTAAAATTATTTGGGTTTCAAAAATTTTGGTTTTGAGCGTCACCTGATGAAGGTTATTTCAGAAATGCTAAATTAGATATCTACCTTTTAAATACAACAGTAATTAATTTAAAGCTGAAGTAATCTGTTTCACTTGAGATCAAAGATTATGTCTATGAATTATTTTTTTAGTAATTGTAGCAAACTTCATTTTGAGTTTGATTTACCTCCCTTAGGCCATATATCTATAGTGGTTCAGGTAAATTGCATGTGTTATTTTTAGGTAGTATTTTTAGAGTTGTTTGGCAGGTTGAAATAGTGGTTGGACAAGTCGGGCACACCTTGAGTCAATGCAGATTTAAGTTTTGAGCTGGAAAGGTGTGGATGAGAAACTTCAGTTGTGAAATGGCAGATGATATTGAAAATGGAGATGGCCAAGCATAGAAATGTCAGAACAGGACATTCATATTTCTGTACAGAGCAATTCATATTTCACACCCAGATAAGAGGTTTTCCATGTCCCTTTTTTTTCGGTTGTCGTTTTGTCAATTTTTTCTAATGGCGTGTCGTGAACCCGAATTTGTATTGCATCGTGGTTATTTTGAAATAAAGGTTTATTGTATTCTCAAAACGGGTTATTCCTTTCATAGGGGATTGGTTTATATAATGTTTTCTGATGTGTTTGGAGCCACATGGTTATTGGTGATGTTATGAGCCACGCCTTAGAGTGTATTGAGATTGGAAATAATTTGAGTTTTCCCTTAGAAGTTGTTTATATGGGAAGTAGAACACATATAAAGTCAGTGTTATACAAATAGTTATAATTCAGTTTTGAAGACTTCCTTGGAGGAGGCCATTGTCACAAGTTCACACATAATTACAAATACAATTATAAAGTCATAGTAGAAATGAGTTATAGATTTTGAACATATTGAATACAAAGAGTACTGAAAAGAGGTGTTTTACATTTTTATTGAATATTAAGAGTATTTCAATGTCGTCGAATTAGATAAAACTTTATAAAAGGAAATTACTAACTGCCTTTGCATATTGAAACCGTTTGGAACATTATATTAGAAAAGGGAACTAACTTTACAGTGGAACATTAATATTTAGAAGGGGAGATAACTTTTAAACGACTGATATCTAGAAGAACATTTATATATTTATCTAGAGACAGATAAACTATGTTCATATTTGAAATGTTTACTATTTAGTTGGTGTTGACTATTTTTATGTATTTGTCCTGAATTTTGTTTATTTTTTTATTATAATTTTGGTTTTGATTTGGTAGAGCTAGAGTTGAGTGAGGGAGACAATATCTATATTCATGATCTTTTGTTTTTTCTTTATTTTACATGTGTATTTTCAGTTCTATTTTCTTTTTGTTTGTTTAGTTTATTTTGTTTATTTGGTGTGCATTTTAATAAAACATTATAATTTTACACCATTCTCAATCTCATTGGCAAATCCAGCAAACATTTGTGTAAGAACCCAGAAGTGATGTATCACTTCATTACAGTAATAAGGTTTAATTTATAATTTTCAAGAGACATATACAAGAGTCAAGAAATAATCAAATTGAAAGAGTTACACAAGTGTATGGTCCTTTAGTGATCTTTCAGCCATATCATGGCAAGAGCAATTTTAAGTTACATTTCAATGAAATGATGATGTCAACTTTGTACTAGACCAATACACTTAGTTGGATTTTTAGTGATAGCGCACTGAAACAACAGTCCGCGAACATATCCTGCTCCATTGACAAATTATCCTGCTCCACAGACACATTACCCTGCTCCACTGACACAAAATCCTGCTCCTCTAACACATTATCCTGTTCCACTGACACATTATCCTGCTCCACTGACACATTACCCTGCTCCACTGACACACAATTCTGCTCCACTGACACATTATCCTGCTCCACTGACACATTATCCTGTTCCATTGGCACATTATCCTGCTCCACTGACACATTATCCTGCTCCACTGACACATTATCCTGTTCCATTGGCACATTATCCTGCTCCACTGACACATTACCCTGCTCCACTGACACATTATCCTGTTCCTCTGACACATTATCCTGATTCGAAGCAAAACTACCATTTGCTCTTTCTCCTTAGTGTTGTGTGCTTACCAGAGAAGAAGTAAATACTAATGTTATTGTCTTTTGTTGGACCTGACCAGGGATCTAAACCACATCTATTACACATGATGTGAGCACCACACCCATTACATCACTAATGCGGTTTGCAAAGATAGTTGCCTGCATGGTCAAGGTGATTGATACAGCAAGACAAACAACACCATAATCAAATTAATATTAGTTGTTTTTTTAATCTTTGTTAGTCGAGACACTAAATCTAACAATTCAACGAATCAATGTGTCAACAGATGCAAAATGAGGAGGAAAACACCCATACCAATATTTTGGAGCTGTATAACTAGAGGCTCAGACTGCTCAGTGGGCTGAGCCTGTGTCACTCTCCTTTCATTCTGCTTTGAGGAAACTTAATACAGAACCTTCCATAGATACTTCCCACCAAACTTCGGTTCATTTGGGTAAGCAGTTTCAGAGAAGATTTTTAGAAATCGACCAACCAGAAACAAGAATTACCTGTGGTGGCCATATAGTGGATCGGGACGAATGGGCACCATTAATAGAGGACCGCCCATATATGATACCTACCAAGTTTCTGTTCAATTAGCTAAACGGTTTCAGAGGAGAAGATTTTTTAGAAATCAACCAATCAGAAACAAGAATTGCCTATGGCCGCCATGTTTGTTTACGGTTCAAAAGGAAATGAGCAATCTTTACAGAGGACCTTCCATAGATGCTTAATACCAACTTTCGGTTCATTTGGGTAAGCAGTTTCAGAGAAGATTTTTAGAAATCGACCAACCAGAAACAAGAATTGCCTATGGCAGCCATGTTTGTTAAAGGATCGGGACGAAATTAGCAATCTTTATAGAGGACCTTCCATAGATAATTCATAGCAAGTTTCGGTTCATTTGGCCAAACGGTTTCAGATGAGAAGAATTTAAAAAATCACCCATTCAGAAACAAGAATCACCTGTGGTGGCCATGTTTGTAAACGGATCGGAATGAAATGAGCAATCTTTATAGAGAACATCCCATAGATGCTTCCTACCAAGTTTCGGTTCATTTAGCAAAAGCGGTTTCAGAGGAGAACATTTTTAGAAATCGACCAATTAGAAACAAGAATTGCCTGTGGTGGCCATATTTGTTAATGGATCGAGATGAAATGAGTACTATTTATAGAGGACCGCCCATAGATGATACCTACCAAGTTTCGGTTCATTTAGCTAAGCGGTTTCAGAGGAGAAGATTTTTTAGAAATCAACCAATCAGAAACAAGAATTGTCTGTGGTTGCCTAATCGTAACTACTCGGCCATTCTCGCTACCCTGCAAATAACCTCGTACGTACATAGTAGAAATTCTTCTTTAATTGTTTGCCGGAAGTCAAGTTAAGTTAAGCGCACAAAAATATAGTCCACCAAAATCCAATATGGAAGACATACTAAGTAAAATCGAATAATGCAAAACTAATTAAAACTTTAATTGAAATATAGAAAATTGCTTAAAATATAACTTTATCAAACTTTCATGCAACTGACATGTGAAAAGTAGTGCAATTTATACGTCTAATGCATACAAGGTTATTTGCAGGGTAACGAGAATGGCCGAGTAGTTACGATTGTGTGGTGGCCATGTTTGTTAACGGATCGGGTCGAAATGAGCAATCTTTACAGATGACCTTCCATAGATGCTTGCTACCAAGTTTCGGTTCATTTGGCTGAACGGTTTCAGAGGAGAAGAATTTTAATTAGAGGCCTAGGTGAGCCTGTATCGCTCACCTGACATAAATAAGCCCTCTTAAGAATGTCTGCATGCCGAATACATCTAAGTTGTTCTATTCAATTCCCATAGGGTTCTACAATGTATGTTAAAACTATGTCTGCTCATGGCAGCCATCTTGGATGGGGGTCGGGGTCACAGGACATAATTTTGAAAGTTGACCACCTAAGGACCATTCATGCCATGTTTGCTTTAAATTGACTTACTGGTTTCAGAGGAGAAGACTTTTAAACATTTATTCCATTGGGTCCTATGTTAAAACTAAGTCGAGTCATGGTGGCCATCTTGAATTTCCGATTGGCAAACGATTCACAAGTTTAGTACAGGACCACCCAATGATCATTCCTGCAAAGTCATAATTCAATTGGCTTGGTGGTTTCTGACAAAAAGATTTTTAAAATTTCAGCCAATGAGAACACATTATGGACCCTGGCAGCCATATTGGATTTCAAATCAGCACCAAAAACACAAATCTGGTAGAGGACCATCCAATGAACATTTATGGCAAGTTTGGTTAAAATCTGTTCAGCGGTTTCAGAGAAGAAGAGTTAAATGTGAAAAGATAACGGACGGACGGACGGACGACTGATGCTTACCCATGACAAAAGCTCACATGGCCTATGGCCAGCTGAGCTAAAAATCAGCCAATCAGAATCAAGAATCGCCTGTGGTGGCCAGGATGAAATGAGCAATCTTTATAGGAGACCTTCCATAGATGCTTTCTACCAAGTTTCGGTTCATTTGGCAAAGCGGTTTCAGAGAAGATTTTTATAAATCGAACAATCAGAAACAAGAATTGACTGTGGTGGCCATGTTTGTTAATGGATCAAGACGACATGACCAATCGCTATAGAGGACAGCCCATAGATGCTTCCTACCAAGTTTCGGTCCATTTAGCCAGACTGTTTCAGAGGAGAAGAATTTTTTTAAATCAGCCAATCAGAAACAAGTCGCCTGTGGCAGCCATGTTTGTTAATGGATTGGGACGAAATGAGCAAACTTAATAGAGGACCTTCCATAGATCCTTCCTACCAAGTTTCAGTTCATTTGGCTAAGGGGTTTCAGAGGAGAAGATTAAAATGTGAAAAGTTAACTGACGACGGACGCCAAGTGATGGCAAAAGCTCACATTGCCTTGAGCAAGGTGAGCTAAAAATAGAGTCTATCTTCATAGCTTATGTTTTACTTTTAAAATAAATTTCTCATTTCAAACTTAGATATATCCATTACATTTTTAGCAGTGAAAGATTGTTGTTTAACATCAAGTGAGCAATTATTCAGCCATATCAGGGCGAGAAAAAGTTACATTTTTATGAGATGATGATGTCCACTTTGTATTAGACTAACAGCAGTTGGATATTCATAGTGCTAGCTATATATAGGTCACTGAAACAACAGTATTCTGGTAGACATGCCGCTCCACTTTGACACATTATTCTGATTCTGAGCCAACCAGTCTTTGATCATCTTCTTTAATGTTGTTTGCTTAGTGGAGAAACAGCAAATATTAATTAAATAGTCTTTAGTTTGATCTGACAGCAGCTCAAACACACGATCTACCATAGTCAACTCAAGCATGCTAACCATTACACCACCGATACAGTTATTAAATTTGTGCAAAGAAAATAAAACAAAATATGCTTCACTCATTTATTCTTTGTAGCATTCAATCTGTTTATCAGGATCATACACAATTCATCAAATAGAAAGATATTAAATTTATAATGATAGAAATTTACAATTTGATGATGATGACTGTTATTAAATATAAATGTTATCTGATTGAATGTACAAGCGGGATCATTGTATCCCATATTTGTTCCATATTCAACTTTGTACAGCACTGCAATAACATGGTTGCAGGTTTGGGCCCGGCCTTCAATACAACTACTCCATGAAACTACAATTCCATGTCTCTTGTTCAAAGCAATACCAACGTCATACGCTTCATTTCTTATACTCTGTGATGGTGACACGCGTGATGTCACTCCTTTTGTACCATTTAGGGATGCATAATAAATTATATCAACAAAACCAGATTGGTAGTATGAATATGCTTTCTGAGATTTGTAATGCCCGACAAAGTCCATATCCTGTTCCTTCCTTGATAGAACAAAGGAAAATATCTGACCGAGGTCTACTTTTGGCCAGTAGCTCCAAACTTCATCCTTGAATGATCTAGTGTCATCTATGTTTGCCTCTTTCAGCCTGGTGTCATATTCTGTCTGAAGTCTGCTTAGTTGTTGTTTTTCGGTAAACTTAATAGGTGTCTTGGATTCCCATGCGACGAAACATCTGGATACCAGTTGTTGTTTGCTACCAGTACATGACAATCCTCTGGCTGACAAGAAGTCTTTCAAATGGCCAAGGGTATTGGAAGCAAATTCCTCATATGCATTGTCCTCCATGAAACCTGAAAAACAAAAGTAAGGTTTACCAATATGGAAAAAGTAGCCAAATCTAGTAAATTCTATATATTTTTTTCCTGCTGAATACGGATAAAATTACATGTGTTGATTTCTTTGAATATATTACAAATGATATTTACATGTATTGCTCTAGAGATTTACGATGAAAAGAACTCTCCATAGGGTGAAAAAGATGAATATAAAAGATGTACATAAACTATGATGACCAATACACGTAATTGGGGGTTACTCCGTCTGAAAGTAGATACGGTATAGAAATGATACTCATATGCAGGGATTACTCTGTATAAAGATCCATTGTTATTATCATCATCTCTTCTTTTAATGGGTCATTGTCCCATTACTTTTGTAAATAAATGCATTAATTGACCACCCGAATTCTTTTAAATAATCAAATATAAAATTTTCCAAGGTTATCTCTGATATGAGAGGGACAAACATACATCTGTGGCTTACATGGACATTTTCTGGTTCTTTTTTTAAGACCATGAACACCACCCTTATAGAGGAAAGAGTAGAACAAGCTTGGGCTGGATTTCCCTTATCCTAAAGAAATCTCTCTTGTTCTACTAATGAGATAGCTATATTTTTTTTCTTTGGCTTACCTTGTGAATATCCTTGAATATTTCCATAACACACACACACGAATATTTTGGGCAGACGTGTGTGGGAAATTTATCAAATAATTTGGTTTGTCTCATCAGTAATTAATTTAAAACATTCCGACATATTGATATGTCAAAAATCGTGTTTCACCCACGTTATCATGAAAAACAGTGATTTGACACGCTTTCAATCGTTTTTGAGCAGAATACAAGACTTGTGTGGGAAATATTATCAAATAATTTGGTTTGTCTCATCAGTAATTAATTTAAAATATTCCGACATTTTGATATGTGAAAAATCGTGTTTCATCAACGTTATCATGAAAAACAGTGATTTGCCACGCCCCCTTTTTCAATGTTTTTTTCTATCGAAAATATTGTTCACCGGAAGTAGAGAGTGTTAAGAAGTCATATACCTTCAATACAGCATCTTCTTATGTTATTTCCATGAGCAGATAGGTCTTAAAATCGATGATTTGCTTCGTTGTCTCAATGGTTGTCAAAATTCCCGCTGCGAAATATTCCGGAAGTAAACAATGTTGGTTACCACGCAACTTGCCTCCTATCCATGATGGGGCTAATAACCTTGTAGTGACGTATTCCGACATAAACATTTTGATTATACATGTTTGTTTAGCAATTTGATTGAACTCGTTAACGTTGACATGTTAATTGTAAACATCTGGCACATCTTTAATTCTTTTTTTAGACCGGCGTGCTCAAGCGGAACAAATTTTACCTTAGAAAATTATTTAAGCGAATGTTAATACCCATGCCAATTTGTCGTAATTTGGATTGAACTGTTTACAATAATGCACAATTATGGAAGCTTTAATTAACATTGATTAAGAAGATTATAATTGACAAACAATACGATCACTGGTGATCAATTTTCTTTCATCTTTATTGAAAACGTGATTGATAATAATTTGCGATATCGTTTTTTTTTATTCCGTTTAAACAGTTCACATTCATTTTTATTAAATATCATATTCATAGAATAATAAATAAAAGTTTTGTGTATCGATATTTCTTTATTTATACATTCATTGAAACAAACAAAAATATCTAGTACATATCGAACAAAGCGTAAGCGGTAAACATGACAATCAAATATATATTTTACACATTTTCAAACATGATGGAAACACACATCTGAACCTTTATTAATAAAGCAGCTGACGTCATAGTCGATCTCTGATAAAATCACCGACCTGCCCAAGTCACTGACAAACTTTATCACATACTGTTGTACCTAGTACACCTCTCCATGCACGGGTTTTGAACTCACAACATTAGTGGTGATAGGCACTGATTCCACAGGTAGTTGTAAATCTAACTACCATACGATTACGACCAAATACAGGAATGAAAATGTAGCTTTTATATGTCACTTATTTCATGTTCGCTTGAGAGCATATACTTTCCTGTCAAACATCTTTTCAGATAATATACATGCTATTTATAATATTTTGTCTACTCCAAATCGAGATGTGGACATTTAAAATCACACACCACGCGTGTGCTTTGACAATATCATATAATATCTATTTGTGTAATCTTATGATAAACATGAATAACCATGTACATTGTAATGCATAAAAATAAAGAATGAAAAGTGAATAGCAATCCAATCGACTTTAATGTTATTACAATGATTAGAAGTTTGTGGTTTGACAGAGGAACAGTTTGTAATGTTACGGTTGTCTATCTTGTCGACTATTGCTGTTTAACGTCTTATTTTCGATTGATTGTAGAATAATATAAATATCAAAGTCTAGAAAGCACGAGTATGACAAAAATAATATTAAAAATATAATAAATACCTCGTCCTACGGTCGGATCAAAGACTAAGCATTGATATGTGTTGCTTCTCCATTAAGTACTTAATTCTAAATGGTCAAAAGTAGAAATTGCTTAGCTCCATATCATTAAATAAGAAAGTTATACAGTGATGGTCAACAATTCCACCAATATCAAAAAAACAAACAACCACATCTCCTCATATCATTGAACACAAAAAGACCATGAAACAAATGCCTTTGGAAATTCAGATGCAAACTTTGGAGAGGCACAAACATGTTGTGGGGTCAAATCGGTTAATGAAATTCCAACCTTCCACCCTGTTCTAACTCATAGTGTTTGTTCAGGGTAAAACAGATAGTATCATTCTTTTGTAAAGCAAAACGTGTACTTGTACTTGTAATGCTAACTGTGAAAAATCAATGTCGTGTTAGCGCTGTACAATAATCACTCACGCATTTTAAAACATAAATACAGTCAAGCTTGCCCTCCCAGTCAACTCTATTAAGTCATCTGTATTAAAAGGTCACACCTTTCTTGTCCTGGCATAGCAAATTTCATATGAATTGAACCTCCTTTAAGAGGTCACCTGTATTGTAAGACCACTTTTTCGTTGTCCCAAATGTGACCTCTTAATACAGGTTTTACTGCAATAGTAACGGAAGTGCGTGATGCTGACACACAATTATAACAGTAATACACACTATGAAGATGCTGATGAATCATTGTTTTGTCTGTTCTTCGATATACGGATTCTGATTACCCCTTTGGTATCTTCAAACTCTCCTTAAGACTTACAGCCGTAACTATGTTAACATTTGTAAGTATGTTACACAATATCTTCATACTTTACTAATCGAGTCGATGGTGTAATGGTTAGCGTACTCGCATCGACTGCGGTAGATCGTATGTTGGAGTCACGATCGGTTCAAATTAAATGAAAGAGGGAGGGGCGTTAAGGTGCAAAATTGGCCCCACATTATATTAAAAAATAATGTTTGACATAGAATAAAAACAATTTACTAATTTAATTGTTAGATAAACAAATTTTCAAAAAATATAACATTCCGTGAAATTGGGTGCGTTATGACGTCATAATGACATCATAATTAGACGGATAATGCTAAACATGGACTACAAACGACATATTTAATGTGCATTTTAGCTATTTTATATACCTCCACAGTCTTCCACCAACACCAAATTGAGCAGCTGTTTTGAGTATAGAGGGTTAATGGTTATATCAAAATATTTTGTTGGTGGAGGAATGTGGAGGTTGTTAAATATTAATTTATTTATATCCTCAGCCAGACCCTTAAAATCAATATTTTCACTCTTCTGATTGTATATATGAGACCATTATATACACAATCTGTACATTTCATGATTCATTTCAAGTAATGAAATTCATCAGTAAATAACTTATGTTTCTGTAAATAATTGTATTTATTTTAAATACAGTTTGTGTACATTGAAACCAAGAGAAAACCTCAGTGCATGCAATCCGGCGTCAATGCCATAAACAGAACTGGGGACTATACGTGCCATATATGGCCCCATATTTAATGAATCACTATCTTAGAAAATACTTAAAATTTGATGTATTATAGACGAGATCATACTGTTGATGTTAAAACTTGTTTCCAACAAAATCGACACGAATTTGACGTCATTGTGACGTCATGAGCGTTATTTGTTTTCTGTATTTCGTGGAATTTTGCCCGCGATATTTGGACGGGTTTCGAAGAAATTAAGCACCTCCGCAGTCGTGCACCAGAAAAATATTTTAATAGATTATTAAAAGTTAAAGTATTTTTTTGGTTTCACGAGGTGTTAAATTTCTTGAAAAACGACGGGAAAATGTTCAAATATTCCAAGCGCTTAGATGACGTTTTGATATTTGAGAAGCAATATTTGCGTAAAAAACGATGGTATGACAGTTATATACAAATGTAAGATAACAATAAAATAAACACCACTTCATCCAAAATAGTTTTTTTTTCATAAGCCCCCAATTATTGATTATATATTTTCTTCCGGGATACTGAAATAGTTATTACTACAGGGATACGGATGTAGCCGTTTAATGGTCTATCGATGCTACTTCTAAAATGAAGTAAAATAGTTTTATCCAAAAGGAGTAGATATTTTTTGGGCACAATCCAACAGATAGCTCTTACATTATGACCCAAAGGTGTTTTATGTTATACACTACATACACAAACGTTTGATCCATCATTTGTCCATTGGAGGTTAGGTGTTTAACACCACTTTCAAAAACATTTCAGTTACTACTCTTGTGGTGGAAATTGGAGTACCCAGAGAAATCCACAGACCTGTCGCAAGTCACTGACAAACTTTATAACATAATATTTTATCGAGTACACCTCGCCATGAATGGGGTTCAAATCACAACTTAAGTGGTGATAGGCAATGATTGCACAGGTAGTTGTATATTCAACTACCATACGACCACGACGGCTCAAGTTCAGTTAAGATGAAAGGTAATTGTTTTATTGATATTGATGGAATTTATGATTATCACTGTTTATAACTTTCTTTTCATATCAATCAATGAACAGAATTGGTTTGCGGAAAGTAGGTTTTGTGTTGGGGTTCATTGCACAGGCACTTGTTTCATTCAAAAAATATATGCCCCCTACTCTTCCTTACTTCAAGGTAAACATCCACCCTTTTCCCCTTCCCCACTTCGCCTCAATATTTTTCGCTTCTTTGTGATTCTTTCGCTGACCCAATTATATCGTTACATCCCGAGATATTTCTCTTTTCGACTGCCATATTTAAATATATCTACCGGGCCCACCTCAGACAAATTGGACAAGAATAGTCAGCGAATGTGGCTTATTAAAAATTGCAGTCAATGAAACGGATACAACCACTTCCGATCCGGTTTAAATTGATTTAGAAAATTAAAAAAAGGTGCTTTAAAAATCAAATGTCATTAATTTGGAGTTGAACATATTTTTATAATCTGCATTGGAACAATTATCTGTATTTTAAAGACTTACTTTACATTTGAGAGGAGATGATCATGTGGCATTGTTACACATGGCCGGTCTAGAGAATTCCGAATGCATATGAAAGATCCAGCGCAAACCGGAAGTGGTTGTATCCGTTTCATTGACTGCAATTTTTAATAAGCCACATTCGCTGACTATTCTTGTCCAATTTGTCTGAGGTGGGCCCGGTAGATATATTTAAATGTGGCAGTCGAAACGAGAAATATCTCGGGAGTGTAACGATATAATTGGGTCAGCGAAAGGATCACAAATAAGCGAAAAATATTGAGGCGAAGTGGGGAAGGGGAAAAAGGTAGATGTTTACCTTGAAGTAAGGAAGAGGAGGGGCATATATTTTTTGAATGAAACAAGTGTCTGTGGTTCATTGGATGGAATTTGCATCTCATGTGAAGTTCTGTCAATTGCAGACATAACGTTATGCATATCAGAACAATACCTTTTCTTTTCCCACCAGACTGGGATGGTTGGCCACTGAATTCACATCACATTTTCATAGATTATATAAAGTTTCCCCTTTTGCGCCCAAATTAAACTTTTAACTTCTCTCAGTTTCATTCTCTTAAATCAACCTCCAATGGACAAATGATGGATCAAAAGTTTGTGTATGTAGTGCATTGAAAATGCGTTCTGTCATGTGCATAAGTTATTGTTTGCATGATTGACAGACAATATTCATCATATCGTTTTCTAGCTTCTGAACTGTCGATCGAGACAAAAATAAAATATTCTAGACAGACAGCAAATAGCCAGTCAATGGGGTTTGCAATTAATATTTCGCATGCACAATAGCGACCCCACACCACAAGGTGTGGAAAATAGAAATATTCTTATGTGGATTAAATCCGTATTAACTGCATTACATGTAAACTGTATGATTCTGTTTGATAAAGTCCTTTAACTAGAACAGGAACAAAATGTGTTGTAATACAAGATCGTGAACGCGATGTATAAGTATTAAAGAATGTCAAGGTATATTTTAAATGAGGTTGAAAGAAGTCACCATTTGATATTAATTCGGTTGTATTTCATTTTGACGATTCTAATTACGGAAGACGATCACAACCATATTGTTTTTGATTGGATTAAAATTATAGCTGTATAATAATGTATAATATCCTATTATTATTAGAATCCTAACATGACTGCGAATTTGACATAAATAAAATAACAAATGGCTTTCTCTAAGAAAACGCCGACTTTATGTGAAAGGGACACCAGACAGCTATGAGGAACGAATTTAATACATCCCTTAGCGCGGGATGTAAAGGACACACTCCTTACACGTAAAAGACAACTTTCAGCAGATTCTGATAGCAACAGTTTATTAGGAGTGTTGTTGTTGGTTTGTCACAAGCAAAATAATATCTACTATCTCCTCTTTTTCTAGTGACAATCAAAGCAATCATACATAGACTCATGGCAGCGACACACATTTTACCTACACGATTAATCATATGGTTGTAAACTTGTTCTCAAAAAAAAACAAAAATAATTCTCACAGGGTCCTAGCTAAAATCGTTACACATTAAACATTTAGCTTCACACCATTCCCCAAAATATTTCCATATTATAAAAAAAAGCGGTATTTAAATATTGGACATTTTTTTTTATAGATTTGTGATGGTTGTCCGTAAAAATGTACTGGAATATATCATCGCATTGGTTGTCGTCAAGAATAAAGTACGGTTAAAAAAGTTTTTAAAAAAATTTCAATTATGACAAAGTTCTATTGTCCGAATAAATCTATTTATTACTTCTTTAAAATTAATACCAATATTTCGACCAGTTTTCGACAATCAATGTTAATAAGTTTCTGAATTGATGTTCCAGGGGCGCGCCCCCCTCCCCCCCCCCCCACCCCCCTAAAATTGGAAAAAATATGATTTTTTTTTTCCTCAAATCGTGATTTTTCACACAAAATACCCCAAACATTTTCGATCCTCCCTCCGCTCGGCGCAATTGTTTTAAGTCCGCCCCCCTAACTTGAAATCCTGGATCCACCCCTGATATTGAACTCAATATGTACATTATCAATGTCATAGCCAACGATGAATCCAAAATTGGTCTGTATGAGATATATCTTTTGAATGATTAAAGCTTTGTAAAGGTGACGAAAAAATGAATTACGAAAAACTACAATTTGAACGTGAAATAATGGATGTGGTACGTAGTTCTTATATTTAAAGATGACATTTTTAAATCAGATTTCATGAGATCATTCATGCAATTTCAGCATCATAATATAACCTCTGACAAATGAAGCGATCAAAATAATGAGAGATTTTATCACGTAAAACAAACCGTCGAAAACAGGAGACCGTCGAAAGTGGGTGACATTGCGACATTACTATTCGTTCACTTTAATTTCATAATACAGCTTTGGAACACGTTTTTATTCCTGAAATCAATCCACATTGCATATTAAGTCAAATTTATGCTTTGTTTATTGAGTTTTATTATGCTTTGTTTTTGTTTTTGTTTTTTTTTTAAAGATATGCATTATAATACAATGATACGTACGTTCTGTATAATGAAAAAAAATGACGTTCACTGCTTTTCATTACCTGAATTTGTCGATCCGCTGTGAGGAATTAGATACACATATTAAGTAGCTGTATTTATTTCTGAAAAGCACATATTGTGAATACATTTTGGAGAAAATTTTATCGACATCTGAGGTGGGGCTGTTTTGGCCCTTATAGCTCCCTGTCCTTTGTATTTACATCAACGTGTGTATTTTCAATTCTAGAAACTGTGGCCCATTCAAACACAATCCTGACATGAAAAACGAAGGTGCAGATAACAGCAATACAAACCAACCAAATCATGGACCAAGCCGTCACCATGGTGAAATTGGCATGAGTACAGAATTATAACATGTCAGAGGGACAATTAACAACGATGAATATGCCGTGATAAATAGAAACATTCTACAACATCAACATCATCCACCAACAACTACCGTCATCAACAGAGAGATAGTGTATATTACATCTACACCAGAATATGACAGACTTAACCATTCTGATAAAAGCACACTACCATTAGATAATGGGGTTTATGATAGAAACACCCAGAATTACACCGGTTATAATACTGTTATGTTCAATGTACGTCAGCCAGAGGATGTGGTGGAAGAAGGATATGATCATGTCCCCATGGACGAATATTTTCAGGATAATTCTGACTATGTTTGATATTTAATTGACTGACACTTTTATTTTATTAAATTGAATGAAAGAGATATATGATTTTATAGTTTTGAAGTCTTATTTTATCAGTGGGTTGAAGTGGCGATCGAATGGTACGTGAATTTGCAATAATTTAAGACACCAATGCATTGATTGATTGATTGATTGATTGATTGATTGATTGATTGATTGATTGATTGATTGATTGATTGATTGATTGATTGATTGATTGATTGATTGATTGATTGATTGATTGATTGATTGATTGATTGATTGATTGATTGGTTGGTTGATTGATTGATTGATTGATTGATTGATTGATTGATTGATTGATTGATTGATTGATTGATTGATTGATTGATTGATTGATTGATTGATTGATTGATTGATTGATTGATTGATTGATTGATTGATTGATTGATTGATTGATTGATTGATTGATTGATTGATTGATTGATTGATTGATTGATTGATTGATTGATAACGCGAATTTTAGCAGTATTTCAGCTATATCGTGGTGTGAACAAATTTTATATATTAAAAACATAGAAGACGTAGTGAGGTGTACTCGATACAACGTTGTGTAATATATATTGTCAGCTACGAATTGAATGTCGATATTTTTCACTGGGTACTCCCGAGTTCACCCATTAAAATGGAATCGAATGCCATGATATCACTGAAAAATATTTGAAATTGGCTACATCAAGCCGCCATTACACAAGCTAACACAGTAAGACCTATGTTGCGTATATATTATCCATTTTATTAAAATTTCGAATTTATTCTTTTACCTTTGAAAATGACCTGTCCGTATAATATTTTTCAAAAAAGACATTACACAAGTTTACGTGCATTGAAATGCATTTTGTATATATACATGCGTCAAATTTAAAATGGTAATTTAATTCCAAGCTTCAGTGGTCAAGAAAAGTTTAAAGATACCCAAGTGGTAATCAGAAACCGTAAGTAGAAGAAGGACAGACAATGCAATGACTAGAAGTAAAAGGACACAAGGACAAACAATGATACAAAACACTAAGCAGAAAACTAGAGATTGAGTAACAGGAACCCTACTAAAAAAACGTTAGCAGCAACACTCTATCAAGCAAATCACGATAGGAAGCACACGCTCTGCTATATCTGATCAACTAAGAGATATATACTCCATATACAGGTGCTGCTAGAATGCTGTTACATAAAGATGGAAAGTTCACAATGGGAAAAGTGAAACCACTAAAGAAGTGGTAAAATTTTGTTTTTAACCGGACCTCACTATCTATTTCGAGGTGAAGGACAAGATATGAAGCAGGCCTTGTTGCATCTGTGGTATCCTTTATTTCAAGCTCTACCGTAAAGATGTGAACAACAACAGTTGTCGGAAAATATCAACCCCTTGTTGGAAAAGTATTGTCAGTTACACACAGAGGACGACGAAAGATGGTATTTTGGCAATCAGAATTTGGTTCAAAATTGACTATTGTTTCACTATTATATCTTACGATGACCTTGCATACTATTTAATATATATATATAATGGTTGAAGACATCGCCTCTCTTTAATATAATTTTATTATATATCTGACACCTTCTATCTCACGACAATGAACTGTAAAATGCATACTATGCTGTTCGTCATGTCGTATGTGAGAGTTGTCATTTTAGTCGCATGTGGAAAGCTCTTGCATGACCGCATCATTTCACTAAGAGAAGAGATGTTCGATCGTAAAACTAATTTAACCTGGCCACTTTTCAATAAAGTAACTATCAACCAAGAAAAGTGAACGGTTGTATAGTTCTGTGTTAGGGGTATACATTTGACCTCTTTTTACGATTTTTTAATTGGATTTTGGAACTGTTCTGACAGTATGGGATTTTGTTGATTTTGCTATTTGCTTAAATATTACATAATACAACAGAACAGACAAAAACAATTGAGACGACCAACCAAATAAATGTCCTTTATAAATATTCAACGCAACATCCAGTAAAAATGAAAAAAAAAGGAATGGTTTTACAATAATTCATTTCTCCAATAAGGAATTTGGAAGCTTCTTGGTAACACAACGGGTGCTACTAGTAGAGCAGAAACTGCACACCCTTCCGGAGAGCCTGCATTCACCCCTGGTTTAAGTGAGGTTCGTGTTGCTCGATCTTTTGTTTTCTGTGAAGTGTTTTGTAGATTATTGTTTGTCCTTTGGATTCTGATTACCCCTTTGGTATCTTTCAACTGTTCTTGGTAAGATTAAATATATGTCATCAAAATGATCTATTTTTATATCTGATCTCATTTGTTGTTTATATTTCTTAGCTTACTTACTCCAATAGACTTTTAGATTTATAAAGCTAACATGAAATTCATCTTTTCTTCACCAACATGTATTTTAAGGTGATATGATACAGTTTCAGCAGCGCAGGTGATACACTCTCCTGTATTTGACCTTTGTCAAGGTCACGTGAAAACAGATACCTTGCTACAAAAAGACTTAAATAGCTTACGCCTCAAAAAATACAAACGATTTAATTTTATATAAATATTCATTTACCTGAGAGAAAGACTTCCGGTTTCATATAACAAATATGTTTTTCATATAAGGAGACACGGAGATGATGGAAGGGGGTGTCTTATTAACGATCTCTGTGTTATTATTGGCTCATTTGATTATTGGTAAGTGTGGTTCTTTCTATTTTGAGTATGTAAGTAAGTTTGAACAAAGATTGTTCGTTTTCTGCAGTAGGACTACCCACATCGGTGGTGTCATGGTTAGGGTCTCGACTCGAGTGTGAAACATGTAAGATCGTGGGTTCAAAAGAGTATGACATTGGTAATTGTTGCTTCTCAGCTAAACAGGCAGCAGTACGGAGTAAGAGTAAAGCCCGTGTTAAATACTTAACAGATAACACTTATTTTGTTTTCGTAACAGACACGGACGCGACATGATGGAAGGAGGTGATTTGCTAACGATCATTGTGGATCATTAGTATTGGGGCATTTGATTATGAGTTAGTAGGGTTTTATTTTGAGGATATATTACAGAATTTGTAACAAAGAAAAGGTTGAAGATAACAAAGGGGTAACCAGAATCAGTAAATCGAAAAAGACCAGACAATACAATTGTCAAACGAAAAGGGACAAAAGGACAAACAATGATCTGTAAAACATTACACAGAAGATTAAAAGAATCAAAATCCAACTAAGCGTGATGATCTAGTACAAAACATCATCACCGAAGATAACTTGTTCTGGCCATAATACAGCTAAAGAACAACTGCTGATTTTAATCAGTCGCTCATATACAATAGCAACAAGGGCGTAGTAATATAAACCCCAAATGTGTTTATTTTATGAAAACTGTCTTCTTTGGAGAAGCACACCTTTGTACCATTTTCTTCGAAACAAATATGCATATGGTTTTTGAAGAATATCTGTCAATTGTGAATTGGATATTATAGTAGGTCAAAGAGTAGAAATGTCAAATAAACAAGTTGATTATAATTGCAAACACGGAAGTGATTTGTTTAAAGATTAGAAGTAATGATCTAAATTTAACTCTGTTGGTCACGACAATATTTTTGGAGATCACCTGGTGACACCACTAAATCTTTTCTGTGTATTCTTTCTGTGTGGATAATTATTTGCCTTTTTGTCAAATTTCTTTTCATCATTGTGTAGTTTTCTTTCTGTTGATCATAGTTTTTTTGTTGTACTTTTTCTTTGTGTTAATGTGTAGTTTTCTTTTTGTTGATCATAGCTTTTTTGTTGTACTTTTTCTTTGTGTCATTGTGTAGTGTTTAGTGTTTATTAAAGCATAAACAGTGATGGTTAACAATTCATTAAAAGTCACTACATAATTCATATGGTGTTGGAAATCCATGTCCTGTCTTGGGACAGACAAGTGTGGCAGGGTTAAATAAACTGGTTAATAGGATCTCCAACAGATATAAACAAACAATATAAACCTGCACAGATTCGCTACCACTTAAACAGTCTACATACTATCATAACAATAAATGCCAGCATGAACATGTTGTGGTATTTTCCAGCTGTTATATGTATTTTAATATAATTTTGGTATCCATGATAGTGAGGGAAGATCAAAGTCTTCTTCGTCACTTATATTGATCCAGAAAGAACTAAGGACACTTATGTAATGTTCCATTTATTGTCATTGAGAGTGATATAGGACGGCAGAACTAATAATAAGATGGTGGATCACTTTATTTCCTTTTTGCTCCACTTGTTGTGTTATGACAATAAAGACAATACTTTTTACTAGCGGCACCAGAGCGAATTAGACAGTAGTAGACCACGTGCTTGTTGTGTAATGTCAATAAGGATAAAGCTGTGATGCTGACTTTTAACGCGTTCATGAAAACATGCGCATGTAAAGATACAAGGATCAACTAACAGTTAATAAGTAAAATGAAAAACCAAAATTACGGCACTTCCGAAGCAGTTCCAAAATGTAAGAGATAAATCGTAGAAACAGGCTACAAATCAATACCCTAACATACAAATACATGATCTCCCACTTTCCTGTCTTTGTTCAGATACTTCTATAAAAGGTGGCAGAGTTATGCTAGTTCTAGTTCTAGTTTACATTAAGCTTTGTCTCCTCATATTCCAGGAAAATCAACAATTCTACCACAATTGCATGTTAACTCAAGCGGAGTATCATGGGAATCTGCTGCAAATGAATGTGGACACTATGGACTGGAGAATGATCAACATATTTTACGCAATATACATGAATTAGAAGGGAAGACATTTTGGATAGGAGAAAAAGTGTATCACGTAACATTGCCTTGGATGGAAATATCAGGTAGATATTTAGACAAAGATCTAACTACGTTTAAGCTTGTACCAATGTATTAACTATATGTGTGTTTCCTTCTAGAGGAGGCCGTCATGAATTTGAATCCCGAGCTGTCGATGTGTACTCAATACAACATTATGCGATAAACTTTGTTAGTAACTTGCAGGTCGCCGATTTTCTCCGGGTACTCTGGTTTCATCCACCAATAAAACTGACCGCCAGGATATAGCTGAAATATTGTTGACAGTGGCGTTAAATACCATAATCATATAATTTATGATACACTTTATTGCTTCTATCCGTCAGCTGTCATTTATTTGAATATATGACATAAAAACGAAGATATCTAATTTAGATATATTTATTATTGAAAATAATAGTTCCTAAATATTCAGTTATTATTAAAATTAAGGTTCTCCTCGCTCAGGTATGTGTGACTTTAGGAGAGGCACTTCAATGCAAACTCGATCGTGTAAGTGTTTTAATATTCGAGTCAAATGCTGATCCTCACATGTAACTGGATGAGCAGAATTGTTGTAATCTTGAAATTTATACATATTTGTCCTTCGTGACATATGAGGAGCCACATGTTTAAAGCTTTAGCCTTCAATTTAATGTTAGATAGTCTACAAAACCATCGGATTACATCGTATATCAGATTTAATATGAAAACTCATATACCCCACAAGTACCTATCAGCGGTTGTGTGCAAGGAAAAGCAAAGTCGCGCCTCCAAAAGTTGTCAAGCGTACCTCTGGCTCTCACTTATTTACGCCTAATTACAAACTTGATCAAAGGTTTTCATCTTGTTAGCAATATAGGCCATATGCATATCATTTCAAATTGTTTTTATATCGTTCCATGTAAGGATGTTTTGCTGTAAACAACATATCGTCTACATATCAGAACACATCACTAGGACAGTGTCAACGACAGTGTATGGTATCTACATATTTTGGCTACAAGGTATTTATACATGGGAGTCCTTCGCGAGCACCTGGGTTCACCCCCGATTTTTTGGTGGGTCTGTTTAGATTTCTGTGGTGTGTTTTTGCTTTGTTTGTCTTTGGTCTGTGTGTTGTGTGTCCAATGTTACCAGTTTTTTCTGGATTGTCCCTTCGGTTTTCTCTACCGTTTATTTACTACCTAAATTCTTTCATGTGTCTTATGTGCCCAATGTTGCCAGTTTCTCTGGATAGTTCATTCTTGATTTCCCCTTCGGTGTTCTCTAACTTTCATTAAGAGTAGAAATAACATTCATTGTATCAATTAACAGCTTTGCCTATACCTATAGTCTTAATGAGGTATATATATATATATTATGTTGTCGTCGAATATCAGTTGATTTTCTATATGGGTGAATACAATACTTGCAGAGCAATTTTCGCTTGTTATCCACGTTAATAGCAACATGTGTGTGTCATTATAGCATATTATCGACGTTTTTATTAATATTAGTGTGCATTTATGCTGATTTTTAGCAAATTGATATATATCAGAACGAAGCATGACTTTACATGTGGTTAAGTTGAAGTCATCATTTCAAAAGTTTTACGGTCGCCACCATGATTTGTTTTATCAAATGACCATGGCTATGTAATCACAATCCGGTCCTTTCCTCATCAACTGGTTTGCCAAAGGAGTAGCATCACAGATGCCACATGTTGAACAGGAACTGCTTACCTTTCCGGATCACCTGTGTTTACCCTCCCCGGTTTTAGTAGGGTTCGTGTTGTTTGATCTTTAGTTTTCTGTGAAATATTTTGTAAATCGTTGTTTGTCCTTTTGTCTCTTTTCTTTTGGCCATTGTGTTTTCTGTCCGAATTACGGGTTTTAATTACCCCTTTGGCATCTTCAAACTTATCTTGCGATCCACCAAATATCCAAATGAAAGGGATCTACAAACCACTACACAGAAAACTGGGCTAAAATCCGAGTGGATTCCGTTTTACGGAAGAGTGGGAGCTCAGACTTCACATGTGTACCGTACTTTCCTTCTCCCTACTGAATACTAGATTACAAGAGTTAATCTTGTCTCCTGTTTTATCATGTTTATATAATTGTATTTGTTTTAAGGATACTAATCATTTTGTGGGAAAAAGCTTGAAATTAGAAGCTATATTGATTTTGTATGTTGTATATAAATTAACGCTGTCATGCTATATACTTTAAGGAGGAAACTCGGGAATGTGTTTGTCTTAGAGAGAGAGGTCACAACCGCAGTTTTGATAACTGTATCAACAGGAATATGGGTAGTAGTTTCTTCGTTTATACAAGTAAGTTAGTACAATTTTAAGGAGCATAGCGACATATTAAATCAATGTTGGGTACGAAAAGGTCAAAATAAGAAGCTGGCTAATGACGATTTAAAAAATAATTAACTATAATATTTGATGTTGAAATGCAACATCAACTGTAAATACACGTTAAAGAATATTGAAGGAGCACATACAGATGGACAATCCTGAAAGACTGGCAACATTGGGCAAAGACATATGTTGCCTACTTGAACGTTATTATTGTCATTTTGTGCTAAAATAATTTTACTGTCTATCTTCTGGGTATAGGAATATCAAAACACGGTTTATATGTGCAAAGTTTTCTTTTCCATACATTTTCTATAGTTTTGCGGTGTCTGCCATCTTCGCATATTTTTGGGCTATAAAATATAACTGAAATATTCTTGAACATGGCGTTAAATCCATAATCCATAAAACCTTAAATAGTCTATCATTTTGTACAAATGGTAAATCAGTAATATTTATTAGAACTAAAATCAAATGTAGTACAAGTATTATGTCTTGTCTATGTAATGAAAACGTCGATATCTATTTTAGTACACACGACGGGTTTTTTTTAATAACCTTCACCACGCATGCTCATAATCAAATATAGAAAATCACATAATGTAATATATGTTATTAGATTTCAGTGATAGCAGTTTTGGTTCTGATCCTGCTGATGGTAAAAACTGTATGACGTCAAGCTGTACATATGGAGGCCATGTTAATTTCGTGAAAGCATACTGTAATACCACTGACAGTTCTGTAAAGGGTGTGTGTGGTAAATATGGATTTATTGATTTATTGATTGTATTAATAATGAGACATATATACCAAGCATAGTGTTATTCATTAGAAGATTCCACAACTTGTTTTAATAGACACATGTATATCAAATTTAGTGCGCACGACGCATTTCTGGAATAACCTTCGTCAGGTACGCTCAAAGTCGAAAGGTTGGAAAGACAAATTATTGAGAGGTGTTTGGGAGCAATAAAACCAGGATATCCAAAATAAGCATGGGATTTTTTTCAGCCAGTATTGTTATAAATACTGTTATAGTGACAGCCGAAACTTTGGAGCCGTAATGAAAGCGGGAGGTTTGACGCTCTAAAATCTGATTCAACCCACCATTTCTTTAGAAATGCCTGTACCAAGTCAGGGTCATTACGGTTTTCATAGTTTTCCGTTTGTTGACTGATTTTGTCTATTTATATACTGATGAGTTTTGACTTTCCCTTTGTAAGATTGTTCGGAGTTCGGTAATTTTGTTATTACCCTTATGTTTTCATCGATGTAATGGTTTTATGACTCTTATGCAGTGAAGTAAACGGGAAATTAAGGAGAAAAAAATTCAAAGATATAAACAAATAAAATATAAATCATAATATAGTAAAAGCTCGTTGTATGTAAGTCGGAGGGAACGACTATTTAAGATACATTTATGAAAAGTTTTGACGATACTAAGGAGGTAACGATAAACCATAAATCAAAGAAGGACATAATACAATAATCCCCCCCCCCCCCCAGTTTTCGAGTTATCGGAGCATATTAAACTTATAATCACAATAAACTTAAGTAGTAAAAAAAACAAAAAGCAAAAAATAACGCACTGTACAAATTCCAAAATCCAATCGGAACATCGTATTAACAGAGGAGGCAAAATTGATACCCCAAACAAACATTCATGACCGCTAATTCACCTAGCTTAGTACAAGCACTTAGTAAAAAGTGGTGGAGATAAACTGGTTTTATGGACTCAATTGAAGTCTATCAAAGACGGAATAAACGACTTTAAGCACGGATGTATTTATTCTTCTTGTTCATGTTATAAAACATACCACAAAATTAGTCGAATGACTCTTTTTTTTTATTATTATTATTAAATTCCAAAATCAAGAACTTCTTGTTTAGATTATAATTTATTTTGTGCTTGCGGAAACTATGTTAATTATAATGCATTTATATGTTCAAGCAGGTTTCATTTGTAGTTTTTTATACCAAGATACATCTGTTTACTTACAGAAGACGGAAGTGAAGCCGGAATGTCCATTTGGGGTCAAACAAAATTTGAAATAATGAAACGTTGCCGTAATAAAAAGAAACTACTACCATCTTCAACATATTGTTCAAAAAATATTAATCATGTTTGGACAAATGTGTTTCGTTTTGATGAAGATCTTGAAATTAAAACAGGTAAATGATAGCATCGAATAATATAAGGCAACACATTCATACAGGACTGAAATCATATACTCACTCCAATTGTTGAGTTTGACAAATTGAGACGAAACTGAGTTATAATCCTTTTAACTCATTAGTACGATATAAGTCTATGGATTTAAGGAACAAAATCATGTGTTTATATCGTTGATCTTAATAACTTAACATTTATTTGTCAGGTTTCGTAATGTCTTTTTGTTAAAGGACACCTTGTATTCCTACATGTAATATGAGACACGATCTGTAGGTCTCTTCTCGTCCCTGTTTTGTATTCATAGCAGCAGTAATATATGCTCTGAATAGCAGCATTAATGCACTATACACATCCTTATGTTTGGGATAATGGATGTTAGATTGTTCACGAGTTTTATAAAAATGTAAACAATTTTAGCTGTTTGTTGCTTACATTGTCTGAATGGGTTATGGGTATGGTGTTTAGTGCCACTTTTAACAATATTTCAGTTATATCGTGGCGGTCCGTTTTATTAGTAGAGGAAACCGGAGAAACCACCGACCCGTCGCAGCTCACTTACAAACTTTATCACATGATGTTGTATCGAGTACACCTCACCATGAGCGATATTCGAATTCACAACGTTAGTGGTGATGAGCACTGATTGCACAGTTAGTTGTAAATCCAACTGCCATACGATCACGACCACAACGGGCCCTTGTGTGAATGATATTAGCATTAAAAAAAGTAAAAAAGGTAGACTTGCTACAAGTCCCTTTTGTTAATGATAATCTCATTTAAGAATGTATGAAAGTACAGACCTTGACTAATCACTTATCCTTACTAACAACATTTCTTTACTGATTACATGTGAATAGTGAATATAAGAATTCATCCTTCATAGTAACAGTGTTTTTAAAGGGAATTTTGATAAGAAAGAAACTTGTAGCAATTTTATACTAGTCAACAAAAGAAACGATACGGCAATATCAACACAATTTCTCAACATCATTATCAGAACATATCATGGACAGACAGAAATTATCATGCAATATGGAGGTTTGCGGGGTTCAGTAACGTGTGTGACCACCTCTTGCAGCAACGACAGTTTCGCATTTCCGACGCATAGAACCAATCAATTATTGGATAAAGGCTTGTGGGATGTTGTTCCACTCGTGCATAAGTGCCTCACGCAGCTCATGTAGTGTTTCCGGTGGATGTCGACCGTGGCGAACACGTTAATCCCATAAATGTTCAATTGATGACAGATCCGGTGATAATGCCGGCCAAGAAAGAACACGGATGTGATTTTGGTTCAGAGAGACTTGACAAACACGAGCCACGTGACATCTTGCATTGTCATGTCGAAAGACGTCATCAGAGTTTCGCTGTTGCAGAAAGGGTAGAACGATAGGATCAAGAATTTCGTCTCTGTATTTTACGGTATTCAATGTTCCTTGAAACATTTTGAGATGAGTGCGACCATCATGACAAATTCCAGCCCACATCATAACACTTCCGCCTCCAAAACGGTCGGACTCGTGCACACACTGGTCCGTAAAACGTTCCCCACGATTGCGGTACACACGATAACGTCCATCGCTAAAATAAAGTGAAAATCGGGATTCATCGCTAAAAAAGGTGTGTTGCCGTGTCATCGACGTTCTTGTGAAAATTAAAATTTTCAGAATAGCAAATTGTTTACTTTTGTTGACAGTACAATTAATAAACTCGATCATGGGACGGAACATTGACTTTCCAGAATTGTTCTGTTACAGAACATGATGTTATTGTTTGTTTTGTGAGGATAAACGCGTTTCACGCAAACATTGACGTAAGTGATTATTATTTTTAATTGTTTTGGTTTTAACATAAAAATATATTTCAACAAAATATGTGTATCGTTTCTTTTGTTGACTAGTTTATATATATGACCATTTGCTTCAGCAACTGTATCAATAATGTAAAACGGTTCTTTAAAGATGACGCAGGAGACTACACACCTATTGGATGTGTAGCTGCCACACTGAACAATAGTGTGTTATATAAAACACACATATCCTGTAATGAGACTGTGAAATATTTTGTTTGTAAACTAAGTGAGTACTTTTTTATAGATTTTACCAATTGTAGACTTTGTACCGCTTTTGATATTTTCAGTAATATCGTTTAGAATATGTAATATTGCAAAGGCTACAAAAATCAAAGCAAAACAGAGATATGAATAAAACAGAAATAAATACAAAAAAACATGATAAATAGAAACCAAAGCTAGACAAAGCATATACACTCATGAAGTAAACAAAGAAATGCTGAGACTTTTAAATTATTTGTCTTTCCAACATTTCGATATTGAGCATACCTGACAAAGTTTATTGCATAAACGCGTCATGCGCACTAATTTTCATGTTTACGTTTTTATTATTGTTATTTGTTAGCTCTGTTTCTGGATGAAATATTGCACTCGAGTCAGATGTTTTCGTTTCCAAATTAAATCTTAAAAGGGTGTTCAACCGATGACAGGAGTCAGGAAATAGTGATTGATTGTTGTTTAATTTCAAGCTATAACAAAGGGATAACCAGACGCCGTAAATCGAAGGACAGACAATACAATGACCAAAAGCAAAAGGACAAATGGACAAAGAAGGGTTTGAAGATACCAAAGGGATAATCGAAATCCGTATATCGAAAAAGGACAGACAATATGGCCAAAAGATAAAGGGCAAGCAATGATCTGTAAAAGACTATGAGTACACATAAGACTAAAGACCGAGCAACACGAACCCCACACAATCCAGCTATTTTCACGACAAACTTACAAACAGAAACTCTGATAGATAAAATGTGGCTGTGTGATGCACCTTATGTGTAGAAATTTAGTAATGGATAGAATTGGAAATTTGTGCTTTCTAACAGCTAATAAACGATAACTCCTCAACATTTTACTCATAATTGATGTTGTGTCATGCAAAGAGAGTGCATTTTCAACAATATCACGGTGTGAACAGTGAGCATGTAGTTGCTGTCTATCACAAAGTGAGCCCAATATGAGCTATATCATTGTGTGAACAAGTATAATACTGATACCTGCTTTGTACTAAAAGAAAAGCACGTAGATTCTATAGTGCCCGATAGCAATAGCAAAGGTCCACAGCTACACTCAGACACATCATGACACATATCACACCAGTATTTACTCTTATTTTGTAATACATTCATGCGTTATTAGAAAATTGTAATGACAAATCAATATTTGTATTCAAACAAAAGTTCATTCATAAGTTTGAAATAGTATACATTTGTATATGTCATTTATTTCGGTAATTGAATACACTTTTATTGATTAATGGCAATTTGTATCATACCAGCATATACACTTTTAAAACAAAATATCGGTTTCATCTTGTCTTACCCAACCAAACCTTCCATTGAAATAAAATAAAATATATTTAGCCCATCATAAATTGGAAGCAGCGGAAAAATGGACATCGTAATATGTCGAATATAACATTTTAGACAACACTATTGAAATGAAATAGTCACTTGTTAATTTATGCGAGATTTGTTGATTAACTCCTTACAATCAATGGCGTCAAGGAAGAATAATTCCCTGATACAGTTATCATTATGAAGTATGAAATTAATTATTCTCCAACCTGGATAATTGCTGAATTTGTATTTTGTCATTGTACATGTATTACTGGTATGTTAAAATTTCTGATGATCAAATACAATGAAAAAGAAAAATATATCACATTGTCGGTACAGTTCTAAACTCTAATTGAAAAATCGTAGAGAGGCAACATCGACACCACTTACACACATCCACATGACTGCTCACTTTCCTGGCTCGATTCAAAAACTTTAGTGAAAACTGGCAGTGTTAAACTAGTATTATTGGCAAAAATGACAAATTTATTGTATGTTTACTTCCGAATAATTACAGCAAAAGAAAAGAACACAACTGAAAGACATTTTAACGTAAAGTCAACAACAAAGAAAAATAAAACACATCCGAGCCAATCAATCATTTTCTCCTTAATGCTGCGTGCTAAGCGGAGAAGTAACATATACCAATTTGATAGTCTTTGGTTTTTGACACGATCGGCACTCGAGGTGAGCACACTAACCATTACACCGTCGATGCGGATATATTGTGGATATGCTAATCATAGTAAATGCAGATATGATAAAATTGTAACGTTAGACATTCAGTTTTGTGCTTAATTTGATAATTTTAAAGAAGTAAAATAATTCTTAAATTGTAGAACTGTAGAATGTTTAAATGTATGTAATGAATTTTAAAAGTTAGTACATATTATTTAGCATCACAATTATGTTAAATTATACTTTAGGTAGAAACCGAAAAAGAACAAAAAACCCGAAATTTGAATTAAATGTAGTAAGTAGTTGAAGACCGATTTAGTTTTTATATAGTTCTCAATCTAAGGCCTTGATGTAAGATATAATGTCTTCCTTAATCAGACTTGCTCTGTTTTTACAAATTTAGGACATAGTGTAGAGACGACATCAATACAAAATTCAGAAAGTGGAACTATGGGATCTGACCAAATGATGGCCACTAAGACGTTACCAATCGGTGTGTATGTAAACTTTAGAAGTGTGTGTGTGTGTGTGTGTGTGTGTGTGTGTGTGTGTGTGTGTGTGTGTGTGTGTGCGTGGAAATATTTGATTGCCTTCCTGCTATATAACCTAACACACCAATAACATTAATTATATTTATTTGGATATTTATCAAGAAAAAGAAATAATATAAAAATGAAATAAAATAATACATGCAAAAAGGTAATTTTGAAGATATCAAAGGAGTTATCGGAAGTCGTAAATCGAAGGACAGACGATACAATGACCAAATACAACAGATTTCTTCGAAATATTCTACAACTACAGAGAACAATATAAATTGTATTCCAATGACAAATGATACCTAGCCTTGTTATAATTGAAATAATTTTTTATGAACGGTTTGAAATGAAATGTTTAATAATAGTGTTCTTAGTACTAAACACTTTTATGTGTTGACTAGAACTGTGGTTTACCGGAAACAAAACATTGTCCATGTTCTCAATTGGCCTATATGCCGTGCATATTTGTTACCGAATGGAGTAGATAGGAGGGCCTATAAACTGAAGGATCACAACAACATGGTATGGTTAGAGAGAACCGAAAGAGCAATTAAGAATAGAAAAACCACAGACACAGTCAACATTGGGCACAAGACGAATATATAATGATCATTTCGTGCATTACATTACGGTATCTTTTAATGATAATTAAATCATTTTACTAAGAGGGAGTGTTGGGTCCTTATAAATGTTTGTTACAACATCAATTTAACATAAACACAGATGCACTGAGGAGCTAATTACTAGGCATACTTGAACTAATATTCTAGTAAATCATGATTGAGGAAAGAACCGCATTGCGATTACCACATAGTATTGGTCATTTATGACAGAGATTGGCCTATTCCGTAACGGCCATGGTGGCGACCATAAAACTTTCGAAGTAATTTTGCTTAACGATATAAAAACGTAGATATCTAATTTAGTGGTCACGACGTACGCTCGTGTACGTTCATAGTCAGTGATTGGAAAGTCACACAATTCAAACTATTTGGGGTAAAGTAAACCAAAGGTCCTAAACAGGATATAAAAACAAATGATAAAGATAGCTGTGTCTTAAGGTGATTGACCTTAGTTTTATTTAATTATTTAATTAGGGGCAACACACTAGTTTAACCCTGCCACTTTTAGTAGAAGTGCCTGTACCAAACCAGACAAGTGAACGGTCATGTATTTGTGTGTTTTGAGGTATCGATTTTGCATCTTTCTACGATTTTTCTATTTGCTCTTAGAACTGACAGTGTAGTATTAATTGTTATGTATTTTCTCTTAACATCTTTTAGGAGCAATAACTAAATATTAAATGTCATAACCGTTACTTTGAACACAATTGGAATCTTTAATGATAATTATTGTTGATTTTATTAATCATTTTCTAGGAGCAATAGCTGGAGGAATTGTTGGGTTTTTAGTTGTTGTATCGCTGACTGTGATCTCACTTATAATATGTAGAAGAAGGTAGGAATATTACACATGTGAAAAGTAAAAACAGTGGTGTTAAACACAACCCCATAGAAAACCTACATGGAATGAGAGTACCAACAATAACGTAGTTATACTGCATTAACTGATATATACATATCCAAATGAATAAAATAATATCCAATGTAGCAGTAACACAATCTTAACGGAGAACGCAATTTATCTGTAAAACCACAATAAACATGATATAATACAAAGCCGTTCTACAAATAGATTAAACTATGACATTTTCGCAAGGTATATACAGCAAAAAACAATACACTCATTTGACAAGATGTAAATTAGGATAATTTAGAGAGTGATTGTTGTTTTACGTCAAATTAGCAATTGGTCATCTATAGTATGGTCATCTATAGTATGTCATCTATAGTATGGTCATCTATAGTATGGTCATCTATAGTATGTCATCTATATATATCTATATGTATATATATCTATAGTATGGTCATCTATAGTATGGTCATCTATAGTATGTCATCTATATATATCTATATGTCATCTATATATATCTATAGTATGTCATCTATAGTATGGTCATCTATAGTATGGTCATCTATAGTATGGCCAAAACATGAAATATGATAATAACTGCTTTGCATGCGCTAAGCTAACAATTCGCATTTCTAGTTCACTGAAATAACAGTCCGAATGCAGATTTTCTTTAAACCAACCACCATCTAGCTATGCGCTTTTACCGTAGACACAACCATTATTCATAATAGTGTTTTGATTGACCCGACGGGGGAATTACTCAAGATGTCCCCCATTCATTGTGAGAACTCTAACCGTTACCATTGTTTTTACATAAAAAAAATTCAATTTCCTTTACATGACAAAATATATTTTTTCTATATTCTTTAATATTTACTTTGCATAGCGTTTTAGAATCGTTTTTATTATAAGAGTTTATATCATTCTTTGGAATTTGTTTTGTATAACGTATTCCAATTATATTTTGTAGACAAGTTTGCATGTTCCAACTTAAAAAGAACCCTTCAAACATGTCGTATACATACGCTGATATTTCTAATACAACAAGCAGCAGTCTCAAGCGTTCAACGGATGCAGATGTTAACGGAAGTAACACTGTCAATAATGAGATCTATTCTGGAAATTTCCATGCTGATTTAGTATATAGTAAGGAGGAGGCACATCAAAACAGTAATACCATTGACACGGAATCTTCCCTTGACCTTGACTGTTATGACCATTTGAATGCACGTAATAAACGGGAAACCATGTTAAACGAAAATTTGTATAGCAGCAATGTCGGGTTTAGAAGTAATACTGACCCTACATACGATTATTCAACCATGGGTACTACCCAAAAGAAAGACGTTAACAGTATTTATGACCACACCTTGGAGAGCATGAACAGCAACAATGTCTGTTTTAGAAATAACACTGACCCTACATATGATGATTCAACCATGTGTACTATCCAAGGGAAAGACAGTAACAATATTTATGACCACACCTTAGAACACATGGACTCCACATGCTCCAATATAGATGATGTCTATGCAGTTTCCAGCAAATTGAAACCGGCAAAGTGACATGTCAAATCAAAAGTGAATAAAATATGTTATTCTTTAGAGTGACATGTAAAGACTAAATGTTGATCAAATACGTTGTTATGCAGTTAAAATAGGTAGAATGAAATAAAGAATTGATGTTATGGTATTATTAAGTGTGTTAATCCTCACTTCGATGTCTTTTCCCGCATTTGTTCATAGAGGTACACTTGTCGTAGTTGTGTTATTTGTCTTTTTAGTTTACTGTGTTGTGTTTTTATTTGTTTATCTTCGTTCTGTGTCTTCTGCATTTAATAATGTAATACTTGTACATATTTTTGTTGTTATTTACAGAAAGTATGATAATATAATAAAGAATAATTTTACTTTGTTTTTCATTTAAAATTAATATTATTACTTTGGACTTGGAGTACATTGATATCTCCCCCAGTTCAACACTAATTAAACAGTACCAAGTCTGTTTATGCAACACCAGTCATGTTTATATACTAATTAACCTATTTGACCTACGCCAACATTTTTTCTTACATTGTTATATCCATTTGATTAAATGTTCGCATATGTTGAATGAACCGTTTATATTATCATCAAGAATTGATTGATCAATAGTTTCAACTGATAGAAAGACATATTTGTTTTCACACCCGTTTGAACTGTATTACTATATCAAGGATCTGTGCGTTTGAAGATACCAAAGGGGTAATCAGAATCCGTATATCGAAGAAGAACATACAACACAATGGCCAAATGAAAAAGTACAAAAGGACAAACAACGATCTAAAAAAACATACACATAAAACTAGAGATCGAATAACACGAACCCCACTTAAAACCGAGATGAACGCAGGTGCTCAGGAAAGGTGGGCCGTTGTTGCTCCATTAGTGGCACCCATTGTCGTGTTAATCTAGTCACAAACCGGTGATAAGTCATGAATGAGGAAAGGACAGGGAAGTGTTTACGACAAGCGGAACATATCCGTGGTCATTTGTGACACAGATATTCCATAACGGTCAATCATGGCAGGGTGGCAGCCGTAAAACGTTCGAAGTGATGACTTCAACTTAACCAAGAGGAATCCTTACTTCAGTAACTTCCTTGTTAGCAGAAACCCTCTATCAAGGAAATCCTGATAAGAATCACAAGCTCCGGAATCTCGTATCAACTGAGAGAGATATACTCCCATATGCAGGTGTTGGCAAATGCACTATTACACTACTAAGGTGGTCAGGCTGGTAAGATAGTATTAAGGGTGTCCCTTCCAATATAAGGTTTGTCGTCGCTAATTCACGACATTTTACGCCTTATATTTCGTTTTCTCTTTCTGTTATATAAGAGGGTAGACATCTCCCTACCACAATTCCTCTGAATCTCGAGAACCAATGAATGGATTCCAATGAAGTGTCAGCGATTCAGTAGTAATTAGTGTCATTGTACACCTCACTTTTTTTTTATCAAAATGATCATTGGTTTAATAATATCCATGACATACAGGGAAATTAGAATTCCACGAATAATAATGACTTCACAGGACGAAATTTGCGACTATCGCCTCTCGTTAATAACATTAAAAGAATCCATAGCTCTGTAATAGAAATCTGTTTTTAACTATTGTAATTACGTTATTGTAAGCTGCTACAGTACAGACAGAATACTTTTAACTTAAAATAATGTTGTTAATTTATAGTTCTGACAGACATTTGTAATAGTTTTATCAAATGAGATTTCATTTATGACAGCGATAGGGGCCGTCGTGGTCGTGATCGTATAGTAGTTGGATTTACAACTAATTATGCAATCAGTGCCTATCATCACGAACGTTGTGAGTTCGAACCCCGCTTATGGCGAGCTGTACTCGATACAACATTATGTGATAAAGTTTGTCAGTGCCATGCAGCAGGCCGATGGTTTTCTCCGGGTATTCTGGTTTCCTCCACCAATAAAACTGACCGCCACGATAGTACTGAAATATTGTTGACAGTAGCGTTAAACACCATAGCCTTAGTCATAGCCCTCACGAAAACGATTATTTTCCTTAATGTGAATTTTCTTCTTTTTCAATTGTTTAGTTTTTATTTTCTGTTGAACTGGTATTTTGTCCGAAAAATAAATTTCGCCTCTTCATATAGCATACTATCCAGGAACAATGTATCGATATAGGGTCCGCTCGCCCTAATTACACATTCGCCCTGGGTTCGATTGCCCTAAAAGTGGGTACTTAAAAAGTATTTTAATGAAAATAATCCATATTTTAAATTTAAATTAAAGAATTAAATATATAGAAAAGTTTTAATTAAACAAAATTGAGCTTTTGGAAAGTTCTTTTCAACCAATTCTTAGGTCCCACCGTCAACATTGGGAGGGATATAATTAGCGGAGAATTGGTGAGAAAATTGTTCATTTATTGGGGACACAATTGTGTAAATAAACTGTAAATGCGACAATATTTTATTATGACAAGGAAAGTGTCTGAGAATGTAATATTAATTTATGTATATATTAATTATTTGATTTTGAAAATATCAAATGTAATTTTGATATACATTAAAAAAGTGAAATTATATATATTGTTTCAAACTATGCGGGGAAATCTGTTAAAAAGAAGCGCTATGCAATCATTTAAAAATAGAACTTTTAATAAACAATTGTTGCGAATTAACATATGGTAATATATTGATTGATTGATTGATTGATTGATTGATTGGCGCTAAACGAAACTTTTAGCAGTATTTCAGCTATATCGTGGCGAAAACAGGTGTTATATACTAATTTCTATAACTACAGCACCCTTAGATATAAACTAGATTTGTGCATAAAGAATCATAAAATAAAAAATACGGTGATAAAAGCATTGTTTAAAAATCAGTGGTTATGTCTTCCTGCTGCAGGGTACAAAACCACGTGGACAGAACAGCTAGGTATATGTATATAAATGCTAGAGAATACGGAAAGGGGCAATTAATAATGGATAATCCAGAGAAATTGGCAACATAGGGCACACAAGACGATGACAAAACAACACACAAAATTGGCCAGCCCTTTGGTTTACCTGCTCACTAAGACTATTAGATTATTTAACTTTCCAATTTTTTGACTAATAGTGTACCTACCGAAGGTTGTTCCGGAAACGCATCCTGTGGACTTAATTTGATATCTACGTTTTTATTGTTAATATTAATATAATAATGAATGCCATTGATTATGTCTATCGGGTTTAAATCCGCATCCAACTATTATCAAGTTTTGTCATACCGAGCAGCTTTACCGGTGATTGAAACAGGGATATCACCAGAAAACCATCAGCATGTAGCACCAACATAGTGAAACACGTGAGAAAAGATTGAAGATACCAAAGGGGTAATCAGAAGCCGTTATTTGAAGGACAGACAACACAAAAAACTAAAGGAAAAATGACAAACAGGACAAACAACGATCTACAAAACATACACATGAAATGGATAAGCAGCTCCGTCTCCGCTTGAGGCACCAGTCGTTAACCTTGAAGTTGAAATATTAAATTTTATTATTTCTGTATTATATCCTTTGTCAAAGGTTTATTGTGGAATGTGATTGTTGCTGTTTTATTTATTTATAACTAACACTTGTGATTTGCTTTCGTTCTTTCTGGATTGTGATTTCTTTTCTGTCCCTTCTAATTTATCTTTTGGGTGATATACAATTCTATTTCAGGGTGTTATCCATTTATAGCAAACCCAGACCGAAACCATTAAAATGTAGCATTAGGCTGGTGCCAGCAGCTGTGTCTAAATAACAATGTAACATATTTCTCATATAAGGTATGTGTAAATAGATATATAACACGCGCAGTATTCCTGTGTTATGTTTAAGAAATGTTTATATATACCAAATTTAAAGCTTATTACTGATCACTTTTACTTTAGCCCATAAAACTAGTTTAACCCAGTCACTTTTTTATTGGATTGTCTCTACTAAAGCAGGAGGTGACCGGTCATTTAAATGAGTATTAGGGATACCTATTTTGCCGATGTTTCCACAATTAACCAATGAGATTTTGGTACTGTTCCGACAATGTCATGCTTTTTGTTATTAAATTTCTATTATTTTTACGAGAATATGGTAATTTGTTGTTGCATTCTGCATACAATAATTTGATTGTATCATTAATATAAAAATTATTATTTTACACTTTCTAGGATAGTAAATGCCTATGTCTACCACAGTTTGATAATACTATGTCTCCAGCACAACTATCAGGGTCCTGTAATTATACCATATACCATGGTATTATTTAATTTCATATGATATTGGTAATACAAGTTTTTAAATTGAAATAATAATAAAAATAATAATACACTGTCGATTATATAATATGAACTATCATTATTCAATATATTGTCTAAATATTTCATTTATCCCCAAAAACATTTCAAAAGTTTTTGTTATTTTATATCCTTAAATTTGAACTTAAAAGCATTAGTTTTATCAGCAAAAGAGAAAGGTTATGCACTCAAAAGAAGAAATCACTTTCTAATATATATGTATATCGTTGAACCTTATGTTCAGCGGCCTAGACCACTCGGCCAAACCCGCTATATATAAAATATAACTTCAATGGTCCAAGTATTGTCTTGTAAGGCGTAAAACATGTGTTAAAGCGTGTGTAGACGGTATATAATAAAAACGTATCTATCTAATTTAGTGCGCATCAGTCAATATCAAAAGATAGGGAAGCCATATGCCAAACAACATTGATTTGGACATTACCTCTCCATATTACATATTATCTGACATTTACAATAAGAAAACTGTCACTCTAAAAACGATTATCATAATATACAGCAGATTAAATGAATTAGGCAAATACACGACTAAATTATAACCTACAAAAGTCATTTAAAACTATGTTTTTTTCTAATGAATACTAGTAAACGTTAGCGAAAACCAAAAGGGGCAATCACGAATGGATAATCTAGAGACTTTGGCAACATTTGGGACAGAAGAAACATGCCGAAGACAAATAAAACAAAACAAAACACAACACAAGACAGTAAACTAAAAATATGAGCAGCATATGATCCCCAAAAAACAAGGGGTTAATCCAGGTGCTCGCAAAAGGTAGGCAGTTTTTGTTTCTTATGAGACTCTCACCGTACTCTCAGGAACGCATTAAGCGGTTTAATCCCGCAATAATGTTGTGCCTATCCCAAGCCAGGACATAGATTGTCAACGTCACACGTGATGTTTTTTTTTATGTTCAATGATTTGTGGTGAAAGATGGTCGTTCGTTTTGTTGATATTGATGGAATGGTTGACCATCGTTGTTTAAAATTGCTTTTCATAACCAAGAATTCGACTAACATTTAGGATAATACTGTAACATTGTAGTAATTCACAATCTGAAATTTACTGGAAGTGGTGATGGAATGCAAACAATATGTAGAAATACAGGAGAGGGACATTATGTTAATGGTCAATTTATAGCTACGGACTGTCAGGCGAATTATGATATCAATGCTATCTGTAGTAAGTATTATCTTATCTTACTAGCATCAAGTACGTGAATCCGTGGCCGCGATCTCATGATAATTTGAATTGTGTTTCTCTAACAATTGCAAGTGACTAGCATGCTTGATGGTAAAATAAAACTAAAAACGTAGATATCATATCTTGTGTACACGATTGGGCTTCTGGAATAACCTTCATCAGGTATTCTCAAAGCAAAATATTTTAAAATTCTTTGGGAGCTAGTAAACCAAAGGACCTAACCACAATAGACGCAATTGTCTAAGATCATCTATGCCTGAGGGAGGAGAATCTTAGTTTTTAATAATAAATACTTAGGAGCTGTAAATCTCATAATAAATATATATAATAAACAATGTCAGTGCCGACGGAGTGACTGTTCAGAGCATACAAACTATGAAATGATGTTCAAAGTAAATAAAATGAATTAAAGAAGAGTTTGAAGATACCAAAGGGGTAATCAGAACCCATATATCGAAGAAGAACAGACAACACAATGAGCAAAAGAAAAAGTACAAAAGGACAAACAACGATCTACAAAACATACTTATAAAACTAAAGATCGAGTAGCACGGACCCCACTAAAAACCGGGCTGAGCTCAGGTGCTCCGGAAGGGTAAGCAGTTCCTGCTCCACTAGTGACACCCGTCATGGTGAAAAAAACGTCATTATCTCTTAACTTTCTCAAATATATAAAAAATCTTATTATATCATATCTACGAAAAGCTTGAAGACTCTAAAGGGATAATCAGAATCAGTTAATATGAAATTAACTGGTTCTGGTTCAATTGCGAAAAGAAAAAAAATGATCCACAACACACTATGCAGAAAACTTAGAATTGAGCAGCGCGAACCTCACTAAAAACTGTAAGAGGACTTATTTGTGCCGCCAGGGTAAGAAACTCCAAAATGTGAAGAGAAAAAATGCGGTAATATTACTTTCGCAATATCCTTACACGATGCAGTAATGGAAACAATGTATAGTTTTGTGACCTATATAAAATATTGCCCCACATATGAATCTGATGGTTGTTCATATATTGCTGTGCGTTGTAGGTAAAATTATATTCAGGCAAACCATCTCGTCAATAGGTCCATCTCATAGCCAACGTGTTTACCTAAATTGGCAAATATTTTGATTGCCATTCTTAACATCGTTTTGCAAGTTGTTTGAACGTGGAAAAAAGCCTTGGAATTTTCAATTTTCTTCAACCATTAGGTACACACTCACGTGCCATACCAAGGGTGTGCTGTTTATTTGATTCATACCACACAACCATATTCATAGATATTCAATAATGGAAATTATTAGGCAATCATATCTCCCAAAGACAAGCAATGACGACATGCCTGAAGAGTCATAGTAATCTTCCCGGACACGTTGGTAAGTCCTGTACTACCATTGCTGCTAACACAGGACAGGGCGGGCAGACTTCAATGATGTGGTAGTCCATATTTAAAACTACATTTAACAGAAAAATATACTATAGCAGGTACGTTAATTTTTATTTAAGATTAGTATTTGACAGTTTACGTAGTTTGAACATTGCTATATGTAAAAACATGGAGCATTATGAACACTTTTAGGACCTGGGATAACTCGTTGTGTTATTGTTAAAAGAAGCGAATATCATGTGATACAAAAATCATGTTGACACAGAGTTTGGCCTGTCAACAGATGCTTTGGTTGTATGTTTTGTAGATCGTTGTTTGTCCTTTTGTCCTTTTTCTTTTGGTCGTTGTGTTGTCTGTCCTTCGTCGATTTACAGATTCTGATTACCTCTTTGGTATCTCCAGACTCTTCATACACACATGATGTTCTAGTGTACTACAATAATATAAGTACCCTTGGTGTTCATTGGTACAAACTACTTAATATTATTGATATATTACAGATAAACTAAGAGAAGGACCATTGACATGTAAAAGTGGCAGATTTTCGGATAAAATCTACGACAGCCGAATTATTGAGAAGAACACAGAATGTAATGCTGTCTTGTCATTTATTTGTCAAGGAACAGGTATACATAACACATCAAGTTTGATATGTGTCGTATTGCGTAACATTGGTGCCATTCCAACATGTATCAGAGTTGTATTTCTTGTCTAGTTATCATTGTATGATAATAGGTTACCGTTTAGTATATTCCTATTGCAATCACCTTTGCTGTATACATGTACGTCTACTTGACATATATAATCTACCGGTACCCTTCTACTTATGTAGAGCAAAGCGCAAAATACACGTGTGGAACGGTAACGCGCTGTTTAGTTCAAACATATTTTATTTGCTCAAATATGCAAAAAGGATAGGACACAAGTTAAACAAACTTATGAAGTCTTCTCCTACATACAATAAGTTACAACATTATTTGATAGAGCATGCATGCATATGCATATTTCTTACATTAATATGTGTAAATTGAAGAACAGAGAATGAAGAAAGGAATTAGAGAAGGAGAGAGAGAGGTTGGTGGTGATGGTGTGTGTGGTTGTTCATTTGGTGAACCACTTAAACAAGAAACCTTTCAGACCTTTTTATATATTCAAACACATGCTTAAAAATAATTTCGTTCTGTTCATTTGAAAGAATAGGATTACCACTGGTTAAAAGCTTGAGGTCCATAGCACAGTCATTAGGTAGACAGCTGAGATTGTGAAACAATTTATATCTCATATTTGCATAATGGGAACAATCAAAGAAGAAGTGATACGAGTCTTCACGATTTGCCCCACAACGACAAGACGGATCTGAGATTATATTTACTTGGAACAAATCATAATTTAAGGAAGAAGCAAAACATCGAAGTTGGGTTAATGGAATATTAAGTTTTCGAGGTCCAATTTCGAAATGTTTAGGAACTTGTCTATTATCTTTCTGTTTTCTTAATTCAGTTTTAAATTTTGCAATAGATTCCTATTTCGAAGAGATGGATTTAAGCTATTCCATTGACGTATTGTTGAGGGAATAAATGAGTCACAAGTAATCGATAGTCTGCAAAATGGTATTATTATATCACTTCCATTACGCAATGGATAAACGGTTGTACTTTGAATCGTTGGAGGAATTAAGTCACAAAGATACCTGGGTGCATTATTATTTTGAATATTATAAAACATTTGTCATTTTCTCCTTTTTCTTCTTTCTGTCAATGATTCCCAGCTTAACTCTTTATAAATTAGAATGGAACTAAGAAATATTGGAAGACCAGTAGCGATTCTAGCTGCCTCAAGTTGCAACCGATCAAGTTTATTAGAATTTCCCACACCACAATTATCCCATACTTCACTAGCATATTCAAAAATTGGTCTGATGTAAACTAAATAGAGTTTCTCAAAATTTTTCCTAGAAAGTTTATATTTTAACTTTCGAAGAACATTCAGGTGTTTGTAAATACTTGACAATATATGTTCTATATGTATATATCCAATTAGCATCGCTGCTGAATGTAACTCCTAAATGTTTATGAGAATTTGTAATTGGAATAGTTCTTCCATTACATGTAAAATTCAATTCTAGAATTTCGTATTTGAATATAACAAAATTTCTGTTTTATCCGGGTTAAAAGACATCAACTATTTCTTTGACCATTCATCCAGCTCTTTCAAGTCGTGATCAATCACAGTTTTTATCTGTAATTCATCACGACTGGAATAGCTGAAGGAAGTGTCGTCTGCAAAAAGTCGGCTAAGATAGATTAGATTCTCAGCAATATCGTTCATATACAAAATAAATAAGAGGGGACCAAGTACTGAGCCTTGAGGTACACCAGCTGAGACATTGCAGAGTGTAGAAGACGAATTTTTATTACTACTCTCTGTTGTCGATCTTGCAGGTAACTAGAGAACCAACTTAATAAATTGTTATCTACACCGTATGATTTAATTTTATGCAACAACCCTTTATGCCAAACTTTGTCGAACGCCTTAGAAAAATCACAGAAAATAAAACAGCTAAAGGAACGACCATTTAACTTGAAGGGAGGGGTATGGTTTTTTCTAAAAAAATATTCTGATTCCCAATGTTGCTGACAAAAATATTCTGATTTTGGTGGAGGAAAAAAAAATAATCTGATTCAGAGTTTTTGTCATATAACCTAATGTTAAATTCTAGAAAAAAGAAATTCGCGCTTTGCGCGACATAAAAAATTAATATTCTAACTCTTGTGTTGTCCGAAAAAAAAATTCTGAATGAAACAAAAAACCATAAAATTCAAGTTAAATGGTCGGTCCCTTATTTCCGTTTGTTCTAGTGAATTTAGAATGCAGTTGTACATTTCTAATAGTTGGTGTACTGTTGAATATTTTGGGAGAAATTAACTTGTTTCTTTGAAGATGGCTAAAAGCATATTTATAGATAACACGTTCCATTATTTTTTCAACACAACTTATGAGAGATATAGGTCTATTATTAGACGGTAATGACTTGTCACCTTTTTTATATATAGCAATCACATGTGCAATCTTCCAGCTGGTTGGATATTTACATTGTAAAAGAGATTTATTAAAAATTATTTGAAGAGGGACTGCTATTTTTTCAGAACATAATTTTAACATTTTGTGACTGATTATAACAGGTCCCAATGCCTTATTACTAGGATTTAAAATTTTAATGATATCAAAAATCTCCAATCTCATCTGTTGTAATGACTATGTCTCGCAGAAAATTATTGGTCCTATGTTCAATATCTGGAAGAGGAATATTGGCATCTTCCAAAGAAGAAATAAAACTAAAATATTTATTTAGTAATTCACACTTCTCGTCGTCTTCGTAAACTACCTCATCTAGTCCTTCATCCTGAATTATATTTTGGAGAGGGGGTATATTACTATATTCTTTATTAGATTTAATTAACATCTTCATTATTTTCCAGTAAGTTTTTGGATTTGATATATTTTCTAAGATTAAAGTGTCTAAATTTTGTTCGAAATGTTCTTTAGCTGTCTTTTTTAAATTATTAACTTTGTTTCTCTCTTTCTTGTATTTGTCGATATCTGATTCTTTGCTAAATTTTTTTGTTATCTTACGAATACGGTCTCGTTTTCTAATTTCTCTTCTGAGTTCACTATTAAACCACGGTATATCGCTATTACGTATAGTGACCATTTTGGTTGGAATGCACTCCCTTGCGACTCTGAGGAATGTCTCGGTGAAGGTATTACACAGTTCATCAACATCCTCCGCGCTGCATACACACTGTAAGAAATCAAACAAATTATTAAATGCTTTTGCCTTATTGTTAGTAAAACTACATGTAATGATTCGTTGCATACATGACATTGCAGTATAAACACAATATACGTTCATTGTTGAGAAATTTAAATATATTTTGTACTCGTTGGAGACTCGCTTTTCTTACCGTTTCTAAAGCTCGTAAAACAAATTTGCATTTCCCGGAAATGTATGTGTATAATCTATGTTTAACCAGTTATTTAAGGCAAGTGTATCTATATAGAAAATAAATAAAGGATATAATTCCGTGTTATGAGGAATTATGACAAAGACGTTTAGTTTGTGCTTCGAGGAAATATGACACGGATGTTTGTTCCTCTTTGTGGGGAATATGGCAAGGCAATCTGTCATTGTTTATCATTTCCTATTAATAAATAAAGCTCCAGAAAAAAATACAAAATGACGTTTGATCTTAAAGGATACGAGAATGTGTGAATGCTTGTAACAAGACGGGAAATGCAGTCATGTACAAAATGTACATGTCTGCGTCTTTGTGTGTGCTTTCCATTGGAGTTTGGGGCTGTCTCGACATTGTGATATGTTTTGACGGTTTTCTTTCCATTTTCTATTCTATTGAATGATGGAGAACCTGTCCACGTAACAAACGCAGCAACATGCAACTGACATGTGATACGTATAGCACATAATCATAATTATTTGTAGCCGTAACGGTTTTTTGGTTCATGATTTCAGAAAACAAGACTTGTATCAACTGAATGTGAAACAAACAATGATCATGTTGGTAGCCTTCAAACGGTTGGTAGGTAGACATTGAAACACTATTCCATGTAGTGATACAATATTGATTATATAAGAAAATCTAAATGAAACTGCCATACAATCACGACCACTGCGCTGCCCCCTCCCCTTTGTATATGACGTCAAGTAAGGTTAAAATATTGCTATTATTACAAGGAAGCATTTCTAGCTTAACATACCGTATTCTTTTTGATTCTACAACCAATATCTGCTTTGTTGACTAACTAGATATCGATTACAATGATGTCGGCCTTTTAGACCAAATGATTCTGTTATTGATGCTGGCGTTATTTGTAAACGTATATGTTTAATATTTTGCATGGCGAAAGTGTATTACCTAACCCCTGTTTGTTCTGAATTTTATTAAAAATCGTCTAATTACACGATGTGTCCAAAAGCCCGACATGGCTGAGATGAGTACATGAAGTTGCAGATTTGTACACATATTTGCACATAGGAAAAACATATTTAAAATAATAGTCAACAATCGTCCTTACGATTATATAAGGTAAAACTATTTTATCAAACGTCAAGAACACCACCAAAAACCAATCATAGCTACTCAGCCATTCTCGCTATCCTTCCAATAACCTCGTAAGTAAGTAGTAGAAATTCTTTTTAAATTGTTTGCCGGAAGATAAGTCGCACACAAATATAGTCCACGAAAATATGGAAGACGAAATTAATATTGCTAGGGAGAAACTAGAAATTAATTTCCCTTTGAAAGAAAAGCAAATCGAAACTTTGCAGTACGTGAACGAGGAGAAAGACTGCATAAGTGTGCTACCAACTTTTTTGTCACATGACCTAAAATTTAGAAAGTAGTTCTATGTATCCGCCACCTACTTACGAGGTTATTGGAAGGGTAGCGAAAATGGCCGAGTAGCTACGATTGCACCAACAGCATTTATAAATTTTCGTTAGCTCAAGGGTCAGAAACAGGAAAAATATTTTTGTCAGTATGTGTTATCCACAATCGTACCTAACAGACACATGTTTATATAACGCCCTGTTCTAACTATTGCTTTATATACAGTAATATGAGGTAGGTGCAACCTGAAACGCTTCCGCAGAACAGTAATTTTTGTTCCTGTTTACAAAATATCGAGCTAAAAACTAACACCACCTAAAACTCCAAACTCCGGACAGTTTTCGTATCCGCTACCGAACATTGTTTAATTTTTATCTTAAAAAAAATCGGCTAGAGTTCCGGTTTAGGTCACCTGATTTTTCTTTTAATTTATTTCCGGTTTGGCAGCCATATTGTTGAAGATTTTGAAGTGTCATAGTACCTATTCATACTTCTACCATTAACATTCTTAAAAAGGGAGCGTATTAAAAGACCTAAACTTCGAAATTGATTGTTGTAGATAAGAACAATCGGATCAAGTGGAAACAGAAGAAGTCGCCTTAAGATTAATTGTATCACAACCCAGTGTGTTTTCCTTTGATCTTTAGTATTTTCTAAATGAAGATAACCATACAGGAGGTGGAGTCAAGATAGCTATTCTTGGGCAAAGCATGTTCTATTTAGTGTGCTTTAACTGTGACCTAATTTTGATAGAACACAGAAATAAACACATTGTAACTTTTTTTTTGACAATTGCCTTGAATTGGTACACATTGTAATTTTTTGACCGAGTGATAGACATTTTGGGTGCAAAGTGGTACTAAGTGCAAGCTTTTTTAAATCTGACACTGGAAAAAAATATTAAACCACAGGCGCTCGTGGCACGGACCACCCCCCTTTTTTCTAACTTTCTGTTTGCAAATTTATTTTCAATAAAATTGCTTTATTTCTTTATTATATTATCTCTTTTTCCTTATTTTAACTTGTTCGTGTCAATATTCATACAATCTTATGCTAACATCAAATTGCATGTGCCGACCCTATTAGTATCTATGACTATAATAGGGTCGACACATGCAATTTGATGTTAGCATAAGATTGTATGAATATTGACACGAACAAGTTAAAATAAGGAAAAAGAGATGAAATAATAAAGAAATAAAGAAATTTTATTGAAAATAAGTCTGTAAATAGAAAGTTAGAAAAAGGGGGGTGGTCCGTGCCGCGAACGCCTGTGTATAAAACATTCAAAAAGACTGACAAAGTGATCCCCACATGTTTGTTCATGCAGATGACATAAAAACGCATGAACAATTCTTTAACTTTAGTATTAACTTATAAAGCAATTTTTTTTATTCAAACAAGACAAATTATCAGTTTTGCAATAAAAAAGTGATCATATTTGAGTCACACCACGTTCAAAAAAAAATTGCCGCCTCTCACTTCAAAAATGCTGAAAAACCGCCTCAGATGTTCCATTTTCTTTAAAAATAAAATGAAAAACTGTTCGCTCTCTTCTAAAATTTTGTAAAAATCAAGAATTTTTTCAGAAAAAAATGTGTCATATGTGTGCCGCATCAAAATTTTACCTTCGCCTCTAAAATTTTCAATTTCAATTAAAAAAAATGAAATGTTCTCTGCCACCCGTGAAAGCATAACATCCATATCATCGTTCAGAAGATCGTTCGTCATGTTCGCTGCCATTTAACGTTTTGACGTTAACCACGTGTTCTATTAAAAACTTTTTACCACGTCACTGACTGCTGGCGTACGTGACCAAGATCAGACTTCTCAAGTGCGACAGACGTCAATCACACATTTGCTTTCGTTTGATTGGTTATGATACACACATTTAGAATACTTTTAATTTCTTGTATGCTCAGATAAACTGATCTCGGGCACGCCCTCGATCAGTTTATCAGCACATACACGAAATTAAAAGTACTCTAAATATTACATAATATAACAATTGTCAACAATCATTCTTATATTCTTTTTGTAGGTATTGCGGCGGGCGTTACTGTTGGGTTAGCTCTAATTCTGATTGTATTACTTATTACCATAGTAATATCTAGAAAGAGGTATTTATATTTAGCATCACACCTTCTGTCATTTGATAGAGAAAAGTTTTAGACTACATTCTTTAGTTTTATGTGTATGTTCTGTAGATCGTTGTCTGTCCTTTGTGCTTTTTCTTTTGGTCATTGTGTTGTCTGTTCTTCTTCGATATACAGATTCAGATTATCCCTCTGGTATCTTCAAACTCTTCTTACCTTTGTTCATATTAATATCATACAGGCATGAACATGTAGTTTTGATATGTTGCTTATTTCTTGTTCGCTGGAGGACATATCATTTCCTGTAAGGCTGAGGTGGCCGTCGTGGTCGTGACCGTATAGTAGGTGGATTTATAACTACTTGTGCAATCAGTGCATATCACCACTAACGCTGTGAGTTCGAATCCTGTTCAGGCGAGGTGTATTTGATACAACTTTATGTGATAAAGTTTGTAAGTAACTTGCGGCAGGTTGGTGGTTTTCTGAGAGTACTCCGGTTTCCTCCTCCAATACAACTGACTGTCGTGATATAGCTGACATAAAACAAAATATGAATAACAAAGTACATTCCAACGCATAAAACATGAAAAATAAAGTAAATTGTAAAGTATAACACATGAATAAGAAAGTAAATTGTAAAGTATAACACATGAATAACGAAGTAAATTGTAAAGTATAACACATGAATAACAAAGTAAATTGTAAAGTATAACACATGAATAACGAAGTAAATTGTAAAGTATAACACATGAATAACAAAGTAAATTGTAAAGTATAACACATGAATAACAAAATAAATTGTAAAGTGTAACACATGAATAACAAAGTAAATTGCAATGCATAAAAATAAAGAACGAAAAGTGAATAACAAGCCAACTAGAATTTAGCAGTCTGCCGGGTTCTAACATTGTTATTTCTTTGATTAGAAGTTTGCAATTTGACAGAGGAACAGTTTGTAATGTTACAGTTGTCTATATTGTCGATCATCACTGTTTAACGTCGATATTTTCGACAAAATAATTATATTAAAACATCATATGTACGTCGATCTACGGCCAGATCAAACTATAAACTTGATGTGTTGGTTCAGCGCAAAATACCAAATTCCACCAATTTCAATAAAACCCAAGATAAATGTGGTGGGGTCAAGCCTGTCCGGTAAAATTTAAAACAATGCAATTAGTATGTGTATCAATCTCTGTGTTGTCAATTCTAGAAACTGTGGTCCTTTCAAACATAATCCTGACATGAACAACGAGGGTGCAGAAAACTTTAATATAAACCGACCAAATCATAGATCAAGCCGTCACCATGGTGATATTGGTATGAGTACAGAATTACAGTATGTTAGAGGGACAATAAGCAACGATGAATATGCCGTCATCAATAGAAACACGCTACAACATGAATATCAACCACCAACAAATACCGTTATCAACAGAGAGATAGTGTATATCACACCTACTCCAGAATACAACAGACTTAACCATTATGATGCAAACACTCTACAACTTAATAATGGGGTTTATGATAGAAACACCCAAACATATACTGGTTATAATACTGCTAAGTTCAATGTACGTCAGCCTAACACTGTTGCGGAAGAGGGATATGATCATGTTACCATGGACGAATATTTTCAGGATAATTCTGAATATGCTTGATATTTAATGAATTGACAATACTATTTTGTTAAATTGAATGAAAGAGATTTATGATATTATTGATATCATTATAAAAGTCAAAGTCAAAGATTTTATTGATTTAAAATCCAAAATCTGGATTGTCATCAAACACAATACAAAATAACAAACATTAATCATCATATGTATGTACATGTATATTTCAAGGCAAACATATATAAATAACACTGTATTTTTTCTTTCAATTTGACTGAGGAGGTACAGGCCTACAGACATTTATCATTGTCCTTATCATGATATAAGTATATAATGTTTAATAAAACACATAATCTTAATATGTATGAATATATATTTTAATGATATATATAGTGGAATAAATTAAGTTAATGAACATCTAAATTTGTACATTTCACTAATACACTTGATGCAACATTTACTGACATCATAATCATTACTACGAAATGTGAGATGGAATTTTTCAGTGTCTGAAAGATTATAGAAAGAGGGTAAAAGATCTGAAATTTTCTGATAACATTTATTTCTCAATTCGTGGAGTTTGGTACATTTTATAGTGAAGTGCAATTCTTCTTCCACTTCAAATTTACATAGGGAGCATAAACTGTTTTCTAAATCGATTTGTCTGTGACTGCCCTTTTCGATCATAAGGATAATATTACTTATTCTGAGTCTTACAAAATTTGAAATATCAGATCTGTCAATATCTAATTTCAAAAGGTTTTCCATCTCAAATTTCTTCTTCAAATCCTTGTAGGTTCTTAATTTGTTTCCTTTTTTTCAGTGATATTTTTTTAAATGGATTCCTCCCAAAATTTAATGAAATAATTTCTCAGTTGTTTATATATAGCATAAGTTAAACGATTTCTACCAAATGAATTTTGATTTTCCCAGACATTATTAAATCCAACTTTATCAAATAACAATTTTATTTTTATTCTATACCAGTCTGAGTTATTATTAACACTTGATAAATAATTTTATTTATTAAACTATCTGGGTTTGAATTGACTACATGATGCCAGAAACCTACACAAAGTTTAATAGCATCAACTGAACATGGAATCATATCTAATTCTCCTAGTACTGCCAAATGTGGTGCAGTTTTGTTAACTCCTAAAACGTATTTAGCAAATTTAATTTGTACTTTTACAGGTTGGAATAAAAAATATCTAGACTCCATGGTTACATTATCTTTCAACAGAGTATCTAAGCACATAATTTCACTACAATAAAGAAGCATAGGTTTAACACATGAATCAAATAATTTAAGATTTGGTAATATGTTTAGTTTGTCTACATATAGTGTTTTGTAAATGCAAAATAATGCTTTTCTAGCTTATTTACATACATATTCATTTGCTTTGGTAAAACTACCTGAAGGTTTAAACAATACTCCAAGATATTTGTATTCCTGAGTAATTTCTAGTACATATTACATGTAATTAAAGTTATCTTTCTTAATGACTTTTCCAGATTTATTGAATATTATAACCTTAGATTTGTCTATATTAACTGATAAATTCCATATATCACAATAATTTGACAACTTATTTAAACAATTTTGTAGACCTTTGGCGGATTCAGATATCAAAACAATATCATCTGCATACATAAGACAAGATACTTTTATGTTGTTAATTGTAATGGGATGACATATGTTTTCAAATATTTTGACCATATCATTTAGTTATAATGAAAAAAGGGAAGGCTTACCATATATCTGTGTTTAACTCCAATGTTTGACGAAAACGAACTTGTTTCTCCTTCTGTAAATTTAATTGAGTATTTAACTTCATCGTACATATTAAAAAACAACCCAATAATTTATAATGAGATAGTTTAAATAACAATGCTTCTCTATTAACTGTATCAAAAGCCTTCCTTAAATCTATAAAGCAAACATATAATGATTTAGACAACTTGAAGGCCTTGTCTATAAGACATTTTAAAGTTAAAATATGATCACTAGTTCTACAGTGTTTCTTAAATCCAATTTGCTCACTGCAAATAATATTATTTTCCTCTAGACATTTTTCTAATCTGTTGACAGTATTTTAGAAAAAAAAATCCAAAACAACTAGTTAAGACAACTCCCCTATAAATAGAGGGGCCATTGAAACACCCTCCTTTGAAGATTGGTTTTATACAATTTTCTCTCCGTAAATCAGGATAAGTCTCAGATTTTAATATAGCATTGAAGAAACACACACACACACTTTTGTATTAATATTACAGGTTATTTGTAGGATTTCATTTAATATACCATCAGGCCCACTGGCCTTTCCATACTTCAGATCCTTTTCTGCCTTATGTACCTCCTCAGTCGTAACTTCTGAATTTCAAATTTTAATGTTTTGATTTATATCATGAGATAAGTATATACAAAAATGAATCTGCATTTTCATATTTATTAATATGTTCTATATTCATTTATTGTTTAAAATAATTCATCCATTCATTAGGGGATATATTACAACTGGGGTCAGTGCTCACTTTTTCTTTTAACTGGCTTACTGACTTCCAAAACTCTGTTGGGTGTTTGTCTTCGGACTCTAAATTTTTTTCACTAAATTATTTTTAAATAGTCTATGTTTCTTTCTTGTTAATTTGTTAAATTCTTTTTTATTTAAAGCAACTTTTTGTCTCAAATTTTTGTCACAAGGATTATTACTTAAATTTCTTGCCAAGTTTTGTACAAGTCTGTATTTGACTTCACATTCGTTGTCATACCACAGCTTTTTCTTTTTTCTCTTTTTCTGATAATTTGGTTTATTTGAAATATTTTTTTCTGTCATTTGTACTTTTTGTTGCCGCACTAATCAAAAAAGAAGAAAATTCAGAAACTTTTTCATTTATAATAGTCTCATTTAATAAGGGATCAGATCTTTGATTCTCATGTGGCAGTAATATCTTCTAAGTCTTCACATAACTTGTCAAAATCCAAATTTAAGAAGTTTGCCTTAAAAGTAATATCTTTAGTATCATTCCATTTAATTTTTCTGACACTTTTTTAAAGCAATCTTGTGAATATCTCTCAGCAAATTGAGATAGAATTTTCACATGTATAGGACAGTGATGGGAGAGTATAGGATTGAATTCACCAACATTAAAACTCACAAGATTTTGTAAAAAATTTGAATTACAAGTGCAATAATCATCAATTGAAGCTCCAATATAGTTATGATATGTTGTTTTCCCTATGGTTCTACTATTTAAGTTGTGCATCATTGCATAGGTCAACAATATTCTTTCCATATTCATTTGTATTTTGATGCAATTCAGTATTACGAAATTTGTGTATGTTATCTGACACATAATTAAGTGGTAAAAAAAATTCAAGAACATGATCCGAGTCATTTACTATATAATCTTGTTCATCTTGGTTAATGTGAGCATTTAAATCCCTCATTACCATAATATTTCCAAATTGACTACATTTTGAGACATCCCTCTCTAGTTTTTCAAAAATTATTCTGTCACAATTTGTCTTTAATGTGTAAGAAGAATTTTTGGGGGGAATGTAAACAAAACACAAATATAAATCTTTGGAAAATTTGAAAAATTCTTTGTCTAATTTGAATTAAAACATATCTTTAACTGATTTATCAACCAATTGAATACCATGTATGATATTTCTTTTAATAAAAGTTGCAAAACCCTCCACTTGCGTTCTGGGATTCATTTCCCCGACAGTTCATATAACATTTATAACCTTCATATTGTAAAACATCTTTTGATTTTGCATGCGTTTCTGATAGGCATACTATATCATATTGCATATATCTACTACAATTGTCATTACTCAATAAGGGTAATAACAAAATTACCGAATTCCGAACAATCTTACAAAGGGAAAGTCAAAACTCATAAGTATATAAACAGACTAAATCAGTCAACAACCGGAAAACTGTGAAAACCGTAATGACCCTGACTTGGTACAGGCATTTCTAAAGAAATGGTGGGTTGAATCAGATTTTAAAGCCCCAAACCTCCCCCTTTCATTACGGCTCAAAGTCTCCGGCTGTCACTATAACAGTATGTATAACAATACTTGAACAAAACAGGTAAAACAGTTGTCAAATCAGCGCCAAATGTCAAAAACACTTTTACGTCACACATTGATAAAAAAAATATTTTTGACATTTATTGAAACCTTATCTTTATACATTTTCACTATATGAAAATCCATCGTTTATAATCTTTTCTGCAGAGACGGAATATATCTCGACAAGATCTTGGTATCGAAATATAAACTTTTTAAGAGATCGAATAAGGCGAATCTTTGTATAGCCCTGGTCCAGTAGCCTGTTTCTCAGATTAAGATGACGTTTCAGGAAATCAGAATAATTGCTACTGGCCCTTGCATAACGAATCAATTGCGAGATATAAACACCATATGCAGGAGAAGCTGGTATATTGCTGCACATATTTGGAAAATGTATGATCTTAAAATTGAAGTCATCTCGTTTATCATAAATTGTGATAAATTGTGATACAATCTCCTGTATTTGACCTTTGTCAAGGTCAAGTGAATGCAGATACCTTGCTTCTAAAAGACTTATATAGATTACGTCCTAAAAATTGCAAACAACCTAATTTTAGATAAAGTTGTGTTACCTGAGACAGAAAGTCTTCCGTGTTCAGATAACAAATACATTTTTTCATATAAGGAGACACGGACATGATGGAAGGGGGTGACTTATTAACGATCACTGTGTTAGTATTGGCTCATATAATAATTGGTAAGTGTGGTTTTATTTTGAGGATTTAAATTAAAGTTTGAACAAAGGTTATGCTTTTTCTGCGGTAGGACCACCCACATCGGTGGTGTAATGGTTAGGGTCTCGATTCGAGTGTGAAACATGTAAGATCGTGGGTTAAAATGAGTATGACATTGGTATTTGCTGCTTCTCAGCTAAACAGGCAGCAGTACGGAGTAAGAGTTAAGCCCGTATTAAATACGCAACAGATAACACAGATTTTGTTTTCGTAAGAGACACGGACATGATGGAAGGAGGTGATTTGCTAACGATCATTGTGGATCATTAGTATTGGGGCATTTGATCAGTGCCGGATTTACCATTGTGCTTAGATGTGCTTAAGCACAGGTCCCCGTTGGCCGGGGGGTGGGGGGCATCTTCCTACAAAAAAAAAAGCTTACGATGGATTTCTGCTTATGTGGTGCAATTTTAGATTTTTCTGAGCATGTATGCCTAACTGCCTGTGTAGGCCTACTGGGTCTACCTCCTTCAGGGCCCAAGTAAGGGGTCTCAAAACTTAACTAGCACAGGATCTCATTTGTCCTAAATCCGCAACTGCATTTGATAATGAGTTACTGAGGTTTTATTTTGTGGATATAATACAGAATTTTGAATAAAGAAAAGTTTGAAGATAACAAAGAGATAATCAAAAGCCGTAAATCAAAACAGAACAGACAATACAAGGGACAAATGAAAAAGGACATTAAGATAAGTACAATTTGAAGATACCAAAGGGTGATCAAATTCCGTATATCGATGAAGTCCAGACAATACAATGGTCAAAAGAAAAAAGACAAAAGGACAAACAACGATCTGCAAAACGTACACACAAAGCTAAAAGTATCAAAAATCCAACTACGCATGATGGTCTAGTACAAAATCATCATCATCATCATCGGAGAAAGCTTTTTCTTGCCATAATATAGCTAAAGCACAACTGCTTATTTGACATTATACAGTAGTGACAAAGGGCGTAGTAAAATTTACCCAAAATGTGTTCTTCGTTGTAGAAACACACTTTTGTATCATTTTCCTTGAAGAAAATTTGCATATGGATTTTTGAAGCATATCTGCCAATTGTGAATGTGATATTATAGTAGGGCAAAGAGTGGAAATATCAAAGGTCTTGATATATAAATAAACAAGGTGATTATAATTGCAAACACGGAAGTAAATGTTATCTAAGCTTAGAAGTAAGGATCTATATTTAACTATGTTGATCACGACAATATTGTTGGAGATCACCTAGTGAAACCACCAATATTTGTGTTGCTAAATCTTTTCTTCGTATTCTTTCAATGCGGATCATTGTTTGTCTTTGTGGCCTTTATTCGGCATTGTGTAGTTTCTTGCGGATCATTGTTTGTCTTTTTTGGCCTTTTTTTTTTGTCATTGTGTAGTGTTTTGTGTTTATGAAAAGAAAGCTTACACAGTGGTGGTAAACTATCCCACCTATATCAACAACCAACTCTCATTACAATGCACTACACAAAAAGTACCAATACATATGGGATTGGAAATCCAGGTCCTAACTTTAGACCGACAAAGCAGTGTGGTGGGGCTAGGTTTTAATTGGGCTTCCAACGCTAATACAGATATAAACAAACAATAAAAATATGCACAGATTCGCTACCACATAAACAGTCCACATACAATCATAAAAATGAATGCCATCATGAACATGTTGTGGTATTTTGCCAGCTGTTATTTGTACTTTAATATAATGTTGGTATTCATGACATGGGGGGAAGATCAAAGTCTTCTTCATCATGTATAATGATACAGAAAGGACTAAAGACATACTTGTAATGTTCTATATTGTCATTAAGAGTGATATAGGACGGCAGAACCTATCGCAAGACTGGATCACGCTCTTTTTGCTTCATGCAAGGCAATTGTTGTGTTATGTCAATAAAGACAATACTTTTAACTAGCTGCACCAGAGCGAATAAGACAGTAGTAGGCCACGTTCTTCCCTTATTGCTCCATTCATGGTGCTTGTTGTGTTATGTCAATAAGGATAAAGCTGTGATAGTGACTTTTAACATGTTCATGAAAACATGCGCATATAAAGATACCATGATCAAATGACAAATAAGAAAAAAAAATGAAAGCCAAAAATACCATACTTCCGGAACAGTTCCAAAATATAATAGACAAACCGTAGAAAAAGAGGAAAGGTAGATACCCCTAGTATGCATATACATGATTGCTCTCTTTACTGTCTTTTACAGACACTTCACTAAAAAGTGACTGTGCTAAGCTAGTTCTCTGTACCCAAATAATGTATTGCAATAGTTTACATTAAGTTTTGTATTCTTATATTCCAGGACAATCAACAGTGCTACCACAAGTTCATACTAATTTAAGTGGGGTGTCATGGGATTCCGCTGCAACGGAATGTGGACAACACGGACTGGAGAATGATCAACATATTTTACGCAATATATCTGACTTAGAGGGGAAGACATTTTGGATAGGAGAAAAGGTTTATCATGTGACTTTGCCTTGGATGGATATATTAGGTAGATATTTAGACACTAATTTATCCATGTTTCGAGTTATATCAATGTATTAACTATACGAGGGAGAGTTGTCTTCTAGAATGTATGAGGGAGCCGTCGTTGTCGTGATCGTATGCTATGTGAATTTACTACTATCTGTGCAATCAATACCTATCACTACTACCCTTGTAAAATCGAATATCGCTCATGGCGAGGTCTACTCGATACATCAATATCTGATAAACATTGCTAGTAACTTCCTACAGGTCGATGGTTTTCGCTGGAGATATTTCTATCCTGTTTATGTTCTTTTGCTTACTAGCTCCCAAAAAGTTAGGCTTACCAATCTTTTGATTTTGAGCGTACATGATGCTGGTTATTTCATAAACGCGTCATGCGCACTAAATTAGATATCTTCTTTTTTATTAGTGCTCATAGTTAAAGATTGGGATTGAAACCAAATAATGTAAAAGTCTTTGGGGCAAGTATTAAACCAAACAGGAGAGCCGAAATTGGCTTAGGTTAGAATGCGTCGTCATGGCCTATCAGGTACACTTGGTCTGACTTTTAGTGGTTGTTCGTGAATCCTTTTTTCTATTGGCTATCTTTTTATATGCTATATCTACTGTACTTGAAAATGCCAAAGGGGTAAACAGAACCAGTAATTCGAAGGACAGCAGACATGACCAATCACACCACTGTTGGCTTGGGAGGGGCACTTCAATACAAACTGCGATCATGTAAATGTATTAAACATTCGCGTCAAGTGCTGACCCTCACATGTAACTGGGTGAGCAGAATTGTTGTAATCTTGAACTTTATACATAATATATTTGTTCTTCATGACATATAAGTTGACACATGTTTAAAGCTAGTTCTATAAAAGACACCCGATGATCTTAGCCATCAATTACATGTTAGATAGTCTAACAAATCATCGGATTATATCAGATTTAATATGAAAACACAAGTACCTATCAGCTGTTGTTTGCAATGGAAAGCAAAGTCTTATATCCCGAAGTTGTCAAGCGTACCTCGCTCTTACTTACATCTTTAACAAACTTGGTCACAACTGTTCATCGTGTTAGCAATATATACATTCCATCTGAATTTGTTTTTTTATCGCTCCATGTAAGGATGTTTCGCTGGAAACAACATAATGTCTACACATCACAATACATCACTAGGACTAGTGTCAACGACAGTGTATGGCATCTACGTATTTTGGTTACAGGGTATGTATGCACGACAGCTTAAATAATATTCATTGTATCAATTAATAACTTTGTTAATATTTATAGTTTTAATGAAATATATCTATACATGTCGTTAAATGTCAGTTGATATTCTATTTGGGTGACCAAAATACTTGCAGAGCAATTTTCGCTTCTTATCCACGTTAATCAACATGTGTGTGTCAAAATAATATATTATCTACGTTTTTATTAATTTTATTAGTGTGCACTTATGCTGATTTTTAGCAAACTGATATATATCAGAAACAAGCATGACTTTACATGTGTTAAGTTGCATTCATCATTTCGAAAGTTTTACGGTCGCCACCATAATCCGTTACTTTCTTCATCAAGTGGAGCAATAATTACATACCTTTCCGGATCACCTGTGTACATTCACCCATCCCCCGTTTATAGTAGGGTTCGTGTTGCTCGATCTTCTGTGAAATATTTTGTAAATCGGTGTTTTTCCTTTTTCATTTGGCCATTGCATTGTCTGACATTCTTCGATTTACGGATTCTGATAACCTCTTCAAAATAAGTTTTGCAATCCACCAAATAACCAAATGAAAACGCACTAAAATCCGGGTAGATTCAGTTTTTACAGAAGGGTAAGCAGTTCCTGCACCTCTGGTGGGGGCTTAAACTTCACAATTTGTACCGTATTTTCCTTCTTCCTACTAAATACTAGATTACAAGGGTTAATCTTGTCTCCTGTTTTATTTTTATTGTGTGTTGGTTTAAAGATGCTAATCATTCTGCGGAAAAAGCTTGAAATTAGAAACTATAATGATTTTGTCTGTTGTATGCAAATTAACGTTGTCATGTTATATAATTAAAGGAGAAAACTCGGGAATGTGTTTGTCTTAGAGACAGAAATCACAACAGTAGTTTTGATAGCTGTATCAACAGAAATATAAGTAGTAGTTTCCTCGTTTATACAAGTAAGTTAGTATAATTTGAAGACACATATAGATCCATGGTGACATATCAAAGCAATACTGGGTACAAAATGTCAAAATAATAAGATTGAAGTAAAGTTTGAAGATATCAAAAGGGTAATCAAATATAGATAAAGATGGTATAAACACGTGTAGTTTTATAACACAGCAATCTTATCCAGCATTATGAATTATATATAAAGTATGTTATTATGAGGTAAAAATACAAAGATTGTGTAAAATTCCGTAGTTTTCGACCAGACCCTACCGGTCTTCTTCTGTGGTCTTTTATTAATATTTTGGTACAAAATTATTACATGACAATAAATCATTAAGCAACAATTATGATAAACATCGAAGCCACATAACGGCAAAAGCTACATTACTATTTTGTTTTGATGTCATACGGTTTATGTGTACTGATTTTTCTGCTTCATAAGTTTTCTATAATTAATAAGTCATCTAAGTATATTTTGTCCGTCCTTAAAATATAACTGAAATATTGTTGAAAATGGTGCTAAATCCATATGAACATAAATAGTTCAGAATTTGGTACAAATTGTAAAACAGTAATTTATATTAGAACTAAAACCAATTGTATTATAATTAGTATGAGTTTTCTCTACGCATTGTCTATGTAATAAAAACGTGGATATCTAGTTTAGTAGACACGACGCGTTTATGAAATACTATTCATCAATAACGTTCATTATCAAAGAATTGGAAAAGCAAATAATTTAATATATGTTATTAGATTTCAGTCATAGCAGTTTTGTTTCTGATAGGACTGATCGTAAAAACTGTGTGACGTCGAGCTGTACATATACAGGCCATGTTATTTTCGTGAAAGCATACTGCAATAGCAAAGACAGTTCTTTACGAGGTGTATGTGGTAAATATTGATTGATTGATTGATTGTATTCATAGCGAGAACAATTTACCTAGCATAGTGTTTTTCATTAGAAGATTCCACAAATTGTCCTAATAAAAACGTAGACATTAAATTTAGTGCACACGACGCGTTTCTGGAATAATAGAAAAATAATAATAAACGTAGATATCAAATTTAGTCCGCTCGACGCGTTTCTGTAATAACCTTCATCATGTACACTCAAATTCGAAAGATTGGAAAGTCAACTAATTAAAGTGTGTTTGAGAGCAATAACAAGTGCCTAAACAGGATAACCAAAATGCGGATGTGATGTGTTTATCAATCGATGTAATGGTTTCATGATTGTAATACAGTGAAGTAAACAAAGGTATAAAAAACAATATAGTAAAAAAGGGTAATAACAAAATTACCGAACTCCGAACAATCTCGTTATATGTAAGAACGACTATTTATGATCGAATTAAGGAAAGTTTGAATATACCAAAAGGAAAATCAGAAGCTGAAATATATTGACGCACAATATAGTGTTAAGATGGAAAAGAAAAAAGTTTTTGAGCTATCGGAGCATATTAAGCTAATAATCACAATGAACTTTAGTAGGGAAATAAGCAAACAAAAACAAAGCAAATACAAAAAGTAACACACTCCAAATTCTAAAATTTAATCGAAACATCGTCGAAACAGAGGAACAATCGATACCTCAAACACACATTGATGACCGTTCATTGGCTAAACCTGGTACAGACACTTAATAAAAGTGTGTGTGTGTGGGGGGGGGGGGGGGGGGGGGTAAACTAGCTCTATGGACCCAATAACACCTGAAACGGATTTGAAAATTAAATTCAATAGAGAACAGTTAGATTCTTTTTTGAAAATTATAATATATTTGTGTTTGCGGGAAACTACATTAACTTTTAGGCATTTAGTGGTTCAAGCATGTTTCATTTGTTTCTAATGCATCTTGTCCATTTATTTACAGAAGACGGAAGTGAATCCAAGACAGGTACATCACAATCGAATTGGGCTGAAACAAAATTTGAAATAATGCAACGTTGCCGAAGCAAAATTAAACTACTACCATCTTCCACTTATTGTTTTGGAAATGGTAATCATGTTTGGACAAATATGTTTCGTCTTGAGGATGTTTTTGAAATTAAAACAGGTAAATGTAAATGATAGCATCAAATAATATAAAACAACACATACATACAGAACAGGGAATTTGAAACTGAAATCATATACTAACTCATATTGTTGAGTTTGACAAAAAGAGACGAAACTGAGTTCTAGTCCTTTTAACCTACAGATACAATATAACAAAAGCATATGTTCACACGGTTGTTTTTATGATTAATATTTATTTGTCAGGTTGACTAATTTCTTGTTTAACAGACACCTTGTATTCCTACATGTCACATGAGACACGATCTGTACGCCCCTGTATTTATATTAGTTGTAATATAATGCATTACTCTCAATGACAGCATTAATACACTATATCCATCCATATGTTTTGGATAATAGATGTTAGATTGTTCACCAGTATTATAAACATATATCAAATTTTCAAATGTTTGTTGTTTCCATTGTCTGAATGGGTTAAGGTTAGGATGTTTTGTTCAGCTATACCAGATTTATTGGTGAAGTATTTGGAGAATATCAACGACCTGTCGCAAGTCCCGACAAATTTTATCTTTAAGCTTTTGACATGTACACTATGGTGTAGGATTACGGTGATTTACACCACTTTCAACAATATTTCCTGGTGGTTAGTTTTATTTGTGGGGGAAACCGTAGAAAACCACCGACCTGCCACAAGTCACTGACTAACGTTATCACATAATGTTGTTTCGGGTACACCTCGCCATGAGCAAAATTCGAACTCACAACTTTAGTGTTGATAGACACTGATTGTACAGGTAGTTGTAATTCCAACTCGCCACACGATCACAACCACAACAAACCCTTGTCTGAATGATATTAGCATTGGAAATACTGTAGAGTTGCTACTTGTCCCTTTCTTAATTGTAATCTTATTTTTAAATGTATGAAAGTATAAATCTTGACTGACCACTTATTCTTACTAACAACATTTCTTTATTCATTATACCAATAAAACTGTTTGCCAAGATATAACTGAAATATTGTTGAAAGTAGCGTAAAACACCATAGCCATAAATTTAACCCTACTGATTGCATGTGGAGAGTGAATATCAGTGGTCAGTCAACATTTCAAGTTTCATAGCAACAATTTATTAAAAGGGATTTTTGGTAGGAAAGGAAATTGTATCAAGTCAATGTATGTCCATGTGGTCATCAAATCTATCAATAATGTAAAACGGATCTATTAAGATGACACAGGAGACTACAAACCTATTGGATGTGTAGCTGCCGCACTGAACAATAGTGTGCTGCATAAAACACACATATCATGTGATGAGACTGTGAAATATTTTGTTTGTAAACAAAGTGAGTACTTTTTTATGGGTATGTTCGCTCTGTTTTACCAAATGTGGACTTTTTACCGTTTTTGATATTTTCAGTGATTTCGCTTAGAATTTGCAATATAATTAATGCTACAAAAATCAAAATAAAACAAAGATATTAATAAAAACAAAGAGAAACAGACACAGAAGAAGCATGATAGATATAAAAAAAAAACACACATAGATGAAATGTTGCAATAGCAAAGACAAAGTACAAACATTGATCTGCAAAACACTATATATAGAAAACAAAATATCGAGCAACGCGAACCCCACTACTAACCGGCTATTTTCACGACTAGGCCAAACTTACAAGAAAAAAATAATGTAAATAAACTGTGGCTCTGGGATGAACCTGATTTGGGGAAGATTAGTATGTCTATGGGTAAAGTTGGAAAATTGTGTATTCCACAACTTGCTCATCAGTGATTGTTTGTTACCCAAAGTGAATGCATTTACAACTGTATCATGGTGTGAACAGTGAGTATGTAGTTGCTGTGTATCACAAAGTGAGCACAATATGAGCTATGTCATTGTGTGAACAAATATAATACTGATACCTGCTTTGCACTAAAAGAACACCATGTATATTCTATTGTGCCCGATAACAATAGCAAAAGTCCACAACTACACTCGGACACATCATGACACCTATCACACCAGGATTTACTCTTATTTTGTAATACATTCATGCGTTTATTAGAAAAGTGTAATGACAAATCAATAGTTGTATTCAAACGAAAGTTCATTCATAAGCTTGAAATAGTATACATTTGTATATGTCATTTATTTCGTTAATTGAATACACTTTTATTGATTAATGACAATTTGTATAATACCAAAGTCATGCATTTTATTTTACCCTCACATATACAATAGAATCAACAACGTTAAAGCCTGATGTTAGAGCATCACCAAGGTTCAAGTCAAGTTCAAGTCATCAAACTGTAGGTGAGATAGTTCTATGTTATTATTTATTGGTTGCAAAGCAATTAAGTCTGATAAGATTTTCTAGAAAAAGAATAATTAGGACAGCAACAAATATTAAGAACAAATCAGAAATACAAATAGATATAAAACGGAAAAGGAAGTATATCACACTGTCCGAACAGTTAAAAAATGTAATCGACAAATCTCATAAACTGAGGATACCCATAACAGACAAATACAACACCGCTCATTTTCCTGGCTTGGTACATGGACTTCAATACACTATGGTATTATCAAGCTAGTTCTATGGGACCAAACCTCACCTCTTAGTAAAATGGTACTGTCATGCCGGGATAGAAAATTTTAAAACAAAATGTCGGTTTCATCTTGTCTTACCCAACCAAACCTTCCATTGAAATCAAATAAAATATATTTAGCCCATCATAAATTGGAAACAACAGAAAAATGAACATCGTAATATGTCGAATATAACATTTTAGATAACACTATTGAAATGAAATAGTCACTTGTTACTTTATGCGAGATTTGTTGATTAACTCAATACAATCAATGGCGTCAAGGGAGGATAATTCCCTGATACATTTATCATTATGAAGTATGAAATTAATTATTCTACAACCTGGATAATTGCTGAATTTGTATTTTGTCATGGTACAGTATTATGCTAAAATGTCTGATGATCAAATAAAATGAAAAACAAAGAATAGAACACTTTCGGGACAGATCCAAACTCCAATCGAACAGTTGTAGAAAGAGACAACATCGATACCACTGACACAAATATACATGCGTGCTCACTTTTCTGGCTTGGTACAAGCATTTCAATAAAAAGTGGTGAGGTTAGTCTAGGTTTGTTGGCTAAAATTACTACTTTATTTATATGTTTACTTCTGGATAACTACAACAAAAGAAAGGAACTCAAGTGAAAGTCCTTTTTCTTGCTCCTGAAATTTTTCCTATTATTTGGCTTTGAGTTTACCTGATGAAAGTTATTCCTGAAACACGTCGTATGCACCAGGTTTGATATTTACGTTTTTACTTCGATGAGATGAGGATGATATCCGTTCTGTAACAGACCAACACGCTGAGTTAGATTTGTATAATGCAAGCTCACTGAAAAAACACTTCCAGTGTAGACATTATCCTGATTCTGAGCCAACCAGTCTTTGTTGTTTCTTCTGAATGTCGCGTGTGCTTAGCGGAGAACCACCAAATACCAAATTTGGTAGGGGGATCTGACCCGACAGGGACACGAACCCACAATTCATCGCACTCTAGACGATCGCGCTAATCACCGCACTACAGATGTTGTTATGTTGTGGTTGTGCTAATTAGAGTAAGCTAAGTTAGATAAGTTGTGATGTTAGACGTTCAATATCGTGTTTATTTGAGAAAATAATTATTAAACTGACAGGTGAAACTGTAGAATATTTGTTTCTGGAGAAACACCAAACAAACTCTAATAAAAGTATGATTTTGAAGTTAATATTTAGGGCTATTTGTAAATGTAGCTAGAAGCTTTTAAACTATCTTTGCATAATAGACTAACCCTTTGCACAATTATATCCCATGCATAACCTGCAAGTTGAACAAAATCTGCTGTACTTTGACATGTAGCAAGTGTAATGTTTGAAATGAATTCTAGAAGTTAGTTGCGTTATCTCAATCATTTTTACCTATATTTACGGTAGAAAACTAAAAAGAAAAAAGGCGATATTATATTATATGTAGTAAATAGTTGAAGACCGATATTCTTTAATATGGTTCTCCATTTAAGGCTTTGATGTAAGAAGTTGTTTCGGATAATATACGTACTTTTAATCAGCCTTACTCTGTTTTTACATATTTAGAGACGACATCAAAACCATATTCAGAAAGTGGAACTGTGGGATATAGTCAAAAAATTGCCAATAAGACTGTAGCAGTCGGTATGTATGCAAACTTTAGAATTATTTTTCAGTTTTTTCTTTGTGTATGTAAAAGAAGACTGAATGGGTAATCAGAATCCTTAAATCGAAGGAAAAACAACACAATGGCCAAAAGAAAAATGACAAACAACGATCTACAAAACATACACATAAAACTAATGATCGAGTAACACAAACCCCACTAAAAACCGGGGGTGAACTCAGGTGCTCCGGAAAGATAAGCAGATTGTGTATTGTCTTGCAGCTATAAAACCTTATACACCAATAATATTGAATTTGGATATTTATCTTAAAACAAATAATGAACAAAATAGATAATAAATAAAAACAAATAATAAAAAAAATACACAAAAACGTAATGTTGATTTTAAGAAAAGCAATACGATACCAAATTTGTAATGAGAAACCGTAAAGCAAAGAAAGACAGATAATACAATGGCCATATACAATAAATTTCTGAGAGAGAGAAAACATTGCTTTAATATAATATTCTACAACTCCTACTGCAAAGAACATTACAAATTATAGTAAAATGGCAAATGCGTCTTACCCGTGTAGCAACTTGAAATCGCAGTGTATTGTCTATATAATATATATGTGTTTTAACCGATTTTCAATATAAAAACATGGATCAGGTCATTATCGTGTGGTATATACTTAAAAACTATTGAATTAAAAGTATTTGGGAACAAGAAAACCAAAGGGCATCAGCAAGATACAATTGTACATGTTCTTTAATGTCTGATGTTAAATTTTGGTCTGCCAACTGTATAGATAGAACAACATTTGTACGACGTTCAATACACAAATGGTCATCTGGTGCACTATTATTGGTACCTTTAATGGTAATAATTGTTCTTTATTTTATCATTATCTAGGAGCAATAGCTGGGGGTATTGTTGGTGTTTTAGTTGTTGTCTCTCTGGTTGTGTTCTCGCTTATAGTATGTAGAAAAAGGTAAGAATATCAATCACATGATATAGGTCTAACTGATATACAATAACAGTGGCTTTTAATTATAAAAAAAACAACAACAAAAGACAAAAGACAAACAAAACAAACAAAAAGAAAAAAACGAAATCAACAAGAAAAAACAAGAGTATCCAACCTGAAATCACATAAGATGATGATGCCAATAATGACGTACTGACACTAATTGAATATAAGAGTAGCGAATGGGATCCCAATGTTAATAGAGAAGGCAATTGTAAAGTAAAAAGAAACATGCTATAATACAAGGCGGTTTTACACATAGATTAAATTATGACATTTTTAATACTCACAAGGTATAGATGTGCGAATCAACAAAAAAATACATTCATTTGACGAGATGTAAGTTAGTGTGATTTAAGATGTGACTGTTCTTTTACATCAAATGAGGAATTTCCCTGATATGACCAAAATTATTTCATTTTTCTACATTCGTTGAATAACGTGTTAGAATCGTTTTTTTATAAGAGTTTATATTATTCTTTGATATTTGTTTTGTATAACGTATTGCAATTATAAGTATGCTTTGTAGACGAGTTTGTATGTTTCAACATAAACATAACCATTCGAAGATGTCGAATACAGACGCTGATATTTCTAATACAACAATCAGCAGCGTCAAACGTTCAACTGATGCAGATGTTAAAGGAAGTAACACTGTCAATAATGAGATCTATTCTGGAAATTTCCATGCTGATTTAGTATATAGTGAGGAGGAGGCACATCAAAACAGTAATACCATTGACACGGGCTCTTCCCTTGACCTTGACTGTTATGACCATTTGAATTCACATGATAAACGGGAAACCATGTTAGACGGAAATTTCTACAGCAGCAATCTAGGTTCTAGAAGTAATACTGACCCTACATACGATCATTCAACCATGGGTACTATCCAATGGAAAGATACCAGCAGTATTTATGACCACACTTTGGAGAGTATGGACTCCATATGCTCCACTATTGATAATGTCTATGCAGTTTCCAGCAAATTTAAACCAGCAGAGTGACATTTAAGATCAAAAGTGGATAAACTATGTTATTATTCAGAGTGGCATGTAAAGTCGTTGATCAAATACGTTACCATGCAGTTAATATACGTAAACTGAAATTACGAATTTATGTCATGGTTATGTATTTTTTAAGTGTGTTAGTCCTGATTTCAATGTCTTGTCCTGCAGTTGTTCGTAGAGGAGCTCATGTATGTGTTATTTGTGTTTGTAGGGGAGTCATTTCGTTTTTGTTTTTTTTCGGTTTTTTTTTGTATTTGTAGGGCTGGGGATTCATGTCGTATTTGTCTTATTTGTATTTATTTACTTATAGTGGTGTCCAATACATCTTCACAATTTCAGTAGTTGACGTCATGGTCGTGATCGCATGGTAGTTGGAATTACAACTACCTGTGCAATCAGTGTCTATCGCCACTAAAGTTGTGAGTTCGAACCCCGTCCATGGCGTGGTATACTCGACACAACATTATGTGATAAAGATTGTCAGTGACTTACGGTAGGTCGGTGATTTACTCCCGGTACTCCGGTTTCCTCCACCAATAAAACTGACCACCACGATATTGCTGAAATATTGTTGAAAGTGACGTTAAACATCATAAACCAAACCAAGCCAAACAATATTGAGTAGCATGGCGTCTGTTATATAAGAAGCAGGAACTGCTTCCACTACACTATCTGCATTCGCCCCATCCCCCGGGGCTGGTAATTTTGTAGCTAATCGTTTTAGCCTACTGTGATGTGTTTTTGTTTTGTTTATCTTCGTTCTTTGTTTTGTGCATTTTATAATGTAATACTTGTGCATAATGTTGTTTTGTTATTCATAGAAATCATGATAATAAAGTATACGTTTACTTGTTTTACATTTCATACTAATATTATAACTGTGGACTTGGAGTACATTTATATCTTCCCTGATTCAACACTAATTAAACAACACAAAATATATTTACACAACATCAGTTTATATCATATTTATATAACAATTAAGATAGCTCTTTTATACCCATTTTTGTTAATGTTGGCATAGACTGAATGAACCGTTTATATTATCATCAGGAATTGATTGACCAATAGTCTCAACTGATAGAATGGCATATGTGTTATCTATGCACACTCGTCTGAACTGTATTGCTATATCAATGCTCTTCTGCAAGAAGAGTTTGAAGATACCAATCAGAATCCGTAAATAAAAGAACAGACAACACAATGGTAAAAAAAAGTACAAAAGGACAAACAACGATCAACAAAACATACACATAAAACTAAAGATCGAGTAACACGAATCCCACTAAAAACCGGGGTGAACTCATGTGTTCCGGGAGGGTTCGCAGTTACTGCTCCACTAGTGGCACCCGTCGTCATGTTAATATAGTTACAAATCCGGTGATAAGTCATGAATGAGGTAAGGACATGGAAGTGCTTACGACAAGCGGAACATATCCGTGGTCATTTATGACACAGATATTCCATAACGGTCAACCATGGCATTATTTTCCTTGTTAGCAGAAACCCCCTATCAAGGAAATCCTGATAGGAACCACGAGCTCTGGAATATCGTATCAACTGAGAGATATATGCTCCATGTACAGGTGCTGGCAAGTGCGACCAAGTGCACCATTACACTACTAAGGCAGTCTGGTGGGTAATATAGTATTAAGGGTGTCCCTTCCACTAGAAAGTTCGTCGTCGCTAATTCACGACATTTTTCGCCTTATATTTTGTTCTATGTTTCTGTTATATAAGAGGATAGACATCTCCCTACCGCCATTCCTCTGAATATCGGGCACCAATGAATGGAATTCAATGAAGTGTCAACGATTCAGTAGTAACTAGTGTCATTGCACACCTCTCTGGTTTTTTTATCAAAATGATCTTTGGTTTAATACTATCCACAAAATACACGAACATTAGAATACCACAAATAATAATGAATTCACAGAACGTAATTCGGGAATACCACCTCTCGTTAATAACATTTATAAAGAATACACTGGTTGTTGCATATACCATCCCTACAATGTAATATAAACCCGTTTTAAAAATTGTAATAACGTTATTATAGCTTGGTAATATACAGATAGAAAATGATTTTAACATGAAATACTGTTGTATATTTGTTTTAGTTCTGACAGTTATTTGTAATAGATTTATCAAATGAGATTTCCTTTATGATAGCGATAGGGAGCGTCGTCGTCGTATGGTAGTTTGATTTACAACTTCCTATGCAACAGTGCCTATCAACACTAAAGTTGTGAGTTCGAATGCCGCTCATGGAGAGGTGTACTCTATATAACATTATTTGATATAGTTCGTCAGTGACTTACGGCAGGTCTGTAGTTTTTTCCGGTTACTCTGGTTTCCTTCACCAATAAAACTGACTGATATAGTTTGAAATATATTTGACAGTGGCGGTAAACACCATGCCATAATCCCAACCCTAACGATAGCGATTATTTTCCTTAATGTGAATTTTCTTCTCTTTCAATAGTTTAGTTTTTATTTTCTGTTGAACTGGTATTTTGTCCGAATGATAAACTTCGTCTGTTCATATAGCGTACTATCCAGGAACAATGTATCGATATCGGGTCCGTTCGCCCTAATTACACATTCGCCCTGGGTTCGTTCGCCCTAAAAGTGGGTCCGTTCGCCCTGATAAATAAAAAATATTTTAATTAACATAATGCAAATATATGTATATATATAGAAAAAGTATTAATTACAAAACAATGAGCTTTTGGAAATTAATTAAATTCTTGTCAAGCAATTATTAGCTTTGTTTGTTTGTTTGTTTGATCGTATTTAACGCCACTTTCAACAATATGCCAGCTATATCGTGGTAGTCAGTTTTATTGATGGAGGAATCGGGAGGACCCGGAGAAAACCACCGACATGTCTCAAGTCACTGACAAACTTTATCACATAATGTTGTACACCTCGTCCTGATCGAGATTCGAACTTACAACATCAGTGGTGATATGCACTGATTTAATAGGTAGTTGTATATCCAACTACCATATGTTCACGGCCACGACGGCCCCTTGGAATTATTAGGTATATTCTTTGAAATGCCTAATTGAAATTAATAGTTGTTGTGATTTTCTGTGGTTTTTCTTCTAATTGTTAGTATAACCTTTATCTTGTAAACTTGAGAAAAAAACAAACAGGTAAAATGCAGTCTTCAGTCAAGACTTCCTGGTTGTCACAAATATTTTATCTTTAACACACAACAAGAATATTTATGTTGGCAAGAAGTCATAATACATTACGACAATATCAATGTACATATTTCGACAAAATGGTAGCACCGCCCTATATTTATTTATTTTGGTAGTGCGAATGAACTAAATAACGCACTACAACAGTTTTACAGACAGTCATATAACGGTTATAACATATGCTAAGATGGAGATCAAATAAACATTTAAATTAAGACTGTAAAACAATTGTTTTTTCAACACTTTTGGTAAACGGGCGAGTCCCTCATTTTTAAGAAGTTTTAAATGTACAATGTAGGTGTAGGGAAGTGTTGTCTTGCACATAAGCTAAATAGTGACTAAAGTTACTGCTACTGTCATCACACTCCTCCCATTTAATCTCGTGGATTGGAATTTGTGAATATATCATTGGATGCATATCAAGTGACAATGATACACAGTCAACGTGTGTAAATGGCAGCTTGTTTCACGACTTCTCTGTCAAGTAAGGGTACAATGAGATTGTACGTTATCGTCCATAATTAGCAAGTGGTTATATATAGGTACACAGTAAGCGGCAAGAAAAACACCGCTGTACGACTTTTTATACGACATGGATGTCTGACTTGTAGTTGCTGGAAATAGCTGCACCGCCAGCATCGAACACTGTCGTACCCATATTTTGTGGGATTCGTGTTGCTCAACATTTTCTTACTTCTATTTCCACAATATTACATCTAACAAAACAAATATTGGAAGACTGCATCAGATTGCTGGACTGGAGCTGTCAGAATGTGTGTCAGAAAGATAATAATTTTCAAGATTGTCCAACTGTGTAGCATTCATAGCATCTAAAGCAATTTCAATAGTATATCGAGATGTTTCAAGCTTAATATGAAAGTTTATTTTGACATTGCCACATAACCATGATAATCGTAGATGAACACTGTTTCCATAATTATGGTGTAATGGTTAACGTGATCGCATCGATTGCGGTAGATCGTAGGTTTAGGCCCCGGTCGCGTCTAACGTAAGACTATGAAATTAGGATGTGTTGCTCTTCCTCTAAGCACGCAATATTAAGGAGAGAAAAAAGCAAAGATTTATTGGCTCGGATTAAGGATAATGTGCCCACGTGGAGTGATGTGTTTACCGGTGAGATTGCTGTTTCAGTGAGCTAGCACTAACAAATCTAACTTAAGCGTGCAGGTCTTGTTTAAAGCGAACATCATCATGATGATATGATTGTAACTTGTTCTCGCCATGTAATAGCTGAACAATAGCTGTTTCGGCGTTAAACATCAATCACTCACTCACTTACTCATTACCGTTGTTTCATGTGTTGTGTATGTCTGTTGATTGTATTGTTGCTGATGACAATCCTTTGTTAGATTTCATATCAATAAAGAATTTGAATTTGAATTTACCGTTATCGCATGCATATTACCAATAATAATAGGTTTATTTTCAGAATATCATACAAGTAGAAATAAAACAAAAATCAATATTTAAATCTTTTCCGAGATAAAAGGTTAGTTTGTGATAAAAGTTCATAAGAATGTTATGTCACCACGGCTTCTTATCGATTTAAACATCATATATATATGTCAATCATGGCCGTCTTCATCAAAGTTATTTTATTTATTGATGTTTTATGCGCAATTTTTACAACAATACAGTCAGCAGGTAGGTAATATTAATGAATTTCTATTAAGAAATAATAATTACGTTTTATATCGACTTAACAAACAGATAACATATATTATTTTGTTATATTTAGGACAAAATAAGTCAACCTCCTTCTTCCGTAATCAGTAAGATTATTTGAAACAAGCGTAGTATTGCTTGACAAAAGTTGAAATATCCATTCGTATGGGTCTTTTGTGTACGATTTCAATTGAACGGTTGTTTGTCTTATTGTTGTTTTAAATTTTTTTTGGCTTTGTTTGTTTTTTGCTTGTTTGTTTTTACTTTGTTTGTTTTTTGTTTGTTTGTTTTTATTATTGTCATTTTTCAACAATTGATTAATGAAGTAAATATCATAAACAACTAGAATAGTCGTTTCATCATCAGTTTTTTTGGGGAAAAAAAGACAATTGTGTAAAGTTCCCCAATAGTATTGTGAAAATTGGCAAACAATCCTCTTGATCAATTTTGGCAATTTAATTAACTTTTTTTTATATATTCTATAAGAAGAGTTTGAAGATACCATAATCCGTATATCGAAGAACAGACAACACAATGACCAAAAGAAAACAGTACAAAAGGAGAAACAACGATCTGCAAAACATACACATAAAACTAAAGATGGAGTAAAACGAACCACACTAAAAACCGGAGGTGAACTCATGTGTTCCGGAATGGTAAGCAGTTTCTGCTCCACTAGTGGCACCCGTCGTGTTATTCTAGCTACAAGTCATGAATGAGGAAATGTCCGGGGAGTGTTTCGATATACATTCATGTGTATGGAAATCCATGTGTACATTTAAGTCAGTGAGTGATAAACAAATGTAGTGCGCGCGATGTCATTCTATAATAACCTCCATAGTTTACATTGTATGCTTAAAGCCAGATAATATAAAAGCTTTGGGAGCGATGCCAGGTTTGACCATACAGAAGAGGTAGATTATTATGATTTTTAGCGAGTCAATATACAATTCAATGAATGTGCTTGTGATCAAGTAAAATATATTGCAACTACAAAATGGAATATATACACTTCGTCAAAACGTTATCGGCACTCTATGTTTATTATTTTTATTATAACGGATAAAATATGTAAAACGCTGTAGCATATTTTTGTATTATATTATTATGGATTAGCCCACGGTCTATAGGATGGGCCATATATAATATTCAGTAGCTAATTCATCCTACTGATTGGTAATAACGTATGATATGAGAGGGATAAAATAAACTCTTTAAGATTGAATTTTTTTTAGCTATTTTTGGGAAAAGGACGATTTTATTGAATTTTGAAAATATGCTTAGGGAAGTCTTATGAAAAGAAAGACAAAATCATCAAAGGTCAACAACAACATACAACAACATAAACGACATTACACATAATGTATATACATGTTGATTGTTTATGACTTATATCTAATATAGTTTGTTCCATTTGTGCTTATATTAAAGAAATATAAATTTTTAAATCGTGTACCGTTTCTTGTGTTGATTAGTATATGATAACAATGACAAATTGTTTTATGTTTGAAGGCTAAGTAATCTTGCGCTGCTAATCTTTTAAATCAGTATGTGTTAATCATGGTGATCTTGATCAAATTTGTTTTGCTTGTTTCTGTTTTATTTAGAAGATTAGCTGCGATACAATTAACAGGTATGTAATAATAAAACATTTTGTAGAAAGCAACATTGACTAAACGAATGGAATGAAGTCATTCTGAGGTAATATGCAGGATAAAATAATTATACTTCCTTCTTCCTTAATCAGTAAGGTTGTTTGGGGGATTTAAAACATAGACCATTGAACTTGTGATGGAATATAGCATTTAATTTTCAATACAAAAGGATAAAAAATGACAAACGGAAAACATACGTTGATGAGACATAGAGTAGCCATACTTTGTCCATCATTTTTGCTAGAATCTCTTAAGAATAATATCCATTCTTAGCTTTATTCGGACGAATATGTGTGTCTTTTGTAAAGGTTGCGAAGTGCCTACTTTTTTTTAAATCTACAAAAGAGGTCTTTAGCTTGCAGGGAGTGATGGCACTCTCCAAAGACGCTATCCAATATTGTTTACGATCAGACTTTCCGTGTAATAACCTGACCTCCCCATGCTGCTACATATGAATGGAAAGTTCACAATGGGAAAATTGAAATAATCTCTTTTGACGTAAAGTTTCGTTAGTACCCTACCCTCACTTTCGAAATGTAGATCAACGTATAGCTGTATTTGTGGTATCTTTTAACTGGAGTACATTTGCACAAAATCGAAGGAGCCGAGTAGTAGATTATGAAGTCAATAAGAAATGGATTATCCTTTGAAATGTTCAATTTATTGGAAGTTGAGAAATATATTAGTGTGCTTAATCATTGCTATGTATATATTTAGCTATAGTTAAATCTACTAATATCAATTATTTAAATGTACACACTGAACAGAGGGAGAGCCGTGACAGTGATCGTATGGGAGTTAGATTTACAACTACCAGTGCAATCAGTGCCTATCACCACTGATCTTGTGAGTTCGAATCTCGATCACGGCGAGGTGTACAACATTACGTGATAAAGTTTGTCAGTGACTTGCGACAGGTCGGTAATATTCTCCGGGTACTCCGGTTTCCTCCACCAATACAACTGATTGCCACGATATAGCTGAACTGTTGTTAAGAGTGGCGTTAAGCACCATCAAACAAACAAACACAACTGAACAGAAAAAATAACATGCACAAACACACACACACTTAAAGGGTTAATGTTGGTGTATGTGTATTGACAGAGGCGCAGTAAAATAAACCTAAAATGTGTTGGTTTTATTGTGTAGTGTATCCTATGAAAAGAAAGTTTAATCAGTGATCGTTTACAATTCCACCAACAAAAACTACACCTCTCATTACAAGTCACTACATAAAAAGGACCAATACATATGGCGTTACAAATCTAGGACCTGGCTTGGGACAGGTACATAAATGTGGCGGGTTAGATAAATTGGTTAATGAAATTTCCAACGCCAATAAAAATATAAGAAATACAGATTCGCTACCACTCAAAATGATCACATACTATCATAAAAAAGAATGCCATCATGAACATGTTGTGATATTTTCAAGTTGTTATATGTACTTTAATATAAGGTTGGTATCCATGACAGTGAGGGAAGATCAAAGTCTTCTTCGTCACTTATATTGACATATAACGAACTAAGGACATATAAATAATGTTCTTTTTTTTTATGTCATCGAGAGTGATATTGGACTGCAGAACGAATAGTAAGATGGTAGATCACGTTCTCTTTGTTCCGTTTAAGGCACATGTGTTATGTCAATAAAAACAAGACTTTTAACTAGCAACATCACAACTAATATGACAGTAATAGACCGCGTTCTTCCCTTATTGCTTCATACATGGCACTTGTTGTGCTTTGTCAATTATGTCAAGGCATTTAAATCATACATGAAAATCTGCATTTAAAGGTACACAGATCAAATGACAGTTACGAAATAAAATGAAAACCGAGATATACCACACTATCGGCAAAGAAAAATCGTAGAAAACGGGTACAAATCGATACCTCTAACATACATATACATGAACGCGCACTTCCCTGTCTTGATACAGACACTTCAATAAAAAGTGGCAGTGTTAAACTAGTTCTCTGTGCCCAAATAATGCATTGCAATAGTTTACATTAAGTTTCATATTCTTATATTCCAGGACAATCAACAATGTTACCACAAGTTCTTTCTACTTTAACTGGGGTATCATGGGATTCCGCAGCAACGGAATGTGGACAACAGGGACTGGAGAATGATCAACATATTTTACTCAGTATATCTGATTTAGAAGGGAAAACATTTTGGATAGGAGAAAAAGTTTATCACTTAACTTTGCCTTGGATTGAAATATTAGGTAGATATTTAGATACTGATGTAACAATGTTTAGACTTATACCAATATATTAACTATACGAAAGAGAGTTGTCTTCTAGAATTTATTATCAACGTTATTACTTCTATTGGTCAGTTGGCATGTATTTGGGTATATGATATTAAAACGAAGATATATAATTTAGTGCGCACGACGCGTTTCTAGAATAATATTCATCAGGTACGATCATAGTGAAAAGATTGGAATTCAAACCAAATAATTTTAAAATCTTTGGAGACAAGTAAACCAGAGGTCTCATTAAGCTTCTGGTATCTTCAAATATTCTTTATATGATATATCTACTTGATAATACCAAACGGGATAAACAGAAGTAATTCGAATGACAGACATGCAAAATCACTCCCCTGTTGGCTTGGTGAGATCATGTAAGTGTTTTAATATACGAGTTAAAATGCTGACCCTCACATGTCACTGGATGAGCAGAATTGTTGTAATCTTGAACTTTATGCATACTTTATTTGTCCTTCGTGACATATAGGCTTCCACATATTTAAAGCTACTTCTATTAAAGGGAACCGATGACCTTAATTATCAATTAAATGTTGGATAGTCTACAAAGCCATTGGTGATTATACGTTATATATCAGATTTAATATGAAAACACATATACCACACAAGAACCTAACAACTGTTGCTTGCAGGAGAAAGCGAAGTCGCACCTCCCAAAGTTGTCAAGCGTTCCTCGCTCTTAATTACGGCTAAAAAAAAATTGACGATAAATGTTCATTTGGTTAGCAATATATGCATTCCATCTGAACTTGTTTTTTCTATCGTTGCATGTAAGGATGTTTCGCTGTAAACAACATACCGTCTACACATCACAACATATCACTAGGACAGTGTCAACGACAGTGTATGGTATCTATGTATTTTGGTTACAAGGTATTTATACATGACAGTCATTTAGAAGTTAAATAACATTCAATGTGTCAATTAACAGCTTTGTCAATACATATAGTGTTAGCGAATTATATATATACATATGTTGTTCAATGTCATTTGATTTTCTATTTGGGAGACTAAAATACTTACAGAGTAATTTTCTCTTGTTTTCCATATTCAAAGTAACATGTATGTGTCAACATAACATATTAACTACGTTGTATGCATGTATGCTGATTTGTAGCAACATGATATATACAAACGATTGATTTGGTATCCAATAAAACTGACCTCCACGATATAACTGAAATACTGTTGAATGTATCATTAAACACCATATCCCTAACCCTTGGGATTATCCATATCTGTGTCACACATTGGGGATTCACTATATCGGAAACAAGCATATGCCATCCACCAGTGAGTATGCAGTTTGTATGATTCTTAATTACAAGATTGAGTATGAATAATCTTGCAAAGAGCAAGGTTCATATTGGTAAATTAATCAACAATTCTCAAATTATGGTAGCATTAAGATATTAAGTTTAATTACATATATTGGTTAACATCAAAATATGAAATATGACAAGTTTGGTATTACCAAAGGAGTAATAAGAAGCTTTTTTCGCAGAAGTACAGACAACACAATAACCAAAAGAATATGGACATAGAGACAAATAATAGTAGAAAAAACACTAAAAATTGAAAAACACGAACCCTACTTTATACTGGGCTTGACCTCAGATGCTCCGCAAGATAAGCAATTCCTGCTCCACTAACTAGGGTCCGAAGCGTTTCATTTGTGGCACCTTTGCCTTCTTTCTACTAAATATTGGATTACAAAGATTAATATTGTCTCCTGTTATGTCATGTTTATATAATTGTGTTTGGTTTCAAGATGCTAATCATATTTCAACAAATCTTGAAATTAGAAACCTCGGTGACATTGTCTGTTGTAAACAAATTAACGTTGTCAGGTAATTAATTTAGTTATTCAATTAAAGGAGGAAACTCGAGAATGTGTTTGTCTTAGAGAGAGGGGTCACAACAGCAGTTTTGATAACTGTATCAACAGGGATAAGAGTAATAGTTTCTTTCTTTATAAGAGTAAGTTAGTACAATTTTAAGACGCATGGTGACATATCAAATCTATGCTGGGTACAACAAGGTCAAAATAAGAAACTGGATAATGAAGGTTTAAAAAATAATTAACTATGATATTTGATGTTGAAATGCAACATCAACTGTAAATACACGTTAAAGAAAACCGAAGGAGAAATTAAAGATGGACAATCCAGAAACACTGGCAACATTGGACCAAGACACGGGTTGCCTATTTCAAAGGTGTTATCGTCATTTTGTCCTAAGATAATTTTACTGTCTACTGGGTAATGGAATATTTAAATGTGGTTTATATGTACGTAGTTTTCTTTTCCACACATTTTCTATAGTTTTGCGTTGTCTGTCATCTTCGCATATTTTTTCATCCATAAAATATAACTGAAATATTCTTTAACATGTCGTTAAATCAACAACAAAGTCCATAAAACCTTTAATAGTTTTGTAGTACAATTGCTATGAGTTTTCCCTACGTATTGTCTATGTAATGAAAACGTTGATATCTAGTTTAGTGCACACGACGCGTTTCTAGAATACCCTTCATCACGCACGCGCATAGTCAAAAGATTGGAAAGCTAAATAATGTAATATTTGTTATTAGATTTCAGTGATAACAGTTTTGTTTCTGATCCTGCTGATGGTAAAAACTGTGTGACATCGAGCTGTAAATATTACGACAATACCAAGCAAGTTCATTTCGCGAAAGTATACTGCAATAGCAAAGACAGTTCTGTACGAGGTGTATGTGGTAAATATTGTTATATTGATTGATTGATTGCATTCATAGCGAGAACAAGTTACCTAACATGGTGTTTTTCTTAGAAGAAAGAAACAAATTGTCTTAATAAAAACGTAGATATCAAATTTAGTGTACACGACGCGTTTCTGGAATAACCTTCATCATGTACGCTCAAAATTGAGAGATTGGACAGTCAACTAATCTAAATGTGTTTGAGAGCAATAATAAGTGCCTAAACAGGATAGCCAGAATGCGGGTGTGATGTGTTTATCAATCGATGTAATGGTTTCATGATTGTAATACAGTGAAGTAAACTAAAAATTAAGGAGAGAAAAATTCAAAGAGTAAAAACTCTTTATATGTAAGTCGACGTTAACGACTATTTAAGATCGAATTAAGGAAAGTTTGAAAATACCAAAAGGGAAATCAGAAGCTGAAATCTATTGACCCACAATATAATGGTAAAAAGGAAAAAAACAAAGTTGTTGAGTTATCGGAGCATATTAAGCTAATAATCACAACGAACTTTAGTAGGGAAACCTCGTAGGAACAGAGGAAAAATCCATACCTCAAACACACATTGATGACCACGCATTGGCCAAACCTGGTACAGACACTTAATAGAAGTTTCGGGGTGGGGGGTTAACTAGCTCTATGGACCCAGTAACACTTGAAACGAATTTGAAAATTAAATTCAATAGAGAACAGTTAGATTCTGTTTTGAATACTATGATATATTTGTGCTTGCGGGAAACTACATTAACTTTTAGGCATTTAGTGGTTCAAGCATGTTTCATTTGTTTCTAATGCATCTTGTCCACTTATTTACAGAAGACGGAAGTGAAGCCAAGACAGGAACATCCCAATCGAATTGGGCTCAAACAAAATTTGAAATAATGCAACGTTGCCGAAGCAAAAATAAACTACTACCATCTTCCACTTATTGTTTTGGAAATGGTAATCATGTTTGGACAAATATGTTTCGTCTTGAGGATGTTTTTGAAATTAAAACAGGTAAATGTAAACGATAGCATCAAATAATATAAAACAACACATGCATACAGAACAGGGAATTTGAAACTGAAATCATATACTAACTCATATTGTTGAGTTTGACAAAAAGAGACGAAACTGAGTTCTAGTCCTTTTAACTTACAGTTACAATATAGCAAAAGCATATGTTCACACGGTTGCTTTTATAATTAACATTTATTTGTCAGGTTGTGTGATGTCTTTTTATAACAGACACCTTGTATTCCTACATGTCACATGAGACACGATCTATACGCCCCCTGTATTTATATTAGTTGTAATATAATGCATTACTCTCAATGACAGCATTAATACACTATATCCATCCATATGTTTTGGATAATAGATGTTAGATTGTTCACCATTATTATAAACATATATCAAATTTTCAAATGTTTGTTGTTTCCATTGTCTGAATGGGTTAAGGTTAGGGTGTTTTGTTCAGCTATGCCAGATTTATTGGTGAAATATTCGGAGAATACCAACGACCTGTCGCAAGTCCCGACAAATTTTATCTTTAAGCTTTTGACATGTACACTATGGTGTAGGATTACGGTGATTTACACCACTTTCAACAATATTTCAGCTATATCATGGTGGTTAGTTTTATTGGTGGAGGAAACCGGAGTACCCAGATAAAACCTCCGACCTGCCACAAGTGACTGACTAACTTTATCACATAATGTTGTTTCGGGTACACCTCGCCATGAGCAAAATTCGAACTCACAAATTTAGTGTTGATAGACACTGATTGTACAGGTAGTTGTAATTCCAACTCGCCACACGATCACAACAACAACAAACCCTTGTCTGAATGATATTAGCATTGGAAATACTGTAGAGTTGCTACTTGTCCCTTTCTTAATTGTAATCTTATTTTTAAATGTATGAAAGTATAAATCTTGACTGACCACTTATTCTTACTAACAACATTTCTTTATTCATTACACCAATAAAACTGTTTGCCAAGATATAACTGAAATATTGTTGAAAGTAGCGTAAAACACCATAGCCATAAAATTAACCCTACTGATTGCATGTGGAGAGTGAATATCAGTGGTCAGTCAACATTTCAAGTTTCATAGCAACAATTTATTAAAACGGATTTTTGGTAGGAAAGGAAATTGTATCAAGTCAATTTATGTCCATGTGGTCATCAAATCTATCAATAATGTAAAACGGATCTTTTAAGATGACGCAGGAGACTACAAACCTATTGGATGTGTAGCTGCCGCACTGAACAATAGTGTGCTGCATAAAACACAGATATCATGTGATGAGACTGTGAAATATTTTGTTTGTAAACAAAGTGAGTACTTTTTTATGGGTATGTTCGCTCTGTTTTACCTAATGTGGACTTTTTACCGCTTTTGATATTTTCAGTCATTTCGCTTAGAATTTGCAATATAATTAATGCTACAAAAATCAAAATAAAACAAAGATATTAATAAAAACAAAGAGAAACAGACACAGAAGAAGCATGATAGATATAAAAAAAAAACACACATAGATGAAATGTTGCAATAGCAAAGACAAAGTACAAACATTGATCTGCAAAACACTATATATAGAAAACAAAATATCGAGCAACGCGAACCCCACTACTAACCGGCTATTTTCACGACTAGGCCAAACTTACAAGAAAACAATCATGTAAATAAACTGGGGCTTTGGGATGAACCTGATTTGGGGAAGATTAGTATGTCAATGGGTAAAGTTGGAAAATTGTGTATTCCACAACTTGCTCATCAGTGATTGGTTTGTTACGCAAAGTGGATGCATTTACAACTGTATCATGGTGTGAACAGTGAGTATGTAGTTGCTGTGTATCACAAAGTGAGCACAATATGAGCTATATCATTGTGTGAACAAATATAATACTGATACCTGCTTTGCACTAAAAGAACACCATGTATATTCTATTGTGCCCGATAACAATAGCAAAAGTCCACATCTACACTCGGACACATCATGACACCTATCACACCAGGATTTACTCTTATTTTGTAATACATTCATGCGTTTATTAGAAAAGTGTAATGACAAATCAATAGTTGTATTCAAACGAAAGTTCATTCATAAGCTTGAAATAGTATACATTTGTATATGTCATTTATTTCGTTAATTGAATACACTTTTATTGATTAATGACAATTTGTATAATACCAAAGTCATGCATTTTATTTTACCCTCACATATACAATAGAATCAACAACGTTAAACCCTGATGTTAGAACATCAACAAGGTTCAAGTCCAGTTCAAGTCATCAAACTGTAGGTGAGATAGTTCTATGTTATTATTTATTGATTGCAAAGCAATTAAATCCGATAAGATTTTCTAGAAAAAGAATAATTAGGACAGCAACAAATATTAAGAACAAATCAGAAATACAAATAGATATAAAACAAAATGTCGGTTTCATCTTGTCTTATCCATCCAAACCTTCCATTGAAATCAAATAAAATATATTTAGCCCATCATAAATTGGAAACAACAGAAAAATGAACATCGTAATATGTCGAATATAACATTTTAGATAACACTATTGAAATGAAATAGTCACTTGTTACTTTATGCGAGATTTGTTGATTAACTCAATACAATCAATGGCGTCAAGGGAGGATAATTCCCTGATACATTTATCATTATGAAGTATGAAATTAATTATTCTACAACCTGGATAATTGCTGAATTTGTATTTTGTCATGGTACAGTATTATGCTAAAATGTCTGATGATCAAATAAAATGAAAAACAAAGAATAGAACACTTTCGGGACAGATCCAAACTCCAATCGAACAGTTGTAGAAAGAGACAACATCGATACCACTGACACAAATATACATGAGTGCTCACTTTTCTGGCTTGGTACAAGCATTTCAATAAAAAGTGGTGAGGTTAGTCTAGGTTTGTTGGCTAAAATTACTACTTTATTTATATGTTTACTTCTGGATAACTACAACAAAAGAAAGGAACTCAAGTGAAAGTCCTTTTTCTTGCTCCTGAAAACTTTCCTATTATTTGGCTTTGAGTTTACCTGATGAAAGTTATTCCTGAAACACGTCGTATGCACCAGGTTTGATATTTACGTTTTTACTTCGATGAGATGAGGATGATATCGGTTCTGTAACAGACCAACACGCTGAGTTAGATTTGTATAGTGCAAGCTCACTGAAAAAACACTTCCAGTGTAGACATTATCCTGATTCTGAGCCAACCAGTCTTTGTTGTTTCTTCTGAATGTCGCGTGTGCTTAGCGGAGAACCACCAAATACGAAATTTGGGAGGGGGATCTGACCCGACAGGGATTCGAACCCACAATTCATCGCACTCTAGACGATCGCGCTAATCACCGCACTACCGATGTTGTTATGTTGTGGTTATGCTAATTAGAGTAAACTAAGTTAGATAAGTTGTGATGTTAGACGTTCAATACTGTGTTTATTTGAGAAAATAATTATTAAACTGACAGGTGAAACTGTAGAATATTTTGTTTCTGAAGAAACACAAAACAAACTCTAATAAAAGTATGATTTTGAAGTTAATATTTAGGGCTATTTGTAAATGTAGCTAGAAGCTTTTAAACTATCTTTGCATAATAGACTAACCCTTTGCACAATTATATCCCATGCATAACCTGCAAGTTGAACAAAATCTGCTGTACTTTGACATGTAGCAAGTGCAATGTTTGAAATGAATTCTAGAAGTTAGTTGCGTTATCTCAATTATGTTTACCTATATTTACGGTAGAAAACTAAAAAGAAAAAAGGCGATATTATATTATATGTAGTAAATAGTTGAAGACCGGTATTCTTTAATATGGTTCTCCATTTAAGGCTTTGATGTAAGAAGTTGTTTAGGATAATATACGTACTTTTAATCAGCCTTACTCTGTTTTTATATATTTAGAGACGACATCAAAACCATATTCAGAAAGTGGAACTGTGGGATATAGTCAAAAAATTGCTAATAAGACTGTAGCAGTCGGTATGTATGCAAACTTTAGAATTATTTTTTAGTTTTTTCTTTGTGTATGTAAAAGAAGACTGAATGGGTAATCAGAATCCTTAAATCGAAGGAAAAACAACACAATGGCCAAAAGAAAAATGACAAACAACGATCTACAAAACATACACATAAAACTAATGATCGAGTAACACAAACCCCACTAAAAACCGGGGGTGAACTCAGGTGCTCCGGAAAGATAAGCAGATTGTGTATTGTCTTGCAGCTATAAAACCTTATGCACCAATAATATTGAATTTGGATATTTATCTTAAAACAAATAATGAACAAAATAGATAATAAATAAAAACAAATAATAAAAAAAATACACAAAAAGGTAATGTTGATTTTAAGAAAAGCAATACGATACCAAATTTGTAATGAGAAACCGTAAAGCAAAGAAAGACAGATAATACAATGGCCATATACAATAGATTTCTGAGAGAGAGAAAACATTACTTTAATGTAATATTCTACAACTCCTACTGCAAATAACATTGCAAATTATAGTAAAATGGCAAATGCGTCTTACCCGTGTAGCAACTTGAAATCTCAGTGTATTGTCTATATAATATATATGTGTTTTAACCGATTTTCAATATAAAAACATGGATCAGGTCATTATCGTGTGGTATATACTTAAAAACTATTGAATTAAAAGTATTTGGGAACAAGAAAACCAAAGGGCATCAACAAGATACAATTGTACATGTTCTTTAATGTCTGATGTTAAATTTTGGTCTGCCAACTGTATAGATAGAACAACATTTGTACGACGTTCAATACACAAATGGTCATCTGGTGCACTATTATTGGTACCTTTAATGGTAATAATTGTTCTTTATTTTATCATTATCTAGGAGCAATAGCTGGGGGTATTGTTGGTGTTTTAGTTGTTGTCTCTCTGGTTGTGTTCTCGCTTATAGTATGTAGAAAAAGGTAAGAATATCAATCACATGATATAGGTCTAACTGATATACAATAACAGTGGCTTTTAATTATAAAAAAAACAACAACAAAAGACAAAAGACAAACAAAACAAACAAAAAGAAAAAAACGAAATCAACAAGAAAAAACAAGAGTATCCAACCTGAAATCACATAAGATGATGATGCCAATAATGACGTACTGACACTAATTGAATATAAGAGTAGCGAATGGGATCCCAATGTTAATAGAGAAGGCAATTGTAAAGTAAAAAGAAACATGCTATAATACAAGGCGGTTTTACACATAGATTAAATTATGACATTTTTAATACTCACAAGGTATAGATGTGCGAATCAACAAAAAAATACATTCATTTGACGAGATGTAAGTTAGTGTGATTTAAGATGTGACTGTTCTTTTACATCAAATGAGGAATTTCCCTGATATGACCAAAATTATTTCATTTTTCTACATTCGTTGAATAACGTGTTAGAATCGTTTTTTTTTAAAGGGGTTTATATTATTCTTTGATATTTGTTTTGTATAACGTATTGCAATTATAAGTATGCTTTGTAGACGAGTTTGTATGTTTCAACATAAACATAACCATTCGAAGATGTCGAATACATACGCTGATATTTCTAATACAACAATCAGCAGCGTCAATCGTTCAACTGATGCAGATGTTAAAGGAAGTAACACTGTCAATAATGAGATCTATTCTGGAAATTTCCATGCTGATTTAGTATATAGTGAGGAGGAGGCACATCAAAACAGTAATACCATTGACACGGACTCTTCCCTTGACCTTGACTGTTATGACCATTTGAATTCACATGATAAACGGGAAACCATGTTAGACGGAAATTTGTACAGCAGCAATATGGGTTCTAGAAGTAATACTGACCCTACATACGATCATTCAACCATGGGTACTATCCAATGGAAAGATACCAGCAGTATTTATGACCACACTTTGGAGAGTATGGACTCCATATGCTCCACTATTGATAATGTCTATGCAGTTTCCAGCAAATTTAAACCAGCAAAGTGACATTTAAGATCAAAAGTGGATAAACTATGTTATTATTCAGAGTGGCATGTAAAGTCGTTGATCAAATACGTTACCATGCAGTTAATATACGTAAACTGAAATTACGAATTTATGTCATGGTTATGTATTTTGTAAGTGTGTTAGTCCTCATTTCAATGTCTTGTCCTGCAGTTGTTCGCAGAGGAGCTCATGTATGTGTTATTTGTGTCTATAGGGGAGTCATTTCGTTTTTGTTTTCTTCGTTTTTTTTTTTTTTATTTGTAGGGCTGGGGACTCATGTCGTATTTGTCTTATTTGTATTTATTTACTTATAGTGGTGTCCAATGCATCTTCGCAATTTCAGTAGTTGACCGTCATGGTCGTGATCGCATGGTAGTTGGATTTACAACTACCTGTGCAATCAGTGTCTATCGCCACTAAAGTTGTGAGTTGGAACCCCGTTCATGGCGAGGTATACTCGACACAACATTATGTGATAAATATTGTCAGTGACTTACGGTAGGTCGGTGGTTTTCTCCCGGTACTCCGGTTTCCTCCACCAATAAAACTGACCACCACGATATAGCTGAAATATTGTTGAAAGTGACGTTAAACACCATAAACCAAACCAAGCCAAAATGGCGTCTGTTATATAAGAAGCAGGAACTGCTTACACTACACTATCTGCATTTGCCCCATCCCCCGGGGCTGTGTTTGTGTAGATAATCGTTTTAGCTTACTGTGTTGTGTTTTTGTTTTGTTTATCTTCGTTCGGTGTTTTGTGCATTTTATAATGTAATACTTGTGCATAATGTTTTTTTGTTATTTATAGAAAGCATGATAATAAAGTATACGCTTACTTGTTTTACATTTCATACTAATATTATAACTGTGGACTTGGAGTACATTGAAATCTTCCCTGATTCAACACTAATTGAACAACACAAAATATGTTTACACAACATCAGTTTATATCATATTTATATAACAATTAAGATTACTCTTTTTATACCCATTTTTGTTAATGTTGGCATAGACTGAATTAATCGTTTATATTATCATCAGGAATTGATTGAAAAATAGATAGAATGGCATATGTGTTGTCTATGCACACTCGTCTGAACTGTATTGCTATATCAAGGATCTTCTGCAAGAAGAGTTTGAAGATACCAATCAGAAACACAATGGTCAAAAGAAAAAGTACAAAAGGACAAACAACGATCAACAAAACATACACATAAAACTAAAGATCGAGTAACACGAATCCCACTAAAAACCGGGGGTGAACTCAGGTGTTCCGGGAGGGTTCGCAGTTACTGCTCCACTAGTGGCACCGTCGTCATGTTAATATAGTTACCAATCCGGTGATAAGTCATGAATGAGGAAAGGACATGGAAGTGCTTACGACAAGCGGAACATATCCGTGGTCATTTGTGACACAGATAACGGTCAACCATGGCATTATCTTCCTTGTTAGCAGAAACCCTCTATCAAGGAAATCCTGATAGGAACCACAAGCTCCGGAATATCGTATCAACTGAGAGATATATGCTCCATGTGCAGGTGCTGGCAAGTGCGACCAAGTGCACCATTACACTACTAAGGCAGTCTGGTGGGTGATATAGTATTAAAGGTGTCCCTTCCACTAGAAGGTTCGTCGTCGCTAATTCACGACATTTTTCGCCTTATATTTTGTTTTATGTTTCTGTTATATAAGAGGATAGACATCTCCCTACCACAATTCCTCTGAATCTTGGGCACCAACGAATGAATTTCAATGAAGTGTCAACGATTCAGTAGTAACTAGTGTCATTGCACACCTCTCTGGGTATTTTTTATCAAAATGATCTTTGGTTTAATACTATCCACAAAATACACGAACATTTGAATACCACGAATAATAATGAATTCACAGAACGCAATTCGGGATTACCACCTCTCGCTAATAACATTTATAAAGAATACACTGGTTGTTGCATATACCATCCCTACACTGTAATATACGCCCGTTTTAAAGATTGTAATAACGTTATTATAGCTTGGTAATGTACAGATAGAAAATGATTTTAGCATAAAATACTGTTGTAAATTTGCTTTTGTTCTGACAGTTATTTGTAATAGTTTTATCAAATGAGATTTCCTTTATGATAGCGATAGGGGGCGTCGTCGTCGTATGGTAGTTTGATTTACAACTTCCTATGCAATCAGTGCCTATCAACACTAAAGTTGTAAGTTCGAATGCCGCTCATGGAGAGGTGTACTCGATACAACATTATTTGATATAATTCGTCAGTGACTTACGTCAGGTCTGTAGTTTTCTCCGGTTACTCTGGTTTCCTTCACCAATAAAACTGACTGATATAGTTTGAAATATATTTGACAGTGGCGGTAAACACCATACCATAATCCCAACCCTAACGATAGCGATTATTTTCCTTAATGTGAATTTTCTTCTCTTTCAATAGTTTAGTTTTTATTTTCTGTTGAACTGGTATTTTGTCCGAATGATAAACTTCGCCTGTTCATATAGCGTACTATCCAGGAACAATGTATCGATATCGGGTCCGTTCGCCCTAATTACACATTCGTCCTGGGTTCGTTCGCCCTAAAAGTGGGTCCGTTCGCCCTGATAATTAAAAAATATTTTAATTAACATAATGCATATTTTAATTTTATTAAAGAAGTAAATATATAGAAAAAGTATTAATTACAAAACTATGAGCTTTTGGAAATTAATTAAATTCTTGTCAAGCAATTATTAGTTTTGTTTGTTTGTTTGTTTGATGGTGTTTAACGCCACTTTCAACAATATGCCAGCTATATCGTGGTAGTCAGTTTTATTGATGGGGGAAACGGGAGGACCCGGAGAAAACCACCGACCTGTCTCAAGTCACTGACAAACTTTATCACATAATGTTGTACACCTCGTCCTGATCGAGATTCGAGCTTACAACATCAGTGGTGATAGGCACTGATTGCATAGGTAGTTGTATATCCAACTACCATACCTTCACGGCCACGACGGCCCCTTGGAATTATTTGAAGTGCTTAATTGAAATTAATAGTTGTTGTGATTTTCTTTGGTTTTTCTTTTAATTGTTAGTATAACCTTTATCTTGTAAACTTGAGAAAAAAACAAACAGGTAAAATTCAGTCTTCAGTCAAGACTTCCTGGTTGTCACAAATATTTTATCTTTAACACACAACAAAAATATTTATGTTGGCAAGGAGTCATAATACATTACGACAATATCAATGTACACACTTCGACAAAATGGTAGCACCACCCTATATTTATTTATTTTGGTAGTACGAATGAACTAAATAAAACACTACAACAGTTGTACAGACAGTCATATAACGGTTATAACATGTGATAAGATGAGGATCAAATAAACATTTAAATTAAGACTGTAAAACAATTGTTTTTTCAACACTTTTGGTAAACGGGCGAGTCCCTCATTTTTTTGAAGTGTTAAATGTACAATGCAGGTGTAGGGAAGTGTTGTCTTGCACATCAGCTAAATAGTGACTAAAGTTACTGCTAATGTCATCACACTCCTCCCATTTTATCTCGTGGATTGTAATTTGTGAATATATCATTGGATGCATATCAAGTGACAATGATACACAGTCAACGTGTGTAAATGGTAGCTTGTTTCACGACTTCTCTGTCAAGTAAGGGTACAATGAGATTGTACGTTATCGTCCATAATTAGCAAGTGGTTATAAATATGTACACAGTAAGCGGCAAGTAAAACACCGCTGTACGACTTTTTGTACGACATGGATGTCTGACTTGTAGTTGCTGGAAATAGCTGCACCGCCAGCATCGAACACTGTCGTACCCATATTTTGTGGGATTCGTGTTGCTCAACATTTTCTTACTTCTATTTCCACAATATTACATCTAACAAAATAAATATTGGAAGCCTGCATCAGATTGTTGAACTGGAGCTGTCAGAATGTGACGAAGAAAGGTTTGAAGATACCATAGGGGTAATCAGAAGCCGTAATTCGAGGAAGGACAGACAACTCAATGGCCTATAGAAAAATAACAAAAAGACAAACAATAGTTTACCAAATGCTACACTGAAAAGTAAATATTGAGCAACACAAACAGTCACCTGTATTTTGTACAGTTTTATTTTATTCAAATCATTTGAACCACGATAAGATATTGCTTTGCCCACCAATCATTCAATCAAGCACTCCGCATAGGAGAATGTCCGAGTAACTCTCCATTCCTTAAAAATAATTGTTTTAAAGAATGGAGAGATACGAGGACATTCTCCAACTTGAAATCCACCCATTGTACTTTATTAATTTTTTTCAATTATTAATCTTGTAACAAAAAAAGTCTGTGCTTAGTATCTAAAGTACAAAGAGAACAATAACTCTCCATTCCTTAAAAATAATGGAGAGTTTTGACAATAGATTTACATAACAGGTGAATTTTAATACTATTTAATAGCTTTAGACCAAAGTAATTCATTTCAAAACAATTTGTCATAACCGTAGTGACGTAGGGTTTTTCCAAATCGTTTAGAATAAATTACTAACCCATAATTTGTCAGAAAGATACTAATTTTCAAGATTGTCCAACCTAGGCAACTGTGTACCATTCATAACATCTAAAGCGATTTCAATTAATATATCGAGATGTTTCAAGCTTAATATGAAAGTGTATTTTGACATTGCCACATAACCATGATAATCGTAGATGAACACTGTTTCCATGATTATGGTGTAATGGTTAACGTGATCGCATCGATTGCAGTAGATCGCAGGTTTAGGCCCCGGTCGCGTCTAACGTAAGACTATGAAATTGGGATGTGTTGCTCTTACTCTAAGCACGCAATATTAAAGAGAGAAAAAACAAAGATTTATTGGCTCGGATTAAGGATAATGTGTCCACGTGGAGCGATATGTCTATCGGTGGATTGTTGTTTCAGTGAGCTAGCACTAACAAATCCAACTTAAGCGTGCATGTCTTGAATAAAGCGAACATCATCATGATATATGGTTGTAACTTGTTCTCGCCATGATATAGCTGGAAAATAGCTGTTTCGTCGTTAAACATCAATCACTCACTCACTTACTCATTACCGTTGTTTCATGTTTTGTGTATGTCTGTTGATTGTATTGTTGCTGACGACAATCCTTTGTTGGATTTCATATCAATAAAGAATTTGAATTTGAATTTACCGTAATCGGATGCATATTACCAATAATAATAGGTTTATTTTCAGAATATCATACAAGTAGAAATAAAACAAAAATCAATATTTAAATCTTTTTCGAGATAAAAAGTTAGTTTGTGATAAAAGTTCATAAGAATGTTATGTCACCACGAGTTCTTATCGATTTAGACAATCATGGCCGTCTCCATCAAAGTTATTTTATTTATTTATGTTATATGCGCAATTTTTACAACAATACAGTCAGCAGGTAGGTAATATTAATGAATTTCAATTAAAAAAATAATAATTACGTTTTATATCGAATTAACAAACATATTACAGAAATTATATTGTTATATTTAGGACAAAATAAATTAACTTTCTTCTTCCTTAATCAGTAAGATTATTTGAAACAAACGTAGTACTGTTTGACAAAAGTTGAAATATCCATTCGAATGAGTCTTTTTAGGAAAATGCATATGTAATAAACCTTTGTGTACGATTTCAATGGAACCTTTTTTTTTCTTCTTTGGCTTTGTTTATTTGTTTGTTTGTTTTTGCTGGTTTGTTTTCTGTTTGTTTTTAATTTGTTTGTTTTTTGTTTGTTTGTTTTTATTATTGTCATTTTTCAACAATTGATTAATGAAGTAAATATCATAAACAACCAGAATTGTCGTTTCATCATCAGTTTTTTATTGGAAAAAAAAAGACAATTGTGTAAAGTTCACCAATAGTATTGTGAAAATTTGCAAAAAACTATTTTTGTATATATTCTATAAGAAGAGTTTGAAGATACCAAAGGGAGGCAACCAGAATCTGTATATCGAAGAAGAACAGACAACACAATGACCAGAAGAAAAAAGTACAAAAGGACAAACAACGATCTGCAAAACATACAAATAAAACTTAATATCGGATTACACGAACCCCACTAAAAACTGGGGGGTGAACTCAGGTGTTCTGGAAGGGTTAGCAGTTTTTGCCCCACTAATGGCACCCGTCGTGTTATTCCAGCTACAAGTCATGAAATGAAGAAAGGTCCGGGAAGTGCTATGACATACATTCACGTGTATGAAAATCCATGTGTACATTTAAGTGAGTGAGTGATAAAAACATGTAATGCACACGATGTCATTAATAACCTCTATGGTTTACATTGTATGCTTAAAGCCAGATACCATAAAATCCTTGGGAACGATACCAGGTTTGACAATACAGAAGAGGTAGCTTATTGTGATTTTTACCGAGTCAATATACAATTTAATGAATGTGCTTGTTATCAAGTAAAATACATTGCAACTACAAATGCACTATACACACTTCGTCAAAACGTTCCCGCCACCCTATGTTTATAATATGTATTATTACTGATAAAATAAGTAAAACGCTGTAGCATTTTTGGGTACAGTATTATTATGGATTAGCCCACCGTCTATAGGATGAGCCATATATAATATTTAGTAGTTAATTCGTCCGATTGATTGGTTATAATGTATGATATGAGAGGGAGATCAAACAGACTCTTCAAGATTGAAACAAAAAGAAATTCAATTTTGTTTTTCAACATTTTTGAGAAAGGGATGATTTGCTCATTTCATAGAATGTTGAAAATATGCTTAGTGAAGTCTTAGGACAAGAAACGCCATATCAACGAAACGATAACAACAACAACCTCCAACGATTTACAGCGACATTACAACTACTGTATATACATGTTGATTGTTTATGACCTACACATGTATATTTAATTTGGTTTGTTGCAGTTATGCAATATCGTGTATCGTTTCTTGTGTTAACTAGTATATGATAACAATGACAAATTGTTTTATGTGTGAAGGCTATATAATCTTGCTGCTAATCTTTTAGGTCAGTTTGTGTCAATCATGGTGGTCTTGATCAAATTTGTTTTGTTTGTTTCTGTTTTATTTATAAGATTAGCTGCGATACAATTAACAGGTATGTAATTATAAAACATTTTGTAGAAAACAATAAGCGTATGGAATAAAGACATTCTGAGGTTATTATGCAAATAATTATTCTTCCCTCTTCCTGAATCAGTAATGTTATTTGAAGCATTTAAAGCATGAACCATTTAACTTGTGATGGAATATAGCATTTAATTTTCAATGCAAAAGGATAAAGAATGACAAACGGAAAACATAGGTTGACGAAACACAGAATAGACATATTTTGTCCATCTTTTTTGCTAGAATCTCTTAAGAATAATATCTATTCTAAGCTTTATTGGGACGAATATTTGTGTCTTTTGTAAAGGTTGCGAAGTGCCTACTTTTTTTTAAATCCACAAAAGATGTTTTTAGCTTGCAGGGAGTGTGGCACTCTCCAAAGACGCTATCCACTATTGTTTACGATCAGACTTTCCGTGTTATAACCTTACATCCCCATGTTGCTACATATGAATGGAAAGTTCACAATGAGAAAATTGAAATAATCTCTTTTAAGGTAAAGTTTCGTTAGCAACCGACCTTCACTTTCGAGATGCAGGTCAGCGTATAGCTGTATTTGTGGTATCTTTTAACTGGAGTATATTTCCACAAAGCCAAGGAGCCGAGTAGTAGATTAAGAGTTGTATGGCGACAGATGACCCAGTTGTGAAAGTTAACTGATCTGTTGACTAAAATAGTTATTAGTATGCAAAGAACTCCATTCAACAAATATCAACATCACGTTCAAATACTGAAGGACTTTTGTTTTTTATTGCTTCAAAAGACTGCTCAATTATTAGGCTTTTCCATCTTTTGATTATAAGCTTGAATTATGAAAGTTATTCCAGAAACTTGTTGAATACACTACATTAGATATCTACGTTTATATAGCCAAGCTTTTAATACAAATAGAAACATTACATATTCACTCATTAATTTGAAGAACTAAACTCTTTTTCAAAGAAGGACTAACATGGTTTGAAGCTCAAAGATGTTGTGCCTCCAGATCTGGACAGCTTGCAACTATATATGATAAAATTGTTAGCTGCAATAACATTCAATCAGGAGCTAAAACTTTGTGGACTGGAAATGTTCGAAAACCATCAGCATGGATTGAATTTCAAGGTAAACTGAATGAAATCGAGAGATACACATATAAGTATTTCAAATAGATTTGTCATTGTGTGATCTTTACGTGAACACAATTAGAAAAGTTTGAAGATACTAAAGTGGTAATCAGAAACCCTAAATAGAAGAAGCACAGACAATACAATGGTCAAAAGAAAAAGGACAAACAATGATCTACAAAAAAAGCTACACAGAAAAGTAAAGATTAAGCAACACAAATTGCACTCAAACATGGAGTTAAATTGGGTGTTGAGGAAAAATACAGTTCCTGTTCCACTAGCGGTAGTCTTCGTGGTACTTTTAAACGATACAAAAATTATCTAAAGTGCAAATCGTGTTTATTATATCAAACAATATTATAAGCAAAACATATCTTCGCTCATAAGTATCTGAACAGTATTACTTCCAATTATAATTTAGACAAGCACAAAGTTATGATATATATATAGAAATTATATTATAATTTGTATTCCTGTAAATGTATAATTTTAACTTTTATTTACCAATAAAAATCATCATTGTTGGGTTTGAAGAAAACCGAATTGATGTAGCGATGTATTGGCGACTGATTGTCGATATAACACACAATGCCAACGATATTTATAAGCGACATGTCGTCCGTACAACATGTTCAACACATAAAAGCAATGGGTGGTTGACGGTACGTGCACAACGCATTAAGGCAATCATTCTTATGGGCGATTGGTTAATGCCTACCTGTGTATATTAATAATCATATTTGAAAATGATATGATAATTTATATTATTCTATTGTAGGTTGTTATGAACTTAATGGCCCTATCTCCATTCACAACAATATAAGTGAATGCTATCAACACTGCCTCGATAAACAACAGAATTCATTTAAGTCTTTCTCATACAAGGTAACAAGTTTTGAACGTTTCTCCTGATTTTAATCAATAAACATAAATTAAACTGTGAAACAAATATTTATAATATTATTGTTTGTAATTAACACTTCCCAAATAATGTAAATTATTAAAACTAAGGTCAATCTTAGCTTAAGATTGAGCAACACGTTCCCCACAACAAAACAACGGAGGTGAACGCAGTTGCTCCGGAAGGATAAACAGCTCCTGTCGTGTTAAGGCCCGTGTTAGTTGTGTTCTAGTTTCGTTCTTCCCAATTACTGGACATTCTCCCGCTTTTAAATTAGCACATATATAACAATCTATTCCTGTTCATTGTGAGATTATATTTTCTGTACTTGTTTTGTCAAGTAGAACATTTTGGGTCTCATTAATACTGGAGGTCAAATGTCGACTTCTGTCAATTGAAGAATACGTGATTTCAGATTTCCGTTTTTATATAAATTCTTAATAGAGTCAATAAATATATATTTGTGTAAAGGAAATTTCATATCTAATGCGCGACATTTGAGCTTAATATGTAGTTGCTTTTCACTGAATGAGATGTACAGGTTTGTTTAGTTGTTACATCTCCATTTGACATCGTATTCGCTTATTCGTCGATTTGCCACTGAAAAAGTCAAATATATTCATTTGTTCACACAATATTAGAAATTAAAAAAAAGATATCTAATTTAGAGCACACTACTGATTTCACGAATAATTCTCATCAGGTACGTTCATAGTCGAAAGATTTGACAGCAAAATAATACAAGTCTTTAGGAGAAAGTAAACCAAAGGGCCTAAACATGATAGTCAAAATCTGCTAATATTACCTCTGCCGAATGGATCTTGACCTCAGCTTTAACTAATTTTGAGTATCATATGACAAGATGATATTGTATAATATTTAAATGTTGGTTAGAGTCATTGGCTCTCTTTAACTAACACTGTACATGACGACTTCTCTGTCACGACGATAACATATATTATGCATACATTCAAAATTATAGCGTTCATTATAACAACGCTTTTCGTCCGGTTGTGTGAAAGTTGCCATTTTAATCACATGTGACCGCATCATTGCACTAAGGAGGTGGGGGAGGGGTGGGTCCATGAAACTAGCTTAGCCTAGCTAATTTTTATTCAAGTGCCTGTAGCAAACCTGGAGTTAAAGCGATACGATATTCTAGAATAACCTTCATCAGATATCATCAAATTATGTAAACGTCTTTATGAGCAAGTAAACCAAGTGATTAACATACATGACGCTGCCTCCAGTGGAGCAGGAACCCCTTACCATTCCGGAACATTAGATTTATGTGTTATGTTGTGTAGATCGATGTTTGTCCTTTTTCTTTTGGCCATTGTGTTATCTGTCCTTCTTCGATTTACGGCTTCTGATTACCCCTTTGGTATCTTTACATTTTGACCATTGTGTTGTATTTTATCTGCACGCTTATGGGTATGTTTTATAGTTCGTTGTTTGTCCTTTTTCTTTTGGCCATTGTGTTGTTTGTCCTTCTTCGATTTACGGATTTGATTTCCCCATTGGTATCTTCAAACTCTTTGTCATCAACAGCATTGCATATACAATTAAAGAAACGTCCAACACCAACAACAACAATCACTTTACATTTGGTTGTTTCCGTATGGGAGCAGTCTTGTAAATCAAGTTTCAATTATAGATATGCTTTTCTTCAGATATTTCTATTTATCACTTGATTGGACACAAAATGTTTAAAACAAATGCGACGCTTTATTGATATATTTATATAAATAAAAGTTTGATGCCACCAAAGGCTTGATCAGAAGCCGTAATTCGAAGACGTACAGACAATGCAATGGTCAAAAGAAAAAAGACAAAAGGTCAACATTGGTCTACAAAATACTATGCTGAAAAGTAATACGCGAATCCTACTAAAGCACAGAGGTGAAAGATGCTCCGGAAGGGTAGGACATTCCTGCTCCTTAGTGGTCCTTGTTATGTTACACTTGCTAAATATTCCGTGATAAGTCATGAATAAGGAAAGGATGGGGTTGTAATGAATACGATAAAAAGAACATATCTGTGGTCATTGTTAACCCAGGTATTCCGTAAGGGTCAACAAAGTCATGATGCCGACCGTAATATTTTCAAAATGATGATTTAAATTTAACCATGAGGAACCTTCGGTTTAAGTAGTATCATTGTTAACAGAAATTATGATAGGAACCACAAGCTCTAGAATAACTGAGAGATATATATTCACTACGCCTGTGCTAGAGGAACATAAAATGGAAAGTTTATCACTTTTTCGCAAAGGTTCGTTGTTAACCGACCATAACCGTCATTTTCTGGATACAGGTAAAGTATGAAACTGACCTAGCTGCATCTGTGGTTTGTTGATAGGATAGGGTCCGTGTTGCTCATCTTTTTTGGTTTTGTTTGTCTTTGTCTTGTGTCTTGTATTACCAATGTTACCAGTGTCGTAAATGTTAGGTAATTAACATACTAGTATTATATATTTCAGGTGAATCAATGCATATGTAATTTCGTAGACACTTTGAGGAAAACTGACGACAAGAAGAATTTGTGTCTTATTGATGGCCAATTTAATTATTCGTGGGTATATAAAGGTAATATACTTTAAGGTTCTCATAAAAGAAGGTGAAGGTCAAATTGGTCCTTCAAATTCCTTTCAAACTTTGCCTGTTCAACTCTCTTTCAAGCACAAATTTGACAGTATGAATGTTGGAAGAGAGTTATATTGGTTCCTATTTTGAATGACGTTTCAACAATAATATGATTCTATGATCGATGTTGCTCATTTCAACGCTTTAAATTAAATAAGTATGTTTATGAAGAAGAAATACTCATGTTTTTAGCAAAACTAAAATGTAGATTTATTTAAAACTCTAAAATATGAAAAGGGTTGCGTATGTATGTTTGACTACATATTTATAGATTATTATATGGCATTTTTCTTATTACATGTCATATCAACCCGATACATCAATATTAGCCCAAGGGCCGAAATCCCGAGGGCTAATATGGGTCGAGGTTTGATATGGCATGTAATATGAAAAATGTTATATCATAACCTATTTATCATATACAGACTGTGGAAAAAGTATTAGTACGATTCCAATATTCCCTATATATTTCATATTTTTCAAACAATTACCCTGAAGTCAATTCATGTCTGATTTTGATAATTTCTATATCAATAAAAACATAATTTAATGTATTTGTACTCTATAATTTCAAAATAATATTCTATGATGTACATTTTTGAGAATACATACACAAGTTAAACACAACTGAATTTTTTTTTTTCGAAGCAAAGTGCAATGATAGTACTTTTGCTGATAGATTATTTAAGTCTGTGTTCAAATCATGGCGATTTGTAAAATATGCTACTAAACGTTATTTCAAAATGACTACTATAAACTACATATCTTTCTGCTTTTGTTGATAAAATAATTATCGAAATCGGACATGAATTGACTTCAAGATAATATTTTTGTAAACTGTAGTTTTATATGAAATATTTAGGAAAAATCGGAAGTGTCCGAATACTGTCTGTACTTCAATGCGTATTAGTGAGTTCTGGTCATTTTCGGAAACCATAGCTTGGTGATGAAATAATGTCATATTATGTATTTATGGATACGAAGTAATTTTGGATAAATTTCAGATCCTACTCAATTGTCCTACTTGTGTTTCTGCTTTACATTTGATTTATGAAGCCAGCAGTGTTATCATTCATTGCATAACGGGCATTTTCCATGTTTTCTCCGTTATCCATTTTGACAGTAGCAGACGACGGAAGTAAGCAAATGTACATTAATAACGAAAACTGATCGGACAAAAAAACTTGAATTCCAGGAGAGGGGGGATAAAAAAAATAAAGACATTATAATTGTGAAAACCTAAATACTCGATCTCAGTCAAAATTTCCGATCGCCATTTTTATGTAGCACGGCACACATTATTACCCCCTCCCACCCCCCCCCCCCCCCCCCCCCCCCCACATATGGATCAGGTTATTGCACCACCTGGAGATATGACTTGCTGCATTTCGAATTTATGACATATGCAAAATTAAGCATATCTTGAGTAAGTATATGATAAACAACATTATTTCACTTATGTTGTGGATATTGGCTTTCTTGAAGAGTGAAAATCACCAATCTACCTTATGTCTCAAGGAAACATCGTCACATTAAACGAAGGCTATTCCAGTAACGCATTGTGTGAACTTAATTAGTAACAAAGGCAATTAAATATAAACCAATACTAAAAGAAGTGTTTTAATTAATTAATATTTGAATAGTTGTTTAATTATCAAATGATGTCAATTGAAAATGAAATATGTTTTTTTTTCTCTCAGTTTTATATAATGCGTCTTATGACGGACATGGGAGTTGTGTGGCTTCAAAATGTACAAATGGTTCAGAGAAAAGGGTTGCAGAGACGTGTACATCATTACAGATACCAATGTGTGGTTTGTAAATAATGATTAAAAAACAGCATTAGAAATGTACGCGTGTGACTACCTATTTTACTGTTTGTCTATTTATTTCAAAAGAATCTTACATGTAGACAATATACGTACATTATCTGAAAATATTCAATTTATTTGTATGAGCTTTAGAACAGTGGATAGAAGAGCTAGTTTTTTGTCTTGTTACGCAGCGATTGCAAATGAATTTAACATTTTCCGACATTGTACGTATATTCTGTTTATCCCGCAATGTCAAAAAATCCAAAATAACATCCAAATTGTGTAAAAAGAGCAGAAATAAGCGTCGTTCTAATCATTTTTTTGTTATGTTCTCTGAAACGTCCCCGCTTATACTGTTACCGTTTCGTATCGTGGCTCTACATGAATCAGGTACCAGAAAGGTTATATCTTGGTCAGTGGCAGTATATAACAAAACAGTATCCAGTCAATGTAATTTGATTTCTCAAATAGAACAAGTGCAGGATAAATATCATCATCCAACAATATAACATAGAAAAAGGAGTATCTTCCAATGGGAAGGACATTGGTCGACAGGATGGATGCTCTCCCTTGTGTTTTACTTGTCTTATTTGGATTCGTGTTGTTCGTGTGTTCACACTACATATCATCTTCACGTTTTTAGTTTTATGTGGTGATGTCAGCCACAATTTTAGATTTGATTTAAAACGATGTTCGGTTCGTCATTACTCCCATTTGTTTTATAGATAGTTCATTTATATTTATGCTAGTTGTATATATTTACGTATACTGATTTCCAACATGATTTCCGTATCAAATACTGTTCATTCATATTTAGCAGTAACACTACTAGTGTCACTGGTGGAGCAGGACCTTCAAACCCTTCCAGAGCACATGAGTTCACACGCAGTTTTTATTTGCAGGTGTTTTACTTCTGTTGTCGCTATGTTATATCAAAGAACCAAAATGTTGAATAAAAACTGCTTTCCTTTCCAGAACACCTCCAGTTTGTTTAGGAGTTCTTGTTCTTCAATCTTTAGTTTTCTGTTTAGTGATTGTAGATCATTGTATGTCCTTTTTCCTTTTTTTTTCTTTGGTCATTGTATTGTCTGTCATTAGATTCATTGCTTCTGATTGCCCCTTTGGTATCTTTTATCTGGTAGGCTTTTCTTCGTATAAATGGTGACAATAAATGGAGGGTTGTCTACAAAGCAATGCCTTTTTAAATAGAATATTGTATTTATGTGTAACAGGATTACTTACTGACAACGGAGCATCTATTAGTTTAACAACAAACTGGAAGAAAAGTCAAAGCAATTGTAAAGATCCACTTTCTACAGTGAATAATGCAACTGATATATGTGAACTAAACGAAGATACCACCAAAACAGGGAGGTGGACGAATATTTTCCGAGTTGAGATTTCGAGTCATGTAGATCATGGTAATACTTTTTATTATAATATACGAATTTATTTATTTATCCTGCAATAATTATATTTGCTAGGCAAATATACCATACGAATAAATGCTTGATTCGTCTAGTATACGAATAACTTTTCAAGCCCCGTCCATTACAGAACTACTTTTTATGTTCTCTGCGCTCCGGTGTAGGAGGTACACAGAATCAATGATAATAACCAATGCTGGAGAACATTTCTAGTAAAGAGTTAATACGAATGCAAAATAGAACAATACCAATGCAACAGAAAAATAGTAACCCAGTATTTCTGTCCGACAGTCAATGAAAGCGATACATTTATATATTGCAATGTTGTCACTTAGACGGGGTATAAGAAAGGTTTTGTATTGTTGGGCATTGTTTGTATAGATAGATATAATTGCAACTACAATGCCATCGTGGCCATGACTATTGAAACGACGACACCGTAAAAATTTGAAGATTATATTTGTATTTTGCATATACGTTGTTATTTATACTGAATAATCTTTTTCTGTGTTGTTATTTTTTTTATTAATTGTCGTCAATGTCAGATATGTAGCGGAAATAGCAAATTAAAGAAGAAAAGTAGGACAATAAAATGAAAAACAAAGCACCAACAGTTCTATAATATAGTAATAAAACAGTCGAAAATCAAAATTCCCAGCACACAAATACGTGGTCGTACAAAAAAGTGACGGGATTAAATTAGTTTTATGTGACCAAACCCCTCCTTTTAATTTATTTGTATGATATTTTAGGGGATATGATTAAAATGACAGATGTATCGTCTTGTGTAATTGCTACATGTCTCAACAATGGACAAACATTCACGAATCGTCATATCAACTGTACTGAAACCGTGGATGGGTATTTCTGCAAGTCAGGTAATTGCTAATTTAAGTTACATAAATTTGACACTACATGTATTAATAATAGCTTATAAAACGTCAAAGTTGAAGATAAGGGAGGAAATCGATCAGACTCAATAATAACAATATTCTTTGTATGTGGCTGAGGGTCTCGTAGATTTAAACAATTGCACGCTCCAATGCAACTTTGTAGGGCACATTTCAGTATTTTAGCAATATATGATGGAGGCAGGCTAAGAATGATAAATAAGACACCCGGTATATATATATATTTATTGACGGAAAAATTAATGACTTTCTTCCTCTTCCAATAAAGTTCATCTCTCAGTGGTCCTGAGTATAATCGAACTTGAGTGATTTCATGTATGGTGCTTACAAATATTAATGTTAGTATTCTTTCTTGATATGTAGTCATTTTTCCGGGAACAAAATATTAAAAATAAGTACTTTTTATTAAATTGTCGTCTTCCAGTGACGTAGTTTACAGAGACCGCTTGTGACATTAACGCGTACAGATTCCTGATTTATTTTTCGATCTTGTTTAAGTTGCTAATATCTGAATGTCATCATATTTCTTTCCCTTTAAATTAGAATTCTATTAGAATCGACATTATTCATGATGAACTGTTATAGATGAGTTTTATTTTTATATTTCAATGACATCTTATAATGAATTCAATTCATTTTTAGTTGATAATAGCACAACAATGTCTTCAGCTGACTGCATACGTCAAACTACGGTTCAAAATATATCTAAGGCACACTCGATGGGACAATCTACAGTATCTAGTTCTATTTCGAAATATCCATTTTCAAGTAGTCATCACAGTACTAAAACATGGAAAACTGATAATAAAGGTAAGGATTTATATATTGATTGATTGATTTGTGCTTGACGCCAACCTTAGCAATATTTCAGCTATATCGTGGCGTAACGAATTATATAAATAATTATTTAGTGAAATGAATAGGTTGCAATAAAGCATTTATATCTCGTGTCAATTATGCGACGGTTCTACATAAAATAACTCACATTTCAATTAAGTGATTTGTACAATGCAGGATATTACATACATTATTTTAGATAAAATATTCAAATTAAATATACAACTGTTATACCCTGGATTTAATATTTGTGTCCCTGTAAATCACTTTTCCACCCCTTTTCAGAAAAACAAGCTACCGTGGATCTTATTTTATCAATCTTGTTGCTTTTTGCTTTGTTTTTGCCCTTCTAATGGAATATATATGACATAAGACTATTTATTGTTCGATATTGTTTTTTTTTCTCAAACCACATAGGAGGTGTAATGGTTAGTTCGCTTGCCTCCAGTGCTGTAGATCGTGGACTCAATCCCCGATCAAGTCAAACCATAGACTATATACAATTGGTATATGTTGCTTTTCCACTAAGCACACAGCATGAAGGAGAAAGAACAAAGAATGGTTGGCTAGGAATCAGGATAATGTGACCTAGTGAAGCGACATGTCTATTGGCGAACTTGTTTCAGTGGACTAGCAATTTAAAAATCCAACTAAGTGTGTTGGTCCAGTATAACACGGACATTTGTTATCATCTCATCAAATGTATCGTGTTCTCGCCATGATATATCTTAAAAATTGCTCATTTTAGCGTTAAACAACAACCATTCACTCACTCATTTCGCTATTTTTTAACGAAAAAAATATGTCGATTTCTTTTCTATGTCATTTATTCCTTGATATCAGTAGTAATAAAATAACAATAATAAAAAATTGGAATGTGACATTGACCTTTAATCTTTTGACCTTATAGAAATAAAATATGTCTAAAGATGCTATTCGTGAAGATGTTGATTAAAGGAGAAACAACTGCCATTAGATGTCGTTAGATCCATTTTTTTTTATATAATAACGGATATTCTAATTACTAATTAAGCATCTATTATTTCACAGTCTAATAAAACTAAAAAAAAGTTACTTAATATATAATTGTAGAAATAAGCAAAGTCTCCGTTAACATAACACCTACAACAACAGTTTCAGCATCAGTTACAAAGGGGCCCGGGTGGCTCAATGAGTCAGGTCGTTGGATCTAACAACTCATACAAGCCTATCATCAATACGGCGTGGGTTCGCGCCCGGCATTTTAAATTACAAAAAGGGTGCACTCGACTCGCAGCCGCAAGTGATAAGGTTTACCAGTTGTTTGCCCATGGTCGGTGGTTCTCTCCGGGTACTCCGGCTTCTTCCACCACTAAAACTGGTCGCCATGATATAGCTGAAATATTGTTGAAAGTGGCGCTAAAACACCAAAAATCATTAAAAATCATTAAATCAGTTACAAATTTAAATGGTAATTCTGAATACAAAATAACAACATACTCCAGTTCTCTAGGTACTGCTAGTACGAGCAACAAACTGCCAGGTAGTACAATTTGTTTTATTAAAAGAATTGTTTCTTACTTTATTCATTGTATTCCATATACAATCAAAACTACTAGTGTATCAAACAATGCTACAACGCTCCTAGGTTACGATGTGGTTGCCCCTTAAGAAATATCTATTTCTCAAATTGCAATGGATCTGTTTCTTTTTTGCGTAACACTACGGTGTCACATGTGGATCTGGAACTGCTAACTATTCCGACCACCCGAGTTCATTCCTGATTTTCAGTGGGTTCGTGTTGCCCGATCTTTAGCTTTCTGTATAATGTTTGCTGTAGATAGTTGCTTGTCCTTTTTCTTTTGGCCATTGTGTCGTATGCCCTTCTTCGATTTACGTCTTCTGATTACCCCTTTGGTATCTTCAAACTTTAATTATGTCATTCCTCCCATACCGAAAGTGCTTGTACTTAACTCTGAGTAACACGGCAGTAGTGTTATAATAAACAGGAAATGCTTATCCTTCGCGAGCACCTGTGTTTACCCCAAGTTTTTTGGTGGGTTCCGTGTTGCACATCTTTTTAACTTTCTGTATTGTGTTTTCTGTTTTGTTTGTCTTCGATCTGTGTTTAATGCCCAATATTATCTGTATATGTGGATTGTTCATTCTTAATTGCATTTTCCGTTTTCTCTAACGCTTGTTTATTCATCACATACCATTTTAGTTTGTTTGTTTGTTTGTTTGTTTGTTTGTTTGCTTTATGGTGCTTAACGCCACTTTCAACAATGTTTCAGTTATATCGTGGCGGTCAGTTTTATTGGTGGGGGAAACCGGAGTACCCGGTGAAAACTACCGACCTGTCGCAAGTCACTAACAAACTTTATCACATATTGTTGTACACCTCGCCCTGATCGAGATTCGAACTCACACAAATTAAACTAACCTGGATTTCCAAACTCTTTTGTATTCAATGGTTTGATGTGAGGAATGGTTGTTCGTTTTGTTGACAAGCACTGTTTAAGCTTAACTGTTCTTTTGATAATTACCACGAATAATGTTTAATGTGGTGATAGCAACTGATTGCACAGGTGGTTGAAAATCCAACTACTAAACAATCACGGCCACGACGTCCCCTATTATAATAATGATGATGTATTATGTTCTTTATAGTCCAGATGATATAATTTAATATTTTGTTTCTCAAAGCAGGTGGTCTCTCTGTTGATTTGACAACTAGTCATAGACCATCATATACGATAACTAATATTACACCCACCATGACCATGGATGAACACGTTGGTAATAAACCAGAGGCTACTATTAGCATTGGTAAGAACACATTTAATTTCATATGTAGCTAGTTTCCAATTCTAATAAGGGCCCGGGTGACTCAATGAGTTAGGTAGTTGGATTACCTAACAACTCATACAAGCCTATCATCAATACGGCGTGGGTTCGCGCCTGTCGTTGTAAATTACGAAAAAGGGTGCACTCGACTCGCAGCCGCAAGTGATAAAGTTTACCAGTTGCTTGCCCATGGTCGGTGGTTCTTTCCGGGTACTCCGGCTTCTTCCACCACTAAAACTGGTCGCCATGATATAGCTGAAATATTGTTGAAAGTGGCGCTAAAACACCAAAAATCATTAAAAATCATTAAATCAGTTACAAATTTAAATGGTAATTCTGAATACAAAATAACAACATACTCCAGTTCTCTAGGTATTGCTAGTACGAGCACCAAATTGCCAGGTAGTACAATTTGTTTTATTAAAAGAATTGTTTCTTACTTTATTCATTGTATTCCATATACAATCAAAACTACTAGTGTATCAAACAATGCTACAACGCTCCTAGGTTACGATGTGGTTGCCCCTTAAGAAATATCTAATTCTCAAATTGCAATGGATCTGTTTCCTTTTTGCGTAACACTACGGTGTCACATGTGGATCTGGGACTGCTAACTATTCCGACCACCCGAGTTCATTCCTGATTTTCAGTGGGTTCGTGTTGCCCGATCGTGATCTTTCTGTATAATGTTTTTTGTAGATAGTTGCTTGTCCTTTTTCTTTTGGCCATTGTGTCGTATGCCCTTCTTCGATTTACGTCTTCTGATTACCTCTTTGGTATCTTCAAACTTTAATTATGTCATTCCTCTATTACCGAAAGTGCTTTTACTTAAGTCTGAGTAACACGGCAGTAGTGTTATAATAAACAGGAAATGCTTATCCTTCGCGAGCACCTGTGTTTACCCCAAGTTTTTTGGTGGGTTCCGTGTTGCACATCTTTTTAACTTTCTGTATTGTGTTTTCTGTTTTGTTTGTCTTCGATCTGTGTTTAATGCCCAATATTATCTGTATATGTGGATTGTTCATTCTTAATTGCATTTTCCGTTTTCTCTAACGCTTGTTTATTCATCACATACCATTTTAGTTTGTTTGTTTGTTTGTTTGTTTGTTTGTTTGTTTGCATTATGGTGCTTAACGCCACTTTCAACAATGTTTCAGTTATATCGTGGCGGTCAGTTTTATTGGTGGAGGAAATCGGAGTACCCGGAGAAAACTACCGACCTGTTGCAAGTCACTAATAAACTTTATCACATATTGTTGTACACCTCGCCTTGATCGAGATTCGAACTCACTCAAATTAAACTAACCTGGATTTCCAAACCCTTTTGTATTCAATGGTTTGATGTGAGGAATGGTTGTTCGTTTTGTTGACAATCACTGATTAAGCTTAACTGTTCTTTTAATAATTACCACGAATAATGTTTAATGTGGTGATAGCAACTGATTGCACAGGTAGTTGAAAATCCAACTACTAAACAATCACGGCCACGACGTCCCCTATTATAATAATGATGATGTAGTATGTTCTTTATAGTCCAGATGATATAATTTAATATTTTGTTTCTCAAAGCAGGTGGTCGTTCTGTTGATGTGCTAACTACTCATAAACCACCATATACGATAACTGATATTACACCCACCATGGAAGAACACGTTGGTAATAAACCAGAGGCTACTACTAGCATTGGTAAGAACACATTTAATTTCATATGTAGCTAGTTTCCGATTCTAATAAGGGCCCGGGTGGCTGAATGAGTTAGGTAATTGAATTACCTAACAGTTCATACAAGCCTATCACCGATACGGCGTGGGTTCGCGCCTGGATTTGTAAATTACGAAAAATGGTGCACTCGACTCGCAGCCGCAAGTGATAAAGTTTACCAGTTGCTTGCCCATGGTCGGTGGTTCTTTCCGGGTACACCGGCTTCTTCCACCACTAAAACTGGTCGCCATGATATAGCTGAAATATTGCTGAAAGTGGCGTTAAACACAATAAATCAAATCAAATCAACCGATTCTAATAAACAGACTGGTAATATAAACTCCTCTTTTGCATGACCGCATCATTTCACTAAGATGGTAGGTTTGGTCCCATAAAACCAAAAACCTAGATTAACCCCGCCTCTTTTTATTGAATTGTCTGTACCAAGCAGTCATGTATTTGTGTGTTAGGTTTTTGCCTCTTTCTACGATTTTTCTATTTAGGAGATAACTGTATTGTATTTGAAAATTTCACAGCATCAATTGGAGATTTGATGGTCGCAAATTGAGCTTACAGGCGAAGCATTAGCGGAGCCAGTAAACGGATATTTGCGACCATTAAATCGACAATTGATGACGTGAAATTTTCTAATGCAATACAATTATCTCCATTATAATGTAATCATGTGTATAAACCTATATGTGTATTGCCACATTATTGACAAGATGACCTAAGCGATAATCAGCTAAAATTCTAAAAAAAAATATCTCATGCTATTTCAACTGTGGAATTGATACCATGAAAATTACACAATTAAATCGACAATTGATGCCGTGACATTTTCAAATACAATACAGTTGTTTCCATTCTAATGTAATCATATGTATTGCCACATTATTGACAAGATGACGTAAGCGGTAAACGGCTAAAAAATATCTCACGACATTTCAACCGTGGAATTGATACCGTGAAAATTACAGCATTGTCCAATCACAAACCAGGAATATTAAACAACTACATATTAGAATTGATTTTAGAATGGTTCTTTTTTTTTATTTTATCTCTCTTGGATATTTGTCTGTATACTTTATTACTTGAAGTGTGTGTCCGTGTCCTTGTCAGTAGAAATAAAACTAACAACCATACATAAACACTTGAAATCTTATATATTTAATGTTTTACTTCAATATCATCATACAAATGTATTATATTTTACTTGGTAAGAAAGGATATGGATGCAAATGAACTTGAAACTATCCAAATTTATTCTTACACACAAATTAAAGAAAAGTAATAGCACTTTTATTGTTGTTCTACATTACCTATGTATATCTTATGTTTAACTCCGTTAGTAAGCTGGACTAGTACTGCTATATTGAAAACTTCTAGATTTTCTCCCGAGCTGGTCGTAGTGGTTTGCCGACTATAATATAATAAATAGTCCATGGCAGTTCGTGAAATCGCAGTTTATGGAACCTTTATGTCAGAAACACATATGTCTTTTTAATGAAATGAATTTCTACAACGTTGTCGATACCAGAATGATATTTTGAAATCTTGTCTTTAGCAATAAATTTTATATTGTTACTCGTTGTTTGGAATTAAAATTAATCATTAGTATTTTTAGTAGGTCTTATTTGTGGTGTTACAGTCGGTGGTCTCGTTTTGATTGATGTAATCATTAGTATTTTTGTAGGTTTTATTTGTGGTGTTACAGTAGGTGGTCTCGTTTTGATTGCAATAATCATTAGTATTTTTTGTAGGTCTTATTTGTGGTGTTACAGTAGGTGGTCTCGTCTTGATTGCTGTAAACATTAGTATTTTTTGTAGGTCTTATTTGTGGTGTTACAGTCGCTGGTCTCGTCTTGATTGCTGTAAACATTAGTATTTTTTGTAGGTCTTATTTGTGGTGTTACAGTCGGTGGTCTCGTCTTGATTGCTGTAATCATTAGTGTTTTTTGTAGGTCTTATTTGTGGTGTTACAGTCGGTGATCTCGTCTTAATTGCTGTAATCATTAGTATTTTTTGTAGGTCTTATTTGTGGTGTTACAGTCGGTGATCTCGTCTTAATTGCTGTAATCATTAGTATTTTTTGTAGGTCTTATTTGTGGTGTTACAGTAGCTGGGGTGGTTTTGATTGCTGTAATCATTAGTATTTTTTGTAGGTCTTATTTGTGGTGTTACAGTCGGTGGTCTCGTATTGATTGCTGTAATCGCTATAATTGCTTGCAAGAGGAGGTAAGATTTAAAGTTCTATTTAGAGTATAGCAATATAATTCACATGGCTTTGAATTTATCCAAGCATAAAAAAATAAGCAATTAAACAGTAATATTTACACTTTAACCGAACACAGACACACACATATCCAGGCCAGTATTAGCTTAACACACGATAACCTACCTGTATTGAAAAACGTCTTGGTTCTGGACTGGAATTGCGAAAGCCACCATTGTCATATGATTAGACAAATATGATTACGTATCAGTGCCTCTCACCACTAACGTTATGAGTTAGAATCCCGCCCATAGCGAGGTGTACTCGATATAACATTATGTGATACAGTTTGTCAGTGACTTGCGGCAGGTCGGTGGTTTTCTCCGGGTACTCCGGTGTCATTCACTAATAAAGCTTACCCCCACCATAGAACTGAAATATTGTTGAAAGTGGTGTTAAACACCATAACTTTAACCATAACCCCAAATTCGATTACGATTCCTCGTGTCTACAAACTTTGCATTTCACTTTTATATGTAGGGACATATTATTTTCATAGCAACGCAGATATCTAATTTAGTACACACGACGTGTTTCAGTAAAATAATCTTCATCAGATACGATATCATAGTAAAAAATTGGAAGGCTAAATAGCCAGTAAATCAAAGGGTCTAAACAGGATAGCAACAATCGTCTAAAAATGGTGCTTCATCGTACTGTTGAGAAGAGTTTGAAGATGCTAAAAAGGTAATCAGAATCCGTAAATCGAAGAAAGACAGACAACACAATGGCCAATAGAAAAAGGTCAAAAGGACAAATAACGATCTACAAATCATACATATAAAACTAGAGATCGAGTAACACGAACCCCACTAAATACCGGGGTGAACTCATGTACTCCGGAAGGGTGGGTAGTTCCTATTCCACTAGTGGCACCCGCGTCGTGTTAATCTAGTAACAAACCCGGTGATAAGTCATGAATGTATCAGTATGGATTTTAGAAATCAAAGCTTTATGATTTTCATAGATTGCATTTATTTCTTCAATTTTTACAGGAATGTTGGACCATTTAGAAAACGACTACCGGAATATACTGAAGATAATATTGAAATGAATAATATCATAGATTGTGCAATACCTGTGTATCACGATACAGTGTTAAATACCGACAATGGAAGTGCTCCGAAAGATGCTATTCGTAACAACACCGCTGTAAACACAGCCACTGGGGAAGAAAGACAAAATAAGACGTATTTTTCAAATTATGAATACGCTGTTGTTGTTAAAAAGCATCCAGCAGATCTAGCAGCACAATCAAGTGAGTTTGATTTGGAGGGGGGTGACAATCAAAGTCAAAGATTTGAAACTGAAGATGAATACGATAGTCTTAAACACACAGTTGATAAAGGAGAAGATAAGGATCAGGGAGAGGGACAGTTAGAAAACAATGTGTATGACAGTAGTCTAGGGGTTTGTGATGGAGTTGATCCAACATATAACAGTATTAAGATTGGCCCGGTCAATAACGATACGACATATGACCACACATCTAATATTGTACAAAAACAGGTCAATAGCGATACGACCTATGACCGAAAACCTAATATTGTACAAAATCAGGTCAATAACGATACAACATATGACCACACATCTAATATTGTACAAAAACAGGTCAATAACGATACGACCTATGACCGAAAACCTAATATTGTACAAAATCAGGTCAGTAGCGATACGACTTATGACCACACATCTAATATTATACAACAATGACGTTTCTGCTCCATGATAAGTCCAGAAATATTGTTTGTCCATTTTATATAAGTTCTATGTTCAGTTACTTAATTTTTTACATAAAATATTTTGCTTCCTGACATTTAATAATTGGAGGAGGTGAAAACAGCAGGAATCCTCGGGATTTAACGTCTATTGCAATGGCAAATTGAATATTTTTCTTTTATAAAATGAATTATTACTGGTTGTATATAATTTGAAGAAAATCAAAACAGAGATCTAATTAAGTGTCAACAAGGACCAGAAGTGAATTTAATTACTGTATGCCCTGTCATAGAAAATTTCATATGAATTGAACCTCTTTAAAGAGGTCACCTGTTTCATAAGTCAACTTTTTCTTTGTCTCAGAGGTGACCTGTTAATACAGGTTTGACTGTATTTAACTTCTGTTGATTAGATATCAAATAATTCATTTGTATTGAAGTCTATCGGGTAGATTCGTGAGGAATATGCTCGGCTTCACCTCCAAACTTTTTTTTTTCAAATCACAAATGCTAATCAATTGGTCAACTTCAAAATATGATTTCATGCCGGATAAAAGAATTATACAAAAGTAACAATTAATTGACATTATTGCTTACTTTAGCGCAGAAATGTTGTTTCTCAAATTTACAAATCTATGTATAGTTTGGTTCGTTATTGTAATTTTGTTTGTATATAATATATTGCTTTGCTTCTTGCTCCCAAAGACTTTTAAAATTATTTGGGTTTCAAATATTTTGGTTTTGAGCGTCACCTGATGAAGGTTATTTTAGAAATTAGATATCTACCTTTTAAATACAACAGTAATTGATTTAAAGCTGAAGTAATCTGTTTCACTTGAGATCAAAGATTATGTCTATGAATTATTTTTTTAGTAATTGAAACAAACTTCATTTTGAGTTTGATTTATCTCCCTTAGGCCATATAGCTATAGTGGTTCAGGTAAATTACATGTGTTATTTTTAGGTAGTATTTTTAGAGTTGTTTGGCAGGTTTAAATAGTGGTTGGACAATTCAGGCACACCTTGAGTCAGTGCAGATTTAAGTTTTGAGCTGGAAAGGTGTGTTTGAGAAACTTCAGTTGTGAAATGGCACATGATATTGAAAATGGAGATGGCCAAGCATAGAAATGTCAGAACAGGACATTTAGGTCATATTTCTGTACAGGGCAATTCATATTTCACACCCAGGTAAGAGGTTTTCCATGTCCCTTTTTTTCGGTTGTCGTTTTGTCAATTTTATCTAATGGCGTGTCGTGAACCCGAATTTGTATTGTATCGTCATTATTTTGAAATAAAGGTTTATTGTATTCTCAAAATGGGTTATTCCTTTCACATGGGACTGGTTTATAATGTTTTTTGATGAGTTTATGGAGGTGTTAGGAGCCAGGCCTGAGAGTATATTGAGATTGGAAATAGTTTTGAGTTTTCCATTAGAAGTTGTTTATATGGGAAGTAGAACACATATAAAGTCAGTGTTATACAAATAGCTAAAATTCAGTTTTGAAGACTTCCTTGGAGGAGGCCATTGTCACAAGTTCACACATAACTACAAATACTATTATAAAGTCATAGTAGAAATGAGTTATAGATTTTGAACATATTGAATACAAAGTACTGAAAAGAGGTGTTTTATATTTTTATTGAATATTAAGAGTATTTCAATGTCGTCGAATTAGATAAAACTTTATAAAAGGAAATTACTACTGCTTTTGCATATTGAAACCGTTTGGAACATTATATTAGAAAAGGGAACTAACTTTACCGTGGAACATTAATATTTAGAAGGGGAGATAACTTTTAAACGACTGATATCTAGATGAACATTTATATATTTATCTAGAGACAGATAAACTATATTCATATTTGAAATGTTTACTATTTAGTTGGTGTTGACTATTTTTATGTATTTGTCCTGAATTTTGTTTATTTTTTTTTTATTATAATTTTGGTTTTGATTTGGTAGAACTAGAGTGAGAGAGAAAATATCTATATTCATGATCTTTTTTTTTCTTTATTTTACGTGTGTATTTTCAGTTCTATTTTCTTTTTGTTTGTTTATTTGGTGTGGATTTTAATAAAACATTATAATTTTTACACCATTCTCAATCTCATTGGCAAATCCAGCAAACATTTGTGTAAGAACCCAGAAGTGATGTATCACTTCATTACAGTAATAAGGTTTATTTTATAATTTTCAAGAGACATATACAAGAGTCAAGAAATACTCAAATTTAAAGAGTGATCTTTCAGCCATATCATGGCAAGAGCAATTTTAAGTTACATTTCAATGAAATGATGATGTCAACTTTGTACTAGACCAATACACTTAGTTGGATTTTTAGTGATAGCGCACTGAAACAACAGTCCGCGAACATATCCTGCTCCACTGACACATTATCCTGCTCCACAGACACATTTTCCTGCTCCACTGACACACAATCCTGCTCCACTGACACATTATCCTGCTCCACTGACACATTATCCTGTTCCATTGACACATTATCCTGCTCCACTGACACATTACCCTGCTCCACTGACACATTATCCTGTTCCACTGACACATTATCCTGATTCGAAGCAAAACCACCATTTGCTCTTTCTCCTTAGTGTTGTGTGCTTAGCAGAGAAGAAGTAAATACTAATGTTATAGTCTTTGGTTGGACCTGACCAGGGATCTAAACCACATCTATTACACATGATGTGAGCACCACACACATTACATCACTGATGCGGTTTGTAAAGGGATGACAGTTGCCTGCATGGTCAAGGTGATTGATACAGCAAGACAAACAACACCATAATCAAATTAATATTAGTTGTTTTTTTTAATCTTTGTTTGTCGAGGCACTAAGTCTAACAATTCAATGAATCAATGTGTCAACAGATGCAAAATGAGGAAGAAAACACCCATACCAATATTTTGGGGCTGTATAACTAGAGGTTCAGTGGACTGAGCCTGTGTTGCTCACCTTTCATTCTGCTTTGAGGAAACTTAATACAGAATCTTCCATAGATGCTTCCCACCAAATTTCGGTTCATTTGGGTAAGCAGTTTCAGAGAAGATTTTTAGAAATCGACCAACCAGAAACAAGAATTACCTGTGGTGGCCATATAATGGATCGGGACGAATGGGCACCCTTTATAGAGGACCGCCCATATATGATACCTACCAAGTTTCGGTTCAATTAGCTAAGCGGTTTCAGAGGAGAAGATTTTTTAGAAATCAATCAATCAGAAACAAGAATTGCCTATGGCCGCCATGTTTGTTTACGGTTCAAAAGGAAATGAGCAATCTTTACAGAGGACCTTCCATAGATGCTTAATACCAAGTTTCGGTTCATTTGGGTAAGCAGTTTCAGAGAAGATTTTTAGAAATCGACCAACCAGAAACAAGAATTGCCTATGGCAGCCATGTTTGTTAAAGGATAGGGACGAAATTAGCAATCTTTATAGAGGACCTTCCATAGATAATTCATACCAAGTTTCGGTTCATTTGGCCAAACGGTTTCAGATGAGAAGAATTTAAAAAATCACCCAATCAGAAACAAGAATCACCTGTGGTGGCCATGTTTGTAAACGGATCGGGATGAAATGAGCAATATTTATAGAGGACATTCCATAGATGCTTCCTACCAAGTTTCGGTTCATCTGGCAAAAGCGGTTTCAGAGGAGAATATTTTTAGAAATCGACCAATCAGAAACAAGAATTGCCTGTGGTGGCCATATTTGTTAATGGATCAGGACGAAATGAGCACTATTTATAGAGGACCGCCCATAGATGATACCTACCAAGATTCGGTTCATTTAGCTAAGCGGTTTCAGAGGAGAAGATTTTTTAGAAATCAACCAATCAGAAAAAAGAATTGTCTGTGGTGGCCTAATCGTAACTACTCTGCCATTCTCGCTACCCTGCAAATAACCTCGTACGTGCATAGTAGAAATTCTTCTTTAATTGTTTGCCGGAAGTCAAGTTAAGTTAAGCCGCACAAAAATATAGTCCACGAAAATCCAATATGGAAGACATACTAAATAAAATCTAATCATGCAAAACTAATTAAAACTTTAATTGAAATATAGAAAATTGCTTAAAATATAACTTTATCAAACTTTCATGCAACTGACATGTGAAAAGTAGTGCAATTTATACGTCTAATGCATAGAAGATTATTTGCAGGGTAACGAGAATGGCCGAGTAGTTACCATTGTGTGGTGGCCATGTTTGTTAACGGATCGGGACGAAATGAGCAATCTTTACAGATGACCTTCCATAGATGCTTCCTACCAAGTTTCGGTTCATTTGGCTGAACGGTTTCAGAGGAGAAGAATTTTAATTAGAGGCCTAGGTGAGCCTGTATCGCTCACCTGACATAAATAAGCCCTCTTAAGAATGTCTGCATGCCGAATACATCTAAGTTTTACTATTCAAATCCCATAGGGTTCTTCAATGTATGCTAAAACTATGTCTGCTCATGGCAGCCATCTTGGATGGAGGTCATGGTCACTGGACACAATTTTGAAAGTATTCTACCCAAGGACCATCCATGCCATGTTTGCTTTAAATTGGCTGACTGGTTTCAGAGGAGAAGACTTTTAAACAATTTTCCCATAGGTCCTATGTTAAAACTATGTCCGCTGACGGCGGCCATTTTGGATCGAGATTGGGGTCACTGAACACAATTTTGGCAGTTGACTACCTAAGGACCATCGATGACATGTTTGCTATATTGGCCGACTGGTTTCAGAGGAGAATATTTTAAAACATTTTTTCCCCCATAGGGTCCTATGTTAAAACTATGTCTGCTGAAGGTAGCCATCTTGGATGGGGGTCTGGGTCACCGGACACAATTTTGAAAATTGACCACTTAAGGACCAGCCATGCCATGTTTGCTTCAAATTGGCTTACTGGTTTCAGAGGAGAAGATTTTTAAACATATTTCCCATAGGGTCCTATGTTAAAACTATGTCCGCTGATGGTGGCCATCTTGGATGGAGGTATGGGTCACTGGATATAATTTTGAAAGTTGACCATTTAAGGACCATTCATGCCATGTTTGCTTTAAATTGGCTTACTGGTTTCAGAGGAAAAAAAATTAAACATTTTTCCCATAGGGTCCTATGTTAAAACTATGTCCGCTGACGGTGGCCATCTTGGATGGGGGTCGGGGTCACAGGACATAATTTTGAAAGTTGATCACCTAAGGACCATTCATGCCATGTTTGCTTTAAATTGACTTACTGGTTTCAGAGGAGAAGACTTTTAAACATTTATTCCATAGGGTCCTATGTTAAAACTAAGTCGAGTCATGGTAGCCATCTTGAATTTCCGATTGACAAACGATTCACAAGTTTAGTACAGGACCACCCAATGATCATTCCTGCAAAGTCATAATTCAATTGGCTTGGTGGTTTCTGACAAAAAGATTTTTTAAATTTCAGCCAATGAGAACACATTATGGACCCTGGTAGCCATGTTGGATTTCAAATCAGCACCAAAAACACAAATCTGGTAGAGGACCATCCAATGAACTTTTCTGGCAAGTTTGGTTCAATTCTGTTCAGTGGTTTCAGAGAAGAAGATTTAAATGTGAAAAGCTAACGGACGGACGCCGGAAACTATGTTCGCTGACGGCAGCCATCTTGGATGGAGGTCGGGGTCACTGCACATAATTTTGAAAGTTGACCACATAAGGACAATTATTCCATGTTTGTTTTAAATTGACTTATTGGTTTCAGAGTTAAAGACTTGAACATTTTTTCCATAGGGTCCTATGTTAAAACTAAGTTGAGTCATGGCGGCCATCTTGAATCTCCGATCAGCAAACGATTCACAAATTTAGTACATGACCACCCAATGATCATTCCTGCAAAGTCACAATTCAATTGGTTTAGTGGTTTCTGACAAGAAGATTTTCAAGGTTTCAACCAATCAGAACCCGTTATTGGCCCTGGCAGCCATGTTGAATTTCCGATCTACACCAAAAACACAAATCTGGTAGAGGACCACCCAATGAACATTTATGGCAAGTTTGGTTGAAATCTGTTCAGCGGTTTCAGAGAAGAAGAGTTAAATGTGAAAAGCTAACGGACGGACGACTGATGCTTACCCATGACAAAAGCTCACATGGCCTATGTCCAGGTGAGCTAAAAATCAGCCAATCAGAAACAAGAATCGCCTGTGGTGGCCAGGATGAAATGAGCAATCTTTATAGGGGACCTTCCATAGATGCTTTCTACCAAGTTTCGGTTCATTTGGCAAAGCGGTTTCGGAGAAGATTTTTATAAATCGAACAATCAGAAACAAGAATTGCCTGTGGTGGCCATGTTTGTTAATGGATCAGGACGAAATGACCATTCGCTATAGAGGACCGCCCATAGATGCTTCCTACCAAGTTTCGGTTCATTTAGCCAGACTGTTTCAGAGGAGAAGAATTTTTTAAATCAGCCAATCAGAAACAAGTCGCCTGTGGCAGCCATGTTTGTTAATGGATCGGGACGAAATGAGCAAACTTTATAGAGGACCTTCCATAGATCCTTCCTACCAAGTTTCAGTTCATTTGGCTAAGGGGTTTCAGAGGAGAAGATTAAAATGTGAACAGTTAACGGACGACGGACGCCAAGTGATGGCAAAAGCTCACATTGCCTTGGGCAAGGTGAGCTAAAAATAGAGTCTATCTTCATAGCTTATGTTTTACGTTCAAAATACATTTCTCATTTCAAACTTAGATATATTCATTACATTTTTAGCAGTGAAAGATTGTTGTTTAACATCAAGTGAGCAATTATTCAGCCATATCATGGCGAGAAGAAGTTACATTTTTATGAGATGATGATGTCCACTTTGTACTAGACTAACAGGAGTTGGATATTCATAGTGCTAGCTATATATAGGTCACTGAAACAACAGTCTTCTGGTAGACATGCCGCTCCACTTTGACACATTATTCTGATTGTGAGCCAACCAGTCTTTGATCATCTTCTTTAATGTTGTTTGCTTAGTGGAGAAACAGCAAATATTAATTAAATAGTCTTTAGCAGCTCAAACACACAATCTACCATAGTCAACTCAAGCATGCTAACCATTACACCACCGATACAGTTATTAAATTTGTGTAAAGAAAATAAAACAAAATATGCTTCACTCATTTATTCTTTGTAGCATTCATTCTGTTTATCAGGATCATACACAATTCATCAAATAGAAAGATATTAAATTTATGATAGAAATTTACAATTTGATGATGATGACTGTTATTAAATATAAATGTTATCTGATTGAAAATCATACATAAAATAAGCTATGCTTCATTAGCATCTGATACTACTCAACTCTAACCTTTTGACCTGGTGAACTTTAGAAAATCTGTTCAATTCTCTCAGGATTTTTCTCTTATTGTCTGTAACCAAAACCTGCTGGCAAGATTTTGCATACGACATTTTCATTGGTTAATAATAAGTTCATTTAAGCTTTAAAGATTTTGCATATCACATTTTCATTGGTTCACCTAGGTTAAATTGAGTATAACAGATGTAGCTTATATTATACATAAGATTTAAATCGGATTGATTTTTGATGATATACAGACTAGAATTTTAGACAGACTATACATGTTTTACGCCATCAAAACTATCATGAAATACGGTAGTAAGCAAAATGTCATAGGTTCTCTGGGTTAAAGGTCATTAAAATTTTTAATTATAGTTTCTCCTACATTCTTCAGGTGTACATCATATTTCATTTTGAGGGTTGTGCCAATAGTGGAGTAACTTGGTCTGTTTGTGTTCCCTTAGGGTCGTCATATTCTAAACGTTTCATGCTTCAGTAAGTAGTATATATCACACAAACAGTTTCTGTTTCACACATCAACTAACATTTAGTGTAATTATAAAACAATAAAAATTCTGACAAAATTTATCATTTCTACATCATAAACAAAAAATACACTCGTAACCATGGTAAAAAAAAGTTATAGAGACAGAAATACCACAATGTCAAGCTTGGTTATTAAAGAGTAGAATTGGTTTTATAATTACTCTGAAAAATGTTGACAGGTTACAGTGGGATATCCATTGTATACACAACTCAAGAGATGAAAGTGCTCACTGATGAAAAAAGGAAAACCCCTACTCTGCAGTCTCCAAAGAACCTTCATTATCTAGCTGTTTGGACCAAGTCTGACACATTTTAATTTTTTCCAAATAATTTGCTCAGAATCCTCCATTGATGTTGCTAAAAATAATGGATAAGAAATGCATGAAATAATTTTCTATAATTTAAATATGAGACACAGATCTAAAAATACAATTGCATCCCGTTTCAAAATATGAAATTAGGTACAAGGATATGCTTCATTCATGAATAAATTTTTACCCAGCATTTCCCTACAGAGCAAGATGTTCTAAGGGACATAACTCTTAATTTCTGTGAAAATCAAAAAATTATATTATGATGATGAAATCATTTATTACATCTAAATGCCCAAAACTTTTATAAAAATATTTATGAATGGTCTTAATTTTAAAATGCCCACAAATTTTATTAAAATCTTAAATGAATGGCATTGATTTTATCAAAACAATGAATAACAAGTATTATTGACAAGTACATGAAAGTTTTTGATTTAAATGCATAAGAACTGACTGCTCCATTAAAAGTTCTAGGGATGTTGTAGATTTAAATGCTGATTATTAAAGGACTGTTATAATAAAAGTTTTAGGGAGGGCAGGAAATTCCTTCTCTTCATTTGTTTTAACAATAATTATGTAAACAATAGAAAAACTGAAGTATTGGTGTATATTTACTGGTGTTTAACACCACAATCAACAATACAGTAGTATCCCTCTTCAAAGACCACTCCCACCAAAGTCCACCCTTCTTATCAGACCAGATTTCAGATGTATTTAAGATATTAAAATACTACTAAACTGTCTCCCTCTAGAGAGGTCAACCCTCTTATAAGTCCACTTGTTGTCTCCCTCTAGAGAGGTCATCCCTCTTACAAGTCCACTTGTTGTCTCCCTCTAGAGAGGTCATCCCTCTTATAAGTCCACTTGTTGTCTCCCTCTAGAGAGGTCATCCCTCTTATAAGTCCACTTGTTGTCTCCCTCTAGAGAGGTCATCCCTCTTATAAGTCCACTTGTTGTCTCCCTCTAGAGAGGTCATCCCTCTTATAAGTCCACTTGTTGTCTCCCTCTAGAGAGGTCATCCCTCTTATAAGTCCACTTGTTGTCTCCCTCTAGAGAGGCCAACCCTCTTATAAGTCCACTTGTTTTATTACAGAAGAAGTGGCCTTGTAAGAGTGTGATTACTGTATTTCAGTTATTTGATGGAGGCCAGTTTTGTTGTAGGAGGAATCATGAATACCTTGGAGGAAAACCCCACTGACCTAACACAAAGTCACTGACAAACTTTATCATATAAAGTTATATCGAGTACACCTCAGAGCAACGAAAAAAAATATGTGTGCTTCTGCTAACTTGCTTGAAAAATCATATAGGGTAGGCAAAACTTTTTATTTTAAATTTCGTTTAATTAGATTATACAGGACTAGAATCTGACTTTAATAATGCTTGTCTAAAAATGTCAATAAAAACAATAGGATAGGAACTAAAAATTAGCATTGATAGTGTTAGTGGAAACACGTTGGTTTGTTTTTTTGCCTCATCACAGGCTGTATTCAAATCAAACTCAGTTTTAGCAGTGATGGAGCTTTCTAATGGATCGAAATAGCCATGAAATAAAGCATTCATGAAAATTTATTCATGCACAGCAGTATGATGAATCCATTTAAAAAACAGCGAATATTGTGTTTCTTGCAAAAGGAAAATAAAAATTTTTTTTGGAAATTAAAAAAGTCCACCTTCCTGACTCATACAAAATAATGTTACCAATTATTCCTAAAGAAAAAAACACATTCTAAAAGTCTCTCATATGGCTAGCAGCAGTTTACTGCGTAAAATAATTTTAGATGAATAAAGTGGAATATACAGTCTTGAAATGCAAGTGTTGGCCGTTGGTAAATGATCATCATCGGCTGGTCGGAGTGTAATGCTTGGCATCGGTTGAAATCCTTCTTCGCTGGCAGGAAGAGCCGGACTAGACGTCCAAAAATATACCTGAAAGTAAAGTAAAAATTATTAGTATTACTGTAATAAAAAAAAAACAATATTAAAATTGATAATTAATTCCTTTACATGTATACACCAAATAAATAACATTAAAAAGACAAAGATGTAGCTTTGACCAATAGAAGTAGAGTACTGCTAAACTGCAGGCTAGAGACCGCTTCACTCATTTTATGTTATGAAGTATGCTATTATTGAAGACCACACTGTGACTGTGAAATGAAGAACGGCAATAAAAGTGCTGTTCCTTTACTTTAATATGTGTCTAGGTGTAAAATTTGCTGGATAGTCTCTCGTGTTCATTTACAACCATATCCTTTCTTACTAATACAATAATCCCCCTCTTATAAGGTCATCCCTTCTGCAGTGAAAATGTGGCTTTGTAAGAGGTGGCCTCTCATTGAGGGGGACAATTTACAAGTATTTTAAAATCTCAGTGCATTTGAAATCTGGCCTGCTAAGAAAGGCACCTTTGGTGGGAGTGGCCTGATAAGGGGAATGGTGGGTGTGGTCTAATAAGAGGGTGTGCTAAGAGAGTGGCCTGATAAGAGGGATGACCCTTGGTGGGAGTGGCCTGATAAGAGGGGTGACCTTTGGTGGGAGTGGCCTGATAAGAGGGTGTGCTAAGAGAGTGGCCTGATAAGAGGGATGACCCTTGGTGGGAGTGGCCTGATAAGAGGGATGACCTTTGGTGGGAGTGGCCTGATAAGACTACTGTATCAAATTTCAAATGAGGCTCTCAATTGCTGCATTTATTTCTTTAACTCACCAAATCTTGTCTTTCCTGGTTATTCATTTTCTCAACAACAGACCACAGCCATCTTTTAAACCTTTGTACTTTGTCATTATTTTCTCCTGTAATACAAAAATAAATACATTAGATTAATTGTAAAATCTATTAGATCTGATTGGTTCAAACTTTAGTCACATGACTTTTCCACTTATATATCGATCAATATCAAGAATTATGGTGTTTAATGACACTTTCAACCATATTTCAGTTTTATCGAGCAGGTAAGTTTATTGGTGGAGGAAACCGAAGTACAATTAAGAAAATCATCGACCTGCTGCAAGTCACTGACAAACTTATCACATATTGTTGTATCAAGTACGCCTTGCCATGAGCAGGATTCAAACTCACAACTTTAGTGGTGATAGGCACTGACTGCATAGGTAGTCACAACTTTTGATGCACAAGATGCCCATTCACATTAGGTTTGGTTGTTAATTGTCTTTTTTTTTAGATTCAGAGCCCACTTTCATCTAATAAGCTAAATAAAGTCCATTATTTTATCAAACCAATCATCAGAGCTTTTGAAAACTGACTTCACTTAAAGGATTAGTAAAGATCCGACTTTTTAATGTGATGCGTCAGTCCCAATGTCTGAGAAAAGGTTTGGTACTGTGTATCGTTACCTTTGGTCTTCCGGTATATAGATCAATCTTTGTTGACTGGTTTCCATGGTAAAAGTACTGTCACTGTTGTGAAGCATACTTTTATCTGGAACCAGTCCACAAAACAACATGGCCAACGCCTGGTCGAGTGCTTTCTCTGCTGATGCGAAACCAGGAGTAAATAAAAGGACTCAAACACAACACAATATATTTATAACTTTCAGGTTTGTTAGGTCCTGGCTTGAAATTATTCCTTCAGAAAGAAATAGTTAAATCTATTTAAAAATTGTAGGTCCGGCAAAAATTATAAGGGTCTGACAAGGTGGACAAATCTGACACACCCAAAAAAAATAATTGAGACCTCTGAATCATGGGACAATAACCATCAACAACTATAAATAGATACACAGAAAGAAAATAGCTTACAAACACATTAATCCAAATATGATTGTTTTAATTTATTTTTAGAAGATTTCTTTGGTCTGACAGTGCAAACCCGGTTATTGTGGATTAATATTGAAATTTGTAATACACTTTTGTCATAAGATGCAGCATAACTAATAAAAATGTGTACGCTGATATTCCCCTACTCCTTATGATCCATCTTCATATAAAATACATACCACTTTCATCATTAAATGAAGTATAGCTAATCAATGTCTGTACGTTGATATCCCCGACACCATTTAACAATAGTCTGAGATCCTCCGATGTCAGGCCATCTAAGTTGGCAGAAGGAATCACATCAAATACACCTTGTTGTAAACTCTATATAAAAATAAGTCTATATTTAGATGTATGTATTTCAATTGTTCAAATCTGTGAAATCATAATAATTAGTAAGTTATAATTTTCATGGATTCTGTAATTCAAGTAATCCATAAAATTAGAACAGCAATGAAATGTTAATACAGTACAACTTGTGTAATCTGACACCTGAGTTTTCCGACATCCTGTGAGTGACATCCGACAAAAAAAAATTATGGTTCTAAAGTATTTCCGTTAACTAATATAAAACCCAAGTATTCCGACCCTCTGTACAATCCGACACATTTCCCTGGTCCCTTTTTGTGTCGGATTAGACAGGTTCCACTGCACCAAAGATGTAGAGATCTAGCTTTTATCTACAAAGTGCCATTAAATTTCAGGCTAGGAGGTATCTCACACTCATTTAAGTGTATGAGTTATGCTCATTGTTAAAGACCCTACAGTGACTGTGAAATGTAGAACAGCAATAAAAGCGTTGTACCTTTACTTTAATTTGTGTCTAAGTGTAATGTTGGATAGTCTCTCATGTTCCTTAACTTTAATTTGTGTCTAAGTGTAATGTTAGATATTCTCTCATATTCATTTTACATCCATATCCCTTTCTTACTAATTAATAAGCATTGATAGATTAAAGATTGCACAGGTAAGAAAAATGAACTTTAACATTATACTGTCATTTTACCTTTAGAGCTTTCTCAGCCACTTTAACCATTCTAAGTTCAGCATATCTTCTAACATAGTCATGGACATTTTGTGCATTCACCTCCATATCAGCTCCACCTGGGATCAACTCAACTGTTTCTCCTCCCTACAATTATAACATTAAAATGTAAAATGGATTGCTCCCTTCATGAAAGAAACAAATTGTGAAACAAAAAAAGCATGTAATTCATAAAACAATTGAAGTATTAAAGAAAAAATGTAAATATATAATTTAGTGTACGCGACACGTTTCTAGAAAATGTTTTGTCAGGTCTGCTCCAAGACAAAAGACAAATGTTCTATGGGAGCAAGTAAGCCAAAGGGCCAAAAACAGGACAGTTAAAATCGGCTAAGGTTACCTACGTCTGAGGGAGACTTACTTCTCGGCTAAGGTTACCTATGTCTGAGGGAGATTTACCTCTCGACTAAAGTTACCTACGTCTGAGGGAGACTTACCTCTCGGCTAAGGTTACCTACGTCTGAGGGAGATTTACCTCTCGGCTAAGCTTATCTACGTCTGAGGGAGGCTTACCTCTCGGCTAAGGTTACCTACGTCTGAGGGAGAATTACCTGTCGGCTAAGGTTACCTACGTCTGAGGGAGATTTACCTCTCGTCTAAGGTTACATACGTCTGAGGGGGATTTAACTCTCGGCTAAGGCTACCTACGTCTGAGGGAGATTTACCTCTCGGCTAAGGTTACCTACGTCTGAGGGAGACTTACCTCTCGGCTAAGGTTACCTACGTCTGAGGGAGATTTACCTCTCGGCTAAGGTTACCTACGTCTGAGAGAGATTTACCTCTCGGCTAAGGTTACCTACGTCTGAGGGAGATTTACCTCTCGGCTAAGGTTACCTACGTCTGAGGGAGATTTACCTCTCGGCTAAGGTTACCTACATTGGAGGGAGATTTACCTCTCGGCTAAGGTTACCTACGTCTGAGGGAGATTTACCTCTCGGCTAAAGGTACCTACGTCTGAGGGAGATAGTCTCTCATGTTCCTTAACTTGAATTTGTGTCTAAGTGTAATGTTGGATAGTCTCTCATGTTCCTTTACTTGAATGTGTGTCTAAGTGTAATGTTGGATAGTCTCTCATGTTCCTTTACTTTAATTTGTGTCTAAGTATAATGTTGGATAGTCTCTCATATTCATTTGCATCCATATCCCTTTCTTACTAATTAATTAGCATTGATGCATTAAAGATTGCACAGGTAAGAAAAATTTAACTTTAACATCACACTCAATTTACCTTTAGAGCTTTCTCAGCCATGGACCTTTTGTGCATTCACCTCCATATCAGCTCCACCTGGGATCAACCCAACTGTTTCCCCTCCCTACAATTATAACAATAAAATGTTAAATTAAAATCTCCCTTCAAGAAAGAAACAAATTGTGAAATAAAACAGATGGATTAGAAAAATTAAATAAATAAAAACAGGGAACAGGAATTAAGCCCTTCTTTCATGAGGGTTATTATAATACTTCAATTGTTCATGATATCTTCATGTTCGAAAAAAATAGCTTGAAAAATGGTATTCAAAATTCTAACAGGACATTTACGCTAATGTTATGCCTTCAAGCGTACCTAGACTGGGGTTATTTTGGGCGCTGTTCCAATTACCTCCCGCTATTATTTACAAGAATATATAACACTACAGAAACATTATAGAAATTAATAACGATGAAAAATTAGCTTCATCTGATTTAAGAAATAATTATCTCATGTCATGCCTTATGCTCATTTTATGACCATGGTGAAAACAAACATAAACATTCTAGAATTGTTTCTTGACATATGACTTTTTCCGGAAAAAATACTTAAGACAACCATCTATCGACTTTGACTTTTGTAATTTGTCGTCATCCGGTGACGTACAATGTAGTTTACAAGGAATGCTGGTGACATTGACACAAGCTGGTTACTGATTTATTTTACGATTTTGTTGGCATTTTACTTGTTTAAGTAGCTAAATGCAAAATGCCATCAAATTGGAAAATATCAGTAACTTAATTACATCACCGTCTAGTTAACAATGTAGGAAAAGTATGACATGAAGGTTAGTGGATTTTGTTATGTTATGCATTTCCATTATATTTCCCACTAGAATCGAAATAATTCATGGAAGAGATAGTTTGTATAACAAAGGTAACATTATTTTCGTTTAATTTAGTCATTACTTTTCTGTAATTCATCGTATAATGCGAAATTGTCATTCGGGGAGGTAATCGGAACAGCCAAATCATTCGGTATCCATAAGGCCGCATTGATTTACAAAATTATTGTAAATGCCCTGCTCATTTCGTATATTTATTATTTTTATTCTTTTAACTTAACTTGCATAAAGTACAATATGCAAAATACGCTGTGGATTAGATATGCCTTCTGCGCATGTGCTTAGGGTGTTCTGTGCTATTTAGAGCCATCTGTTGTTTGCAAAGCGAAAGTAGCACGCCATGTAAGAATAATACATAAATAGCAGTACCAAAATGTGTGCAAAGATATAAATATAGAAAATATGGTTTGAAGTAAAATACAGAGGTAAAAAAGTCTTGAATCATGCTATAAAATACAGACACAGAACAAAATATATATGACAGAAAAAAATTCACTTATATTTTTCATTATTGGTGGGCTTTTAGTATGGGGGCTTTTTGTATGGGGGTTTTTTTTGTATGGGGACTTTTTTGTATGGGGGCTTTTGCTTAAGGTTCCCCATGTCTGAGGGAAATTGACCTTAGTTTTAATAAATTACTTTATTCAGGAAAAGTAAGTTTCAAATAAAAATATATCTAATAAACTATGTTAGTGCCAAAGCACGTTACTACTGGGTGGATGATACCCAAGGGAACTAATAATCCACTAACAGAGGTATTGAAACACTTGATAATAAATAAACGTTAGTGAAAACCGAAGAGGCAATCAAGAATGACAATCCAGAGAAACTGACAACATAGGGTACACAAGACAAAGAAAACAACAACAAAAAAACTCAATATGTGCATAAATTCTGTAATAACACCACACTTACCAATTATGGGTTCATTTCCACACATAAATTCATATCTAGTGAATAGTAAGCTGGCATCCTTCTTCGGAGAATCTAGCACCAACTGTCGTAAACGTTCGTACATTACGGGGTCAAAGAAAACAAGGTCGTGCCAGATGATCTTACGACCCAATATGTATTTCAGAACGTGACGATTTAAAAACAATGGACAAATCTCATTCTGTAGTAAACACAAACCAATTATTCTGAAATAGATATAAAAGATGCAAAGAGTGAATGGTATTTCTTTTTGGTTTTAAGTTTTTGGACCCAATATACCATGGGCATTAAATTTTGTACAAGGTTAGATCTCTAATTCACAATGAAACATCGTTTAAGTACAACTATATACATTTCCTTGTTTGGTTCTTACCAATACATGTTTTGAATTTTGCATTGCAGCTTTGTTAAAATTTTGGACCCCAAAAGCTTGGACCCCATAATAGACCCCAACATCTTCCTATGTGCTAACTTGAATAAGCTTATCAAGATGATGATTCAATCCATATATCCTTGCATTTCCATTGCTGAATATTAGAACCCTTTAATTTGATTTTCTACAATGCAGACAATCTTACACTTTGGCTTCCAGGGCTCTCGCCAAGATCTATCTGATTAAGGTATAGGGTTGGGTTTTGGTGTTTAAAGCCACCTTCAACAATATTTCAGCTATATTGTGGCGGTCAGTTTTATTGGTAGAGGAAACAGGAGTACCGAGAGAAAACAACCGACCTGCCCCTCTTATAACATATGATAAGATGAAGAACAAATACACATTTAAAATTACCTTACAAGTTGTTTCGGCCTTATGGCAGATTCGGCCTTAGTTGATGCGGCCTTACGCAAATCCGGCCTTATATAAAATTGATGTTCCAGCCTTATCATATATTTATGCGGGCTACGGCAAATCCAGCCTTATATCAAATGGAAAAGAATAATTAAAAAATAAAAGTTCTATTTAAATTTAAAATATTATTTAAATATACATGGATATGATGAATAAAATATTGGAATTTGTAGTGTTTTCACAAGATTTACTCGTAACTCAATATGAAAAGCCATAATAAATCGTTATTATTTTAACAATTTTTTAATTAGTAATTTTTGGTAATAATGACGGAAATCATTTCCATTGAAGTTGATGATTAGAAAAACAATTCAGGTTGATATACCAAGCTGTCAACAAGCGAAATTCCTTAGATGTTCTCTTGCAATTAATTATAATTTGTTTAATAGTCGTATAATTGCACTGGCAGTATGATTATAAGGGCTACCAAAAAGTAAAAGGAAGCCATATTGTAAATTACCCAAAAAGTACTCCAATTCTTTTGATGAAACCGCACTAATATATGCATATTTTGGTGATGGTCCTACTATTTTCAAAACTATCAACTATGTCGTTTCCTTGTATTGTATGTGAGCAGAACGTCCGTCCAAAGCAGCATGCTTTAGAGTGTGACAGTTGTTTCCAGTGGCAACACAGACTATGTAATAGTAGGACCATCACTTAATTATTTACTCAAATCATCACAATGTGTCGTTTTATTGTATGTATCATATATATCCATAGATACACATCATTCTTAACTGAGGCCGCATTAATTAACCAAGACCGTATCAACTAAGGCCGAATCAACTAAGGCCGCATTTGTTTAAGGCCGAATAGTTTTCAGGCCGGATCAACTCGAAAGCTAAAATTAGACTGTGAAAACAAAATCTTTTTTTATCAACCAGTAGGACAGCCAGCGTGACAGGAGAGCTCCAAAGTCAAGTCCCAGTCACGTGACTTTCGCTTCATTTTTGATGAAAAATGACGTTCAACCCTTCGCTTAAAATACGTCGGTTTACAATAAATATTTATGCTTGAAATCAATTAAAATATACGGAAGATGTCTATGGATAAATAGAAATTTATTGTATCACTTCAGTTTTTATTTATATTGTGCACAAACATCGAATTTTGCTACTTGAAGTGGACTCAATTTCAAAACAAATGTCAAGGTGGTTCTATTTAAAAGAGAAAATTTAATTAAAACAATATGATGGCTTTCTGTAACATACATTGCCTGAGGAAATCATCTAGGATCATTGTCATACAGACAACTAGTGTCAATGTCTTGTGGGATGCAATTGTTCCACTTAGCCCTACACCCACCTTGATCGGATCGACCATTTGCCAAACATCGAAATTCATTGTCTTTCGGATCACATCGGTGGTGTTCCTTAACATCAACAATAAACGACACCTAAGCGTACATCCGAAAGAGTATATTTCATTTGGGAAATGGGTGTCTATGTCTTTTTTTATTTTCTTGTATTAATACCGTATTTTTCAGTTTAATTGAATTATTTGTATTGCAATATTGTTTTAGACATTGTGCATTTTGTAATTTAGACTGGGGAATGACTATTTATTATCACTTTAAATTTTTTTAAAAATCATCTATGACTATGATACTAGACTTGCACAGGGAATGTACAACAATTAATAATTTCAATTTAATTTAATTTCAATACAACAGGTACAAGATAAATAGAAAGAAATAAATGTGTGGATAAAATAAAAGCATGTAAACAAAAATTAAGCGAATTGAAAAAATATGAAAATATTATAAAAAAAAAAACATGTAAAAAAATTAATAATTTTTTTAAAATCTAAAAAAAAAGGGAAACCTTGAGACACAAAGGGGCATAACAAATTGTATTCAGATATCTTAACCCTTCCTATTATATCAAGGCAAATTTTAAAAAAATCAGTGTAAGCAAATATTTTTCTTGAAATTAGGAAATTTTATTATCTGAATGAAAGCTACCAAGTTTCATGTTTATCTCACAATGTAAATATCAATGTATTTGGAATATTCATGTGTTTGACACAACTACAAACTAGCTTTTATAACATATATGAGTGGTCAAGTTGTAACAATTCTTTCCCCTTGACATTCACAAAATGACCAGCATTTACAAAATGAGTACTTAGGTTGCAATAATTCTTTCTCCAGGACATTCACAAAATGACCAGCATTTACAAATATGGGTACTTAGTTTGCAATAATTCTTTCTCCAGGACATTCACAAAATTACCAGCTTTTACAAATATGGATACTTAGATTGCAATAATTTTTCCACCATGAGAATAACTAGCATTCACATAAAAGAGCATATTGAATGACTACCATTCACATAATTTTAAGACACATACAGCATACTTGCATTCACATGAAAGGACAAACCAGAATTCCAAATTTCACTAAGTAAATTAAATGACTAGAATAGAATGAATATGTTTTCTGTTGGCAAAATAACCAAGTATTTGTTAATATTGTTTAAAATTGAAGTTAAAAAAAATTATTTTATTTGTTCCAATGACTGGAAAAAAGTTAATAAATGGGCACATTTTGAAAAATTCTTTTCTGTAAAAGAAAATTTATAAATTTCGGCATTAATATTCATAGATAAAAGATAATTATATTTCTCATAAACAACAGGCAACATAAGTACCTTTTCATCTAAAAAAAAAGCATGAATAACAAATTCAACAATATGTTGAAGTGTATACAGGTCTAAATGTCTGTAGAAACTTGTTCAACAACTTGGTTCTGGTTCAATATATCTCTAAGAAATTGAAAAGTTTGAGATCTTGTTTCAGCTCCACTTTCTGACCTAGAAAATGTGTTACAACTGTTATAACAATATGTACCACAATATAATTTATCTTCTGAGCCAAATTCTTTACAGAAATTTAATTCATTCTTGAAATGTTTAAGATAAGTCCTGGTTTTCAATTGAAATTGAAATAAACCTTTTGACTTTCAGATGAAGTTTCACAAATTACACAAATTACACAATCAAAAAGTTCTTTTCTGAATGACTTTATTATAATTTATGACACAAGGTGTCTTGAAAACTCATGGCATTTGTTTGATGATGTACTTTAAAAATAATTGGAATGCTGGTCCATTTTTTTTACTTCATGGATATTTTAGAAGAAAAAAAACATATATATATATATATACATGTATATATATATTGATTTTCAAACCTGTATGAATATATATATAAGACTTATATATTCTTATTTTTATTTATTCAAATATTCAACCAATAAACATCACAGGAAACTTTGCATTTATACTCATAGAATCTGAAACTAACAGAAAATAAACATCCATTTTATTTAATAGAATCTGTAACTTTGCCCCTTTGGTATCTTCAGACTCTTGTTAAAAAAAAAATAAACATCCCATGTCCAGTCTGTATATATGTATATCTATCTACAATGATCTAAAACTAACTAAAACTGGAGGTTGTCAATACCATTGGCACTGAAAAGTAGCATGTACACACATCAATAAGTATTTCAGGAAAACAGACTGAAAATGAAAAAAAGGGGGGGGGGTGTAAATGCTTGACATGAACTAAATATGTAGCCTTATGCTATGCCATGTTAATCTAGAGTGAATTTAACATAATCTTTCACCATTCTCTGCATGACAAGATCATACATTATAATGCAGTCCTTTTTATTTCTAAAATGTATTTATTAATTATGTCAATATTTTGACATGTCCATAAATGCCATGGAACGAGTCAACGAAAATGAAAGATTTGTTGTTAAAAATGGAATAAAATGACTTTATATATGTGTGACTATGATTGGTCAAGTGGTTCTTTCGTGTTTAAACAGAAACAGTCACATTTACATCCTAATAGATCGATCAATCTATGAAAAAACCCAGAAATATTTGGTTAGAATCTCGAAATATAGTGCTTCTTGTTTACATCCAAATATGGAATTCTAGTGACGAATGATGGGGAAATATGCAAATAATCCATACTCTAATACGTGTTTCTAGCTATTTTTACCAAATTTATTAATAAACAGCCAATGGGATGCAATTGTTCCACTTAGTTAAAGAGTCTATTTTTAGCGCCATTTTTTTTTACAACATTTCATCAGCAGCGGTATCCCGAGTTCCAACGTTGATTTCAAGCAAACGATATCATAAATACACGTATTCACGCGTCAGTCACGTTACAATTTTATTTAAAAAATGGATTCAATAAAAATGAATACTTCTTTCAGTTTTATTTATGAAGATATTCAGTAAAAACACATGGGGTGTCGACGTAAACAATGCATGGCCGCTCACTTGTAAAGCGTCATGTCTAAAAAAAATAGAGTTACGTCCCTTGATTTCGGGATTTGACTTTGCATTGTTGGAGGTACGGAATCTGTGCGTGGCTTCCCGACTGCAACGCCCTTTGTAAACGGACGAGTCCCTAATTCTTAAGAAGATTTAAATGTACAATGTATGTGTAGGAAAGTGTTGTCTTGCACATAAGCTAAATAGTGACTAAAGTTACTGATACTGTCATCACACTCCTACCATTTTATCTCGTGGATTGGAATTTGTGAATATATCATTGGATGCATATCAAGTGACAATGATACATAGTCAATGTGTGTGAATGGTAGCTTGTTTCCCCACTTCTCTGTCAAGTGAGGGTACAATGAGATCGTACGTTATCGTCTATAATTAACCTATATACCAAAATGTGGTTATAAATAGGATACACCGTAAGCGACATGTAAAATACCACTGTACGACTTTTTGTACGACATGGATGTCTGACTTGTAGTTGCTGGAAATAGCTGCACCGCCAACATCGAACACTGTCGTACCCATATTTTGTGGGATTCGTGTTGCTCAACATTTTCTTACTTCTATTTCCACAATATTACATTTAACAAAACAAATATTGGAAACATGCATCAGATTGCTGGACTTGAGCTGTCAGAATGCGACGAAGAAAGATTTTAAGATACCATAGGGGTAATTCGAAGAAGGACAGACAACTCAATGGCCTATAGAAAAATAACAAAAAGACAAACAATAGTTTACCAAATGCTACGCTGAAAAGTAAATATTGAGCAACACAAACAGTCACCTGTATTTTGTACAGTTTTTTTTTATTCAAATCATTTGAACCACGATAAGATATTGCTTTGCCCACCAATCATTCAATCAAGCACTCCGTATAGGAGAATGTCCGAGTAACTCTCCATTCCTTAAAAATAAATGGAGAGATACGAGGACATTTTCCAACATAAAATCCACTCATTGTACTTTATTAATTTTATTAATTATTAATCTTGTAGCAAAAAAAAGTCTGTGTACAGTATCTAAAGTACAAAGAGAACAATAATTTGTCAGAAAGATAATAATTTTCAAGATTGTCCAACCTAGGCAACTGTGTGCCATTCATATCATCTAAAACAATTTCAACAGTATATCGAGATGTTTCAAGCTTAATATGAAAGTTTATTTTGACATTGCCACATAACCATGATAATCGTACATGAACACTGTTTCCATGATTATGGTGTAATGGTTTACGTGATCGCATCGATTGCGGTAGATCGCAGGTTTAGGCCCCGGTCGCGTCTAACGTAAGACTATGAAATCGGGAGTTGTTGCTCTTCCTCTAAGCACGCAATATTAAGGAGAAAAAAAACAAAGATTTGTTGGCTCGGATTAAGGATAATGTGTCCACGTGGAGCAATATGTCTACCGATAGATTGTTGTTTCAGTGAGCTAGCACTAACAAATCCAACGTAAGCGTGCTGGTCTTGTATAAAGCGGACATCATCATGATGATATGATTGTAACATGTTCTCGCCATGATATAGCTGAAAAATAGCTGTTTCGTCGTTAGACATCAATCACTCACTCACTTAGTCATTACCGTAATCGGATGCATATTACCAATAATAATAGGTTTATTTTCAGAATATCATACATGTAGAAATAAAACAAAAATCAATATTTAAATCTTTTTCGAGATAAAAAGTTAGTTTGTGATAAAAGTTCATAAGAATGTTAGGTCACCACGGCATCTTATCGATTCAGACAATCATGGCCGTCTTCATCAAAGTTATTTTATTTATTTATGTTTTATACGCAATGTTTACAACAATACAGTCAACAGGTAGGTAATATTAATGAATTTCTTTTAAGAAATAATAATTACGTTTCATATCGATTTAGCAAACATATAACATAAATTATTTTGTTATATTTAAGACAAAATAAATCAACTTCCTTCTTCCGTAATCTGTAAGATTATTTGAAACAAGCGTAGTATTGAATTCTCCATTCGAATGGGTCTTTATATGCAAACACATATGTAATAAACCTTTGTGTACGATTTCAATTGAACGGTTGTTTGTCTGATTGTTTTTTAATTTTTATTTTTTTAAATTTTTTGTTGGCTTTGTTTTTTGTTTGTTTGTTTTTATTATTGTCATTTTTTAACAATTGATTAATGAAGTAAATATCATAAACAACCATAATTGTCGTTTCATCATCAGTTTTTATTGAAAAAAAAAGACAATTGTGTAAAATTCCCCAATAGTATTGTGAAAATTGGTAAACAATCCTCTTGGTAAATGTTGGCAATTTAATTAACTTTTTATTATATATTCTATAAGAAGAGTTTGAAGATACCAAAGGGAGGCAACCAGAATCTGTATATCGAAGAAGAACAGACAACACAATGACCAGAAGAAAAAAGTACAAAAGGACAAACAGCAATCAGCAAAACATACACATAAAACTAAAGATCGAGTTACACGAACCTCACTAAAACCGGGGGTGAACTCATCTGGTCCGGAAGGGTAAGCAGTTTCTTCCCCACTAGTGGCATCCGTCGTGTTATTCCAGCTACATGAATGAGGAAAGGTCAAGGAAGTGTTATGACATACATTCACGTGTATGGACATCCATGTGTACATTTAAGTGAATGAGTGATAAACAAATGTAGTGCACACCATGACATTAATAACCTCCATGGTTTACAGTGTATGGTTAACGCCAGATACCATAAAATCCTTGGGAACGATACCAGGTTTGACAATACAGAAGAGGTAGCCTATTGTGATTTTTAGCGAATCAATATACAATTTAATGAATATGTATGTTATCAAGTAAAATATATTGCAACTACAAAATGCACTATACAGACTTCGTCAAAATGTTCCCGCCACCCTATGTTTATTATATTTATTACTACTGATGCAATAAGCAAAACGCTGTAGCATTTTTTGGTACAATATTATTATGGATTAGCCCACTGTCTATAGGATGAGCCATATATAATATTTAGCAGTTAATTCGCTCGATTGATTGGTTATAATGTATGATATGAGAGGGAGATCACACAGACTCTTCAAGATTGAAACAAAAACTAATTCAGTAGTGTTTTTCAACATTTTTGAGAAAGAGATGATTCGTTCATTTCATAGAATGTTGAAAATTTGCTTAGTGAAGTCTTAGGACAAGAAACTCCATATCAACTAAACGATAACAACAACAACCTCCAACGATCTACAACTTATTGATTGCTTATGACCTACACGTGTATATCTAATTTGGTTTGTTGCAGTTGTGCTTTTTTCATAATAAATAGTGTGTATCGTTTCTTGTGTTGATTAGTATATGATAACAATGACACATTGTTTTATGTGTGAAGGCAATCATAATCTTGCGCTGATAATCTTTTAAATCAGTATGTGTCAATCTTGATTAGATTTGTTTTTGTTTGTTTCTGTTTTATTTGCAAGATTAGCTGCGATACAATTAACATGTATGTAATAAAACATTTGTAGAAAGCAAATAAATGTTTTCTTTGAACTGAACGAATGGATTGAAGACATTCTAAGGTTATAGTCAGGCGAAAATAATTATACTTCCTTCTTCCTGAATCAGTAAGTTTGTTTGAGGGATTTAAAACATGGACCATTGAACTTGTGATGAATAATAGTATTTAATTTTCAATGCAAAAGGACAAGGAATGGCCAAATGAAAAATATAACTTGATGAGACACAGAGATGAACTCGGGTACTCCGGATGGGTAAGCAATTCCTACTCCATTAGAGGCACCTGTCGTGTTACTCTAGTTATAAAACGGGTGATAAGTTATGAATGAAGAAATGATTGGGTATTGCTTACGACAAGCGAAACATACCAGTGGTCATTTGTGACTGTTTACTAACTCATGGCGACGACCGTAAAACTTTCGAAGTGATAGCTTTAGCTTAACAACTAGGAACCATTGGGTCAGTAGCTTCCTTGTTAGCAGTAACCCTCTATCAAGGAACCACAAGTTCTGGAATAACGTATCAACTAAGAGATATATAATCGAAATGTAGGGTGCTGTTGGAATGTTGCTACATATAAATGGAAAGTTCATAATGGGAAATGTTGAATAATCTCTTTTGATGTAAGGTTTCGTTATTAACTGTCAATGTCGAGATGTAGGTCAACGTATGAAGCAGTCATTGCTGTATTCGTGGTATATTTAAACTGGAGAATCTTACACAAAATCAAGGAGTCGAGTAGTAGATTAAGAGTTGTATGGTGACATGTGACCCAGTTGTGAAAGTTAACTGATCTGTCGACTAAATTAGTTATTAATAGGCAAAGAACTCCATTCAACAAATATTAACATCAGATAGATCAGGCCTTTTGGTTTTTCTTTGTCCAACAGATTGTTCAATTATTAGGCTTTTCCATCTTTTGATCATCTGGATGAAAGCGTGAATTATAACAGTTATTACAGAAACGTGTTGTGTACACTAACTTATATATCTACGTTTGTATAGCTAAGTTTAAAATTCAAATACAAAAAAACACATTGTTTTGAAGAACAAAACTTGTTTTTTCAAAGAAAAACTAACATGGTTTGAAGCTCAAAGATGTTGTGCGTCAAGATTTGGACAGCTGGAAACTATAGATGATGCAATTGTTAGCTGTAACAACATTCCATCAGGGGCTGAAACTTTTTGGACTGGAAATGTTCGAAGACCATCAGAATGGATTGAATTTCGAGGTAAGCTCGGTGAAATCGAAAGATACACATATATGTATCTCAAATATATCTGTCATTGTGTGAGCTTTACGTGAACACAATTAGAAAAGTTTGAAGATATCAAAGTGGTAATCAGGCGAAGACGAACAGACACTGCAATGGCAAAAAGAAAATGTACAAAAGGACAAACTACGATCTACAAAACATACACATACACATAAAACTAAAAATCGAGTAATACGAACCCCACTAAAAACCGGGGGTGAACTCCGGAAGGGTAAGCAGTTCCTGCTCCACTGGTGACACCGTCGTGTTAATCTAGTTACAAAACCGGTGATAAGTCATGCATGAGGAAAGGACCGGACAGTGTTTACGATAAGTGGAACATATCCGTGGTCAATGATCTACAAAACAAAACTACACAGACAACAATAGATTGAGCAATATGAACCCCACTAAAAAACGGGAGTGAATTTGGATGCTGAGGAACAATACAGTTCCTGCTTCACTAGAGGTATCCGTCGTATTACTGTTGAACGACACAAAAATCATCTAAGATGGAAATCGTGTTTATTATATCCAACAATATTGTTAGCAAAATATATCTTCTCACATCAGTGTCTGAACAGTATTGTTTTCAATAGTAATTTAGTAATCAGTTCTCCAAAGACAGATACAAAGTACAAATATTACAATAGTTATTCGTGCAAATGTATAATTTATATTTTTATTCTCCAATAAAAAGCATTATTGGTGGGTTTGAATGGAAAGATGTATTGGCGAATGTTTGTCGATATAACACACAATGTCAACGAAACATGTTCAACGCATAAAACCAATGTGTTTCTATAGGTGATTAATCGTACATATAGCGCACAAAGCAAATAATTATTATAGGCGATGGGTTAATATACCTACGTGTGTATATGAATAATCATATTTGAAAATGATATGATAATTTATATTATTCTATTTTAGGCTGTTATGAAGTTAATGGTACTTTCTCCTATCAACACAATATAAGTAAATGCTACCAAAAGTGTCTCCATCAAAAACAGCATCCATTTGAGTATTTCTCATACAATGTAAGAAGTCATGAACTCTTCTCCTTATTTTAAGCAATAAAAAAGTACATTCTGTAATAAATATTTGCAATATTATTATTTGAAATTTAAGCTCCAAAATAATCTTATGTATGAAAACTAAGGTCAATGTTAAGATTGAGCAACACGTACCAGACGAAAAAAAAACAGAGATTAATCCAACTATGACACTCGTAGTATTAATGCCCGTGTTATTTGTGTTCTAGTTCCCACTCCACTGCTCCCCCTCCCCAATTAGCAGACGAAATCCCGTTCTACATTAACGCATATAATAAATTTTTTCCTGTTCCTGGTGAGATTTTATTTTGCATAATTGCTTTGTCTAGTAGAATACTTGGTTCTCACTAGAATTAGAGGTCAAAGGTCGAATTATGTCAATTGGAGAATACGTGGATTCAGAATTCGTGTAAATTGAGTTTAATATGTAGGTGTTTTTCGCTGAAGTAGATTTAATGTCATCGTATTCGCTTATTCTTTAGTATGTCTTTTCGGGAATTCCAAGTCAAATATATAAATAATGACAAGTGTTATTGTCATCGTAATAAAAAATTATTATGTCATTTGTTCACAAAATATTAGAAATAAAAAAAATAGATATCTAATTTAGATCACACTAATGATTTCAGGAATAACTCTTATCAGACACGTTTATAGTCCAACTATTGCAAAGCAAATTAAGACAAGTGTTTGGCAGTAAGTAAGCCAAAGGGCTTAAACATGATAGTCAAAATCTCCTAAGATTACCTCTGACGGATGACAAATTCCCATTTCTTAAATTATTTACTATATGCAAAATCGAAATAAACTTGAAATAAAATTCTAATTAAAAACTATCTTTCTACGACATTCTCAGCGGAAGAGCGGCGTAAGTAAAATGAACGGAACAACCATAGCAAAAAATAATCTGCTACACAATTCATTCAAAATAAAAGATAATAACGCGTACGGATCATCGTATTATTGAAATTTCATTGAAGGATTTGCATTTAACCAGTTGATCGTTATTTCCTGTATTTTCTTGTTGTTTTAGTGTGGCTGTAATAAAAACAAAATGGCGTAGTTACACTGTAAATAAAAAGGGGGGTCTTGAATCACGGTGTAGAATGGTAACGGACTACTCGGGTTTTGTTCTGCGTTACCAAACTACTCGGGATGAGCAACGGACTTTTCATGTTTTTTAGAGAACGAGAGGGAAAGTAAGTCGTACATTTCCTTAACCAGTATATATACTATTTATTTATATTAAATAAGCTTTATGTCACGGAATACAAAAATTATTTCTGTCCCCGGATATTCATTCATATCTAGTGAAAGTGGTGTGCTATTTTCAAGATCGTCTACACAAACTTGTGACCTTGAGGTAAAATTACCGATTTTGCTAAAAAAGACATTGCATCGAAGCATATTGTGAGTAAGCTGTCCTCTTTTTTGTTAGAATGTTTGTCTTAATTGGTTCAAGGTAGACCATAAAACCTTTCTAATTCGTGCAAGTCTATATATTTGTGCAAATTAACGTTAAAATAACAGTTATCCAGTGCTTTCAGTGGCACGGGACTATCTGTCTTGTTGGTACCAGACTATTGTGTTTTTCAGCAAAGGACTACATGTGTTCACTACCCAAAGTAGCAACATTATTTATATCGATACAACAATTGTGTTAACCAATGGGGTCTATTTTTTATACATATCTTTCATGACAATATATAACGACCTTACATCTGTGTTATACTTCTCATTGCATTGAGGGCGACTTACGAATATTCAACCACGTTTATTATTTTCTTTATTTTGCCAGATTAAGGTTTATATGTAATTGGAAATAACACGATAAGACTCGAAAAATGTGAGTGATCTCCATAGCATCCGCCAGCTGGGTCATAATTTAGGTCAAAGGCTGCGGAACAGGGAGTGGGCATTATGGTTTTGCCCCCCCCCCCCCCCCCCCCCACACACACACACAAATTTTGGGACAAAACTTGCAATTCCCTGGTAAATATTCTGAAAGACCTTTTTTTTCTACTCTGCTTTTCCTGGGAATGTTGCCCCCTTACACCAAATTTCGTTCCGCCGCCTATGATGTCGGTCGTCATATAATTTTCTATATCCACAACAGTTTCTAATTAAGATCTACATTTTGATAGAACGCGACGCTACTGTCAAGATTCATGTAAGAAATCTATGCAAACTTTACAATAAGCACAGTTCCATAATCCCTATATACTGTACTCGACCAGGAAAATTAATCATGACCGATACTGTTTTATTTTATGTCATCAACTAGACAATTTGAAACATAACATGCTTCAGATATGGAGTTTGACGAAAAATTGTGATAACAACAGCTAAAAATCGTTTAGATTATGAATTTCAAGTTTTTAATCCAATACGTTTCTTAGTGATTATGACGTAGAAGAAATATCTTATTGTAAGTAGATAATATCTCCACAATCTTACCCCATAAAACGTCACAATTGTTCCTTCTCTTCGGCTTGTTTAGCCATAGGTTCTTTTTCCTCTTTACCCTAAAAATAATAAACACAATAAATCCTTTGCTTAAAATCCCCAACAGTCCGGTGCCACAAATATTGGCAATAAACCATGAACACAAAAAGTCCGTTGCTCGACTTTTACAATGTAATAAGTATTATTCTTTCATATTTATATAGTTTCCATTTGTATTGGATATGTTATAAAGGAAAACGAAATAGTCAAAAATGATATAAAATGCTTATCTGAAGGAAAAACAAGACGATGTTTAATGAGTTCGACGGTATCTCGTGCTTGTGTTGGACTTGCTGAAATAACCATGAGGCCTACCAAAAGCAATCATTCAAAAACTTCAACAAAGTTCATTGGTACATTCGTAAATGTAGTATTATTAGGACTTACGACTTTGTATGATCTGTGTGGTCCATTTTCTGTGACAGGTCATATTTTAACACACAAAAAGTCCGTTGCTCAACCCGAATAGTCTGGAAACGCAGAAAAATCCCCGAGTAGTGCGTTACCATTCTACACCGTGTGAATAAGGGTAATAACAAAATTACCGAACTCCGAGCAATCTTACAAAGGGAAAGTCAAAACTCATATATAAACAGACAAAATCAGTCATCAACCGGAAAACTGTGAAAACCGTAATGACCCTGACTTGGTACAGGCATTTCTAAAGAAATTGTGGGTTGAATCAGATTTTAAAGCGCCAAACCTCCCGCTTTCATTACGGCTCAAAGGTTCCGGCTGTCACTATAACAGTATTTATAACAATACTGGAACAAAATAGGTAAAATTGAATATCTTTGTTAGCAGACGAATGTCTTCTAACTCGCCGAGGTATTTCTTCGCTCACAACTTTTTTGAATTTGTATGTGGTTTTTTGTCAACCTAAATCTTATATATTGATCATGTGTAGACTGGTACATTCCCTTCTCACGCCTCCCTCTTAAAATTATAGGACTTCGTCCTTCAAACAGAGTGTGCCTCTCTCATATTATTTAAATGTTGGTTAGAGTCATTGCTCTCCTTAACTAACACGGTACATGACGACTTCTCTATCACGAATATAAAATATATTATGAATACTTTCAAAATTATTGCTGTTCACCCGGTTATGTGAAGGTGGACATTTAATTCACACGTGACCGCATCATGTGACCAAGCAGGAGGCGGTTGTGTCTATGAAACAGTCGTGTTGCTCATCATTTTTGTATTGTGTTTGTCTGTGTCCTGTGTCTTGTATTCCCAATGTTGCCAGTGACTCTGGATTGTTCATTCTTGAATTTCTCTTTGGTTTTCTCTAACTTTTATTTATATTTCAAGCTCAACAATATAGATGCGATCAACATAATCACCAATATTAGAATTATGTAGTGAAAGCACATCATCTATATACCGGACCGTGATATCAATGGATTGGGCTAGTTTCTATTCGGTTTTCTCGAGAAGCCCTTGTATGAAGTCTGCCTCATACAAGAAAAGAACTAATCGACGAGTTAGAAATGGCGACTGTCTGTTGAACAACACATCCCTATAACATAGGAAATTGGTTCTCTATCAAACCCACAAGCATTTTGATAATATTAATTTCAGAAAACATTTTGTTAGAATCAGAGTGGTTTTTACCAACAAAAAGATTGCCACTGACCCCTGATATTAAAAGGAGATATGAACCACAAGCCATGCAATATATTTAATTTTATACAACACGGATTAATCTTCTTAATTTGTCTTTTTTCACAATGTTTTATTTAAAGAAGGCATTGCAAATTTGTTACTTCATTTAAAAAAAATTATATTTCAAATTAATAGGTTCAATACTACACAGGGAAATATAAGCCTAACATGTTTTTTTTGCAGGAAATCTTTCTTTAAGCGAATATTAAATAAAATAATATTAAAAAAAAGTCAATACGTTCATTATTCTATCTACAATGACATGACGTAAATGTTAACAGGTAAAATAGAAGCAAACCACAAACTCTAAGATTGGAAAATATTCAAACTAGTTTTGTGTTCTCTTCTTAAATGTGTGGTACTTAACAGATTATGTATTTCAGGTGAATCAATGCATATGTCATTTCATGGAGAATTTTACGAAAACTGACGACAGCAAGAATTTGTGTGCTATTGCAGCTCGCACTGAATATTCGTGGGTATATAAAGGTATGATCCCTTATGATCCCATTAAGAAGGTGAAGGTCAAATTGGTCCTTCAAATTCCCTTCATACTTTACTGTGTTCAACTCTTTCAAGCACACATTTTACGTATGGACTTTTAGTCAAACAGTTTGATATGTCCGTCAAATGTTGGAAGAGAGTCGGATACGTTCCTATTTTGGATGATGTTTCAACACCAATGTGATTGTGTGAACAGTTTTGGATGCTCATTTCAACACTTTTTTTTTAATTTAATTACTTATTTGCAAATAATTCCATAAAAAAGAAATACTCATGTTTTATCAAAGCTAAAAAAGGGTTAAGATATGAATGTTTGATGGCAGATTCAATATTATTGCACTTATTTTGTGGATATAGCTTTATTGGTGGAAGAAATTCGACAACCTACCGTAGGTCTCTGGCAAACATCATCGCATAAAATCATATCGAGTGGACCTCCACTGGGATAGAAATCAAACGCAGATAATTTAGAGATTGTAGTCAATTTTTAAATGAATATATCTATACACAACTACCATGCGATAGCGATACGTGTTGAAATAAGATGGTAGACGATCCGCAGACATGGGGAACATTGGGCAATATTGGATGCAAGACATAGACCGAAGACAAACGAAACAAAATACAGAAAAGAAAACTAAAAAGGTGAACTACACGGAACCCTCCAAAAACTGAGAATAAACCAAGGTACTGGCAAATGATAAACAGTTCCTGTTTTTATCAGACACCAGCCATGTTTCTCATAGTCAATTTTAGTGCGCACGACGCGTTTCTGGAATAATCCTCATCATGTACGCTCAAATTCGAAATATTTGAAAGCAAAATAATTTAACTATATTTGGGAGCTATAAAACCAAAGGGCTTAAACAGGATAGCCAAACTCGGCTAAGGTCACCTATGCTTCAATGATAATTACATCATTTAGTATCTGTCAATTTCAGTAACAAATATATGTAATAAATCATGTCAGTGCTGAAACACTGACTACTGGGCGGATGATACACTCGGAGATTACTAGTCCACCCGCAGATAAAATAATAAAAGCATTGTTCTTGAAAGAAAAGAAAAGAACAAAGATATGCAAAGAGAGAAAATTCAATCATATAACATTGAGCGTACATGGTGATGGTTATTCCAGTTACGCATGGTGTGCACTAAATTAATAACAAAAGTAATTAAAATTGTACCAATACTAAAAGAAATAATTTACCTAATTAACATTTAAATAGTTCTTTGATAATCAAATTATGTTTTAAGCATCATGAAATTTTGAGGGATATTAGTCAGTTGTCGATTGAAAATGAAAAATGATTTTTTTTTCTCAGTTTTATACAATGCGTATTTTGACGGGTGTGGAAATTGTGTGGCTTCAAAATGTACAAATGGGTCAAAGAAAAAGGTTGCAGAGAGGTGTTCATCATTACAGATACCAATGTGTGGTTTGTAAATAATAATTAAAAAACAGAATTATAAATACCCGTGAGACTGTTTGTCAATTTATTTTAAAATAATTCTTATTTTGCTTCTGTTATATATAGACAATATACGTACATTTTCTGACAATATTAAATCTATTTGTACGAGCCTTTGGTGAGCTTTTCTGTCCTGTTTCACAGAGAGGGCAAATGAATTTAACATTGTTTATCCTGCAATGTAAAAAATAAACCGAAACAACAGCCAAATTGTCCAAAAAGAGCAAACATAAGCGTCGTTCTAATCATTGTTTTTGCTATGTCCCTTCAGACGTCCACGCTTATGTTGTTTGCGTTTTTTACCGTTGCTGTACATGGATCAGACACCGGAAAAGTTATATCTTGGTCAGTGACCGCATACAACAAATCAGTATCCAGTCAATGCGATTTCAATTCTCGAAGTGAAGGATAAACCGCATTATCCCAACAATATAACATAGAGGAAGGAGTATCTTCTAATAGGGAGGATATTGGTAGTCTGGTACTCGTTACCCCTCGGATTTGTGTTGTTGTTCGTAACGGCTGAATCCATGTTTTAATGGCGGCATCCATATGAGACAAGAAACTCCATCTCTGCAAAAGTTAAAATGCATTGGCATCGACTGAATGCGTGTCCTTCTGGAGCACGTGACTTCACCCCCGGTTATTGATGGGGTTCGTGTTACTCGATGTTGAGTTTTATGTTTTAAAACCAAACACATTTGTGTTCATGCTTAAGATATTTTAAAAGGAAAGGGCAACCCGTGAAAATATTATTTTTCCTAAAAAGAAGGTGTCACGACATTTCATCTTCCGTGCTTATTTCTCCAAAATAGACAATGTCTGAAACCGAGAATGCTTTTAAAATGAGTAAATACAGATAAACCGTTCATCTCAATGTAACCAAACTGTATAACACGTCTGTTTTTATCATCATTACCAACCTGACATTGTAGTCTGGTACTTATGACCCCTCGGATTTGCTTGTATCTAATTACATGTCTTCACGTTTTTAGTTTCATGTTGTGATGTCCGCTGCGATTTCCGCGTAAAAACGATGTTAGGTTCGTCTTTACTCCCATTTGTTTTATAGATAGTTCATTTATATTATGTTAATTGTATTTATTTTCGCATACTAGTGTCCAACACTATTTCGGTATCGGATTATGTTCATGTCGTTTAACAAGGAACACATGCGTTCACCCCCGGTTTTTTGTTGATGTCCTTCTATTGCCGCTATGTTACAGCAAAGTAACTGCTTTCCATTTTTGTAGGGGTTCGTGTTTCTCAATCTTTAGTTTTCTGTATAGTGTTTTGTAGGTCATTGTATGTCATTTTTCCTTTGGTCATTGTATTGTCTGTCCTTCTATTCATTGCTTCTGATTCCCCCTTTAATATCTGCAAGTGTTTCCTTGTATGAATGACGACAATAAATGGAGTGTAGAAAATTTCTTGTCTGCAAAGCAATCCTCTTTTAAATAAAATATTTTATTTCTGTGAAACAGGATTATATAGTGACACTGGAGTATCTATTAGTTCAACAACAAACTGGAATGAAAGTCAAAGCAATTGTAAAATTCCAAATTCTAAAGAAAATCATACTACTGATATCTGTGAACTAAACAAAGACACCACCGTCAAAACAGGGATATGGACGAATATTTTCCGAGTTGAGATTTCGAGTCATGTAAATCAAAGTAATGTATTGTATAATAATAAACGAATATATTTATTTATCCTGCAATAATTACATTTGATAAACAAATATACTATACGAATACATGTTTGCTATTCAAGCCCCGTCCATTACGGAACTATTTTTTATGTTCTCTTCTCTCCGGTGTAGGCAGTACACAAAACCAATGCTAATAACCAATGTTGAAGGACATTTCTAGCAAAGAGTTAATACGAATGTAAAATAGAACAATTACAATGCAACAGAAAAGTCGTAACCCAGTATTTCCGTCCGACAGTCAATGAAAGTGATACACTTATATAATGTTGTCACTTAGACGGGATATAAGAAAGGTTTGAAGATTTACCAAAATGTGTACGTAATTATTGTTTGTCATTAATGAATATCTTCATACAACACTTAGGGTCCGGGTGGCTCAGTGAGTTAAGTAGTTGGATTACCTAACAACTCATACAAGCCTATCACAAATACGGCGTGGGTTCGTGCCCGGCTTTGTAAATAACAAAAGAGTGCACTCGACTCCTGGCCGCAAGTGATAAATTTACCATTTGCTTGCCCATGGTCGGTGGTTCTCCCCGGGTACTCCGGCTTCTTCCACCACTAAAACTGGTCGTCATGATATAACTGTAATATTGGTAAAAGTGGCGTTAAGCACAATAAATCAAATAAAATCAGTCATAGAAACTTAGATATCGCACAGGAGACGTTTCTAGAATAACCTTCATCATAGTCTTAAAAGATTGGAAGAACAAACCATTTAGAAGTCTTTGGGAGCAAGAACAACCTCAATGGGCCTCAACAGGATAGTCAATGTCTGAACATAGACAGAAATAAAACAAACAAACTTTAGTGTATTGTGTGGGTATTTATCACCACTTCTAACAATATTCCATTCATATCGTTATGATCAATTGTATTAAGAAAGGACAAACTTTACAGCATACAGTTGTATCAAGTACATTTCACTAAGATCTAGACACCTGTGTAGTGTTGGGCATTGCTTGTATAGATAGATATAATTGCAACTACCATGCTATCGTGGCCATGACTATTGAAACAACGACACCGTGACAATTTGAAGATTATATTTGTATGTTGCATACGCGTTGTTATTTATACAGAATAATCTTTTTTCTGTGTTGTTGTTTTTTATTCATTGTCGTCATTGTCTGATTAGTAACGGTAATAGCAAATAAAATGAAAAACAAAACATACCACACTAACAGTTCTAAAATATAGCAATAAAACAGTAGAAATAGAGGCTAAAGCCATAGCACATAAATACATTAACGCTAAAAAAGTGGCGGGGTTAAACTAGTTTTATGTGGCCAAACCTCTCCTTTTAATTTAATTGTATGATATTTCAGGGGATATGAAAAAAACGACAGATATATCGTCTTGTGTAATTGCCAAATGTGCCAATGATGACGTAAAACTCATACATTATTATACCAACTGTAATGAAACGGCGGACGCTTTTTTCTGTAAACAAGGTATTTAATTTAATCTAATATAATTTTAACAAATTCGATATCATCAATGATATGGGAGATAACCTAGACGAACTTCAGTCAAAACACTTTATGTATATGTTCTCTGTGGTTATGTAGATTTAATATTATGCGGCTAAAATGCAACTTTATGCAACATTATTCAGTATTTTAGACCAATATGGACGAGTGCAGGATTGGCGATATATATATATATATATATATATATATTGACAAAATAAATATTTTGAAAACGACAAACTCCTGGTTCTGAAAAAGAGTGAATGATTGTTGTTTAACGCCAAAATAGCAATGTTTCAGCTATATCATGGCGAGAAAAAATTACACTTGATGAGATGATTACGATGATGGACTCATTAAAGTGATTCCGAGCTGACCAATCTTTGCTCTTACTCCTTAACACGGCATACTTCGCTGTGTTTGGTTTGACCCAACAGGTATTCGAATCCACACTATCCATTACACCGCCGATGCAGTTCCGGTTAATGAGATATATACCTTTACTAATAGTCGGATATGAAACAACAGACAACATGATAATCTGGTTAAAATTCAGTTACTACGTATAGTGGTAAAAACTTTTGAATTCAGTTGCTACGTATAGTGGTTCTTTTTATTTCAGCTCACAATAGCACCATAATGTCTTCAGGAGACTGCAAAAGTCAAACCACGAACATTTACAATTTAGCTAAGCCATATACTATAGTGTCTAGTTCCGTCTCGAGATACACACATCAATTGTCTAATAGAACACAGAATCAACACAGTACTGAAGCATTGACAACTGTTAATACTGGTATGTATTGATATACACTAATCATTTGTCATACTTGACTGTATATATGAGTCACACTGTAGGTGTCTTATGAGATGCAGGAACAACTTATCCTTCGCGAGTAGCTGAGTTTACCCCCGTTTTTTGGCGAGGTCCGTGTTGCTCATCTTTTTAGTTTGTTGTGTTATCCTATTGTGTGTTTTTACGTTACGATTTCCGCATACAAACTATGTTCGATTCATCTACTTCCAGTTGTTTCTAGTAGTGCACATGTCCTATTTACGTTATTTGTGTGTGCTTATAGTGGTGTGCACCACATATTGTATTTTTTTTTCGTCTTGTTGACAGTCCCTCTCCTAAGCAACTGACAGAATCCGATTATATGCCATATCCAAATGAACTCCTGATCATCCACTAAAAACACCACTAGCAAAGTCTTCGAGCATTTCTAGTTTTTTTCTTAATGAAAAGCATATTATATTGACCATCACTTTTAAAACGTTCTTTTTATAATACAGGTACAATAAAGTAATAATGTTTTATTTTATCTCTTTTAACATCCATGATGATCCTAATGATTCGGTATCTGTTATTTGTATTTACATTTGTCTTCTTCCTGTATGGGTCGTCGTGGTCGTGCAATCAGTGTCTATCACCACTAAAGTTATGAATTTGAATTCCGCTCATGGCGAGGTGTATTCGATCCAACATTATGTGCTCATGTTTGTCAGTGACTTACCGCAGGTCGGTGGTTTTCTACGGGTTCCTGCACCAATAACTATGACCGCCACGATATAGCTGAAATATTGTTGAAGTGGCGTTAAACACCATAAACATAACCCCCTTCTTCTTTCGGTATAGGAATACAACGACATACACAACTATCTCACTCCGTTATATTATATGCAATGTCCATACTAACACATCTGTTAGATCGTTTTGACGCCAAACGTATATTTTAATCATATTATTGGGGGGTTTTTTAATAGCAAAGGATGTTCTAACGACTGGTTTTATTTATTTCGCGATCTAAAGAGAATAATAGAAAATGTTACTCAATTACAATTGTAGATATAAGCAAGACTAGAGCAACAGTTTCAGCATCATTCACAAGGCTTAATAGTAATTATGTATCCAAAAGAACAGCATACTCCAGTTTTGTAGTGACTGGTATAACGAGCGTCAAACTGCCAGGTAGTACAATATGTTTTATTAAAAGAATTGCTTCTTACTTTATTCATTGTATTCTCTGCCAAATTACCAGGTACTTTTTCTTTTGGCCATTGTGTTGTCTGTTCTTCTTCGATTACAGATTATGATTACCCTTTGATATCCTCAAACTCTTCTTACTTATAAAATGTTTTTTTTTACTTTATTCTTTGTATTCCATGTGCAATCATAGCTTTATCAAACAAGGCTACGACGCTCCGATGTTGAAGACATCCCTGCATACATTCTACGATCGTCAATGCGATGTGGTTGCCCCTTATCTACTTCTCAAATGGCGATGGATCTTTTTGGTTTTTGTGTAACACGAAGGGTGTCACATTTGGAGCTAGAACTTCTAATCCTTCCCGAGCACCCGCGTTCACTCCTGATTTTTAGTGGATTCGATCTTTAGTTTTCTGTGTAATGTTGTGTATATACAAATAAGGGTAATAACAAAATTACCGAACACCGAGCAATCTTCCAAAGGGAAAAGCAAAACTCACAAGTCAACAAACCGACAACATCAGTCAACAACCGGAAAACTGGGAAATTCGCAATGGCCCTGACTTGGTATAGGTATTTCCAAAGAAATGGTGGGTTGATTCAGATTTTACGGCGCCAAACCTCCCACTTCCATGACGGTTAAATGGTTCCGGTTGTCACTATTGCAGCATTTTTAACAATACTGAAACAAATTAGGTATAATAGTAGTCAACACAGTACTTCATGAAAATCCATCGTTTATTATCATGTAGTTGTTTGTCCTTTCTTTCTCCTTTCTTTTCGCCATTGTGTTGTCACGAAATGTGTATCCTTCGCGCACACCTGTGTTTACCACATATGTTTTGGTTGGGCCCGTGTTGCACATCGTGCTAGCTTTCTAGAAAATGGTGGAATCTGAATGAACAATCATCATATTTTCAAGGTATTTTAAATACAATTTGCTTGGTCTACATTCCAGAAACGGTCAGGAACTGTGATGACGATTATGTCAGCAAACCGGAAAGATAAAAATACTTGTGGAATATCATCGATGGAAACATATTTAACAAGCATAATAATCAGGAAAAAAAAGACATCAGTAAAAATGATCTTTTTTACTTGCATGGAATTTATTCAATTCAATCTTCTCTGTTTTAATCTCATCTTGTAATTTTGACGTTGAAAAGAATTCCCTCTGTGTTTATGTACGCTATGAATATACAGAATGACGTCATTAGTCTCGTGCTGCGCCAGAATTGTAAATCAAATCAAGTGACCGACTTTATTGCATGACCGAGCAGATGTCACGTCACCAAATTAAATACATTAAATTGATATTAAGTAATAATTCTATTCTTACTAGAATTTATCAATAACTCGTAATCCGATTGGATATCGTCACTTATTCTACGTCATTCGAAAGGAATTGATAAATCAATATTTCCGTTTACCGGACTACCTTTTTCCCCGGGCATTCCACGCGTATAAATCTACGAACAATGTAAGGGGTTCTGCTTGAAGGATCTGCCATCTTGAAAATGTGAAATCCTACATGTCATATTTACAGCAATACACAAAAATAATAAAAAAGCTTACCTTGAAAACTTATTTTAGTTAAATTGTATCAAACTTGAAGCGTACACGAAGCCAAATAACATCTAATCTTTACGTTTCAAACTGGAAGTCTTTATATGACGTCAATGTTGGTTATGTTCCGAGTCGTCAATAACATTTCGCGGATTTTTTTCAGTTTACAGTCGTATGTGTATTGTATGTCCATTGTTTGAGGCTCTCCTTGGGTATTTCTTTAATAGTATTTAGCGTCGAAAACAAACACGATGTTCAGGAATAAGAATTATAAGGATTAAACACTGTGTTTTTAGGAAATTATGTATGTATAAACTCCGGCAGCTCACTCACAAACTTTACATATTATTCAGTTTGTGAGTGAGCGTTTTTTTGTGTATTCTGTTTTTTTTTTTTTTTTTTTTCTACTTAGATATAAAAAAATTAAATTAATGTATATAATAGAAGTTCATGTTTACCCCCCATATTGAACCCAAACATCATATTTTTCTCATTTAGGTTAACAGTTCCCACATTTAAAGTGTTTATTAAAATTGTGATGTTTGATACGAATCGCTTAGATATAATGCATTTAAAAAACAAATGTTGGAGATCTTCTTGAATGTTCGATTCTTTACAAAAGTTACATCTTCGGACTTTACTCAGTTTGTGAGTGAGCTGCCGGAGTTTATACATAGATAATTTACTAAAAAACAGTGTTTAATCCTATAGTAATTTTTTCAGGTACTGTAACTGCGCAGGTCAGTAGATTTCTCCGGGTACTCCGGTTTCCTCCACCAATAAAACTGACCACCACGATTATTGAAATAGTGTTGAAGGTGGGGCTAAACACCACAACCCTAACGCTAACCCATACTTTTGCTCTGTGATCAATTATGCCTTGGATACCATACCTCCACAAGTTAAGCTAGCCTGTTTTTCCAAAGCCCTATATCGTCGTCTTTGTTATGTTCAATGATGAAATATTTGATGTAAGGGATGGTTGTTCGTTTTGTTGATTTTGGTGTCTATCATTATTTAAACTTAAACGTTTTTTTAACCATGAATAGTGTTTATTATGAATAATAATAATAATAATAATAATAATAGTGCATTCTGTTTTTAATAATATAGATGATATAATTTAATACATTGTATTTGTTTCTCAAAACAGTTAGTCCCTCTGTTGATGTGATAACTACTCATAAACTATCATATACGATAACTAATATTACACCCACCATGGATCAACACCATGGTAACAAACCGGAAGCTACTAATATTGGTAAGAGTACATTTTATTCCATATGTAGATAGTTTCCGATTCTAATAAACTGACTAGTAATATAGATTCCTCTTGTATGACCGTTTCGTTTAACTAAGAGGGGAAGCTTGGTCCAAATAAATTTAGATTAACACCGCCACTTTTTTTCATTGAAGTGTCTGTACCAAGCAAGAACAGTGAGTGGTCATGTATTTGTGTGTTAGAGGGTCATGCATTTGTGTGTTAGAGGTCATGTATTTGTGCGTTAGAGGTCATGCATTTGTGTGTTATAGGGTCATGTATTTGTGTGTTAGAGGTCATGTATTTGTGTGTTAGAGGTCATGTATTTGTGTGTTAGAGGTTATGTATTTGAGTGTTAGAGAGTCAGGTATTTGTGTGTTAGAGGGTCATGTATTTGTGTGTTAGAGGGTCATGTATTTGTGTGTTAGAGGGTCATGTATTTGTGTGTTAGAGGGTCATGTATTTGTGTGTTAGAGGTCATGTATTTGTGTGTTAGAGGTCATGTATTTGTGTTAGAAGTCATGTATTTGTGTTTTTAGAGGGTCATGTATTTGTGTTAGAGGTCATGTATTTGTGTGTTAGAGGTCAGGTATTTGTGTTAGAGGTCATGTATTTGTGTGTTTGAGGTCATGTATTTGAGTGTTAGAGGGTCATGTATTTATGTGTTAGAGGGTCATGTATTTGTGTGTTAGGGGTCATGTATTTGTGTTAGAGGTCATGTATTTGTGTGTTAGAGGTCATGTATTTGTGTGTTAGAGGTCAAGTATTTGTGTGCTAGAGGTCATGTATTTGTGTGTTGGAGGTCATGTATTTGAGTGTTAGAGGGTCATGTATGTGTGTTAGAGGGTCATGTATTTGTGTGTTAGAGATCATGTATTTGTGTGTTAGATGTCATGTATTTGAGTGTTAGAGGGTCATGTATTTGTGTGTTAGAGATCATGTATTTGTGTGTTAGATGTCATGTATTTGTGTGTTAGAGGTCATGTATTTGTGTGTTAAGATGTCATGAATTTGTGTATTAGAGGACATGTATTTGTGTGTTAGAGGTCATGTATTTGTGTGTTAGAGGGTCATGTATTTGTGTGTTAGGGGTCATGTATTTGTGTGTTAGAGGTCATGTATTTGTGTGTTAGAGGTCATGTATTTGTGTGTTAGAGGTCATGTATTTGTGTGTTAGAGGTCATGTATTTGTGTGTTAGAGGTCATGTATTTGTGTGTTAGAGGTCATGTATTTGTGTGTTAGAGGTCATGTATTTGTGTGTTAGAGGTCATGTATTTGTGTGTTAGAGGTCATGTATTTGTGTGTTAGAGGTCATGTATTTGTGTGTTAGAGGTCATGTATTTGTGTGTTGGAGGTCATGTATTTGAGTGTTAGAGGGTCATGTATGTGTGTTAGAGGGTCATGTATTTGTGTGTTAGAGATCATGTATTTGTGTGTTAGATGTCATGTATTTGAGTGTTAGAGGGTCATGTATTTGTGTGTTAGAGATCATGTATTTGTGTGTTAGATGTCATGTATTTGTGTGTTAGAGGTCATGTATTTGTGTGTTAAGATGTCATGAATTTGTGTATTAGAGGACATGTATTTGTGTGTTAGAGGTCATGTATTTGTGTGTTAGAGGGTCATGTATTTGTGTGTTAGGAGTCATGTATTTTTGTGTTAGAGATCATGTATTTGTGTGTTAGAGGGTCATGTATTTGTGTGTTAGAGGTCATGTATTTGTGTGTTAGAGATCATGTATTTGTGTGTTAGATGTCATGTATTTGTGTGTTAGAGGGTCATGTATTTGTGTGTTAGGGGTCATGTATTTGTGTGTTAGGGGTCATGTATTTGTGTGTTAGGGGTCATGTATTTGTGTGTTAGAGGGTCATGTATTTGTGTGTTAGAGGTCATGTATTTGTGTGTTAGAGAGCATGTATTTGTGTGTTAGATGTCATGTATTTGAGTGTTAGAGGGTCATGTATTTGTGTGTTAGAGGGTCATGTATTTGTGTGTTAGAGGTCATGTATTTGTGTGTTAGAGATCATGTATTTGTGTGTTAGATGTCATGTATTTGTGTGTTAGAGGGTCATGTATTTGTGTGTTAGGGGTCATGTATTTGTGTGTTAGGGGTCATGTATTTGTGTGTTAGGGGTCATGTATTTGTGTGTTAGGGGTCATGTATTTGTGTGTTAGAGGTCATGTATTTGTGTGTTAGAGGTCATGTATTTGTGTGTTAGAGGTCATGTATTTGTGTGTTAGAGGGTCATGTATTTGTGTGTTAGGGGTCATGTATTTGTGTGTTAGAGGTCATGTATTTGTGTGTTAGAGGTCATGTATTTGTGTGTTAGAGGTCATGTATTTGTGTGTTAGAGGGTCATGTATTTGTGTGTTAGGGGTCATGTATTTGTGTGTTAGAGGTCATGTATTTGTGTGTTAGAGGTCATGTATTTGTGTGTTAGAGGTCATGTATTTGTGTGTTAGAGGTCATGTATTTGTGTGTTAGAGGTCATGTATTTGTGTGTTAGAGGTCATGTATTTGTGTGTTAGAGGTCATGTATTTGTGTGTTAGAGGTCATGTATTTGTGTGTTAGAGGTCATGTATTTGTGTGTTAGAGGTCATGTATTTGTGTGTTAGAGGTCATGTATTTGTGTGTTAGAGGTCATGTATTTGTGTGTTAGAGGTCATGTATTTGTGTGTTAGAGGTCATGTATTTGTGTGTTAGAGGTCATGTATTTGTGTGTTAGAGGTCATGTATTTGTGTGTTAGAGGTCATGTATTTGTGTGTTAGAGGTCATGTATTTGTGTGTTAGAGGTACCGATTTTGCCTCTTTCTTTCTTTCTACGATTTTTCTATTAGATTTTAAAGTGTTTTTTGTTTGTTTTTCATTGTATCTTGGATATTTTTCAATAAATCTCGTCACTTGGAATGTGTGTCCATGTCAGTAGAAACAAAATCAACGAGAAATCTCATCTAATGAATGTTTTTATTTCAATATCATTATATTATATTTTACTTGGAAGAAATGATATGGATGTAAATGAACATGTGAGACTATCTAACATTACACTTAGATACAAATTAAAGTAAAGGAACAGCTTGTAGTAAGAAAGGATATGGATGTAAATGAACATAAGACTTTCTAACATTACACTTAGATACAAATTAAAGTATAGGAACAGCTTGTAGTAAGAAAGGATATGGATGTAAATGAACATAAGACTATCTAACATTACACTTAGATACAAATTAAAGTAAAGGAACAGCTTGTAGTAAGAAAGGATATTGATGTTAATGAACATGTGACTATCTAACATTACACTTAGATACAAATTAAAATAAAGGAACAACCCCCTTTATTGTTGTTCTACATTACCTGTATCTATAAGTTCTATTTGACTCCGTTAGTAAGCTGGACCGTTATAATGTAAACTTTTGGATTTTCTCCCGAGCTGGTCGTATTGGATTGCCGACTATAATATAACGTATAGTCCGTCACTTCGTACCAAATGGCAGTTGATGGACCGGTTGGGAAAATGGGAAATATAAGTACTCCAGATATGCTACCTTTGAACTCGACCGAAAAGTGTGTGTGGGGGGGGGAAGGGGGGGTGGGGGTCCGGAGATGACCGGATAGTTGGGGTCAAGCCTCAGGAAATAACCGGAAAGTGGGAGATCAAGCCTCAGAATATTACCGGAAAGTGGGAGATCAAGCCTCAGAATATGACCGGATAGCGGGAGGGGGCAAGCTTTCAAAACCGACAAGCAACACCAAAAAGTAATTTGGCCTCAAAGCATACATTTGTAGCCTTACATCTCGTGTTGTACTGCACATTTTCTGCTTACATTATCAAATTTCAGCTGTTACTCAATTGTATGCCCCAAAAAGTGGGAGAATGTACTCGCCATGGACGCAAGCTAATATCACAACCTATAGTGGTGATGAGCAGTGATTGGATAGGTAGAGGTAAATCCAACTACCAAAATAATAGCAACCTTTATGTCAGTCACATGCATTCCGTTTTAACTGAAATGAATTTACCGATACCGGAGTGATTTTTGTGATCTTGTTTTTTACAATAAAGTTTATATTGTTACTCGTTGTCTGGAACTCTTAATTCAACATTAGTTTTTTTTTGTAGGTCTTATTTGTGGTGTTACAGTAGGTGGTGTGGTCTTGATTGCTGTAATCGTCATTATAACTTGCAAAATGAGGTTAGATTTAAAGTTGTATTTATCTATGGCAATATAATTCACAAACATAAAAAATAAACAGATAAACATGGATATTTACACTTTAACCGATCACAAACATATGTATATGGTTCCGGACTCGAGTTGCGAAAGCCACCATTGTCATATGATTAGACACATTTGATTATGAATCAGTGACTATCACCACTAACGTTGTGAGTTCGAATACCGCTCATGGCGAGGTGTACTCGGTATAACATTATGTGATAAAGTTTGTCAGTGACTTGCGGCAGGTCGGTGGTTTTCTCCGGGTACTCCGGTGTAATTCACTAATAAAGCTTACCCCACCATAGAACTGAATATTGTTGAAAGTGGTATTAACCACCATAATGGAAAAATATGCATAAATTACAGGTAGCACACTAGACAGTTATTATGGGCCTAAACTATTATTTATATATTCCAAATATGGGAATAGAGGCGTTTTTTTATAATTCTTGATACTTACTAAGAAATTTAGTTGCAAAAAAACAGATATGATAAAATATAAAATCATGTCACTAGTCCTTTAACCATAACCCCAAATTTGATTACGAGTCCTCGTGTCTACAAACTTTGCATTTCACTTTTATATGTAGGGAAATATTATTTATATAGCAACGTAGATATCTAATTTAGTACACACGACACGTTTCAATAAAATAATCTTCATCAGATACAATCAGTCAAAAGATTGGAAAGCTACATAGCCAGTAAATCAAAGGGTCTAAATAGGATAGCAAAAATCGTCTAAAAATAGTGCTTCATCGTATTGTTGAGAAGAGTTTAAAGATGCTAGAAAGGTAATCAGAATCCGTAAATCGAAGAAAGACAGACAACACAATGGTCAATAGAAAAAGGTCAAAAGGACAAATAACGATCTACAAAACATATATATAAAACTAGAGATCGAGTAACACGAACCCCACTGAAAACCGGGGTGAACTCATGTACTCCGGAAGGGTAGGCAGTTCCTATTCCACTTGTGGTACCCGCGTCGTGTTAATCTAGCTACAAACCCGGTGATAAGTCATGAATGTATCAGTATGGATTTTAGAAATCAAAGCTTTATGATTTTCATAGATTGCATTTATTTCTTCAATTTTTACAGGAATGTTGGACCATTTAGAAAACGACTACCGGAATATACTGAAGATAATATTGAAATGAATAATAGCATAGATTGTGCAATACCTGTGTATCACGATACAGTGTTAAATACCGACAATGGAAGTGTTCCGAAAGATGCTATTCGTAACAACACCGCTGTAAACACATCCACTGGGGAAAGACAAAATAAGACGTATTTTTCAAATTATGAATACGCTGTTGTTGTTAAAAAGCACCCAGCAAGTCCAGCAGCACAACCAAGTGAGTTTGATTTGGAGGGGGGTGACAATCAAAGTCAACGATTTGAAACTGAAGATGAATACAACACACTTAAACACACAGTTGATAAGGGAGAAGATAATGATAAGGGAGAGGAACAGTTAGAAAACAATGTGTATGACAGTAGTCTAGGGGTTTGTGATGGAGTTGATCCAACATATAACAGTATTAAGATTGGCCCGGTCAATAACGATACGACATATGACCACACATCTAATATTGTACAAAAACAGGTCAATAGCGATACGACCTATGACCGAAAACCTAATATTGTACAAAATCAGGTCAATAACTATACAACATATGACCACACATCTAATATTGTACAAAAACAGGTCAATAACGATACGACCAATGACCGTAAACCTAATATTGAACAAAATTAGGTCAATAACGATACAACATATAACCACGCATCTAATATTGTACAAAAATGACGTTTTTGCTCCACTATAAGTCCAGAAATATTGCTTGTCCATTTTATATAAGTTCTATGTTCAGTTACTTAATTTTTTACATAAAATATTTTGCTTCCTGACATTTAATAATTGGAGGAGGTGAAAACAGCAGGTATCCTCGGGATTTAACATCTATTGCAATGGAAAATTGAATATTTTTCTTTTATAAAATAAATTATTACTGGTTGTATATAATTGGAAGAAAATCAAAACAGAGATCTAATTAAGTGTCAACAAGAACCAGTAGTGAATTTAATTACTGTATGCCTTGTCATAGAAAATTTCATAAGTCAACTTTTTCTTTGTCTCAGAGGTGACCTCTTAATACATGTTTGACTGTATTTAGCTTCTGTTGATTAGATATCAAATAATTCATTTGTATTGAAGTATATCGGGTAGATTCGTGAGGATTATGCTCAGCTTCACCTCCAAACATTTTTTTTTTCAAATCACAAATGCTAATCAATTGGTCAACTTCATAATATGATTTCATGTCGGATAAAAGAATTATACAAAAGTAACAATTAATTGACATTATTGCTTACTCTAAGTGCAGAAATGTTGTTTCTCAATTTTACAAAACTATGTATAGTTTGGTTCGTTATTGTAATTTTGTTTGTATATAATATTTTGCTTTGCTTTATGTGACTAAGATTTCTTGCTCCCAAAGACTTTTAAAATTATTTAGGTTTCAAATATTTGGGTTTTGAGCGTCACCTGATGGTTATTTCAGAAATGCCTCGTATATGCTAAATTAGATATCTACTTTTTAAATACAACAGTAATTAATTTAAAGTATGCTGAAGTAATTTGTTTCACTTGAGATCAAAGATTATGTCTATGAATTATTTTTTTAGTAATTGTAACAAACTTTATTTTGAGTTTGATTTATCTCCCTTAGGCCATATAGCTATAGTGGTTCAGGTAAATTACATGTGTTATTTTTAGGTAGTATTTTTAGAGTTGTTTGGCAGGTTTAAATAGTGGTTGGACAAGTCAGGCACACCTTGAGTCAGTGCAGATTTAAGTTTTGAGCTGGAAAGGTGTGGTTGAGAAACTTCAGTTGTGAAATGGCAGATGATATTAAAAATGGAGATGGCCAAGCATAGAAATGTCAGAACAGGACATTTAGGTCACATTTCTGTACAGAGCAATTCATATTTCACACCCAGGAAAGAGGTTTTCCATGTCCCTTTTTTTTTCGGTTGTCGTTTTGTCAATTTTATCTAATGGCGTGTCGTGAACCCGAATTGGTATTGTATCGTGATTATTTTGAAATAAAGGTTTATTGTATTCTCAAAATGGGTTATTCCTTTCACAGGGGATTGGTTTATAGTTTCTTCTGGTGAGTTTATGGATGTGTTTTAAGCCACATGGTTATTGGTGATGTTATGAGCCACGCCTTAGAGTTTATTGAGATTGGAAATAGTTTGAGTTTTCCCTTAGAAGTTGTTCATATGGGAAGTGGAACACATGTAAAGTCAGTGTTATACAAATAGTTATAATTCAGTTTTGAAGACTTCCTTGGAGGAGACCATTGTCACAAGTTCACACATAAGTATTTGTGAACTACAAATACTATTATAAAGTCATAGAAGAAATGAGTTATAGATTTTGAACATATTGAATACAAAGTACTGAAAAGAGGTGTTTTACATTTTTATTGAATATTAAGAGTATTTCAATGTCGTCGAATTAGATAAAACTTTATAAAAGGAAATTACTAACTGCTTTTGCATATTGAAACCGTTTGGAACATTATATTAGAAAAGGGAACTAACTTTATTGTGGAACATTAATATTTAGAAGACTAACTTTTAAACGACTGTGATATCTAGAGGAACATTTATATATTTATCTAGAGACAGATAAACTATATTCATATTTGAAATGTTTACTATTTAGTTGGTGTTGACTATTTTTATGTATTTGTCCTGAATTTTGTTTATTTTTATTATAATTTTGGTTTTGATTTGGTAGAGCTAGAGTTGAGTGAGGGAGACAATATCTATATTCATGATCTTTTGTTTTTTCTTTATTTTACATGTGTATTTTCAGTTCTATTTTCTTTTTGTTTGTTTAGTTTATTTTGTATATTTGGTGTGGATTTTAATAAAACATTATAATTTTACACCATTCTCAATCTCATTGACAAATCCAGCAAACATTTGTGTAAGAACCCAGAAGTGATGTATCACTTCATTACAGTAATAAGGTTTAATTTATAATTTTCAAGAGACATATACAAGAGTCAAGAAATACTCAAATTGAAAGAGTTACACAAGTGTATGGTCCTTTAGTGATCTTTCAGCCATATCATGGCAAGAGCAATTTTAAGTTACATTTCAATGAAATGCTGATGATGTAAACTTTGTACTAGACCAATACACTTAGTTGGATTTTTAGTAATAGCGCACTGAAACAACAGTCTGCAAACATATCCTGCTCCACTGACACATTATCCTGCTCCACTGACACATTATCCTGTTCCACTGACACATTATCCTGATTCGAAGCAAAACTACCATTTGCTCTTTCTCCTTAGTGTTGTGTGCTTAGCAGAGAAGAAGTAAATACTAATGTTATAGTCTTTTGTTGTGCCTGACCAGGGATCTAAACCACATCTATTACACATGATGTGAGCACCACACACATTACATCACTGATGCGGTTTGTAAAGGGATGACAGTTGCCTGCATGGTCAAGGTGATTAATACAGCAAGACATCCAACAACATAATCAAATTAATATTAGTTGGTTTTTTTTAATCTTTGTTTGTCGAGACACTAAATCTAACAATTCAATGAATCAATGTGTCAACAGATGCAAAATGAGGAAAAAAATGCCCATACCAATATTTTGGCACTGTATAACTAGAGGCTCAGTGGGCTGAGCCTGTGTCGTTCACCTTTCATTCTGTTTTGAGGAAACCTAAATTTCGGTTCATTTGGGTAAGCAGTTTCAGAGAAGATTTTTAGAAATCGAACAACCAGGAACAAGAATGTTTGTTAACGGATCGGGGCGAAATTAGCAATCTTTATAGAGGACCTTCCATATATGCTTCCTACCAAGTTTCGGTTCATTTGGCCAAGCGGTTTTTAGGGGAAAGATTTTTTTAGAAATCAACCAATCAGAAACAAGAATTGTGTGGCGGCCATGTTTGCTAACGGATCGGGACGAAATGAGCAATCTTTACAGAGGAGCTTCCATAGATGCTTCCTACCAAGTTTCGGTTCATTTGGCTAAACGGTTTCAGAGGAGAAGATTTTTAAAAATCAGCCATTCAGAAACAAGAATCGCCTGTGGTGGCCATGTTTGTTAACGTATCAGGATGAAATAAGCAATCTTTATAGGGGACCTTCCATAGATGCTTTCTACTAAGTTTCGGTTCATTTGGCAAAGCGGTTTCAGAGGAAAAGATTTTTATAAATCGAACAATCAGAAACAAGAATTGCCTGTGGTGGCCATGTTTGTTAATGGATCGGGACGAAATGAGCAATCACTATAGAGGACCGCCCATAGATGCTTCCTACCAAGTTTCGGTTCATTTGGCCAGACAGTTTCAGAGAAGAATTTTTTAAATCGGCAAATCAGAAACAAGAGTTGCCTGTGGCAGCCATGTTTGTCACTGGATTGTGACGAAATGAGCAAATTTTATAAAGGACCTTCCATAGATCCTTCCTACCAAGTTTCAGTTCATTTGACTAAGGGGTTTCAGAGGAGATGATTAAAATGTGAAAGGTTAACAGACGACAGATGCCAAGTGATGGAAAAAGCTCACATTACCTTTGGCAAGGTGAGCTAAAAATGGAGTCTACCTTCATAGCTTATGTTTTACGTTCAAAATACATTTCTCATTAACTTGGATATATTCATTACATTGTTAGGAGTGAAAGATTGTTTAACAACAAGTGAGCGATATTTCAGCTATATCATGGCGAGAAGAAGATACATTTTTATGAGATGATGATGTCCACTTTGTACTAGACTAACAGGAGTTGGATATTCATAGTGCTAGCTATATATAGGTCACTGCAACAAGTCTTCTGGTAGACATGCCGCTCCACTTTGACACATTATTCTGATTCTGAGCCAACCAGTCTTTGATCATCTTCTTTAATGTTGTTTGCTTAGTGGAGAAACAGCAAATATTAATTAAATAGTCTTTAGTTTGATCTGACAGCGGCTCAAACACACGATCTACCAGTCAACTCAAGCATGCTAACCATTACACCATTGATACAGTTATTAAATTTGTGCAAAGAAAATAAAACAAAATATGCTTCACTCATTTATTCTTTGTAGCATTCATTCTGTTTATCAGGATCATACACAATTCATCAAATAGAAAGATATTAAATTTATAATGATAGAAATTTACAATTTGATGATGATGACTGTTAGTAAATATAAATGTTATCTGATTGAAAATCATACATAAAATAAGCTATGCTTCATTAGCATCTGATATTACTCAACTCTAAACTTTTGACCTGGTGAACTTTAAAAAATATTTCAATTCTCTCTGGATTTTTCTCTTATTGTCTAACCAAAACCTGCTGGCAAGATTTTGCATATGACATTTTCATTGGTTAATAATAAGTTCATTTAAGCTTAAAAGATTTTGCATATCACATTTTCATTGGTTCACCTAGGTCAAATTGAGTATAACAGATGTAGCTTATATTATACATACGATTTAAATCAGACTGATTTTTTATGATATACAGACTAGAATTTTAGACAGACTATACATGTTTTACGCCATCAAAACTATCATGAAATATGGTAGTAAGCAAAATGTCATAGGTTCTCTGGGTTAAAGGTCATTAAAATTTTTAATCATAGTTTCTCCTACATTCTTCAGGTGTACATCATATTTTATTTTGAGGGTTGTGCCAATAGTGGAGTAACTTGGTTCTTTTGTGTTCCCTTAGGGTCGTCATATTCTAAACGCTTCATGCTTCAGTAAGTAGTATATATCACACAAACAGAAAATAAAATCACATTTTCAGTTTCTGTTTCACACATCAACTAATATTTAGTGTAATTATAAACAATACAAATTCTGACAAAATTTATCATTTCTACATCATAAACAAAAAATACACTCGTAACCATGGTAAACAAAAGGTTATAGAGACAGAAATACCACAATGTCAAGCTTGGTTATTAAAGAGTAGAATTGGTTTTATAATTACTCTGAAAAATGTTGACAGGTTACAGTGGGATATCCATTGTATACACAACTCGGAGAGATGAAAGTGCTCACTGATGAAAAAAGGAAAACCCCTACTCTTCAGTATCCAAAGAACCTTCATTATCTAGCTGTTTGGACCAAGTCTGACATTTTAATTTTTTCCAAATATTTTGCTCAGAAAAGAGGAAATCCCCTGATCAGAGGAAATTGTTCATCTCTTGACGAGTCCTGGGTGGGGGGAGATTGCCTTTATCAAACGAGAGGGTTTATATTGTTCCTCCATTGATGTTGCTATATCAATGGATAAGAAATGCAGGAAATAATTTTCTATAATTTAAATATCAGACACAGATCTAAAAATACAATTGCATCCCGTTTCAAAATATGAAATTAGGTACAAGGATATGCTTCATTCATGAATAAATTTTTACCCAGCATTTCCCTACAGAGCAAGATGTTCTAAGGGACATAACTCTTAATTTCTGTGAAGATCAAAAAATTATATTATTATGATGATGAAATCATTTATTACATCTAAGTGCCCACAACTTTTATAAAAATATTTATGAATGGTCTTAATTTTAAAATGCCCACAAATTTAATAAAAATCTTAAATGAATGGCAGTGATTTTATCAAAACAATGGATAACAAGTATTATTGACAAGTACAGGAAAGTTTTTGATTTAAATGCATAAGAACTGACTGCACCATTAAAAGTTCTAGGGATGTTGATTTAAATGCTGACTTTTTAATAAGGACTGTTATAATAAAAATTTTAGGGAGGGCAGGAAGTTCCTTCTCTTCATTTGTTTTAACAATAATTATGTAAACAATAGAAAAACTGAAGTATTGGTGTATATTTACTGGTGTTTAACACCACAATCAACAATACAGTAGTATCCCTCTTCAAAGACCACTCCCACCAAAATCCACCCTTCTTATCAGGCCAGATTTCAGATGTATTTAAGATATTAAAATACTAGTAAACTGTCTCCCTCTAGAGAGGCCAACCCTCTTATAAGTCCACTTGTTGTCTACCTCTAGAGAGGCCAACCCTCTTATAAGTCCACTTGTTGTCTCCCTCTAGAGAGGCCAACCCTCTTATAAGTCCAAATGTTGTCTCCCTCTAGAGAGGCCAACCCTCTTATAAGTCCACTTGTTGTCTCCCTCTAGAGGGGCCAACCCTCTTATAAGTTTACTTGTTTTTATTACAGAAGAAGTGGCCTTGTAAGAGTATGACTACTGTAATTCAGTTATTTGATGGAGGTCAGTTTTGTTGTAGGAGGAATCCTGAATACCTTGGGGGAAAACCCCACTGACCTAACACAAAATCACTGACAAACTTTATCATATAAAGTTATATCAAGTACACCTCAGAGCGACGAAAAAAAATATGTGTGCTTCTGCTAACTTGCTTGAAAAATCATATAGGGTAGGCAAAACTTTTTATTTTAAATTTCGTTTAATTAGATTATACAGGACTAGAATCTGACTTTAACAATGCTTGTCTAAAAATGCCAATAAAAACAATAAGATAGGAACTAAAAATTAGCGTTGATAGTGCTAGTGGAAACACGTTGGTTTTTTGTTTTTTGCCTCATCACAGGCTGTATTTAAATCAAACTCAGTTTTAGCAGTGATGGGAGCTTTCTAATGGATCGAAATAGCCATGAAATGAAGCATTCATGAAAATTTATTCATGCACAGCAGTATGATGAATCCATTTAAAAAACAGCGAATATAGTGTTTCTTGCAAAGGAAAATAATTATTTTTTGGAAATTAAAAAAGTCCACCTTCCTGACTCATACAAAATAATGTTACCAATTATTCCTAAAGAAAAAAACACCTCCTAAAAGTCTCTCGTATCACACAAAACCAAATGCCTTGGTTTTTATGGCTAGCAGCAGTTTACTGCGTAAAATAATTTTAGATGAATAAAGTGGAATATACAGTCTTGAAATGCAAGTGTTGGCCGTTGGTAAATGATCATCATCGGCTGGTCGGAGTGTAATGCTTGGCATCGGTTGAAATCCTTCTTCGCTGGCAGGAAGAGCCGGACTAGACGTCCAAAAATATACCTGAAAATAAAGTAAAAATTATTAGTATTACTGCAATAAAAAAAAACAATATTAAAATTGATAACTATTGTTCCTTTACATGTATACACCAAATAAATAACATCAAAAAGACAAAGATGTAGCTTTGACCAATAGAAGTAGAGTACCACTAAACTGTAGGCTAGAGACCGTTTCACTCATTTTAGGTTATGAAGTATGCTCATTATTGAAGACCACACTGTGACTGTGAAATGAAGAACAGCAATAAAAGTGTTGTTCCTTTACTTTAATATGTGTCTAGGTGTAAAATTTGCTGGATAGTCTCTCGTGTTCATTTACAACCATATCCTTTCTTACTAATACAGTGAAACCTGATGAAACCGGACCCTGAGTAAACCGGAATACTGTCCATTCCGATCTAAATTTCAAGTCCCCAGTTTTTTCCTTAATAATCTTTGTTAAAAATCATTGAATAAACCGGACACTGCACATTCCGAATTCTGGCCTTGACTTGCGGTCCCAATACACTAATTACTGTTATAATTTATCTCTGTAAACCGGTCATGATCAGATCAATCAAGCGTGTGTTTACATATATGTGAATATCGATCGGTAGTAAGGGGAAACGTATTGAAAGTGTTTATCGAAGTGTGTATATTAGCACACCTGTAATTAGTGATCACTGGTAACTCATGTTTAAATGTTCATTAAATGTTAAACAAACATGGAATCAACATCTAAAAAGCGAAAGCTTAATCAAGATGAAATACCCCGTATAACTTATAAGTGGGTTTTTTTCGCCGGGACGCTTTTAAAATATCCAACATGGCCATGGGGGAATCCTTCCCGAAAACAATGCATATGTTGACAATGATCATAAATGAACACCAAACAATGCCTTATTATTTAAGTGATGAACTAGCATCCAAGCCATACAATCATAACTTGAGATAATTTATTGTTAATCGGATTATACTTTATAGTCTTCACAGCTGGGAGTAATCAAACTTCCAGACTTGACATAAAAAATGACAAATACATTTGATTCCTATTTTCTTTTTATTTCAATCATTAAAAGCTTGAGTAAACACAGTCTGGCAGTCTAATTATACACTAAGTAATTAGGACACCTTCATACATACACACATTCTTATCGACAGCATTAGATTATTTTATGCACGGTTAGATATAGTCACACTTTTTTTTAGTTTATTTTCGTATTAACGTTTACTGGTTCAAAACACAACTCCACTAGAGAGTATTACAATAAATGTAATTCTCTGAATAATTAAAAAGTATTATACGCATTTAATGATTTTGTGGAATAGTGCCCAAACAAGTAAAGAAATACGAAAATATTAGACAGTGGTAAATGTGCACCCTCCTGCAAAATAAAGAATCTGGACAAAAACCCGTGCATTATGCATAAGAAATTACGATACTCAATTATTTCAAAACAATTTCTATTTTGAATTGTTAGTTAAGCAATTCAGACAATCTGAATGTAATTCTAATATAATGGTCTATCCGCTAAAATTTGATTTTGGTAAAAACTCAAGATCGCAAAAATTAAGTACCGCTAAAAAAAATCCACCAATTTGGAAGAAAATCGTGAAATTTGGCTCCCGTGAAAAAAACCACTTATACGGTAGTCAGAGAGTAGACACTCAATAAACCGGCCCACTATCAATACCGGCCGTGAAACGTGGTCCCAATGGTGGCCGGTTTACACAGGTTTTACTGTACAATAATCCCCCTCTTATAAGGTCATCCCTTCTGCAGTGAAAATGTGGCTTTGTAAGAGGTGGCCTCTCATTGAGGGGGACAATTTACAAGTATTTTAAAATCTCAGTGCATTTGAAATCTGGCCTGCTAAGAAAGGCACCTTTGGTGGGAGTGGCCTGAGAAGGGGAATGGTGGGTGTGGTCTAATAAGAGGGTGTGCTAAGAGAGTGGCCTGATAAGAGGGATGACCCTTGGTGGGAGTGGCCTGATAAGAGGGTGTGCTAAGAGAGTGGCCTGATAAGAGGGATGACCCTTGGTGGGAGTGGCCTATAAGAGTGATGACCTTTGGTGGGAGTGGCATGATAAGACTACTGTATCAAATTTCAAATGAGGCTCTCAATTGCTGCATTTATTTCTTTAACTCACCAAATCTTGTCTTTCCTGGTTATTCATTTTCTCAACAACAGACCACAGCCATCTTTTAAACCTTTGTACTTTGTCATTATTTTCTCCTGTAATACAAAAATAAATACATTAGATTAATTGTAAAATCTATTAGATCTGATTGGTTCAAACTTTAGTCACATGACATTTCCACTTATATATCGATCAATATCAAGAGTTATGGTGTTTAATGACACTTTCAACCATATTTCAGTTTTATCGAGCAGGTAAGTTTATTGGTGGAGGAAACCAAAGTACAATTAAGAAAATCATCGACCTGCTGCAAGTCACTGACAAACTTATCACATAATGTTGTATCAAGTACACCTTGCCATGAGCAGAATTCAAACTCACAACTTTAGTGGTGATAGGCACTGACTGCATAGGTGGTCACAACTTTTGATGCACAAGATTCCCATTCACATTAGGTTTGGTTGTTAATTGTCTTTTTTTTTAGATTCAGAGCCCACTTTCATCTAATAAGCTAAATAAAGTCCATTATTTTATCAAACCAATCATCAGAGCTTTTGAAAACTGACTTCACCTAAAAGATTAGTAAAGATCTGACTTTTTAATGTGATGCGTCAGTCCCAATGTCTGAGAAAAGGTTCGGTACTGTGTATCGTTACCTTTGGTCTTCCCGGTATTTAGATCAATCTTTGTTGACTGGTTTCCATGGTAAAAGTACTGTCACTGTTGTGAAGCATACTTTTATCTGGAACCAGTCCACAAAACAACATGGCCAACGCCTGGTCGAGTGCTTTCTCTGCTGATGCGAAACCAGGAGTAAATAAAAAGGACTCAAACACAACACAATATGTTTATAACTTTCAGGTTTGTTAGGTCCTGGCTTGAAATTATTCCTTCAGAAAGAAATAGTTAAATCTATTTAAAAATTGTAGGTCCGGCAAAAATTATAAGGGTCTGACAAGGTGGACAAGTCTGACACACCAAAAAAAAAATTTGAGACCTCTGAATCATGGGACAATAACCATCAACAACTATAAATAGATACAAAGAAAGAAAATAGCTTACAAACACATTAATCCAAATATGATTGTTTTAATTTATTTTTAGAAGATTTCTTTGGTCTGGCAGCGCAAACCTGGTTATTGTGGATTAATATTGAAATTTGTAATACACTTTTGTCATAAGATAAAGCATAACTAATAAAAATGTGCATGCTGATCCTACTCCCTATGATCCACCTTCTTATACAATACATACCACTTTCGTCATTAAATGAAGTATAGCTAATCAATGTCTGTACATTGATATCTCCGACACCATTTAACAATAGTCTGAGATCCTCTGATGTCAGGCCATCTAAGTTGGCAGAAGGAATCACATCAAATACACCTTGTTGTAAACTCTATAAAAAAAATAAGTCTATATTTAGATGTATGTATTTCAATTGTTCAAATCTGTGAAATCATAATAATTAGTAAGTTATAATTTTCATGGATTCTGTAATTCAAGTAATCCATAAAATTAGAACAGCAATGAAATGATAATACAGTACAACTTGTGTAATCTGACACCTGAGTTTTCCCGACATCCTGTGAGTGTGACATCCAACAAAAAAATGATGGTCCTAAAGTATTTCTGTTAACTAAAATAAAACCTGAGTATTCCGACCCCCTGTACAATCCGACACATTTCCCTGGTCCCTTTTTGTGTCGGATTAGACAGGTTCCACTGCACCAAAGATGTAGAGATCTAGCTTTTATCTACAAAGTGCCATTAAACTTCAGGCTAGGAGGTATCTCACACTCATGTCAGGGTATGAGATATGCTCATTGTTCACGACTCTACCGTGACTGTGAAATGTAGAACAGCAATAAAAGCACTGTTCCTTAACTTTAATTTGTGTCTAAGTGTAATGTTGGATAGTCTCTCATGTTCCTTTACTTTAATTTGTGTCTAAGTGTAATGTTGGATAGTCTCTTATGTTCCTTTACTTTAATTTGTGCCTAAGTGTAATGTTGGATAGTCTCTTATGTTCCTTAACTTTAATTTGTGTCTAAGTGTAATGTTGGATAGTCTCCCATGTTCCTTAACTTTAATTTGTGTCGAAGCGTAATGTTGGATAGTCTCTTATGTTCCTTAACTTTAATTTGTGTCTAAGTGTAATGTTGGATAGTCTCTCATGTTCCTTAACTTTAATTTGTGTCTAAGTGTAATGTTGGATAGTCTCTTATGTTCCTTTACTTTAATTTGTGTCTAAGTGTAATGTTGGATAGTCTCTCATGTTCCTTTACTTTAATTTGTGTCTAAGTGTAATGTTGGATAGTCTCTCATGTTCCTTTACTTTAATGTGTGTCTAAGTGTAATGTTGGATATTCTCTCATGTTCCTTTACTTTAATGTGTGTCTAAGTGTAATGTTGGATATTCTCTCATGTTCCTTTACTTTAATTTGTGTCTAAGTGTAATGTTGGATAGTCTCTCATGTTCCTTAACTTTAATTTGTGTCCAAGTGTAATGTTGGATAGTCTCTTATGTTCCTTAACTTTAATTTGTGTCTAAGTGTAATGTTGGATAGTCTCTCATGTTCCTTAACTTTAATTTGTGTCTAAGTGTAATGTTGGATATTCTCTCATGTTCCTTAACTTTAATTTGTGTCTAAGTGTAATGTTGGATATTCTCTCATGTTCCTTAACCTTAATTTGTGTCTAAGTGTAATGTTGGATAGTCTCTTATGTTCCTTAACCTTAATTTGTGTCTAGGTGTAATGTTGGATATTCTCTCATGTTCCTTAACTTTAATTTGTGTCTAAGTGTAATGTTGGATATTCTATCATGTTCCTTTACTTTAATTTGTGTCTAAGTGTAATGTTGGATAGTCTCTCATGTTCCTTTACTTTAATTTGTGTCTAAGTGTAATGTTGGATAGTCTCTTATGTTCCTTTACTTTAATTTGTGTCTAAGTGTAATGTTGGATAGTCTCCCATGTTCCTTAACTTTAATTTGTGTCTAAGTGTAATGTTGGATAGTCTCTCATGTTCCTTTACTTTAATTTGTGTCTAAGTGTAATGTTGGATAGTCTCTTATGTTCCTTAACTTTAATTTGTGTCTAAGTGTAATGTTGGATATTCTATCATGTTCCTTTACTTTAATTTGTGTCTAAGTGTAATGTTGGATAGTCTCTCATGTTCCTTTACTTTAATTTGTGTCTAAGTGTAATGTTGGATAGTCTCTTATGTTCCTTAACTTTAATTTGTGTCTAAGTGTAATGTTGGATAGTCTCCCATGTTCCTTAACTTTAATTTGTGTCTAAGTGTAATGTTGGATAGTCTCTCATGTTCCTTTACTTTAATTTGTGTCTAAGTGTAATGTTGGATATTCTCTCATGTTCCTTTACTTTAATTTGTGTCTAAGTGTAATGTTGGATAGTCTCTCATGTTCCTTTACTTTAATTTGTGTCTAAGTGTAATGTTGGATAGTCTCTTATGTTCCTTAACTTTAATTTGTGTCTAAGTGTAATGTTGGATAGTCTCCCATGTTCCTTAACTTTAATTTGTGTCTAAGTGTAATGTTGGATAGTCTCTCATGTTCCTTTACTTTAATTTGTGTCTAAGTGTAATGTTGGATATTCTCTCATGTTCCTTTACTTTAATTTGTGTCTAAGTGTAATGTTGGATAGTCTCTTATGTTCCTTAACTTTAATTTGTGTCTAAGTGTAATGTTGGATAGTCTCCCATGTTCCTTAACTTTAATTTGTGTCTAAGTGTAATGTTGGATAGTCTCCCATGTTCCTTAACTTTAATTTGTGTCTAAGTGTAATGTTGGATAGTCTCCCATGTTCCTTAACTTTAATTTGTGTCTAAGTGTAATGTTGGATAGTCTCTCATGTTCCTTTACTTTAATTTGTGTCTAAGTGTAATGTTGGATAGTCTCTTATGTTCTTTTACTTTAATTTGTGTCTAAGTGTAATGTTGGATAGTCTCTTATGTTCCTTAACTTTAATTTGTGTCTAAGTGTAATGTTGGATAGTCTCCCATGTTCCTTAACTTTAATTTGTGTCTAAGTGTAATGTTGGATAGTCTCTCATGTTCCTTTACTTTAATTTGTGTCTAAGTGTAATGTTGGATAGTCTCTTATGTTCTTTTACTTTAATTTGTGTCTAAGTGTAATGTTGGATAGTCTCCCATGTTCCTTAACTTTAATTTGTGTCTAAGTGTAATGTTGGATAGTCTCTCATGTTCCTTTACTTTAATTTGTGTCTAAGTGTAATGTTGGATAGTCTCTTATGTTCTTTTACTTTAATTTGTGTCTAAGTGTAATGTTGGATATTCTCTCATGTTCCTTAACTTTAATTTGTGTCTAAGTGTAATGTTGGATATTCTCTCATGTTCCTTAACTTTAATTTGTGTCTAAGTGTAATGTTGGATAGTCTCTCATGTTCCTTTACTTTAATTTGTGTCTAGGTGTAATGTTGGATAGTCTCTCATGTTCCTTAACCTTAATTTGTGTCTAAGTGTAATGTTGGATAGTCTCTTATGTTCCTTAACCTTAATTTGTGTCTAAGTGTAATGTTGGATATTCTCTCATGTTCCTTAACTTTAATTTGTGTCTAAGTGTAATGTTGGATATTCTCTCATGTTCCTTTACTTTAATTTTTGTCTAAGTGTAATGTTGGATAGTCTCTCATGTTCCTTTACTTTAATTTGTGTCTAAGTGTAATGTTGGATAGTCTCTCATGTTCCTTAACCTTAATTTGTGTCTAAGTGTAATGTTGGATAGTCTCTTATGTTCCTTAACCTTAATTTGTGTCTAAGTGTAATGTTGGATATTCTCTCATGTTCCTTTACTTTAATTTGTGTCTAAGTGTAATGTTGGATAGTCTCTCATGTTCCTTTACTTTAATTTGTGTCTAAGTGTAATGTTGGATGGTCTCTCATGTTCATTAACTTTAATTTGTGTCTAAGTGTAATGTTGGATATTCTCTCATGTTCCTTTACTTTAATTTGTGTCTAAGTGTAATGTTGGATATTCTCTCATGTTCCTTTACTTTAATTTGTGTCTAAGTGTAATGTTGGATAGTCTCTCATGTTCCTTTACTTTAATTTGTGTCTAAGTGTAATGTTGGATATTCTCTCATGTTCCTTTACTTTAATTTGTGTCTAAGTGTAATGTTGGATAGTCTCTCATGTTCCTTTACTTTAATTTGTGTCTAAGTGTAATGTTGGATAGTCTCTCATGTTCCTTTACTTTAATTTGTGTCTAAGTGTAATGTTGGATAGTCTCTCATGTTCCTTTACTTTAATTTGTGTCTAAGTGTAATGTTGGATAGTCTCTCATGTTCCTTTACTTTAATTTGTGTCTAAGTGTAATGTTGGATATTCTCTCATGTTCCTTTACTTTAATTTGTGTCTAAGTGTAATGTTGGATAGTCTCCCATGTTCCTTAACATTAATTTGTGTCTAAGTGTAATGTTGGATAGTCTCTTATGTTCCTTTACTTTAATTTGTGTCTAAGTGTAATGTTGGATAGTCTCTTATGTTCCATAACTTTAATTTGTGTCTAAGTGTAATGTTGGATATTCTCTCATGTTCCTTTACTTTAATTTGTGTCTAAGTGTAATGTTGGATATTCTCTCATGTTCCTTTACTTTAATTTGTGTCTAAGTGTAATGTTGGATAGTCTCTTATGTTCCTTTACTTTAATTTGTGTCTAAGTGTAATGTTGGATAGTCTCTCATGTTCCTTAACTTTAATTTGTGTATAAGTATAAAGTTGGATATTCTCTCATGTTCCTTAACTTTAATTTGTGTCTAAGTGTAATGTTAGATATTCTCTCATATTCATTTACATCCATATCCCTTTCTTACTAAGTAATTAGCATTGATAGATTAAAGATTGTACAGGTAAGAAAAATTTAACTTTAACATTATACTGTCATTTTACCTTTAGAGCTTTCTCAGCCACTTTAACCATTCTAAGTTCAGCATATCTTCTAACATAGTCATGGACATTTTGTGCATTCACCTCCATATCAGCTCCACCTGGGATCAACTCAACTGTTTCTCCTCCCTACAATTATAACAATAAAATGTAAAATTGATTGCTCCCTTCAAGAAAGAAAAAAAATGTGAAACAAAAACAGCATATAATTCATAAAACAATTGAAGTACTAAAGAAAAAATGTTAATATGTAATTTAGTGTACACGACACGTTTCTAGAAAATGTTTTGTCAGGTCTGCTCCAAGACAAAAGATTGGACAGTTGTTCTATGGGAGCAAGTAAGTCAAAGGGCCTAAACAGAACAGTTAAAATCAGCTAAGGTTACCTACGTCTGAGGGAGATTTACCTCTCAGCTAAGGTTACCTACGTCTGAGGAAGATTTACCTCTCTGCTAAGGTTACCTACATCTGAGGCAGACTTACCTCTCGACTAAGGTTACCTACGTCTGAGTGAGATTTACCTCTCGGCTAAGGTTACCTACGTCTGAGGGAGATTTACCTCTCGACTAAGGTTACCTACGTCTGAGGGAGATTTACCTCTCGGCTAAGGTTACCTACGTCCGAGAGAGATTTACCTCTCGGCTAAGGTTACCTACGTCCGAGGGAGATTTACCTCTCGGCTAAGGTTACCTACGTCCGAGGGAGATTTACCTCTCGGCTAAGGTTACCTACATCCGCGGGAGATTTACCTCTCGGCTAAGGTTACCTACATCTGAGGGAGATTTAACTTTCGGCTAAGGTTATCTACGTCCGAGGGAGATTTATCTCTCGGCTAAGGTTACCTACATCTGAGGGAGATTTACCTCTCGGCTAAAGTTACCTACGTCTGAGGGAGATTTACCTCTCAGCAAAGGTTACCTACATCTGAGGGAGATTTACCTCTCTGCTAAGGTTACCTACGTCTGAGGGAGATTTACCTCTCGGCTAAGGTTACCTACGTCTGAGGGAGATTTAACTCTCGGCTAAGGTTACCTACGTCCGAGGGTGATTTACCTCTCGGCTAAGGTTACCTACGTCTGAGGGAGATTTAACTTTCGGCTAAGGTTACCTACGTCTGAGGGAGATTTACCTCTCGGCTAAGGTTACCTATGTCTGAGGGAGATTTAACTTTCGGCTAAGGTTACCTACGTCTGAGGGAGATTTACCTCTCGGCTAAGGTTACCTACGTCTGAGGGAGATTTACCTCTCGGCTAAGGTTACCTACGTCTGAGGGAGATTTACCTCTCGGCTAAGGTTACCTACGTCTGAGGGAGATTTATCTCGGTTCTAATAATTCACATTTTTTAGGAACTGTAAATTTCAAATATAAATACAAATGTATATGTAATAAACAACTTCAGTGCCGAAGCACCCGACTACTCGACAGATGATACCCTAGGGAACTAATAGTCCACTAGCAGAGGTATTGAAACACTTGATAGTAAATTCTGTAATAAAGCCATACTTACCAATTCTGGGTTCATTTCCACACAGAAATTCATATCTAGGGCAGTGAATAGTAAGCTGGCATCCTTCTTCTCAGAATCTAGCACCAACTGTCGTAAACTTTCGTACATTACAGGGTCAAAGAAAGCAAGGTCGTGCCAGCCGATCTTACGACCCAATATGTACTTCAGAACGTGACGATTTAAAAACAATGGACACATCTCATTCTGCAGTAAACACAAACCAATTATTCTGAAATAGATATAAAAGTGAAAAGAGTGATTGGTATTTTCTTTAAGGATGACTGACCCTCAGTTTTTGGACCCAAAATTATACCCTGGGCCATTAAATTGTACAAGGTTAGATCTCCCATCTATTTAACAAGAAAACATCATTTCAAGTACAAATACACACATTTCCCTTTCTGGTTCTTGCAAATACGTTTTTTTTTATTTTGCATTGCAGCTCATAAAAATTTTTGGATCTCAAAGACTTGAACCCAATAGACCCAGGGATCTTAATATGCTTATCAAAATGATGATTCATGTCATTTATACATGTACTTGCAATTCTATTACTGAATCTAAGGATATTCTTTATTTCTATTTTCTACAATGCAGACTATGTTACACTTTGGACCCCCCAAGGGTTCTTGTCAAGATAAGATATAGGGAAATTTTAGTACTACTGCCTTGTTACAAATATGTTCAATATCTGCCTACCTTCCAACGTTCCTAAATGCATTAAGTCTCTCAGGAGAGTTTTTGCCAGGACGTGGCGAGTAAAATCCACGCTTCCCAGGTTGCCAGAATAACGGTGTATTGTCGTCTAACTCGTCTTCTTCGTCAACATCGCTCCGTCGTTCTGTTGTTGATGGTGTAGTCGTCGTTTTCTTCTTTTTATCCGTGGCAGATAAATTAAAAATATCTAAATCCAACAGGGCTTCTGCACTCAGCTCTCTGAAGATAACATTACATAGATAGTATATATACACTGAAAAATGCCCCATAAAATTACCCATCCCACTATCAAGATCAGGGGTGCATTTAAGAATGTAAAATCTTTGAATGTCTTCGTAGATTAAGTTGAACACGTCTTTGAAGATTTGAAGAATGTCTTTGAAGATGATTCAGCAGCTATTTAAAATGGCGTACATAGAAAGATGTAATGAATGATATTTTGTTTTCCTTATTTCGTTACATACACATTCGCCTTTAGCAGAACTTTGGTTTATAACTGGCCGGGGGATCACATAGTAAGAGTCGTCTGTTGCTGGAACCACTGTCTTTTTGTGACATTTGTCTTGTTTTACTATTTCAAACTTTGTGTTAAATATGCCTTCCAAATATGCAAATTTCGACCTCTGGGCCCCTTTTAGAAATAAAATAGCAAAATTATTTTGTATTCTACTATGTTGTCGATGACAACGTATAACATAATACGAAACATGTTATGTGCGTGATCTCCCATTGGCAGTGGCTTCCTCTAATACATCCCTGGGAGGAGTGGGAGGGGTTCTTACCTTCCTGGCGATTGAATTAGATCTACAGCTTCTTCTACTCTCTGTCGTAGCGTTTCTTCTGATGTCAACATCAACAGTAACTGAGCCGGGGACAGTTCTAACAACATACCAGTAATCTTAGGAGCTAACGACTGCAAACAAAATTTTAGATGTGAGCCTTCCATGCACAAAATATGTCATCTGCCTGTTTTTACACATAACTAAAAAAATATTTGTACAATGTGTAACTAGGAATAGTTACAGTTTAGAAATGAATTCCCCCCCTCCCCCTTGGATGATATCAAACCGAGAAATAAAGAATTCAACGAATAATTTTCACAATATATACTGTATGTACTGACTATACAGCAACAGATCCACAGATGCCTCGGTGAATATCATGTTCCATGGGTTGATCAATCCTTGTATTCACTTCATCGAAAGTCATTAATTGTATAATATCTCATTATGTTTGTCCGAATATAATTTAATTTGATTTGAATACTGCAATCTGATTGGCTAATTCGCTTGGAGAAAATTTTGGTTATACTTGATAACCTGGGTTGGTATTGTGACATCACAAACATATTCATTTGCCAACGACAAATTCAAATAGTGTGTGTATATACAAATTCAGATAATCATAGGAAATAATTGTAATTAAAATCAAGGAATCATTAAATTTTGTTGCAAAAATTAAATTATAAGGAATATTTGAAATTTTTGAACAGGGTTTGGAACAGTTTACGCTTTTCATGAACCGTCTTGCTGTTTATTAAGCGTAAACTGCCCCAAACCAGGCTATATTGTATAACCTGTTCAAAAATTTCAAATATTCCTTATTTATAAATCAATTATTCTTTAATGGCTTAGGGACCGACCATTTAACTTGCAGAGGGGGTTAAATAAAACTAAAACATATAATGGAATAATAACCTTTTATTATTCTATTATACAGCATAACATTAATTATACTCAAACCTAAATACAATGTAGTTCCTAAATATTATAAAACATATTATCAGAGTCAATCTGTCTATATTTGGTAAATGTCAAGCGCTCGATACAGATAAATCATACAACATTAGATTATGAGAGAGTCGAACATGTGATAAAAGAAATGGACAATCATGAATATTCATGAGAACTAAACAAATATAATTAAAATTTTTAATGAAGACTTACATCTAACTGTCTTTACTCGTACTCCTTAATGATGCATACTTAGCAGAGAAGCAACAAATACCAATTTAATAGTCTTTGGATTGACCTTACCTGACCTTACCTGACCGGGCTCGAACCCATGATCTACCACACTCAACGCGAGCACACTAACCATTACACTACCGATGCAATTTCATTAATTAAAACTTACGGCCTGTAAAGCACTGACTCGTGGATACAGTCGTTCACCTAACTGTCTTCTGTATTGAGATATGGTATCACTACCAGGTTCCGCGGCTCCTTCTGTTGTAGGAACACTTGTTGGTGTGGTATTATTGTTTGATCCTAGTGGATCTGATGGCATGAAAAATGGTGGAGCATCTAATGATAACGTGGATCTTAATTCACGATCACGACTTCTACGTCTCTGGATGTTAGCCTGCTGCTGTCGTTGTCTTTCTTTATCTCTAGATCTCGCTCTTTGGATTAGGTCTGTAATAATTAAAAATAATAATAATAAAAACATCTATTTTTGCATCTTATGGCCTCTTGTTTGAAAGTAGATACTACTACAATACCCCAAATCAATACCAAACTTTACTTAGTGCCAAGGATCATTGTGTTAAAAATTCAGAAGGATCTGACAACTACAACCTAAGTAACCACGGTGAAACCATTCTCTCAACAGATGGCGCCATAACATAATACAAGAGCAACATTTTTGAGGTCGCATATAAAGTCATTTTTTATTACTGATGATTATGATATAAACGTTAGAGATTACCTAAGGGGAAATCAATAATAGACAATCCAGAGAAACTGGTAACATAGGGTACACAAGACATGAGCCCTCCTACAAACAACAGGAGGTAAAGACGAATCGAACATCGTTTTAATGTGGAAATCGTAACGGATATCACAACATGGAACTCAGAATGTAAAGACACATAATAGGACAACACAAAAAAACTGTCGTTTCATTTATTTTCGTTGGTATCAATTTTCAAGGATGGACACAACGTGACATGCTTGTTGAAATTAAAATTTGTGGTTTCGATACTTACTCAAAATTTCTCTTGCTAAATATGTCTTTTGTGTTGGATTTATTTACGTGGTTTGGTAAGACCAACGAAAACCATGTAAATCGGTATTCAATGAATATAAAAAAGAATTGAAACAATAACATTCATTTCGGAGTTGTGCTGTCGCAGATCCGGCATATAGCAACATAAATTTATACAAATTTTCGAATGGTCGGTAGGTCACAAAAATGGTTTTTCACATACTATCCAAACTAGGTATCAAGCTAGTGTAAAATAATCTTCTGGTCCAATCATATTTAGAATGAATAATTCATGACTGAGGATTTGTCTGTCAGTTGACTCACGGGTGATGAATGTGATTAGCCAGGGTTTTACCGATGATGCAGTACCCCGAGTTAAAAGTAAAATGAAAATTACATTACGGATGGAGATGGGTAAAACTTAATGTCCCCCCAACTGCCTAGAGGTGGAGGCATAAAAAAAATTATCCTTATTTCCTGTCGGAAATCTTACTGATCCCATATTCTTATATTTATACATCCAAAAAGTAGACTTACTATAAGATGAGGCTTTCTGTCCTACCATTACACCATCTAGAGGTGGCAACTTCTCCTGTGACAGCACAGCCTGAAAAATGGACATAAAATGTTACAAACTTTAGTTTCTCTAATGAAATTCTAATCTAAATACAACATTCATATTGGTATACGAAAAAGGATAAATAAATAATTCAACTTCCAGTAACACATTTTATGAACCTGATTGTCATTTAATCAACAACAAAAGAAGTAAACCTATATACAATATATAAATGAAAACTGTCCATGCAGTCACCTGTATTAAAGGGTCACTTTTTTTCATGAATTGAACCTGTTTTAAGAGGGAACCTATCTTATAAGGTTACTCTTAATACAGGTTTGATTGTACATAATTTTCTTCATTCGTACAAAATTTTATGATATTCAATCAAGTCTATAATTATTTTTAAAAGAAAACATGATTTTGGTACAGGTATACTTGGAATGGATTACACTTATAAGACACCACCCTATCCTATCTTGTATTACACTTGAAGTGGTCTTGACCTTTGCAGATATAAATAATAATATAAATACAAATGTATAAACAACTAGTATTACTGTGAGCACAGCTCCCCACATATCTCCAATCTATTTCCATAACCAAAACATTACTGATTTTTCCGACCAAAAATGAAAGGGACCCTCCTCTCTTCACCGGTAAGCTGCTGATAAAATTTCAAAACATTCTGAGAAACAATACTCAAGTTATCATTCGACATAGAGTAAAATTCCTATTTTCTGTCATATCAAGTCCAATAACTCTGAAACGGCAAAAGTGAAAATTGTAAAAAATGAAAGGGATCCTCTCTTCACCGGTAAGCTGCTGATAAAATTTCAAAACATTCTGAGAAACACTACTCAAGTTATCATACGACATAGGGTAAAAATCCTATTTTCCGTCATATCAAGTCCAATAACTCTGGAACGGCAAAAGTGAAAATCATTAAAAAGAAGCAGTGTGCGAAGTTAGCGATAGACCTATAAACAATGTCTGTGTAAAATCAAGCTGGTCTGAGTCAAATTTTCAACATTTTATATATAATGTACAGTGAGGTCTAAGTAAAATAGAGATTGGTCTATGATACCTCAAAATTTAGTTTCACACACTGAATAAGACAAGTTTGTCTGTACTTACATTTGCAATAGCAGTATAAAAACTCCTAGCAACACCACTCCCTTCTCCTGGTTCATCTTTGAAGGTGACCTTTGCCCTGTGTACAGCCAATGGCTGACCACTGGTGTTTGTTCTCCTATTGAACTGGTTGTTTAATTGTTTGAAAGACTGAATAATCAACTGGTTACGATCTCTTTCAACCTGGGAAGAGATAAAACAAAATTAATAATCCTGAATATTTTGTAGTAAATTCAATACTTACACGTCACAAATAAAACATTTTACAGCTGACAGACGTAATCCATTCAATAATATATATCATATTCTAACAATTAGAAAATAAAGCGAACTATCATCAAAATATGTAAAAAAGCAACAGTGCAATCATGCATGTCATACCAGAGTATGAACTATTAACCTTTCGATCGTGATCGGTTTGAAAGTCTCAAAAATCCGAAAATTGCCGTTACAAAAAGCATGTGAAATCACCATAGACATTTATGATATGTTTATTTAAGTGTCATCAATTCATAATTACAATATATACTGTATATGATTTGAAAGAGTACTAACAATATTTATTTTGAAATAAGCTTTGCTTAATAGTAAATCCCTTTCTATTTAGTGATTAACAATCAAAGTTGTATACCTAGTAATTTGTTTACAGCAAAATTTAGTGCAATAAAATTACTTGTGTTTAAAAAAAAAACTAATAATCCTTCTTAATATCATAATCCTTTCAACTTTACGTTGATACCAGTATTTGTGAAGATGATCTTATCCATAATGAACCTATTGAGACAGATTTATATAAACATAGTTATGCTTGTTTCTAAATCGTTCTATGGCCTTTCTGTCATTTATGCAATCTGTATCTTGAATTATGAATGCTTGTGAAATAAAATATTCTTAAACTAACTAAATACATGTATAAGTATAACATATGTAGAAAAAAAAAACATATAATCATGAGTGAAATCAGGTGGCAATTTCCTTCTGTTTTTACTCTATATCAACTGACAAACTTATTTCATCAGTTGCAGTCTTATTACGCATTCAAATCTATCTCTTACTAATTTTCAAAATGTTCCATCAACAATTGGGGAGGGGGGGGGGACCCTCATCACAGGCCATGGGCCACTTTTTCTTTGTAGAGGGGGACTATTGTATATCATTTATATATCCGAGTTCACCCCTGGTTTTTAGTGGGGTTCGTGATACTCGATCTTTAGTTTTATGTGTATGTTTTGTAGATCGTTGTTTGTCCTTTTATACTTTTTCTTTTTGGCCATTGTGTTGTCTATTCTTCTTCGATATATGGATTCTGATAACCCCTTTGGTATCTTCAAACTCTTCTTATTCAACTTAAATTAGAAAAGCGAAAAATTTAAACAAGCTTCTGATTATAGTATTATTTTAATATTACCTCAAGAGTTAAGTCCCTTTGTTGTGAGTTCCGGATCTTCTCCATTTCTCGTCGGAATTTACTCTCTTTGACAGGGAATCCCCCTAACTCACTGATAACTGATCCTGGCTCAGCTCCCACATCATCACAGAAAACACGACCAAACAGGTCTAATGCCAAACGCCATCTCCCCAACAATACATCATGTGATAACTGGTGGCCAATGGGATTCTGCCTGCTGTTAAAAGAGTTTCAAAGATTTTAATTATATTTTTCGAAAATTGTAAAAAGCATCAAACCAAGTTGCTTGTACAGTCAAACTTGTATATAAAGGGCACTCATGGTAACATGAAAATGTGCTCTTCATGAGCAGTTGCCATTTATATACAGGTTCAAATTCTATGCATTATTCATGAAAAGGAGAAAATGAAACTGCCCTTTAAAGACAGTGATTTGTTATATACAGATGTCCTTTAAGGCATGTTTGACTGTATATAGAACTTAAGTGCGAGGCATATATACATTAGAGAAATATTTTACCATTTTACAAAATTAGTCTGTAGGGTCAGCGGAAGCACAGATTTTTTTTGGCTTCTTGCCAAAGTGTTCTCAAAATTTGGTAACAAGATGAAACTTGCTTCTGGTCTGGCTTAGGATAATGGTTTTTAACACCACTTTCAACAATATTTTAGTTATATCGTGGCAGTCAGTTTTATTGGTGGAGGAAACCAAAGGACCCGAAAAAAAACACTGACCTGTCGCAAGTCACTGACAAAGTATCGTGTATACCTCACCTGGGTGAGATTCAAACTCAAAACTTTAGTGGTGATAGGCACTGATTGCACAGGTAGTTGTTGTAAATCCAACTACCATATGATCACGACCACGACGGCCCCATTGGTTCTGATAATGCTAGTTTTCAATAAATAAAATAATATACCTGGCTGATGCAAATGGGAACTGTGAGGTAGCTGATGTTTGAGAGGTTTCTATGACAACTGTATTTGCAACATTTTCATTGGCTCCAACCATATCAACTGGTCCCTCTGTACTGGTACTTGGTACACTAGCACCAAGACTTCTGTAAATGTTAAATTTATAGAAATATTAATTCTCATTTCAAAAACAATGCATTCTGGGAATCAAAATAACATTATTTTTTCTAGCAATTATTGTAGGAGAGGTAAGAATTTTTACAAAGCTATGGCTATGTAATGGTAGCTTAAAAAACTTTTAGACATAAGTGAGACAAAATTGATCATGATGACAATGAATGTCTACAAGTCTGGTTAGGGAAGACATAAATGACATTGGATAAATTGAAATAAATAGTTGGTTATTTGACATTGACACAACAAAGTTTTGCCTTTAACCTTTCATTCACATGATAGAAAGTATCACAAATTTACTGCACATTTATATTAAAATACCAAGTTTGTTTGGGTATGAAAACTGCATTATAATTAGGTTCATTTAGAACACAAAATACACACTTTATTGCCTAGTACAGGAATAGACAATACTAGTTACATTCACATATAAATTTCATAGAAAATGCAAATAGCTTTTGATATTTGCCAAAATAATAGTAATGAAATACATTGTTTCAAAAGTCAGAAAAAAAAATGAAGAAAAAGATTGATGTGATTTAATAAATTTATTAAAATGACGTCAAAAAGTAAAACTTTACTTTATAGACAGACCTCGTATGTGAGACTACAGTGAAGCCTGTTTAAACCAAACCCTGTATAAACTGAACATTTGATAAAGTCCCAAGGGTAGGAAATCTTTGTTGGTTTAACCTGAATACACCACACACCTGTCTTTTTCGAACCCAAGATTAGATTTTCACTGTACTATAAAATTCCAAAACTGTTAGTTATTTAAAGTACATGTACACAAACAACTTCTTGAAAGATCTCACTTATCTATTTTTTCTGGTAGAAGGGTTTGGAATTAAAAAAAAGTTTGACTGTACTTACCCACTAGGGACACTACTACTAGGGTGACTGATACTGCCTTCTGTTGTTGACAATACACTTCCTGATACCATTGTATCCATACTACAGGGGGTCTCATCTGACCTTACACTCTGTGAACTTTGACCTTTAGATTCAACATCAGACTTCTCTATAGACGGCTGACTAGACACATCGGAGACACTTTTATTATCGTGAGAGGTCACTACGGGTTTGAACGGGGAAGAGGAAGTTGAAGACGGCCTTGATAATGAAGAAGAGGCTTGAGCTGAACTTGCATGAACAATAACGCTGGCTTGTTGAACTTCGGTCTTTTGTTCTAGAGACTGAGTGTTTGCTTGAGCTAAATCACTCGACACGCTAGAATCATGCGATGACAAATTCATTGGCTCATCATTAGAGAATTTATTTTGAAAAATCCCCTCTGATTTATTTTGTGATGGTCCCTGAAGATGTGGATTGAACAAGGAACTGGTTGAAGGCATCTGAGACAATGGTTTGACAATTACACTGGCGTTACCCGTATTGTATGAAATGTCTGGCACCGTGCTACTACTAGGTGGAGCAGACGGTCCACTAGAACTTGGTACTACAGAGCCTGTCGGCAGGACTCCTGGGACAGGGACATCTGACAGTTTCGCTGTAAGAGCCATACGTACCGGGACTTTGTCGGACAGATTCCACGGTTCACTGAACACAGGCTGAACTTTTGTCTCACAAGAAGCAACAGCCATTACGGTTTGTCGTGCCATTCCAAATAAATCTTCACGCCTTGCATTTGGATGGAGTAGGTGTGGCTGATCAGCCAATGGCAGAGCTTCTACTAAAGGTGTTTTAAAAGGATCGGGAGGCGGACAACCTAAAAATATAGTTGATTCTGATCGGTGAAAAAATGGATGCTTCCTTCCCGTTTTTCCTGTCATATCACTTTCCCCGTCAATACTCTCATTTTCAACTCCAGATAAACTATTGCCGGTAATTTCATCGTCGTGCTCTTCGTTTTCGTTCTCGTCATGGTCACATGATATCACAGATATTCCGTCACGTATCACGTCAGTATCGGAATCTGTTCCACTTCTCATATAGTAGATGAGAGCATCAAAGACATATGCCACATGTCTCATGGCAGAGATGTCAAGACTAGGGAGGGAATCAGAGTGTTCATCATTGTGAGATCTCATCAGTGATAGAGCATAATTAAGGAAGTCTCTCCTGGCTACACTTCCATCTGATGCTAAAAATAGAATTAAAAATAGCCATCAGATGCTAAAAATAGAAACAAAAAAAATATATTTCTTCCAGTATTTTCCTGCAATTTTAGTGGATTCTGACATTTTCATTTATGTCAATTTTCATGAATTAACAGAAAACGAGATTATCATTGATACTTAAATTTGAAAATTTAATATTCTGTTCTATATTTTTCAAACGAAGTTTGCATTCCGTGAAGCACTGACAGTGTGCCCAATTTTAAGCAGACTCAAAACAAGAAACACAAGTCCAAAAGTATCGTTTGAGGAAGAAAAAAAAGAAAATGAATGAACCGTACTAAAAATAATTTGTAAAATTTCTTACGTGCTATAGTTCCAAATCTTGCCCTCCTCCTTTCTAGAACTTGTGAGATAGGAGGATGTTCTTCTTGGTTTGTCCTCTCCCTCTGTGACCTGATGTAATTAGAGTGTAGTGGATGTCCAGGATTAGAGGGATCAGAAGTATTACTTAGAGCTGAACCAAACCTTAACTGAGCCTCTGTAGAGTCCATGACGTCAAATAACCACTCCCATGTATGTCGTAGGTTCCACTCAGAGAAAAACTAGAGATATATCAATATACAATGTAGTTAGATTACTTGTTGGAAATATTATAGAAGAAAATTAAGTAATTAGGTATCTTTTGACAAATAAAGGGACATAATTCCAGAATGGAAAAAAGCGGGCAAGTCAGATATTGATCATTTTATGGTCCCTGACCTTGTATATAAACTTTAAACTACTAAAGGTGAACTTCTGTTCTTGAGCGAACACTAAATGTGGGATGGACAGACATATATAAAACTTAATGCTTTCAATATCAAGCAGCAGGGACATAAAAATCTACAATTTGAAGCAGCTTCCTTTGAAGAAAAAAGTCACATACTTTTTTTTACTAGGACGAATTCAGGATTAGAGATGTGTACTCCATTCCTCTAAACTACACTAAAACTCCATGTTTGGATCTCAAAAAACCTATACAAATCAGAATCCTGCTTAAACCAAACACCTTACCGAGTTCAAATACAGTATATGAAATCATTATTTAATTCAACATGTCTAAATAATACCAGTCTATTCCCAACAACATTTGTCCCAATGTTGTTTGATTTTGACACATTTCACTGTATATATCTATGTAAAACTTATTGCAAGTCATTCAGGCTTAAAATATAGGTCACAATCCATCTAATAAGGCCACCCTTCTGCAATGAAAAAGTGACCTTATAAGAGGGGTGGCCTCTCTTGAGGGGGATACTCCGGTTATATTTTAATATTTCAGTGCATATAAAATCTGAACTGATTAGAGGGGTGGTCTTAGGAAGGGGTGGTCTTATGTGTTGTTGCTTAAAAATACAAGTATAAGATAAAAATATTCCAGCTACAGTTTTTAATTGTACAACTCTTACTTCTACCTACTGACAGCCTTCGACGCGATCTACCACACTCAACGTGAGCACGCTAACCATTTATACACCACTGATGTGATCTTGATGCTATAAAATCTTACTATAAAATAATAATGTTTTATTTGCACTTACTTGTAGATCGATGGCTTCTTGATCAGTTATATCTAATGTCCGTGGCAGTCCTGGAGCCAGGGCATGGTAGTCCTGCAACATCGTCAATAGATCTGCTATCTGACGTATAATGATACCAAACCCACGAGCCAACTGACTGGCTGTTGTTGTCATGGTCACAGCACTGTCGTGACTAGGAGTAGAGGTTGTAGTGACAGTAGTCGTTCTCCTAAGTGTGGAGGGATCTATGTATATAAGGCCACCTGTTCCTCCTGTAATAATGATAAATTGTATAAACAATGTCTTAAAAGAACAATTTAAAAATGTTGAAGAGTTTTGACATTACAATATGATATACTAAGAGACCCACCATTTAACTCTTAGAGGGGGTGGGGGGGGGAGGCTATGTTTTTCACCTCAAGCCTCAACATTTTTTTTTTTTTTTACAATGCCTTAATTGAAAATTTTTAAAATGCTGAAGACTTTTGACATAACAATATGATATACAAGTACCAAGGGACTGACCATTTAACTCTATGAGGAGGCTATGTTTTTCATCTGGAGTCAGAACATTTTTTTTTCATCTTTAATTTTTTCTTCAAATTTTTATAAAAATTTCTTGTTGAAAACTGCAGGATCAGGTCACTCATTTTTTTGCATCTTTCAGGGCAAGATAACATTTTTTTTTCGATAAAATTTGGTGACCGAAAAAAACATAACCCCCATCCCCACCATGTAAAAGATTAGGACAGTTTGACATACACATTGATTATTGATCCAGAAAGATGTAAATTATGTGGAAATTTGACAAATGGCATTGTCTGACAGACTGCCAATATTATGCCGATGTAATAACAGAGGTTTAACAGCACACATCAGCATGGTAATATTGTAATAACCTGAAGTAGCATTAGAGGTAGCTGAAGGTTGAGGTCTAGATGATGTGGTGTCTCTCTGTCTGATGGCCCACTGCATCGTTTGTGGTGCTTGCAATGTTCTCTGTCCGTGTGTACCTATTATTACAAATTATCACCATTAAAACTTTAAAATATTTTTACAGTATACATGTTTAAATGTGTTGCTTGGTAACAAAATTTATCATTTTTTTGGAAAGCAGAAAGCAACAAATACCATTTTTATAGTCCTTGGTTCAACCTCACCGACAATGTAAAATGAATGAAAAGGTGGCATGGTATGAGGAAAAAAGTCTCTTGAAAGGGATAGTTAAATAGTATTTTACTATCTTAAGTGCTCTGAAATCCTGCTTGATAAAGAGTTGACCTTCAGTGGGAGGGGACTGATAAAGAGTTGGCCTTCCATGGGATCGACCTGATAAAAAGTTGGCCTTCCATGGGATCGGCCTGATAAAAAGTTGGCCTTCGGTGGGAGTGGCCTGATAAAAAGTTGGCCTTCGGTGGGATCGGCCTTCGGTGTTGAGTGGCCTTTTAAAGAGAGTGGACTACTGTATATCTAGAAATGGTTTAAATCTTTTTTTTTTAAATTAAATGTTTTCCTCAAACACATGATGGTACCTACCAGAAGTATTGCATCTTTCTAACTGTTCATCAATAAAATTCATGTCGTCTGCATCATTAGCCTCACTTTGGTTATCATCACTCTCGTAATCATCTTCCTGATTGGATGAGTCAGGGGAATCCCCTGAATCCTCAGAGAAGTGGGCGAGGCTAAGTGGACCTGTGAATAGTAAAAATAACTGAAGAATTTAAAAAAAGGCTACATGCAAAGTTTATCAATTTAAGACTTGGAAAAATATTTCCCTTTCTATGACTGTTGTATGTCGTAATAAGGACAAAAACAACTTACTCCTTTGAACATTAATATTATCATGGTTGCAATGACAACTTACCTGTTCCTGCATCTGACCCTGCTGTTGCTGTGGTAACAGCACTTTGAACACTGACATTATTTTGGTTGCTATGACAACTTTACATGTCCCTGCATCTGACTCTGCTGTTGCTGTGGTAACAGCACTCCTTTGTATATTGAGATTATCTTTGTTGTTATGACAACTTACCTGTCCCTGCTGTTGCTCCGGTAACAGCACTCCTTTGAATATTGAGATTATCTTTGTTGCTATGACAACTTACCTGTCCCTGCATCTGACCCTGCTGTTGCTGCAGTAACGGCACTCCTTTGAACACTGACATTATCTTGGTTGCTATGACTACTTTCACTGTCACTCTCTGACTCTGCCAACAAGTCTAAGTCCATGTCACTCTCAGCAGCTCCTACAATAAATCATTATTCAGGTTTTTTATGTTATAGTTCAAACAAAATCTAGACTTCAATACAATAGTATATCAGGATCCTGTGATATCGTGATAGTTAAATTAAAAATAAAGTGGTGAAAATCGATTAAAATATAACATGTGAATACATGGGATCATACATCCTGCGGTACCATAGGATCAGACTATACTTTTCATTTTCAATGAAGCCATTTGTACTCCCAAACCCCATGTCTAAGGGTATGTACAACATGATTGCAAAATTAAAGTTTGTTTTTGCCCGCAAAAACGTATGTCTCCCCCGTCCCACAAACTGTAGTCATAGGTAAAAAATCTATTTGGGTAACAAATAAAATTAAGCTTCAATGAATAACAAAAAAAACCTGTTTTTAATCCATGAAACACAAACAAAATTTGATCAAAAGTGCTAAAGCAAGGGTTACAGGTACTATTCCATATTGTCATGGCAAAGTTCCCCATTCCAGAAAATTGCTCAGCCTATGTTCCAATGATTTTAAAGGAGTTTTGTTCTTCTACTAAAATCAATGGATTGGTGATGAAAGCTTTTTCAGGGAAATAGTGACATTATGATAGACTCTTGTACATATATATATATACAAGTTTCAGTAAGGGATATTACACTAGAGTGTTTGCAAATAACTCCTACAAAATTTAGGGGATCAACATTTCCTGGTAATATGCACAACTACATATGGTGTTCTTACTACCTACCAAGTTTCATGAAATTCTGTTCAGTAGTTTCAGAGGAGTTGCGCTGACAAGCTGCTTCAGAAGTATATTTGGGGAAATTTTTAAGTACAAAGGGGCATAACTCCCACACAATTTAGGGGATCAAAATTTCCTGGTAATATGCACAACTACATATGGTGTCCTTACTACCTACCAAGTTTCATGAAATTCTGTTCAGTAGTTTCAGAGGAGTTGCGCTGACAAGCTGCTTCAGTAGTTAATTTCGGGAAATTTCTAAGTTCAAAGGGGCATAACTCACACAAAATGCAGGCGATCAAAATTCCTGGTAATATGCACAACTACATATGGTGTCCTTACTATCTACCAAGTTTCATGAAATTCTGTTCAGTAGTTTCAGAGGAGTTGTGCTGACAAACTGTGTGACGGACAGACGGACAGACAGACAGATGAACAAGACAAAAACAATATGTCTCCCCACAAAAGTGGGGGGAGACATAATTCATCAATTGCATATATTGGTCGCTATAAAAACGTAATTGACCCTGTAGCAAAGGTTTGTCATTTTTTTTTTTGGTCTTTCACATTAGAGTGAGTGATTAGTATACACTTATTGACTGGATATGAGGGTTATAGCACTTTCATTGTCCCCAAGGTACCAACTATTTTCCAAGGCAATGCCGAGGACAATAGTTGGTACAGAGGGGACAATTAAAGTGCTATTACCCAGAATATCAAGTCTATAAGTGTTTTATTATACTGAACAACTGTGCAATTCAAACTTCTAAATTGTAGTCCCTTTTCTGATAGATTTCTAGTCTACTTTATTAGTGCTTTTTAAAACTAATACATTTTCATGTGAGTGTATTTGAAGAAAAACATTTAAAAAAAAAAGCATTTTTTTTATTTAGTTCGTTCTTTTTTGTATGAATAGTAAAGGGTGATAGGATCATTCCATTATATATGTCATCTAATTTAAATCACTGAGATAAATGAATTAGAAAAGTCCGGGAAATATGATTGCTGAAATTACCACAGGGGGGAATAGTCATTGTTTACTTGTCGTCTGCCGTCTCGGTAATTTAGGTTGTGCAATGAAAAAGTCCACGGACTTGCATGACATCATTTAATTTAAACCAATGAGATGAATGATTTAGAAAAGTCTGGGAAATATGATAGCTGAAATTACCACAGAGGGGAATAGTTCTAACAAATTTTACCGGCACGACTGGGGGAATAGTCATGTAGTTGATTTTAGGATGCAATAGCAAAACTACTGTCATGTTTTTATAAAGGAAAAAAGATACTGAAGTATATTAATGTATAATGCCAAATGAAATTTTTTTAAACTATATTATAACAAGAAGTTACATTGGATGATATGATTATGATGTCTGCTTTGTACTAGACCAAGATGCTAGGCCAACACTCGAACCCACAATCTACCACACTCACGGCGAACACTCGAACCCACAATCTACTGCACTCAGGCGAACACTCGAACCATTACATCACTAATGTGATTCTTTCACATTAGAATATCTTTCAGAAAATGGAAGATTAATTAATATTCTGTTTAATGTAAATATCTTTTATCACCAACAAATTTAAACATGATATGGAATTGTTCCTCAAAACCACACCCAAATTTCTCTGCAAAATTTTCAGTCAAGTGTCTAGAGGATGCATGAACGAGGAACAAAACAGATTGAAGGACAATAAATGTACAGCAGAACACTTACCTTCCTCATGGTCACCTTGACCTTGATCCTGATCTGAGTGTTCTGATTGGTGATCATCGTGGTCATCCCTGTCTGAATGGTCATCGTCTCGTTCCAAGCCATCAACAACCTCCACCTGTTTAGGATAAAATACACATATGAAACATAAAGCATAGGTAATTTTCTTTATTCATAGAAGGTTCCCCCTCTATAAAGGGTGCACTCGACTCGCAGCCGCAAGTGATAAAGTTTACCAGTTGCTTGCCCATGGTCGATGGTTCTCTCCAGGTACTCCGGCTTCTTCCACCACTAAAACGGGTAGCCATGATATAGCTGAAATATTGCTGAAAGTGGCACTAAAACACCAAAAATCAATTAAATCTATATAAGTTTGTCAGGTTATAATATGAAAAGCCTGACATTGGATCATGGTGGGCAACATGAGTGGAGAGTGTCATGTTCCTCCCCCATTTCTGTGTATTTTTTTATATCATTCTCGTCCTGAATATGAATGAAATACTTGCCGCTGGACGTTAAACATACAGTGAAACTTGTCTATTCTGAACCCTGAACTTGTTAAATAAAGTCCCTATGTAGGAAATCTTAATATAACCTGCATAAAACAATGTCTTTCGAACATAAAATAGGGCCACAAGGAGGTTCGGTTTCGACAGGTTTCAATATATACATTGTAATATGACAGAAGACACAAACCTCTTCAATATCTGCAGGCATTATTTCATCATCATCTCTCTCTACTGGATCCCGGTTACTCTGACGATGTGATGGTAACACTCCTGTATGGGAAATGTATGATGAACTGGTACCAGTATCTGTTGAACTAGACTTCGCTGGAAGAGGGTCAACATTAAAGATCTCTTCACTTCCCTAAAATAGACAAGCAACTTATTCTAAGTGGTGTTAGGTTTGTGGTGTCTGAAGCAAAAACATCAAATTTTCGGTCACCCATCCCTCCCTTTTTTCTATATCATGTTTATATATTGTAAAACTTGTTCTTGTCCTAAAATAGCTGACATACTGTTGCTGGACGTTAAACCATAATCAATCAATCAGTTAAATATAAACAATTGCAAAAAACACAAATACAGATTATTAATCTCAAAATAGTTCGTCCCAAATGTATATCTATTAAACTAGGTACAACATTCCATATTTCTTAGAAAATCTTCTTGGTTTTGAAATTGTCAAAACACTCAAATCAAGTGTGACTGAGTTTTTTTATTGGTCAAACCTGTCTTATGTGACCTTCCAAGGGAGCATTGAAATATGGTCACATAAGACTGGTAGTCACTAAATACAGGTTTAATTAATATAAAATGCACTGTGAAAGGAAATTACAATTAAGATCACATAATACAAGTTATTGCTTAATAGAGGTGGTCACTAAAGCAGGTGTGACTGTAATCACAATTGCACTAAAACCCTACCTGTACAGCCTCAATATTTCCACTGACCAATGAGAATGGAGCTGTAGGTCTTGTGACCCCCATTCTGACAGGTGCTATTAAAGAGTTGCCAATCTCACACAGTTCTTCAATAGCTATATTGATCAGAGCTTGGAATGCTTTCTTGCATCTGACTAGAGCTTCACAGGATTTAGATGTTGAACTGCAAGTTAAAATGAATAAAATAATGAATAAATAAGTAACAGATTAAAAAATAAAAATCGCCCAGGCGAGGTGTACTCAATACAACATTATGTGATAAAGTTTGTCAGTGACTTGCAGCAGGTCGGTCGCTTCCTCTGGTTTCCTCCACCAATTAAACACCTCCACGATATAACTGAAATATTGTTGAAAGTGGCATTAAACGCTATAACACTAACCCCGAACCCATATTATATTGATTTGCCTCCATTTCTACATTTTTATATTAGATTATGGAACTGTATCGACAGTGTGGTATTTTGAGGAACAGTGCTTTTAATGCTGATCTACATTTCAGTCACAGTAAGGTTTTCAATAATGACCATAATTCATACACTAAAATCGGTGTGAAACGGCTCCAAGCCTGAAGTTGAACGGTAGTTTAAGTAATTTGATATTTTTGCTGTCTCCTTATCAGTGTTATTAATTGGTTGTTTGGGAATAAAGAATTGAAATACAATGCTTAATTATATTTTTGCATTTTGAATTATGAATCTTTTGTCCAGGTATTTCTGTTGATAAATGTATGGGTAACAGTGGGAGTGGAGCAGAAAACATACCTTTTCTTTCTGTTGGCGTCTGGCGACATCTCTATACTGATGACAACAAATATCCTGGCTACAGATCGCACAAATCTACGAGCGACAATTTTAGCTTCGGCTTTACGTCCTTCCACGTTATCATTCTGCATCTCTCTAATAAGAGTGGTCAATAATGTCTCGAGCATCTAAAATACACAATACAATATCTTTATTGACTATTTTTCTTTGTATCACAGGCGGGGCCATTGTGGTCGTGATCGCATGGTAGTTGGATTTAAAACTATCTATGCAGTTAGTGCCTATCACCAGTAGTTACAACTGGTATAGATAAGTTCAATTTGTTTTATAAGAAGTTCCTGTTTTATTAATATTATTTGTATTTATTTACATATTTCAATGGAGTTTTGTGTTGCTCAATCTTGAGTTTTCTGTGTTGTGTTTTGTAGATCATTATAGATCCTTTTGTCCTTTCTCATCTGGCCATTGTGTTGTCAGTCCTTATTCGATTTACAGCTTCTAATTACCTCCTTTTGGTATCTTAGATTTACAGCTTCTAATTACCTCCCTTTGGTATCTTAGATTTACAGCTTCTAATTACCTCCCTTTGGTATCTTAGATTTACAGCTTCTAATTACCTCCCTTTGGTATTTTCAAACTTATATGACATTGTACTGTTTTTAATATATACACTTCGGCAAAAGTTAAGCGCCACTTAAATTAACTTTTTATAAATGTGATTGCTGTAAAGAAAATCTGCACACCTAATCTTTATTTAAATGTGTAACACCTCATCGATCGGGTACGACTTCTTTCATCCTTATAAAAAGAAAATAAACTTTGAAAAAAATATTAACGTTTGTCGAAATGTATATATATTTACAAGGTAGCAAACGTTATTTTTAAATACATACTAACCTCAACACTACATTTAACAAGCAGATTGTGTGTAAACTTGTCAAGATGTGCTGTACCACTCTGACTGTCTAAATATAGCTGGTCTTCATACACTACGTCAGGAGAACTGAAAATAAAACCATTAATATTGTATCATACACTGTAAATCAATCTTACAAATACTATTTTCAACAATACTTGTACAGTCAAACCTGTATATAAAGGACACTCAAGGGAATCAGAAAATATGTCCTTTATGAGCAGTTGCCCTTTATACACAGGTCAATATTATATGCCCTGTTCATTAATGGGAAAAATGAGGCTGCCCTTTATAGACAGTGATTTGTTATTTAGAGGTGCCCTTTAAGGCTCTTTTGTCTGTATATGGTAGTCCCTCTCTTATAAGGCCATCTTCTTATCAGGCCAGATTTCAGATACTACTAAACTAACCCTCTTATCAGTCCATTTTTCCATGGTGTCAACCAATGGGGTGACAGACGTGATATTGGTTGATGTAGGATACCCAGAGTTCTTTGCACAGGTATTCGTTGATGTCAATGCTCAGTAAAGCAATACAGTAATCAGAATTGTTACCGCTGGACAAAAATCTAATAGAACCTCAACATCTCTTATATATCACAATTGTCTTCACAACAACTAGAGACATACGTATCTACACACTCTTAATAATAAGCTTATTAACTGAGACGGAGATTTGATCAGATTTCTATTGTCACAGTGGTTTAAACACATTCATATACATTATAGATTTAACATCACTGCATTAGTAGGTCAAACATTAATATTATAAAACTAAGGTTCTCCTCCCTCAGCCATAGGTGACCGTAGCTGAATTTGGCTATCCTGTTTAGGGTTTTTGGTTTTATTGCTCCCAAAACTTTAAATTATTTGGCTTTCCAATCTTTCGATTTTTAGCGTACCTGCTGAAGGTCATTCCAGAAACGTGTTGTGTGCACTAAATTTGATACCATGAGGTCACCTCTATTAAGTGGTTACTTATATCTAAAGGTCACCTTTTTCTTGTCCTGTCATACAAATTGCATATGAATTGAACCTGTTTTAAGAGGTCACCTGTCTTATAAGGCCACTTTTACTTTGTCCGAAAAGTGACCACTTCATACAGGTTTGACTGTATAAATGTTGATATCAAATTTAGTGCACAAAACACGTTTCTGGAATAACCAGGTACGCTTAAAGCCAAACGATTGAAAAACCAAATAATTTAAATCTTCGGGAGCAAGAAAGCAAATGGGACTAAAACAGGACAGCCAAAACTGACCATGGTTCTCCTTATATAGTCATAGAACGTAGGAATGAACAAAAATAATTTAAATTTTGTTCGTGGGCAATTTTTTTTATAAACTGTCATTTTGTTCATTTCACACAAAAAAAGGATCAGGAGGGGAAAACATAAGTATAGTTGGCTAAGCAGAATCACAGCTAATATTGTTTTAATGCTGTGTGTTTAGCAGAGAATGAACAACTAACAATTTAAAAGTCTTTATTTTGAGTCGATCAGGGCTTGAGCCCAAAAACTACTGCGAGAATGCTAATCAATTACACCACAGATGTGTTCTAGATCTTTGGTCCAGGATGAAATCATTTAGTAATCAATGAACCAGAACTCGAATTCCCGATTTACGGCACTCAAGGCAAGCAACCTAACCATTATACCATTGATTCATATAAAAATACAATGAAAAAAACGAGAATTTTTTTTTCTTTTTTCTTTTAATATTTAACATGCTCAGCATTAAAACGACATAATAATCACAGATATACAACACGGGAGAGAAATTCATTTAAAATCTCAATATCAGGTAGAGATCTTAACTAAACCTCTGTCTAGACCGTGATATACAAGTCATAATACCATTATATATATCACATCATTGCATGAACAGGGCTCTTATTGCTTTCAAATGGAAAATTATGATCAAAATATAATATAACAAATTGATTGCAATAAACCCAATATCGACATTTTCATTCATGAAACATTCCAAAAATACTCGACTTATCAAAACCACAAAGCGACTCATACTTTTGATCAACAAGTCAAGTAAACATTCCCAATGCTACTTTTTCGTCTGAATCGTCCAGTAGGGTGAACCCCTGACAATTTATTCTGTGGACTTGATTAAAAGTTTGGTTTATACAGGTTCAGTTTTATTCAGGGTTCAGGTTAGACAGGCTTCATTTTATTCACAACAAATAAATGATCACATGACAATAAATGATATAATTTGCCATTTCTGATCACAGAAGTTGCAAAAGGAATTTCTATGATAGTTTACAGTAAAACTTGTCTTACTGAAACCCTAGGGACTTACTTTTGTGTTCGCTATAGACAAGTATTTGATTTATGGGCAGTTTAAAAAAAAATGGCTCCTACTGCTATAGCTGTCTAATTTACTCATTTTTATGATTTTATTGGATCTAAATAGTTCAAAAGATCTGTAATGATTTGATGTTTGTTACTGCAAAAAATCTTTAAGATATCTAGAATAACAAAAAAAAGATGTCCAAAAAACATGTCAAAATTGTCAGGAGTGCAACCCTTTTTTGTGACACTTTAAAAAATCCTTAATTTTCAACAACCTACCACAGTGCTAAATCAAACAATATATTATCAAAATCTATTTCATCACAAACTTTGATATGTTGACATACTTTAAGATAGCAATAGATCATGCTTCACATTTATTATTGCATAAAAATATGGCTTTGTAAAAAAGATGTACCTAGTCAGGAGTGCAACAAACATTTATGCAAGTTTTCCTAAATTACATTGTAGAAATGTTGTCTTTTAGTTTTCAAAGATATGGGGTATAAATAAATCTTGATACATCATTGCCACTTCAAAACCATAGTTAAAGGATACACTAAAATCAGTAGTAAGGCCAAGAATGTCACATTAAAGGCAGCACCCTCAAATGTCAGAAGTGCAACATTTGATATTTTCTTAGACATGTTTTCTTTTAAATGTAACTAATATCACATTTGTCTTTCTATTTCAACAGAGACTGACCAAGAGAACAGATAAAACCCATTTACCTGTTTGAGATATATAAAATGTCTCTCACAGAAGCATTTGATTCATGTCAGGAGTGCAACTAGTTTTAAGTGATCTTCTACAGTCTAAATTATAGCTTTTTATATGGATGATTTAAATAAAATGAGATTCTGTCAAGCTTAGAATAATGTTTGAAAAAATTAAAAGTTTCACTGTACATTAATTGAGATTTTCCACTAGAATTTTTTTGGTAAGATAAAAAAGAGGATGTATCATATACCAAGTAGATAATAAATATATGATTAAATCTCAATGGAGAACAATATGACTCTATATTGTACCTGGTATTTTGTTTCTTGCCACTCTGTATCATGGCCTTGACTGCTGTCCAATCATTTAAAATTCTCTCCAATGCCCGTCTGCTAAACTTGGGAGGTTCAAGGTCGTGTTCTGGCATCTCAATATCTGCAATACACATCAGTCAATATTAAAGTAAATTATAAAAGTCCTTTCAATTTGCTAAGCGCTTTCAAAATATTCTAATGGTTTGAAAATCCTTACAAAAAGTTGCTTTTGATGGCACACATGTTTCTCATGGTCAATGGTCATACAACAAATGTACAATGCATATTTGCATACATTATTCAAAATAAAAGTTACTCTCCCTTAAAAGTTCAACAAATATATTGAGAGTAATTCAATGTACAATTCTAAATCTGTTTCTATTAACAACTGCCATCTTGTGTGGAAAGGCTATCAGACACAATTGAAAATGTGAATGCTTTACACTAAATGATTGCTAAATCCATTGTGATCTTACAACCAAGTACCAAAAGGTCAATTTAAATAACATTGGGAGCTAACCCTAACATTAAAAAAGAGACCCCCATGAGCCTATATTACCTAGTTCCTGAGCTAGTGTTTTATTTCTAGTCCCAGGAGCTCTAGTTCTAGCAGGCTCCCAGGAGCTTATATTACCTAGTTCCTGAGCTAGTGTTTTATTTCTAGTCCCAGGAGTTTATAATACCTAGTTCCTGAGCTAGTGTTTTATTTCTAGTTCCATGAGTTTATATTACCTAGTTCTTGAGCCAGTGTTTTATTTCTAGTTCCAGGAGCTCTAGTTCTGGCAGGTCTATACTGTCTCTGTTCAACCAGTTGTCGCCCAACAGTCTGCACCAGGAACAGCAATATATTCTCTCCCCTGAAATTTGTTTACATATATAATATACAGAATGACAATGTCATATAATATACAGAATGACAATGTCATATAATATACAGAATAACAATGTCATATAATATACAGAATGACAATGTCATATAATATACAGAATGACAATGTCATATAATATACAGAATGACAATGTCATATAATATACAGAATGACAATGTCATATAATATACAGAATAACAATGTCATATAATATACAGAATGACAATGTCATATAATATACAGAATGACAATGTCATATAACTGTGAATTCCTTTTTATTCATTGAATACCAATTTCCATGGTTTTCATTGGTTCAAACAAATCAAAATATTAAGTGAACAACAAAATGCATAAATAACAAGAGTCATTTAAAAGAATCAAAACCATGAATTAAAATGTCAACGAACATCTCAGTTTCTGCAAATCCAAGAAAAACTGACACCAAAGAAAACAAAATGAAACCACAGTATGATCAAGATAAAACAGCATAATTTTTTTAAACAAAGAATTAAGCTGGAATAAATTGTGTCCTTGGATAACTGGAACTAAAAATCTGGTTTATTTGTAGCTTTGAGCTTACTTTATCTCCAATAACTTGAGTGTGTGATTGTTGTTTAACGCCAATTGAGCAATTTTTCAAAAATATCATGTCGAGACCAAGTTACATTTTGATGAAATGATAATGAAGCCCACTTTCTCCTATTATTACGGCACTTTAACCCCGCTGAACCAGTGGTGGAAAAATCTGTAATCCTCTAGAGGATTAAAATGTCTTGTGCCTTTCCTCGCTTTTCTCGTGCCTGTCCTAGCAACAGAATTGTGTCAAAGGATTTTGAAATAAAGTTCGTGTTAAATACAGTAGAGTTCGTTTATAACGAAACCAGGCTTATAGCGAAGTAAAGATAAATCCCCGGTCCCATCGCTATTTAAACAATGTATTTGTGAAGGCCTATAACAAATTTTTTATAACGAAATCAGGCTTATAACGAAGAGAATTTTAAACCCAAACAACGTTTTTATTACTCAAAATTGAAATGATATAACAAAGAAAATTGCTGAACAAACAAATCGTTTACCTGTCTTCCGTTATGCGCGGACGATCACATATTAGAGTGGTCAAGTGCACTTGACACTTCCGTTATTGATAATTGAAAAATCAATAATCCCACCTTTGATGTTGATAATGATGTCAATCAAGCCTTTTCTTTAAAATATTCAAACAATAAAATGGATTGTGATTAACAAGTTGTCAATTAATTACACACGCGCTAATTTATTGCATTAAAAATTAATAAAACGTAATCTAAATTTTAATGAATGGATGCACAAGCTAAAGAAATTAAAAACAGTCATGTGTGAGATTAATTCATTCGCTATTGTTTATTTTTTCTTTGATGATAGACTCTTTAATTAAACAACAAACTGCGTGGTCTCAAGGTTCATCTAAATACCAAAAACAAAAGAAATATTCTCGTTCTGAAATTTCGATTAACCTGAGTTTTTATGTGTATATAATATCAAAAAGAAACAATTATTCTTCAAATTCAAATAAAAAAAAAGGAAAATGGCTACAATCTTAAAATTGGTCATTAAAAATATATATCCGAGTTATCAGCATTATACCGATATCGATCCAAGTGTTAATACCCGACCTCATATTTCCTGTTTATAAAATAGATCGTGAACAAAGTTGAAAAAAATGTTTCTAAGGAACATTTGAAGATACCAAAGAGGTATTCAGAAGCCGTAGTCTTTGAGAACTGTCTAAAGGATTAAATATTTTTTTACGATAAAGGCCCACTTTACTGTGCATCAGTTATCATAGCGTAATGAAACTGCCCGGGTCAGAACCAGATTTTTTTCTCTCTAAAATTACGTGACCTTGGTGGCTCGAACTACCGATAGCTAGAACAGATTTTGAGTCCCTTCGAGTTCGAGCCAGCAAAGTTCTACAGTACGATTTTCAAAAGGGGAGGTAATTCTACATTGTTTCTCTTATAACAAACGATGCCTATAATGAACTAAGATCGAGAGTCCCCTGGACTTCGTTATAAACGAACTCTACTGTAATGGGAGAAACAAATTCTCGAGTGGAGAAATATCGTAGCCCACAGGCATCTGAAGGAGAATCTATATTTGTATTAGACCAACATGTTTATTTATATATTTATAGTGTTAGCTCACTGAAACAAGTATACAAATACACATGTCACCTCACTCTGACACATTACACTGATTGTGAGCCAACAAGTCTTTGCTGTTATTCATTCATGATATGTGCTAAACAGTGAAGCAGCAAACTAATAGTCTTTGGTTTGACCTGACCAGGACTAAAACTAACGATCTACGAGCATGATGACCATTACACCATCAATGTGGTCAAGATTATTAGTAGATGAAACTTAAACTGACACATCACAATAACAATTTGCTAATGAGCGATTCCATTCCCGCACAATTAATAAACATATTTTTCATTTCTTTGCAAAAAAGATTAAATGTTTTGTTATTTTAACAAAAAGAAAATTAATGTTAGAATATATTGTGCTATAAAGTTACATTATCACATGTACAAATAAATGTCTTCAACAAAATGATCATGTGATTATTAACTGGTACCCATACATACCTGCTATTTGGTAAAGTAACCAGATCAGTATCTGTCAGTACTCTGCTCAACAGATCAAATCTGGGTCCCTGTTGGCCAGCTATCAGACTTTTACATTTACATTTTTCCCAGCAATCACAATAGGCTGTAGGAGATGTTCTCTTCATTCTGAAAAAATAATCCATCAAATCATTAAATACTTAAGAAAGATTTCTTTTCTTGAGTAACATTTGGACGTTGTCATCAAAATGGTGGCATTTTTCTGGTTTATGCAACAGATAGTGGACAAAGGTATTCAGATGCTTCCAATTTTTCCTATATTTTAAGGGTATGAATTATGCTCATTGTTGATGACCCTACAGTGACTGTGGAGTCTCTCATGTTCATTTACATCCACATCCATTAACCAGTTTAACTCTGCCACATCTCTTAGCCTTTACCAAGTCAGGACCTGGATTTCCAACGTCATATGTTGTGGTCCCTATTTTTGTGTTCAGCGAGTGAAGGCGAGAGGTGCTCGTTAGTTTTTTTTTTTAAATATTGGTAGAATTGTTGACCATCACTGTTTAAACTTTCTTTTCATAACCTTTCTTACCAACAAAGAGTTGTGTAAAACTATTGATGTCAAGTTTGACTGTAAACTAGAGCTATTCCATTCAAACATATTGTACACCTAACAAAGACACTTTTAAATCACTCCTTCGACTGGGTATATGAATTTAGATGCTACAAAGGGGAACAGGACAAAGACCCACCCCGACTAAAGCCTGGACTCGGTTCAAAGAAATACCACATCAGTATCTATTAGCAGTCAAATTTGACAATCTGCTTTCCTTTGTTGTGGATGCGGTGGTTTGGAAGAGGGGGTTTGTTAAATAAATGGAGTAACCTTAATCTGAAATAATTAGTAACATTTTCATGCTAAGTTAACATGATTGATTGTGCTACATACTTGCAATCATGTCCTTTGTGGCAAACTCTGGCACATTCAGTACAGCAACATAACGAACCCGTCAGCCCACACGTCTTACACTCAAATATATCCTGTTTAATATGTTCCCTTCCTGTCCACGTAAAACTACAGGTATCATTACAACACAGCATCTGTAATGGCGAACTGTCGAGTGTCGACCCTGGAGGGTAGATCATGCACATGAACGCTGCTTTGTCAAGGTCGTCTTTACTGCCTAGTTTTTTACAAGTGTCTAACAGGAGCAGGGCAGCTTGATATGCACAGCCTCTTACTGACTGCATAAAGGGAGTTAATCCTTCAGCATTTCTGAAATAATCAAGAAGACAAATATATTAAACTCCTGAACCATTTACATGAAAGAGCTTCAAATGTTGATAGGAAAATATAACGATAGACATTTAAATGGTAAACATTTAATCCGATTTCATGATTTTTGTTAAACCAATAGATCTGAGGGTTCTAATAAAAATGTACATATCTAATTTATCTTACACGACGCGTTTCTGAAATAACATTCATCGGGTACGTTCATAGTCAAAAGATTGAAAAGTTGGACGAAAAAGAACATAGCTATATTGATCATATAATTATATATTCATGACATAAAGTCACTTGCATGTGACCCGTAATGAGATTTTCTCAGATCTCCCAAATATCAGAAAAGGGGAGCAAGTGAGAAAGTGATTTTAATCAGATTGACCTACTTTGCTGTCAGCAGTGTATGTAAATGAGGTTGTAGTACAGGAGATTCACACAACAGTTTCAGGATTTGATTGGCTTTATTTCTTCGTTCTTTTTCATCCATTTTGACTGGAGGCAGTGACACAGTACTGTACTCTGTTGGACCTAGTGGTCCCATGTTACTGACAGGGTGGGGCAATCCAGTATCTGTAAAGGTTATAAACATACAATTAAAAGCAGAATATATGATAAGACCTCTTCCAACATGATAGAGTGAGTGATTGTTGCTAAATGCAAAATGAGTAATTTTTCAGCTATATCATAGCGAGAACATGTTGTATTTCAATGAGATGATAACCTCCACTTTGTACTAGACCAATATTCCCAGTGCAAGCTAACTTAAACAACAGTATGTGGATAGACATGTCATTCCACTCGGACATATTATCATGATTCTGAACAAACCCTTCTTTAATCTTACTCCTTAATGCTGAATGCTTAGTGGAGAAGCATCAAATACTAATGTTATATTCTATTTGGTCAATGTTTGCTATATAGTCAGTGACCAAAATATAGCTTTTCTGGTACCCAATATATGTAGAGCAAACAGCAAGAAATAGTAACAGTATTAAGAGTGGAAGTGATACAGATCACCCTTGAAAATGATTAGAATGAAGCTATTTTCAGACAATTTGGCAGTTGCTTTGGACTTTTAAAATTTCATGATAAACACAATACATTGTACATTGCCAGAAAATATCAAGTTTATTTGCAATCGCCATTGGCTAGCTTTTCTATCTTGTAAGCTTGTACAAATAAATGTTTACTGTGACTGTGAAATGTAGAACAGCAATAGAAGTGTTGTTCCTTAACCTTGTGTGTAAGAGTAATATTGGATATTCTCTAATGTTTATTTACATCCATATCTTTTTTTACTGGGGCCGTCGTGGCCGTGATCGTTCATGGCAAGGTGAACTTGATACAACATTATGTGATAAAGTTTGTCAGTGACTTGCGACTGGTCAGTGGTTTTCCCTGGGTACTCCGGTTTCCTCCACCAATAAAACTGACTGCCACGATATAACTGAAATATTGTTGAAAGTGGTGTTAAACACCATAAACCATAAACCAAACCATTCTTAGTGTGTATCTAACATACCCATATACAACGATTCAGCATATGTAGGAGGGTCTGGAGGCCAGGAGAGGGTGGGTACACATATCCCTGGGTCACTCTCTCTGTCTGAGTCACTAACATCTACACCACCCCCTCTAGAACCTGTACTGCTACGTGGTCTGGCAGCTGATGTTATTCTCATCATGTCTCTGATCATCTCGTTTCTATTGGCAACACTACAAATATAACACAATTTCTAAAATTATGTGATATATACGAGTTAAATAAAATGATAATGTCACAAGAAAATAACAAATTTATCTCAAGTGTAATAAAAAAATCAAAATTTAAATTTAAATTAAAGAAATAATAACCCACGATATTCAGACATCTGAACAAAAACATTTTGGGGATTTTTTTTTAAATTGTATAGCGTCTCGAATATATTTAGAAATTGAATCGTTTTGGAAAAAAAATGATGTCTTGCATTTATTTTTATAAAACTGAAACAATTTCAAAACGCATCAGAAAACTGGCAAGATGTGAATGACATGTACAATGCTTTTTCAAAATAATTTTGATAGGCTTGAAATGTACATCTGATCTCACCCGAAAAAAAGAAAGAAAAAAAAGGAGAATATTTACCTTCTTGGTTCAGAATGAGAACTTCTAGACTGTATGGCAGCAAGAGCATCTACTGCACTGCTTACAGCGTTAATGGCTTCTAAAGCTGATGTAAACGGACTACTAGAAGATGTAGTTGTTGTAGGTAAGCTGGGAGGATCTGTAAGGAAAATACTAGTCATTAATTCTATTCTAAAACTTCATCAGTCTAGGAACAAGAAGTAGCCTAGCGTAAGAATGATTACATTCGTTTTTATTCATAAATTCTAATTATATTGTGTCAGCCAGACATGTAAGTGCTTATTGAAGAAAAAAAGCAGAAACTCCTTATATAGTGCCCTTATAGCTTCATCATATTCGTTTCTAGTTTGACATCTTTTATTTACAAATATTTTTCTCAAAACAAGGAGATCTCCTGATCAATGACACAGAAAAGCATTTAATCCATAGATACTGGACCTATTTATTTTAAGACATAGTGAAACCTCTCTTTAGATAATAAGGAAGTGTTCATATTAGAAAGATTATATTTAGTAAGTTTCTAGGCATCGTCAATTAATTTCAGGTTTACATAGTGAATGAGTGATTGCTGCTTAAGGTGGTACCATACACTTCAGGTAAAATTTGATCTGCTCGTTTAATTTTCTTATTTTTTTGGCAGTGTGTCATTTTTACTCATGGACAGATGATTGAGTCAGTACTATATAAATCCAACAAAGCATGTTGTTATAGTACAAAAGGTCCATCTATTCAAAATTTGAGTTGTTATTGCCATGATGGATTTAAGGGGGTACCATACACTGCAGGGAGATTACTCTTTAAAATCAGTTGAACGTTTTGATCATATGATGTTTGTATGCAGATTTCAAGCATCTCTGTGATCAAAACCACAGAGAAAAGCTGCTATGTGGCTAGTGAATTTATAGCTCTGAGTCTGTTGGTTGGAATTTGTTAAAATTTTGATATTTATTACAGTGGATATATTCAAACACACTGCCAAAAAAATAAGAAAATTAAACGAGCAGATCAAAGGTTTCACTGCATCACAATGTGGTACAAAATGTAACAAGAGCCATACAATAGACAGATCATAGTAAGAGGTACAATAGTTCACCTGTAATAAGGCCACTCCCACCAACGGCCATCCCTCTTATCAAGCCAAATTTCAGATGCATTGAGATCATAAAATACTACTAAACTGCCCCCTCAAGAGAGGTCACCCTCTTAAACAGTGCTTCAGCTAGACTCAGAATCTTCAGGATAATTGCCAGTTTTATCAAAATTTCTTCAGGACATTCTTTAATAATTCAACTAATTTTTTTAAAGTTCTTCAGGACAATTTGAGAAATAGGAGGGCAAATTTCCCGAGACCAGGTTGACTCACTGCTTAAAAGGCCACTTTTTCATTGCAGAAGGGTGGCCTTATAAGACAGGGACTATTGCATTGTAAGACTCCATCCCTATCCTCTACACACAAACCTGCATCATAATCCTTGTTAGAAGTAGGAACACACATAGCTATACATGTATGGATGATATTTCTATTCCCATCACAGTGTTGTTTTAAAATGTCCTGTAATTGTTTCTGACTAGCTGGTGTACCTGTAATAAAAGTTAACAAGTGTAGACAGATCTATGATTCGCCTTTCCCTGCAAATCATTTGTGTGAAATATTTTTTAGAAAATAAAGTAAATCAATGTATCATGAAACTGTACCTTTCATCATCCAAGTAAGGACCAAATATGGTGAACCTATGTTGTACGGGTTATGGCGTTTAACGCTACTTTCAACAAGATGTTGCACGTTACGTCGTGCTAAGAATACCCCTACTCGTTCATTTGTAAGTCGCACGGTAAACAGGAAGTAGATGTGCGGTAAACCTGGAAAGGGGAGACACGGTACAAGTCACCATGCCAAAGCCATATATCAAATATAAAAGCATTTCTTCCAGTTGAAGCTGAGATAACTGTTACGAAAGTTTTCATTACGGCAAACATGAAAAATTCTAAGTCGCACTGTAAATAGGAAGTAGATGTGCGGTAAACCTGGAAAGGGGAGACATGGTACAAGTCACCATGCCAAAGCCATATATCAAATATAAAATCATTTCTTCCAATAGAACAGAAGCTGAGATATCTGTTACGAAAGTGTGAACGGACAGACAAATGGACGGACGGACAAGGTGATTGCAATATAGCCCCCTCTCTACGAGTGGGGGCATAACAAATTTCAGTTTTATTGGTAGAGGAAACCAGACTAGCCGAGAAAACCACGGACCTGTCGTAAGTCACTGACCAACTTTATTACATAATGTTGTATCAGTCATCGAAATTAGGCAGTAGTCCGAAGCCTGTGGCGTGTAAAATTGTACACGGGCGTATAAAATGAGTAGTTCCACAAGTCCGACGGGCCTGTGAAAAAACAGTCATATAGTTTCAAAAGTTGATTTCATAAGATATTGTGTGCAGATATTTAGTTTATTGTTCTCCGTTTTCAGTTGCTGCCGAGTCAATGCAAAACATGTGTAGGCAAACAAGTCCTTTTAAGAATTTTCGATATTCGAAATAGATTTAGGTGTGTCTGTGTTTTGCAATTTGATTGGTTGATATTTTTACCATCATGTAGGTTTTAAAAAAGGACGAGAAGCAGGGCTCATGTTAGAGGGCGAAGTAGTTGCCTTCAATTTCTCGTTGGTCAAAAGAGAAATTCAAGTAGCCTTGTAATTTTGAAGAGTCACCCTAGGCTATGCTGCCCGCATATTTTTGCCACGTGCCATTTATGAAAATATCGACATCGTGTTTATTGAATTCTATGGTATTCATTAAGTATTTTGAAAGTGACTTTCTTGAAAAGTAATCCATTTCGGTTTAAAGAAACTTTAATTTCGTTCAATATCAAATAAAAATGGCACCACGAGAAAGGGGGCGCAATCAGACACTGTGCTACGGGAAATGATGATCGAAGCTACTTTCAACCAAACAAACTGTTGATTAATTTTGTTCTCAATCCTGTGACATAAAGTCTGAGTTCTCATATATATTATGTTCATATTAGAGAAGGTTGGTCATTCAAAATTCGTTGAAATGTACGGAGACACTTCAGATTTTTTTCGATCCGCTTCCAAATCCGATCGGTATTTTTTATTAATTGCGATCTATTTATAGAACTGTTGCTGACAGACCTGTGTTTACGTTAATACCTCTGCAGTTAGAAAATAGACTTTGAACTACAGTAGTTTTGTTCCATTGTTGCACTCTGATTTGAGGTCTGACAAATAATAATTACAATCTTTACTTGTTTCAATTTACGACTGTTAGTGTCAATATACGTTCATATTTGCATTCCCTAGCTATTTATATATAGTTGGACCGTTGAGCAAATTGGCATATACATATTTCTTCTGCTGAAGGCTACACAAATATGACTTTTGCATTTTGTGTGGTATTAATTCAAAGCATAGTGATATTTAAAAAAAAAAAAGGGGGGGGGGGGGGGTACGTATTAAAAATTATCACCAAATTATATGTCACACGCAATGATGACACCACAAGTTTTTGTTTTAAGTCTTATAACAATATTGGTTGTAATGATGATGAGGAGGAGGTGGACAGTGATGATATGGAATATACTGAGGATGCTATTGACAATATGATTTTAAAATTTTCAGGAGATTAATATAAACATGAATCCAAAATAAAGTGTCTTTTTGTTTTGTTTACTTGCATTCTGGTCTTACCTAATGCATAATTGACATGTCCACATAATATTTGGTACATCATCATGTTTTGAGTTTTGGTGGTTTAATTATTTTATGGTCATTAATGTAGTTTTCAAATTCGGGCCTGTAGAATTGATGGTGGGCCTGTAAATATTTGAACTTAAAGGCCCGGTGGGCTTGTAAGGTAAAAAGTTAAGCGTGAAGACTGTTGTATCAAGGTTGTATAGTAATAGAGAAACTGACCTAATCACAAATACTTGACATTGTTTCCTCCTCAGCCATAAAGGCAAAACCTACGTCCTGCCTTCAATGACTTTCATCATAGGCGAATTAAACAAATTGAACTAAATGTATCAACAGTGTGTGTGTGTGTGTGTGTGTTTGTGTGCTCTATTTGAAATTAAATTTTGAATCTATTTTAAATATCAAATAAAGTAGGCATTATATGAATTGAGCTATTAAATCTTGGCAATATTCAAACATTGTGCAGACAGAATGCAATCTTACTCAAAAACAAAATGAAAAAAAGACGAATGATATCAAAAAAGATAATCAACTTACTTGGTTCTTGTTCCAATGAGGACAGTATTGTCTTGACTTTATCTAGATCACATCGTAATATGTGTTGTATCAAAGTCTGGTGCTGAAAAAAAAATCTCTTTAATTATAGATATGTTGTATATCAAACATCACTAGTGTATATAGTTAACTGATAAGCAAGGGAATGACTGTTGTGTAATGTGAAGTGAGCAATTTTTCAACCATATCATGGCAAGAACAAATTACATTTCAATGAGATGATAATGATATCTGCTTTGTACTGGACCAGCATACTTTGTTGGATTTTCAAAATAGTGCTGGCTCACTGAAACAACTGTGGGTAAACATGTCACTACAAAAAACACAAAAAGAAAAAAAAAATAGAAAATGGAAAATAAATACAGAACACTGCTAAAATGAAACAACTTATATTTACAAATTAATGAAATCAAACCTGCAATGAATTTTAGCTGAGGGCTTTAAAAAAAAAAACCAAGTCATAAATATTTTTTGTTGTGATCTTACTGTAATATTGAGTTATATCCCCATTTCATCATACATCGTACCACGTCCCGGTACTACATTTTTGTAATTGTCTACACCAATACATATTATACATACTTAAAGACGGTACTGATTGCCTACACCAATGCGTATTATGCACACCTAAAGACGGTACTGATTGTCTACACTAATGCATATTATACACACCTAAAGACAGTACTGATTGTCTACACCAATGCATATTATGCACACATAAAGACGGTACTGATTGTCTACACCAATGCATATTATACACACTTAAATATGGTACTGATTGTCTACACTAATACATATTATACATACCTAAAGACGGTACTGATTGTCTACACTAATACATATTATACATACTTAAAGATGGTACTGATTGTCTACACCAGTGTGTATTATACACATCTAAAGATGGTACTGAATGTCTACACCAATACATATTATACCAGGGGTTTCAAAGTTTTTTATAATAGGAGGTACTTCTTAAATTTTAGGAGGTACCTAAAAAATTAGGCTGAGGGCCGTAAGGGGTCCAGGGGGCAGAAGCTCCTGAAATCTAGCATTTTGTGGACCAAAAAATGTACTTCAGAGACTGCAAAACATTAAGTGTTTTTGAAAGAAAAATCCCATTAACTTTAGAGTTCAGATTTCACCAAGAGTGAAGATCATGCATAATGCCTGGATTTCCCCCCCCCCCCCCCAATTTCTTTATTGAATATTTCAGTTTACAGACTTCAGCCAAGATTATTCATAGATAGCCTGCCATATCTTAAAAAACCCCAAAAGGACCATAAAGAGCTACGGTTCCGCAGCTAGGCTTGACGAAGCCATTTTTATCAAAGCTTAAACTTCTCAAAATTCTTTTGTTGGCTTTGTCCTTTTCTTTTTCACAAATTTAATTTGCAATCATCAATCTTTAATAAAAATTTATAATTTTTTAATAGATCAATACAAATATAATTAAACAAAAACAATATATATTGTTACTTTCACGACTTATGTGCAAAAAAAATGTTCGAACAAAAACCATTTGCGGGAAGACATTTATTAACATTTGAATCACAAAAGTTAAATTATTTTGGAAAAATAGGGGGGCCGGCGTTTTGATATTACAATGTAATTCGTATTTGAGCCATGTCCGGTCCTTTTTCAAGATTTCTAGTAATTTTCCATCCCTTATCTCCTCGTACCCCCTTTTAAAAATGTTTTTCAGCACACTTTCATTTCTGTGAACAACCGCGGTAGGGCCCCATCAAAATATGTAAATAAATTAGCCACAGGTTTTTATTTTTTTATACCGGAAGTTAAACAATATGGACAGAGTTAAGCAACAAGACAGTACGCCCCAGAATGATTCGACCTTGGGTTTTAAATGGATAAAAGAAATCGCACAAAATATTGTTTTATCATATATTCATAATACATAATGATCATACTTATATTACTGGAGATTACACTAAATTGTGTTTGAACATAATTTGTAATCGGTCATTTTTTTATTTTGAAATGATGTCAGCTTTGTTCCGGTCCGAGTTTTACACAAGGATGAAAAGATATTGGGGCGAAAACATATCTATTTACCGCATGCGCAAACTGCTATTTACGATTCTAAGGTAAAGTTATTTTTAAAACAGGGAATATCCCATCAACTTGGTCGTGACGCAGTTGTTCGATTTGAATGCGAGAATTCAGCAATTGTAATTTGATGTGATCATTAATTTTTTATGAAAAATATTCCACGACCATCGTACTTGTGGTTTTGACCACCGCTAATCTTGGGGGGGGGGGGGGGGGGTTCAGTAATTTCTGCCGGTACTATACACGATCTCAGGCGGGTAAAAGTACCGGGTACCGGCCCACTTTGAAACCCCTGATTATACATACTTAAAGACGGTACTGAATGTCTACACCAATGCATATTATACACATGTAAAGATGGTAATGAATGTCTACACCAATGTGTATTATACATATTTAAAGATGGTACTGATTGGCTTACCTCTACAGCCAACACAATGACTGCTGCCTTATTTTTCTGGTTAAGAAGGGTATTGCCCAGACTTTGCACCCTCATTCCTAGACATCTGATTGGTGGAAGGTTTAACCACATAGGGTCACGTATTCCGTCGTTACAGTCCTTGGCTAGGGGATAAATAGCTCCATTACCATCTTGTAGCTGGACCAACAATTCCTGTAAAACATTTCATCAAAAGAGTTAAACAAGGGCTATCTAAAAAGTATGAGATAGTATAAGAAAAGAATCTAAAATTGAACCATAGCTAACAATTGTTTGCCCATTTTGGTTCTATTCTATTAGGTATGAAAAAAATAAGGGCCATAACTCATGAGATGCACAAGCTGAGTTGCTATTGTTGTCAAGGGTTAGGGGGGTTATGTGTTTTTTGCCACTTTCAACAATATTTCAGTTATATCATGGCAGTATGTCTTATTTGTGGGGGTAACCCGAGTACCCAGAGAAAACCACCAACCCGTCACAAGTAACTGACAAACTTGATCACATAATGTTGTATCGAGTACACCTCGCCATGAATGGCATTCAAACTCACAATGTTATGCTATTGCTGTCAAGTAGGAGAAATTATGTCTAATGTTAAATACAGGTCCTCCAATTGGGGCCACTAATGGCATGTAAGTTTGAATCGAAAATGTAAAAAAGAATATTGAAGAAAAAATTATATTTGGAACAAAAAATACAGAGATCCTTGTAGGATAAAAGTTTGGTGAGTCCCAACCAAAAAGTCACGAGTCCCACTAGTGCATTCTTTGTTATTTTTGTAAAATTGGTGAGTCACAAACACAAGTAATGAGTTCAGAACTCACCTAGACAAGCAACAAGTATCTCTGTTAGTAGAAGGTGTATTATGGCTAAGAATAGTAGGATTTAAGTTATGGGCTTAGAAATCAATCAATAATGGGTTAGGGTATTGGTGCTTAATGCCACTTTCAGTTAGATTGTGGCAGTCAGTTTTATTGGTGGAGGACAATCGATAACGAGTAACTCACATCTCCGGTGTTATGTAGAGTAATGTCACTCCTTAGACTTCCCATGAATGCTTGAGTGTCAGTCGGAAATGGTGCATCTTGGTCTAGCTTTCCCGTTGTGAGGTTGTACACAATATAACTGAGCTTAGATCCTGATCGTGCAATAACATGGATTCCTTAAAAAAACAAAAAACATACATTTTTTTTAATGAAACATTCTAACAAACAAACACATAGTTATGTAGTAATATGTTAAACAATAAACTCCAATGAATCATAGATAATTTGACTTTCAAAAAAAAAAATTAATTGACACGTCACATTTCAAAATAGAGTAAGTGATTGTTGTTTAACACCAATTTTTCAGCTATATCATGGCAAGAACAAGTTAATTTTCAATGAGATGATGATGAGGTCTGCTTTGTACTGGACCATCACGCTTTAATAGTTGGATTTTTATATTGTTAGCTCACTGAAACAACAGTCTGTGAATAGACATGTCGCCCCACTCGGACACATTATCCTGATTCCGAGCACGCCAACCATTACATCAATGATGCAGTTCATTTCAAAATTAACATTGGGTTAGCATTCAAAAATCACTAAAATGAATAACAAAAAAATTCCACAATCTTTTCTACCTAGGGTTAAATTTCTACAGGTCTTTCAAATTACCACGAAATAAACGAAATATAATCCCCAAGGAATATTTCTACTTTTCACTATATCGTATCTTATTATTTTCTCTCATTATTTTCTCTCGTGTCAATCTAATATTAAAAAAAAAACAATTATAAAATAATCATACAATTTTATTATATTTGTTTTATATTGATGGTGATATTAAAAGATATCTTAAAGAATTAATACATAAAAAAAATACTTTAACAACACATTTTTCTACAAATTGTTCATTGTTATGTTCATCTATAAAGTGTAAATTAAAAAAAAACCACTGCTTAATTGTTTAAATTGCCTTTGTCCTACTCCCCTATAAAAATATCCATCGACACTGGAAAAAATATCAGTACATTACCTTCAGAATCAACAGCCACTGCTAGTATCTGACCATTCTCTGATAATGTTACTTTCTTGGGTGTTTTCTGGAAACAATCTGGCAAGCGGGGGGCATTCACACTTTTAACTACCTACAAAAATATTGTGTTCCAGTTAGTAAATCTCATTAAAATTACAAGAATAATTGAAAACTTTATTCTCATAAACTATATATCAACAGTACCACAGCTGAGGGTAAAGGTGCTTAACGCCACTTTCAACAATATTTCAGATATATTGTGGCGGTCAAATTTATTGGTAGAGGAAACCGGAGTACCCGGACCACAGATCTACCGTAAGTCTCTAACAAATTTTATCACATAATGTTGAATCGAGTGCACCTCGCCTGAGTAGGTTAGGGCTATTGTGTTTAACGCCACTTTCAACAATAATTCAGTTATATCGTGGAGGTCAGTTTTATTTGTGGAGGAAACCGAAGTAATCTGAGAAAACCATAGACTTGCCGCAAGTCTCTAACAGACTTTATCACATAATGTTGTATCGAGTGCACCTCGCCTGAGCTGCATTCTAACTCACATCTTGATTGGTGATAGGCACTGATTGCATAGGTAATCATGATCAAGACCACGACGTCTCCTACCATAGCAGAGATAACACATCTCTCAATTAATCATTGCTTGTAACTGAATAGAAATATTACTGATTGGATACTAGATTAAATATTTCTGGTGTTCAAACTTACATGAGATATTTTTACATTACGAGCCCAAATTGAACAATATTTATATATTCTATTTACTTGTAAATCGTCTTTCCTCAGAAGTCTACAATCCTGTAACAGACTAGCTAAATCATCTTTACTGGAAGTCTCATCTTTAGACTGAAACTTCACTGCAGCATAAGCTCCATCAACCTGAAATTTAAAATATATTCACAATAATAAACCTATATTTTTACACTATATTAATAAGTAAATCATTTGCAGCATGCCCACAGGTTTTTTCATCTGAGGGTACCTTCATTTTTGGGGGTACATCCAAATTTTTAGGGGTGCAATGTACCCTCGTGCACCATGCTGTTTTTTGTAAATATTACGGGTTTTAACAGTAACAGTTCTTCTGATTGGACAATTAAAAAATAAGGAGCCAATAGAATTGGACGATCTATAAATCATATCATCTCACTTAAAATATGCAAGGAACGCTCTGATTGGATAATATTGCCGAAATTAACTAATCAGAACAACTCTATTATACGTACTTTGAAGTGAATTGTAAACAAAAGGTAATTTTTATACAGTGCTTGCAACAGGTTCTTTACGTGCACGCACGTAGGGCTCTTTCAATTATACGTGCATGATTTTTATTCTACGTGAAACACGTACTGCAGTACGTGAATGGGCATGCTGATTTGTCTTCAAAAGTACTATCATTATATACTTTGTGTTTTTGACATTCGTTATTCAGTTTTGTACTCAACTCGCAAATTCGTAAAATGTGAGATTTATTTCTTGTTAAAATATAACTGTTTGTGTTTAATTACTATTTTTACTAAACATTTAGCATACAAATTAAACGCTTGATGAAATAATTGTAATCTTTAGGTTTTTAATACACAGATTATGTAATCGATAGTTGATCGGTTTAGCGTTTCCGATCATAAACCGATAAACTAATTCTGACATTTTACCTAATTGCCCAACAGGACATATTACCTTGATAACTTTCCCTACTGGTACTGTTTTTACATCCTCTACAAACACTACGTTCTTCAGCACCCAATTTTCTTCGTCTTTTTTCTCAAATTCTTTAATTGGTGTGGGAGCTTTCTTCCTTTCTATAAATTGGAAAAAAAACATTTTATTTTAATCTTGCAAATTAGTTCAACTTTAAACAATAACATACAACTATGATCTCATATTATCTATGGGGTTTAAAAATCTGTCACATATTCATGTGTCCACAATTTTTTCATTCATCTTTTTCATGTAGATAGGAGGAATTCTTTGCTTACTGTGATAGGGGGTAAATTCAATTTTTTAGAGTTTAATTTTTACAAAGTCAAGTTTTAAAATTAATTTATTCCAAAGGGAATATCATATTCAAATACAGTCAAACCTGGCTTAACAAACACCTCCATATAACGGGCAGTTTCAATTCCCCCAGTGTGATTTCCTACTTATTTTGCCTTTGTATAGCGGGCACTCCTCAACGTGAGCATGCATATAATTTATTTCTAATGAAGTCTAACGCTTAGGCACAATACCTTTATCACGGAGCTAAAGGCTAAAGACTGGAAGATAATTCACAACTACAAGAAGACAGCAGAGTGAGTGAGTGATTGTTGTTTCACGTCAACTCAGCAATTTTTCAGCCATATTATGGAGAAAACAACTTGATTTTCAATGAGATGATGATGAGGTCCGCTTTGTTCTATACCAACACGCTTAGTTAGATTTTAAAAGTGCTAGATCACTGAAACAACAGTCCACGGATAGAAATGTCGCCCCACTCGGACACATTATTGCTTCTGAGCCAACCAGTTTTTGCTCTTTCTCCTTAATGTTGTGTGCTTAGCGGAGAAGCAACAAATACCAATTTTATAGTCTTTGGTTTGATCCAATCAGGGCTCGAACCAACGATCTACTACACTCGAGTCGAGCAAGCTAACCATTACGCCACCGATGCGGCTTTACAAGACAGCAGACAAATGTCCAAAAGTTAGGCATATAATGATCTAAACGTGCAATAATATAATAACTTTTAAAGAAAACTTACTTAATGATGCTGGGCTGACTAGAGATGCTCCACTATGGTCACTACATGTTGAGGAGTCAGGTGACGGGGGAGGGGGCATGTCAGGTTTACTCTCTGGCAGTTTGGCTTCTGGCTTCGGTTCTGGTTTTATTTCACTGAAATATAAGTAACGTACATGTATACAGAATAATTCTAAAAATAGCAGTATTTTACTATCTTAGAGCATATGAAATCTCAGTTTTGAGTTAGTTTTTTTCGTAGTTCCAGACACGATTGACACAAGAATGATCACTCTATTTGCTATACTTTTGTATAAAGATATTTACTAATATTATGTATGTATCGTTATACCATCTGATACAAAAGAAAGTCCCAAGATGTTACAAAGGGGAAATAAATGGAAGAATGTAACCATAGGATACGGATGCCCCCCACTTCCAGCTAGAGTAAATAGGGGCATAACTCCAGAATGTAACCATAGGATACGGATGCCCCCACTTCCAGCTAGAGTAAATAGGGGCATAACTCCAGAATGTAACCATAGGATACGGATGCCCCCACTTCCAGCTAAAGTAAATAGGGGCATAACTCCAGAATGTAATCATAGGATGCGTATGCCCCCACTTCCAGCTTAAGTAAATAGGGGCATAACTCCAGAATGTAACCATAGGATACGGATGCCTCCACTTCCAGCTAAAGTAAATAGGGGCATAACTCCAGAATGTAACCATAGGATACGGATGCCCCCACTTCCGGTTAAAGTAGATAGGGGCATAACTCCAGAATTTGACCATAGGATATGGATGCCCCCACTTCCAGCTAAAGTAAACAGGGGCATAACTCCAGAATGTAACCATAGGATACGGATGCCCCCACTTCCAGCTAAAGTAAATAGGGGCATAACTCCAGAATGTATCCATAGGATATGGATGCTCCCACTTCCAGATAAAGTAAATAGGGGCATAACTCCAGAATGTAACCATAGGATACAGATGCCCCCACTTCCAGCTAAAGTAAATAGGGGCATAACTCCAGAATGTAAGAGGTGGTAAAGACTGGTGTTCCTTTTATGTTCCCAGACATTGAGGTGGTAAAGACTGTGGTGTTCCTTTTATGTTCCCAGACATTGAGGTGGTAAAGACTGTGGTGTTCCTTTTATGTTCCCAGACATTGAGGTGGTAAAGACTGTGGTGTTCCTTTTATGTTCCCAGACATTGAGGTGGTAAAGACTGTGGTGTTCCTTTTATGTTCCCGGACATTGAGGTGGTAAAGACTGTGGTGTTCCTTTTATGTTCCCGAACATTGTGTATAAATTCGAAATGACTTGTTTATTTGAGTTATTGAGCAGAAACCAAATAAAGGATATACAAACGTACCGACATGGGTGGGGGCATAAAAATATGCTATAAAATAAATTAAAGAATATCACATGAAATCCATCTTATGGCTTACCTGACAGTGTTTTTAATTATTTTGAATCTACAGGTATCATTCAGTGACCAGGCAGATTCCATGAGTTGTCCAACTTTAGGTACACCATCAACCGACGTGAATGCCAGTGCTCCTATATGGTACATTGGGGAACTCCGTAGACAGACCAGAGATCCTGTAACTACGTCACTGGTACCAAATGATGTAAATGAACTGGTATCCTTGCTCTTTTTCTTCTTTGTTTTCGTTCTTTCTACCATCTTCTTTCTCTGACCAAAAGGCATTACACCCCTAAAATTGTACGTACATCATTTATTGTAGACTTGTGTAATTTACACCCAAAGAGTCTAATTTTTAGTGCCTACCCTTAATTCTTTATTAAGAAGAAAGTACGTGTTTCTGCTAACCTTCTGACCCTAAATTTTAGTGTGTAAAAGTTTTTATTGCCATTTTTGAACAAGCACTTTTAAAGTCAGATCCTTGTCCTGTACAACCTTGGTAAAAATTAGAAAAATCAAAATAAAAAGTTTTGCCTACCTTCGTTTTAAAGATTGTTAGCATGTGGGGTTTTTTTTTTTTGGCCACATTAAAAACAAATAGATCATAAAGTATGTTGGCTTCATCAGTAAGAATTTGATCACCTTTAAGAACCAACAATGAATTATATATTTTTACAATTTTTTAATTTTAATAATTAATGGATATAAAATGTGTACAGATAATATGTGAAAGAAGGTTAAACCTCACAGCCAACTCATTATTAAAATTAGTGCAAGGCTCCACTTTCTAACTGTGAACATGTGTAGAGGTGTAGTGAAAGGACATAAGTGAAAGTAGCTGAACTATTTTTTACCATTGGCACAAGATTTCCCTTTCAACCTAACACATTTCAACCTAACACATGTGTACAGATAATTTGTAATTATCATTGTGAAAGATACTCTTTACTTACCACCAATATAAAGCTCCACTTTCTAACCTTGCACATGTGTACAGAGAACATGTATGAAGGGAGACAATCTTATCTGTGAGGAATTCTGGGAATGTCTGCACTGCATGCTCTAGTTTAGAAGCTACTTTGTTCAGAGTATCGTCCACCCAGGTAGCCACACGATGAGTCTCAGTGAACACAGAAGCCCTTACATTACAGGCTGACAGTCCTATTATTTTTTCATGTTGTAGACCTAGAGAGACCACTTTAGGGTGGCGTATATTTGGATTCTGAAAAAATAATTAACAGATAATTAAATTTCAAATTATAAAAATCTTAACTTTTTTTTTTTTTACTAGTTGCTAAGTGTGTATTTAATTCAGGGATGATAAAATAATTGAAATCAATGAAAAATAGCTGAAACCATCTACACTCTCTTTCAACATGGTCATTTTTTACCTGTTCAGACCGTGTCCAGCAACTTTCGAATAATAATTTTGAGAGGAAAATAGCTGAAATCAGTTAAATAACTCATAAAAATCATCCGTGATTTATGAATTATATTCTCCTTAAGTTCATAATGCCTTTTTATTTATCCACGTGCCATTTTCAATTTTTAAATCTCATCTATAGAGATGATTTCAGAATTTCCCAAAGAGAATACAAGATTTATTCATACTGTATAGCAGTCAAAATTTAAAGATAAAACATTGAAAAATTGGTCCTTAAATTTTGAAAAAGCATACACACTACTTGACCAACTGCAATTCATTTTTTTTATTTTATTTCTATGTTTCTTCATATAAATCTTTAAAATAAACAATGACTGATAGTCTTGCAAGTCTTTTTAATAACTTCGTTCAACATGTTTGTTTCCATTGTCATTCAAATTCTCTTAATTTTTCTGTGATAATTACAATGAAAACTTTCTTGAAACTTGCAAAGGGAGGTAACTTGAGAATAAAAAACCTTGAGGGAATATATGGAAGAAGAAGTAAAACAAATTTCTCATTGGTTCAAAAAGACTAAGGAACACTATTTATTTTTCCATAAATGGGTTTTTTCCATAAGATGCATTCCATAGGAGACGGGAGTCACATGAAACTGTCTTCCATAGGTAAATGTCTAATCAAACGTACCAATATATTGTAATCATAGTAAATGTCTAATTCAACGTACCAATATATTGAACGTCACGGCTGTAATCATAGTAAATGTCATGAAAGATTTGATGTCACAAAGGAAATCAATCCTTAGGTCTGTGGAGTTTTACAGTCATAATTTACGGAACAACTATGTTCTTACAGTTGGCCAAGATTGAAGATTGGGATTCCTTCCACTCGTGTGAGAAATTCTACGTCTTTTACCCTTGTTTCACTGCTTTCCATCCGGAGAAAAAAAACAGACTTTCTCACACCAGTGGAAGATACCTCTGATTCCAATATAGACTGTAAGAACCTATTAATCCTTAATGTAGAAGACAGACATTGTAAAGTAATGGGTGTTGTTATGAAAGGGAGAGAGAGAATGTGAAAGAATGAATGTGTCTCAACTGATTTATTTATTCATGTCAAAACATGCTTTTTTTTATGAATGTAAATTCCTGACTATTGAAAAAAAAAACTAAAAAAAAAGAACCTATTAATCCCTAAGCACAATGTTCAATAATCTACATACGTCTGGATGTCTGTAAGGTTCAGACTCGTTCCACTTCCAGCTGTATAAGTTTCCATTTGTCCCGACACATACCAAGTCAGAATGCATGGCGGCAATATGAGAAAATCTGCCTGACGTCCCGTCCTGCAATAAGTTGTGTTATAATTATAAGATAATGGATATTCCAAAGTAGACAAAGTAGGGGAGTCAGGAGCCCTGACACTCCTAAAACTGTAGCTGTAAGAAAGAAAGAAAGTTTAAAAAGTGAGCGAGTTATTTTTAAGTAAATTTGTTCGTATGCATTAAATATTTGTTGTTGGACATTAAGCAAGAAACAATCAATCAAACAATCAACCAAGTGAACAATTTTTCAGCTATATGGCGAGAACAAGTTATATTTCGATATAATGTTGACAATGATGTTTCCTTTCTACTAGACCAACAGACCTAGTTGGTATGTTGATAGTGCTAGCTCACTGAAATAACAGTCCTGCCCAAAAAGATATCAACTTAAAATCACCTTAACGTACAGTGAGACCAGTGTGCCAAATGATATCAACTTAATAACACCTTAACGCACAGCGAGACCAGTGTGCCAAATGATCAGGAGGTGGTAATTTTACCCAGTAACAAATATTTACGTTTCCACAGTACTTTACAATACACTATACCTTCTCAGTAAAGAACTGTAACTCTTCCCCGAAGTTCAGTGGACTATCAGTTGGTTGTTTCTGTTTCTTTATGCCATCAGCGTCTAAACCATCATTTTTCCCACGATCCAATGCTTTCATTGCTTCCTCTCTCAACGTTGTGTCTAATCTGCGTCTTTCCCGTATTCTAAATATAGATTCTCTTTCTCTTGATCTGTCTATTTCCATATCTCTATCACCTATGACAGAATTAAAAAAAAAATAGTTTTACATTTATATTTACATAAATTATCCAAAATTAATTGTTGTTCACATCACAGGAGCTTTATTGCAGCTTTGTTCATAACGAGAACATGATTACATATAATAAATCAGCATTTAAATACATACAGTGAAATGAAACTCTGAATAAACCAAAATCCTGATTAAACTGAACTTGAAATAAAGTCTAAATGTAGGAAATCTTAGTTAATTTAACTTGTATAAACTGAACACCTGTCTGTTAAGAACACAAGTGAATGGTAATCAAACTACCATATGATAGTCATCCCAGTCTTGACCTAGTTCCTAATTAACAAATCGTCCAAGTGGAACACTATCCATAACTAATCTGTGCTATACATACCTAGTCTTGACCTAGTTCCTGACCCACGACTCCTCAATGTGGAGTAGTACCCAAACACATCTTCGTTATACATAGCATCTGCATCAATGATAACACTGGGGTGGTCAGAGTGCATCCCGCTGTCTAATAAAGACATTAAGTCATCAGGCATGTACGATTCTTGACTATCGTCATCATTGTCATCACCCTCGTCATCACGACTCAGCAAGTTGTTTACGGCCAGGTTCACATCAAGGTTCTGAAGAAGAAAAAGATCAATGTATTATAATGAGAAACCAAGGCAACCAATAAATAGAGAATAACAGCATTCATGAAGGTCGAGACAGATATTATCACTAGCATCACAGCCAGTCCAATAGGACATATTGTGATAATGTATCAAGACCTTCAAAACTGACGTTATTGTTTTTATCAGTATTAAAGGTCATAATGTGACGTCACACTGACTGATAATTTCCTGTATCAGAGTTAGTTAATACTGAAAATATCACTCTGTGAGATCAAAAGAAAAATGTCCAAATCACTGATAATTAAAGTATCAGGAAATAGTTTCGAATTTAGTCACCGACTGACTTGTTTCCTAAATTACGCTTTATTCTGTCTGTCCTTCTGTCTACGCTTGAATCTAAAACCAGTAAATTATTTGACAATGAGAAGGTCAAGCAAGCATGGTCAAGCATGGCCAAGCACCAAGGATCTATTTTATCCTTTTTTGGCAACACAGCAAAAAACAACAAATCATACGAATATTGAATGTTCTGTTTATCTAATGTTCAAAGTTTGTTGTTGATCATGATGATATATGAATTATTATTGTTAGTTAATTAAATAATAAAGTTTTGAACTTTCAACTGTTTTATGCTCTTTGTTTATATTGAGTGTGGCTAAAAGAAATTATTACCCATTAGCCACAGTGGCTAATAAAAAAAAATGTCTACTACTAACACAGGTACTAGACCAACACACTTTGATGGATTTTTATAATGCTAGCTCACTGAAACAACAATATGTGAGTAGACATGTCCATTTAAATTGTTTTATTTTTTTCAGTCATCTTTTTCAATACACAGAAATATCTTTATTTCCACTGGATGCTAAAGAAGAAAATTTATACACTCACTGTAGTAAAATTAAATTAAAAAGATAAATTTTCTATAAGTTTAAGAAAATACGTAATATATATTACCGTTCTTTGTAACTCTCTGATGATTAAATTCCTTGACTTCCCTTGTAGTACAACTTGACACTGAAAATAACAAAATACATGTACATGTATATACTGTTACAAACCTCCTTCTGTGTGAAATTTATCCATACTTATAGCTTAAGTACAGCATAGAAGCCTATACAATTCTTGTTCATATGGCAGCTGGAGATTTACTATTGTAGCAATATTTGTTTTTGTAAAGTGGGTGTCAAGATGCCTAGTGTGACAGGAGTCACCGTGGTCCTAATAGTATGGTAGTTGGATTTACAACTACCTGTGCAATTAGTGCCTATCACCACTAAAGTTGTGAGTTCAAATCCCGCTCATGGTGAGGTGTACTCGATACAATATCATATGATAAAGTTTGTCAGTGACTTGCGGCAAGTCTGTTGTTTTCTCTGGGTACTCTGGTTTCTTCCACCAATAAAACTGAAATATTGTTGAAAGTGGTGTTAAATTCCATAACCCTAACCCTTTTCATTTGTTGTAGTACTACTATAAAAATAAAACCAAGGAGTGTTCAGGCAGTTGATGACCATTTTGCAAAAAACTGCATTAAAATTGGATGAAAAATTAAAAAGTTCAAATATTGGAGATGGACACTTGCTGTCGACCCTTTTCAGTCAAATTTAACTTCGAAACAGAGACCAACACACACACAAGTTAGATTTTTATAGTGCTAGCTCACAATTCACAAGCAAACATGTCGCTCCACATGGATACACTATCCTATTCACAACAAACCAGTTTTTGCTCTAACTCGCTAAGGCTGCATGCTCACCAGAGAAGTAGCAAACATCAATTTGACCAAACCAGGGCTCGAACTCACGATCTATTGCACTTGGGGCGAGCATGCTAACCATTACACCAACAATGCGGTTGACTGGTGATCGAAACCATGTACATACCTGACTAATCAACTCCTCAGGGACGACAGATGCAGGCACCATTGGTCTTGTTCCAACAATGACCCCTGATCTACGACCTCTACCAACATGCACTGATCTCTGCATCTGTCGACTGAATGCTTGCTGGGCACCAGTTCCACCACTTGTACTTCTAGTTGTCGAAGCTCCCCCGGAGACTGTGCTGCTCCAGCGCCTGTAAAAGTGAAGCCGATTGGTTAATGATAATAGACAAAGACAGACATTTAAACTCTGTTTCGTAAAGTGTACCGCACGTCCACATTTTCATAAAATTCAAATTGACAAATGACAATCAAGGGAAAGGCACATACTGTTATAAGCATGTATCCCATTGGATATTATACAGTGCTCCTTCGGTCTATCGCCCCCGTTTTATTGCCAACCTCGCCTATCGCCAAAATTCTCGTCTGTCCAGATTTCCCCCATTAAAAATACCCCGTTATACTGCCAAACTCAGCTACCGCCATCCGCCACAGGTTTTCAGACACAAAAGTAGTAAAACCAATTTAAATTCCCCCGTTAGTACTGCCCACAACTACCTTTTGACAGCTGTGTATTGATCGGTAATTATGGAATGTCAAGACTGGTCATTGGACAGTCATTGATCTCATAGTTGAGGGTCGGAACAGGTGAGTTGATTTGATAAGAATAATTACCCATGGGGTTTCAAAGTTTTTAATAATAGGAGGTACTTCTTAAATTTTAGGAGGTACCTTAAAAATTAGGCTGAGGGCCGTATGAGGTCCAGGGGCAGAAGCTCCTGAAATCTAGCATTTTGTGGACCAAAAAATGTACTTCAGAGACTGCAAAACATTAAGTGTTTTTGAAAGAAAAATCCCATTAACTTTAGAGTTCAGATATCACCAAGAGTGAAGACCATGCATAATTACTTTATTACCAGTAATTAAACTCATCAAAGACCATTGGCAGGATCAAGACATATAAGTGTCATAATTAATGAAACCAAGGACGTATATAGAATACGTCCTTGATGAAACATATAAATTTAATTTGCAATCATCAATCTTTAATAAAATTTATAATTTTTTAATAGATGAATACAAATATAATTAAACAAAAACAATATAAATTGTTACTTTCACGACTTATGTGCAAAAAAAATGTTCGAACAAAAACCATTTGCGGGAAGACATTTATTAACATTTGAATCACAAAAGTTAAATTATTTTGGAAAAATGTAATTCGTATTTGAGCCATGTCCGGTCCTTTTTCAAGATTTCTAGTAATTTTCTATCCCTTATCTCCTCGTACCCCCTTTTAAAAATGTTTTTCAGCACATTTTCATTTCTGTGAACAACCGCGGTAGGGCCCCGTCAAAATATGTAAATAAATTAGCCATAGGTTTTTATTTTTTTATACCGGAAGTTAAACAATATGGACGGAGTTAAGCAACAAGACAAGTACGCCCCAGAATGATTCGACCTTGGGTTTTAAATGGATAAAAAAAATCGCACAAAATATTGTGTAGTCATATATTCATAATACATAATGATCATACTTATATTACTGGAGATTACACTAAATTGTATTTGAACATAATTTGTAATCGGTCATTTTTTTATTTTGAAATGATGTCAGCTTTGTTCCGGTCCGAGTTTTACACAAGGATGAAAAGATATTGGGGCGAAAACATATCTATTTACCGCATGCGCAAACTGCTATTTACGATTCTAAGGTAAAGTTATTTTTAAAACAGGGAATATCCCATCAACTTGGTCGTGACGCAGTTGTTCGATTTGAATGCGAGAATTCAGCAATTGACGTGATCATTAATTTTTTATGAAAAATATTCCACAAGCCAATCGACTATCGTACTTGTGGTTTTGACCACCGCTAATTTTGGGGGGTCCAGTAATTTCTGCCGGTACTATACACGATCTCAGGCGGGTAAAAGTACCGGGTACCGGCCCACTTTGAAACCCCTGATTACCTGTATTTACTTTTCTAGTGATTACTTCTAATCCTGAGTAAAAATTGTAATTTAATTAGTTGTCATAAAAATGTCGTCCTTAGATCGTTTTCAGAAACCATGTAGCTTGATTTGGGATATGATGCAATAATGTCATATCATATCTACGTTTTTATTATATGCATTTAGAGACATAATAATACAGTTACACTTTTTATACAACACAAGATGATTCAATCTTTGGTTCATAAGGGAGTGTCATCATTCGTTGCATAATGAGCATTTTCCATGTTTTCTTCGTAATTCATTTTGACAGTACCAGATGACGGAAGTAAACAACGATACATTAATAACGAAAACTGATCGGACCTATTCTAATTTATTTATTTATTAAACATGCATTATTTATACTTATGTCTTTGTACAAGTACAAAATGTATGTCAGTCGAGTTGAAACAATTTGAGAAAGTTTATCTTTTCATTTAATCACATGACTTCCGGTTTTCAATGTCCCTCGGTTTATCGCCAAACTCGTTATACCGCCAAACTACCGACTGCACAGATGGTGGCGGTTTAACGAAGGAGCACTGTATATATATATGACCTATTATCCCTGGCTTAGTAAACTTCTCAGATTGCAATTGGCTAATGACACACATCCACTGACTAAATAAAATGAATTGACTTTTATCTTAAATATGGACATCTTCATCATGTAATTAATGTAGGTAAATCAAATTTCTCGATTTGGGCTAAAAAAAAATCTCTTGTGATTTGAAAACAGACATCCATAAATCAAACTGCTATACAAAAGATAAATTAATTTGGATCTTGGCTTATTTTTTTTTAGTGAACTTGGTTTCCACTAAGTTTTAAAAAATATCAAGGGATCTCAGATTGAGGTTCTACCTTCCTACCTACGGGTCAATTGAGTGAATGGACAAGATTGTTGTTCGGCAATTTGGCAAGACCAAGTGAAATTCCACATGATGATCATGACCTCCTAGCACTAAAACATGCTTAAAGTTGAATTTTTACAGGACTAGCTCACTGAAATAACAATCCACTCAGACACATTATCCTGATTCAGAGCCAACGTTTTGCTCCTATTCCTTAATGCTGCATGATTCATTTTTATTTCCTCACCCTAATGTGTACTAAATGCTCATATAAACAAACTGAACCCATCCCTTACAAAAGATGTATTTTCTACTGTTTTTCTCACCCTGTAGCTTGTTCAGCCCCTGATCCTAGTATATCTGACACCAGAACCATCGGACTCTCAACAATCAAGGTCCCTCCTCTAGACGGAGCAGTTCTTTCACTCCGGTCTCTTTTAATAGTACTGTTTATAAAGAAAGGACTATTTATACACATTGGGTTGTTATAATACATATGTTTATGGATTAGTATAATATAGTGCAGCGAACTCCACTTAATATAATATACAGTCAAACTTCGCTGTAATAACATAATATAAATATCTTCTACGACAAAGGTCCATGATACTGTGCATCAGTTATCATAGCGTAATGAAACGGTCCCGTATTTTTTCTCTTTCTGAAATTACAGAACCTTGGTGGCTCGAACACATTTTGACAGTCTCTTCGTGTTCAAGCCAGTGAAGTTCTACTGTAATTGAGTATTCTGGATAATCGCATATTATTCTATTAAAACACCAAACCATTTCTAGGGTGAAAATTCTTATTATCAGTCTAGATAAGGGAATATATCAGATAAAGAAATACAAGTGGGATAACATCTAAATAATCTTTTGGCAAAATTGGAAGTTCTTACACAAGTCAATATTGTATGTCGGGCATTTTATATACAATACAAAAGAAATATTTGTGGCAATATTCCATACTACTGCTACAGTTTATTAGTAATAAGGGCAATTTAAAGTCTCTTCAAGGAGAAAATATGGGAATCTATGGATATTTTGAAATATCGTTGAACTTGTTTTTGTCTTGAATATAGCTGAAATACTGCTTGTTGGACATTAAATAATAAACAGTCAATGGAATTCTTCAGACTCTGTTAAAGAAAAACTTCTGTGCAAGTGTCATATGCAAAATAAAGACTGCAAAAATTTCAATGCAAACATAAATTCTTGGTAATAAATATACATACGTTTTAGTATCTGATTTGTTTAAATCCAATTTATCTGTTACTATGCTGAAGGGAATTCTACAAACTCTACCATCCTGTAAAATCCATGTCATTATTACACAAAATTTAGAGCATAAAAAACAACAGAATGTCTGATAATATAATTGAAAATACTGACAACTGTTTTATCTATCAATTTCTTAACCTGGAGTATTCTTAAAACTTTTATCTTTTGTAATTCATACACCGATATGTGCCGTAACCTAAGGCACGTAATTTAGCATGTCAATTAATAATTTCAGTGGACAATTCTTCATTTTAGCATGTCACACTTGATCTTGGAAAGTCATATGAATTTTAGCAAGTCATTATAAATCCTTGAAAGTCACACTGAATATTAAAGGAAACTTATATATTAATTGGCTTTGTAATCTTTTGATTATGAGCAGACCTGATGAAGTTTACGTGTCGCGCACACTAAATTTGATATCTACATTTTTATTATTATATAGTAACGATTGAGGACAAAATGATTTGTTTGTTTGTTGGTGCTTAATGCCACTTTCAACAATATTTCAGTTATATCGTGGCAGTCAGTTTCATTGGTGGAGGAAACCAGGTACCTGGAGAAAACTACCGACCTGCCACAAGTCACTGACAAACTTTATCACATGATACTGTAACTAGTACACCTCGCCATGAACAGGGTTCGAACTCACAACTTTAGTGCCAGTGGTGATAGGCACTGATCGCACAGGTAGCTGTAAATCTAACTATCATACAGCCCCGACCATGACAGCCCAGTGAGGACAAAATGAAGTTTGACTGTATTTGCAGGGTTTGAAATTAGCGGTCGCCCACTCGCCATTTGCGAGTAAATTTCAGTGTGGGCCCTTAAAAATTTCATCTCAGTCGTCCACTTGGCGAGTGAAAATTAGAAAAAATAAAATAGTGTAAATCTATATGTAATAATTCCTATTCACCAAGATCGAAATCCGAAAAATATTGACATTTCCATCGATCGATTTTAAGCCCTGATTTTTTGTTTTGATATTAAACTGATATTCGCTTATATTACGCTTCGCTCTGTGAACTGAGTAACGAAGTGTAGTAGCCTGGGAACCAGCTTATTTTGATGTATGCGAATCTTATCTCCAGTTAAGGAGATCTACGGCTGTTCTATTTAACACCTCCGTATAAGGATGTCAATTTTTGCATTAATTTTGCGTCATTTAAGGATTGAAATAAAGAATTTAGTTGTTGTTGTAAAGGGATTTAGGTAACAAATAATTCTGTTAACAACGATGATTTCTCTGTTGTCTTTATATTGCACAAACCATGCCGTTTTCTGTTGAGAGTCATATTACGGAATTTTATAGGACACTTTTCTGACTTTGATTTTTACATGTTCGTTCAAAATATCCGGTTAGCGAATGTTTCGACAAGACGATTTAAGTCAGTTCTTTTTGGGGAACTCTGGGCCTCTTAAAAGGCAAAATGAACAGAGAACACAATATTTTAGAGATTACGAAAAGTCCAAGCGCTCTAGACAATTTTTAAAGGAATGGAAACAAACCGTCCATGGTTAGTTGATACTGAAAGTAAAACTGGCATGGTTTGTTAATAAATTAATAAAATAAATAAATAAAGTTTTATTTAAAGTCGATACATATCACAACTATTTGCAAAGAACAAAACAAATGAAAATTCATTTACTACAGGATGTACAGGCTACAAACATCCCCACCATATGTCAAGCTCTAAATCGCCCCAAAATTTGACTTCATCTATAAATTTCTGAAGTCTTAGTGTATTGGTGCATGTAAAATAATTTTATTTTGAGGAAAATGTTTTGGAAATTTGTTATCTTCTGTATTAAATTATAGTTTCTGAATGACCAGAATGCAGGATTTTACACCATTTATCCCAGGGCTTCCGGGGGCCTTCAGCGGACCCCCTGCCGTAGGGCACCTTGCAAGCAAGGTGGCAGGCGAGCTATGCGTGCCTGATGGGCCCCTAACAAATTGTGTGGACTACCAAAAATAATTTGGTGGGGGCCCACTTGGCCCCTAAAATATTTCCTTAGCTTCAAACCCTGATTTGTTGAAATTATAAAGAAGAAAAATTCTAGGAAAAAAAATATGTTTACAAATATTGTGTGTCAATGTTACTACATAACTACGTACCTCCAGTAGTAAAGCAATATATGTTGGTCCTACAACACATTGTGTGATGACTAGATTTCTGATGGCTCTAAAACCTGGTGCATTCACAAACCCATGATGACTTATCTTCTCTGCTACTTCTCTTAGCCTGCAAATAAACAAAATTCATTTAAACCATTAGATACAACCCACCAAATACAAAACTTTGGATCGTATATGCAAGTGATACAAGATGTACTTTAGTCGGAACTATGTTAATAAATACCAAATTCTGCTTGGGAAAATGTTCTTGCAATAATATTTTAAAGGTTTAAGATTAGTTTCCAGTTTCACGGAACTATACCATTCAATACTTTTTTTTACACGTCAGGCCAAATAATCTCATAGAGAGTTGTTCATGAATGTCAGACCTGACGTAACACCTTAATGTTAAATAATGGCTATATTAAAGAAATGTTCAACATCTGATATAAAATAGACCAGTCCGAGCAGTAAATAAATAATAAACTAGTCCAAACATGTGTACAGTATTGACAGTGTCAGAAGTGCGTTGGGATAAAACTGCAAGATATTTGTCAGTATGAAGAAAAAAAACAAAGAATAAATTTAAACATATATATTGAATCGATCACTAGGTTTAGGAATCGAACATCCTGATGTCCGACTGATTAGTCTATGCTTCCGATAATCGGTACACCACTAATATTTATTACACATTTCTTCTTCTTCTTCCAGGTAAGGAACCGGATTCGTTAAACGAATTTTTTTGGTCCGCTTGAAAATTTACAATACAAAAACCATTCATACATCATCTATTATCTATCTTAAGGACATATACATAGAATAGACAGTCCTTTCCCAACTATAGCAAATAATGGCGAATATACTCCGATTCACCTACATTTTTGTATTTGGGGAACTTCGGGAATACCAGAGAGATACATATACTCAACCTGTTTAAGGCTGTAGTATTTAGAGATCAACTTGGGCCTATACATGGGGATGATCAAACTTTGTAATATCTTTTTCTTATATTCTTAGATTCTTACTGGGTCTGTTTTGATTGTTTAACTTGTGCAACAAAAACACAATTGAAAAAGAATAACAAGATACATTTCTATTTTAAATAATAGCCGCTTGTTATCTAGCTGCGGAATCGTAGCCCTTTATGGTCCTTTTTTTCTTCTTTTTTTTTTTTGGTGGACCATAGGGCTACGGATTTCACCCGATAAAAAATTTGCGGAACTGCGACCAAGAATTCGTCCCACCTTTTAACAGTAATTTTCACAACGAAACGCTTTGTGAGAGCGGAGTCATGTGGATAACTCGTTTCATTACCTATTTATCTATCGCTTTTCATATTTACTTACTTATTATTATTCATTTCTAGCTCATTATAATAAAAAATGTTTCGATATTAACTGATTTCACCAACTTGTCTTGGTGGTATTCTCGCTTTGAGGTCACATGACTTTTGAGAGATGACTCTAACAGCAAAACACGTGTTCGGTTTGTTTCCATGAAAAACTTGAAAATGTTGAACGAGAGTTCACCTCAGTTGGAATAATCATAGAGGAAAATAACATTTCTGGTTAATATATGTAAAATATTTCCCTCTAGGTTGAATAAATATTTTATTTGCAAAACCTCCGGTAAAACGTAAACAAACCGAACACGTGTTTTGCTGTTAGTCATCTCTCAAAAGTCATGTGATCTCAAAGCGAGAATACCACAAAGACAAGATGGTGGGACTAAGCAGGTGAAATCAGTTAATATCGAAGCATTTTTTATTATAATGAGCTAGAAATTAATAATAATAAGTAAATATGAAAAGCGGTAGATAAATATATGTAACGAAACGAGTTATCCACAAGACTCTGCTCTCACAAAGCGTTTTGTTGTGAAAATTACTGATGAAATGTGCGACGAATTGTTGGTCGCAGTTCCACAAATTTTTGATAGGGTGAAACCCGTAGCCCTATGGTCCGCCAAAAAAAAAGAAAAAAAAAGGACCATAAAGGGCTACGGTTCCGCAGCTATTTGTTATCCTATTTAGGATTTAGAATTTCAAACGACATTGAAACATCATTACAGACAGACGACACACAATGATGCGTAGAAGAATTGTTTTACTAAGCATGTTTTATTCATCGAGTTGAGTTATTTTTGGACATTTTTTTTTTATGAACTTTCACAACGAAATGTATCTTTACTTGTCATTAAGTTGGTCATCTGTGCCTGGTAATGGATGGACAACACAGTGAATCGACGTCATATTGAGGTAGACGTATATTTCCTTTTCTTATAACTGAATATATGATGAAAATCTATCCAGTTTCAAAAGTTAATTGGTCTTCGCCATGTTTGATGTGTTCTTCATTACACGTTTGTAAGGCCTAACCTGATTGGTTCGAGCCTTATGACTGTCGTTGATTACGATTGGTTAACCATCTGATGCTTTATTTGTCAGTATCCAACAAAAAATACCATAAAAGTCTTTATTGACATATAATGTTTGTAATTAATTTAATGAGAAATGTTATCTGTTGCATAAATGAAATGTCCGAATAAATAACCCCGTTTCATTCATTCGAAAATCGATGATAGAGATTAGCTACTCCATAAAAATTCGGTCATGAAACATTCCTATTTTAAAATTTAAAGAAAAAAACAAAGAAATAAAATTTGTCAATTTAGATGAAGAGAGCAATGGGTGTCGTGGATGCTCTTCCGTCTGGCGTTAATTGGCTAGTTGTGGGTCTGATCAGGGTTAGCTGAGGAAATGAAGCTCTGGTGGTTTTTTATATTTCTTTTTCCTTTGTTCTTTGTTGTTTTTTTTTTCTTTTGTGATCTATGTTCGCAAAAATAAATACCCAGAAAAATAAAAAAAAAATTACCATAAGACCCACAATTCCGCAGCAACATAGAGTCTAACTTGAACTCTACGCATGCCGCGGGATCGTAAGTTATCCACATTACCCGCTCACCCACCGGAATAATACTACGTATATATATTTACACTTTTACTGTGTGCATATCATGCACTGTGGGGTGGGGAGGGGGGTCATTTCCTATATAAAGGTTATGGGTCGCCTTTCACAGCTTTCAAATATATGATTGAGTCGATCGTAAAATCTTCTTTAATATATATATACAAAAAAATGTATATATGGATGTGGATTTCTAAACTATATTTATATAGCCATATGCTATATATTTTTGACAAGTCCATGCGTCTCTGTTTTTATTTCCAAGACAAATCTTATAATTTATATGATGTGATTTAACATTGCTCAATCGTGTGTATTTATTTTGGGATTATAATCTAATATATGAATAGGTCACTAATCAGGGGCGGATCCAGGATTTCAGGTTAGGGGGGGCGCACTTAAAAAAATTGCCCCGAGCGGAGGGAGGCTCGAAAAATTTTGGGGTATTTCGTGTGAAAAATCACGATTTTACGCCAAAAAAATCATATTTTTTCCAATTTTAGGGGGGGCGCGCGCCGGGTGCGCCCCTGCTAATAACAGAATAATATATGAATGGGTATAATTTTTGTCAATCTACTTAAAATTAGATCTTTTATACGTGTCATATCAGGAAAAAAGGGGGAGGAATTGAATATCAACTTTTAATTAGATTGAAGGGGGTCTGGTGTTTTTCGTTAGTGGTGATAGGCACTGATTGCATAGGTAGCTATAAATCTAACTATCGTACGAACACGACCACGGTGACCCCTAATTAGATTGACTTTTCGTACTTCGTATAATAAGTATTGTATGTTTCAGGAGCGGATCCAGGATTTCAAGTTAGGGGGGCGCACATAAAAAAAATCGCGCCGATCGAAGGGAGGCGCGAAAATTGTTGGGGTATTTCGTGTGAAAAATCACGATTTTACGCCAAAATATCATAATTTTTCAAATTTTAGGGGGTGCACCCCCACCCCCACCCCTGGATCCGCCCCTGTGTTTATGGTTTTCATGAAGAGTGGGAGTTGTTTTGTTTTGTTTTTTTCCACGACACCATCGTACCCAATTTTACATTTTACACACAATGCTATATACGAGCTCTTTTTTTTTTTTCACTAAAATTAAATCTTACTGGACTGACATTCCCAACGACGTACGCAAGAGATCTATTTTGGTACCACATTATGCAATGTATTCAAAAACGACATATTTTTATTTGGAATCAGGTCAATGTGTCCGAGTGGAGAAATACGTCTTCCTGTGGACTGTTGTTTCAATGAGCTAGCACCATTAAAATCCAACCAAGCACTTCGGTCTAATATAAAACGGACATCATTTTCATCTCATCGAATGTAACATGTTCTTGTCATGATATAAATGAAATATTGCTCATTTGGCTTAAACAACATTCGCTCACTCAGTATTGTTTTCATCTCAAATTATTTTACATAGAAAAACACAAAATATTCGTATTAATTTCAAGAGTTGCGAGAATAATAAGACGGTAAGCAAGGTGCAGTGAGTGGTAGGGGTGTAGATACGATAACGTAACGTATCTAGTAGGGGTGTAAATGAATGCATGATTTTTATGACAAAACAACTGTTCCTTTTCACATATGAAAATCTGAAGTGAATATTTCAAAAGGAAATTAGACTTTTTTTTTAATTTGAAGAATAACTACATTGGAGTTTTTCTTTGGGATGTGTGTGAACCTAGTGGGGGTAAAAAAGGCTATACAAGCCCCTGTGAAATAAATGTGCTTCTTTCAATGCATTCAAGCGGCAAGGACTGATTATGTACAACCATCGAACCTAATTACTCAAATCCAAATAAACACTATTAAAAAGTTTTCATTGTATTTTGTGAAATTGTGAAAAGAATTGCCTTCATTTACTCTATATTTACAGTATCCATAGGGATTCATTTTTTTCTGTTTCCATGGAGATTTTTGTTAGATTAATTATCACTTTTTGTCCTTGCTTACTATTGCTAACAAGTGTTTACTTTTTCATGAAGTATTTAATTATTAGATGTAACTAGAGTTATCCCCCGTTGACTGCTTCCTGAAATATTACCGCCTATATTAGTTTTCCACCTTTAAGTTGCTTAATCCACATCTCATTATATATGTTTGTTTGTCATTTTGTCCACTAGTGGAGCAGGAACTGCCTATCCTTCTGGAGCACCTAAGTGAGGTTCGTGTTACTCAATCTTTAGTTTTTTGTGTATGTTTTGTAGATCGTTTTTGTCTTTATATATCCTTTTTCTTTTGTTCATTGTGTTGTCAGTTCTTCAATTTACGGATCCTGATTACCCATTTGGTATCTTCAAACTCTTCTGATAAGCCTATTGAAATAAAAATAACATCTTCGTCGCAGTGAATTTAAAAACGTGAACAGACCCATGTAATATGTGTGGTCTTTCTGAATAGAAGCGAATTTGTGCAAGTTTATATCAATATTGCTGATGGAGATCCAATTTTCAAGATGGGTGTTTGGGATTCCATTAACCGGTTTGACCCCACCACAATTTTGTGTCTATCTCAAGGCTCTGGATTCCTATCGTCAAGTCTCGTACATGGTCTTTTATTTGGTGTGAGGGTTATTGTTCGTTTTGTTGATGTTGGTGGAATTGTTGACCATCACTGTTCTTTTCACAACAAGATGGTTGTTTGAATTCCTGTAATAAATTTTAGTTTTCATATTGATATTTTGACTCATTGCTTCATTTCTACACTTAAGGCACAGGGAAATGTTAAAGTATCACTAGCCCTATAAAGCTTTCTTTTTTTTTCTTTTTTTTTTAAATTGCGAGAGTGAAGAAATACTATTAGTATTATTAACAAGAACAATGAGGACAAACATTATATTTTAGATTCACTTGCTCAACCATTAAATTTCAGGTGTAATGGGTAGCGTACTCGCCTTGAGTTTGCCGGTATATCGTGGGTTCGGGTCCGGGTGGGTTGGGTAAAACCAAAGACTATAAAATTGGTATTTGTTGATTCTCCGCTAAGGTCATAGCATTTAGGAGAAAGAGCAAGGACTGGATAGCTCGGAGTGGAGCGACATGTCTACCTGCGGACTGTTGTTTCGGTGAACTAGCACAATAAAAAAAATCCAACTAAGCGTGTTGATTTAGTATAAGTGGACAACATCATCACCTCACCAAATTTAACTTGCTATCACCATGATATACATGTTGTGACTGAATAATCTAAAAGGGGGTGTCGTGGTCGTGATCGTATGGTAGTTGGATTTACAACTACCAGTGCAACCAGTGCCTCTTACCACTAAAAGTGTGAGTTCGAACCCCGTTCATGACGAATTGTACTCGATGCAACATTATGTTTGTCGGCGACTTGCGGCATGTCGGTAGTTTTTTCCGGGTCCTCCGGTTTCCTCCATCAATAACACTGACCGCAACGATATAACTGAAATATTGTTGAAAGTGGCGTTAAACACCATAAACCAAAACAACATCATCTGGCATTAAACAAGAATCACTCAATCACACTCTATCTCTTCATTTCGGCTAAATCATACTTTAAACGGTTTGTTTCAACTTCTAAAAATCAGACTAAAAACCGGTCGATTTGATTTTAATGGTAATTCGAAAATACATTATGTATTCCTAACTTTACTTTCAATAATGATACGATAGAATGTGTAAATAATTATAAATATTCGGGTATGAAATTCACATCAATTGGGTTTTTAAACAAGGAAAAGAAGATATGTATAAGAAATCTTTGAAGGCTGTATTCAAATTGCAAAGAGCCTTATCATCATCCAATCCAAGTATCTCTACATTTCTTCATTTGTACGACCATACAATTAAACCAATCCTGATGTATGGTAGTGAAATTACAGGGATGTTTAAGACCAGTTCTGCAGCATGCAGAAAAGAAACTGAATATTTATTGCAACAAATTTATATCAATGATTGTATTATAGACAAATCTCATTTTAAATACCTTAAATATATTTTGGGTGTAAATAAAAAGTCCACAAACTTAGCTGTATTGTCTGAACTTGGCAGATACCCTCTATATTTCTCTGTTGTCTTGTCAATGTTTAAATATTGGTTTAGAATAGACAAAATGGAAAGTGGTCTATTGTCTGATGCATATATCGCTAATCAAAGGATGGTTTCAGACAACACAGAATGCTGGTTGTCCTCTATTAAATTTATTTTACAAAACTTAAATATTCAACATACAGGAATCAAGTTGAATGAATTAGCAAGGTCAGTTAGAAAAAAATTATGCCATAGTTTTTTTTTTAATTATTGGAATAAAAAGTCAAAAGAACCAGAGGGAAAACTTGATAATTATTTCAAAATTAAAAAATGTTTCTCTCGGGAAACATATTTATCTATTAACAATTTTGGATTGAGAAGGGCATTATGTCAAATAAGAATAAGTGCCCATGAACTAAAAATAGAAAGGGATCGATATAAGAAACCCTACGTAGAACGATCTCAAAGAATATGTGAAAAATGTTCTTCAAATCAAACTGAAGATGAACTTCATTTTTTAATTAACTGTCCATTATACATTGACAATAGAGAAATCATGTTCAATAACATGTGAGCTTTGTCCAAAATTTAAAGATCTACCCAATGAGGCAAAATCTATATGGCTTTTTACAAACGAAGACATATCAGTACTTAAACTTCTGGGAAAATATATTATTGATTGTCTAGATATTAGAAGAGGGGATTATTGTTGTCATAAGTAGTGTTTATATGTATAGTGTATATCATTACTTTATCTCTGATTCTGTCCGGCATAAAATGTTGTATTGTTAATTATATGTACATTGAATCAATGTTTGTTTTATATGTAACTCTCTGCCTCTTCGGGGGTCCTTAATTGGAACAATAAAATTATTATTATTATTATTATTATTATTATTATTATTATTATTATTACTACATAATGATTTTATTTTAACAATTTCATTGGCTATCATGCTGTCCGTCTGACATTCCGTAAAATTTGATATTGTTTGATTAAAACTGGTATTGACTTGGTTTCACTTTCACTTCCACTTTTCATTTTAATGTAATAAAACAATTACAGTCTTTTGTATCGGTCAATACGAGTTTTTATGGACCTTAGAAATCAATATTCACCTCAGGCTCAGCCTAAAGCTTCGGTGAATATCGTTTTTAAGGTCCATAAAAACTCGTATTGACCTCAACAAAAGACTATAATTGTATAACGTCACATAATGTCTTAAATTTCAATAAGTTAAAAAAAAAAAACAATTCGCTACAGTCGACTAATTTTCATCTAATAAATAAATACACGATGCTTCGTCTTTGTAACAAATATGTTGTATTGAACAGCTGTTTAAAAATTATTACATATTATGACAATGACTAGTATCAATGTAAACATGGGACACAACCAAAGGTATAGTAAATATATTAGATAAAATAGAGATTCTGTTGTTATACGGGAATTCTCTTCAACGGGCGAGAGTTCATTTTGGTATGTGTGTGTGTGTGTTTATGGGTGGGTACCAACAACACATCGAATCTCTCGATCAGACCGAGGTGTACAACATTATGTGAGAAAGTTTGTCAGTGACTTGTGACAGGTCGGTGGTTTTCTCCGGATCCCTCCACCAATAAAACTGCACGCCATGATATCACTGAAATATTGTTGAAAGTGGCGTTAAACACCATCAAACAAACAAACCAACACACCATACAACCGCCTTGTATCATTTTAGTCAAAAGCTGTATGATGCGATCAAAATTGTATGTTTACAAGCATGACAGAACCACACCAAGCTAAGGCCAGTAAGGATTGTCTCTATTTTCGGTTATAACTGTTATATGATCAATGGGAACGAATGTGATATAACAGCATACATGTTTATCTTTATCTGGAAGTAATCAATTGCTCCTGTTCACCTATTTTCTGAGCACCCTCGAATCAGTTTTTGCCTGGCATCCTCCAAAAAAGGCATTTTCGTTCTTTCGGGGCCGATATCTTGGTTGCACATAATTCACTGAGATAAAATTGAACTTAATTGTGTAGTTTAATCATTTAGCTATCATTGCATGTATAATTCAAATTCATATGCTGTTAAAATCTTAGTTAATGCTGTTCTGAGAAGGGGGAGGGTCAGTGTTCTAAATTATATATTGGGGATGTGGATCCTATCCCTTGTCGGGCGGAGATCACTTTGGCGAAGATGGTCTACATGTGTGTGGTTTGAACATATCCAGTTGATTACCACATCGTTTGTGTAATGATTAGCGTGCTCGCAGCATTAAGCAGAAGGAGCGAAGACAGGAACCAGGAACCAGGATAATGTGTCCGAGTGGAGGGGCACGTCACGCCAAGGACTGTTGTTTAAGTGAACTAGCACTATAAACATTTAACTAAGTAAGACGTGTTGGTCTAATATAAAACAAACATCATCTCATCGAATGCAACTTGTTCTCGCCATGACATACCAGTAGTTGAAAATTGCTCTTTTTCTCTTTAGACATATTTTCGTTGTTTATAATTATTCTGTTCATGCTACATTTCTTTCGTCTTAAAACTTTCGAAATAAAGCATACTATTTTTGCACTTAAAGGGAAATTTTCTTGTCCCATTGTTTGAGTATCAAATATAACCTCAAACAATTAATTGAAAAGAAATGATAGAGATGTTATTTACATGATTTTCTTTGCTTCCATGCTATGCAAATTCAGAATTCAGTTTTAAATACATGTATTTGCCCCAAAAAGTGGAGGGGCCATCATTGGTCGTGATCGTATGATAGTTGGATTTATAACTACCTCTGCAATCAGTGCCTATCACCACTAACGTTGTGTGTTCGAATCGCTCAGGCGAGGTGTACTCGATACATTATACAATTGAATTATTGACTTTGGAATAGGTTGCTATCTGGATTTATCATATACTTGTAGATAATATAGCTAAAATTTTACCCTGTGATAAAACTTTGAGTTTTGTTTAGAATAATAAGAGGAATCATGTTTATTTCACCCAGTGTCGCAAGAATGACCCAAGCGGGCTGACAAAGCAAATTTATTAACTGCTTCCGGAATGTTATTACATGCCTTTCCGTCAATGTTCGGAAGTTCACTTCGTGAATGTCCGGAAAACTGTGTTTACAAACACGGCGGATTCAACTGTTTTATTGAATATTTGCACAGAAAATTATTATTACTGTCCATTTTCTCTCTTATAGTGCATTGGATTTGCATATTAAAACAATGAACTTCTTGTTCTATAACTACATATTTGTATGTATTTAATTCTATCCAAAAATGACTAAACATTTTGGTACAAATCAGTTATTTCCTCTGTTGAAATATATGATAAATATATCATTACATGGCACTTTTCATATCATACCCTTTATCAGCCCTTGTTCATATATCATCCCTTGAACCTATCGGCTCTCGGGCTGATATCATGACCTAGGGCTAATAAAGGGTATGATATGAAAAATGCAATGTACTAATCTATAGATGATAAAGCAAAATGTTATCCTGTAATATGAGTTTTGTTTAAAATAATAAGAGGAGTTATGTTTATTTCACCCAGTTTCACAAGAATGTTCCAATCGGGCTGATAAAGCAAGTTTATTAACTGCTTCCGGAATGTTATTACATACCTTTCCGTCAATGTCCGTAAGTTCACTTAGTGAATTTCCGGAAAACTATGTTTACAGACACGGCGGATTCAACTGTTTTATAAAATATTTGCACAGAAAATTATTAACTACCAATTTCACTCTTATGATATTGAAAGTGCTTAAAAAACGTGCATTTATTGGATTTGTATATCAAAACAATAATTTTCTTGTTCTATAACTATATATATACATGTATTTAATTCTAGCCAAAATGACTAAGCATTTTGGTACAAATCAGTTATTTCCTCTGTTGAAGTATATGATAAACATATCATAACATGTCATTTTTCATATCATACCCTTTATCAGCCCTCGTTCATATATCATCCCTTAAGCCTGTCGACTCTCGGGATGATAAAAGGTATGATATGAAAAATGCCATATATAAATCTATATTTATCAACCTGAAAAATGTAATATTCACCGAGCCGCAGGCGATGTGAATATACGTTTTTAAAGGTTGATAAACCAGATAGCAACCTACTCCAAAGTCAATAATTGTTTTATTTCATGTAAATGTTTTATTGTTATCTACTAACAACTTCATCGTCATTTTAAGCATTTGTTTATGATTCAACCGAAAAACAAACGTTAAATGCAATCTCATTGGTTATTGAACAACGAAAGGATAGCAAAAGTCCGGTTCCCCATCTATTTTTATGACTTGCGAGGGTGATATCACTTTCCGGACACCTGTCAGGGTCTATTTTAATCTTGAAAACCCAGTTTCGGAATATTTATGCAAAGCCGAGGGGGTGATATCACAAGTACTTAAAACCTCTTAATCAGTTTTAAGCCCATCATATGCAAGCTAAATTACAGTCATGTAATGATATGTGCTAAATAACTTGTAGCAGGTCGGTGGTATTCTCCGTGTACTCCAGTTTCCTCCACCAATAAAACTGACCGCCACGATATAACTGAAATATTGTTGAAAGTGGCGTTAAATGCCATACCCCTCCTTCCCTATAGTGCACCATTCCAACACCTCTGATTATATGGTATTTCATTTTTTCTATTTTTACTACACATTGAATAAATTAGAGGAAATAATTAACTTTACTTGCAATTATAAATTACGGAAGTATCACCGGACGACTAGATTACATTACTCTTATCACCGTTAATTGTCAAGTGATGTCAGTGGAGCGGTATCCGGTAATTTATTATTCGTAAAATGGGGTAAGATTTGACTTTTTTCTTTTCTTATTTCTTTGTGCAGGTTTTTCTTGTGTTTTAGCTGATTAATTGAAAGTTTAATACAAAGATTTTCTGCTCTAAAGAGTACACAATCCAATATGCGAACAGTCATTTTAATACGTTCTCATGGTTCTGTTCTATAGTGTATAAAATCCAATATGGCCGACAGTCATTTTAAGATTTTCTGATGTAAGGTGTATACAATTCATTATGGCTAACAACCACTTTAAGATTTTCCTTTCTAATGCCTATAAAATTCAATATAGTGGAGCGGATAGTTGGTAAAATATTTCACTTGGTGAGAAAAGCACCAAATTTGGCATGTAGGTTCCTTGTCTAGTACCTGAATAGGAAATATCGTTGGCCATTCAGGTTTCGACCATTTTCAAAATGGCCGCCACGATTTTCAAAATGGTGTCAATTTTCATAATGTTTATCTGGTATTTTCAAGTATTTTGAAATAATCAATCAAAAAGGGGACCAGCATACGATTAAAGTATTATTTCATATATATGTTCACTGCACATGCGCCAAAATACAGGCTGTAGTGGTTTAATAGGACGCGAAAGACCTAATATTCAGAGCAGTTACAGGTGCGTAGAGCAGTACAAGGTAATCCCGATCTGAAACATTTGCAGTTGCCAGAACAACTTATTCTACACCCACATTTAAGTAGTTCTTGACATGATGCTGCTATTGGCGCCAATGATGTCCAGTGTGGGACCCAAACTCCGCTATCTTTTTCCCAACCGCACCTGGAAGGTGATGGTAAAGTTGGCGACTTACATAGCGACTGCCCTCAAGTATGTCCTGCTTGCAAGACAGATCTTTTGATATGCTCAACAAGAGCAGCTCTTGAGGGAGGAATGCCATTATAGGGACGCTGTTAACGGGCAAAAAGGTCAAGGCGCGGGTCATTTACTTTATTGGTACTGCTGGAACAGTCGTACATGATAACAGCAAATTCTTCGAGTACACCGATTTCACTTTGTGTCAAATGTCACATGGAGAACTTAAGCAATGTAATACTTCTGTTGCATTCTCAAACACATTCCGGGCCTGCCATGCTGTCTTTTTACCTTTTCCTGTAGACACGGTATCACAACCTGTGAATGCATGAAAGAAGGATAATGCTTTCGACCTAGGATCTAGCGATCTAACAATATCATGAATTGATATCCATCGCAAATCTTTGCCTTTTTCAAAAGTCATCCATAAGTGATCCACATTTTTACTATGTTAATCGACTTGCTACCACCTATTGCTGCATGTTTTGCATGCAGAAACATACGAGTGTCAGCTTCCTCATGGGTGCAAGGTGCTATAATGTCGGTATCTATAGCTTTTTGCTGACATTTTCTTCCTTAGTAACGACGTCAATGATGAAATGCTGATGTTAACGTGTGGTCCTCTCCCTTTCGACGAATGCTATGCTGACCATGACACTGTTTCAACATCGAACACTTCATTGGTTAAACTTACAAATTGAAGCCACTCATACTCAAAGATAGAGGTTTCGAACGAGATAGTCGAGATCAGACATGCTCATTGGTGTTTGTAGGATCGGTGGATTTGGTTTTGATTTCAAGAATGCTGGTTTTACATTTGTGTATGTTTCGGGGAGACAGCTGATAGCTTTTGACTTTGGCTTTTGACTTCAAACGTTCGGGAATCAGAGAATGTTGACGAAACTGGATTCTGAAAAACAGATACCGGTACCATGACATGAAGTTGTTGCTGTTGCAGAAGGATTATGATCTATGTTGTCAACTGCAGATGTTGTGAATAAACCTTTTTGCAAAATGGCTGGACAAACAACGCCATCTTGCATAAATTGACTAAGAACAGATTCCCCAAGCTGAGTAGATATTTCCAACACTCGGTCATATGAGATGCAAATGCCATGCTAAAACAGGGCGTCTATCAGAGTTGCAGATAAAAAAATATTCCTGTCAGACATTGGGTCCTGCAAGTAAGAGAGTTTTGCCAGATCTATCAACTGTTTGCCAGACCTACTTTTTTTTAGAAATTTTTTAATATTTCACTTTCAATACAGTATGATTAAAGGGACAATCTTAAAGCCTTGACACAACTAACGACTACTACGACCAGAATCAGATTAAGGATATTGCCAAAGGGGAGTTAGTGACTGAGACCACATTCAATTTAGATAGCCCTGCAACATCAAATAATCAATACTTCATATTAGTAAGATTTTATTATTCCTCTAATGAGTATTTTCACAGCAGTCGGAAGTTCTATCAATAATAAGTTATAGGGGCACCTCGAAGATCGCTGGGCAACTATAAAAAAAACACCAGGAGTGCAACGCATTTTTGGGGGGTTGGCATAAATATGTACCTACAGGTAGATCAGCATGGAATAAAAGGTTGAATCCTACTCTTGGATGTTTAAACTAAATAAATATCATGTTTTCTTGTACTTACCACACGGTTTTGTAGCAGTTTCGTACATTTTACCCTTCTACACCACCATCCCCATATCCATGATGCGTAAACCGGAAGTGCAGTGAATTTTAATGTCAGTATAATTAAATTATCTCTTTTGATAAATTATATGATTTAAATATTATAAAATATTACTTCAAAAATAAGGTCCAATTGTTTGTTGCATTTATTTTGCCATAATTTAATTATACTGACATTAAAATTCACTGCACTTCCGGTTTACGCATCATGGATCTGGGGATGGTGGTGTAGAAGGGTAAAATGTACGAAACTGCTACAAAACCGTGTGGCAAGTACAATAAAACATGATATTTATTTAGTTTAAACATCCAAGAGTAGGATTCAACCTTTTATTCCATGCTGATCAACCTGTAGGTATATATTTAGGCCAACCCCCCAAAAATGCGTTGCACTCCTGGTGTTTTTTTTATAGTTGCCCAGCGATCTTCGAGGTGCCCCTATACCTTATTATTGATAGAACTTCCGACTCCTGTGGTATTTTGATATCAAGTCGTCATTTGTTTGTTCATTTTGTCCTTCCATTTTCGATTAAAGGACCGCCCCGGTCGCCTCTCCTTTTCATATGCCAACCTTTTGGCTTTTTTATTCTCTGTAGATAAATCGATAGGTAGTGGGTGCTTTTTTCCAGATTTAGACCCCTCCGTAAACTTAATTGGCCATGCAGCCATAACGGAAATGATCAATTTACAACGATTACCGGTAGGATACGAAATAAAATCCGGAATGGGAACTGGTTTCCGAAATTTAGCATAAACAGAAAGGAACAGAAAGTTTTACCGATTTGTTTACGACTTTTGACTTTATTAACGATAATCAAAGATCCTTCGCCTAGGGGTCTAAGAGGTAACCAGGACCGACAGAAATTTGATTTTTGACAGCCCCAAGCAGTAAAAATGTTTGCCGGTCATTAGGTCTGACACAAAGACGTCATTTGCCGGACCCTCTAAAATTCTGTCCCCTAGGTCCGACAGGGCCGACGGTTAGCTGCATCTCTGGGACTCTATCAGTTGCCGCTTTCTTGTCTTTAAATACATGAGAAGACCTACATAAATAGCAAAAGGTGGTTCGCGGTCACTTGAATATCTCGAGTGTTCACTTGTGTTTTTGGTCCCTTTTTTGTGCCCATTGAATTACAAAAGTTGTGCTATAGCAAAATCTGACTTTGCTAGACCATTTTCTATTTGAGACTTAATATCAGGTCCGTGCTCAATCATTGACACAAGTTCAACTAAACAACCTGGAACAGAATCAACGACAGAATCTCTATCAAAATGACCAGAGAATTTATTTTGTTCAGCGAATATTTCTCTGTGGACAATTTCACTTGCTTTAGCAAGATACATGGCATCAGTATAGTCACAGGCAGAAACAAGTGCTGGTCCAACATCTTTTTCAAAAACCAGTAAAACCTCTCGTCCTTTGTGAAATGGTTTTAGCTCTGGGATTTTTAACAGCAATTTATTTTTCAGACGTGTTCTGTTGAATGTCGAATTATATATATTTAATTAGTTTCAAACTGTTTAAGTCTGGATTTGTATAAATTGCACAGGTCAGCTAGTTTAAATACCACACATCATGTGCTTCCGCATTGTGTTTCTACTACGTCAGTCACCTTCGGCGTCTGCATCTTCTGTCATCGATTGTTTCATCCTTAAATGGGCTCTTTCCTTGTTGTGCAACGATGTTAGACATGCCCCCATGATACTTTAGCTCTTGTGCCACAACATCTGCGCTTTATTTTGCCAAAAGTTTTTGATCTTGCAAGTTCTGTGCACACTGATGGAGTCTTGTGTTGCGTTGCATCGTCATAGCTTCACGGAGTTTAGAACGCGATGCTTGTTTCTCACAGATGAAACATTCTTCAAGATGTAATGATCGCTCTTCTGTTGGTGCAGTCAAACTTTTTCTTGTAAATTTGAATGACGATGGTACATCGGAAAGGCTCGTATCGGTAGGCTGATGTCTCTTTTGGACTCTTTGAAGTTTTGTGTTATTGAACATCAGCCTGCATGACTCATGATATTTTGCCTCGTTTTTTTTTTTTTATAAAAGCAGCCCCTATTCCATCTCCTTCGGCGATTCGACGTATATCGAGAGGAATTGGCATTTCGTTGATTTTGGCAAACTCGGGAATATTTTTTGACAAAGCTCTGTATCCTGATTTTGCCAAATCAATTTTCATTTGTCATGTTTGTCTTCCTGACAAATAAAACACTTCGACCAATCTGTGCTCTGCTTCTCCTGAGCAGACAAAGAAAGCCGAATTCTTTTCGACATAGTAACCAATAATCAAAAACAAAAATATGAAAAACAAATAGACAAAAACAATTGAATAAAGAAATGGATTGTAATGTATTATAGACGATATCTCAAATATTAAGTTGAAAGGCAGAGGGATTATCCTTTTACCACCTACAACTTACACACTTTTTTGTATGGGATACAACTGGGTTCGATGATGGAATTCCTACACCCAGTCCGATCGTTCATCCAGTGTTATTCAACTCCCGTGCGATCTGTACACCATCAGAGGGACTAAAGCCCCGTCCCTCTTGGCTCGGCTCTCCCGCGTTGGCACACTCCGTCTATTCGGATACGACATCACGACCTTCCACAGGGCGGATCGTGATGTCTTTGGGAGACTTTGTTTTAAAATAAAACAAAGCTAACATTGAACCCCATGCCGAGTTTCACGGTAATAAATTGCACCATTGTGCCATGGTAGTTTTTGCAATTTATTCTTTTATTAATTCACAAGTAGAAATCGATATATTTCAGACCTGAAATGCGTTATAAGGAAGTCATTTTGCCTTTTTTTAAGCAGGATGGTTAAAATATATTGCACAAACCTTAGTTATACAAAAATATACCATAAAACGGCCAAACAATGATAAATATGACAGTAAATAGACAGTAAGTGAAGCCATGCAGTATGAAAATGTCGCCATTTTGTTTTAGCGGCAGCCATCTTGAAAATGGCGGAAATCGCGATGGCCAATGATGATTTTAGAAACAGTATTATCTGACAGATATGTGTGCCAAATTTCATGCTTTTCTCCACAATTGAAATATTTGGGTGAATTTTTTATGTTAGCCGCTACACTAATATGGCTGATAGCGATTTAAGATATTTTGCTCTAAAGAGTATAAAATACAATATAGCCAACAGTCGTTTTAAGATTTTCTGCTCTAAGGTAGATTTTCGTCTATAAAGTCGATAAAATCAAATATGGCCAACAGTCATTTTCAGATTTTCTGCTCTAAAGTGCATAAAATCCAACAGTCATTTAAAATTGTATACATTGCTAAATTATATAAACTCAAAAAGTGCAGACGGTCATTTAAGACTTTCTCCTCAAAAGTGTATTTAAGTGTTTGTCAATGACTTGCGACAGGTCGGTGGTTTTCAGGGGCGGATCTAGGGGGGGGGGGGGGGGGCGCGCCGGGTGATTTTTTGGCGTAAAATCGTGATTTTTCACACGAAATACCCCAAAAATGTTCGCGCCTCCCTCCGCTCGGCCCAATTTTTTTAAGTGTGCCCCCCCTAACTTGAAATCCTGGATCCGCCCCTGGTTTTATCTGTGTACTCTGGTTTCCTCCACCAATAAAAGTGACCGCCACGATATAACTGAAATATTGTTGAAAATGGCGTAAATATATAAACCATAAACCAATAAACCAACCAACCATATGTGCAGACGGTCATTTAAGATTATCTCCTCAAAAATGTATTGAGACGATTCTATTCCCACAGATTCCTTATAAAAACACTGAACAACTGAACATAAAAAAACCATTCGTTTGTGAAAACTTTTATTCGCTCCATCTCATATACATATTTTATATATGACGTGTTGTTATTTTTAAATCAAGGACATCAACATCGGTTTTTAAGGCTGAAAGGTTATCAAATTTCATTTTTATAATTGGATATATGTTAAATGATATATATATTTAAAATACACTGAACTATTATGAAAAATTAGAGCTACTTGTCACATGAACTCGGTTAATATAGGCCTATCATATATACATGTGTATGAATTTCAAGAAACTTTGATTTAAAGATGGAGATAGAAAACTTACACAGACTCAGGTTTGTCACGTTAAATAGTATTCTAGAATTAGATGTCACAAAAAACTCGACATCAAAATCTACTTATTTCATTTTTTTTTAAATATTTTTATTCCATGAATTTGTGTGTTTTATGTCATTATATATACATGTATGTTAGAGTTATCCGTTGTATCTCTAGCTACGTTTTGGAACTGTTCCGACAATGTTGTATTTTTTTTTTCATTTTATTTGAAAAATATATTTTCGTGTTTGGAAACTTAATAATTATGTGTAATGGCAAGTACGATAAAAAAAAACATTAGGTAGTTTTTACAAAAATAAACCTAATTGAAATTTGATAAATATTTAAAAATCTATCATTTGTTTGTCTCTATAAAACATATATCAAAATCATTGTAAGTGTAAAAATGCAAATGTCTGTAATTCTGTGCTCTCACGGGCTTCTTGATTGATTTAATAAAACTATTCTATATCAAATTAATGTACCACAATAGATTAAACATACATAGACATGCAGGGTGGCTGGGAATTGAAGATTATTGTTACTACTGTATAGTACGTAGCGGAATATTTTTGAGACATGAATAGCACAAGATACAAAGCAAGTGCATGTTAAAGATATACATGTACATTGTATAAACCACGAAGGGGGTCCCTTAAGGTCAAACTGTGTACATAGCTAAAAAACCATCCCCATCTGTGTATATAATTGAAGTGAAGTGGTAAATTTACTACCCAATCATATATTTGAAAGCTGAAAAAGTCGACCCATTCCAGCGGCACGTCTATATATATCTATATTTACATGTAGAAAGTAACCCCTCTCACGGTTCCCTCTAGTGATGTAGAAATAGATACACCGTATCATTTTTTTAATTGTTTGTTTATGTTTGCGCTATATATAAATAAAAAAAAGATTATTTAATTATTATATCTATTATTATTATTATTATTATTATTCATTCGGATGTGTCACCTTATGTTTAGAGCAGGAGAACTAGTTGGAGGAAATATGTCATCATGTTATTGCTCAATTACAGAGTGCACCAAGTGACAGTGCAAAGGCATGTTAAAATGAATTAAGAAGAAATTCAGATCAATCCCAGTAATATGTGTTTTTCTTTAAATTTATTCTATTTACCGGGTATTTAGAAATATTATCAATTTATATTATATTTCTCCTTTCTAAACATGCCAGCCCGTGCACAGTGTAAAAGATCAATTATTTAATTATATTGTGCTTTGTTTTATCAAATTACAAATACTGGCTAGAATTTCCTCATTTTCATTATTAAGAAGCCAATATAATTTCTGTTCTGGATTGAGGACATGACAATTTTGACAGATATTATTGATCCTGCTGAACATTTTTGTTCTTATTTCAGGACATGTAGAACATGATATTAGAAAATGTTTCTCCGATCATCTACCTCACCAGGGGTCGATTTCACAAAAAGTCGTAAGTCTAAGATTAATCGTAAGTGTGATTTCCAAGATTTTGATTGGTTGAAATTCACACTTACAACTGATCTTAGACTTACAACTTTTTGTGAAATCGACCACAGATGTGCAACGGAGGCAAAGTCTGTCTTGTCGGAGAGCCCCCTGATATCGCCCCTCTCAATTTGTAATCTGTGTGATGAAATACGAAACCTAGTAAAATTTCTCCTCTGCTCAAAGGATTTCAATATACATAAATATTTTTCAAGTCCAAAGTTTGTTTTGAATTTGCTGTAGTTACATAGTTTACCTTCTGAATGTCAGTTTAACATTTGTTTTACCCAATTCTCTTTATAGACTTGATATGATGTAATATGATGTCCGTTACAATTTCCGCATATAAACGATGTTCGGTTCGTCTTTATATCCAGTTCTGGGTTGTTTGTAGGAGGGCGCATGTCTGTGTTTGTTTGCATACAGTGGTGTCCAACACGTATTGTGTTGTGTTTTTGTTTTGTTTTTCTTCGTCTTGTTTGCACTATGTAACCAGTTTCTATGGCTTGTCCGTTTTTGATAGCACCCCCTTCTGTATTCTCTAACATTTATTTCATGTCCAAAAAATAAAGAATCTGATTTTTGTTTCGTGTAAAAGAAATATCTTGCTCGAGAAAAAAAGGTTTACCTACTCCAAAAAGTTAAATGTCCGGTCCCTTAGTTACCATAGAAACTGTTCAAGGGAGTTAAATGTCCAGTCCCTTAGTTACCATAGAAACTGTTCAAGGGAGTTAAATGTCCGGTGCCTTACCACAGAAACTGTTCAAGGGAGTTAAATGTCCGGTCCCTTACCACAGAAACTGTTAAAGGGAGTCAAGTTAAATGTCCGGTCCCTTACCACAGAAACTGTTCAAGGGAGTTAAATGTTCGGTCCCTTACCACAGAAACTGTTCAAGGGAGTTAAATGTCTGGTCTCTTACCACAGAAACTGTTCAAGGGAGTTAAATGTCTGGTCCCTTACCACAGAAACTGTTCAAGGGAGTTAAATGTCCGGTCCCTTACCACAGAAACTGTTCAAGGGAGTTAAATGTCCGGTCCCTTACCACAGAAACTGTTCAAGGGAGTTAAATGTCCGGTCCCTTACCACAGAAACTGTTCAAGGGAGTTAAATGTCTGGTCCCTTACCACAGAAACTGTTCAAGGGAGTTAAATGTCCGGTCCCTTACCACAGAAACTGTTCAAGGGAGTTAAATGTCCGGTCCCTTACCACAGAAACTGTTCAAGGGAGTTAAATGTCCGGTCCCTTACCACAGAAACTGTTCAAGGGAGTTAAATGTCCGGTCCCTTACCACAGAAACTGTTCAAGGGAGTTAAATGTCCGGGGGGGGGGGGGGGGGGGGGGCGGTAGGTATATTAAATGTGGCAGTCGAAAAGAGAAATATCTCGGGAGTGTAACGATATAATTGGGTCAGCGAAAGGATCACAAATAAGCGAAAAATATTGAGGCGAAGTGAGTAAGGGGAAAAGGGCAGCTATTTACCTTGAAGTAAGGAAGAGGAGGGGGGTATACATTTTTTGAATGAAACAAGTGCCTGTGGATCGCCACGATATAGCTGAAATATTGTTGAAAGTTGCGTTACACACCATAAACTCAAGCCATGGCTAGGGTCAGGCATAAAAATGTGGCGGTGTTAAACTGGTTAATATATTAATAAACCTGTCCAGAGAATGTTGATGACCCGCGTTTGTTGTTTTTTATCCATGCCGGGTTTCTGACATGATATAAGTTTCAGAAACCCGGCATGGATAGAAACTAGTTTGATTGTATGTCATACAGTGATACATAGAAAGTTGCAAAATGTTGTTTATATGAAATAAAATCGATGTTCAAAAAAAAAAAGGAGGGGGGCTAACATCTAAAAAAAGGGGGGGGAAAGGGGAGGGGGGCAACATAGGGTCCTGTCCACACGTACCTGTAAGAGTTACATATAAAACAAATATTGATTCAATGTACATATAACAATACAACATTTTTATGCCGGACAGAATCAGAGACAGAGTAATGACATACACTATACATATAAACACTACTTATAAGATAAGATAATTAGTAATTGTTGACAATGTCACTAACCGTTTAAAACAGGGAGCATAAAAGTTTGATTAGAAAGTTTTAGCAAGGTGCTAGTTTATGAATAGGAACAACAATGTGGTATAGTATATTAGTGACTTTACAGATGTTGGGGGATTAATCGTATTCTTTGTATTGTATTTCTGAATGGAGGTATCGAAGATCTATTTATAATATAATAATTTACATGAAAATGATGAAATACAATTTATTTTGATTTCATAAACAACCAGAGGACTGTGAACCCATACATACTATTAAATGTATAATATATTAATGTCTATTGATATTTTTAAAAAACAATCTTGCTTGAACTTATCTTTACCGTCAGAGGACTGTGATTAGAAAGAATTGATTGATTGGTTTGGTTAGGGGTTATGGTACTTAACGCCACTTTCAACAATATTTCAGTTATATCGTGGCGGCAGAGGACTGGGAACCCATATTAATATATGTGCAATATTATATTATTTATGTGTATTGATATTTGTAATAAAAAAACTTGCTTGAACTAATCTTTACCTTCTTCGCTAGTCAAGAGTAGTAGCGGATCGTAGCCCTCAGATATGGACCTTTATTTGTTTGGTTGTTTGTCTTAATGCTGTTGTAAAGTATTAGTTAAAGGCAATATAATTTTGAATATTACGTTTTCGTAATGATGTATGTGAGATTCAGAGGCCTTGGAGTGAACCAAAATGTGAGAGGTGCAAGTTTTAGGAGTGGACCGAAAAGTGGAGGGAGGTGCAAGTTTTAGGAGTGGACCGAAAAGTGGAGGGAGGTGCAAGTTTAGGAGTGAACCGGAAAGTGGTGGGAGGGGCAAGTTTCAAGACTGCCAAGCAAAAAAAGGTTATTTGGCTTCAAACTATACCCATAGCAATTTTCCTTAAATTTTTGCCCAAAAAGTGGGGAGAGGCAATAACCCCCCCCCCTTTTTTTTTTTGCCCCTGCTCCTATGATATGATTAATCATATTTAGTATGGTATCCTGTACATGGACATAATTTAAAGTTATACATTTATATTTTAGTACAAAAGTACATGATCCTCATGCTTCTGTTCCAACGGATGGATACAACCGGTACCTGAAGGGAGAATTCGTTGCCATGGATACAAATAACGATGGAATGTTATCATTAGAACAATTTGATAAATTGCTAACTTTTCTTGGTTACGACGGTGAAATGAGCACAGAGGTGAGTTATCAGTAAAACATTCTTTAAATTCGTTCTAATATTGCAAAAAAAACCCAGGGGCCGTCTTGGTGGTGATCGTATGGTGGTTGGATTTACAACTACCTTTGCAATCGCTGCCTATCACCACTAAAGTTGTGAGTTCAAATCCCGCTCATGCCGAGGTGTACTCGATACAACATTACACTGAAAGAAATACCTAGTGACTATCACTAGTTAAACTAGTATTCCGATATCGATGCCTAGTACTTAATTGCATTACTAGGGTAGCGGATAGTTTTACTAATCAAACTAGTATTCGTACTGATAACGAACACGTGGTCCGCATCATATGACCGGCGCCCTGCAGTTCCCGCCTCTGAAACAAAGAACTTCAAATGACACCGGCGTGGTCATTATCAGAACGCCATTTTGATATAGAAGTCGTACCATTGAGATTACAGAGACGTTATTTTTTTTAGTCTTGTGTAAGTATATTTTTTATTTAATTAATGTTTATAATTTAGTTTAACTGGCAAATGTATTTCAGTATCTACTACATGTAGTAATATACTATAGTGTTGTTCATGGTATATTTGATTAAACATATTTGGACAATGTTTATTTCTGTTTAACCATAGGCTTTGCGAAATAATTGTTACCAGGACGGATGATTACTACAACATATAATTTTGTAACCTGCTTGATCTTTATCACAAACATGTACAAATCTCGTTTTTGCGGCGACAATCGACTGAGTTGTCTACATAACGATCAAACACTTATTTACACATTTTTATTTACTATATACATTTCTATATTTTCGATTGGTTTAGGTTGGCGTAAATCGGTAGTATAAACATGATTTTACTATAATTTGTGGGTAAACATGATAGACAAAAAAGGAAGGAGTTCATTAAGAGAAGAAAACAAGAACAATTGGCCAAAAAAATCCGCAAAACAAGACAACAAACAAAGGACGCAATCAATGGTCCTACAAACAATGACAATGATACAAGCATTGCCAAGGTGGGGTAAAGGTTGGGACCCCACCTTGTTCAGTCAAAGTACATGCCGAACAAGATAAAGCATGTGACATTTCTGATAATACTTCAATTTCTCAGCATGAAAGTGAAGCTGCAGTGGCAGTGTTCAGAAATCAAACACTAGATCTCGCTCTCCATTTCACATATCCAGTACCTCTACTGCTCTAGCAGGAGTGAATCTTCAAAACAATCTGTGAAATCATGTTCATGGGAAAGAGCTGAAGCAACAGACCAGACCCCCTTTTAGTTCGATGGCGGGAATACAAACTTTTAAAGACAAGAATCAATAGAATTGAGAGACTAAAATTCTAACTTTAAACATGTATGGTTATGGATTTAGGTTACAATGCAGATACAGTGCACATATACAATCTACAAATGTACATATATGTATTGATACAATATACTGTAAAATACAAAAATATTTTTATACAAAAAAACCAACTGTAAGTACATTAAAATGTCATTTTTTAGAAAAAAAAATATGTACAGGTGTTTTTTGTACAACAAATATACATGTTATTGTATCATCACACATGTCATACATGTACATGTGTTACAAATACCTCAGTACCTTCTTAAGATAGAGGCTCCCTATTTTTGGGTGGGTTTTTGTTTGCATTAAAAAACAAAATATCTGGCAAACTAAAATTCCAATCCAAAATGTGCCATATAATTCAGCTAAATAAATCCCTATTTGCCATTTTCAGATTGTACATGTTGTACAGCATGTGCACAATATACATGTGTATACAGTCTATAAAGCCAAAGGTTTTATATTAGACTTACAAGTATAAAATATCTTAGAAAAAGGTTTAATTTAAAATGTTTAAAAAAGTGTACATGCATTTTATGGTGTAAAGTGTTTGATGTTCATTTACAAACAGTTGCAATCTTGGTATTTGTTCATAGTACGAGTGATGTTTTAAACATATCTTGGTGACTATGAGTCAAAATGAGTGAGTAACTGCTTGTACATTTTCATTTACAAATTAAGATTTTTATTTCTAAATTAACATTTGTAAAATTATTAAGGATACTAAAAGTAATGTATAATCACAGTTGCAATCTTGGTATTTGTTCATAGCATGAGTGATGTTTTAAACATATCTTGGTGACTGAGTCAAAATGAGTGAGTAACTGCTTGTACATTTTCATTTACAAATTAAGATTTTTATTTCTAAATGAAACATTTGTAAAATTATTAAGGATACTAAAAGTAATGTATAATCACAGTTGCAATCTTGGTATTTGTTCATAGTATGAGTGATGTTTGCACATATCTTGGTGACTATGAATCAAAGTGAGTGAGTAACTGCTTGCATTGTACATTTTCATTTAAAATTATAAATAAAATTCAGATTTTTTTTTATTTCTAATGAACGTTTGTAGTAAAGTTATTATGGATGTTCATGTATAATCACAGTTGCAATCTTGGAATTTTTAATGACATAAATACACATGTACATCTGTATATAAAAGTTCATTTACAAACAGTTGCAATCTTGGAATTTATTCATAGTATGAGTGATGTTTTACATATATCTTGGTGACTATGAGTCAAAGTGAGTGAGTAACTGTTTGCATGTATCTTTATACATTTGTACCTGTATATAGCTACTACTGAAGAACATAGTAGAACCCTATGGGAATACATGTACATGTATATACATTTCTTTTTAAATTTTGGCATACATGTAGTACATTAAACTAAGTCATACACAAATAATACTGGGATAGTCCTATACCGGTACTAGTTTTTTTAAGTTTTTTGTACTGATCTGAAGAAGTTAGCTGCCAGGTTACATTACAAACATACATGTATATTAACACCTCACCTTGTACATACATTCATTTACATATGTATATATTTGCATATTAAGGAATTGGAGACACATGTAATAATAATACATATGTACACATGTAAATTAATTATTTACAAGAACACTTTCATTTCAGATGAACTTTCATGTGTTGTGCTTGTTCATCGATATATTATATATACAAGCAAGTTCTACTCAGATCCTGAAGGAGTTTAAACGGCTTCAGCCGAATACTGCAACAGATGATATTGAAGACATATTAACATCGGGATTGCAGAAATATAGGAAGGCCATTATAAAGGTTTTGTCTAAGAAGAAAAAAACAACCTTCTTAAAAGAAATAGAAGATGCTAGTGTTCATTATTGAACTGAATCACAGAGAAATTGTAAGTAGTTTGATATTTAATGTTTATCATGTGATTTTGATGATAGTTATTTTGTTTTTCATTTTTCAGAATGGGATACCATGCTGGTTATATACCAGAAATTTTTTTAATTCATACTGTAAATTAAGAAATTAATGTGAATTATTATTGTGAATCTTTGACAACAGACAGTATTCAAAATTAATTAATGCAATTCATACACAGGTAGTAATCGAATATTAAAAGCAAAAAAAAAAATGTGAGTTTTAATTATTGCAATGTTGATCCATTCGTATTTTTCAACATATTAATTTCTGATCAAATTGAGAATTGACAATACATGTATAGCTGCAAATAAGTGCAAACTTTAAACTTTCAAGAATTAAATAGTGTGAAAAATACACCTGATGCAAATAAGAATATACAATGGCATAATCCAAGGATAAAATTATAAAGTCATGGCCAACAGAAAACTCACAAAAACAACAAACAAATAAAATAGACAATAAACAAATGTGTAGCACATTAGGTAAATTATGTTTAATTTTATATATATGTTATGGGCTATTTTATTGTTCATATTTTTCAGATGCTGAGGATTGTATTATTCTAGCAGGGATTCCTTTACTGTTCAAGGAAAAACCAGAAAATGTACTAATATGGGGACAAGACCAGAAAGACTATTCAATGTCCATTAAAATCAAACAAAGAATGGTGTCCATGGATACGGATATATTCCAGGTTTTTGTCAAAGAAACACATATTTATGAATGTGACAATTTTTTGGAAGCTTTTTGTGGGTTACTGGCATGTATTTATGTCATGAATTTGGCCTACCCCAAAACGTGGGAATAATAAATGATCTTGACAAATAAATGATGTCTTATATTTTTCATTAGATATTCAAGCCAACTATAATATTTTAAACAAAATAATAATTTATTTTAGTACAGATAATTTCTTGGCTTTTCCTAGAAGGATTGTATGAGAGGGCAGTCAGAAGGCATATAAAGTTACTGGTGGGGGTATACATGTACAAGAACTGGGTCTTTGCTCTAGCATACAAATAAAAATAAGTATGCATATTGGATAAAATAGAATAGTATACCTTCTGACCTGCACCCCTCATACAATTATTCCTACAATTAGAAAATGGTATTAATTAATACACTGCACAAGTTCAATTAGATTGATTGATGTTAATGTCCAATGAGCAATATTTCAGATATATTCAGGACAAAGTTCAAGTAGAAAAAACACTTTACACCTAAATAAATCTAAAAAAAACCTCTCACATGATATGCAAGTGCTAGCCAACTTTATAAGCATGTGACACAAAATAATGTATAAAACAAGCACTACTAGTCTGGGTTCAATTATTCCTTTCCTTTAGCTAGTTTTTGTACCCCTCAAGGTTTTACTAGGCACAATTAGAATGTTGAACAGAATCACTGAAAAGACATGTAAATAAACTAGTTGGATAGTAGCAGTGACTAGTTTGGTTGGTACAATTACTAAGTGATTAGTAACACATTACTATTAATACATGTAAATAAACTAGTTGGATAGTAGCAGTAACTAGCTTGGTTGGTACAATTACTAAGTGATTAGTAATCATTGGTTTTTGTACTAAGCATAATTAGTAAATTTAATGTATCAAACTAGTAGTTCTACTAGTCCAGTTTGTACAATTACTAATTGCCTAGTAGTGATACTACTAATCAGATTAGTAAATGAACTAGTTGTGTCTAGTAATTGTACTTAGTACCTAGTAAAATTACCAAATGTCCTAGTAATCCTATGGACAGTAAATTTACTAGTTTACCTAGTAACTACTACTAGTTATTTCTTTCAGTGTATGTAATTAAGTTTGTCAGTGACTTGCGGCAGGTGGCAGGTTCCTATTTTCTTCGAGTACTCCAATGAAACTGACCCCCACAATATAACTGAACTATTGTTGAAAGTGACGTTAAACACCATACAAAACCAACCTACTAAAAAATACCGCCAAAAACAATACAACTGATATGATAAGTTTATGTATTCAATATATGTTAGGGTTTTGAGAGCTTTGTTCTAGTTTTGCGCTCGCTAATCAGAACTAAGCAGACAAACGAATGATTAATTGCAGTTTTGCGTCCCGGTGCAGTGACCTATATACTACTGTTATTCCGGTCGTCTCCACCAATAAAACAGACGACCCGTTTTTATTCGTTCGACCATTGTTTAACATCATCAAAACAGGGTTCCAGAACTATTGCTTCAGCAATGAAGATGACAATCAAAAGATCACAAAATATTAAGAAAAAGAGATGAAATAATAAAGATTTTTTTTTTGTAAATAGATAGGTAAACAGAAAAGTTAAAAAAAAAAATTTTTTTAAAGGGGTGGAGGGGGGGGGGGTAATTCCGTGTTACGAGCGCCTGTGAACTATTATACAAGTCTTTTAAAATATCCAAAAACTTAATGAGCTTATAATAATTCTTGTATGTAACTTATAATAATTCTGATAAAACTTATAAGATATCTAACAAGTTGTCAAATATATATCAGTTACATTCAAATACCATACGATCACGACCCCTTATTAGCATATACAATATCTAAAGTGAAGAATAAATATTAGATCGGCTTGTCATAAATAACATGTGTTTTTTTTAGATTTAGAAAGGAGTTTGAAGAAAATGTTTTTTCCTGTAATTTCAGGCAATCTTACTTAAGGTGAACACAGATTCTAAAGATTATGTAACGATCGACGAATATTATAAAACAATGAAAGAGTTCACAGATGTTAAAACAAGGTATGCATAATGTTTTAATTGTGAGTACTTTAATCTACTCTTTCATATTCTTGCGCATGTGACAGTAGAATGTCGGTTATTTGTATGTAACGGAAAGTTGTGATAGAAACAAAATGACTGCCCATGTATTTTATATATCTACTTTAATTTATTGTAGATATTTATATATTTTCATCTTCGCTAGCCAAGGGTTAAGAATCGCATCGCCCACTCTTGGCAGCGTTAGCTAATTTCGCGATTCCTGCGCATTGCCATCTGCTGGATTTATCCCTTATTAGTTTCAACAAATATATTTTTTAATGTTATTGTTTATGAATCACTGTAATGACTGCCCCTTGTGGGCCCTCTATTGGACAATAACAATTCTTATTCTTCTTATACAAAGCAGTCATGTGACCTCTGTCAAAATAGACGTGTTTTTGTAACAAGCATTCTGATTGGTTGCATATATAGCTTGCTGCATCCAGATAAAACCAGGGGCGGATCCAGGGGGCGCGCCCCCCCCCCCCCCCCCCTAAAATTGGAAAAAATATGATTTTTTGGGCGTAAAATCGTAATTTTTCACACCAAAAACCCCCAAAATTTTCGTGCCTCCCTCCACTCGGCGCAATTTTTTTAAGTGCACTCCCCCTAACTTGAAATTCTAGATCCGCCCCTGAAAACCGTCACCGCGTGACCACAAAAATCATGTTAACGCAGCCAAGAACAAAGAGGAAGGAAGACGAATCGTAACTCTTCGAGGTTTTTTTTAATGTTTTAATGTTGCAAGGCAACTGCATTTTTTTAATGGCGTTTTGTTTTTTGTTTTTTTTTCAGAACCAACAGATTGAGGGTATTATTCTTCAAATTTGACCACAGCTATGATGGTTTTGCATCAAAAGCCGATGTTCTAGATGAATTACGTAAGATGGGGGTCGATATTGACAAAGAAATCATCGCTAAGGTCGAACAAATGGATATGAATCACGATGGGAAAATATCTTATCAAGAATTTGTCGTTACCCATCTTAAAGACAAAAAATACATTTAACTTTCCTGGTATTTAATATTCGACTGTTATCTTATACTTTTGTTATTATTTACAAACTTTATATAATGATTGACAGTTATGAGTGAGATAAGACCTTCCAGGTTGTTTACCTTTTATCGTTTTGAACAATACAATAGAATAGTTTTATTAAATCAATCAAGAAGCCCGTGAGAGCACAGAATTACAGACATTTGCATTTTTACACTTGCAATGATTTTGATGATTAGTAACATATATGACATGTATAAAAAGAATAAAAACAAGTATAGATGATCGACACTGCAGGGGGGAAACCACCCATAGGCAGAACAAACTATGGCAGTTTATAGCTAATATTATGATATACATAACAATATATATTATACAAATATAATATGATGCAGATATAGCATGGTGTTCATATCATGAATACTATTTTATCTTTAAGTAAGGTTAAATTTGCAATGTATGGTTCTTCCGTATTTCAAAACTTTTGTTTAGGAAGACAGCAAGTTTATTTAATAACAGAGTGTCTTCACTACTAAGAAGCCAAATCAACTTATTGTTCGGACTCAGATGTTCAAAATTTTTACAATTATCTTGAATACAATATGTTTAAAGTAAAGGTATGAATGTCACTACATTTTTTAGATGTTTCATATTTAGTGTATTTAAATAATACTTGATTTACTTCAATGCTACTGCTTGTTCAGCACTTTTAAATCAATGCTACTGGTTGTTCAGCACTTTTAAATCAATGCTACTGATTGTTCAGCACTTTTAAATCAATGCTACTGGTTGTTCAGCACTTTTAAATCAATGCTACTGGTTGTTCAGCACTTTTAAATGTAACTAGAAACACCTCATATGTCATAATGGGCTACCCTCCTTTACATCTGACAAAACCTGATTAAAAGTCATGTCAAGATGAACACATGATCAACCACTGAAAATGAGGCTGGTAAAATCTTAGAAGGGCCTTTCCTGTTTTTTCCCAAATGTAAAGCTCTCTGATTGACTGGCGTTCCTGTCAGATGTTAGGAGTGTAGGGTATTATAACTGTTGATTGTAAAACGCTTTTGACAGAATTCAAAGCTACTTGACACTTAAATTGCACTAATCGGACACTTGTGGTTAGGTTTTAGCTCAAATCAATACCAGACAATACCATTATCCTGTACTAAACAAAAGATTTGGATGAAAATGAACATGGTAGCATATCATAGGTTTCTTATAGCTTGCTAAATATAAACTGTACTGGCTTGTCGACCTTATCTCCCCAAGTATCATATTTTAGCATCAATCATCAATTTGTGTGAAATGTTTTGATCATTATTGTTGTAGCAGCTAGTTATTACCCATCTCTCCTTTATAAAAAACATATGCTTGAAAAGTTGTGTCTGATTATGTGATTCACAAGCAGTTTGGTGAGATAGGGTCGGTAGCCAGCATGTATTAGATCTGAAAAAAGGAGTTTGCTTTGGAATTCTGAAATCTAGAAATTCTGTTGTCAAATATGGATCACCACATGGTTCAAAACCAACCCTACCTTTTTTTTTTATTTATATAATTGATTCGTCTTTGGTTGTTGAAAATTCAGATGTTGAGTTGCACCAGTTAAAAGTAACTTTGAAATGTTGCTTATATAGTTTTTTCTTTACACAAGTAAAATGCTACAAGAAAATTTAAGAAAATAAAAAAGAATATGATGCAGAGAAAGTGTCATAACAACTTCATAGATCGAAATGTATGGTCTTCTAAGAAAAAAACAAACAGGAACATCTACAATGTTAGAAACCCCATCGAACAAAGGCACAAGTGTGAACTTAGATCATATATATAATTCTTTCCAGCGATATTTAAAAAAGACCATTCCAAAGGGCATGAAACACACCAAATTATTTTTGTTGTTCAGTTGTATTTTTGGAAGATTATGAAAATGAAACTTGACATACATTTTTACCTTCAATTAAAAAAAACATATTTTTCATTCAATAATTTTACGAGGTTTCGTTTTCTTGAAGCTATGATGCAATATACTAGTCTACATTAAGAGCTAAAATATATCAATCAATTGAAGCATGAGATTTGTAAAATTGTTATTGAGAGAGATTTTGAATGAATCACCCTCTTAACATTTGTCATTTATTATTATTATTATTAATATTGTATAATTAAAAAAATTATAAATTGTGTCTGAAACTGTTGTGAAGCTCAAATATTCTAGAAAGACGTTTTTGCCCTTCTTTATTTTACAGTCCTCATAAAAGGAAAGTTGAAAATGGTGGTCAACAATTTCACCAACCAATCAACATCCTAATTGTATGGTTTCAATTTTAGGGATCATCACAAATACAAAGAACATTCCTATCAAGTTTGGTTCCAATTGGCCAAGTGGTTTCAGAGACACCACCCTTTTGACATCTTTGGGCCTCTTGTTTCTTTTCTATACTTCCGATCAACAAAACACATATACTTTTTCACCATCCAATGAAGATTCCTGCCAAGGTTGATTCCAAATGGTCCAGAAGTGAGTGATTGTTATTTTAACACAAACTCAGCAATTTTTCAACTATCTCATGACAAAAACAAGTTAATTTTCAATGAGATGATGAAGAGATCCGCCTTGTACTAGACCAACACGCTTAGTTGGATGTTTATAGTGCCAGCTCACTTAAACAACAGTCCTCGGGTAGACAAGTCGCTCCACTCTGGACACATTATCCTGATTCCGAGCAAACCAGTCATTGTTATATCTCCTTAATGTCGCGTGCTTAGCGAAGAAGCAATAAATACCAATTTCATTGTCTTTGGTTTGACCCGATAGAGTTCGAGCCCACGATCTACCGCACTCGAGGTGAGCACGCTAACCATTACACCACTGATGCGGTGGTGGTCCAGTGGTTTCAAAGATGAAAATTAAAAACAGACAACACATTTTTAACATCTTTGGGCCTTTTGCTTCTTTGGTATATTTCTGATCAACAAAAAACAAAAACGTTTTAAAGGACCATACAATGAACAGTTCCAAATGGCGCACAGGTTTCCGAGAGAATTAAAAACGGACAACATCCTTTTTGACATCTGTAGGCCTCTTATTTTTGTATTTTTGTATTTTTTTTTTGTATACTTCCGATCAACAAAAAAACATCAACTTATTTAAGGACCATCCAATGAACATTCGTACCAAAGGTTCCAATTGGTCCAGTTTGTTTCAGAGAAGAAGATCAAAAACAGACAACACATTTGTTCACATGCCTTCTGTTTCTTCCGTATACATATACTTTAGATCACTAAAAACCATAAAATATTTAGAGGAGCATCCAATGACCATTCCTACCATGTTTGGCTCAAATTGGTTTCAGAGAAGAAGATAAACAAATAATATGAAAGTTGAACAATTCCAGTCATGTTTTGTGTTTTATTTGGTTCGGTTGTACAAGAGATTTATAACTGGATTTTTAACATGAATAACACGACGGTGCCACTAGTGGAGCAGGAACTGATTACCCTTCAGTGGCATCCGAAGTCATCTCGGTTTTACTGATTACCCTTCAGTGGCATCCGAGTTCATCTCGGTTTTACTGATTACCCTTCAGTGGCATCCGAGTTCATCTCGGTTTTACTGATTACCCTTCAGTGGCATCCGAGTTCATCTCGATTTTTTTGTGGGATTCCTGTTACTCGGTCTTACTCTGTGTAGTGTTTTGATGATCATTGAGGTACTGATTGTACAGAAAGTTGCAAAACCAACTACCATACGATCACGGCCACGACGGCCCACATATACAATGTAATAAAAACATAACTTCGAGCCCCGTAAACATTTGGTCTCAGAGAACAACCATTTAACTTTTAGGAGATGGGGCGCTACAGGGACGGATCCAGGATTTCAAGTTAGGGGGGGGGGAGCGCACTTAAAAAAATTGCGCCGAGCAGAGGGAGGCGGGAAAATTTTTGGGGTATTTCATGTGAAAAATCACGATTTTACGCCAAAAAATCAATTTTTTTCCAATTTTAGGGGTGGGGGGCGCCCCCCGGATCCGCCCCTGCGCTATGTTATTTTTAAATTCCTGTCGCGAGATTTGACGGGGAAATATCTTGACCTGAAAGATGCATATCTGACCCTGCAGTTATCACCAAGAAGATTTGCACACACAAAAAATACCGGGTTTTCATGTCAACAATCTTATTTCTGTTCCGTGGGAAAAAATGTTCTAGCTCCAGGAAAGCAGTTTTGATATTGAACAGTTGCATATTGTTTGCTAGCTGATAATTTTACAATGTGTAAATATGTATTAAACTGAAGAAAAGAACTAATTGAAATCGAACACTGCGAACTTGCAGAGTTCGACTGGCTCGTCTGTCCATCATGTCACAGAAACAAATCTGGTCATGTTACAATATGCATATATACGAGCTTATGGTGAAATAACCAGATATTAACCTCTCAAAAATAGGTCTATATTTACTACTAAAAAATAAGTCCCAGGGACGCATCTCTACCAAGTGGTGAATCGATGGGATATGTTCAGGCGTTGGACCCCTTTTTTTCCTGAAACTTTTTTTTATATTCAAATTCAAATTCAAAATTGTATTGTCATTAAACAATACAGTTTGTGACAATTATACAAATTATACAAATAAACATGTAACAAAGAGAACATAAAATCGACATTTTCAAGTAAACATGTTAGGAGTCCCGTCCTCAGTTCTAATGACTTTTTTAAAAAGGAACCCAGTTTATTTACTTGAGATCGTGTTGAAGGGTTTAAAATATATGAAAGTTTTTCTAATTCTGATAAGTTATTAAAAATTTGATTTTCGTTGTTCAAAATGTTTAAAAAAGAAGACCTCAATTCAGAATGTATCGTGCAATGTAAAAGAAAATGTTTAATATCGAAATATAACGCAGAAAAATAATCTGGTCCTTCCCGCCCCTCGTTTTCACAATGCCCTTTTTTGAAAAATCCTGGATCCCGCGCACCTGTTACCTAATTATTCTATATCTGTTGTGGGAGGAAGGGGGGTGAGTGAAGGTATCCGATCTCGGTCATTCTATATTTGTTGTGGGAGGAAGGAGGGTGAGTGAGGGTATCCGATCTCGGTCATTCTATATTTGTTGTGGGAGGAAGGAGGGTGAGTGAAGGTATCCGATCTCGGTCATTCTATATTTGTTGTGGGAGGAAGGAGGGTGAGTGAGGGTATCCGTTCTCGGTCATTCTATATTTGTTGTGGGAGGAAGGGGGGTGAGTGAGGGTATCCGATCTCGGTCATTCTATATTTGTTGTGGGAGGAAGGGGGGTGAGTGAGGGTATCCGATCTCGGTCATTCTATATTTGTTGTGGGAGGAAGGAGGGTGAGTGAGGGTATCCGATCTCGGTCATTCTATATTTGTTGTGGGAGGAAGGAGGGTGAGTGAGGGTATCCGATCTCGGTCATTCTATATTTGTTGTGGGAGGAAGGAGGGTGAGTGAGGGTATCCGATCTCGGTCATTCTATATTTGTTGTGGGAGGAAGGAGGGTGAGTGAGGGTATCCGATCTCGGTCATTCTATATTTGTTGTGGGAGGAAGGAGGGTGAGTGAGGGTATCCGATCTCGGTCATTCTATATTTGTTGTGGGAGGAAGGAGGATGAGTGAGGGTATCCGATCTCGGTCATTCTATATTTGTTGTGGGAGGAAGGGGGGTGAGTGAAGGTATCCGATCTCCGTCATTCTATATTTGTTGTGGGAGGAAGGAGGGTGAGTGAGGGTATCCGATCTCGGTCATTCTATATTTGTTGTGGGAGGAAGGAGGGTGAGTGAGGGTATCCGATCTCGGTCATTCTATATTTGTTGTGGGAGGAAGGAGGGTGAGTGAGGGTATCCGATCTCGGTCATTCTATATTTGTTGTGGGAGGAAGGAGGGTGAGTGAGGGTATCCGATCTCGGTCATTCTATATTTGTTGTGGGAGGAAGGAGGGTGAGTGAGGGTATCCGATCTCGGTCATTCTATATTTGTTGTGGGAGGAAGGAGGGTGAGTGAGGGTATCCGATCTCGGTCATTCTATATTTGTTGTGGGAGGAAGGAGGGTGAGTGAGGGTATCCGATCTCGGTCATTCTATATTTGTTGTGGGAGGAAGGAGGGTGAGTGAGGGTATCCGATCTCGGTCATTCTATATTTGTTGTGGGAGGAAGGAGGGTGAGTGAGGGTATCCGATCTCGGTCATTCTATATTTGTTGTGGGAGGAAGGAGGGTGAGTGAGGGTATCCGATCTCGGTCATTCTATATTTGTTGTGGGAGGAAGGAGGGTGAGTGAGGGTATCCGATCTCGGTCATTCTATATTTGTTGTGGGAGGAAGGAGGGTGAGTGAGGGTATCCGATCTCGGTCATTCTATATTTGTTGTGGGAGGAAGGAGGGTGAGTGAGGGTATCCGATCTCGGTCATTCTATATTTGTTGTGGGAGGAAGGAGGGTGAGTGAGGGTATCCGATCTCGGTCATTCTATATTTGTTGTGGGAGGAAGGGGGGTGAGTGAGGGTATCCGATCTCGGTCATTCTATATTTGTTGTGGGAGGAAGGAGGGTGAGTGAGGGTATCCGTTCTCGGTCAGTGATTCCCACTATGATATAACTGAAATATTGTTGAAAGTGGCGTTAAATACCATAAACCTAACCAATTTAAGTGGTAATTATGAACATGGTGAATATAAACAATAATTTTATGCTGTTGGCAAACAAAGTTATCTCTTATTTAATCCTCGTGTAGTATTGTAGATTTCGTCCGATTGATTTATATTTTTACAATGGTTTGTATAAAATACACCATGTTTTGCAAAAAATCATTTATAGATTTTAATAGACTATACCAATAAGTGTAAGGGATATAATATGTCCCGTGTGTAGCATTATCTTTTTTATGACCATAGAAACTCTAAGAGTGGATTATCAATCCTTGATCTGTTATTCCATAAATACATTGGAACATCATTTCAAATATAATTTTCCCTTCAAAAAGGTTTCATGGTGGAGTTGTACCCAGAAGTGGACACAGACATTTCCATAAGGGGAGGGGTTAAAGAAAAAAAATCGGATTTCAAAACAATTTGTTTTAAGATAAATCAAAATATACCGACGCGTAATTCAAAGAGAAAGTTACAAAACATGGTACAAAGAAAAATGACAAGGACGAAATTGGAAATATGTAACTTAGCTCAAAAAAGGGGGAGCCGGCCCCCTTGCCCCTAGATCTGCCTAGTTACAGTGCCGGATTTCCCTATCGGCTCTATAGGCTGAAGCATATGGCCTCCGTCCAAGGTGTATAATATTTTTAGCATGCTAGATATACATGTATATATAATAATGTACTGTACTTTCTAAACAACCCTTCAGTAATTTTCCTTACACAGTTGCACTCCATTTCTGAATATTGCAGAATTTTAGACACCCAAATACATCATTTGGAACCTAATTTTGACAATTCTAATGCGGATTTCTTCATAAATTCACCAAGACAAAAGTTCTAGTTGTGAATTTAAGATGATATTCTATTTATAAAATGGTCAGTGGTGATATTATATAAGGAATAACTAATATCCTTCTTTTTTTCATGATTAATTTTACAGTGAAGGGACAATTTGATATCTATCAATCGGTGACTAATAATATACATCAAAGATGTCATATTTCATCAATATTAATACTTTGTTTTCTTTCCAATGACAATGTGGTTTTTTTTCATCATACAAAATAAATTTAATAATATACGATGTTTATTTTAAACAACAATATTACCATCATATAATCAACAGATAAAGGGGTTCAACTTTTAGATATATTTTTATTTCGGTTTGATCCCTTTTTCTTTCAAAATCATTTTTGTTGCCCCCTTTCCCTCTTTAATTTCTTAAAGCCAACAGCAGTTCTTTCCCTTTGATGTATTAATCCCAGTTGGAGTACTTGTTCTTTATTTAGACACACTTCCCAGGGCACTTGTCGGCGAGGTTTGTTGATAAAGGAGCTAACAAAATACATGGGAGTCAATGTAATTCTCGTTTACTGGTCAGTAAAATTGTTTCTTTTAATTAACAAGAATTCATTCTGTTTAAAAACTTAAATATATTGTAATAATTATCTTGATTTGAAGTGTAATTAGGGCAAATAGTGAACCGACAAAGAGGGTCGTCTCGCCCCTTTAGCGGCCATTACACGCATATGTTGTGGGAGAAACAAGGGCTGTCTGCATCGATTTCCTCGGTTACGGATGATACAGTTAGATTTTAGTATTCCGATCAAATGTATATGTATATATCCTTCTAGAAATTAGAAAACTGTTGTAAATATCTCGAAAAATAGGGAAATTTCCTTTTACGTTTGGTTCGTGACCTCGTAAAGGGCAGTGGATATTTACGGGATAATCAGAATACATTAATAGATTGACCTCCGCCAGGTGGCGTAGTAATAACCTCGAGGCCAAAGGTGAAAAATACACGTGGTTAGATATAAATAGTACAATTTATGAATGGTTCTTCTTTTGGTATACAGCTATCCATCCCACTGGATGATCACTAGCTGTTGCTGACGGAAATATAATTTTTCTTTTTCTAAAATTTTACAAGTCTACTTTATTATAATTATATAAATAAGAACCAAAGAATGCATATCTTTCAAATTTATTGATTTATTTGCCAGAAAACATGTAGTATAATATTAATTTATTTGTGCAAAATAAAATGCTTGACAAAATAAAAAAACCCAACAAACAAAACATTTAGATTTACATGTTTGTTGAAAAAAAAAATAGTGAGAGACATTAATTTGAAGAGGAAAAATAATCCAATATTGACAGTCAATGAAATGGGGGTAAGAATGTTATTTTAAAACTGAAAAGACTAATTGTATAATTTCCTCCTAACAAAATAAAAAAAAATGTTTAGTTTGGTGTTCATTTACATGTATGAAAAAACACAGGAAAGAAAATATTTCTGAAATTGTTAACTCTCCCAAATATACAAATGTAGTATAATACCTTTACCTTAGACACCTTTTTTGAATTGCTACTGTGTGTAACTGACATCAATTAATCTCTTCCCCATATTATCAATTGATCCAGCCTTATTTAGGTCACACCAAAATAAGTTCTTGCTCATTTAATTCACTCACTACTACTACTCTTATCAGAGAAGCAGCAAATACTAGTGTACCAAAATAGCCTTTAGTTTATATACATGTAATCACCCTTTTGGGTATTTATGAGATGATGATCTCTTCTTTGCACTAGAGTAGACCAACACACTAAATTGGATTTTTATAGTTCTAGCTCGCTAAAACAAGTCTGCTAGTAGACATGTCGTTCCTGATTCCGAGCCACCCAGTCTTTGCTCTTACTCCTTAGTGCTGCATGCTTAGTGGAAAAGCAACAAATTCCAATTTTATAGTCTTTGGTTTGACCCGATCAGGGTTCGACCCCAGGATCTACTGCACTCAAGGGGAGCACGCTAACCATTGATTACACCATCTATACAGTTACAATCCAGTCTGCAGTTGTTGAATATGCCTATGTATTGTAACAACCTTGGTCTTTGATCATGCAAACCAGTTTTACAAGCCAGTGTGTCCACACTGAGTACTTGTAAATAACACTATAGAAGTTTTCTTCACGAAACTCATTACTAACAGTAGGTTTGCCGTTAATCAAAGTTGAGTTACAAAGTTGAAATGATAAAAACACCTCAGATATACCAAACGTACACTTTTATTACAGGTTGAAAACGTCTCTAGTGTGAAAGACGCTGTACATTGTTATATTAGCTAGTCTAGCAATCTAGGTTTATGGTGTTTAATGCCACTTTCAACAATATTTCAGTTATATCGTGGCGGTCAGTATTATTGGTGGAAGAAACCTGTGTACCCGAAGAAAACCACTGATCTGTCGCTAGTCACTGACAAACTTTATCACATAATGTTGTGCACCTTGCCATGAATGGGGTTCGAACTCACAACTTTAGTGGTGATATCATAGGCACTGATTGCTCATGAGGTAGTTGTTAATCCAACTACCATATGATCACGACCACGATGGCCCTATCTAGCAAATAAGACCATCGACAAAGGAATTGAATATAAAATACGACCGGATATCACCAGTATGCAATCAAAAATTTTGCGATTTTAGAAATACTAATCGCCTAAAGTGTGACCAGTAGCGATCAATATTTGAATGATGAATGTTTTGTACATGTATTTACCATGCTTTCTATTAAATTTATTGTTCAATGTTGATTTAACCGCATTGGTGGTGTAATGGTTTAATAGCGTGCTCGCCTCAAGTGTGGTAGTTCATGGGTTCGAGTCACGATCGAGTCAGAGCAAAGACTATAAAATTGGTATTTGTTGCTTCTCCGGTAAGCGCAGCATTAAGGAGAAAGAGCAAAGACTGGTTGGCTCAGAATCAGAATAATGTGACCCAGTGGGGCGACATGTCTATCCAGTCCACAGATTTTGTTTCAGTGAGCTAGCACTATAAAAATCCAACTAAGCGTGTTGGTCTAGAACAAAGTGGGCCTCGTCATCATTTTATTGAAAATTAACTTGTTCTCGCCATGATATAGCTGAAAAATGGCTTAGTTGGCGTTAAGCAACAATTACTCACTCATGTTACTGTAATATTGATTAACGTCCAGTGGCAAATATTGCATGCATGTTCAGGATGATTTTATTGAATTATATATATGTTATAGGTTTTATAAATTTGTGTTTACAGGTAAAATGGTGGGATAATATCTGCTATTGAAAGACCATCTTTGTAAAACTGGACCTGATTACCAAACTTGTGTACAAAATGGAAGCAACAGACGACTACATCAAATCTGCTGTCGAGAATGAAATAAGTAGGATGTTGGCTAAAAATGCTGCAAATACTGGAAAGTCAGGGGCTTCTGAAACTGTTGAGGGGTGTGAAATTAAAAAGGAACCAGAAGAAGTAATGGAACAGGATACCAGTTTACAAAATTCAGACCATGAAATGGAAACAACAGAAGATGAGAACAATGGAAACATTCAAGTAGAGAATGCTGGGTCGAATAAATATTCTGTGAAAGTTGTTACAAAGTACATGTGCCGTTACTGCGCGAGACAGTTTGACTCGCCAGATGAAATGCAAGAGCATATAGCATCTCATGCTCGTGGAAAGTCTTCGTATCATGCCTGTTATGTGTGTGGGAAAACCTACTCAACGCCTTCGAAACTTCAACGTCATGTACGTGTTCATAGTGGGGAGAGACCTTACGCTTGTAATATCTGTGGTCGTAGGTTCACACGTTCTGATCACGTAAAACAACATTTGAAAGTTCACATGCCACAAAAACAGAGGAACACCTGCAGGTTATGTGGTCAAAAATTCTTGCGTCGACAAACTCTTCATTCACATTTACAACAAACTCATGGGGTGTCTACGGTGTATACATGTCACAGGTGCGGAGAAGCATTCGATGAAATCACCAAGCTTCATAGCCATAAAAATTCACACGTGTCCATCTATGGGAAAAATGATGGACCAGAGGTCGAAGGAGGAATGGTGATCAAGCAAGAAGCTGGAGAGAATGGAGAAAATGATACTCCTATTATTGGTCTGGCTAAATTCAGTCTTGGACCTCAGCCCGCGCCAGATGATTTAGTTAAACAAGTGAATGCAGCACAGATGGGTGGCATGTCACAAAATGGCTACACTTATAAACCTGATGGCGCGAGTGATGGGTATTATACAACAGAAACACATAGACTTGCCGTCGCTGTCCAGAAATCATTACCAACACACGATAAGCCTCAAACTACTGTGTACAGTTATCCAATGAGTTCGTTTGACAACCAAATTCCACCTGAGCCAGAAGAAGATGTGGCAAAAGACTCAAATACGGTCTCTGATGGAATGAACATGTTTATCTTACCATCAGATATCAAGAAGGAAAGAGAAAGTCCCGATAATTCTTTCAATGAAAGTAACGAGGAAATTTACAAATCTGAAAACTGTCAGACTTCCTACCTTGATGATATAGCTGCCGAAGAGGATGAGGAATTAAATGAATCGAATGACGCGACGGATGTCCCGCAAAAATCGTCAGAATTAATGGACGATGAAAAGTTAGTTGAAAGGGCTGTCCAGAATTTGCTAACAGGTCCCCCCGGAGAGAATAAGGGCATAAAGATGAAACTTTTTGGACCAGCAAGCTACAAAGCTGCAATGAGAAATAAAATCGCCATGAAAGTACCCACACCAAGATTACGTCAATTACAAAATACTATGGTAAAGGCAAGTGCTACCGGAAATGTCGTGACGTCCACTTTATCTAGTGAAAAAGGCTATACAACTCTTAGCAAGCCTGCTGCGTCTAATTTTTCTCCGTACATTGTCGGAGGTAGTAGCGGTAGCGTAACCGCAAAGACGCAATCACCCGTTCAGGTGACGTTATCTAAAGAAAAGGAGAAGAAACTGAGTAAATGTGAACACTGTTGTATCTGGTTCGAAGATTATACGATGTGTCTGTTACACAACTCTCTCCACTCTGCTGATGAAAATGACCCGTTTACATGTCGTAAGTGCTTGAAGAAACTTGGTAATCGTTTAGAATTTACTGCTCATCTGGTGTGGCATTTAGAACCCAACATGCAATAATTAATGGTACTCAGTAGTATTTTATATTCATTTTTTTTTCAATTGATTGTGATTCTAAGGAGGATCGGGTAGCAGGGAAAATTTTAAAACTTGGTCAGAAAAAATTATATACCGGGGTATGTACATTTTGTATATGAGTTCTTTTTAACAATGATTTATCATCATCAGACTTTTTTTTGGGGGGGGGGGGGGCAATTACTGTAATTCGATGAATAAGGGTCAGGAAAAGGGAAGTAATGCATCTATAATGTTCATTTTTGAATAAGATTGCTATATGTATTATTGAAAGTAGCAGTGCCCCCATTATGCCATTTTTAAGATGATATTGGTTTAATTTAATAGGACTTGCATTTATACCATTTGGACATTTCTGACTTTGATTCTAAAATTATACGTTTTATTTTCCCTTTAAGGCAGATAAAATGCAAAATTCAATGAAAATAACATTTTTTTCCCATAATCAGTTCAAAACATATCAATGATAGAATGTCTATCAACTCAAGGGTTTGGCAACTTGACGTCGTTGTAACGTCACATTAGAAAACAGTGATACTATGTTAATATCATGCTAGTTGCTCGACTCCTGTGTAAAGATCCAAAGGAAAAAATACCAATTATTGATAAGATATTTTATTTCTGTGGTTTACCTGTTTCCTGAAGTTTTGAGTTCGAACCCCAGTCAGGCGAGGTGTACTTGATACAACATTATGTGATAAAGTTTGTCAGTGTCTTGACAGGTCGGTGGTTTTCTCCGGGTACTACGATTTTCTCCACCAAATATAACTGAAATATTATTGAAAGTAGCATTAAGCACCCTAAACCTAACCTGCTACATGTACATGTACCTGAATTTGAATTTGAATTTTGGTGTTTAACGCCACTTTCAGCAATATTTCAGCTATATCATGGCGACCAGTTTTAGTGGTGGAGGAAGCCGGAGTACCTGGAGAGAACCACCGACCATGGGCAAGCAACTGGTAAACTTGCGGCTGCGAGTTGAGTGCACCCTTTTTTGTAATTCACAAAGCTGGGTGCGAACCCACGCCGTATTGGTGATAGGCTTGTATGAGTTGTTAGATCCAACCACCTACATGTAGCTCATTGAGCCATCTGGCCCCCCCTGCTATCTAATTCTTATAAGAATTACATTATGTACAGCACTGTAAGGGGACATAATTGTTCGTCGCCTCTGATTTTTTTTCATATATGAAAAAATGTATATTTCAAGTAAAGCCATGTTTTTTATCCCAAAAATATACAGAGGTCATTTCTTGACCAATTTTGCTGAAATTTTCACTCGCTCTTAGGCCAAAAAAAAATATATGTGTGTTTACTGTCACATGTCAAAAAAATCTATGGTCGGTCGGTCGGTTAAAAATGTTTTATTTTTTTTTTATTATTATTGACAAAACCGGAAATAGTCGTTCCCGGTTCCGGAATCCGATTCCGGTATTTAATTTTCAAAAATTCCGGTAAAATGATGAATTATGCAGTTTTTCTACCTTCTTTGCTCTCAATTTCGACAAAAAGCTAGCAGTTGAATAAATAAAACATTGCTGCTGGTTAAACAACAAAAATGGTTATCCGAATTCTGTGTAAAAATGCATAGGGTCGCTAGCAATAATTAGGGTAGGTCGGGTGACCGTAAACACACATATTTTTTTTTTTGGCCTTAGTTGTTTTGACGTTTTTTTTGTCATAATCTTCATATAATTTTTTTATCTATAGTTTCAGCTTTAAGTGATCTAAGTATAATGTTGAATTCTTGATGTTCAAAATTACTGTAATTTTATAGTAATTTGTCAGGTTCATATTAAGATTTGTGTTTCACTTTAAAAAAAATCTTAAATCAAAAAGTAACTGCATCGGTGGTGTAATGGTTAGCGGTAGAGCGTGGGTTGTGCCACGGTCGGGCCAAACCAAAGACTATTAAATTGGTATTTGTTGCTTCTCCACTAAGCACACAGCATTATGGAGTGCGAGCAAAGACAAGTTGGCTACGAATCAGAATAATGTCATTATGTGTCCGAGTGCGGAGTGGGGCTACATGTCTATCCGCGGACTGTTGTTTCAGTGAGCTAGCACTATAAAAATCCAACTCGGTTGGCGTTAAACAACAATCACTCGCTCACCCACTAAATTACAAAGTTATATGAAGATTAAGATGGAAAACTTTAAAATATTTTGCAATTGTGAGCAAATATTTTAGCAAAATCGGGCAAGAAATGACTTCTGTATAATGTTGTGGAAAAAACCTGGTTTTTATATAAAATATATCGGGGAAAAATCAGAGGCGACGTGACGAACAGTTATGTCCACTTACTTACAAAATATACTTTAGTAATGTTTAATAAATGTGTAATATACATGTAGTATAGTGCTTTGTATGTAAACCTGGTATGTATAAAACTATTATTTTATCAATAATTACAACTACGGTAATTGGGTGCAATTTCTTTTTTTTAGAAAGTTGCTGTCAAAATCCATAATTAATTAAGAACCATTAAAAAGCATGTACATGGCACTATGCAAACAGCCACCTACATGGTTCATGGTCAGACTCTCCATTTTATATGCCGACGACCCCTTATTTACCATTTATAGTGTGTGTGGAGGGGGGGGGGGGGTTGAAAGCGGTGTCAAATCAAGTAAGTTTAAAATTCTAAGCTCATTAAAATTCTAAAATGATAAAAAAAAAAACTTACTTCATGTATTAAATATATATTAGATAAATGTTTCATAATATAATTTTTTTCCAATTAAGTAATTGCTCAATCTGAAATTATTTTTGACTTCAATTCAAGAAAGCAAAATGTGTTATGAAAAAAAAACAACACAGTCACTGTCAAATCTATTAATAGGTCACCTCTTTTTTCAAAGAAAAAGTGGTCTTTTAAGACAGCAGACCTCATAAAAGAAGTTCAATTCAATGAAATTTTCTAAAATAAAGGTGATTGTTTAATAGAGGTGACCAGATGCAGTCTTTGCCTTAAATTTTTTTCCACCTACTTCACAGTAGCTGTGCGCCTGAAATCTCTTATTGACATGCTCGTCTGTAAACTGCATTACGGTTTCGGTGGAATTAGACATCTCACACTTTCACGGTAGGTAAGTTTTTCTATGTTTTCATTAAATTCTAATAACCTGTATGTCCAAAAACTTGACAGAATGCATATGATTGATTGATGCAAGGACTGCATCTTTGTTTTTTTGATGTATTAGCCTTATACCGATATATTTATCATTTTATCAGGTTCTTTTGAACAAGGATAAAATAAGATTGTCCCGTTTGACCCTTTATCCTTGAATGATATTCCCGATACTTGTGTTGGTAATGTCAATAGATATGAACACAGTCTATGCAAAATTACAGATATGAATACAAAAATGTACCTCAGCATTGCCAAATAAATAGACATTTTATAATATAATCAATGTAAGCTGTTTGACGTCGTCCAATTATGATAACTGTAAGTCTGTTTACAGTGTCGTCTGAAGACTGCTTGACGTGCCAAAAGATACTGCTTAGAAGTATTTGGTGCTTTATTCATACTTTGATGATGCACTAATGAAGGCAATGAACTATGTAAGAAATTGGTGCTTTATTCATACTTTGATGATGCACTAATGAAGGCAATGAACTATGTAAGAAATTCTTTTAAGATCGACGATTATAAGTAGCACTACCTGGCATCGAATTATATATTAAATGCTCAGTAAATTGCAAAGGAAGTCAAATAGCTGGATCATGTTGGCTTTGGGTAATCTTGCTAAAAAGCAGAAATCCAAACTTTAAAGCATTAACAATGACATAGATTATGCTACAGCAGTTTCAGATATCGTATGACTGCTAATTTTCATTTACTGTTAATACATGTACCAAGTATATCACATTCAAGGCAGACTTCCTTGTGCCATAGTATACCTGATGAATCTAAGAATTCCACCTAAACTGGCGATAAAAGGCCATCTTGAAACTGAAATGGGTTCGAGCGTATGCTCCATTTTAAATCCTTGCTTTAAGCTTAAAATGAAGTTGTTTCTTTTCATTAATTTGATTAAGAATAGTTCATTTCCTTACCTGAATTTATCTCATTTATTTTCCACCTACATTTTTTGTAATGCAGCTGTAATGAGTAGACCATTTGAATTTCGGGGAAGGGGGTTAGCTTGGGAGATCTTTTTAACTCGTTCGCCACTATTTTTTTCCGCCAAAGCCGAGGAAATTTAACCCTTTTCTTACAATTCATAATATGAGCGCGGATTGAGGAAATTTAAGGCTTCCATGGTGCTAGAATAAAATTTGCAAAATTTTAATTTCTTAATCTTAAATGTTTCTGCATTATGTTTCTCAATGAGGTGGTTGAATATGTCTTTGAATACATATAATTTTTCATTGCAATAATAGCATAGGCACCCGTTCTCCATTTTGCTACAAAAGACAAAATATGCCATATATGCATATGGCATCATCACCTAGTACATTGTCTTCCGTTTTGTTTGAAATGTAAGAGTAATAAAGCATAAATGTTAGTTGATTGTTAATAAATACAAATTTAACCTGATTGGTTGCAGACCGTTTTCAAACGTGACGTCAAACAGACTTCTACAGCAAACAGCCGACAGCACACTCATTTTTTCAATCTCATTTTTTAGTAGGAAAAATTATGTTTTCTTTATCGCTTCTTTGTAAAAAGAATGTTTCTCACATTCAAAACTATCCGTGCAAATACAGTCTAATTTGGAAGCCATATAGGCATAAAGAAATGGAATTGTTACCTTTTCCAGTGCCTGAAATGAGGGCTAGCCCGAAATTTTTTTTTTGGGCCAGTAAAAAATTAGTTACTGGTCCAAATGGCATAATGATGGCCCAATCATTTTGTGACATTTTAAAAAAAAAAAAGACATCAGATATCAATATATAAACAGTTCAGATTAATTAATTTTTATTAATAACATTAAAATTAATTCTTTCACTAGCCTCACGAGGGTTGGAGGGTGGGGGGGCTCTTCGGTCTCAGGACATATCGGTACTCGGTAATAAAAATAATTTGATTGAATTTAAAAACTTTTTAAAAATTTTTTTTACATGTAGACGTTGTTTATACAAATTTTTATGTGTTTTTTTTTAATCATCCTTAATTAAATGGACATCAAAGAGGCAATTCATTAATATTTGTAAATAACTTATGTTTTGATAACTAAGTCCCTTTATCAATAAATCACAAATAAACTTAACGGGATGATTATTTTCATTTGTTTTGATTACATAAATGTGTTAATTAGATAGCTTTAATTACCAAATTTAATTTCTTTAATCATAGATCAATGCTTTAATCTTTTGTTTGACTTCAAACGACGATACAAGCTGAATTTTATTTGAGAAATATTTGCCAAGCCGAAAACACCCCAATGCATATATTGCTATCTAATGAAACCTTAATTTACTTGTTATAACCTTTTTGACAACCTTGACGCCATTGGCTAGGGTGGTCTTAAGAAACGATGCTAGTCCATCGGATGGGGACAATAGAAGGCTGGTTTGTGTAAGGGGAGATCAATGCCATGTTCACATTAAAGACATCCGGAAAAGAGTAGACTAATGCCACTACAAGGACCGCTCTTGCACTCCCCAGAGTGACATCACTTGTTTCAATCCACTATGAAGAAGTGATGTTAAAGTAAAATAACCTCTCAGTTCGGGGTAACGTCAGTTGGTTATTCATTCCAAACAAGTATCTCACCAGTTTGTTGAAATAACAAACGGTGCTGTCATTTTCTGTTATATATTAAACAACTGTTAACTTTTCCTGTTTTTTTTAATTTGTAAACAAAAGTTCTGGTTCCAAAAAAGAAAACCACTCCCAATTGTCATTAAAATGTAGCAGTGTACACAGGAACTATGAAAAGTTTAAAAGAAGTGACAGGCCAGATCATTTCCATAGTCAGTTTGACATTACTGTCAACGATTTTCTCTCCGTTGTTGGGGAAAAGTTTTTCAATGATTACCTAAGGATTGACACAAAAAGGTTTTCGATTTCTGTAAAATGAAATTCATACATGTTGTATGATGTACATTTTGCAGCAGATTGAATGAATAAATTTCCGAACCATGGTCGCGGATACCAGATCGCAAACATTATAAATTGACAGAATTCTCTTTATTGTTCACAACTTTCCACTTCGTCCGTGATTTTTAATAATTAAATCATAAAGAAACACGTTTCTTTTCTAATATTTAGTGAATACTTGTGTATTACATGAAAACGTGTAGGAAACGTGTATTGATTGGCTCGATAAAAATACATAATTGGGGAGAACAGTAAATTACATTAGCTGTGTATTCATTGGCTACAAAAATGTATTTGGACCAATCGCTGTGCTCGTAACAAACTGTTTTCGACTAGAACAGAAGAGTTATCTACCGTTACAGTTTATGTCGGGTTTCGGAAAAACAACAATTTTTAACGGTCTAATAGGCAATCGCCCAAAACGTTTTTTGTTGGGCCAGTGACTACCTAATTTGGAGCAGCTTTTGGTCGCCCGAACAAGATATTAGTCGCATTTGGCGACTGGGCGACCGTCCATTTCAGGCACTGCTTTTCTGGTAGCAACAACAAATGTTTGATACTCCATTCTGAATTTGTTGCGTTATTTTATCCAAAGAAACTTTAGCGTCCATTAGAGTAATGAATCGTGTACATTCTGTAACTTTTTATACACAGTATCTGTCGATGATAAATTCTGAAAAATTTACCTGCTTTGAAAGCATGGGCAGTCGATTTCCACCGAAATCCGTAATGCATTTGTCCTGGTTTTGTAATTGTATACTAATTGTTAAAATATTTATAATGTGATTAAGATATATGTTAATCATTGGTTATTATTTATTATATGCATTTGTTTAAACCTGATCTTTGAACTTGTTTTTTATTTTACACATATAGAGAACTTAACTTTATGTTATATGTTATTAAATAACACTGCAGTAGCAGGCCCCTGTAGTTCTATTTGAATCTATTAATTTTTTAAAGATTGATAGAATATTTAATTATCACCAAATTATGTATAGGTAGTGCGACTAGTTACATGCATGCATTAACTTGTTCTCACCATGATATAGCTGAAAAATTGTAGCTTTATAAAGTCAAACCTGTTTTAAGAGGTCACCTTTAAATTTGGGACAAAAAAGAAATGGTCTTATAAGACAGGTAATTTCTTAAAAGTGGTTAAATTCATATAAGATTTTCTATGACAGGACAGGAAAATGTGATCTTTTAATAAAAGTGACTGCTTAATAGAGGTGACAGCACGAGCAGGTTTTACTAGACATGTATGTGCCACAATTTCCAGTTGCTGCATGCATGATCAATTGCTTTTGCGCTCCCCGAATAAAGATATCACTATATCATGGATAACACATAACAAGGGAGTAGTAACCAAATGACCACTCAAATCTAACCTTGGGTTCTGAAAATTTTCAGACAGTATCCCAGATGGCTGCTTTAATTTCTAATATTTCATATTCAGTCAGTTGCTGGGTCCCAAGAATTATTTCTGGGCTACGTACATTAAAAGTGTTATTTAAGAGAGCCCAGCTAGCAACTGCAGTGAAAATGCTCAGTTTTATTCCTGGATATGTGTACGTAAAAAAATATGTACTTTTGTAATAATGAATTGTTTTCTGTCACAATGGAACAGTCCTCGAAATGAAAATTTGAATTTACTGTTCCGAATCAAATTCTTGAATTTATTTGATATATATATATCTAAATAAAAACTGAAAAATTTACTGGTCCGAACAAAGTTTTACTGGTCTTGGGTCAAGGGACCAGTGTTCATCTTGAGGACTGATGGAATCTTTTACAGCCGTCATGTTTTTAGAAATCTACATTTGTTTGTTTTTATACATAATTCAGTTTCTAAAATTGCACAACTGTACATATACAGTATTTAATTATTAATCAGATGTGATTTTTGTTGTTGTTAAAAGGAGAACTCTTTATTGTTCTCCTGTATATATATTAAATGTAAAAACTGTTTGAATTTATTACATTCATGCCAGGACTCGGTTAAATATTTAAAATAGTGGACAAGGGGAGATAACTCAAATATTTTACTTTTAATACTGTGATTATTGTAATTTAATTTTATAAAATTCCTAAGTGTTAGAACATGTGAGTAATATAAAGAAATGAGGGGAGATAACCCTAAAGTAAAGAAATGAGGGGAGATAACCCTAATATAAAGAAATGAGGGGAGATAACCCTAAAATAAAGAAATTAAGGGGAGATAGCCCTAAAATAAAGATATGTAATTAGTTACATGCACAAGTGTTGTGTTGTAATGTAACAATGTAGATTTTGAATTTTTTTTATCTTTTATTAGACCCCCAAAAAAATTTGATGTTTATTCTAACATTCTTGAGAAAAAAAAATAAGGTACTTAGGTAGGTATTGATTTTAAGGTACTTGGGTAGGTAATGATTTTTTTTTATCTAGGTTAAACAGGACAACGATGTCATCTCAAGGGGCTGTTGGGGTCATGATAGTATGGTAGTTAGATTTACTGTACCTGTGTAGGTGGTCACAATAGTATGGTAGTTGGATTTACTGTACCTGTGCAGTCGGTGCCTATCACCACTAAGATTGTGAGTAAGGTGGCAAGGTGTACTCGATACAACATTATGTGATGAAGTTTGTCAGGGACTTGCGACAGGTCAGTGGTTTTCTCCGGGTATTCTGGTTCCCTCCAATAAAGCTGATCTGCACGATATAACTGAAATACTGTTGAAAGTGGCGTTACACTACATAACCCTAACGCGATGTGACTTGTCCAAATATGTCGATAATAACTTAAGGTTCAGTAGGATTAGCAGAAACAGAGGTATTTTTACTTTAGCCTTATGCATTGTGTAGATTATAAACAATAGTTAAATTTTCAAATATCATAATCTACTGTCATCAGGAGAATCTATATGTATTATACAGTCCTTTCAATAAGCCAAGGGGCTGTACCAGGTACTTTTACCAGCCTAAAATGGTCTATGGTACCTCCTAGTTTGTTGTATAAGATATTCATCAAAATTGTTCAAATTTTAGTAAAAGTACCCATGTAAAGAGTGCAGTACTGGTACACTTGAAAAATATCGTAATCCATTTGTCATCAGAAGTAGAATCTATATGTATTAGAACTATAGTTTAATGTGATTTTTGCTGCTGATTAAAAGTTAAGTTGTTGTTTGCTGAAATTATGCTGAAAATTATTGTTTTATTTACAAATGTAACATAATGTCATATTGTTGTTGTTGCTCTATATATATATATATTTGTATAAACTTTAGCTTGGACACAGCAGTCTGTGCTTTAATCATTAAAAGTTGATATGACTTCTTGTAATACTGTTGAATAAATACCAGCCTGATTAACTCCCCTGAACCAAAGGGCCATGGCCTGTAATTATCTCACCTGGACAAAAGGACCATCAACTGTAACTAGGAAGAACTGTTTTAGATACCTAAGACTTATGCCTCCCCTTAATGTGGCCATCTGTACAACAATAAGTTGCACATTATGAGTTGAATGATACTATTTAAAAAACAATTATTTGACCTTGAGGTCAAAGGTCAAGGTCCCATGAAGGTCATTGCGGTACGCGACACACCGCCTTATGGTCATGCATTCACATACCAACTATCATTGACCTATCTCGAAAGACAAAAATGTTATGGCCCGGACAAGAAAATACTATTTAAAAAACAATTATTTGACCTTGAGGTCAAAGGTCAAGGTCCCACGAAGGTCATTATGGTACGCGACACACCGCCTTATGGTCATGCACCAACATACCAAATATCATTGACCTATCTGGAAAGACAAAAAAGTTATGGTCCGGACAAGCTTCGCTGAGAAGAAGCGGAAGCGGAAGAAGAAAAAATCAGACTAAAACAATATGTCTCCCTTCGTTCGAAGGGGAGACATAATTATCTCTCCTGTATCAAAGGTCCATGGCCTGTAATTAATTATTGTCCTTGGACCATGGATGTTTTTAATTCTCACCTGGACCAAAGGATCATCTACTAATTAAACAATTTGCGAGAATCGAAGGACCATCAACTAATTAATTATCTCACCTGGACCATTGACTGTTATTAATTATCTCACCTGGACCATTGACTGTTATTAATTATCTCACCTGGACCATTGACTGTTATTAATTATCTCACCTGGACCATTGACTGTTATTAATTATCTCACCTGGACCATTGACTGTTATTAATTATCTCACCTGGACCATTGGCTGTTATTAATTATCTCACCTGGACCATTGACTGTTATTAATTATCTCACCTGGACCATTGACTTATTAATTATCTCACCTGGACCATTGACTTATTAATTATCTCACCTGGACCATTGACTGTTATTAATTATCTCACCTGGACCATTGACTGTTATTAATTATCTCACCTGGACCATTGACTGTTATTAATTATCTCACCTGGACCATTGACTGTTATTAATTATCTCACCTGGACCATTGACTGTTATTAATTATCTCACCTGGACCATTGACTGTTATTAATTATCTCACCTGGACCATTGACTGTTATTAATTATTTCACCTGGACCATTGACTGTTATTAATTATCTCACCTGGACCATTGACTGTTATTAATTATCTCACCTGGACCATTGACTGTTATTAATTATCTCACCTGGACCATTGACTGTTATTAATTATCTCACCTGGACCATTGACTGTTATTAATTATCTCACCTGGACCATTGACTGTTATTAATTATCTCACCTGGACCATTGACTGTTATTAATTATCTCACCTGGACCATTGACTGTTATTAATTATCTCACCTGGACCATTGACTTATTAATTATCTCACCTGGACCATTGACTGTTATTAATTATCTCACCTGGACCATTGACTGTTATTAATTATCTCATCTGGACCATTGACTGTTATTAATTATCTCACCTGGACCATTGACTGTTATTAATTATCTCACCTGGACCATTGACTGTTATTAATTATCTCACCTGGACCATTGACTGTTATTAATTATCTCACCTGGACCATTGACTGTTATTAATTATTTCACCTGGACCATTGACTGTTATTAATTATCTCACCTGGACCATTGACTGTTATTAATTATCTCACCTGGACCATTGACTGTTATTAATTATCTCACCTGGACCATTGACTGTTATTAATTATCTCACCTGGACCATTGACTTATTAATTATCTCACCTGGACCATTGACTGTTATTAATTATCTCACCTGGACCATTGACTGTTATTAATTATCTCACCTGGACCATTGACTGTTTTTAATTATCTCACCTGGACCATTGACTGTTATTAATTATCTCACCTGGACCATTGACTGTTATTAATTATCTCATCTGGACCATTGACTGTTATTAATTATCTCACCTGGACCATTGACTGTTATTAATTATCTCACCTGGACCATTGACTGTTATTAATTATCTCACCTGGACCATTGACTGTTATTAATTATCTCACCTGGACCATTGACTGTTATTAATTATCTCACCTGGACCATTGACTTATTAATTATCTCACCTGGACCATTGACTGTTATTAATTATCTCACCTGGACCATTGACTGTTATTAATTATCTCACCTGGACCATTGACTGTTTTTAATTATCTCACCTGGACCATTGACTGTTATTAATTATCTCACCTGGACCATTGACTGTTATTAATTATCTCATCTGGACCATTGACTGTTATTAATTATCTCACCTGGACCATTGACTGTTATTAATTATCTCACCTGGACCATTGACTGTTATTAATTATCTCACCTGGACCATTGACTGTTATTAATTATCTCACCTGGACCATCAACTGTAATTAATTATATCACTGGACTTAATTATTACCTCACCTGCTGGACTAACGATCTAGACATAATCTGTGGTATACATTGTTAAGTGTAGTGGCCTCGGTGGGTTTGAGTCCTGATTGGGTAAGACTTAATTATTACCTCACCTGCTGGACTAACGATCTAGACATAATCTGTGGTTGTTAAGTGTAGTGGCCTCGGTGGGTTTGAGTCCTGATTGGGTAAGACTTAATTATTACCTCACCTGCTGGACTAACGATCTAGACATAATCTATGGTATACATTGTTAAGTGTAGTGGCCTCGGTGGGTTGTAGGTTTGAGTCCTGATTGGTTAAGACTTAATTTGGTATTTGCTGCCTCTTCCCTAAGCACGCAACATTAAAGAGTAAAAACAAATTCGGGTTGCCTCAGAATCATGATAATGTTTCGGAGTGGAACAACTTGTCTAGACACGGACTGTACATGTTGTTTCAGTGAGCTGGCACTATAAAAATATGACCGCATCTGTGGTATAAACTGTTAGCGTAGTCGCCTCGAATGCTGTAGATTGTGGGTTTGATCCCTGATTGGGTAAAACTAAAGACTAGTACATTGGTATTTACTGTATCTCCGCTAAGCATGCAATAATAAAGTGTTGCCGCAAAGACTGGTTGCCTTGGAATCTGGATGATGTGTTGGAGCGGAAAAGATTGTTGTTTGAGCACCTAGCACTATAAGATCCATTACTAAGCATGTTTGTCTAGTGCAAATCGTTCATCATCTCATCGAAATGTAACTTGTTCTCGTCATGATATAGCTTAATTATTACTCATTTGGCGGTAAACAACAATCACTCACTCACTCACTCAAAACTGCAATATAAAAAGACAATAAAATAACACAAATTTTCAGACACTAGTCTATCCTTTAATCAACTATCATTTTTAGTATGTTCATGCTACTGATGAAAGGAGAAGATCCTTATTCCACAAAACCTCCATGCCTAAACAATTTATATAATCCAATTTTTACTTAATTGGTTGGTTGGTTACATGATGTTTAACGCCACTTTCAACAATACATCAGTTACCGGTATATCGTTGCGTAATCTCGTCGAGATTAGGATTCCGAAGAAATTTTCGGTCAGTTCCTATGTAGAAACTGACCGAAAATGTCTTCGGTCCTAATTTCAACGAGATTAATCGTTGCGGTCAGTTTTATTGGTGGAGGGACCCAGAGAATACCACCGACTTGTCGCAAGTCACTGACAAACTTTATCGCATAACATTGTACACCTCGACCGGAGAGGAATTCGACCTCACAACATCAGCGGTGATAGGCACTGATTGCATAGGTAGTTGTAAATCCAACTACCATACGATCACGGACACGACGCTTCCCGTTTGTACTTAATATTTTATAGAGTTTTTTTTGTCAGAATAATCAGCAATGTGAATTCTTCCATTTTCTCTAGTACTAGTTTTTGTCGGAATAATCAGCAATGTGAATCTTTGCATTTTGATTTTCACTAGTTATCGTTCCTATAATTAAATGGCCGACCTTGTCCCACCACACATCACGTGGTTTCTCAGATATATTTAAACATACAGTGTCTCACTTTTATCAATTGTAGCCTGGAGTCTAATATCGTGACGTCACCATTATAACCATTACAGACTAAAATATTTCCATTAGGGGAGCACGTCAAACCACGGGAAGTGAACGGTATAAAGGGTCGTTCTTCTTTATATATAAAGATAAGCTTTCCTTCCGGGTTAAAGTTCACTAGCACACCTTGGACTTGGTAGCCGCATTCATAGCCTGATACAATAAGATCATTGTTTAAGGGATTTATTGTACATCTATCAGAAAAAATAGAAAGTTTTTCAGTTTTGTCTGTGGATTTGATTCGAAGACCATCTCTGTCCATTTTTATTATTTCTCTTGGACGTAAGGGGTCTTTAATATAAGCATATTCCTCGACCAGACCAACGAAAATGTGCTTCTTCGAAATTGTGATACAGGTTTTAACGGTTTGACGCACTTAAATAATTTTATTTTATAATTTGACTGCGAAATCGATTGAATATATTTATTTTTTCGATCACAAAATAAAATTTGATTATTCTCTTCGTCAAAACAAAAATCATAAAAATCGATTTGTTGATTTTTGAATTCTTTGACAACGGTAAGTGGACGGACCTGATCATATTTTACTTTCATTAAACTACCAAATGCCTGTCTTCCAATTCACATAGTATATTCATCCACACAGCATGTCGTGGACACGAATCCTCTTAAACTAGTGTTTAACTACGTATTATATTTATACTAGGTTTATTAGATAATGTATTCAATCCAAGGTCTTGAAATAGTTCTATGTGTTCCTTAGTTTCATTTTTCCCATTTCCCAATTGTGTAATTTCATCTTTTGTACTTTTATCTTCATTTTTCTCATTTCCCACTTGTGTATTCCTACATTTTTTGGATTTTGTTAAGGCTTTTAATAGTTTGCGAGCTTTAGTGTTATCGTTGGTTGTAGGACGTTCCACGTTGCTCTTTTCTACTAATTTCTTCCATTGGCGTGTCTGTCTTTCGTTAGAGATGGTATTTGTTTGTTTCATCGCTCTTCCAGTCATTGGCTTAGTCTGTCTTTTGCTACAGTTGGTATTCTTCGCTTCATTGTTCTTCCAGTCATTGGTTTATTGACCTTCGATGAGAGTCGAGACACGTGATCTTCCGGGTCCGTTGTCGTCGTCAGATTCTTGTATCTGTTTGTTGCTATCGAAGTATTAATGGATCTTCCTTTTCCTCTCGTGCTCTCTGTGTAGTTTGAATTCCGTGTTCCCCCCGAGATATCTTTGCTGCGGGATCACCAATACTTGTATTAGCTTTACGCTTTCCATGTTTTACTGTCAGGGTCGTAAAACATGTCAATTGTCTCCTTTTTGTCGTCAAATTTTCTGACTTTTTGGCGGATTTATTGATAGATTCGGGTAGCTTATGTTCATCATTGCCGTTCCCCTGCCTTCGATCTTCGATGGGAGCGTCTTTCATTTGTGACAGCCCCTTTCTATTCTTGTTACTAAGCGACCGCTGTGATCGTAGTTCCATATTCAATTTTTCCAAGGGTTGTCAGATCGACCCGCGTGATTTCATTTGATCAATGACGAACGTTCTAGTTTGTAGACATGTATATTAGTAATATTTACACTAATCTTCCATCACTTTTTTGGTTGTTAAATATTTCGTGGCTTTATATATAATCTGCAAGATCAAAACAAAATCATGATATGTATATTTTAAAAGAGGCTTACAAAATATGTAGAAATAAGAATGGATTAAGGTAATGGTGATTAACGCCACTTTCAGCAATATTTCAGTTATATCGTGGCGGTCAGTTTTATTGCTGGAGGAAACCGGAGAAAACCACCGACCTGTAGCAAGTCACGGACAAACTTTATCACATAATGTTGTATCGAGTATACCTCACCATGAGCGGGATTCGAACTCATAACGTGAGTGGTGATGGGCACTGATTGCATAGGTAGTTGTAAATCTAAATATCATACGACCACGACGGTCCCTTCCATTTACGGAAGAATTCAGTTATTGTAAATAAAATAAACTACAGCGTCATGTCATGACAAGAAAAAAAACCAGCATCACAAAAATTGTATACCTACGCCCTACATCCGTCACATGTAAATGGGAGGGACCGTCGTGCATGGTCGTGATCGTATGATATCTAGATTTACAACTCCCATTGTTCCCTTATCCTTTCATAGAAGTAATACCCCTAAATCACCCCCTTGTCATTCATTTTCTATTAAATACATGTATTTAGCCTTTCTACAGGTTTCACCTCGTGTTTAAACTAAGTGGCATTCTTATCTCATTCGGAATTCGTTCTCAATCTGAATCACACCTTTAAAAATCGTCATACATTTAGTGGGACATCAGGAAGAAATCGTCATACATTTAGTGAGATAGAAGAAACAATCGACTGCTTGAAGTTGTCAACCCTCGAAAATCCTACCTTCACCGATGATTTTAATAACACAAATTCACGTGGTTAGATTCCAATGTAAGCTTCTTTTTAATATACCCACAAGGTCATCAAATATGGATTTAAAATTATCCTTTATAAAAACTGTAAGTTTCTGCTGACATTCAGTATTTTGCAGTATCTAATAGGGTTTATTGTTTATCTAGCAACGTAGAGATTCATTTGACTGCTCCCCCCTCTCCGACATCTGCACTTGACCTTTTGTGGGAAAAGAAAGATAACTCTTATTGAAATTGTTCCAACTGTGTTTTTCATTTTATTAAAACAAAATGGATGTTTGATATTTATTATGTTTAATACCGACGAAGACCAGCATATTGACACCGATACAAGAAAAGGCCTACAATGTATATGAAAGGGGTCTTAAGGCTATGTTCAAACTTTTCTTATATGGCCCCTGGAATAAAAAACAATGTTACACTTATTTGACCATACAGTAATAAAACCAATTATACTGTATGGAAGCGAGATGTGGGGTGATGCAGTCTTAAAAAATAACTTTAAAGTTAACAAGATCATACAAATTTATGATCAATTTGATTGTCTAAAACTTAGCATACAATATTGTAAATTCATTCTAGGTGTACACAAGAGTTCTTCAAATCAAGCAGTTTTAGGGGAACTTGGTCGTTTTCCCATTATTTATAGAGATTATTATAAATCTTTTCAAATATTAAAAAAGAATAAATGATATGGAACAGGATTCCTTATTGAATCAAGCACTAAATGAATGTAAAATTCTTCATCAGTCAGGAAAAATCTCCTGGTATTCAAACCTAACCAATATATTAAATTGTTTTAATATTGATAAAGATATAAGTGAGTCATTTTTATAAACCAGTTTCCTGTTTATGACAAGAGTGTATTTAACCAAATTTTACGAGACCAGTTTGTTCAAAAATGGCTTAGTGATATATATTCCTCTTCTCGTGGACAAATTTACTCTGTTTTCAAAAAAGATTTTTGTATTGAGAACTATTTACTTAGATTGTCGGAACACTCCAGAATTTGGATAACTAAATTTAGAACTTCAAATCTGCATTTGCCTATAGAAACTGGTCGTTGGTATAATATACCTCGAGAAGAGCGTATTTGCCATTTATGCAAAGAAACTCTTGGAGACGAATAGCATTTTTTATTAGTTTGTAAAAATGAAAACATTATCACCCTTAGAAATAAGTATTTTCCAAATTATTATCGAGCTTACCCTAATCATGCCAAATTTGAAGGTCTTCTTTCTATTTGCAATGCAGAACTTTATAAGTGATTATCAATTTTTATTAGAAAATCTGCTGCCTTACTCTGATTATATGTAACTGCCTGTATTATATTGTAACTTTATACTATATTTACTGTCAGATTTATTATTTTTCATCGTATGTTCATTCTATCATGTCTTGAATGTATATATTATTTAAAAAATGACCTCATGTTACACTTGTATATGTGTCTGAGTGTTTTCAAATAAATCTTGAAATCTTGAATCTAATCTCAAATCAGAATTAAAAAAACAATATGAAGAATTTTGGAAAATAAACATAAAGAGAAGCTCTAAATTCGATACTTATTCATCCTTTAAAAGCTCATTTTGTGCAGAATCCTACATATTTACAATAAAAAATGAAAATAAAAGAAAAAGCCTAACAAAACTGAGAATAAGTGCACATGCACTAGAAATAGAAAGAGGGAGATATAAGAAACTTAAAAGAGAAGAACGGCTATAAAAAACCTGCCTTAAAAGAGAAGATAAACCACATTTTCTCCTAGATTGTAACTTATTTAAAATAAATAATGATAAAATTAGATTATTCATGGAGAGGGAGGTCCTAAACTTTAACTTTATGGACATTAAACAACAATTTGTATTTTTGATGATAAGTGAGGATACTAATATTATATCTTTTGTAAGCGATATAGTATTTGAAAACTTTCAAATGCGAGAAAAAATTGTTTGATATGTGGAATCTCCCATTGTTCTCAGATGCATATTGTTTTGCACTGATATATATATATATGTTTCTTTTATTTGCAAAGCTCTGTGGGAATTCCAACACTTTACAATCGGAGTTATCTCCCATTGTACAGTGGATGGAATTTGGGCCGAGCCCAGTAACTGTATTACTGAATTAGAATCATTTTCAATTCTGTGTACTGCCTTATATTTTCTTTAATATTATTGATTATTGCATTATTAACTTTATTTGATGTTTGATTGTTATGCTCATATGGGCCGACAATTCGAAAATGAAAGTCTTATCTTATCTACAAGAACAGAGTCGACGAGACGATAACGTACCCAGGGGCGGATCCAGGATTTGTGGTTAAGGGGGGCGTGAGTATGCGAGGGTTCTGGGGACCGTTTAAGGTCCCCAGCGGGTCCCGGACAGAGCCCTTATAGGGAACGGAAGCTCTGGGGGTTTGAGGAATTACAGACATTTATTTGAACAATTCTGAACCAACCACACCATTTTTATCAGACCAAAAAAAAAAAAAACAACTTGACTTTGAGTCTTAATTTTGTCGGATAATTGTTAACAACTACGTGTATGTTTTTGTCAGATTATAAGAACCTAAAGTAAAACTGTTTTTGAACAACCGTGATGCGAATTGTTCAACTCATGACTGATCGATCACGATGTATTAACCCTTCAAAGAACTATTGGTTTAGTTTTAGCGCATTCCTCACAGACATCCTCAAATACATGCTATTGGTAGATATAAATAATATAAACGTATCCGGGCAAAGGATTTTTTTCACACTTTCTTGTGCAGATACCCTGGGCAGATGCAGAGATTGCTACAAATAAATTGCCACTAGATTTTTTTTTATTAATATGTTACTTTTATATTTTAATGTACAATATACCACCGCGTATTTTTACTGATCTTTACTTGAATAGTAAAAGGCAACATTTTCGGGTATTTGTATACAAATCAAACTTATATTTTTTTTTCATAGGAAATTGCAGAATTTCGAATTCAAGAACTATTTGCACCATTATTTAAAGAGAAGTGACCATTTTCTTGGGACTCTCAAGTTTTTCCACACTGTCTCAGTTTCATCATCTGATTATCTCGTTAAATGGTTTTCGTTGTATGTTTTATAAATGAGATCAATTGTTAAATTAATTATTCGAAGTATTGATTGAATTTATCTTTTTAGTTTACCTTTGACTTTTCTCGTCTCGTCGAGGAATAAGAAATGGATATAATCTTGCTTGTTTTCTTGGCCTAGAATTTTCGTCCATTTAATAATTTCTGAATAGCACGTGCATTTTGGAATTCCCCGGACACACTTACAATTGTCAATTGTAAATGTGTCCGTGGAATTCCAAAATACAAGTGCTATTTTTGTTATCATAGGTCAGATAATATCATGAAGATGTCTTCTGAGTGTAATACATCAATTTGTATCTGGTTATGAATGATACTGATGTTGAAAGAACATCAGTATCAGGATTTAAGTTTACTAAATGCTTTGATCTGTAAAGATTTGTTTTTCGGGCAGAGGAATCTCGGACTATCAATTTTACAACTATAAGAAAAGCCGTAGGACGGCAGAGGAATCTCGGACTATAAAATTGACTGAAGAAATAATGTTTAATTAGCGTGAGAAAATAGTTGATGTCTGGTTCCTCGCAACCAATCAGAATGGAATAATCTTTGAACTACTGACGCCGAATCCATATATGAATCAGCGAACACGCCCAACATGTATTTACAATTTGTAGGAATATTTTACTACAGGTCACGAGTTAACCATTCATGAACAATTTGTTTGTTGAACTGCTCAATTAACGTTGTATAACATATGCTTTGCTAATTTTAGTGCGGCCATTTATCAATGCGTGTGCACATATAATATTTTACAGGTACACACATATATAGATTTATATCCTATTTTCTATTAAATTTAAATGTCTTTTCAAATACATTTTTTATATACCTGTTAGGGTAGTAATTACAATTTTTTTTTAAATAGTAATAATTGCTCAAGTGAAGTTTTTAAATCCCAACTTTTACTCTTGAGTGAGTGATTGTTGTTTAGCGCCAATTCAGCAATTTTTCAGCTATATCATGGCGAGAACAAGTTAATTTTCAATGAGATGATGACGGGGCCCGCTTTGTTCTAGACCAACACGCTAAGTTGGATTTGTATAGTGCTATCTCACTGAAACAACAGTCCGCTGTTAGACATGTCGCTCCACTCGGACACATTAAAGTCTTTGCTCTCTCTCCGTAATACTGCGTGCTTAGCGGAGAAGCAACAAATACGAAGTTAGCGGAGAAGCAACAAATACGAAGTTTATAATCTTTGGTTTGACCTGACCGAAGCTCGAACCTACGATCTGATGCACTCGAGGTGACCACGCTGACCATTACGCCAACAATGTGGTCTTTTACTCTTGAAGTTGTACATATGCACGATATATAATGTAACAATTGAAAAAAAAATATATTGTGTTGTTTTTGTTTATTTGTTTGTATTTTTTTGTAATTAGAATAAACAGAATAGCATACACAGACGAGATATTATACAATTAGTCTTTTATTTGTAACAGTGAATACCAGTTTTAACGCATATTAAATAACTGGGTGAGGAATATCTGCTTTCTGAAGGGCCTGGTTGCCCTGAGGTGAAAAAACACAAGGGCCGGTAAAAATCTTCGCACGAAATGACACAAACCCATATATATTTATTTCTTGCCACTGAAATGTGTTCGCGCTCCAGTACCCAATTCAAATATAATACTATGTTTTATACACCTAACCAAGCCTCGACTTTACGGGAACATAATATCACAAAAAGTTGTATTGTATACACATCAACATGGCTGGAATATAAGAAGAGTTTTAAGATACCAAAGAGGTAATTAGAATCCGTAAATAGAAGAATAGACAACACAATGGCCAAAAGAAAAAGTACTAAAGAACAAACAACGATCTACAAAACATATACATAAAACTAAAAACACAAGTGGAACATATTTGTGGTCACAAATAGTTGTATTGTGTACACCTCTACTGGGAGGGAATATAATATCACAAATAGTTGCATTGTGTAAACCTCTACTGGGAGGGAATATAATATCACAAATAGTTGCATTGTGTACACCTCTACTGGGAGGGAATATAATATCACAAATAGTTGCATTGTGTAAACCTCTACTGGGAGGGAATATAATATCACAAATAGTTGCATTGTGTACACCTCTACTGGGAGGGAATATAATATCACAAATAGTTGCATTGTGTACACCTCTACTGGGAGGGAATATAATATCACAAATAGTTGCATTGTGCACACCTCTACTGGGAGGGAATATAATATCACAAATAGTTGCATTGTGTACACCTCTACTGGGAGGGAATATAATATCACAAATAGTTGCATTGTGTACACCTCTACTGGGAGGGAATATAATATCACAAATAGTTGCATTGTGTACACCTCTACTGGGAGGGAATATAATATCACAAATAGTTGCATTGTGTACACCTCTACTGGGAGGGAATATAATATCACAAATAGTTGCATTGTGCACACCTCTACTGGGAGGGAATATAATATCACAAATAGTTGCATTGTGTACACCTCTACTGGGAGGGAATATAATATCACAAATAGTTGCATTGTGTACACCTCTACTGGGAGAGAATATAATATCACAAATAGTTGCATTGTGTACACCTCTACTGGGAGGGAATATAATATCACAAATAGTTGCATTGTGTACACCTCTACTGGGAGGGAATATAATATCACAAATAGTTGCATTGTGTACACCTCTACTGGGAGGGAATATAATATCACAAATAGTTGCATTGTGCACACCTCTACTGGGAGGGAATATAATATCACAAATAGTTGCATTGTGTACACCTCTACTGGGAGGGAATATAATATCACAAATAGTTGCATTGTGTACACCTCTACTGGGAGGGAATATAATATCACAAATAGTTGCATTGTGTACACCTCTACTGGGAGGGAATATAATATCACAAATAGTTGCATTGTGTACACCTCTACTGGGAGGGAATATAATATCACAAATAGTTGCATTGTGCACACCTCTACTGGGAGGGAATATAATATCACAAATAGTTGCATTGTGTACACCTCTACTGGGAGGGAATATAATATCACAAATAGTTGCATTGTGTACACCTCTACTGGGAGGGAATATAATATCACAAATAGTTGCATTGTGTACACCTCTACTGGGAGGGAATATAATATCACAAATAGTTGCATTGTGTACACCTCTACTGGGAGGGAATATAATATCACAAATAGTTGCATTGACATTGCGTACACCTCGACAGGGAGGGAATATAATATCACAAATAGTTGTATTGGGTGTACCTCGACAGGACGGGAATATAATATCACAAATAGTTGCATTCAGTGCACCTCGACAGGACGGGAATATAATATCACAAATAGTTGTATTGAGTGTACTGTGACAGGGGAGGGATTTTGTCGGAATAATCAGCAATGTGAATTCTTCCATTTTCTCTGGTTTTTGTCGGAATAATCAGCAAGGTGAATTCTTCGATTTTCTCTGGATTTTGTCGGAATAATCAGCAACGTGGATCCTTCCATTTTCTCTATTTTTTGTCGGAATAATCAGCAATGTTAATTCTTCCATTTTCTCTAGTCTTTGTCAGAATAATCAGCAATACGAATCCTTCCATTTTCTCTGTTTTTTTGTCGGAATAATCAGCAACGTGAATCCTTCCATTTTCTCAAGTCTTTCTCAGAATAATCGGCAATACGAATCCTTCCATTTCCTCTAGTTTTTGTACCGCCGCAGACCTTCCATTTTCTCTAGTTTTTGTCGGAATAATCAGCAATGTGTATCCTTCCATTTTCACTGGTTATCGTTCCTAATATTAAATGGCCGACCTTGTCCCACCACACACCACGTGGTTTCTCAGATATATTTAAACATACAGTGTCTATCACTCTTATCAATTGTAGCCTGGAGTCTAATATAGTGACGTCACCATTATATTCATTACAGATTAAAATGTTTCCATTAGGGGAGCACGTCAAACCACGGGGAGTAAACGGTATAAAGGGTCGTTCTTCTTTATATGTAAAGATAAGCTTTCCTTCCGGGTTAAAGTTCACTACAACCCCTTTACAGCCAGATTCATAGCCTGAAACAATAAGATCATTGTTTAAGGGATTTATTGTACATCTATCAGGAAAAATAGATTTTTTTTCAGTTTTGTCTGTGGATTTGATTCGAAGACACACCGATCCATTTTTGTCCATTTTTATTATTTCTCTTGGACGTAAGGGGTCTTTATAAGCATATTCTTCAACCAGACCAACGAAAATGTGCTTCTTCGAAATTGTGATACAGGTCGGATTTAACGGTTTGACGCACTTAAATAATTTTATTTTATAATTTGACTGCGAAATCGATTGAATACATTTATTTTTTCGATCACAAAATACAATTTGATTATTCTCTTCGTCAAAACAAAAATCATAAAAATCGATTTGTTGATTTTTGAATTCTTTGACAATGGTAAGTGGACGGACCTGATCATATTTTACTTTCATTAAACTACCAAATGCCTGTCTTCCAATCCACATAGTATTTTCATCTACATAGCATGCTGTGGACACGAATCCTCTTAAACTAGTGTTTAAACTGCGTATTATATTTATACTAGGTTTATTAGATAATGTATTAAATCCTGGGTCTTGACATAGTTCTATATGTTCCTTAGTTTCATTTTTCCCATTTCCCAACTGTGTATTTTTATCTTCATTTTTCTCATTTCCCACTTGTGTATTCCTACATTTTCTGGATTTTGTTAAGGCTTTCAATAGTTTGCGAGCTTTAGTGTTATCGTTGGTTGTAGGACGTTCCACGTTGCTCTTTTCTACTAATTTCTTCCGTTGGCGTGTCTGTCTTTCGTTAGAGATGGTATTCGTTCGTTTCATTGTTCTTCCAGTCATTGCTTTAGTCTGTCTTTTGTTAGATTTGGTATTCGTTCGTTTCATTGTTCCTCCAGTCATTGCTTTAGTCTGTCTTTCATTAGAGTTGACATTCGTTCGTTTCATCGTTCTTCCAGTCATTGGTTTACTGACCTTCAACGCGAGTCGAGACCCCTGACCTTCCGATTTCGTTGTCGTCGTCAGATCCTTATATATGTTTGCTTTCATCGAAGTATTAACGGATCTTCCTTTTCCTCTCGTGCTCTCTGTGTATTTTGAATTCTGTTTTCCCCGAGATATCTTTGCTGCGGGATCACCAATACTTGTATTAGCTTTACGCTTTCCATGTTTTACTATATGTTGGCTAGTTTTTGTTGTAAAATGATCTGACTTTTTGGCGGATTTATTGATAGATTCGGGTAGCTTATGTTCATCATTGCCGTTCCCCTGCCTTCGATCTTCGATGGGAGCGTCTTTCATTTGTGACAGCCCCTTTCTATTCTTGTTACTAAGGGACCGCTGTGATCGTAGTTCCATATTCAAATTACTCGAAGCTTTGTCAGATCGACCCACGTGATTTCATTTGATCAATCACAAACGTTCTAGTTTGTTTATATTAGTAAAATATATTTGATGAAGATTTGCACAGTAAACCAGACTAATCTTGCAGCTCTTTAGTTACTAAATATTGCGTGGCTGTATCTCGTATCCCACCTGCAAGATCAAACAAAACCATGATATGTATATTTTGAAAGAGGTCGACAATTTATGTAGAAATAAGGATGGGTTAGGATTATGGTGTTTAGCACCACTTTCAACAATATTTCAGTTATATCGTGGCGGTCAGTTTTGTTGGTGAAGGAAACCGGAGTAGCTGGCGAAAACCACCGACCTGCCGAGAGTCGTTCACAAATCGTATCACATAATGTTGTGTCGAATACAACTCGCCATGAGAGTGAATTCACAACATTAGTAGTTATAGGAACTGATGGCATAGGTTTTTGTAAATCACTTTATTCAATGCAGCTAATGTTGTAATATTCAGATTTTTTTTTTGACTGATGATTTAACACAAATTCATGTGGTTACTTTCCAATGTAAGCATTTTGTAAATATTAAATCACAAGGTCACCAGCTATAGATTTAAAATTATCCTTTTAAAAAACTGTAGGTTTCTGCTGACATTCAGTATTTTGCTGTATCTAACAGGGTTCATTGTTTATCTAGCAATGTAGAGATTCATACTACATTTTGTACTTTTATCTTTCCGATACCTGCACACGTGACCTTTGTGGGAAAAGAAAGATAACTCTTTATTAATTTTTTTTTCCAACAGTGTGTTTTTCATTTTAGTAAAACAAAATTGATATTTGATATTTAATACCGACGAAAACCAGCATATTGATACCGATACAACAACAAGATCGACGAGACGATAACGTACCATATAGTAAAACACAACTTACATAGATTTTGAAATCCTTCATGTCATTTTATATTCAATCAAGCTTGTTTACCTCGTTTCCAAGTGCGGCCATTTATCAATACATGTGCACATATAATATTTTACAGGTACACTCATAAATAGATTTATATCCTATTTTCGATCAATTTTAAATGCCTTTTCAAATACTTGTTCGTGTAGTGATTATTATTTTTTTTATTATAAATTTAAATGTCTTTTCAAATATAGTAATTATTGTTCAAGTGAAGTTTTTAAAAACTGACCGCAACGATATAACTGAAATATTGTTGAAAGTGGCGTTAAACACCATAACCACAGCCCAAGGTTTTTAAATCCCATCTTTTACTCTTGAAGTTGTATATTTGCACGATATAATGTAACAATTGAAGAAAAAATATATATTGTGTTGTTTTTGTGTGTGTGTATGTTATTAGAATACACAGAATAACAAACAAAGACGAGAGATTATACAACCGCATCGGTGGCGTAATGGTTAGCGTGCTTGCCTTGAGTGCGGTAGATCGTGGGTTCGAGCCCAGGTCGGGTCCAATCAAAGACAATCAAATTGGTTCTTGCAGTTTCTCTACTAAACACGATGCATTAAGAATGTAATCAGAATAAACAGAATAACAAACAGAGACGAGATATTATACAATTAGTCTTTTGTAGTGGTGAATGCTAGTTTTAATGCATATTAAATTACTGGGTGAGGAATATCTACTTTTTGATGGGGCCTGGCTGCCCAGAGGTGAAAAAAAACACAAGGGGCGGCAACAATCTTCGCACGAAATGACCCAAACCCATATAGATACCACTGAAATGTGTTCACGCCCCAGTACCCAATTCAAATATTATGTTTTAGACATCTATCCAAGCCTCGACGGGGCCCGGGTGGCTCAATGAGTTAGGTAGTTGGATTACCAGCCTATCACCAATACGGCGTGGATTTGCGTCCGGCTTTGTAATTTACAAACAAAAGTGCACTCGACTCGCAGCCGCAAGTGATAAAGTTTACCAGTTACTTGCCCATGGTCGGTGGTTCTCTCCGGGTACTCCGACTTCTTCCACCACTAAAACTGGTCGCCATGATATAGCTGAAATATTGCTGAAAGTGGCAAAATCAATCAATCACCAAGCATCGACATGGCGGGACTAGAATATCACAAATAGTTGTATTGAGAACACACCGACAAGGTGGAAATATATCACAAATAGTTGTATTGTGTACACCTCGACAGAGCGGGAATAGAATATCACAAATAGTTGTATTGAGTTCACTCCGACAGAGCGGGAATAGAATATCACAAATAGCTGTATTGAGTTCACCTCGACCAGACAGGAATATAGTATCACAAATACAAAATGTAGTTGTATTTAGACTTGAGTGTACTGTGACAAGGGAGGGAATATAATATTACAATTAGTTGTATCGAGTACACCTCGACAGGGGGGAAATATAATATTACAATTAGTTGTATGGAGTGCACCTCGACAGGGCGGGAATATAATATTACAATTAGTTGTATGGAGTGTACCTCGACAGGGAGGGGATATAATATCACAATTAGTTGTACTTGAGTGCGCCTCGACAAGGGGAGGAATGTAATATCACAAATAGGAAGTACAACATCATACGATAACATCAAAAACGAGAAGATTTAAACGAATAGAATGGAAAAATTAAAAAGTCAACCGTTTGACCTCAAATCAGATCAATTTTGTCAAATTAGAAACGTTTTTTTATGCCATTCGTGGAATAATTCTAGTAGTTCTCATGTGGAGACAGGTCGTATCGTGCGTACTGTATTTATTGATATTATTTTCGTACACTTACCATGACCATTCTATATTCACGAGTATTCACTGTTAACCGTTCCCGCACATGCTCAAAAGTAAGAGGAAATGCAACATCTACTTCCGTTGATTGACTTATTTAGCCAGTTGCTCCAGACATTGGACGCATTTACGAAGAAGAAAGAAAGCTAGGCGTCTCAACGGTATTGTTTCCTCTGTTTAGTTGAACATTACTATTTACAAACGTTAGAGAAAACCGAAGGGACAATCGAGAATGGACAATCCAGAGACTCTGGTAACATTGGGCACACAAGACACAACACAACACAACAGAAAACTAAAAAGATGAGAAACACAGACCCCCACCGAAGCAAAAAAAACGAGCTGAACCCAGGTGCAATCGAAGGGTAAGCAGTTCTATAGCTTTTTAATGGGAAATAACAAAAATGTACTAATATCAACGTTCAGAAAGTGAATTCAATATATTTTATTACAAAGTGTTACACATAGGCTTGTATTTGGCGTCACAAGTTGCTGCCATCAAAGATCTACCAAATCTCATTTCTGCTGCCACTGCACACGCCTTTGAATTGGTATGGGTCGAGGCTAAGTAATGACTTATATCTGAATTGACTTTAGAATGAGTAGTGGACCAAATCCATGAATTACCAGAGTATACTGCATCAGTCCAATGAAATTCTCCTGTATATGACATAATTGTTATTTTTATCTTATATCTAAATAAACAGTCAAACCTGTATTAAGAGGTCACCATTATGAAAAAAAATGGCTCTATAGGACAGGTGACATCTTAAAAGAGGTTCAATTCATATAAAATTTTCTGTGGCAGGACAAGAAAAATGTGATCTCTTAATTCAGGTGACTGCTTAATAGAGGTGACCACATGGGCAGGTTTGACTGCATAATTATAATTGTGTACACATATACAAATTTTACATTTTACAATATACTGAACCAAGAGTTCCTAGAGATGAAATAAAGTCATTACTATGAATTGTTTGCAAAATATATGGTCGCCATCATGACTTGGTTAACCGTTACATTTTTGAATATCTGTGTCAAAGATGACCATGAATATGTTCTCTTTGTCTCTTTGTCTTAATCACAATCCAGTCCTTTTCTCATTCATGAATTGCTGCCGGAAGTTTGACTAGAGTAAGAGGACGGGTCCCACTAATGAATCAAGAACTGTCTACACTTCCGGACCACCAGAGTTCACCCCGGTTCATGTGTTTAAATCTTTAGTTTTCTGTGTAGTGCTTTGCAGGTCTTTGTTTGTCCATTGTATTGTCAGTCCTTAGCTTTGCGGCTTCTAATGTCCCTTTAAGTATCTTCAAACTATATTCTTATTACAAAAGATTAAATCATGCGATATAATCTGCCAGCTACAATATTTCGGTAGGTTCCAGATGGCTTTGATCCGCCATTCATTGATAGAGGAAATATGGATCTTTATAATTATGTAATAAAAAAAAAAGCTGTGAAGTGGCTGTCATAAGAAAGTTTCAGAGAGTAAAAATATCCGGATATATATTTAAAAAAAAAGCTCATTGTTGTGCCTGTCTAAAGCCAGCGTATATATTTCCAACGCTATTTTTCGTCGTGACGTTTCTTGTGTACAATGATTTGTGACAAAATGTGGTTGTCCGTTATGTTAATATTGTTGAACATTAATGTTTAACCTATATTTTCAAAACAATAAAACTACTCTAAAACGACAGAGATGCCCTGATGTATCCTTAATCGACATAAGTAAAGGGTACCACTCAACTGTAGGCAAGGGGTGGTAGCACAAAGCTCATACCTGACGACCTATTGTGACTGAGAGATGTAAAACAAAGCTCATAACTGACGACCTATTGTGACTGAGAGATGTCGAACAAAGCTCATAACTGACGACCTATTGTGACTGAGAGATGTAAAACAAAGCTCATAACTGACGACCTATTGTGACTGAGAGATGTATTTCCGTTGCTTTAATTTATGCCTAAGTGTAAAGTTAGCTTGTTTCTCATGTTCATTTACATTCATATCATATATAATCCCGCCACGTTTTATTAAAGTGTCTATACCAAGCCAGAGAGTGCTGTATACGTGTTTTTTCCCCATTTCTAAGATTTTTCCCATTTCAAAGATTTTGTAATAGGATTTGCTAGTGGTAATTCATTTTTTTCATTTTTATTACTAAAAGTTAATTGATAAAACAACAAGGTCTGCCACAATACCAAGGTAATTATCATATAGTCCGGATTGAACAATTTATCCTGCTCTATATAATAAATAAACATTAGAGAAAATAAATCGATGATGCAATAAAAAATGAACAATCAAATCAGATCAATTTTGTCAAATTAGAAACCTTTTTATGACATTCATGGAATAAAGCTAGTAGTTCTCGTGCATATTGTAGTTATTAATATTTTCTACATGTATGTGCACTTACTGTGACCATAGTACATTCACCAGGATTCCTTATTTACCGTTAATGCACATGCTCAAAAGGAAGAGGAAATAAAACATCTACTTCCGGTGACTGGCATATTTAACTAGTAGCTTCAAACATTGGATGAATTTATTAAGAGAAAAAAAAGATAGGCTTCTTAGCGGCATCGTTTCCTGTTTAGTTGAACATTACTATATACCACTTTTTCTATATGCACATTAGAGAAAACTGAAGGGGCAATCAAAAATGGTCAATCCAGGGAAACTGGTAACATTGGGCACACAATACACAGGACACAAAACACAACACAGAAAAATAAAACGATGAGAAACACGGACCACACCAAAACAAAAACAGAGGTGAACCCAGGTGCTCGGGAAGGGTAAGCAGTTCTATTGTTGTAATGAATTAATGGAATGATGGCATGTCTTTAATGGAAAATATCTAAAATGTACTAATACCAACATTAAGAAAGCGAATTCAATATTTTATTAGAGAGTGTTACACATAGGCTTGTATTTGGCGTCACAAGATATTGCCAGCAATGCTCTACTGAATCTCATTTCTCCTGCCACTGCACACGCCCTTGATTGACTATGGGTCGAGGCTAAGTAATGACTTAATTCTGAATTGACTTTAGAATGAGTAGTAACCCAAATCCATGAATTACCGGAATATACTGCATCGGTCCAAAAAAGATCTCCTGTATATGACAGAATTTGGTATTTTAATCTTTATTTTAAATATATAATTATAATTGTGTACACATATGCAAATTTCATAATTTAATTTAACGTTTTACAATATACTGAACCAAGAGATGAAATTGAAGTCATCACTATGAATTTTTTACAAAATGTATGGTGGCCATCATGACTTGGTTAACCGTTACATTTTAGAATATCTGTGTCAAAGATGACATCATGACTTGGTTAACCGTTACATTTTAGAATATCTGTGTCAAAGATGACATCATGACTTGGTTAACCTTTACATTTTAGAATATCTATGTCAAAGATGACCATGAATATGTTCCCTAGGTCTTAATCACAATCCAGTCCTTTTCTCATTCATGATTTGCTGCCTGATTTTTGACTAGAGTAAGATGACGGGTGCCACTAGTGGAGCAGGAAGTGTCTACCATTCCTGAGCACCATATTTGACCACCGATTGATGTGACACAATCTTTAATTTTCTGTGTAGTGCTTTGCAGGTCTTTGTTTGTCTATCATATTCCCAGTCCTTCGATTTTCGGCTTCTCATATCCCTCTTAAGTATCTTCAAACTTTTTTTATTGCACAATATTAAATCATGCAGTATTATCTGCCAGTTGCTTAAAGTGGCGTTAAACATCATAAACTATTCATTAAAGTGTCTATGCCAAACCAGTGAGTGATGTATCTGTGTTAGGGGTATAGATCTGGCCAATTTCTACGATTTGGCCAATTTCTACGATTTGGCCAATTTCTACGATTTGGCCAATTTCGACCATTTTTTCAATTAGTTTGGTTTGCTTTATGGTTTTTAACGCCACTTTCAACAATATTTCAGCCATATCGTGGCGGTCAATTTTATTGGTGGAGGAAACCGGAGTACCCGGAGAAAACCAACGACCTGTCGCAAGTCACTGACAAACTTTTTCACATAATGTTGTATCGAGTACATCTCGCCGTGAACGAGGTTAGAACTCACAACTTTAGTGGTGATAGGCACTAATTGCGCAGATAGTTGTAAATCCAACTACCATACGATCACAACCACGACGGCCCATTTTTTCAATTGGATTTTGGAAGTGGTATTTTATGTTTTTCATTTTTATTGCTAAAAGTTAAGTCTGCCACAATACCAAGATAATTATCATATAGTTCGGATTAAACAATTTATTCTGCTCTATGCAATAAATAAACGTTAAAGAAAGGCGAATGAGCAAGTAAGAATGGGCAATTCAGAGGCATTGGCAACATTGGGTACACAAGACATAGGATGAAGACAAACAACAGCAAAAACAACAACAACAAAAAACACTACACAATATGTAAACAAAAATTACGTAAATAAGACATGAACCCTCCTACAAACAACTGGAGGTAAAGACGAACCAAATATCGTAAATAAGACATGAACCCTCCTACAAACAACTGGAGGTAAAGACGAACCAAACATCGTAAATAAGACATGAACCCTCCTACAAACAACTGGAGGTAAAGACGAACCAAATATCGTAAATAAGACATGAACCCTCCTACAAACAACTGGAGGTAAAGACGAACCAAATATCGTAAATAAGACATGAACCCTCCTACAAACAACTGGAGATAAAGACGAACCAAACATCGTAAATAAGACATGAACCCTCCTACAAACAACTGGAGGTAAAGACGAACCAAACATCGTAAATAAGACATGAGCCCTCCTACAAACAACTGGAGGTAAAGACGAACCAAACATCGTAAATAAGACATGAACCCTCCTACAAACAACTGGAGGTAAAGACGAACCAAACATCGTAAATAAGACATGAACCCTCCTACAAACAACTGGAGGTAAAGACGAACCAAACATCGTAAATAAGACATGAACCCTCCTACAAACAACTGGAGGTAAAGACGAACCAAACATCGTAAATAAGACATGAACCCTCCTACAAACAACTGGAGATAAAGACGAACCAAACATCGTAAATAAGACATGAACCCTCCTACAAACAACTGGAGGTAAAGACGAACCAAACATCGTAAATAAGACATGAACCCTCCTACAAACAACTGGAGGTAAAGACGAACCAAACATCGTAAATAAGACATGAACCCTCCTACAAACAACTGGAGGTAAAGACGAACCAAACATCGTAAATAAGACATGAACCCTCCTACAAACAACTGGAGGTAAAGACGAACCAAACATCGTAAATAAGACATGAACCCTCCTACAAACAACTGGAGGTAAAGACGAACCAAACAACGTAAATAAGACATGAACCCTCCTACAAACAACTGGAGATAAAGACGAACCAAACATCGTAAATAAGACATGAACCCTCCTACAAACAACTGGAGATAAAGACGAACCAAACATCGTAAATAAGACATGAACCCTCCTACAAACAACTGGAGGTAAAGACGAACCAAACATCGTAAATAAGACATGAACCCTCCTACAAACAACTGGAGGTAAAGACGAACCAAACAACGTAAATAAGACATGAACCCTCCTACAAACAACTGGAGGTAAAGACGAACCAAACATCGTAAATAAGACATGAACCCTCCTACAAACAACTGGAGGTAAAGACGAACCAAACATCGTAAATAAGACATGAACCCTCCTACAAACAACTGGAGGTAAAGACGAACCAAACATCGTAAATAAGACATGAGCCCTCCTACAAACAACTGGAGGTAAAGACGAACCAAACATCGTTAATAAGATATGAGCCCTCCTACAAACAACTGGAGGTAAAGACGAACCAAACAACGTAAATAAGACATGAACCCTCCTACAAACAACTGGAGGTAAAGACGAACCAAACATCGTAAATAAGACATGAACCCTCCTACAAACAACTGGAGGTAAAGACGAACCAAACATCGTAAATAAGACATGAACCCTCCTACAAACAACTGGAGGTAAAGACGAACCAAACATCGTAAATAAGACATGAACCCTCCTACAAACAACTGGAGGTAAAGACGAACCAAACATCGTAAATAAGACATGAACCCTCCTACAAACAACTGGAGGTAAAGACGAACCAAACATCGTAAATAAGACATGCCCCCTCCTACAAACAACTGGAGGTAAAGACGAACGAACCATCGTAAATAAGACATGAACCCTCCTACAAACAACTGGAGGTAACGACGAACCAAACATCGTACATAAGACATGAACCCTCCTACAAACAACTGGAGGTAAAGACAAACCGAACAACGTAAATAAGACATGAACCCTCCTACAAACAACTGGAGGTAAAGACGAACCAAACATCGTAAATAAGACATGAACCCTCCTACAAACAACTGGAGGTAAAGACGAACCAAACATCGTAAATAAGACATGAACCCTCCTACAAACAACTGGAGGTAAAGACAAACCAAGCATCGGTTTTACACGGACATTACAACACGGAACTCAGAACGCAAAGCCATTTGATAAAGCAAAATGTTGGACATGACTATGCGTAAGCATACCCACACAAAACACATTAAGACATGAACCCTCCTTAATCTGTCGAGTAATAAAAACACAATAAGACATGAGCCCTCCTTAAACTGTCGAATAATAAAAACACAATAAGACATGAGCCCTCCTTAAACTGTCGAATAATAAAAACACAATAAGACATGAGCCCTCCTTAAACTGTCGAGTAATAAAAACACAATAAGACATGAGACCTCCTTAAGCTGTCGAATAATAAAAACACAATAAGACATGATCCCTCCTTAAACTGTCGAATAATAAAAACACAATAAGACATCAGCCCTCCTTAAACTGTCAAATAATAAAAACACAATAAGACATGAGCCGTCCTTAAACTGTCAAATAATAAAAACACAATAAGACATGAGCCCTCCTTAAACTGTCAAATAATAAAAACACATTAAGACATGAGCCCTCCTTAAACTGTCGAATAATAAAAACACAATAAGACATGAGCCGTCCTTAAACTGTCAAATAATAAAAACACATTAAGACATGAGCCCTCCTTAAACTGTCAAATAATAAAAACACAATAAGACATCAGCCCTCCTTAAACTGTCAAATAATAAAAACACAAAAAGACACCAGCCCTCCTTAAACTGTCAAATAATAAAAACACATTAAGACATGAGCCCTCCTTAAACTGTCGAATAATAAAAACACAATAAGACATGAGCCCTCCTTAAACTGTCAAATAATAAAAACACAATAAGACATCATCCCTCCTTAAACTGTCAAATAATAAAAACACAAAAAGACATCAGCCCTCCTTAAACTGTCAAATAATAAAAACACATTAAGACATGAGCCCTCCTTAAACTGTCAAATAATAAAAACACAATAAGACATCAGCCCTCCTTAAACTGTCAAATAATAAAAACACAATAAGACATCAGCCCTCCTTAAACTGTCAAATAATAAAAACACAAAAAGACATCAGCCCTCCTTAAACTGTCGAATAATAAAAACACAATAAGACATGGGCCCTCCTTAAACTGTCAAATAATAAAAATACAATAAGACATGGGCCCTCCTTAAACTGTCAAATAATAAAAAACACAATAAGACATGGGCCCTCCTTAAACTGTCAAATAATAAAAACACAATAAGACATGGGCCCTCCTTAAACTGTCGAATTATAAAAACACAATAAGACATGAGCCCTCCTTAAACTGTCGAGTAATACAAACACATTAAGACATGAGCCCTCCTTAAACTGTCGAGTAATAAAAACACATTAAGACATGAACCCTCCTGAAACTGTCGAGTAATAAAAACACAATAAGACATGAACCCTCCTTAAACTGTCGAGTAATAAAAACACATTAAGACATGAACCCTCCTGAAACTGTCGAATAATAAAAACACATTAAGACATGGGCCCTCCTTAAACTGTCGAATAATAAAAACACAATAAGACATCAGCCCTCCTTAAACTGTCGAATAATAAAACACAATAAGAAATGAGCCCTCCTTAAACTGTCGAATAATAAAAACACAATAAGACATGAGCCCTCCTTAAACTGTTGAATAATAAAAACACAATAAGACATGAGCCCTCCTTAAACTGTCGAATAATAAAAACACAATAAGACATGAGCCCTCCTTAAACTGTCGAAGAATAAAAACACAATAAGACATGAGCCCTCCTTAAACCGTCGAATAATAAAAACACAATAAGACATGAGCCCTCCTTAAACTGTCGAATAATAAAAACACAATAAGACATGAGCCCTCCTTAAACTGTCGAATAATAAAAACACAATAAGACATGAGCCCTCCTTAAACTGTCGAATAATAAAAACACAATAAGACATGAGCCCTCCTTAAACTGTCGAATAATAAAAACACAATAAAACATGAGCCGTCCTTAAACTGTCGAATAATAAAAACACATTAAGACATCAGCCCTCCTTAAACTGTCGAATAATAAAAACACAATAAGACATGAGCCCTCCTTAAACTGTCGAATAATAAAAACACAATAAGACATGAGCCCTCCTTAAACTGTCGAATAATAAAAACACAATAAGACATGAGCCCTCCTTAAACTGTCGAATAATAAAAACACAATAAGACATGAGCCCTCCTTAAACTGTCGAATAATAAAAACACAATAAGACATGAGCCCTCCTTAAACTGTCGAATAATAAAAACACAATAAGACATGAGCCCTCCTTAAACTGTCGAATAATAAAAACACAATAAGACATGAGCCCTCCTTAAACTGTCGAATAATAAAAACACAATAAGACATGGGCCCTCCTTAAACTGTCGAATAATAAAAACACAATAAGACATGAGCCCTCCTTAAACTGTCGAATAATAAAAACACAATAAGACATGAGCCCTCCTTAAACTGTCGAATAATAAAAACACAATAAGACATGAGCCCTCCTTAAACTGTCGAATAATAAAAACACAATAAGACATGAGCCCTCCTTAAACTGTTGAATAATAAAAACACAATAAGACATGAGCCCTCCTTAAACTGTCGAATAATAAAAACACAATAAGACATGAGCCCTCCTTAAACTGTCGAATAATAAAAACACAATAAGACATGAGCCCTCCTTAAACCGTCGAATAATAAAAACACAATAAGACATCAGCCCTCCTTAAACTGTCGAATAATAAAAACACAATAAGACATGAGCCCTCCTTAAACTGTTGAATAATAAAAACACAATAAGACATGAGCCCTCCTTAAACTGTCGAATAATAAAAACACAATAAGACATGAGCCCTCCTTAAACTGTCGAATAATAAAAACACAATAAGACATGAGCCCTCCTTAAACCGTCGAATAATAAAAACACAATAAGACATGAGCCCTCCTTAAACTGTCGAATAATAAAAACACAATAAGACATGAGCCCTCCTTAAACCGTCGAATAATAAAAACACAATAAGACATGAGCCCTCCTTAAACTGTCGAATAATAAAAACACAATAAGACATGAGCCCTCCTTAAACTGTCGAGTAATAAAAACACAATAAGACATGAGCCCTCCTTAAACTGTCGAGTAATAAAAACACAATAAGACATGAGCCCTCCTTAAACTGTCGAGTAATAAAAACACAATAAGACATGAGCCCTCCTTAAACTGTCGAATAATAAAAACACAATAAGACATGAGCCCTCCTTAAACTGTCGAATAATAAAAACACAATAAGACATGAGCCCTCCTTAAACTGTCGAGTAATAAAAGCACAATAAGACATGAACCCTCCTTAAACTGTCGAATAATAAAAACACAATAAGACATGAGCCCTCCTTAAACTGTCGAATAATAAAAACACAATAAGACATGAGCCCTCCTTAAACTGTCGAATAATAAAAACACAATAAGACATGAGCCCTCCTTAAACTGTTGAATAATAAAAACACAATAAGACATGAGCCCTCCTTAAACTGTCGAATAATAAAAACACAATAAGACATGAGCCCTCCTTAAACTGTCGAATAATAAAAACACAATAAGACATGAGCCCTCCTTAAACCGTCGAATAATAAAAACACAATAAGACATCAGCCCTCCTTAAACTGTCGAATAATAAAAACACAATAAGACATGAGCCCTCCTTAAACTGTTGAATAATAAAAACACAATAAGACATGAGCCCTCCTTAAACTGTCGAATAATAAAAACACAATAAGACATGAGCCCTCCTTAAACTGTCGAATAATAAAAACACAATAAGACATGAGCCCTCCTTAAACCGTCGAATAATAAAAACACAATAAGACATGAGCCCTCCTTAAACTGTCGAATAATAAAAACACAATAAGACATGAGCCCTCCTTAAACTGTCGAGTAATAAAAACACAATAAGACATGAGCCCTCCTTAAACTGTCGAGTAATAAAAACACAATAAGACATGAGCCCTCCTTAAACTGTCGAGTAATAAAAACACAATAAGACATGAGCCCTCCTTAAACTGTCGAATAATAAAAACACAATAAGACATGAGCCCTCCTTAAACTGTCGAATAATAAAAACACAATAAGACATGAGCCCTCCTTAAACTGTCGAGTAATAAAAACACAATAAGACATGAACCCTCCTTAAACTGTCGAATAATAAAAACACAATAAGACATGAGCCCTCCTTAAACTGTCGAATAATAAAAACACAATAAGACATGAGCCCTCCTTAAACTGTCGAATAATAAAAACACAATAAGACATGAGCCCTCCTTAAACTGTCGAATAATAAAAACACAATAAGACATGGGCCCTCCTTAAACTGTCGAATAATAAAAACACAATAAGACATGAGCCCTCCTTAAACTGTCGAATAATAAAAACACAATAAGACATGAGCCCTCCTTAAACTGTCGAGTAATAAAAACACAATAAGACATGAGCCCTCCTTAAACTGTCGAATAATAAAAACACAATAAGACATGGGCCCTCCTTAAACTGTCGAATAATAAAAACACAATAAGACATGAGCCCTCCTTAAACTGTCGAATAATAAAAACACAATAAGACATGAGCCCTCCTTAAACTGTCGAATAATAAAAACACAATAAGACATGAGCCCTCCTTAAACTGTCGAATAATAAAAACACAATAAGACATGAGCCCTCCTTATACTGTCAAATAATAAAAACACAATAAGACATGAGCCCTCCTTAAACTGTCGAATAATAAAAACACAATAAGACATGAGCCCTCCTTAAACTGTCGAATAATAAAAACACAATAAGACATGAGCCCTCCTTAAACTGTCGAATAATAAAAACACAATAAGACATGAGCCCTCCTTAAACTGTCAAATAATAAAAACACAATAAGACATGAGCCCTCCTTAAACTGTCGAATAATAAAAACACAATAAGACATGAGCCCTCCTTAAACTGTCGAATAATAAAAACACAATAAGACATGAGCCCTCCTTAAACTGTCGAATAATAAAAACACAATAAGACATGAGCCCTCCTTAAACCGTCGAATAATAAAAACACAATAAGACATCAGCCCTCCTTAAACTGTCGAATAATAAAAACACAATAAGACATGAGCCCTCCTTAAACTGTCGAATAATAAAAACACAATAAGACATGAGCCCTCCTTAAACTGTCGAATAATAAAAACACAATAAGACATGAGCCCTCCTTATACTGTCAAATAATAAAAACACAATAAGACATGAGCCCTCCTTAAACTGTCGAATAATAAAAACACAATAAGACATGAGCCCTCCTTAAATTGTCGAATAATAAAAACACAATAAGACATGAGCCCTCCTTAAACTGTCGAGTAATAAAAACACAATAAGACATGGGCCCTCCTTAAACTGTCGAATAATAAAAACACAATAAGACATGGGCCCTCCTTAAACTGTCGAATAATAAAAACACAATAAGACATGAGCCCTCCTTAAACTGTCAAATAATAAAAACACAATAAGACATGAGCCCTCCTTAAACTGTCGAATAATAAAAACACAATAAGACATGAGCCCTCCTTAAACTGTCGAATAATAAAAACACAATAAGACATGAGCCCTCCTTAAACTGTCGAATAATAAAAACACAATAAGACATGAGCCCTCCTTAAACTGTCGAATAATAAAAACACAATAAGACATGAGCCCTCCTTAAACTGTCGAATAATAAAAACACAATAAGACATGAGCCCTCCTTATACTGTCAAATAATAAAAACACAATAAGACATGAGCCCTCCTTAAACTGTCGAATAATAAAAACACAATAAGACATGAGCCCTCCTTAAACTGTCGAATAATAAAAACACAATAAGACATGAGCCCTCCTTAAACTGTCGAATAATAAAAACACAATAAGACATGAGCCCTCCTTAAACTGTCAAATAATAAAAACACAATAAGACATGAGCCCTCCTTAAACTGTCGAATAATAAAAACACAATAAGACATGAGCCCTCCTTAAACTGTCGAATAATAAAAACACAATAAGACATGAGCCCTCCTTAAACTGTCGAATAATAAAAACACAATAAGACATGAGCCCTCCTTAAACCGTCGAATAATAAAAACACAATAAGACATCAGCCCTCCTTAAACTGTCGAATAATAAAAACACAATAAGACATGAGCCCTCCTTAAACTGTCGAATAATAAAAACACAATAAGACATGAGCCCTCCTTAAACTGTCGAATAATAAAAACACAATAAGACATGAGCCCTCCTTATACTGTCAAATAATAAAAACACAATAAGACATGAGCCCTCCTTAAACTGTCGAATAATAAAAACACAATAAGACATGAGCCCTCCTTAAACTGTCGAATAATAAAAACACAATAAGACATCAGCCCTCCTTAAACTGTCAAATAATAAAAACACAATAAGACATGAGCCCTCCTTAAACTGTCAAATAATAAAAACACAATAAGACATCAGCCCTCCTTAAACTGTCGAATAATAAAAACACAATAAGACATGAGCCCTCCTTAAACTGTCAAATAATAAAAACACAATAAGACATGAGCCCTCCTTAAACTGTCGAATAATAAAAACACAATAAGACATGAGCCCTCCTTAAACTGTCGAATAATAAAAACACAATAAGACATGAGCCCTCCTTAAACTGTCGAATAATAAAAACACAATAAGACATGAGCCCTCCTTAAACCGTCGAATAATAAAAACACAATAAGACATCAGCCCTCCTTAAACTGTCGAATAATAAAAACACAATAAGACATGAGCCCTCCTTATACTGTCAAATAATAAAAACACAATAAGACATGAGCCCTCCTTAAACTGTCGAATAATAAAAACACAATAAGACATGAGCCCTCCTTAAACTGTCGAATAATAAAAACACAATAAGACATGAGCCCTCCTTAAACTGTCGAATAATAAAAACACAATAAGACATGAGCCCTCCTTATACTGTCAAATAATAAAAACACAATAAGACATGAGCCCTCCTTAAACTGTCGAATAATAAAAACACAATAAGACATGAGCCCTCCTTAAACTGTCGAATAATAAAAACACAATAAGACATCAGCCCTCCTTAAACTGTCAAATAATAAAAACACAATAAGACATGAGCCCTCCTTAAACTGTCGAATAATAAAAACACAATAAGACATGAGCCCTCCTTATACTGTCAAATAATAAAAACACAATAAGACATGAGCCCTCCTTAAACTGTCGAATAATAAAAACACAATAAGACATCAGCCCTCCTTAAACTGTCAAATAATAAAAACACAATAAGACATGAGCCCTCATTAAACTGTCAAATAATAAAAACACAATAAGACATGAGCCCTCCTTAAACTGTCGAATAATAAAAACACAATAAGACATCAGCCCTCCTTAAACTGTCAAATAATAAAAACACAATAAGACATGAGCCCTCCTTAAACTGTCAAATAATAAAAACACAATAAGACATCAGCCCTCCTTAAACTGTCGAATAATAAAAACACAATAAGACATCAGCCCTCCTTAAACTGTCGAATAATAAAAACACAATAAGACATCAGCCCTCCTTAAACTGTCAAATAATAAAAACACAATAAGACATGAGCCCTCCTTAAACTGTCAAATAATAAAAACACAATAAGACATGAGCCCTCCTTAAACTGTCGAATAATAAAAACACAATAAGACATCAGCCCTCCTTAAACTGTCAAATAATAAAAACACAATAAGACATGAGCCCTCCTTAAACTGTCAAATAATAAAAACACAATAAGACATCAGCCCTCCTTAAACTGTCGAATAATAAAAACACAATAAGACATCAGCCCTCCTTAAACTGTCGAATAATAAAAACACAATAAGACATGAGCCCTCCTTAAACTGTCAAATAATAAAAACACAATAAGACATGAGCCCTCCTTAAACTGTCGAATAATAAAAACACAATAAGACATCAGCCCTCCTTAAACTGTCGAATAATAAAAACACAATAAGACATCAGCCCTCCTTAAACTGTCGAATAATAAAAACACAATAAGACATCAGCCCTCCTTAAACTGTCGAATAATAAAAACACAATAAGACATCAGCCCTCCTGTCGAGTAATAAAATAAAATAAATATCGCACTGTTGAAACTTTTCCAATAGAAAAATCATAGAAAGAGGCAAAATCGATATCCTCAATACACAACTACATGACCTCTAACACAACTACATGACCTCTAACACAACTACATGACCTCTAACACAACTACATGACCTCTAACACAACTACATGACCTCTAACACAACTACATGACCTCTAACACAACTACATGACCTCTAACACAACTACATGACCTCTAACACAACTACATGACCTCTAACACAACTACATGACCTCTAACACAACTACATGACCTCTAACACAACTACATGACCTCTAACACAACTACATGACCTCTAACACAACTACATGACCTCTAACACAACTACATGACCTCTAACACAACTACATGACCTCTAACACAACTACATGACCTCTAACACAACTACATGACCTCTAACACAACTACATGACCTCTAACACAACTACATGACCTCTAACACAACTACATGACCTCTAACACAACTACATGACCTCTAACACAACTACATGACCTCTAACACAACTACATGACCTCTAACACAACTACATGACCTCTAACACAACTACATGACCTCTAACACAACTACATGACCTCTCCACTGGTACAGGCACTTCAAAATAAAAAAAGTGGCTGGGTTAAACTAGTTCAATGGGCCCAAACTTCCCTTCTTAGATGAAGTGACGTGGTCATGCAATTGCTTTTCACATGTGAGTAAACCGCCGCCCCTCACATATACCTAGGTGAACAGCTATTATATAGAACGCTATAATCTTGAACATTACACACAATATATTTAATTTCTGATCTACATTAACTTAATAACTATAGAGGGGCCGTCGTGGCCGTGCTCGTATGGTAGTTGGATTTACAACTATATATGCAATCAGTGCCCATCACCACTGATGTTGTGAGTTCGAATCTCGATCAGGGCGAGGTGTACAACATTATGTGATTTAAAAAATTGTCAGTGACTTGCGACATGTCGGTGGTTTTTTCCAGGTCCTCCGGTTTACTCCACCAATAAAACTGACCGCCACGATATAACTGAAATATTGTTGAAAATGGCGTTAGACCCCATCAAAACCCAAAACAAACTTATAACTATAGATACATACCAAACAGTTGGTGACCATGTATATGAGCAATGTGCAGATGTGATAGAGTGTTCCTTAATGCAGTCAATGATTCAAAATCAACAAGCTTGGCACATTTAGAACGACAGTAATCCTGAAGAAAAATATAGTCATATATCTGGACTGTGTGGCACAACCTTATTCAAATATATGTGACAATCAAAGCTTAATTGACTTTAAAAGAAATAAATTAAAACTTAGATACCAACTTTAGTGACCACGACGCGTTTCGGGAATAACCTTAATCAGAATCTACAACGTACGGTTGAAATACCAAGTAATATAAAAGTGTTATGGAGCAATAAAAGTAAAGGGCTTTACAAAGATAGCTAACATCGAATAAGGTCACTTAAATACATGAAATAAATCTACATGTTTTCTTTGAGACTCAATTTAGGTTTGTTCAAATCAGTCCATGGACGTATAGAAGGGAAAACGTTGAAGATACCAAAGGGGTAATCAGAAGCTGTATATCGAAGGACAGAGAATGCAATGGCCAAAGGAAACAGTATAGACAAACAAAGAAAGCAGTACACAGAAAACCAAACAGCGATCACTACAAACCATGCTAGACAAGAGGTGTTGGCATACATGTTCCTTGTCTTTTGTTGTGATGACCAACAGGGACTGGATAAACTACTTACGGAGCACATATTGTGTGGGAATTCATGTTGTTCCATCTTTTGTTCTTTTGTTGGTATAGTTGTTTTTTGTTTTTGTTCCTGGATAATCCTTTTACTTGAATATCACTTCAGACTTGTGTGCTCTGTGTTCATCTACTCTTTGTTTGTCTTCAGACTTGGATACTCTGTGTTCATCTACTCTTTGTTTGTCTTCAGACTTGTGTGCTCTGTGTTCATCTACTCTTTGTTTGTCTTCAGACTTGGATACTCTGTGTTCATCTACTCTTTGTTTGTCTTCAGACTTGTGTGCTCTGTGTTCATCTACTCTTTGTTTGTCTTCAGACTTGGATACTCTTTCTTTGTCTTCAGACTTGGATACTCTTTCTTTGTCTTCAGACTTGGATACTCTTTCTTTGTCTTCTGACTTGGATACTCTTTCTTTGTCTTCAGACTTGGATACTCTGATTTGTCTTCAGACTTGGATACTCTTTCTTTGTCTTCAGACTTGGATACTCTGATTTGTTTTCAGACTTGGATACTCTGATTTGTCTTCAGACTTGGATACTCTGATTTGTCTTCGGAATGTGGTACTCTTTGTTCGTCTTCGTACTTGGTACTCTGTGTGAACTCGTCATCGGAATTGGGTACTCTTTGCTCGATTTTGGACTTGGATAATCTGCGTTCGTCTTCGGACTTGGAAACTTTTTGCTCGTCCTCGACCCTGGGTTCTCTTTCTTCGTCTGCGAACTACGATTATCTACCTTCGTCTTCGAACCTGGTTTTTCTTTACTCGTCGTGAAAATTGGATACTCTTTGCGGGTCTTCAGACCTGGGTATTCTTTTGTCCTTGGTACGTAGTGTTCGTCTTCGGTCTTAATCTGCGTTCGTCTTCCGCCTTGATCACTCTGTGTTCATCCTCGAACTTGAATACTCCGCTATCGTCTTAAGAGGAAATAAAGCACAGTAAAAATTGTAAACTAAAACCATATAATATATTATTACCTTGGCTTGAGTGTGCGTCATTGTTTGTGTTCCTATGTAATAACATGAATTGAGGTATCGTTCTGATCCGGTTGGGCATGAACCAGAGAAGTGCTGTGGGCAACCTACAATAAAATGGAAAACAAGAAGTACCACACTGTCGGAACAGTTTCAAAATCAAATAGAGAATAGAAATGAATAGAATATAATCTTTTATTTCCATAAAGAGGTACACTCAAGTGGCAAATGTTTACATAATGATAATACATGTACATACAATGATAAATTTTAACAATACAGTTATTAAGAGGATAATGTCAGATCACCTTCATATGGCAGCCAGACTAAATAATAAATTTCACACTCAAAAATCGTAGATATAAACCAAATCGATAACCCTAATACACATAAACTTGACCTCTCACTTTCCTGACTTTGGTACATGAACTTCAATAAAAGTGGCGGGGTTAAACTAGTTTTATGGTTCCAACGCGGTCATTCAAGTATTATCCACGTATAATTGAAATTTCAATCCTCGAATATTTATAACAGGACGAACAGCGTTATTATAAAGAACGCTACAATCTTGAACATTATACATAATATATTTATTGTGCGCGACACAGAAGTTGTCTTAATCATTGCCAACATTATTAATTGCATCTTTTATTACAAGCAAAAATATTTATTTATAATAGGATCACGCTAACAATAGGAGTACCATAGCTTATATATGATCACACATGTTAGCATATATACATCATAATATAGTGGTCGTGGTGGTCATATGGTAGTTGGATTTACAGTGTTTATCATCACTAAAGTTGTGAGTTTAGATCCCGCTCATGGTGAGATGTGCTCGTTACAACATTACGTGAAAACAAAATTTGTCAGTGACTTGCGACAGATCGGTGGTTTTCTTCGGGTATTCCAGTTTCCTCCGCCAATAAAACTGACCGCCACAATAATTCAATATAACTGAAATATTGTTGACAGTGGCGTTAAACATCGCTACCCCAACCCTACATCATAATATTGTACTCTTATGTTGTTGTTATTCTCACTTTGAGTTGTTTATATGCGGTAATTAGAGATAGCATACAAAGAGTAGAATTCGTAGGCAGTAAAAGCAGTGTGAGTGAGTTAGTGCTTGTTGTTTAGCGTCAAGTGAGAAATTCCTCAGCTTTGGGAGCGAGAGAACCAAAGCATAAATCTGCTGAGGTCACCTATGCCAGAGGGAGGAGAAGCTTAGCTTAAATATCTTTATTGATCACATGATTGTGTTGCTTTGTATTGCCTTGTCTATTAGGATTGTGATAATGTATTTATCTGTTAACATCAGTAATGCACTCAACTGTTTATAGATTTATCAACTGTTTTCTAGGGGCCGTAGTTGGATTTACTTTAAACTACCTGTGCAATCAGTGCCTATCACCACTAAAGTTGTGAGTTTGAATCCCGCTGATGGCGACATGTAATCGACACACTATTATGTGATGAAGTTTGCCAGTGACTTGCGGCAGGTCGCTGGTTCTCTCTGCATACTCCGGTTTCCTCCACCAATAAAACTAACCGCCACGATATTGCTGAAGTATTGTTGAAAGTGGCTTTAAACACCATAACAATAACCCTAACGGTTTTCGAAAAAAGAAATATGTCTACTGTGCTCTGAAATTCTAATTATTGTGTAATAAACGCAAATATCTAATTTAGTGTGCAAAATGCGTTTCTGGAATGACCTTCACCTGGTATTCTAATCCAAAGTCAAAATATGGGAAAGCAAAATAATTGGGAGCAATATGACAAAGGGATCTAAAAAACATAGCTAAAATTGGCTATGATTGCGTACTTGTTGTAGGCGCCGGTGTCGTTGGCAAGGGGGTGGTTGTCATGACAATATTATCATTGCACAGATCAGAATGACAACATCCACCTTTCAGCAGTAAATTTTGTCTTTTCCCAAAAATGTGTGAAGGGCTTGCTTCAAATCTTTGACATAGCTGAAATAAATATAGATAAAATAATGCATACTAAATTATATATCTATTATTTATGACGTTTGGTTTATGGTGCATAACGCCGTTTTCAACAATATTTCAGCTATGTCGTGGCGGGCAGTTTTATTAGTGGAGGAAATCGGAGTACCAGAGAAAACCACCGACCTGCCGAAAGTCACTGACAAACTGTTTCACATAATATTGTATCGAGTACACCTCGCCATGAACGGGGTTCGAACACACAACGCTAATGGTGATAGGCACTGATTGGACGGGAAAATCTAACTACCATACGATCACAACCACGACGCCCCCTGTTATTTAAGAAAAGATTAAACAAGTCTAATTAAACTGAAATTAAAAATAATAACAAGAACTGATTTTGGGTCCGAAAAACTAACTAGTTTAACCCCGCCACTTTTTAATGACGTGTATGTACCCAGACGAGAAGGTGTGCGGTCGCGTATTTATGTGATAGGGGTATCAATTTTACCTATATTTAAATTTTTCGATTATATTTTGGAACTGGAACTGTATGTTTATATTGTTATATTTTGTTTAAAATTTGCAGTTCATAAATAATGTTATTTATTTAGTTTAAACAATATTTTTTTCTAAACTAGCACAAATAATTTACAAACATAATAGGGGCCGTCGTGGTCGTGATCATATGGTAGTTTTTCAGACCATTTTGGAATTTTATCAATTTCATTATTTAAGATTTCAGCTGAGTGATATTCGTTGCCATGAACAATTTAATATTGCACTGTATATCATGAACAATGTCATTAATGGATAAATGGAATAGGATAGGTTCCCATATAGACCCGTGATGAACACCTGCTGAAACAAATTTAGTGTCAGAGGATTCCCCATTTATAACAACCTGTTGTCTCCTTGCCAATAGCTAAGTTTCAAAGGGTAAGTTCAATCTCTCACACACACACAGGTAATGTTATTCGATTGGCTATCCTGTTAAGGACCCTTTATTTACTTGCTCCAAAAGACTTCCAAATTATTTGGCTTTGCAATCTTTTGATCATGAGCGTACCTGATGAAGGTTATTCCAGAAGCGCGTAGATATAACATTATGAAAAGAAAGGTTAAATAGTGATGGTCATCATTTCCACCAGTATCATCGAACATTTATGTTTGCATCATGGAAAGAAAAGTAATTTGTCTACTTGTTTTGTTTAAAGACTAATTTTAACACATAACTGAGCAATAAAAACTTACAGTTGTATCCAGACAACCAAGTCTATAAACAGGTCTGAAGTCTACACTCAATGTTTCTAGTGAAAAACATTTCTGCAAGACAATCAAATACAAATTACAGATACAATCGAATATATTTGTGTCGAGCGCGTTTGAGTCGAATACCACGGATATATGTCCATTTTGACATCAAGACCTACCTCTTATTTTTAAGGGACTGTCGTGATCGTATGGTAGTTGGATTCACAACTACCTATGCAATCAGTATCTATCAATACTGGAGTTTTGAGTTTGAATCTCGCCCATGTCGAGGTGTACTCGATACAACATTATGTGTTAAAGCTTGTCAATGACTTGTGGCAGATCGGTGGTTTTCTCCGGGTATTCCGGTTTCCTCCGCCAATAAAACTTACCGCCACGATATATTGAACTATTGTTTAACGTGGCGTTAAACACCATAATCCCAAACCCCCTTATTTTAAAGTCTATTTAAAACTTTACGATTGTGGTTATTCTTGAAACGCGTTGTACAACCTAAATCATAAGGCATTAACGTTTTCATATTTTTTCCACTAAATTCTAGAGGAGATGACGGGACATCGTGCCCGCGATCGCAAGGTAGTACAGTCAATGTTGAAGCAACTGGATGAAATGAAGAAAGAATATACTTAAGCTCCAACAAAAGTATTATCCACTGATCATTCTCTCGGTCAACCTATCCTTACTATCATACAGTATGTTAGTGTGGATTGTCAAGATACGTTGATCGAAATAAGCGCCGATGGTATTATTCTAATATTATACAGAAAAATGAAAATTTTTGTGTTACGAAGATTAAATATATAATGTATACTATTCAAGATGTTTTATAAGCACACTGTTCGCCTGGTTATGTGTGAGAGTTGTTATTGTACCTCCTTCTACGATGATCTTGGAACTGTTCTGACAGTGTGGTATTTTTTGGTTTTCATTTAAATCCTAACATATTATATTTGACTAACCTTTCCACCAGAACATGTGGTCGTTGTGTTGCAATCAGAAATATTATCTACATCATTACAACTGTAGCAATTGACTGAAGCACAAAACAATTCTCTGTATTATTAACAATAGAAGTATTTATTTAAAAACGATGCTTTACAAGGCTATGTTATCTGATAACATTTTCCAGATATCAAGTCGCCACGGCCAAATAGTAAGTCGCCAAACAAAACAAAATATAACAAAAAATATAGTACCAGCATCTCATTTTATTTAAAATGATGTGGTACATAGGTAGATGTGTCCACTACATTATTGGATTAACTCAATTCCACTAAGGTATTTATCAAGCTCGACTCATGTCTGTAGAAAGGTGTACTCGATACAGACTTATGTGATGTGATATTTGAGACTGACTATACTGCAGCTTAGTGATTTTCCCCCTGGTAATCAAATGTCCTCCAACAATTAGAACAACCTCCACAATATAAATAAAATATTGTTCATTAGTATATAAGTGTCGTTAAACACACACTATGCTAATTCTACATCCAAACACTTTTAAATTATTTGACTTTCCAATATTTCGATATTGAGCGTACCTGATAAAGTTATTCCAGAAACGCGTCGTGCGCACTGAATTTGATATCTACGTTTTAATTAATAACTTCAAATAACTACACCGCATATCGTTGACGTTGTAATAGTGACATAGATCATTCTGACAGCCCTCGATAGTTTAGCACAACATTTCAATTCAGGCACAGATACATGATTTTATGTTAGAGGGTGCACTTTTTGAAGACTACGAGTCTAATGTCCACATCGGAACCATGCAGGGTAGCACCCAGATCCAGAGATTTAGTTATTAGACGATGTAAATGGATTATAAAGAAAATATAATTGTCTAATTTAACACATACAAAACGATCGCCAGCCAATTTTTAATTTTTAAGGGGTGCACGTCGGGTTGGGTACCTACCCGTCTGAATCCACACCTGATATTGGCCGAATATTAACATAAGTAATACAAGGTATCGCTTTACTTACAACATTGTCCGCACATGCGCGGACACAACTTTGAGGCCACACATGTATCATTGTGACAAAACCCTGGTTTAATAGCAGCCAAACGTGAACAAATACCGTCATCAATATTACGACAGACATCAATCAGATTGGGGGGTGTTACTCCAGCACCATCTAAAAACCAAATAAAAACGATATAAGAGATGGACGAATGTAAAAAAACGGTCCTAAAAGCCACACACTATTTTAGATTTTTTTTTGAATTTTCCAAACTGTAGAGATAAAGGTACAATCCAGATAGACGAAATAACACATGACTGTTAAGCATAAAATTGGAGAAGACTTGTCACTTCATAAGTCTGTTTAACGTGTGTCTTATCCATTTTGTCTATATGATTGGCAAATATGATATGCTTAAGCTAAACATTAAATTAAATAGAAATAATAATAATTTAAAGAAAACCATCAACTCTCACACAAATGACAGGAATATCAAAATGCCATCATCTCCCAATCATAATTATATCTATTATTGTTTGAAAGAGTTCGATTACCAGCAAATTAAAATATTTTAATTGATTGATTGATTGATTGATGAAATTCAAGAATTAAATTAATGTAGATTGATAGAAATAACAACAAATTATATTGAAATGTATTATTTTGTATCAACAAGACGTTCTCTTCTATAAATCTATCCCAATACGAGGTTTTATATTGCACTACGGTTTGGATTTCTCTGCTATAAGATTGGGACCCTATAACTGGTTTTCCCGCAGTAACAACTCCGCTTGTTTAAGATAATTTCCAGTTAAATGTCATTTATTAAATGACGTAATATATTTGTCTGCAATTTATTAGGGAACAAGCCGTATCGGTTGTTTAATGGTTAACATGTTCCTCTCGAGTGAGGTAGATCGTGGGTTCGAATCCCTGTCGGGTCAAACCAAAGACTATCAAATAATGTTTATTTGTTTCTTCTCCGCTCAGCGCTCTACATAAAGGAGTAAGATCATGTCTACATGAAGATTGTTGTTTCAATGATGTATTCCATTTGTTCCTCACAACTAGTCTATTGTGTTGTCCGTTCTTCTTCGATTTACAGCTTCTGATGACCCATTGGTATCTTCAAACATTTCTCCATATTTACTTTTATACAAACTTGATGTAACTACTTACTTCCGGATACAGTGTTCTGATGTTGTGATTTTTCATATTCAATTTCCTCTGGAGTCAAGTTATTACAGTTATCGTACGGGCAGCATGTGGCATCAACGCTCAGCCCACGCCTCCCTCCGTCTCCGAAATAATCCTTACATAGCTACAATATATATACAATACTTGTAACATGAATGCATTCTTATCCTTTGATCCTATTATGGTTTATATCCCAGAATGTAAGCAACAGCTAAGAACTATGAAATAATACACGATTTGAGATATGAGACAGTGCACACTTTAAATCTGGGGTGTAGTTTTATTACTCTCAGAGAGCCGTGTAATAATCAACGACCTAGATGTGATATTGCATGGCTTCATATTACAAATCATTTATACCACGGTTCGATTGTATAATCGTTTAACTGAGTAAACCGTGGTATAATTACAACTATTTGCTATTTTGTGTTACGCGAATTGATTTTACAGAGCAATATCGCATCGAAGGCCAATCCTGATATGTCATATGTAATGAGAAAACATACCAACGATAGTACTAAAAACAAAAACAAAAAAACCTAGATATCAAATTTAGTGCACATGACACATTTCTAAAAGTATCTTCATCACGTGTCGTACGCTCAAAATAGATAGATTTGAAAGCCAAATAATTTAAAAGTGTGATGGAGCAATAAAACCAAAAGATCTAAACAACGTGGAGGAGAACCATAGTCTCGATACAAATTACATTATCTTTATCGATGATTTGTTAGGTAGTTACCACACTGGTAAATTAAAACGCAGCGACAACGGTTCCAACGTCTCGACAATGGTTTTTAAACGTTGTGAAAAGGGTGGAAAATGGCGAATTCACAAGTTGTAGTAGAGGTCGATATGAAATTCATTCATTTATTACGATGTAGAAGCATATTCTTTAATTGGAAAAACACACACTGAATATCTTAAGTACTTATTTATTAATGCTTTGCTTTAGTCTACTGTGAAACTGCATAGTTTAATGTTAAAACGGTGCACGATTTATGTAAAATGTTATATTTTGTTAAATTAGTCACATATAACCCATCTCCGTGTTTCTTTTTGCGGCGTTGAAAAACCAATGTCGACTATTAAATAGGTATTTGGTGCTTCTGTGACATTAGGATGGAAACACTTAAACATAAAAACTTATTGTAAGGAGTTACTGGGTGAGTGATTGTTGTTTAACGCCAAATCAGCAATGCTCCAGTCATGTTATGGCGAGTACTAGTTACCGGGGTACATTCAATGATATGATGATGATGATGATGATGATGATGATGATAAGGTCCGCTTTGTACTAGACCAAAACGCTGAGTTGGATTTTAATAGTGCTAGCTCACTGAAACAACAGTCGCGGGTAGACATGTCGCTCCGCTCGGACACATTATTCTGATTCCGAGCCAACCAGTCTTTGCTCTTCCTCCTTAATGCTGCGTGGTTAACGAAGAATCAACATATACCAATGTTATAGTCATAGGTTTGACGCAACCGGAACTCGGACCCATGATCTACAGCACCCGAGGCGAACACACTATCCATTACACCATCGATACGATTTTTACTAATTGCATAGAAGGGAGTGAGTAAGTGTTGTTTAGCGCCAATTCAGCAAATTTGCAGCTATATCATGGCGAGAACAGGTTAATTATCAATGAGATGATGATGAGATTAGCTTTGTACCAGCCCGACACGCTGAGTTGGATTTTAATAGCGCTATCTCATTGAAACAACATATCACAGGTAGACATGTCGCTCCACAACATATCACAGGTAGACATGTCGCTCCACAACATATCACAGGTAGTCATGTCGCTCCACAACATATCACAGGTAGACATGTCGCTCCACAACATATCACAGGTAGACATGTCGCTCCACAACACATCACAGGTAGACATGTGGCTCCACAACACATCACAGGTAGACATGTGGCTCCACAACACATCACAGGTAGACATGTCGCTCCACAACACATCACAGGTAGACATGTCGCTCCACAACACATCACAGGTAGACATGTCGCTCCACAACACATCACAGGTAGACATGTCGCTCCACAACACATCACAGGTAGACATGTCTCTCCACAACACATCACAGGTAGACATGTCGCTCCACAACATATCACAGGTAGACATGTCTCTCCACAACACATCACAGGTAGACATGTCGCTCCACAACATATCACAGGTAGACATGTCGTTCCACAACATATCACAGGTAGACATGTCGCTCCACAACATATCACAGGTAGACATGTCGCTTCACAACATATCACAGGTAGACATGTCGCTCCACAACATATCACAGGTAGACATGTCGCTCCACAACATATCACAGGTAGACATGTCGCTCCACTCGTACACATTTTATTCCAGTCTTTGTTCTGACTCTTTTATATTGTGTGCTTAACAGAGAAGCATCAAATACAAGTTTTATAGTTTTTGGTTTGATATGACCGGAACTGGAACACATGATCTACAACACTCGAGGAGAACACACCATTACACCATTGATACGATTTTAACTAATTGCATAGAAGGTACAAGAAAACAATAGTAAGTATTTAATATATTGACAATACTTACAGTTTTTGTAGCACATCCTAATTTATATATTTCTTTAAAATTATCAGCAAATGATTGTGTTGTAAAACAGTTCTAAAAATAAAAATGTACAAAATGTTATAATCAAGACAAACAAAAGAACACAAGTAATACATTGGATACCATTTAGAGGGAATACGACTGGTGCAATTAGTGGAGCAGGAACTGCATTTCTTCCGGAGCACCTGAGTTCACCTCCGGTTTTAGCGGGTTTGTGTTACTGGATCATTAGTTTTCTGTGTTGTACTTTGTAGATCGTTGTTTGTCCTTTGTCTGTTTCCACATTGGTCATCGTGTTGTTTCTCCTTACTCCATTTATGCATCCTGATTACCACTTTGATATCTTCAAAATTTCCCTACAAGACATTATTACCAAGACAGAAAAAAACCCCAAATGATAAACATCGAAAAATAAACATTCTCCCTTAAAACGGAATCGAAACCGTGCCATCCAGACGGTTAAGGTGCTCTGGTAATGTAAGATAACCTGACAGCATAATTGAAACTTCAATAGAAAATGTTAAACATTATTTTTAGATTCTTAATTTTTTCAACATAACAGGGATCCCATACGGGAGAAATATTCACCCAAGACATGGGTCTGCTTGTTGTGCGACACGAATTAAATTAAAAATAAAAAAAACTTGCCCTTAGGACGGGGCATGAGTAAGTATTTCATGTATTGAGAATGCCATGTTCCTCTACGTACAAGACAACTTGCTGCAGCTTCTAATGATTAGCAGTTTGTTAAGCCTAAGATTCAGAGATCAAAGGTCACTTTACAATCTAACTGGTTATTAATATCTCTTATCATATTAACACTGCATGTTGTGTGGTACCGCTCTGAATAATGCAAAAAATATAAATATCGAAATTAATGCACACGACGTGTTTCTGGCATCAGGTACGATCAATGTCAAAAGATTGGACAGCCAAACAATTAAACGTCTTGCGGAGCAGGAATACCAAACTTAGTGCTGACGGTTAGTTTCTGTAAAGCTTTCATCAAGTATACTGATATGGAAAAAAATGGGAAGACACATAATTTAAAAGTCTTGTGAAGCTGGAAAACCAAAGAGTTTAAACAGAATAGTGGATAAGGTCACATATCTCTGAGGAATGAAGGAGAACCTTAGATTTGATAAAAAATAGCATTAATTAGGAACTGTAAAATTCAATAATAAGCAATAGTTTACTTACATGATCCATAGTTGGACACTCCACTACCGTTGAACAGTTCTTTGGATTATCTATCTCGTGACATTCATAACATTTAATGGCTGAAAAGAACAGCTTTGTTTTTCTTTATTAATCCTATAAAGAATGTCTTTAACAAATATATCACAGTAGTGGTTGTAGGTACGGACTACAAATATTAGCATGATAAATTGGGTTTGGTTAATGCAAAATCATCTGGCCATCTTTGTTGTCTACCCAAAATGAAGGTTCTATGTCCGCCAGGCACGTCTGGTCTTTGTCGAATAATGTGAAAAACAAAGAATGCCACACTGTCGGAACAATTCCAAAATCAAATATCAAAGTCGTAGAAAGAAGCAAACTCGGTACCCCTAACATACAAATACATGACCGCCCATTTTCCTGGATTGGTACAGACACATTTATAAAAGTGGCCAGACTTGGCTAGTTTTATATTAGTGAATAAATTGTATTACATGGAATTTATTTTACGTCGTAAAATTATTTTCATAACTTTACGAAACAAATCAGTTGTTATGTGTGTCTTTAAGTAGTAGGTACACATTCGGAATGACATCTTAAAGTTTACTTCTTACGAGGTAAAATATGTCTGTTCGGATCAGAGAATTTATTAGGAGGTAATGTAGTCGTCCTAACCTAGTAAGTAAAACCTGGTCTTTTGCGGTCATAGCACTTTTGGGTACGATTTCTGATTGCTATTCATTAACTTCAATTAACATTAAACTAATATTCGAGTAAAATATTTAACTATGTTCTTATTGCTTTTGCTAGTTTCAGTCACCATGAGTCTGCCCATGAGGAGTCACAGTTTCAGTCACCACGAGTCTGCCCATAAGGAGTCACAGTTTCAGTCACCACGAGTCTGCCCATGAGGAGTCACAGTTTCAGTCACCACGAGTCTGCCCATGAGGAGTCACAGTTTCAGTCACCACGAGTCTGCCCATGAGGAGTCACAGTTTCAGTCACCACGAGTCTGCCCATGAGGAGTCACAGTTTCAGTCACCACGAGTCTGCCCATGAGGAGTCACAGTTTCAGTCACCACGAGTCTGCCCATGAGGAGTCACAGTTTCAGTCACCACGAGTCTGCCCATGAGGAGTCACAGTTTCAGTCACCACGAGTCTGCCCATGAGGAGTCACAATGATGAGGATATAAGCTATTTATATACATACGACATAATCCGCAAGTACGTTGACACATATTCGACAAGCAAGTATCATTACAGAGTCCAGGATATTTCCCGTCAATGTCTGCACACAGTTGACTATCAATGTCATCACATCCGGTAGAAATGGAGAAAAAAAGAGCGAAACTTAAAGCGCCTGAAACATAAATAAACATTTTAGTTAAGATAATTGATTAAAAACACCACCTTTTAATTGAATTACTTCCCTTATATCCGCTGCACTAAATGTGATGATATCATAGAAGTTTGAGAAAATTGTCTTTTTGTCCATTTTCTTTTGGCCATTGTGTTGTCTGTCCTTCGATTCACATCTTCTGATTACCACTTTGCTATCTTCAAACCTGTCTTGCAAAAGTCATTATTCTTTGGATATTCCAAATAACGAGACAACGTAATACTAATTGCCGATCGAGATGCCATTCACTAACAAATAAAAGAATTAGTTCAAAAATACAAAAACTTTGCATTGCTACCCTGGGTGATACATTTTGTTCTGGGGTAATGGTTTCCAAAATCGGCCACGGTTACTTATGCCTGAGGGGGTTTATGGTACGTAAGGCCACTTTCAACAATATTTCTGTTATATCGTGGCGGTCGGTTTTATTGGTAGAGGAATCCGGAATACCAGGTATGTAAAATAACAATGTAAATGAATGATCGCAGTTAACTGACTACTAGCTAGGAAGGTAGCATCAGTTATGTAAAGACCACAACTCTTTAGACTAATAAAATCATAACTGCACTCCTGGGTTTGACAATCATTTCGTGGGATGATTCACCTTAAGTAGGTTTAATGAACTGTAACTTTAAATACAACGGTTGATTCTTCTGTGTCTGTGACAAAACAATACAGAGACATATGTTGTTTTATCATGGTCCTTCAATGATAATTATATATTTATAATCTTACCGGCCAGAAATATATGTATCTGCATGGTCACCGATTTTTAATGTTTACAATTATTAAGGACATAATATTTAGATAAGAAAAGTCGTGACATGTTCTCTGTAATAAAGATATGATTGTACTTAGCTACACAAGTTTACGTAATGACTGGAGAAGTTCCGAACAGAAGGTTTCACGACAACAAACATTTGTTCGGGGAGTGAATTCATAATGAACGCATTTCAGGAATAACCTTTATCTGATACGCTAAAAGTCAAGTGATTGGAAAATCAAAGACTTTACAAGTGTTTAGGAGCAAGAAAATATTAATCAGGACAGCAGCCTAAATCAGGACAGCAGCCTAAATCAGGACAGCAGTTTAAATCAGGACAGCAGTCTAAATCAGGACAGCAGTCTGAATCAGGACAGCAGTCTAAATCAGGACAGCAGCCTAAATCAGGACAGCAGTCTAAATCAGGACAGCAGTCTAAATCAGGACAGCAGTCTAAATCAGGACCGCAGTCTAAATCAGGACATCAGTCTAAATCAGGACAGCAGTCTAAATCAGGACAGCATTCTAAATCAGGACAGCAGCCTAAATCAGGAGAGCAGCCTAAATCAGGACAGCAGTCTAAATCAGGACAGCAGCCTAAATCAGGATATCAGTCTAAATCAGGACAGCAGCCTAAATCAGGACAGCAGTCTAAATCAGGACAGCAGCCTAAATCAGCTAAGGTTGTCTATGCCTGATGGAGATCTTATTTGTACTAATAATTACATTATTTAGGAACTGTAAATTGCAATGATTATAGATACAGTCGAACCTGTATATAAAGGCCACGCAAGGAAATCTGAAAATGAGCCCTTTATGAGCAGTTGCCTTTTATACACAGATTAAAATTGTATGCACTATTCTTTAATGGGGAAAATGAGACTATCTGATACGCTAAAAGTCAAGTGATTGGAAAATCAAAGACTTTACAAGTGTTTAGGAGCAAGAAAATATTAATCAGGACAGCAGCCTAAATCAGGACAGCAGCCTAAATCAGGACAGCAGTTTAAATCAGGACAGCAGTCTAAATCAGGACAGCAGTCTGAATCAGGACAGCAGTCTAAATCAGGACAGCAGCCTAAATCAGGACAGCAGTCTAAATCAGGACAGCAGTCTAAATCAGGACCGCAGTCTAAATCAGGACATCAGTCTAAATCAGGACAGCATTCTAAATCAGGACAGCAGTCTAAATCAGGACAGCATTCTAAATCAGGACAGCAGCCTAAATCAGGAGAGCAGCCTAAATCAGGACAGCAGTCTAAATCAGGACAGCAGCCTAAATCAGGACAGCAGCCTAAATCAGGATATCAGTCTAAATCAGGACAGCAGCCTAAATCAGGACAGCAGTCTAAATCAGGACAGCAGCCTAAATCAGCTAAGGTTGTCTATGCCTGATGGAGATCTTATTTGTACTAATAATTACATTATTTAGGAACTGTAAATTGCAATGATTATAGATACAGTCGAACCTGTATATAAAGGCCACGCAAGGGAATCTGAAAATGAGCCCTTTATGAGCAGTTGCCTTTTATATACAGATTAAAATTGTATGCACTATTCTTTAATGGGGAAAATGAGACTGTCCTGTATAGACAATAATTTGTTATATAGAGGTGCCCTTTAAGGCAGGTTTGACTGTATATCTAATAAACCATTTCAGTGTCGAAACAGTGACTCGTACATATACAATATTGGTGTATTGACGATAAATATAGAATTTATGTGGCGAGGCTTAGAAACGGGGGAAAGACGAGGTTTTAGGAAGAAAATATTAGGGTCTAATCAGGACAGCAGCCTAAATCAGCTAAGGTTGCTTATGCCTGATAGTACCAATAATTACATTATTTAGGAACTGTAAATTGTAATGATTATAGATATATCTAATAAACAATTGCATTGTCGAAACAGTGGATTGTACAATGAAATATAAGATCTTGTAACATGAATGTATTCTTTTCCTTTGATCTTTCTATGGTTTATATACCAGAATGTAAGCAACAGCTAAACACTATGAAATAATACACGTAGATACGAGATATTACACACTTTAAATCTCGGCTGTAGTTTTATTACTCTCAGGGAGCCGTGCAATAATCAACAACCTAGATGTGATATTGCATGGGTTCATGTTACAAATCATTTATACCATGGTGTTCTGGGGTTAAACGACGGTTAAACGAAGCGCGTGATTGGTTAACCGTTTAACTAGGAAACCCGTTGTATATAATTTAGTGTGCATGTAGCGTCCTAACCGTGGTTTATAATTTAGTGTGCATGTAGTGTCCTAACCGTGGTATATAATTTAGTGTGCATGTAGCGTCCTAACCGTAGTATATAATTTAGTGTGCATGTAGTGTCCTAACCGTGGTATATAATTTAGTGTGCATGTAGTGTCCTAACCGTGGTATATAATTTAGTGTGCATGTAGTGTTCTAACCGTGGTATATAATTTAGTGTGCATGTAGCGTCCTAACCGTGGTATATAATTTAGTGTGCATGTAGTGTCCTAACCGTGGTATATAATTTAGTGTGTATGTAGCGTCCTAACCGGAGTATATAATTTAGTGTGCATGTAGTGTCCTAACCGTGGTATATAATTTAGTGTGCATGTAGTGTCCTAACCGTGGTATATAATTTAGTGTGCATATAGTGTCCTAACCGTGGTATATAATTTAGTGTGCATGTAGCGTCCTAACCGTGGTATATAATTTAGTGTGCATGTAGTGTCCTAACCGTGGTATATAATTTAGTGTGCATGTAGCGTCCTAACCGTGGTATATAATTTAGTGTGCATGTAGTGTCCTAACAGTGGTATATAATTTAGTGTGCATGTAGCGTCCTAACCGTGGTATATAATTTAGTGTGCATGTAGTGTCCTAACCGTGGTATATAATTTAGTGTGCATGTAGTGTCCTAACCGTGGTATATAATTTAGTGTGCATGTAGTGTCCTAACCGTGGTATATAATTTAGTGTGCATGTAGCGTCCTAACCGTGGTATATAATTTAGTGTGCATGTAGTGTCCTAACCGGGGTATATAATTTAGTGTGCATGTAGCGTCCTAACCGTAGTATATAATTTAGTGTGCATGTAGTGTCCTAACCGTGGTATATAATTTAGTGTGCATGTAGTGTCCTAACCGTGGTATATAATTTAGTGTGCATGTAGTATCCTAACCGTGGTATATAATTTAGTGTGCATGTAGCGTCCTAACCGTGGTATATAATTTAGTGTGCATGTAGTGTCCTAACCGTGGTATATAATTTAGTGTGCATGTAGCGTCCTAACCGTGGTATATAATTTAGTGTGCATGTAGTGTCCTAACCGTGGTATATAATTTAGTGTGTATGTAGCGTCCTAACCGGAGTATATAATTTAGTGTGCATGTAGTGTCCTAACCGTGGTATATAATTTAGTGTGCATGTAGTGTCCTAACCGTGGTATATAATTTAGTGTGCATATAGTGTCCTAACCGTGGTATATAATTTAGTGTGCATGTAGCGTCCTAACCGTGGTATATAATTTAGTGTGCATGTAGTGTCCTAACCGTGGTATATAATTTAGTGTGCATGTAGCGTCCTAACCGTGGTATATAATTTAGTGTGCATGTAGTGTCCTAACAGTGGTATATAATTTAGTGTGCATGTAGCGTCCTAACCGTGGTATATAATTTAGTGTGCATGTAGTGTCCTAACCGTGGTATATAATTTAGTGTGCATGTAGTGTCCTAACCGTGGTATATAATTTAGTGTGCATGTAGTGTCCTAACCGTGGTATATAATTTAGTGTGCATGTAGCGTCCTAACCGTGGTATATAATTTAGTGTGCATGTAGTGTCCTAACCGGGGTATATAATTTAGTGTGCATGTAGCGTCCTAACCGTAGTATATAATTTAGTGTGCATGTAGTGTCCTAACCGTGGTATATAATTTAGTGTGCATGTAGTGTCCTAACCGTGGTATATAATTTAGTGTGCATGTAGTATCCTAACCGTGGTATATAATTTAGTGTGCATGTAGCGTCCTAACCGTGGTATATAATTTAGTGTGCATGTAGTGTCCTAACCGTGGTATATAATTTAGTGTGCATGTAGCGTCCTAACCGTGGTATATAATTTAGTGTGCATGTAGTGTCCTAACCGTGGTATATAATTTAGTGTGCATGTAGCGTCCTAACCGTAGTATATAATTTAGTGTGCATGTAGTGTCCTAACCGTGGTATATAATTTAGTGTGCATGTAGTGTCCTAACCGTGGTATATAATTTAGTGTGCATGTAGTGTCCTAACCGTGGTATATAATTTAGTGTGCATGTAGCGTCCTAACCGTGGTATATAATTTAGTGTGCATGTAGCGTCCTAACCGTGGTATATAATTTAGTGTGCATGTAGTGTCCTAACCGTGGAATATAATTTAGTGTGCATGTAGCGTCCTAACCGTGGTATATAATTTAGTGTGCATGTAGTGTCCTAACCGTGGTATATAATTTAGTGTGCATGCAGCGTCTTAACCGTAGAATATAATTTAGTGTGCATGTAGTGTCCTAACCGTGGTATATAATTTAGTGTGCATGTAGTGTCCTAACCGTGGTATATAATTTAGTGTGCATGTAGTGTCCTAACCGTGGTATATAATTTAGTGTGCATGTAGCGTCCTAACCGTGGTATATAATTTAGTGTGCATGTAGTGTCCTAACCGTGGTATAAATATTACAAATATTCTGGATCGGAAAAAACATACACCCTCGTTAAATTTAAATGGTCGGTCCCCTGTTCTTGTAAGTTTTTCACAATGTAGGTGAATATTATTTATATATTAAAACATGCATGGATTGGTCATGTTTCTTTAGCTACACAAATGAAATGTATTAACACACAAACAAAAATTATTTGGAAAACCCAATGTTTATACAGTTTAATAAATGTATGTAATAGTATTCAACAGTTCATAAGTAAATTTGTAGAAAATTAAAACTGTTATACCTTTTCTTACAAATACATGTACGTCAAATGTACGTCTTGTTAAATGTAAACTAATATAGCTTTATAACGTTGTGTTTGATCTTTATATAATAAGTATGTATTTGATCAAAAATTATGTTTCAAGGTGTTAGCAAGAGGAAGAAATATCAATACAAAAGAAAAAAGGCCAGATTTTAATATATTGATTGAATTTTACTTTTGAACTTCTTCAAGACGTAGGAAATGGATTGTTATTGACATCGACAATAGTTATAGAAATTGATACCGCGTCAATTTTTATTTTGATCAAATAATGTTTTTAGACCATTCTCAATTGTTAGGTTAACACATTCATTGATTAGTAAAGAAATGGTATTATTGATGTAAATGAAGACTATTCAATTGTACACTTAGTAAATCAAACTGAAGAAACAAAAGCAGAGACTATTCAACATTACACTTAGACACACATTAAAGTAAAATAACAACTTGTAGTAAGAAAGGTTATCGACGTAAATGAACATGAAAGACGATTCAATTGTACACTTCTTAGATATTATTTAATAAACAAGCTCAAATATATTATAACGAAGAAATAAATACTTCTGACGTCATTTATATTGTCAATTTAACAATGATACATGGATATCTGATTTATACATTTGAATTTCGAACATTTCTTTATACAACTGCCAACTGGGAAAATGTTTGGTGATCTTTAACTAAAACCACTAAACACTGATTAATATAGACGAATATTTTAAGTTCTTAAACAAGATATACAAAATGTCTATCCCTTTGTATTAAGTCGATGGGTGTCTCATTAAAAGACATAACAATAAGTTTATCAAAAGGTTTATTAGATAAAGTATTCAAACTCGGTCACAGTTTATTTATCTATCATATTTTTATTCAGCTCAAGCACTATTAGTACTCCTGCAGTCGAGTGCTAGCATGGTTTAGATATTTTTAGGGTTATGGTGTTTAACGCCACTTTCAACAATATTTCAGCTATATCGTGGAGATAAGTTTTATTGGTGGAGTAAACCGTAGTAGCCGGAGAAACCACGGACCTGCCTCAAGTCACTGACAAACTTTTTCACATAATGCTGTCTTTTTGTGTTCAATGATTTGAAATTGTTTTGTTTATATTGGCAGAATTGTTGACCATTACTGTTTAGAATTTCTTTTCACCCCACCCAACCCCCCTCTTGATAAGTGGATCCCCCCAACAGTAATACAGATATAAGACTACTTTTGGTAACATTAGTAAGCTTTCGTCGCATCTGTTGTATCATTTTACTGGTAATCACCAAATCATGTTATTTCAATTATTTCATATGTTGTAGTCTTTTGTGCTCAATGATTTGAAGGTTGGGCAGTTAGGGTTATGGTGTTTAACGATACTTTCAACAATATTTCAGTTATATCGTGGCGGTCAGTTTTATTGGTGGAGAAAACTGGAGTACCGGGAGAAAACCACCGACCTGCGCAAGTCACTAACAAATTTTATCACATAATGTTGTATCGAGTACACCTCGCCTGATCGGGATTCAAACTCACAACGTAAGTGGTGATAGGCACTGATTGCATAGGTAGTTATAAATCCAACTATCATACGATCACGAGCATTACCACGATGGCCCCGATTTGTAGTTAGAGGTGATTGCTTGCTTTGTTGATATTGGCAGAATTGTTGACCATCACTGTTTAAACTTTATTTTCATATTGTACTTGAATTCTGAATGATTAATTTTGACATAAGAACAACATGTATAACACCTCATTTTCAAAATATTCGGCAAATTATTATTTTTATGTTTAGAAAATATATTGATATACAGGCTGTGAAATTAAAATTACAAAATAATATTTCTTAAAATCATATTAAAACAAGACCGACATATTTCTTTATGATTCTGTTGTTATTCATAAACAAGTGGTAAATAGGAAAGTCTCAAAATGTGACAGAAAGTAAAATTGATTAAAATTGTCAATTATTATTCTTTAAAATTCAATTAATTTTCACTGATAAATTTTTTTAAATTTCTTCATTTTAGCAAGTGGAAAAATGTGTCTTTTAAAGTTCAATTGGAGGGGGGGGGGGGGGGGGGGTCTATTCAACAGACAATGCATAATTCTCCGGATAAACGTGTCGATTACATATATATATGGTGCGTCTAAAATGTAATTATGTGCAATATCATTTTCATCCATTACTTGAAAATTACAAACCATATACAGGACCGACTATCTCTCTTTTAGAGTGGGTTTGTTTTCCTTGCTGAGCAAGATCCGAAACAAATACCGGTATCAATTTTTTAGATGAAAAATTGGAAATTTTTCTTCAAATTTCACCAAAATTTCTTGTTGAAAATTGTAGTGTCAGATTATTTACTTTTAATATCATTTAGGTCAAGATGGTTTTTTTTTCTAAAAATTTTGGTAATATAAATTTGTGTTAAAAAAAAGAAACATAGACCCCCCCTCCTCACACACACACACACACACTCTCCTAAGAGTTAAATTGTGGTTCTCTCAGTTCTAAAAGCTGGTGAAAAATATTTGACCTTTTAAATCTGATTTATCGATGTAATCAATAATTTTAAACATAGGGGGATAAAATCCAATAATCAAAATGAATTTAATCAGAGCCTCTCTCTGATGTGAAAGACATTCGGTGTAAATTTCATATTTTTGAAGTACCTTTTCAAATATACAAGTTAAGTAATAGGTCATATCTAACTCTACGTGAATCTGTTAAAAATCTTTATTAATTGTTCGATAAAGGACCGAGTTTTGTTTTCGTGGAGAATTCAATATTTTAAAATCGATAGGCTTAAGAAATCTTAAGATATCAAGAAAGTCCAAATAATAAGTTTAGATTTTTATTTATTAGGAATATGAAAGATAGATAGATGGATTTACTATGTGACTTTAGGTTTTAATATATCATTGTTTGATTAAAAGAAAAGGGAATACACAACAAAAGAGAGATATGTAATATTTAAGGTGCGGAAAACTTACACCTGTTATTATTACGGGAGAAAATTTAATAAAAATTGTGCCCGTAATCTTTCGTTTGCTTGTGTAATCAGGTTGTCTGAAAATTAAATGAAACATGATGTTGAGAAGGAAAAGAAACAATTTCTACAATTCGTTCGTGTTATTGGAGATTTTGAGATTAGCGAGATCAAATGAAAAAAAAAAAAAAATGCAATAAATATTATTTTTCATGGCATTTTCTATTATAGAGTCAGTAAAAGGAAATTGAGATAAAGAGATATTGTTATGATTTATTAAGACGCTCTATTCATTCTTTAAGGAAATACTCGAGGTATACAATTCGTTGTTCACGTTTAAATTGATGGCTTCCGGAATTTCTGCTTATGTGGAATTACGACATTTCATTTCACTGTAGATCGTGCTCGGTCATGCATGACATATGTATTTACTTTGGATATTGGTTTAAATACTGCAATTTTGTGTGAAGACATTATTAAAGATCGCAAAAAGCAGAGGAGCTACGATATGAACATTATTTAAATGTGACGTTCAGTGTTTTTATATCCTAAAACAACTATCTTCACGAACTGCATTTTTGAAACTAGTATTTTAAATTTTTTTTAAATTATTTGACATTATCATTATAGGAATTGTGAATATATTTTATACAAAGCGTGTCCATCTAAAAAAAATAATGGGCAGACATTTTTCCGAAAGTGAAGTTTCAGCCATGAGCAGAAATAAAATTGAAGACAAGGGATTAAGACAAAGATTATTTCGCCTTCACGAAGACAAGACCACGACGTATGATAACTATGCTAAAGAGAAGAAAAGGGTCTTGGATCTGTTGAAGGAGAACCGAAAGACGTCAGGAAATATCCATGTTGAATTTGACGAGACAGATGATACCGAAGAGATTTTCAAACATGTTTTGTTATCTAGGCGTCCATGGTCGTGTACACCGACCGAATTGACATTCAATGTTATTTATAGAGAAGCATCCGACCCAGGTTTATTGAAGGCCACGTATAGACTGAAGGATAAAAGCAACAACAAAATAAGCTCACGAAAGGCTTCCGCTAAAAGTGTTCCGAATGATTCTAGATATCTTACCACTAGTCGACAATCTACACGAAGTGAACCACTTTTACAAAGACCAAAATCTTCTTTTCCTCACAAAACTAGAATTTCATCTAACATATTAAAAAAATTTGGAAATGGTGATTCTAAAACAAATTCTTTTAAGGATGACATTTCAAGTGGAAGGAAGACAGAAATTCAGAGACCGCGAATTATTACAGCTGCGTGGACTGAAACGAGTAACAATAAATATGGTGATGATATAACAAACACACCGGAAGCTAAAAATCTAAGTGCCGAAAACGGTTGCATCCGCGCGGATGAACTCGTATCCGAATGCAACGTTCATGAAACTAAAGTTACCACCGATGGAGAGGCCAGCTTTTCACGGACAGAAGAAGATGATGAGATGATTAAAGGTAAAAGTCCCACAAAATCAAAGGTTAAAAAACGATTATCAATACAAGAGCCCACACTGAATAAAAGTTCTGAAAATGATGTCATCTTAACAAAGATCTATGAGATCGGTAACGTAGAAAATGGTAATGATCATCTACTTATTGATACGAATCTTGTAACGGAAATTACAGAATATAGTAACGGAGATTACAAAGCATCTGAACAAGATAAAGAACAACATGATACAACGCTAACTTACGTCGAAGGAGACACAGAGCCCACACAAACGTCAGAACATCAAGACGTTTCTCCAAAAGCAAGTATTGAACGTCAAATTTCACGGCCTAGTACCGTAGCATTTGGCGAATCATTGAGTGTGGTAGATTTCAATTCTTTGCAAAATGAGAACTTGGGCGATGATTACATATTGTTTAAAGGTAGACCGATACATAACTATGTTAAACCACAGTTAAGGTACAAACACGACCCGTTTTCCGCGAAAAGTCGCGAAAGGTTAATTCGCAAATTGACAACCGATATACCGATTCTACCGAAAGAGGAAAAATGTAGACCAGTCAAATATCACAGAGTCTATTCTAAAGGAGCTAGAAAAAGAATGTTAAAGGAGCTTATTGAAGAAAATAATTTACAGAACAATAGACTATCTTACAATGCTGACAATGGTAAACTAGAGAATAAAATACAAGAATTTTATAATTCAATTTCTGAATTTTGTGGACAAAATGCGACTGGATAAATATGGTTAAAATAAAATTTTCGTTTCCAATTTCAATTTATGTGTTATGTGTAGGGGAGTATGGTTATTTAGGCAACCATCAATTAACTTTAAAGGGGTAGTGAGAGGTTATATTTTTTCTAAAGAAAAATCCAGTACGCCCCATTTTTTTTATAGAAACTAATTAATTGACTTGAGAGATGTAAAAATTGGCCTTGCAATTTACAGCGAAACCTTTTTGGCAAAAGTTGAAGAAAACTGTTAATTTGTCATGTGCAAGAAAAATATGACTTTTGCTTCGTGTGAAAAAAAAAGTTCAGTCTATGGGTCCACCCCCTAAAATATAAATGGTCGCTTCCTTAGCACTACGTTCAATGGGACTACCCGGAGAAAACCACAGGTCACTGGCGAACTACATAGCGAACTCTTTCCACCAAGTAATGATTTCCAGCGTTATGTAGGTGACCGGTGATGAAGTTGAAATACGTGCACGTTTTCTGTACTAATGTCGTTTAACGATAAACAAATGATTTCCATGACAAATATACAAGTTGTGACATCATAGCAGAAAATATATTATACAACATGCATAGTTTTATATCAATATCGCCCATTTCAAGGTGGACGCAACAAAAAATTACAATATCAACCATATGAACTGATTTCTCTGCGCTCTTTTTTCCTCAACCAGCAACCATTTTATCTTGCCGTAGCAAACGATGGTCGGATGTAGTGTCCGTGTCAGGTAAACGTAAACACCTTTGTTATGTTTGTTTTGTAGTGGACAACATATTTGGGACAAACAAACATGTGATTAATATTTTTATGTTAACAATGAAACTATAACATAAACTCAAATAAAAATTAGAGCTGAGCACCTATTGTCATAGGAGGACTTCATGGTCGTGATTGTATGATAGTTGCATTTACAACTGCCTGTTCGAATCACACTCCGGCGAGATGTAATGGGTGCAACATTATTGCGGCAAGTCTAGTTTTCTCCGGGTACTCTGGTTTCCTCCTCCAATAACACTGACGTCCTCCATTGCCATAAAACAAGGCTCAAAATTTTATACAAATATAAAGATTTACATGGAAACACTTGTATATTTTCAAAAGTATTGATTTTAAACAAGCCATATTAGCCATTTTTAGTCCGTTGACCTATTTTAATTTGGTATATATTCGATAGGATGTCTATATGTCAGAACTTAATGTTATTAGGAATATTGTAACTTAAATCTTACTACAAAAAAACACCAACGTTGTGAGTTCGAATCCCGATAAACGTATCAGTGGCGTAATGGTTAGCGTGCTTAACTCGAGTGCGGTAGATCGTCAGTTTGAGCCCCGGTTGGGTCAGACCAAAGACTATAAAGTAGGTATTTGTTGCTTCTCCACTAAACACGTAACATTAAGGAAAAATAACAAAGACTGGTTGGCTCGGAATCAGGATAATATGTCTGAGTGGGGCGACATGTCTATCCGAGGACTGTTGTTTCAGTGAGCTAACAGTATACAACTCCAGCTAAGCGTGTTGGTCTAGTACAAAGGGGACCTCATCATCATATCATTGTAAATTAACTTATTCTGGCCTTCATATGGCTGGTAAAATTGCTGAGTTGGCGTTAAAACACAATCACTCAGTATTGAATCTGGATCAATTGCAAGTAAGTTATGTAGATCTATGTCACTTTGAGATTTCTGTAAAAGTCGAAAAAATATCGATTGGAAAGTCAGATTGTTTTGTCGTTGCCTCGATTTGAAAATTTCCAGTATTCTTTTCTATTGTGCGATCGTAAGTTTTTATTTCTTGTTGCATTTTATCTCGTGTTTCTGCATGCTCGAATCTAATGTGTTTTGTACTGTTTTTCTGCTTTCTTGTTTCAATGCATTACTCTTGTTACCCACGACGAATCCGGGCAAACATAAAGTTTTGATAGAGGGAAATTGTTAAAAATATATTTAACAGGAAGCATAAGTAAAACAAGGCAATGGTCGCTTTAACTAACAAGAAGTTGGGTGATATTATGAATTAAGTGAGTGATTGCTTAATGCCAATTCAGCAATTTTCAGCTATATCGTGTCGAGAATAAGTTAATTTTCAATGAGATAATGATGAATGTCCGTTTTTGTACTAGACCAACATGCTGAGTTGGATTTTTATAGTGCTAGTTCACTGAAACAATAATCCGCGGGTAGACATGTCGCTCCACTCGGTCACATTATTATTTGCTCTTCTCCTTAATGCTGCGTGCCTAGCGGAGCAGCAACAACGTCTTTGATTTGACCGGGTCGGGGCTCGAACTCACGATCTACCACACTCAAGTCGAGCACGCTAACCATTAAGCGACCGACTCGGTTGATATGATTCAAGAAGAGTTTGACGATACCAAAGGGGTAATGAGAATCCGTATATAGAAGAAGACCACACAACACAATGGCCAAAAGAAAAAGTACAAACAACAAATCTATAAAACATACCCATAAAACTAAAAATCGAGTAACGCTTATATCATTAAGAAGAGTTTGAAGATACCAAAAGGATAATCAAAATCAAAAACAGACAACACAATGGTTATATATCACAAGTCATTTCATTCTTTTAAACTGCATCGGTGGCGAGCTCGCCTCGAGTGCTGTAGATCGTGGGTTCGAGCCCAGATCGGGTCAAATCAAAATAAAATTAGTAGTTGTTGCTTCTCCTCTAAGCACACATCATTAAAGAGTAAGAACAAAGACTGGTTGGCTCGGAATCAGAATAATGTGTCCGAGTGGAGCGAGTGCGTCTACCCACGGACTGTTGTTTTAGTGAGCTAGCATTATAAAAATCCAACTCAGGGTGTTGGTCTAGTACAAAGCGACCTCATCATCCTTTCATTGAAAATTAACTTGTTCTCGCCATGATATAGCTGAAAAATTGACTCACTCACTTACTCATTCTTATAATTGTGTAGTCATTTTACCTGTAATTGGATCACGTCTATCATATATGTGACATTTCCATTAAAATAATTTGAATTTGAATTTGATTTATAAAACAATAAGAAACGGTCAAAGGGACATAACTGTTAAACCATACAGAAAAGTAGCTAAATGATAAATATTATTTTATATGTTTGACAATGTTATTCGTCAATTAGTTATTCATTACATTTCTATGTATTTTTTGTCAAGCGTAATATAAAGGCAATCTGAGACATTTTGTAAGAAAACGTTGAAGATAACAAAGAGGTAATCAGAACCACAGGCATTTGACCGATGGACCTTAATTTTCCCGTGTTTGCCACGGGGGTACGTATTTATTTGGCGGGCTATTTCAAACTTAAAAAAAAAAGAAAAAACAGAATGAAATGTCTTTTTTAATCACATGGTAGGTATAAAAACAACAGGTGAACAAATATTAATCCTTTGCCACAATGGAACCATATTTTTTTCTCTATAAGAGAGCAATTAAACTCATCAGAAGTTTATCGAACAAATTTATTTTCCGATTTCAATGGCGGGTGGGAAGAAATTTGATAACATATAACATATTTTTCAAAGAAAATGCACACCTGTCACGAGAGAGCTCAGCTGTGGTCTTTTTCTGGGGTGTTGCTGAGTAATTTTGGTATATTTTTGGGGGGGGGGGGGGGGGGGAGTTGTAAAGGTTGGTTTTATTTGTGCGTGGTTACTTCGTATGGTGTTTTTGGAATGTTAAAACCTTTTGGTTTATGTTTGGAGTATAATTTATTTTCTGTGTCGAGCCTACAGTACATACAGAAAGTACCCCCCTATGTAAATGGCATGTTGAACACTGATGTCTGTAAACGGTTATTTGACGGTGTGCATTTCCTTTGAAAAATATGTTATATGTTATCAAATTTCTTCCCACCCGCCATTGAAATCGGAAAATAAATTTGTTCGATGAACTTCTGATGAGTTTAATTGCTCTCTTATATATATAGTATCCCCTTTTTTTTCACTGTTTACATTTAGTTAAATAATACATTTCATTCTGTATTTTCTTTTTTTTCTAAGTTTGAAATAGTCCGACAAATAAATGCATTCGGTAAGCCAGATTTGTTCTTCTAAAGTCACGTTGGAGTCCGAGAGAATCCAAAATAGACCGAAAACGGTGAGGCAAATTTCCGGAAAAGAATTGACCAATCGCATGCCGCGTAACAGAAAATAAGCGGTCGACCTCCGCTTTTGTTGACAATCGGTCTTGTGACCAGATCGTCGGGGGTATATATGCAAAATAGTACGAATACGACAGTAAACCAGTGGCACAACAGCTGATGGGGGCCCACAAGGCTAGTGCATTCCATCCGTTTATTTTTCAGAAATCAGGGAAATCGACAATAATAAGAAATTTAGCAGTACGCCGCCATTTTGTTTCTTACCTTGTGTTTTTTTCTAGTATTCGTGTGGACCCAGGACCCACAAATACAGGCACTACATCGTTACTAGCCCTGAAAATACGTACTCCCGTGGCAAACACGGGGAAATTAAGGTCCATCGGTCAAATGCCTGTGATCAGAAGCCGTAAATCAAAGGACAGACAACACAATGGCCAAAAATAAGAAAAAAAACAACCAGGACAAACAATGATCTACAAAACACCATACAAAAACTCAGATGCTCCGGAAGGATAATCAGTTCCTGTTCCAACGGTAATGCAACGGTAATGTAACTCTTGTCAACAGACTAGTGGTACATCACGTATGAACAAAGGGCAGAATTGTGATTACGACAAAAAGAAAATATTCGTGGTCGTCTATGACACAGATATTGCATAACAGTTAACCCAAGTTATGGTGGCTACCGTAAAATTTTTGAAGTGATGACTTCATCTTAACTACTAATAATCCTTGGTTACGTAGCTTCCCTGTTGTCAACAATGGTAAGATTATTTGCCATTCCACACAACAACTGTATTCCTTTTCACTTTCAAAGTTAATTCTCTTTAGGTTTAGTTTGGTTTATGGTGTTTAACGTCCCTTTCGACAATATTTCAGTTATATCGTGGCGGTCAGTTTTATTCGTGGAGAAAACCGGAGTACCCGGAGAAAACCACTGAACTGTCTCATGTCATTGACAGGCTTTATCTGCATAAAAACGATGTTCGGTTCGTCGTTACCTCCAGTGGTTTGTAGTAGGGCTCATGTCTTAGTGTGTTTTTGTGTCTGTTTGCGCATAGTGATGTCCAACATATTGTTCTATTAAATATCTTTACGTTTTGGGATCCGTGTTGTGATGTCCGCTACGATTTCCAAATAAAAACGATGTTCGGCTTGTCTTAACCTCCAGTTGTTTGTAGGAGGGCTCATGTCTTAGTGACGTTATTTGTGTTTGTTTGAGTATAGTGATGTTCAATAGATATTGTGTTGTGTATTTGTTTTGTTCTTCTTCGTCTTCTGTTTTGTGTACCCAATTTTGCCATCTTCTCTGGATTGTTCATTCTTGATTACCCCTTCGTTATTTTCTAAAAAGAGTTTGAAGATACAAAAGGGGTATCCAGAATCCGTGTATCGAAGAAGAAGAACAGACAATACAATGGCCGAAAGAAAAAATACAAAAGAACAAACAGCGACCTACAAAACATACACATTAAACTAAAGATGGAATAAAACGAACCCCACTAAAAAGCTGGGATGAACTCATGTGCTCCGATAGAGTAAACAGTTCCTGACGTTTGTTTATTCTGATCCTGTTCTTGAATCCCTTTTGTTCTTGGCGATGTTTAAGATATTATACCCTGTAATCTATTTTGTACCTGTTAGTTCACCCTTCTGGTAATCCCAACATGTGCAACAGACAAAAGCGGGTACAATACAAGATGGAGTGACACCATTATATACTTAAAAAACTTATACATCAAGGTATTTTAGAATACAGGCCTGGGTGAAAATCAATACGTCATATAGGGAACGATTTTTAGCTCTCCTATCCGAAAGTTCATTTGATCTTTTGCCGTTACTTGGCGTTAGTAGTCTGTTAACTTCCCACATTTGAATCTTCTTCTCTGAAACAGCTTGACCAAATGAACCGAATTTGGAAGGAAGCATCAATGGAAGGTCTTCTATAAAGATTGCTCATCTCGTTCCGATCTATACAGTCCGACAAAAGTTAAGCACCACCTGACTTGTTTCAATAATATCTTTTCTAATAATGAACTTATTTCAAATCGGTTTGCTGTTTTCGTTACCTGTTCACACATACTTACCTACCTGTGAAACAGGTTATTGATCGATTTTTATTTATGTGTATATGACAGGGTGTGTAAAGTGCCACGTGTACTTTTTAACATTTGTGTTTGCGAACGAAAGCTGATTTTTTTTGGGTAGAGTTTTAAGTTTCATTTTCTATTGGTTTGGTATGGTGCGGCGAAAATTAACCATACCAAAAAGGTGGCAAGCTGTTAGCATGCATAACGGTGGTTTTAGCCATAGAAGGGTGGCAGACCACTCCAGGGTTAACCATTCCATCATTGTACGACTGATGCATCGTTTTCGTCAAACGGGGAATGTTACTGACCGTCCACGTGCAGGTAAACCTCGCAAAACGACGCTGAGAGAGGATCGGCTCATATTTAGACGGGCGCGGCAACGGCCGTTCAGTACAGCTGGTGCACTTCGTGGTAATTTAGCGTTTGGAGGCCACATTAGCACACTCACTGTAATCAGACGCCTCCCCCATCAGGGAATGCGAGCGCGACGACCCATAAAACGTCCACAGTTGACATTACGTCATCGCCAGGCTCGATTTGACTGGTCATATGATCATTTGGGGTGGACTATTCGCACATGGAGACGGGTCCACTGGTCTGATGAAAGTCGTTTTTAGTTACGCCCTACCGACGGTCGTTCAAGGGTTTGGCGCCAACGAAACACTTCATTTCAGGACAACCACATTGTGGGCACAACTGCTTTTGGGGGTGGGGGTGTAACTGTCTGGGGTTGTTTTTCCTTTGACTGTAAGTTGGACTTGTACGTTCTTGATGGTAATCTGACAGGCCAAAAATACCGTGACAATGTGCTCGCTCCACGCGTAGTCCCCCATTTCGACAATCATGCATTGGCTGACAGGCCAATGTTCATGGACGACAACGCTAGGCCACATAGAGCCCGAATTGCACAACATTGTTTACAGCAAGAGGCTGTTCAGACAATTCCATGGCCTGCGATGTCGCCAGACATGAACCCTATAGAGGATGTATGGGACTTTATTGGCCGAAAAATTAACCAACGCAATCCAAAATGTCAAAATATTGACGAATTAAGAACTGCTATCTTACAGAGTGACAACAGTTCCCCCAAGAACGGCATTGGCGTCTTGTGCGAAGCATGACGAGGCGTGTTACAGAACTTCACAATAAACGCGGTGGATATACTCGTTACTGATTTCTATGCCTTACACATACGCACAATAGATGCATTTAAAAGTTCTTAAAATCTGAAGACTCTGCATTTTAATGCAATGTTTAAAACTTCCATCAAAGACAAACTGGTTTTACGTTTTTCCAGCGCCTGTTTTGAACCCCATTTTTGCCACGTCATAGTCACGTCTTTCAGGATGATAAATACTTCGTAGATTGGTAATTTTAGAGCTCTTGGTGTAATCTTTTAAGAAGTGTAAGAAAAATGGTGATATCTATTTTATTGTTTTAACAGTATTAAAGGGATATTGTCTACCAGCTGCGTAATTTTTTCATACCCAAAATTATTGTCGATTTCCGTACTGACCTTCATAAAATGAAGATTAAACACCGAATTATTGATGAATACGCTCCGAAACGTTGTTTTTTCGACTAAAAAAGCTGACCATCGTTACCGGAAGCTAATTAATTATGCACTGACCTGGGCGAGGCCAACTCTATTTATTTATCTATTTTTATGTCAGTAGCCCGGATGCTGCAGCATGGATATTGAGGTAAGTTTCTATAAAAGTTGAGGAAAAAAGCTATTTGCGAACCGATTGTATCTAAAAGACGTAGAATAAATAATTTCTGTATCAGGAATAGATTTTCTTTGATGAAAACTACATGCCTTAACAGATTCAGCCGATATTTCCACGATAACCATTGAAAACATGCCAGGAGGCACCCTATGGGGACAAGCTCAACTACGTATTTTCGATCGGAAATTTTTGCCGGCGTTAAAAATAACTAAATTAGTTTTTTTCTTCTTATAAGTTATGAAGTTGTTCCCCGAGATTTTGATACACGTGTTAAATTAATTTATTTTAGCCAGTTTACCGACACTATGAAAACAGAGACATACATATAGAACACAGTGAAATACATGTCTGATGAAAACGAATGACGTAGCCAGTGCTGTTTTATTTGTTAATTGACTGGAATGTTTCAGAGAAATTTGGGCTGGATTAGAAACAAAAGAGACCTTACTTCTAGTTCCACAAGACAGTTGCTGCAAAATAATATGGGACTGACCATTTACCTTGAAGGGGGCTATGTCACGTTTTTTCGCTGTAGAAATGTTTTTTTCAGACGCCACAGAAATCATATTTTCTTATTTTCCGGCGAAGTTCCAATCTAATTAAAACAAGGTGAACTGTGATCTAATGCTCACTTATGATACCCCTGCCACTTCCCATGATATGCGGTACCTATATGAAGCTTGTGACCAAATACCAGATTTCTGCCATCAATAGTTGTTGAGAAAAATGTGCATATATATTCAATGTGGATAAAAACCAACTAAGTCGGCAAACAGGAAGTAGGAATCTGATGGTTCCAAAAACGCTTCCCACGATATGGCATACCTATGTGAAGCTTGTGACCAAATATCAGATTTCTGCCATCAATAGTTGCTGAGAAAAATGTGACGAAACATATTTTGGAAGGACGGACGGACAGAGGTAAAACAGTATACCCCCTCACCCTTCGGGGAGCGGGGGTGTAATTAGATCTAAAATAGGGAGCAAGTGCGTAGTTCTAATTTTAATTAGATTGGCGAAGTGCTGGAATAATTTTTTTTCTTCAAAATTTTGTATATGATTATACTGTGAAAATGTCAAGTCGGAATATATTTTTTTCTCCTGTCCAGCCAAACTTTTTTCTTCAAGATTTAGTATCAAAATAATTTTTAGGAAAAAAAACATAAAATTAAAATTGAATAGCTTGAGGGGTTAATTGATAAAAAAAAATTGCAAGACCAAAATGGTTCTCCCATATACCAACAAAAAAACGAAATAAAACTGTGGTCATAAGAAAGTCCCACGAGAAAATCTTTCCTTCCAAAATAAGACTTTTTTTTATTTCTCTAAACTGAATTTGTGCAAACTATTTCACTTATAATGAATTATATTTCTTTTTTAAATAGAGCTCATTTTTCTAGATGAATGTATAACCATCTGTCTTTACTCTGTTTGTATTAAATCTCTTGTCTTTATTACAGGACTTTGATCGGATTGTTCTTGATGAGGCAGTGTTGGAGGTTGCTAGAATGTTTCGAGAGGAACTTGTAGTAATGCTCCATGACGAGGATTACAACAGATCCAATAGGTATGCAGCCTACCGCCAGTATACCATTTGGTCACATGGCCGACTTGGAGCTGGGGTCAGACGTGTGATCCCAAGCTGTTGTACTTGGAAAATTAGGGACAAATATCCTGATCTATATGGACAATACAAGGGTTTCATTCCTAGACGATTTAATTAAAACTTGTTCATGAAATATTTTGTATTTTATCCCATATACCCTAATGATAAAGTTTACCACTTGCTTCCCTATGGTCGGTGGTGGTCCGGGTACTCCGGCTTCCTCCACCACTAAAACTGGTCGCCATGATATAGCTGAAAGTGGCGTTAAAACACCAAAAATAAAAAATAAATCAACCCTAATGAGTTGTTAATTTCACAAGTTGGTCAGTTGGAATTGTAAATTTAATTTGAAAGTTTTGCCATCTTATTATTATTTTTTGTTCTATCAGCACTGACAACTTCTTCTAAAATGGACTGACAGTCTTTTATATAATTCAAAACCAAACTTGGCAGAGATGTTTTCTATGAGGTCCTACACAATAGTTGTTATTTTTGTGCAGATTCGTCAAAAAACATGGCCACCATGTGACTTTGAAAATTCTGATTGGTCGATTTTCAAGAAACTTCTTCTCAAGAACCGCTGAAGGGATTGAATTGAAATCTGGTATATATGTTCCTATGAATGTCTTTAACATGTGTTGTTACTGTTTGCACCATTTGAAAATTCAAAATGGCCACCAGCGGAGGTCAAAGTTTGCATTGAAACCCTATGGGAAACAACATTTTCATCTTCTTCTTGAGAACAGCCCAACAGAATTTAACCAAACTTGACAGAGATGTTTCTTGTGAGGTCCTAAAAAGTTGTCCTGGTTTGTACTAACTAGACCAACACACTGAGTGCTATCATTATTGTGCATTGGACAATTTGTAATGCCCATTATCCTGACTTGGGTACTTTTCTGCTCTAAATGTGCAGAACTTCTGTTAGACCAGGAAAAACAAAGAGTGACAATCTAAATTTATTTTATGCGACAATATAGTCAATTGTTTTGTCTTGGTCTTCAAATCTGGATTTCTGAGATGCTACAATATCATCCCGAGTTGGAGGTTGTGGAATTGGTGCAAGATGGACCGAGATTCTTCTGAGATCATCTACTTCCAACTGCACACATTAATTCATTCCTTCCTTATCTTGCAGTCTCATACAAATGATGACCCTTAATAGTCTTGGAACATAGGAATATGACTTGTCAGCTTTAACAGGCTGCACAGACCATCTAGCTGTCTTTTTGTTGTAATTTCTCTGCCACCTGAAGTAGAAAAATACATACAATGTAATTCACAAGAATAAAACAATAGAATTGAGATTATGATCTATGGAGCCCTAACTTTCAATTCAAGATGAATATCTCGAATGTATAGTGAATGACAAACTAAACATATCATTACAAGTCCACTTTATGAAGGATTTGAGTGATTTGTAGACAGATTTTAGGTTGTGGTCATCCCTCAAGAAGTTCTACGGCAGGCATCACGAGCTGGTCAATGGTTACAGGGTGTCTGTTACCCAAATCAGACCTGATCTTCATTTGTTGTTGATGTCTTTCCCTTCATCGGATGGGACTTCTACCGGACTTGACCATGGACAACGCAGCAGGTTTGCGACTTTCGATTGACCCTTCTGAAGCCTATGATCAAATATCAGATTGCTGCCATAAATAATTACTGGGAAAAATGTTATGAACATCTTGGGACGTACGGACGGACAGAGGTAAAACAGTATACCCCCCCCCCCCCCCTTTCCAGTGGAGCGGGGGTATAATAAAGCTCCTATGACATATGATCATGCATGGTTCTGTTATTAGGACAAAATTTCAAGTATGTAAGTTACAACTGAAACATATGAAATTAACATGACAAACCTTAGAGTGAAGTTGAGGCTAGGTTCAAAATCTCCATCGTCAGAATCATCACCAACATCACTGCCCTCTTCAGTAATATCTATTGAGAGACTGTAAGAATAAAAAATAATTGTTTATTACAGTGTATGTGTATAATATCGAAACAAATTGTGTTATATGGTTCTGATGTGCAGCTGTATAACGAAAAAACTTTTCAAAATAATATTAAATCTATATACATGTATCCAGCACACATCTACACAACCCAATATAAAGAGACAAAATTACATCAAAGTTCCAGGAAAAAATTTGGTGCGCCAGACGTGTGTCAATTCTGTCCCAGTTTGGTTTCATTCCCATAAGTAGCTAAGGAGGACTGGCCATTTCAGCTTGTGGATTGATGAAAATGTAACGATGACGCAGAAGCCAACATGATCCCTATATAATATGCTACTAGTAGTATCACTATGCAAGCCACAATAATTAATAGGAAACTGTTATACAAGTGACTGTGTTGAACAATATTGACAATGTTACCTATAAACATAATGTAGAATATGTCTAATCTTTAACAAAAGGAACATACTCAAATGGGTTCACAAATGAACTCGATTTCTCCAGTTTCATCCGTTTCGTTGAAATGTGATGGCTGCTCATTTCTTCTACTCTAGAATTACCTTGGTCAGAATATCTAAATCAAAAGTACAAATATCAATCACTACAAAATCACATTTGTCTGAAATTACCAGTTTTTGTAGTAATTTGCCTAAAAAATTTAGATAATTTTACAAAAACCTGCATGATTTTAACACAGACATGGGCCATCGGTCTACTGTTAAATTCACACACAAAGCGTGGCGTATCCCCTCGCCTAAAAATTTGACCCGGTGACCTTGACCTTTGAAAATCAATAGGGTTCCAGATTCTTTTAAGGACTAAGTATGTACCAAGTTTGGTCAAAATCCATTGAAGGATGTTGATTCTAGAGTGTTCACAAGGATGTTATGCGGTAAAATTTTGACCCGGTTATCTTGACCTTTGACCTATAAGGCTATGACCTTGAAAATCAATAGGGTTTCGGTTATCTTAAGGACTAAATATGTACCAAGTTTTGTCAAAAATCCATTGAAGGATGTTGATTCTAGTGTTCACAAGGATGTTATGCGGTAAACATGTAAGCCTGTGACCTTGATCTTTGACATACGACCTTGAAAATCAATAGGGTTCCAGATTCTCTTAAGGACTAAGTATGTACCAAGTTTGGTCAAAATCCATTGAAGGATGTTGATTCTAGAGTGTTCACAAGGATGTTACGCAGTAAAAATTTGACCCTGTGACCTTGACCTTTGACCTTGAAAAACAATAGGGTTTCAAATTCTCTTAAGGACTAAGTATGTACCAAGTTTGGTCAAAATCCATTGAAGGATGTTGATTCTAGAGTGTTCACAAGGATGTGACGGACGGACGGTAGCGTTACTATATCCCTTCGCAACTTCGTTGGCGAGGGGATAAAAAGCAGTTCAAATGACAATTCTTTAAATAGAAAGCCTTTATATGAAAAATACATATTGATTTCCCTCTATCATGTCTATGTTGATAATTCTAAGATAGTAAAGTATAATTTTGGCTCCCTGAACTAAAAATTATGTCCAAAATTGTTGAAATGTAGTAAAAAAATTAGTTAATGTAATGTTTTTAGTATAGTCAAGAAATAAACTTGGTTTGCATAAGGAAATTGAAAACGATTTTCACTTAGTCATAGTCTAAAATATGCAGTTCAGGACATTTCAGTAAAATTTTATAGTCACATATATAGAAAAGTTTCTGAAACTTGCAAATTTCTATGGATCTTCATATTATTTTTTAAAAACCTTGTTTATGTATCATACTTACAGGATCCAAACTAAAAATGCTACTGAAATGACACTTATTTAAATGGAAAGCTTTTTATATAAAAGATACATACTGATTTTCCACTATGGTGATAATTCACAGACAGGAAGATATAATTTTGGCTCCCATAACAAAGTTTTATGTTCAAACTTGTTGAAAAGTACTTTTAACCTTATTTATGTAATGTATTTCCAGTACCCAAGATATAAACTTGTTTGCATAAAGGAATTGAAAATGATTTTCATTTAGCCATGGTCTAAAATATGCATTTTAGGACATTTCTGAAATTTTCAGTAAAATTGTGTACCGGTAGTCATATATAAAAAAAGTTCTGAAACTTGAAAATTTCAATGGATATTCATATCATTTCTTCAAAACCTTGTTTATAATTATATATTATACTTACAGGATCCAAACTAAAAGTGCAATTGAAATGAAGCTTCTTTAAATAGAAAGCTTTTATTTGAAAAATACATACCGATTTTCCGTTATAGTGATAATTCACAGAAAGTAAGGTATATACTTTTGGTTCCCAAAACTAAGTTTCATGTCCAAGTTGTTGAAATTTGATAAAATTAAAAGCCTAATTATATGTTGTATATCAAAGAAATAAATTTGCTTGAATAAAAAGAACTTTATAGGGTTTTCATTAAGCCATGTACAGTTTTAATTCTTGCATTAAAAATGAATTGATTCGATATTTTTTTTTAAATTGATAATAATAAACTGCATTGTCATTGATACATTTTTGCACTCCCATTTCCCCTTTGCTGGCCTCTTAAAATTTGTGTTTGTTTACCTCGCAAATACGGCCGCTTTGTGCTACTCGTTGACAATAATTTGCTGTTGCCAGGTGCAAAATTACATATATTGATTAATATCTACCGAAAATGATCATAGGCATCATCATAAATTCATAAAATATGAAAAACGATTGAGAAAAGAAGGCAACATGCTCGGCTTACCTATCAACAATAATCAAGCACTTCCTTGAGTTCGCTCCATCCAACGGCAACGGTCCAACTGATCCCCTACATATATCCTGCATTTGTTCCATTTGGAAGATACTTCACTTCTATTCCTCTTTATCTCTGAATCCGTCAAAGTCCGCTTTCTTCCACGCGTTGACAGTTTCTCTTTTGCCCAAGAACCACATGTTGTTTATTGTTTCTAAACAGTGCGCATGCTCAAAACATGTTCGCATAGAAGGCCATATGAATAGATTTGAATATTGTCATCCGGACAATAATTCTGATAACGATAGTTTTGGGTCTTTTTTTGTCAAAAAATCGTATCTTTTGCAACATAACTCGGTGTTAATCTTCATTTTATGAAGTTCAGTACGGAAATCGACAATAATTTTGGGTATGAAAAAATTACACAGCTGGTAGACAATATCCCTTTAATGTAAAAAAATATATCGATAAAAATATAGGGTGGTGCTTGACTTTTGTCGGAGTGTATATAAACAAACATGACCGCTATATACCATTCTTGTTTCTTCCTGACCCCCCTCTCATGTTGTTTTGGAATAATAAAATAATTATACCGTTTAGCAAGCTGTCAAATTATAGACAATTTCCGAACAGATGTGGAAATTTCTACACCTCATCCTTCCAGAGCACATGGATTAACCACCATTTTATTGTAGAGGTGGGATTCATGTTGCTCAATCTTTTGTTTTCTGTGTAATGTTTTGTGGATTATTATTTTCCCTTTTCATTTTATTGTCCATCCTTCGATTCACGGATTCTGATTACCCCTTTGGTATCTTCAAACTGTCGGTCATTGCATTGTCCATCATTCGATTCACGGATTCTGATTACCCATTTGGTATCTTCAAACTTTTGGCCATTGTATTGTTCATCCTTCGATTCACGGATTCTGATTACCCCTTTGGTATCTTCAAACTTTTGGCCATTGCATTGTCTATCCTTCGATTCACGGATTCTGATTACCCCTTTGGTATCTTCAAACGTTTGGCCATTGTATTGTCCATCATTCGATTCACGGATTCTGATTACCCCTTTGGTATCTTCAAACGTTTGGCCATTGTATTGTCCATCATTCGATTCACGGATTCTGATTACCCCTTTGGTAGCTTCAAACCTTTGGCCATTGCATTGTCTATCCTTCGATTCACGGATTCTGATTACCCTTTTGGTATCTTCAAACTGTTGGCCATTGCATTGTTCATCCTTCAATTCACGAATTCTGATTACCCCTTAAGTATCTTCAAACTTTTGGCCATTGTATTGTCCATCATTCGATTCACGGATTCTGATTACCCCTTTGGTAGCTTCAAACCTTTGGCCATTGCATTGTCTATCCTTCGATTCACGGATTCTGATTACCCTTTTGGTATCTTCAAACTTTTGGCCATTGTATTGTCCATCCTTTATTTTATTCACTGAAGTTGCATTGTGTATAACTGACTTTAATAATCAGCAAAGAATGTGTTGGTTTTAAAATTGGTTTGAATTAATAATTCATCAAAATATTATACAGTCTGACTTGAGTTCTCCATATTCGTCTTGTGATTTTTAAAGTCTGTGGTAATTATACATAGTAAATCTTAGCTCAGGATACACTGGTTGTCGGTTCTTGGACTGCAGTAATCACATTGACAGTTATGGGCGTGACGGGGACGACAGACAAAACATCCACAATGTTGCTGCTCTGGTATTTCACTTCTATGAGCTCTTTCTTCTACCGGAGCTGGCATTTCTAATCTCTGAACCATTTCAACGTATAGTTTGTAATGAACAACTATATGCTCCACTTCTTTGGTGTCGAAAAGTTTGTCCTGTATTTTTTCTATCTGCATTGTGTAAGTACCATCCTCTTCACCATTTATTACTTCGAAACACTTTCCGATATCCTTTAACTCATTAATGTGTTCATCATAATCACTCTCATCAAGATTTGCTTCTGCAGTATGCATAAATGTATTCCGTATTTCTCGAATGCGGTCGATTTGATCTCCAGTAGTGTTCTGTTTGTGCCCAAGAGACTTCCCTTCCCCAAGCACCCCACTCTTTAGATTTAGAAGTTTTCCAGTTCTAATTACAGCACACAATGCCGATATGTCTATTGCGGATGATGAAGACGTTTTCGGCCTGTTGAGGAATGCCTGCACAATTTTTTCATTGCATACAACTGGAGATGAGTTGATGAATTTGATCAAAGTCTTCCCGTGGTTTTGTTGAATTCTTTTTTCAACAAATTTCAAAATCCATAACTTACAATTTTCAGAAATTATCACAAAGCATTTTGCAAATCTTACCCGGTCTTCCTTTATTGCCTGGAATATTAATTTAAAAAAGAAGTATTAAACAATGAATACATTCCAACTGCAGATTCTTAAAACTAATCAACGATACAGATTATAATATTATACATATTCAAATATAGTATGTTTTAAGTACACACCAACCATAGTTTAAAAGTACACATGTCAGCAACCCCCCCCCTCAAAAGCAAAAATAACATATAGGGACTACTTACCTTACAATATGTTCATTCTTACGCGGTTTATTAAGCGTATATTGCCCCAAAGCAGGTTATATCGTACAATTCATTAAAATAACATGTCGCTCTTCCCGGACACATTATCCTGATTGCGAGCCAACTAGTATTTGCTCTCTCTCTCTCTCATTATTGCTGATTGTTTATTAGAGATAAAGTATATACATGTAGTTTAAAGATATCATATAATTGCAGTCAATTTTTAGATAAACCTAATACAAAAGGACCAAATTTTACATCGAGTTATCTAGGAAAGCAATCATTCGAGTTCTAGATAATGATGTTCGAGTTATCCAGGAAACCACTCATTCGAGTTTAAGATAATGATGTTCGAGTTATCCAGGAAACCACTCATTCGAGTTCTAGATAATGATGTTCGAGTTATCCAGGAAACCACTCATTCGAGTTCTAGATAATGATGTTCGAGTTATCCAGGAAACCACTCATTCGAGTTTTAGATAATGATGTTCGAGTTATCCAAGAAACCACTCATTCGAGTTATAGCTAATGATGTTCGAGTTATCCAGGAAACCACTCAATCGAGATTTAAATAATGATGTTCGAGTTATCCAGGAAACCACTCATTCGAGTTCTAGCTAATGATGTTCGACTCGACGACTGTAATTGATATTTAAAGCCTAAATCGACTTTAAAGTACATCTTTAGAATTTCCTAACTTGCTAAATGACACATCAAAGCAGATATTTCCATCGTTGTTTAATCCTAGTGATGTGTGGTCTGCGTCGTGGAATTGAACAATCGAGGTCTATCGGTATTTATTCCCTTTATATTGATTACATGGTGGGATTAACAGTCTATTAAAAAATCCTTGCAATGGAAATTTCTGATTTATTCTAATAATACAATCTAATTCAAATCTAAACAGTGTGCTCCTTTATATATCTTTATTGTCATAAAGCGAATGTATATCATAAGCCGTGTGACCCCGCCACGCCACGCCACATTGACTACAAAATACCTAATCAGTCTCTTCAATCTCATAATATATTTTGTCACAGTTGTTTAATACAATTAGTATTATATCTAAATCTGACCTAGAATTACCTAATTGGTGTGTTCTACCAACCTCAATTTTCTTAAAATCACATATGGTACAAGCTTAATTGAACATTTTTGAAAAATACTACGATAATTGGAAACTGAAAGTAAATGTGGACACAATTAAAATGTTTTAATCTTTTATAGGGGACGTCCTCTTCTAAATGTAAAATTTTCATTAAAATGGACCTGAAATAGAAATTGTTAAGGAATTCAATTTACCTTTAAAACTGAACTTGTAATTTTAATAAAGCAATCACAAAGCATGCAGAAAAGGGAAAAAAAGGCTAGGTATAAAGTTATAAAAGAGGACGCACTCATAGCTTATATCTTCTATTTGATAAAATGCTTAAAGTTTATTCCAGAAATACGTTGTGCGCACTAAATTTGATATCTACGTTTTATTAAACCTATACTTCTCTATGTGTTTGGAATTTGGAGATTTAGCAAAAATGTTGATTGTCTAGAAAAATACTATACCATTTCAACGTATAGTTTGTGACGTGTATCTATACACTTCACATCCCAGGTGTCAAAAGGTTTGTCGTGTATTTCTTCTATCTCCATTGTGTAAGTGCCATTCTCTTCACCATTTATTACTTCTAAACGCTGTCCGATATCCTTAAACTCACTAATGTGATTATCATAATCACTCTCATCAAGATTTGGTTCTGTGATATGCATAAATGTATTCCGTATTTCGCGAATACGGTCGATTTGATCTCCAGTAGTGTTGTTTTGGTGCCCAACAGACTTCAGTTCCCCAGGCTTTAGAAGTTTTCCAGTTTTAATTACAACAAACAATTCCGAGATTTCTATTTCGGATGATAAAGACGTTATCCGCCTTCTGAGGAATTCCGTCACAATTTTATCATTGAGTACATCTGCCGATGAGTTGATGAAATCTATCAAAGTCTTCCCGTGTTCTTGTTGAATTCTATTTTCAACAAATTTCAAAATCCATAACTTACAATTTTCAGAAATTATCACAAAGCATTTTGCAAATCTTTCCCGGTCTTCCTTTATTGCCTGGAATATTAATTTAAAAAAGAAGTATTAAACAATGAATACATTCCAACTGTAGATTCTTAAAAGTAATCAACGGTACAGATTATAGTATTATACATATTCAAATATAGTATGTCTTAAGTACACACCAACCATAGTTTAAAAGTACACGTGTCAGCAACCCCCCCCCCCCCCCCCCTCAAAAGCAAAAATAACATATAGGGACTACTTACCTTACAATATGTTCATTCTTACGCGGTTTATTAAGCGTATATTGCCCCAAAGCAGGTTATATCGTACAATTCATTAAAACAACATGTCGCTCTTCCCGGACACATTATCCTGATTCCGAGCCAAACAGTATTTGCTCTCTCTCTCTCTCTCATTATTGCTGATTGCTTATTAGAGATATAGTATATAGTTTAAAGATATCTTATAATTGCATCCAATTTTTAAATAAACCTAATACAAAGGACCAAATTTTACATCGAGTTATCTAGGAAACCACTCATTCGAGTTCTAGATAATGATGTTCGAGTTATCCAAGAAACCACTCATTCGAGTTATAGATAATGATGTCCGAGTTATCTAGGAAACCACTCATTCAAGTTTTAGATAATGATGTTCGAGTTATCCAGGAAACCACTCATTCGAGTTCTAGATAATGATGTACGAGTTATCCAGGAAACCACTCATTCAAGCTATAGATAATGATGTTCGAGTTATCAAGGAAGCCAGTCATTCGAGTTTTAGATAATGATGTTCGAGTTATGCAGGAAACAACTCAATCAAGTTTTAGATAATGATGTTCGAGTTATCCAGAAAACCACTCAATCGAGTTCTAGTTAATGATGTTCGAGTTATCCAGGAAATCACTTATTCGAGTTCTGGTAACGATTTTTGAGTTATCCAGGAAACCACTAATTCGAGTTTTAGAAAATGATGTTCGAGTTATCCAGGAAACCACTAATTCGAGTTCTAGATAATGATGTTCGAGTTATCCAGGAAACCACTCATTCGAGTTCTAGCTAATGATGTTCAACCTGACGACTGTAATTGATATTTAAAACCAAAATCGACTTTAAAGTACATCTTTAGAATTTCCTAACTTGTTAAATGACATATCAAAGCAGATATTTCCAGCGTCGTTTAATCCTAGTGATGTGTGGTCTGCGTCGTGGAATTGAACAATCGAGGTCTATCAGTATTTATTTCCTTTACAGAGGGCACAGCGTGTTTTCTGTTACATTTTCCACTATTCCGTCACGGAAATTAATCCTTTCCACGATGGCTCCGTCACGAAAAACACGACGGAACAGGTAAACTGATAGTTTTCATCCGCGGTGGTATCATCGTGAAAGGGATTAACTGTTATTATACGTGTGTATTTTCCACGATATAGCGTGGAAATCATCGTGGAAAAGATTAATATTTGTGTGTTTACCATGATATAGCGTGGAACATATTTTTAAAAGGTTTAATATGCCTAACATTAATATTTATTTGGAATGCATAAGCTTCCTAAAATTATATACACGAGAGTATTTACCGTGTACATTTTCATAGATGTCACAATGAAGCGTAGAAATTAATTATGAGACAAACAGATAATTATTTGTACAGAATTTATGATTGTGTTCATCATAAATGAAATTGTCATTAATTTACATAAGTGTATGAAAATTGGGCATTTCAAATATAGAGTTATTTTTCTTATTTTGTAAGCTTATATAAAAAGGGAAACGTTTTACGTTTTCTTGTCAATTTGGCGTAGTATAATAGAAAAACAAATCTAGCGGTGGTCGCCGGGTGTAAGTCCATTTGAATTGAAAAAGAAACCTTTTACGTTAACACTATGCCAGTACACTTAGAGAAAATAATAATGTATATGGAGAACCACTTGTAATGACTTATCCACATTGTTGTATTGAAGGACGACAAGAAGTCCAGTGGGGTGAATAAAAAATGTTTCAGAAACATCCCGGTTTACATAATTTCTGTCAAAGTTTTATTCTTGTGTGAAAATGTGAATAACTTTCATCAGGTATGCTCGAGGTTAAAAAAGATTGGAACGCTCACTAAGTGTTTATGAGTTGGAAAACCAAAGGGCCAAGACCGGTACGTCTAAATACCGCTAAGACCGTCTTTGTGCACTAAGACTCTAAAAACTGTCGCTAAGGACATGAAGGTATTGGTTTTGTGCATAATAATCCCTTTAGATGAAACATATATTATTTAAAACAATTATGAATTTTGATGGAAAGGGTTATGTTAAATGTAAATATGTGCAATTTAATAGGCACGTGTCGGCTATCACCACTGTTGATTAACAATTTTATCGGTTTGATTGACAAGCAACTCCGAACAAATAAACAATCAGATCTTTGACTAGTCCGAGATTCCTCTGTCGTTTAACGGCATTGATAATCTTGCTGTAGCCGTTCAACGACAGAGGGTGATACATACGGAAACCATCAAATTTGCCTCACAGCCATAGTATCGGCACATTTCCACGTTTCGTGGCTATCGGATTTTATTTTCTATCATAAACCTTATATAAATCGCTTCACCAATCATTTTTCTATTCATTCATAACCATCTTACCCTCAGAAAGTGGTGTTACACTCCATTACAGCACGATTTTGCCTTAGATCCTATTATTCCGCCATTTGACTTCCATTTTCGAATCTACACACGTGATCTCGCGATACTAACTGAATGATGACAGCAACGCATTGCATGATGGGAGCTAATTAATGCAGCGTGTCAAATTATTTGGAGCATTATTTGCATACGTAAACAACATTCAAATCACATGGAAGACGATACATTTAAGCGTATTCTGCAGGACAAACAGTCCATCTACAGATCAAAGAAGAGCAGAAGGAAATTATACAGAATGTGTTGGAAAGAAAAGATTCAATGGCAGAGTGTTACCAACGGGCTTCGGAAAGAGCATGTGTTACGTTCCCCCTTTTTGTTTTTGGACAAGGTACTACATTTTTTTTTTCTTATGGTTATCTGTAATTCACTAAATTTGCTGTTAAAATCATTACCAATCAATATAATCAACTGTATTAAATTTTATGTTAATTGTTCTGCCTTAACAGGTGCCTATGATTGGCAATAAAAATATTTGTTTGTTTGTTTATATGCAAATTATCTCCCATGATACATTGCGGTAATCGTAGTTTTCTCGTAGTCACGTGACAAATGTTTGAAAAATGGAAGACAAATGTCGAAATCATAGGTTCTAAGGCAAAATCGTGCTGTAATGGAGTGTAACACCACTTTCTGAGGGTAAGATGTTTATGAATGAATAGAAAAATGATTGGTGAAGCGATTTATATAAGGTTTTTGATAGAAAATAAAATCCGATAGCCACGAAACGTGGAAATGTGCTGACCCAGAGTTGGAGAAGCAAATCCGCTGTTTTCCGTATGTATCACCCTCTGTCGTTGAACGGCTACAGCAAGATTATCAATGCCGTTAAACGACAGAGGAATCTCGGACTAATCTTTGACCTACCTGATTAAAGATATTTTTTAAACAAAGATGAATAAAGCAAATGTACGAGCTTGGCACTCTATTTTACAAAGAAATTAGGTTTGAAAAACAATAAAGTAAGCGTTAATTACTGATACTGTATGCTTTGTTCATTTTTTGTACGGAAATAGTTTAATAAAGTGTTGTGTTTATTTAGCATTTTTGAGTAATAACATAATTTTATAATGGTATGAACATTTCTTTTTTTTATATAATCATTTCAAACATACTTTCACGTGAAGAAGTTATGGTTTTTAGGGGAGCTTCACGTAAAATAATAACAATACCTGTGCATTGACATGAGAAGAGCTGAACTATAAAACAAAACTCAAGAATTTCACAAGACATAACATTTTCTTAACTACACAATTAACTATAACAGGTTTATAAATAATACAAAGGAGAGATAAACTTATTACTTTTCAAATACACAGTCACCACACTTGAATGATGTTCGTGATGTTCTTTATGTTTTGGCAAATTTAGATGTGGTGTAGGACCATTAAAAATATAAAAAAAATGGACGTCTTTTAATTGAAAATAAAAAATTTCTTCACAATAATTTTCAAATAAATATTGTATTGAAGATGAAAAACATGTCCAGCATATGAAAATTGCGTCAGTATTCATTCAATCATGTTTGTTTGTATAATAATAAATTTACGCAGTTGTCAGATGCCGCTCAATTTATATTTGATTATTTATTCACTAATGAGAATATGCGTTATTATTCTCCAAAAATCTGCTATGAAATTTTAATGAGAAAAAATTCATATCGATAATTTTACATATGTACATATTATTGTTTTTTAAATATATTTAGATAACAATAGTCTATCGCGGGAACGTCTAAACACCGCTAAGACCGTCTTAGTGCACTAAGACTCTAAATACTGCCGCTAAGGACATGAAGGAGATGTTTTACTAACGCAAAGTACACTGCAATGCATCAAAATGTAGAAATTAAACCTAATTTTAAAATTTTCATAGTAATGCTATGAACAGTTTTTGATTAAATAATAATTTTGTCTGTTATCCTTGGCACGCGTCGCTAATCCAGACGAACTCAAGCGTGACACCTGAATATACATTAAATATAATGTGTATTTGAAAATCCGTAAGTATATCTGTCTTTTGTATTATTTATATGTCTGTTATAATTAAATGTATAAATAAGAAAATTTTATGTTTTGTGAAATCTTTGTGTTTTTGTTTTGTTTTTTCCGCTCTTCTTCCAATAATGATTATTTTTATAACAAATAGCTACATATAATGGGAAATGTCGTTTTCACTATTTTTTTGCTGGTTGATTGTCCGTTTTTGTTTGTTAATAAAAGGTTTTTCTTCTGTGCAAAAATGCAGTTCCTATTTAAACAGGATAGCAAAAAATCGTTTAATGTTTGTCATTTTTAATGGTCGAATTATATTTTAAAGTGTGTGAATTGATATTATTTACCTGTACAATAATACAGGAAATAATCCCACCCGGGGTTCTGACAATTTTATGGCTTTGTGTATAATTAATTAGGATGTATTATCCCCCTCTGTGAGGACGGTGTTCCCGATTGACTACCATATTTATTTAATCTTAATATAAATTTAGCATATTTATTTAATTTTAATATAAATTTAGCATATTTATTTGAGTTTAATATAAATTTAGCATATTTATTAAATTTTAATATAAATTTTGCATATTTATTTAATTTCAATATAAATTAACATAATTGTGATAAAAAAAATATTTGTAATGTTCAATTCACATTTGACAGGACAGAATCGAAGCCAAGTGTCAAAAATTATTTAAAAAAAGACAAAAAAAAACCATTATTATCGGCGTGTCCAACACCTATTCAAGTACATGCGACAAAAGTTTTCCCTTAAAAATTCGAAAAAATTCATAATCTATTTTTATAGTGGTAAAAAAAAAAAATTAAATAAGCTAAGAATGTTTAAAATATTATTATCCGTTCCCTTCAGTTTCTTCAAACCGAATTTCTTTACCGACACCTGTGTATATTAAATTCTGTTGAGATAATTATGTTTACATGCCATTTTAAAACCGATACATATACACAGGAGCCATATTCGTACTGAATTTGTCCGAGCAGTAATGTCTAACAAAGTACATTTCACCAAGCTTAAAACAGTCCAATGTCACAGAAATGGCCAAAAGGTCGTTTCTATTAGAAACATGTTAGCATGCAGATCTTTGCCTCATTGAATTTAATAAATACTCTACGACCCTATGCTTAATTATCTAAACCTTTCATGCAAGGAAATGAAATACATTTTTACAAACAAATAACCTTTAAATTTATTACATGTAGATGTACTCTAAGCTTTATATATCTTTATTCCGATAGACCTCTGTAAGTACAATAATTTTTAGATATACAACTATACAATAAATAAATACATTAATAAGTATAAATGATCGAGTTACGTCCCTTGGTTTGTCAAGACTCACCGAGAGAACAGCTCCAGCAAAAGTTAAATTTAAAGTATTTCTTGTTCACTATGGAAGACATGAGTACGCGCAGTGGTAACAAACTGACTGAAGAACAAATTGAGCAACTGATAAAACGACTCAGGGGTGTAGAACACATAGAACCCATTGTTACAATCGAAGATTCAAATGTAAACAATGAAAAAATGGCGACGTTCGCCGAGGTAGTTAACAATCAGAGCAATAATAAAAACAATACAGACGAATCTGATAGTAAACACGGGGAACAAAATAAAGATTACGCATCTGGTGATTCAGTAAAGCCCCTATTTTTAGTCGATCAAGACGTGTTTGGTTCCACCAAACCCGATAGAACTCACTGGCTCACCAACGTAGAGATATATAAAGCGGTAGGCTCCAAAGTCCCAGCCGAATGCATAAAGGGGATACAGCGTATTAGAGATATGTGGAGGATTTATATGGACAATACAGAGGATAGAATTACTCTAATTGTGGAAGGTTTAAATCTACGTGGCAGGAGGGTACCCCTTCACACACAAAATCCTCGGAATCCTCAAAGATTTCGACCTGATACCATCCGCATTAAAGTCAAAAATATCCCTCTTTCCGCTGATGACGGCCAAATTCACCGTACTTTGACTCTAGAAGGCTGCAATATTGAAGGTATCTTTAGGGAAAAACTTAGAGTGGATGGGAGATTAACTAACTGTGATACAGGTGACAGACTAGTCATCAGTAAACCACTCCCACACCCACTTCCAAGGAGTCTTCAAATAGGCAAGTACTGGGGGAGGATATTCCATCCTGGTCAAGTAGAAACCGACAATCAAAGCAGGGAGAATAATAAAAACTGTCACAAATGTCTCAAGCCAGGACACTTCATGTATCAGTGCACAAGTGATTGGGTGTGTAGGTCATGCAATCAGCAAGGTCATAAAATGGTTGACTGTCCTCATGATCTTGTTTTCCATGATCCAAACATAAGTGTACATGATGGTGTTGAGGAGGAAAATCTGACTGAGCATGATGAGGATGATGATGCAAGTCAAGCTGAGGATTCTCAACCCCACAACAGAGCTGTAAAATCAATTACAACAGACAAGGAAGACAAAGACATAGAAGCAAAAGGAAATAAAAAAGTGAAAATCATTGAAACTGATAAATCAGAAAATAAACAAGTTAAAGCTGGTCAAAAAACTATGGACAATTTCATGAAAACTTCAAACAGGCCTAGTGCAATTCAAAGGACTCCACCAACTCCTACTGAGAAATTACACGATCAACCAGGAAGCAGTAAAGGTCGAAAGAAGTTAAAACCAAGCAACAGGAAAACTTAATCATCATTTAGTGTGCTATTTGAAATAAGTTTCTTTTTATCTTAAATTAAAATTTAAAAAAATTTACAAACTACTAATGTTATTTAAGCTCCAACAAAGAGTAAAAATGTTGTATATCATTAAAAACCTAAGTGAGGGTTATATGATGTTTAATGAAGATATAAGAAGTAAAAAATCATTACAACATAAGAAGTATACTATTAATAGATGTACCTTTATATTGATGTTTTTTATGATAAATCTGACTATAGATTTATACTATTATTATGAATATCTAAACATGTATTTAGTGTGTACATATAACATGGCTCGTTACTATTTTCATATTGTTATTTTCTCAGTTTTCCTTTACAAAACAGTATGTATTTTCTTTACAAAGCAACACATATTTATTTATCCCATACAATTACAATTCAGGTTTCCACCTAATCTATTTTTAGCCATCGTTAATACACATGAGATGTGTCACGCCAAATATAGCACGTGGTTATACATATATATATTCCTTATAAATATAAATGTAAACAAAAGAGAAACGCTAATAAAACAAATTGGCTATAGCCAAGTGTCATATAAAATATATAGAAAAAAATACTTACCAGTGGGTAAAACATCACAGATACTTTCTTTAAGTGAATTATTTGTTTTCAAGATCACTGCATTTAAAATATTTTCAAGCTTCATAATGTTTGTACTAATGTTACACTATGAACCAAGTTTATGGAAAAAATATTATCCACATGTTAAATATAATCCTGTCTGTATTGAGTCGCATAAATGTACTTTTAAAGGTCGGATAGTCTGTATTAAATATAGGTCGAGGCCAGTACATGAGATGTTAAAAAATATATTAGGATACATACACGGAAAAGTTCGCATGCTATTTACGGGTATAGAAATATGTAAAAATGATATTAAATGTTGCATATTTGTAATATTATGTAGATATTGTAGATTAATTATGTTTTTTTTCTATTTGACAAAATTAGAATTGCTATATAAAAAAAAAAAAAATATGATAGTGTGTAAATATGGGATATTAATGACCCTTTTGTGGTTAAAAAAAAATAGAATTGTTACATATCAAATACAAATCTTATCTCATAAAAAATGTCTGTCAAAAATATGATAAATTTATGTAGCTTAAATGTGAACGGTTTGCAAAACAGAGAGAAAAGAGGTCGAGCTATAGAATGGGTCAAGTCAATGAAATGTGATATAGCTTATTTTCAAGAAACACATTTCGATCAGAATATTGAAAACGAAATAAATTTCAATACAGATTTTAACGTTTATGGTAGTATAGGAACATCTGCTAGTAGGGGGGTAGCAATATTTATTAATAAAGCAGTCAATCATAAGGTCATTGACAAGGTTACTGATGAAAATGGCAGAATTGTTTTATTAAATGTACAGATAGATGATGCAGTTTTTTCGTTAGTATGCATTTATGCACCAAATAGCAAAACTTTAAGAAACATGTTTTTTAAAAAGGTAAGTAATTTCTGTAAAGAACATGGAACGGGTATTCTTGTGGTCGGGGGAGATTTTAACGAGATAATGCAAGACATAGATCGTAGAAGTTTACGTACAGGTAATGTTTGTAAACAATCAGTAAATAGTTTAAAGTCCTTTATAAAAACTAATAAGTTAATTGATGTCTGGAGGATATATAATGAAAACAGACAACAGTTTACATGGCGTAGGAAAGACAAAACACAAGCTAGTCGGATTGATATGATTCTTTTAGGAAAAGATTTTTTATCGCTTGTTCAAAGCTGTAAAATTAAACCTGCGGTCATACAGTATACTGATCATCAAAGTGTGGTTTTAACCTTTCGGTCGGGGGTGTCTGAAAAGGGAAGAGGGTATTGGAAAATTAATAATTCTGTAATACAGGAATATGATTATAAACAGTTAATAAATAAAGTAATTGATAAATATTTAATACAGTGTCATAATAATAAGATCGACATAAGATTATTATGGGACGCAATGAAAGTTGAAATTCGAGAAGTAACCACTATGTATTGTAAAAACAAATCAAAATTAACTAGAGAACTTAGACATAAATTAGAAAGTGAATTAGAAAAAAAAATTATGGTAAGGGATAATCAAAGCGAGGAAAACGATAACTTAAATAAAGTTATTCATAATATTGAAATAGAACTTGTAAAAATATATGACCAAAAAGCTAAAGGGGCACAAATTAGATGTCGTGAGAAATGGGTGGAATATGGGGAAAAAAATAACTCATATTTTCTAGGTCTGGAAAAACAGAGGCAAATTAAAAAGTCAATAAACAAATTAATAGATGAAAACAATGAAATATTAACTGACCAGATGCACATTCTTAGTACTATTAAATCATATTATGAAAAATTGTATACTACAAAATATCCTGATGAAAATCTAACCAGTAATTATATTTTTGATACAAAATTAGAAAACAGGCTTCAGGATCAGGATCAATCAATTTGTGATGGAAAGGTAACTGAAGAAGAGTGTTCTAATGCAATAAATAATATGAAATCAAATAAAGCCCCAGGTTTGGATGGACTAACGGTAGAATTTTATAGAGAATTTTGGGGAAAAGTCAAATTTTTTTTAATTGATGTTCTAAATAAAAACTATGATGAAAAGCTACTGAGTTTTTCTCAGCGGACTAGTGTTTTATCTTTATTGTTTAAAAAGGGGGATCCCTTAGTTCTAGATAATTATAGACCTATTTCTCTTTTAAATGTTGATTTAAAACTTCTTTCTTATGTTCTAGCACAGCGTTTAAAAAAAGTTTTAGAAAAAATTGTAAATAATGACCAAACTGGATATATTAAAAACAGGTTCATTGGCTTCAATCATAGACAAATACAAGACATTATTGATTTTGCTGAATCTTATAATGTTGAAGGGGCAATAGTCTTTGTTGATTTTAAAAAAGCGTTTGACTCACTTGAATGGACATTTATCTTGACAACTTTAAAACATTTTGGGTTTAATGAATCGTTTATAATTTGGGTTAAAACTTTATACAGTAATATTCAAACTTGTGTAATGAACAATGGCTGGATATCAGAGATTTTCAAAAACTCGCGCGGAATACGTCAAGGTTGTCCTTTATCTGCTTTGCTATTTGTTTTATCAGTTGAAATCATGGCTCTTCGAATAAGAAATAATAAGGATATCAAAGGTTTTCAGATAAAAATAGATGAACAAACACATAGTATAAAAATTTCGCAATTAGCAGATGACACAACACTATATTTTAACTCTAAAAACGATATATCCGTTGCTATGAACGAAATTGAAATTTTTGGTAATTTTTCAGGTTTAATGATAAATAGAAATAAGACAGAGGGGTTGTGGATTGGGAAACTAAAACACAGTAAAGATAAGGTAGAAAATATTAAATGGACAAACAAACCAATAAAGACCTTAGGTATTTATTATGGTCATGATTACATAGAATGTGAAAAACTTAATTGGGAGAAAAAAATTGAAAAAATGAATAGCTTATTTTTGTCATGGTCAAAGCGAAATCTCTCAATATTGGGTAAAGTACTAATCATTAAAGCTTTGATTATACCTATTTTTACTTTTATTGTTAGTTCCTGTGTTATTCCAGAAAAATACAAAAAAGAGATAGAGAGTAAGTGTTTTAAATTTATATGGAATGGGAAACCAGATAAGGTAAAAAGAAATACATTGATAGGAGATTTTGAGAAGGGTGGACTGAAAATGATAGATATAGAAAGTTATTTTATATCTTTGAAGGCATCATGGGTAAGTAGATTAGCTGACTCAAAATTTTCGAATTGGAAATTGATACCACTAAAATATTTAAATGTATTTGGGAAAATATGGCTTATTTTTAAAATGAACATAGATGTGAAAAAACATAAACAGTTTCTAAATAATATCCCCGAATTTTACAAAAATGTTTTGACCAGTTGGATAAAAACAGGTGGTGGTCAATTAAGTTCACCATTGACATTCAGTAATGTAAGAAAGCAAATTTTATGGGGAAATAGATTTATTACATTTGAAAAAAAATATTTATTTTTTAAAGAATGGATTAATAGTGGAATATTTTTTGTTAATGATATAATAGATAATAATGGTAAAATTACGCAAGAATTTATTCTTCACAAGTTAAAAAATAAATCTAATTGGATATCTGAATTTAGTATTCTCAAAAAAGCTTTCCCAAAGAATTGGATAGACATTTTAAAAACAGAAAGCTCAGTTAAAAGCATTGTAAATATCAAAAAAGATTATTTCATCTGGAACAATCAGTTTATTAATTTATCTACATTGTCTAATAAGTTATTATATAATAAACTGGTGAATGTTAAATTTTCAAACCCTATTGGTACACATTATTGGATTAATTATTTAGTGTTGTCTGAAAAACCAAATACAAGTAGTCTATATTTTTTCATTTTCAAATTTCTTGACGAAAACAAACTTAAAATGTTCAGATGGAAACTTTTTCATTTTATTATACCAAATAAAGTTTTACTTTCCAAATGGAAAATTGTTGGGAACAGTTTATGTAATTTCTGTAAATTAGATGAAGATTACTCTCATTATTTTATTACTTGTACCTTTCTAAAAGAGTTTTGGACAAAATTTCAGAATTTAATGAAGGGTTTGGGTATCGAAAACAAAATTACTTTGAATCATATAGTACTTGGATACAAGATAGATGATAAAAACTATCTTGCATTAAATTTTTTGATAACAGTTGTAGGGTTTTCCATCTACAAATCGTACTATATATCTGAACAGAAAACAAAGTATATTGATGTTTATAGAATATTTGCCAATGAATATATTAAAAGAATAAATGAAAATAAAACACTTCAAAAGTGTTCTTTTTTAATGAAAGTAAAAAATTATATAATAAATGCAAAATAATAAATGTTTTCAAAGGTATTAAATAGAAATTGTATTTAGGTTGTATATATATTTCATGTAATTCTGATTATAGCCCTGGATAATCAGAACAAGATGTAACAGGGAAACACCAAAAGGAGCTTGGACTTTTGGCGTGTTAATTGTAGCAAGCATTTGAATAAAATATATTACGTTGTTAAAAAAAAAAAAAAAAAGTATAAATGATGTACAATATTTACAACATGGTGAAGTTAACCTAAGTTAACCGGGTGCGTCTTTTTACCACCAAACACCACCGAACACCGCCAAACACCACCGAACACCAAAAAAGTACCACCGAACACATTTAAACTACTATTTTAACTGCAATTTAACAGTTTGAGGAATATAAATATCTTAATAAAAGAATTATTGATAATTTAATCGGCACGCGTCCTGTAATTCATGCTCAGTCAACTAAACAGAACCGCTAATTAACACCGATCACTCAACCTGAACAAAACATATCAATAAATAAAAGATATATTATATATATCTTTATTGTCATAAAGCCAATGTATAACAATGGTGCAGAGATATAACAATAAAATCAAAATAACAACAACTATTTACAACATATATATAAATTAGGAGAGAGGTTACAAAGGATTAAGAGCCTGGAGGACAAACACCGGTATTGATAGCACTTATAAAATGACAGAGTTTCTTCAGTATTGGTTTTCTTTTACTTGACATAAGTTCAGAAAATTTGATAATATTATGTCTATATATGAAATAATTTAACAGTGACTGCTTACGTTTTTGGTTAAAATAAATACATTCAAAAATATAATGGTATTCATCTCCAATTTGGGATCTATTACATAATATACATTTACGATTTTCTCTTGGAATGTTCTGCCATCGCCCTGTTTCGATGGGGAGTTTATTATTTGTTGTTCTAAATCTGCAAAGCAAAATTGCATCTTTTATTTCTAAAATATTTAAATATTCTTCATATTTAAACTCTGTTTTAATTGTTTTATAATTTATGGCTTTTGGTGAATTTTGTACTAAAGAATTCCAATTTTGAAGAAACTGATCCTCTAATCGCTGTTTAATTACACATTTCAAATAATCTACATTGTCAAAAAGTTCTGTTTCCCATATATTGGGGAAGCCACACTCATTAAATATTTGTTTTACAAACAATATCCAACTAAACTGCATATTATGATTTTCATTCAATTGACGACATAGTCTATACAATATATTAGAATACTTTGTTTGTTTACCAACTATAAGTCTTGCCCAGTAACATACATTTCTGATTTTAATATCAATATATATAGGGTATCGCCCTAGTTCACCATACACCATATAGCTAGGCGTTGATGTTTTTAAATTTAAAAGAATCTTACAAAATTTTAGATGTAATTTTTCCACAATATCATTGTTACTAAAGCCCCACACTTCACAGCCATATAACAGGATGGGTTTAATCATTTATTCATCAAGTAGGATATGTCTGTTGTTTTTTCTTTTGCTTGTTTGTTTATCAAATTTATTACTATTCAATTTGTTGTTTTGAAAGTCAATAACTTAGGTGAATATCTCGATCGGTAGAAACAATATTTTTCCATAACTGACCTCTTGAATAAGTCTAGTAGTCAAGTATTAATGAGTGAAAAAAAAATTATATTATAACAGTACTTTATTTTAACAGTATACAAAAAATTAATAACAATTAATAGCATTTGTCAACAAATATACACTAAACGGCATTTGTTACACATAAATATCAATATATGTTAACGTTTTTGTGTTTTTTCAGTTCTTGGTCTCTTGCGTTGTCCAGGCTTTTTGGCGATCATCTTTGCTTTATTCGGAACGGTGTATGTTCCATCTGTCGTAGTGATCACGGCGGCGTGCGTACGCTTTCTCTTCTTATCATGTAGGAAAGAACTAAAAATGTCATTTTTATCTTCGGATGTCTTGCAACGCCAAAGTTGGTCAGGTATGCGATAATGTTCCTGCCTCGGAATCAGTGTATAATCCCCCCGACAAATCGTGTTGGTTCTGTTGATATTCTTATTAATCTTATAAATGTCGTTAAAATAGACTTTGTTGTACGCTTTTAAAAATGAAAGTGATAAAAGAAGAAGTTTTTTGTATTTTTAAATTTCAGAATTTACTCAAAATGCTGTAGATTGAATAGAAGCCAACAGTTAGTTTACACAACAATTTTCGTATTTAGACCAAAACAATAGGATTGTGTGAAATATTTTTTTATCAAAGGAAAAATAGCAAGCTCACAAGTCGTCAGTTATTTAACAATTACCTGCAATTAGTAGATCAAACGTTCTGTTGTTTATTGATTAACCCTGATTGAACAGGATGATTGGTGATTATCACAGAAGTCAGCCGAACACGTGCTGCAATCAATGTGTTCGGTGGTAGAAAAAAGTTCGGCGGTCTTGAACAAGAATTGTAATGTTTATAGTAATAGCGAACACTAAATAAAATATACAAATTCTTTTGTTTTTGTCAAATAAAGTTTAAGTTAGTGTTCGGTGATAGTCATAAAAGTGGTCTAGAATATAGATATAGGGGAAAAAAGATGGCGACAGGGTTAGAAGTCAGGAAATATCGGCTCATATATATTATGAAAGTTTGTAATGAAAATTATCATAAAATTCTGTAGAAGTATATTCCACTTATAATACATACATAGTGAGATGTTTTAATGACTTTAAATCATGAATTGAATGGCAAAGAATAGAAAAAATAGCTCAAAACGTAAACGTAAACAAACTGGAACACCTTCGCCAGGTAGATATTCCAAGATGGCTGACAATTCTAGTTCCGACTCAAAACAAAATCAACAGCCTGTCAGTACCACACCACAATCAGAACACTCTCTACCAACCAGTAATGTATATGCCGCTGCTCATCAGACACTTTATGGTGCACCTCCTGGTTATCCTTTCACGCCATATCAACCACCAGTGCCACATACCACACCTGCTCATATGGTATATAGTCCACTTCAACAGTTGCCCAGTATGTCACTGCCACCTCCTTCGCCTGCATTCCCAGATCTTGAACGATTCATGAGTGAAGTGACAAATAGACTTAAAAAACTTGATCTTTTGGATGACATATTATCTAGGCTTGTAAACATTGAAACACATTGTCAGACAATTGATAATGAAATATTAGATATAAGAGAACAATTGAAAAGACACACAATCAATTTTAGTACAATGGACCAGGGTTTAACTGACATGCATAACAAAGTGCAAGACATGGATAGACAAAACATGAAACTTTATAAGGAAAACTGTGAGTTAAAGGAAAGAGTTGTCCAACAACAGTCCAGATCAATGAGGGATAATCTCATCTTCAAAGGTATTCCTGATGATTATAATCCAGTTGAGGATACAGAAGGTAAAATCAAAGATTTCATCAAGTCAGAATTAGGCATTGAGGATGAGATAAACTTTCATGTGGTGCATAGGCTCAAGCCAAAACAAGATAGAAGTCCTAGAGGAATAGTTGCTAAGTTCGAGAGGAGGAAAGATAGGAACAAAGTATTAAGTAAGGCCATTGCGAAATTGAAAAACAATAAACAGTTCATAGTGCATGAACAATATCCAATAGAAATTATAGATAGAAGAAGACAGTTAGTACCTATAATGAAAGATGCGCGTGGCAAAGGACATGAGGCAGTGTTAAAAGAAGATAGACTTTACATTGACAAAAGACGGTTTTATCCTAGGCCATTTGTTTCATCTTTCAATCATCCACCACCTCCTCTGCCGCCACCACCAGCCGCCGTTCCGATGAATGTACAGCCACCGGTTACTCGTGGATAGGACAGGTGTACAAGGGGACAATGTTACACTACAGAACACAATAATTCTGACAATTTTGTAAATAGAAAGCATGAACATTTTTTGAAAATATATTATTTAAATGTATGTGGTTTAAAAAGTAAGCTTAAATTTCAGGAAATTACAGATATTATTGTAAGTCATGATATTATAATATTTGTAGAAACAAAACTTGATAATCTGGATATATTAAATGTCCCAAATAGATACTCATATATTACAAACAATAGAAAAAAAATGTGACTTACAAAATAATATTATCCTTGGTTGTGTTTATGTACCTCCAGAAGGTTCGAAATATTCTAATTCAGAATCGTTTGATGAAATTGAAAAGGAGTTAATTGCATTATCGAAAGATTCAAATATGCATTCTGCAATTGTTGGTGATTTTAAGGCAAAGACCGGTACTCTAAATGATTTCATTATACCTGATGAAACGTTATTAGATTTATTTAATTTAGATAGTGATGACGATGTTTTATCATATATGTTAGATTATGAAAATTTGGAAAATCATGGTGTTCCATTATCTAGAGTATCTCAATGTAGCTGTCAACCAAATAACTATGGGTTTAAATTATTAAATTTATGCATAGGCCTGGATAAAGGAATCGGAAAAAGAACTTGCAAAAACACAAGTGTCGTAGACTATTTTTTGATGTCATCAGAATTGTTTTCCTTAGTGAAAGAATTCGAAATACAAGATTTCGATCCTTTGCTGTCAGATGTACACAACCCAATACACATCACTTTGCAATCGTCTGTCACTCCAAACATAAATAACAGTAACACGTCACAACACCTGACAAAAACACAATGGTTCGATAACAAAAGAAATGAGTTTGTCAATACAGTTCACAACAGTCAAGGTCTGCTAACCACAATTATAAATGATTTGGAAAATATACAAGCACGTGATCGCTGTACGCAATAAGAGATTGATGATATTACAAATAAAATTAATGACGTCTTCAGTAAAACCGCTAGTCAAACATTCACAAACAAACCATTTAAATCAAAACTAAAACCGAACTCGAAACCCTGGTACACCAAAAAATGTTATGAATCTAGGAAAAATTTCACAAAGCAAGAAAACTTTACAATCGTTTTAAAAACGAGATAAACAAAAACCAGTTACTGGATTGCAGCAAACGATACAAACAGACAACAAACAAGGCATACAATGATTATCAATTACAATTAGAAAATAAACTGAGAAATACCTCCAAATATAACGGAAAAGATTTTTGGAAAATTTTGAACAGGTTTGCAAAAAATAAAAAGGATGATCAATCTAATATATTACGAATTTAGTTTGTTACACATATTTTCATTGGTTATTCAACCCTGAATGTCAGCATATATTCGGAAAACAGACGGGGTATATATATACAATATTGGTCTGTTGACGGTAAATATAGAATTTATTTGACAAGGCTGAGAAACGGGGTGAAAGACGAGCTTTTAGCGAGTCTTTCTCCCCGTTTCGCGCCGAGTCAAATAAATTCTATATTTACCGTCAACAGACCAATATTGTATTTATCCTGCAATCCACGATGTCCTAAAAAATAATCTTAACTCGTAAAAATGCATTTTTTAATGCAACGGAATCCTCACTATTTGGCGTAATAAAATACCAGATTTTTTTTGCCGACAAAAATTCGCGAACAAATAGTTCTCAAAAGGAAGTGAAATAACTTTATTTAAATGAAGATTTATTGATTAAGATGAAAATCTATATAGAAAATTGATAGTTTAGAACCTGAAATATATATATTTAATATGTTTTTCATAGATATGAAAACACATTAATTTATCGATCATACGTCACATGCGGTCATACTTAAATACGCCTGCAGTAGTAACCTGGTAAATATATACGCCTGTGTGAAAAGGTATACGCCTGCAACTATATGGTTCACTTTTATTTTTATTTTTTTATATCAAATAATAAACATCCGATATATTCCTTTTACTAGTTTATATTAAAAAAAATTAAATAAAAAAGAACCATATAGTTGCAGGCGTCCACCTTTGTATGACACACAGGCGTATATATTTACCTGGTTACTACTGCAGGCGTATTTAAGTATGACCCACACAGTTTGTAAACATGTGAAAGCAACACACACATACATGTATCGACGATTCGAGCATGTTTTAAGTAAACTAGGTAGAGTAGAGAAAACAGAAAGATTAATAATTTATCTCAACAAACTGAACTGATTCACGGAAATGTATGTAACAACGATGTCAAACACTCAAATGCTCAGTTATTGGGATATAAGTCATATGTGAAAATTGTGTACACATTCACCATTTGTTATGGATGACCACGCCGTAAAACATAGAACTAATTTGACTTGACATATTTGTATTGGAACTGTAAGAAGGAACATCGGGATTGCTTCGACACGAAATATCAGAAGTGCTACTGGCTGTATAATTTGTGGAGGTTTTACGAGGTAAGTTTGCTGAAAAGCATTTCTGTTAGTTTCACTTTCAGTGTTGCTGAGGATGTTTGATATTTTCTTGTTTCTTTCCTCACTCAATGTTGAGTAATTATTAATAGATGCCACATTTTTATGCCCAGATATTTGCATAATATCTATAGATCCCCTCCACATTGTTTTCTCTTAACTTCTGGACGGGATAAGATATTTTCTGGCACTGATTGATTAATGTCTAATTTGCAACTTTCCTTCATTTTTTTCATGAGACTGGAAAGTTTTCTTTCATGCACTTTTCAACCTGTTTCTAAAGCTCGTACAAATAAATTATGTATTTTGCGACAATGCAAGTATATAAAGGAGAAGAGGCTAATACCAATCTTCTGGACTTTACATAGGTTTCAATGGAAAATTGGAATTTATTTTTATAGAATAAAATAAAACTTTCATATATACACGGTAAATTGAAGAAAATCAAAATAGAGATCTGATTTAGTGTCAACAAGCACCAGATATGATTTTAATTACTATATTTAACTTCTGTTTGTATATCATAATCAAATGAATTAATATGCATTGAAGTCTACATGTATGTACATGTAGAATCCCCACCAACTATTTTCTTCATATCAAATTTGATATTATTAAACCATAATCCATTGATTGGTAAATTTTTCTGGAATGAACAATATTTACATGATAATGTTGGCTGTTGCAAGTAATGACTAATGTGCGAATATATTTTTTGAGTCGGATCATACAAAAATGCATTATGAAAGCTTGGAAGTTTCAAATATTCAAGCATTGCTAATTTAGTCTGCATTTTGTTCCTTTTTTCTTGTTATTTTATTAGTAAATATATAATAACATGTATTTTAATTATAATCAATGCTATATTAATGTCTTTCAGATGAATGGCTGGATTAATGGTCTAACAGTGTACAATGTACATGTGATGTTTGAAATAAGTGCAAAGACTATATATATGAAAGAAATAATTGCATAAAAACCTATGAACGTTTTATAAAGATCTGATTAAACAAAGGACATTTTTCAAGAACTATCACTCAGTTGTTGCACAGGCCAGGGGTATGTGAATCAGTTTCAAATGGAATTGCACAAAATAAAAAATGTACTGTAATCCTGATCAACAGTGAGTAGAATTCCAGCAGATAAAACACTAGTTTCAACTGACAAATCATACAACTTTGTTGGAATTTTGCAAAAGAAAAAAAATGTTTTAAAAAAAGATGCAAAATGATTGGAGGAAGTGACTGAATACAATTATTCCAAATGGTTAAAACAAATTATATAGATATTTTGTGGTGTCATAAAGAATTCAGAATATAAAAAATTATCTATAATTTTAAAGTGATTTGATGCAATAGCAGGAATATGTGTTCTTTTCACCTTGAAGAAATCTACTATCTGATATGTTGAAGTAATTGATGTGAATTATTTGAACATTTAATATGAAGAAATTTTATAATAAAATATATGTAGTAATCTTAGAGTTTGATGTTCAAACTGTACTGAGTTATTTAACCATATAAGTGTGAGATTGTGGTGTGTGACTGCCCAGAACGTTTCTGTTATAAAGGATGTTAATTTCCTCATCTGTTGGAGGGCATGTCCTCTTTGGTTTATTCCCTTTGTCCTGTAGTTTTAGTTGCTTTTGTTTTGTTTTCAAAGCTTCCCTGTCAAGGTATAAATGATTCGGATTTGTTTAAGATTTTTGTTTTGTTTTTTATTGACTTATAGGATTTTTTTTTATCGTAAAATATGTATAAAAAATATGAAATTTTAAAATTATTAGTTTCATTTTGTCGGTTTGTAAATTTACAAATAGTGAGAACGAAAACATTTATTAGAAAAAGACGACGTCGATTATTGACATTGGTTACGGTTAATATTTTAACTCTTTCACGGGAGAGCAAAAACACAAAAAAGTAGTTCCGGAATCTATGGGCGGGGCTTAAAAGTTTATTCGTAGGTTTAAAAGTTTATTCGTAGGCTTCAAAAGTTTATTCGTAGGCTACGAATAAAGCAAAAATTTATTCGTGTGGTATATTTGTACAGCTAATGTACTGATTGCAGGATAAATGTACGTTTTCGGTCTCCCTCATTTGGGCCCCAAAAAACAATAACAACGTGGTTGACAAAAACAGAAATATTTACGCTTCACTGAATCAATATCATAATACGGAATAATAAATGTATTTTTACCAAATTAAATGCTGTTTTTAAACTCAAAACGGTTGTATGAACAAAAAAGATATTCTTTTCTTCAATAACAAATTAAAATATACCTTTCACAAATCTACACCAACCACTCAATTCGTGCAACGGGTGCAACTATCCTCGGAAGAAACTATTCAATGGCACAAATTATGGCAGTTACCGGACACAAATCTGCCTCGTCAGTTGCAGTATATCAACGTGTTTCATCAAAGGAAAAACAAGTTATGGGAGACATTATCACAAGTTCTGTTCGTGGAGAGCAACCATCTCAACTATCCTCAATAATGCTAGGGAGGACAAATGTAGTCGTCGATAGCGTTATAATTTTCTGTCGCAGTAGAAAAACCCGAATTTTCACCTTTTTCATTTCATTAGAAAAACACCTAAAATTTATTATTTCGTGATAAAAAACATATCAGATAAAACTTGAAAACTAGATCTTCATTAATTTGGTAGTTATAAGCATTAAAAATATGATTGGGTACTACTACTGAACGTCCAAAGTGAAGTCGTTTCGAGAAAATCGGACGCCATCTTGATTTATGTGTCAACGAACAGCCCATTTTCAAAAATAATTCCGGGAGCTATCCCTGGACCAATATTCTTCATGCATGGCTTAAAATTTGCAGAAAGTCTTCAATTTTACCAATCCGACTGTTAAGAATTTTTTAAAAGTCAAAATCGTAACGTAAAATATAAAAGTTTACAAAACAGTGTTTTAAACTCGCTTACCGCTTTTCCGCAAAAAGTTAACAGTCAGATATCAATAATCTGGACCTTCCTCTAAAGATATGTTGCCAAGGTTTCAATGGATAAGCAGTAATAGCTCCCGGAAATCATTGGATGTTCGGTCCATATTTTCTGACTTTGCAATCAGAGTTGAGCGGGAAGAGTTATCGGACATTGTGTGGCGCATGACCGGGATGTATGTCTTCCGCCATCTTGGCCAGGACAATTTCAGAGTTGTACCAAAGAAAAATGGAATTTACCGACGTATTGTTCTACCAATTGATACAATAATTATCTAGCATTGATGTATTCAGACCACGGAGGTCAATCATGCACGGTAAGTAACAAAACTTCTTCTAAAATATAGCTTTATTCTCAAAAGAAATATCGTTTTCAACCGGATCAAATGGGGGTTAATTTTGAAAACAAAAGATGCACAAAAAACGCACAGAAACTTTACACGAACTGAATAAATATATATCTTTGCTTCGATAAATGAAAAAGAGATGGGATTTAATTCACGATTTTATTATTTTACTCGAAAAATGGCGAAAACGGCAAGCATCAATATAAAGTTGTCAAATTCTCCCAATCTATAAATAACTTTATCCAAGCAGAGCTTTGGTGACGTAATCATGCCTGTTCGGAAATTATCTGGATTTATTAATACATCTATATAAAGGAGTTGTTCCGGTATTCTTTGATATTTTTAGAAAAGGGGGGATCTTTTGTTAAATGTTCAAGATTTTTTATATTTTTTAGTTTTAAATGAAATTTGTCTACATGAAAACTTTTTATGCATTTCTCATTAAGTTCCTAGTGTATATTGTAGCAATACATAGGACAATTGTTTTTAAATAGTAACATGAATTTCCATGCAACATTTTTGAAACAATTTATTTAAATTGTTATAAAACATAATTATTATGTTTCAGTGCTATTAGGGAAGCTTTATGAAATATATGCTTAATGCATACATTACAGTATGTGAATGTATTAACATTTTGGCTATATACAATGTAATCAGTGGCAGTGCATGTGATATGCTAAGTTTAATTAATTACATTTTTTTCATTACACCATTACTGTGTGCAAACTTGTTTGGTATGACAGAACATTTATGATGCATGCAGCAAACATTTCTGGAATAATGATATTTTTCATATAGAATCTATTTGCCACCTAGCATATATGCATAAAGATAATTTTTAGTCGAAGAGTGCATTGTATTCCCAGTCTGCAGGGTGACTTCGAACCAACGTCGGTAAAAGGTCGTAATGGTCGGCGTCGGCTTGACGACGTTGAACCAACGTAGGATTAGTGTAGGCAAAGCGACAGTCGAGTTTCCGTTCTTCAGCCGACGTTGGGCTAGATATGGCATAACGACGGTCGGGTTCTCGGTTCCTCGCCAACGTCGAGTTAGATTTGACAGACCAACGGTTGGGTTCTCGTCTTTTCACCAACGTTGGGTTAACTTTGACAAAGCGACGGTCGGCATTAGGTTATTTGCCGACGCTTGGTTTGAATATTTGACGTATGATTGTTTATATCTTAATTCTAGATTTAAAACCCGTATTTAAAACACACACACACAAAACAATGATTGTAAATGCACGGCCGTAGGCCGGGTCTGAATAAAGTGAGGCAAAAGGGGTGAATTTAGACAAATTTTGAAGAAAAAAAAGATTTTATTTGCTTTCAAAAGGTTACACTTGCCGTTTCAAAAGTGAGGCATTTGCCTCATTTGCCTCCATTGCGTTACGGCCATGAAATGAAATCTAGTACGTGGGGATTTCATTTATCATCATTAACAACATCGATACTGATTCCTGTGGTTTTCCCGCGCGACCAATTAAACCGCATACGCCATTTTCATTTTGAGACTCGCGGCTAGCAGAAACTTGTGTAAGTTATCTCTTAATTTTATTTATGCTTTAAGTCATACGTGTAACTGATTTATATGGAATTTTGTTAGCAACGATTTATTAAGACTACTTTTTTTTTAAACAAAAGGCTGAGTAAGATTTTTATATAACCAAAATGGCTTTTGATTTATTTAGCTTGTGGTGATCCAGCTATTTTAAATATAGGAGTGATGATAGATCCTGCAAGTAGTGACTGAAAAAAATGGGTTAATTATAGCCTAATTTTGTCAAAATTTAAGTAATATATTAAGAAAGGCGAAGTTAATTTGCAACACTTCCCCCTTCTGAATAAAACTTTAAATAGAAGTTTAAATCGAGAGTTTTTATAAAACTTTTAGGGATATTTTGAATTTGATACGTTATTTTTCAAATTTGTTTATGAAATTGAAATTATTCAGAGAGCGATTATGCAGTTACAATTTACTAAAATATAAATCTGGTGGGTCACATTCTTCAAAGTTTATTGCTATATAAATGTAACCGTCTCAAAGGTCAAACATGAAATTTAATGCTAGTTTTATTGCGTGTGTGTAATGATCAAGACAGTTTAGCTGATAGAATATATTGTTTAATACTAAGGGAAGAGGTCAGATACATAAAAGGTTGCCATAGCAACCATATTTATGAAGGAATCTCGGGGAATTAATGCAATTTAATATTTAAGAGGTCAATTGGATGGTGTCTAAGCATTTATATTATAGTCAATGTGTATGTCGTGTATATATTTGTATGTGTAACTATGTAAATAAGACACAAACTATGACAGGTGTTTGTGAGCACCTGTGACAACTATAAGACAAATGCAGTACTAAAGTGAAATAGTAGATGCGGTATTACATTACAACTTATTACTTTATCCCAAACCGAACAGATGTTGATCTTGCTTTACACGAAATCCCCAGATGTTGTGTATCAAATATAAAATATACTTGTGGGAATATTTTAAAGTGATTAATGATTACTCATGTAAACGTAATTCGTGGTAAACGGTTTAAAAGTATTGGCCATGTAGTGAGGCTGCACACATAATAGTTATGATATTTTAACTCAAATTTATTTTTATTCTCGTAGATGAATGTCTTGTAATTTATAATAAGCGACAAAATACAAATTATTCGTTTTGACCTGTCACTAGTAAGGTCAGTTGCATACAGAGAAAGCGACTTCAAATTATTTGCTTGCAAGGAATAAATCGATGGTAATTTTCGTTCTCAAAAGGCGAAAAGTGATACGATAAGCTGCTTAATGTGAAATAGTTACCTTTATTTCATCATTGTAAAGCTATTTACCAATTTCCAAAACATTTATTTTTTTTGGGTCAAAATCGTAGCTAATGCCTCTTTCAGTTTATTTGAACATGCAATGTCATTGAACATTTTTAGAAAACAAATCAGAACAAATTTGTATCAATACTGCAACTGTATCTTTTTAAATCATTTTCTGATAATATCCTAGTAACAATTATGGTACTTTGTAGATAAGCTATTTGGGTAGAATTGGTGGAGACAATGTAAGAGATTGTGGGAGACGGATTCTGAACGCCCTGATGACCACAGATGTTGCCATCACCCTGAACTGGAAAGGGGTTAAAAAATCATTCGAGGCACTAAGTGTATGCAGCATCGTAAAAGGTAAAAATAATTCCCTAACCAGTTTGTTACTTTTTGAATCTTTACACCTTTACAAAACATGCAAGGTCGACTTGATCAGCGTGGAGACAATAGCTAGAAGTGTCAAAAATCTAATAAAACCTGCGCTATTTAAAGAATGTTTTCGTCAATGGAAGCCTTGCTGATTTAAAAACTAAATCTGTTTGAATTTGCCTTCCAAGAGCAGTGTTCAAAGTTAAAAATCCCTAATCTCTTTTTTTTAAATCATGTTTCATTTCATTTTACATTAATTTATCGAGTTTAACCATCGCTAGTTTAACAGATACATTTGATATCTTTTCTAAATCCTATTTTCTTATTTTACAGCTGCAGTACGAAAGAACAACACTACTAAAAACGAAACGGATGACAGAATTGAAGGTGTAATAAAAAAAACTGGCTGAAACGGCGGCCGGAAGGCAAGAACATGTAAATAAAAATGCATAACTGTGCTTTCTTCTCATTTAATGGCACATTAATTATAAAGGGTTTCCGAATTGATATTAACAATTTATGATTTGATTTGATTTTTGGTGTTTTAACGCCACTTTCAACAATATTTCAGCTAGTGGTGGAGGAAGCCGGAGTACCCAGAGAGAACCACCGACCATGGGCAAGCAACTGGTAAACTTTATCAATTGCGGCTGCGAGTCGAGTGCACCCTTTTTGTAATTTACAAAGCCGAACCTACTCCGTATTGGTGATAGGCTTGTATGAGTTGTTAGATCCAACGACCTAACTCATTGAGCCACCCGGGCCCCCTAGTAATAATTTAACGTTTATAAATGAGTAAAAGGAGTATTAACCTCCTAAAAAGATTAAGTAAGACAAACGACATCAAAATTGTTCTAATTTTTGGAGTAAAGTGACGGCAGTGTACCGTTATTCAATAAGTATTGAACAAGCTAAGTACTACACGAATCAGAAAGGCATACAAGACTAATACACCCTAATGTTTGTGTGTACACTAAATGTTACAAATAAGGTGATGGTTTGCTTTGTGGTTATACAAGAAAGATGTTGGATTATACTGATTTGACGTCGGCCCAACGATCAAACATACCGTCGGGGCAGACGTGTTGCCGACCAATGCACAGTATTTGAACGTTGGATATTGGTCGGGAAACCATTGGAAATAAGACATTGCAACGTCGAGCCAATTAGTCGCGCCAACGTCGACCCAATGAGCAAAATAAATAACGACGGGCCAACGTTGGCATTCGACCGTTAACCGACGTTGGACCAACCTCATTTTGCGGACTGGGTTAAAGCTTTTTTCATTTGTACATGTATGATAAACTATTTCTGGAAAAGATCAATTATTTTTAGCTCTTTATTTTTATTCTGTATAACATATTTTAAATGTTTATTTTTATTTTACAGGTGTGATCGTGGCATCTCAGTAGATCATTAAGAGTTTTAAATCATTAAAATGACACTTCTGAAAGTTGATGCTGTTGATTATGATGCAGTTAATCAAATATGCATAGGATATGCATAGGATCACAAAACACACAATTTAAAGAAATCACAAAGATTTCATTTGGAATAAGTTGGTCATGAACTGGGACACAGCACTATTTGTAGTCGTCAAATGTAAAATTATAGTATATAAAGGAAAAGAGAGTGACATTGAGGACTGTTATGAATTAAGATTATAAATAATAGTAGAAGATAACAGTTTATTGATTTGTGACAATAAAAATGATAACTTTGAAAATTTGGGACTTTCTAATCGCATGAACTGTTTGCTTAAATCAGCTAAAATTGTCAAATTTGAGGTTTTTCCCAGACAAAAAAATGAAAATCATGTATAAAATGTGCTAATTAAATGTTTAAAAGATAAAATAACTTCAAGGCTGGCTTATAAATTGTACAGAGAACATATCTGATAATCCAAATAAGATTTTTCATGGAATATGGGGCCATAATTGAAATATTATTTTTACTAAATTTCCAGGTAGAGTGCTAATGAACCAGGACATAGTTCATACCAGTGTCAGAATTGGGGTTGCTGATAGTTTTCTCCTTGTAGTATACAGTTATAGGATCAAAATAATACCAAACACTTGAACATTTAATATTATAATATTCGACAATTATTGAAATTGTATCAATTTCGTGAATTATCTGAAATTTTTATTGAACAAAGAAAATTGATCTTTTCAATGGAAAAAATGGCAGTTTTTACACAAACTGTAATAATAACTTCATTGATGTATGGATATTGAGGTTGTTTACCATAAAAATATCAATTTGAACATACAAAATATAATTAATTCCCTAAAATAACTTATTTTTACACTTTACAGAGCTCAAAATATTAATCTGCGGAGTTTATAATTCTGGCGCTACAGACTTTGAGAATTTGTTTTGCTGATAAATATAGGTGTTCCCTGTTAGAGGGTTCTTTTCCCTACCAAAATCAGTATTCAGAAAAATTCTAGTACTTTTTTCAGATTTTTTATGACCAAAAACTTGATTTTTCGAATAAAATTTTACGTTAAAATTATGGAGGCCTGCGCAAAGGAAATAATATTAAAAAAATATATATATTAATTGAATAAATGATATTCTTGATATTTTTACCTAGAGACTGGGCACTTTGTGGACAGTGCTGCAAGTTTCAGCCTTGCAAGTTAAAGGTTTTTGAAGATATTTGACCACAAACCTGGTAGTTTGAACAAGCAGACGGCTGACACATAAATTAAAAAAACTAAGTCCAAAGGTAATATTCAATGTTTTAAATTCTGTGACATTTTTTTCATATAACACCTACAGGTGTGTATAATACCTCTTTTTGAAGCATAAGGAGGATACATTACTATAGAAGAAAGCATGATAACCTATTAGGTAGTGAAAATAATATATTTTGGTCCAAAAATGTCATTTTTTTTTTACATTTTTCCAAAAAAACAGAAAATCGACCACTTTTGGCTCACCGAAAAGGCCATAACTTTTGAACAGCTCAACCGATTTTAATTATTTTTGTACCAAAATTTCCCATTTTGTATGTACTGTCATATTAATCTATAATTGGATGATTTATTAGCATTTCAATTTTTGGCTTGACCACCCTAATAATGCCACCGCACAGTACTTCCCGGTTGCAACTCATGCCGCCGACACAAAACAGTTCAAGTTCAACATCACTTGTTCAAATGAGAGCCAATACACATGTTTCATCGTCGGTTACGACTTATGGACGTCGTTGACATTTTGGATGTAAATTATGATGATTTATGTTGTGATTATAACACTCTTACAACAGTTAATTCCGTCACAAACACCAGAACAATTCAGCAAACTCCCATGTTCCACGGCTGTACCATTACAAATTTGAACATAACAATCAACAAGTGAAAGTGTGTTAAAGTTTCCGCCTTTAAAACTTTCGAGGTCACGGGGCCACACCAAGTTTTTGCTTATTGTTAACATTTTAATTATTGAAATTGTCTCACAAACCCGTTGTTTTGTTATGTAATATATTAATGTTATAATTATAAAGTTTATTAAATTTACTTCATATGAAATTGTGTTGATTTAGAAATATTGAACAGGATTTTCCTTTATGAGACACCTCAGTACATAAAATATCACGTGACAAATATTTGACGTCATTGAACAAAGAATGTCAGAGGTACGAAAAGGGATATCTAGAAATACGGAAAATGAAAATAAAAGATGCAAAATATTTAATAAGGTTTTAAATATGAATTGGGACTATGTACGTGGTAAAAAAAAAACAAAAGGAAAATAAAAATAAACAAACAAAAAGGAAACAAACAAAAAAAAAATAAATAAAAAAAAATTAAAAAAAAATTTATGCGACAGTTTGGTTCTGTATTTAACAAAAAAAATGGTTAAATCCGTAATATATTTGTTATTCAGCTATCAGACAGGGTATATAATGTGACATTATATACCCTGTCTGCGCCTCAGGGAATATAGATCATAAGCCGGTAATGTCACATTATATACCCTGTCTGATAGCTGAATAACATATAATATCCATAGAAAAACTGTATGACTATTTTAAAAATCTAAATACAAATACTGATAATGATAATAACAATATTGATATAGATATTAATATTGATAATCTTTCTCCAGAGATGGAGGAAATTTTAAATTCTCCCATAACAGCAGATGAAATAAAGTCAGTTGTACAAAAATTAAAGAATGGCAAGTCTGCTGGCAGTGATAATATACTCAACGAATACATTAAATATACACTAGATGATATGTTGGCAATATATGTTTTATTATTTAATGTTATTTTAGACAAAGGTATTATACCAGAGAGCTGGACTGAAGGTATTATGATCCCTATATACAAAAATAAAGGTTCCAAGTTAGACCCAGCATCCTATAGAGAAATAACACTTAATTCTTGTCTTAGTAAAACATTTACTGCCGTCCTAAACAATAGATTAAATAAATTTGCAGATGAGGTCGAGCTAATTTCGGGGGCACAGGCTGGATTTAGAAGTGGGTTTTCAACTGTAGACAATATTTTTGTTTTACACTCTCTAATAGCGATGTATTTTTCTTTTGGAAAAAAACTGTTTTGTTCTTTCGTTGATTTCAAAAGTGCATTCGACACAGTTTGGCGATTAGGATTGTGGCAAAAACTACAAAAATCAAATATACAGGGTACAATTTTTAAAGTTATATATAATATGTATCAAAATATCAAAACATGTATACGAAAAGGAGAAGAATGTTCTGTATTTTTTAATAGTGAGGTAGGGGTGAAACAAGGGGAAAATATGTCCCCTTTTCTGTTCTCATTGTTTTTGAACGACTTGGAAACTTTTTTCTTGGAAAATAATATCAGTGATCTTGAACAAATATCTAAAAAATGTCAAGACACAATTGCATGTTATTTAAAAATATCTATAATACTTTATGCAGATGACACTCTAATTTTATCTGAATCGGCAGAAAGCCTTCAAGAGGCAATATCAGCTTTTGAAGAGTATTGTAACATTTGGAAACTCACTGTAAATACGAATAAGACAAAAATTGTAGTGTTTAGCAAAAAGAAATATAAAACTAATGTTGTTTTTAAAATATATGGTCAGGCTATAGATTTACAAGATTCGTACTCATACCTAGGGGTTATATTTAATTATAATGGAAATTTTTGTACAGCTCGAAAGAAATTGTTAGATACAGAAAAATAAGAAACTTAGCCATCCCGATTGACTTACTTATTACTCCAATTTTAGTTTACTCTTGTGAAGTATGGGGATTTGAAAATAAACAGGGCATAGAAAAAATGCACTTGCAATATTGTAAAAGAATTCTAAACTTAAGAAGCAGTACACCAAATTTCATGGTCTACGGTGAAATTGGCCGTTTTCCTGTTGAAATTATTATTAAGTTGAGAATGGCTACATTTTGGAATAAAATGTTATGTAATAATATAGGCCAGCGGCGAAATCTAAAAAGTCGCTTATTTAAAGAGTTAAATCAACCCATCGACTACACACCTAAATATACTTTCAAACGCTAGATTATGCTTTTAGCTAATAAATTTAACATGCCGTAATACAATCGTATGGTCACGTTATCACAAAAACTACATTTTTCTAGGATTACTGCGTTTTTGGAGAAAGTCCGATCATACTCAGTAAAATCAATATTATACATGATTTATGCATCTTCGGCAATTTGTTGCGCTTGTAGTTTTTAAATCTAACTTAAATAAATAAAATAATTCAAAATATCTTATTAAAATAACTTTTATTTCATCAGTTTGGCTTCTTTGAAACCAGCAGATGTGCTAAATATTTTAACGGTCACTTTTAAAATTATGTCAGAAGAAATGCTTTCATTAAATTGATCTCAAACTTTTTCAAAAACAAAAGTGTAAACATAGTTTACATAAAACATTTTCATTATAGCGCCAATTTCTACTAGTTTAAGAGGTTTGGACCGTTTTTAAATGCACATCAACATATCGAAAGTAGAAGATGATTCCGGATATTTTGCCCGTGACTTTTTAAAATTATAATCCTCAGTCCGATCAAATCTTATTGCATCGAGACCAAAGCATATTTTCTGAATAATTACTTATATTCTTGTGTTATCTGTATTTAATTGTTGTCACCCTTCATTGTTAACATTTGCTGATTTTAATTGTAACGTTTTAGTTACAAAAGATGGTTTGAAATATTGTTTGTAGAGAATTTAATTAATGTTTACACGTTGTTAGAAAATCATTTGTCGGAACTGTTATGAGTGTTTTCCGGAAAATGGCACAGTTTGGTAGCCAACTTAAACTTCTTCCATCTAGGGAAGTTCAAGAATCATTATTGAATTGTGTTGAAGAAGGTACAAAAATGGTCACATCACTTGTTGATGGTTCTTTGTTTGAGAGCCAGTCTCGTAGTTTCTACAATCCTAGTACACGGTCCAAGTTGAAGTCATTCGAAGATATGACTCGCAAAACTAAGCTAAAGTGTCGCTATGGGGACACAGTCGGGGCCGTAGCTATAATCCGACAGTCCGATAGTCCGACAAATGCTTTAAAGTGATGAAAGTTTTGAAAAATAATATGGCCAAAAATGATATATTCGTAATTTCAGGATATGGGCCATTCATTTTTATACGCCCGTCAAAATACGGGCTTATTATGGCATACCGCTGTTCGTCCGTCCGTCCATGCCTCGTACGATAACATCTCTCACTTGTTCCCCCTTTTACTGATAGGTCACGTCGTGACATACATTGCACTGATAAAAGGGGGAGCAAGAGAGAGGTGTGATTTTAGTCAGTTTGGAAAACGCCAGTTTTCATATGGTATATACAATTAATTGGTTAAAAAAATGCAGCATATTAATTACTGTTATCACGCTGAGCAACTGACCTTCAATTGTCACAAAGGGGGGGGGGGGGGGGGGTATCATTGCACAGTTGTTTGTCATATTCCGATGCTGTTTCTTTCCGTAATATAAGGGGTCTCTTAGGGACAATTACTTCAATCGTAACTTTTTATATATGCGCTTGTCGTAGAAGGGGACAATAGCAGGGTCACCCGTCGGAATCCCGGGGAATAAAAATAGGACCAACTTGTCGTCGGAAGAGACAGAAAAACAAGTTCCCGTGTTATGTCGTTGCCCATGTTGACCCATCCCAGAGTCCCCTCTTTCTGATTTTTTGCTTACAAACTTTTCTCATCCTGAATATGACTGAAATATTGCTTGCTGGACCTTAAGCAATCAATCAATTCGCACACATTATTGTATCCAGCTCCATTGATGTGTCGACATTGCTTTTTAACATAAATATTCCATGATAAGGGGGGACACTGGTACGCTCTTCTTTTTGTCTTTTCCTTTTATTTGTATTTCTTTTTTTTGTATTCATTTATTTCATCTTTCTTTTCAATAGTGACTTTTCTTGGCTGGACTCGGCTACACGCTACTTGAATAAAGCCTGAAGTAGTCGCTACTAAAAAATATACGGGATACTTAAACTATCGGTTCATCACGACTGGATCCAGGTTTTTATGGAGTCGTGTTGTTCATATATGTGTTTTTTTGAGTTCTTGTGTGGCCCTGCCAATTGTTTGTCCGTCTATGATATCGTGTTTCCGATGTTCTGGACCTTTCTTTGGTGAGTAAACGGTTCGGTTTCTGGCCCCATATTACACATTTTATAGTGTTAACTTTCAAAGAAATAAAGCATTTGTCGGACTATCGGACCGTCGGACTGTCGGATTATAGGTCGGACCCCGACACGGTCACTGTTCATATGAATCCTGAGCTAGTTTTTCGTCGGGAACTGGTTCTTGCAAATTGTCGAGAGGACGTTACTGTTGAAAAGGTTCTGTCTTTTCCAATTGGTCCGATTCCAACATAATTGTTTCACGACGATGGCACAATGCGCAAAACCAGTAAGGCAGATCTTGTACATCAACTGGAACAGAACGTTTCTATAATACAAACACTGCCCATTTTTTGATATTTCCAGAACACTCATGATCAGAGATGACATGCCTTTGTTGCAGTCAATAAATTCAAAAAGGTTTAGAACCTTTGGTGAGATGGCACTTGATTTTGTAAAAAATCAGATCTCTTGTTTTCAGTTTACATCCGTTGTCGTCGATATCTTTGATAGATATGACATTCAAAACTCTATCAAAAAGGCAAAACAGGACCGTCGATCCAAGTCTGTTTTCACTGCATTTGATTGAAGGTAGGGTTATTCTTGACTGGAAAAAGTTTATTAGTTCTGGTGAAAATATTATTAGATTTCTCGGCGATTACATTGCCAAGCATATTCGTCAGAACAGTTCTCTCCAAGAAGGGAAATCACTTTACCTGGCCAGTTTATTTTCTAATCCTGAAACAGTTAAAATGTTGAATCAGAATGGTATGTTAGATTGCAGTTGTTTGGCAAGCACACAAGAAGAGGCGGATACCAGCATAATTTTGCATGCACTGTATTCTGAGACAAACTGTATCAAGAGAATAACGTTCAAGGTCGCATTGTTGTGAAATCCCCAGATACGGACGTTCTTGTCCTTTTAGTACATTATTTTCCAAATATGAAAAACACAAGTGAGCTTTGGTTTCAAACAGGACTTATTACGAGCACTAAGGATTGTAGACGTTATATCCCTGTACACGAGTTATGCAAGTCATTGAGCTCCGTTGTGTGTGAGATCTTGCCAGCTGATCATGCTCTAACTGGGTGTGATACCACTTCTTCGTTCTTTGGTATCGAGAAGAACTCTATGTTCAAAGCTCTGAAAGAGCCACCCAATCAGTTTAGTGATTTGTCTCGAATAGAATGATTCAGTCGATCTAAGCCGAAAACTAATATCAAGGCTGTATGATCCGAAGGGAAAGTCGAAACGATGCCATATCGATCTGAACAAATTGCGGGTAAAATTGGAAACTGTCAAAGATTCTACTTTGGTGAGACTTCCTCCGAGTGAAGACACATTTAAACAACATGTTCTTAGATCTTCGTACCAAACAAAGATATGGTTAATTGCACATATTCCAAAGCCAGCAGTTGGATCACCTCTTGAGCATGGTTGCAAAGATGGAAAGTTTGGTCTTGAACCAATATTGTTTGAAGGTCAAATGTCATCTGACGTTTTGCAGGACCTCGTATGCAACTGAAGATCCGTTTGTAGTAAAGGTTGTGTTTGTTTTGAACAGAATGTCTTGCACAGAACTTTGTCCTTGCCAAGCATTAGACCTCTGTCACAATGTGATTACACACAGGACAGATATCGAAGATGACGATGCGTAAGCACGCAAGAGTTCTTTTTATAAACAAATCATAAAAACAACTGTATTTATTTGATTCCCTGAATATCTCCATATGCGATTGACCAGATCAAATGCATTATCCAAACACCAAATTTTTCTGATAATAATTGGGTTTCGGATTACGATGGTGAATGAAACATATATATTTACGTTTTAAACGTTCAAAATGTCTAAAAGGGTGTTTTTATTTATGAATCACTTTAATAAAAAACCCTACAAGGGTTCACATGAGATGTACAATGCTCATAGCTATTTAGGGACTGACAAAATACAGACTTACAAAAAAATACCTATGTTGGGCGAATCGGGTATGCTTTGATTTACTTCCTTGTATCGAACAGTATATATACAAAATATAATGAAACATAAATAAACGTCATTATTTCGTAAATAGGGATGACCTTGGGTCAAGGTCATTGTTTTATGGAAGCAAATACGAATCACTTACATTGCAACATCACATTCCCATCCAAAAACAGTCATTTCGACGTCAATTGACGTCATTCATTTCTGAATTTTGGTTCAATAATCTAATTTAATATGTGGTCCATCAAATAAAAACCATCAAACTTGTCGAATTGAATTTCATTTTTAAGGAAAATGCACTTTTCGAACGAAAGTCGAAAGCGAAAAACTATTTTTTCTTGACCTTTGACCTTAATTATGCAAAAACGTGACCACTTCCGACTTTTACGGCATCATTATTCTGAGAGTCCCGTCATTCCTCTTTCCAACGACATATGATATAGGTGTGTAGCCCATGGGTTCATTACATTTTATTTTTTGATTTTCTACCGCTGGTCTAATAATAAACTTTCCAGTATCATGTATAGACTTATGTTCAAACTTCATCAAAGTAATCCCATACATTTTAAATGGATTACATACGTCAAATCAATCTTTGATGAGTGTGGACTTTTTGGAATGATCAGATACATATGAATAGAAATGTATTAAAGTCTGTTCTAAAAAAAAAGTTGTTAGACCAGTATATTCAGCATTGGTTTCAACAGATTAATAGTTCTTCACGAGGTGAATTTTATGGTATTTTCAAAACCGAATTTAAGCTAGAACCTTATCTTATTAGGTTACACCCATCTGATAGAATATATATGTGTAAACTGAGATGCTCGAATTTGAAACTTCCTATCGAAACTGGTAGATGGGCAAATATTCTGAAACAAAACAGGAAATGTCATTTATGTAACCTAGAAATTGGAAATGAATTTCATTATTTGTTTATTTGTTCATATCCACAAATTAATGAACTACGAATTTTTTTTATCCCGGAATATTACTTAAGAAATCCTTCGTTATATAAATTGAAAGGGATGCTATCACTATGTAATGTAACGTTGTATCGTTAAATATGTGGATTCATTAGAAAAATTATTAAATATTTGTAATTGGTGATATCCTTTTCAGTTTTATTTTAATGGTTCCAATGTTTTAGCACATTTTATATGCTTAGGCATTTTTTTTTTCATTTTTTTTTTACTCACAAGAACATGGAATTCAACTAATAATTAAAAAAAAAATAGTACTTACCCTGCATACTTTAAAATATGTAATCCCACACAAATAAATAAAAACTTAACAACACTTTACAAATTACATAATTGTATATACTGCCACGTGTAGTATAAATGTTTACATTCTTGCCACGAACTGCACGTGACGTTGTTCGAGTCAAGCTACCCTGTTTGTATATTGTTGTAAATTTCTAATTGCTATTGTCAATTTCAATGTATTGAGTTTATATGTATTTATGTTGTTCTAACTACTGTCGTCGATTTCTATGTATTTGTTTGATGTTTTGACCCCTTGTACACTGTATAGTGTCTGGGGATAATAAAGTATTTGTTTGTTATTTGTTTGCAATCAATGTGTTCGGTGGTAGAAAAAAGTTCGACGGTCTTCAACAAGAATTTTAATGTTTATATAAAGTAATAGCGAACACTAAATAAAATATACAAATTCTTTTGTTTTTGTCAAATAAAGTTTAAGTTTTTAATGTGCTTGGCGGTATATTTATTACATTTAATTTATTAAAAGTTTTATTTTAAAACCCTGGTTGAGGAAACGTTCGGTGGTACCGTTAAAAATGAAATATAATTTAATTTCATATATATGTGTTCGGTGGTACAGTAGATATCACAGATGTTTGGTGTTTGAATTTTTGCAGGAATTTTCAAAATAAATAAGCTAAATTGCAGTTATTAAAGTGTTCGGTGGTAGTTAAACACGTTTGGTGGTGTATTTAAAATTCGTAACATTCAAGTCCTTTGTTATATTATAATAAAAGTGTTCGGTGATAGTCATAAAAGTGGTCTAGAATGTGTGAAAACTAAGCATATCCTTTCATTTTAAGATTAAATGTGTTCGGTGGTACTCCAGACAGTATTCGGTTGACTGCACATAACGCGCGTGCCATTAAAATGATCAATTATTCCGTACTAAACTTATTTCCTTTCTTCAAACATTGAATTTTAAATTAAAATTTACTATTTTATACAATAAAGGTGTTCGGTGGTAGTAACAATGTGTTCGGTGGTACTATTTAGGTGTTTGGTGGTGTTCGGAGGTGTTCGGTGGTAAAAAGACGCACCGAAGTTAACCAGGAGGACACACAAGTACATGTAAATTTTGAGAAAAAAAACAAGTCATGATTTTTTTTCCAAATCGAACTGCAGAAAACACTCTGTTTATATTTACAATGTAATCGGGTAGAAAACCAAACTGTTTATGGATTTTAATTATTTAGAAATAACCTTTAAAAACGGAAATTGTAATTCACAAAAAAAAAAAATTGCTAAGCAAAATTATTGTACGGTTGGAATTAGGGGATTCGGTGATAATAATTGTTTTGAAAAAATTATTTAGAATTTTGCTAACTAACTCTTCATTTAAAACAAACTGTGCTTAATTTTACCATCTACGATGTACACAATGTACTCGTTCAATACCCATTTTATCTAGATATTAAAACTAAAGGATAAAGTTTCCAAGTTGTCGGCGATATCTTATAAACTTTTTGTTATAATTATTTTCACATACATGCAGCAACTATCCACTCCATGCATTAAATATGAACAGACCATATTAGACAATTGTGGTTTATCAAATATTCGGACCTTTCAAGAAATAAACTTTACTATCTATTGCAAATGTATACTAGCGCCATAACAGCAATAAATTACAGACAAACACATTTTTAAATTGTATTGTAGAAAGTCAATTAGTTAGGCTAATTGTTAAATTACACAGAATAGTAAATGTGATGGGGGAATCATTATTTGAAGAAAATTTTCGGGAGCTCTAGATAAGCAATTACTGAATTTTTAAAATATATGTATATATATTTTTTGATTTAATTCTTTATTTGATTAACGAGGATTTTATATTTTTAATGTTAGCTTTTACTCCTTTAATTTCAGTACAAACAACAAATAAATTAAAAAAACTTGCAATCTACCCTGACAATAGAGATTGAATGATCGGCGAAATTAATACATGTACTTTTAAAATATTTTCAAATATGTGTATTTGTTTTTATAAACATACGATTTATGCAATTCCATCACTGCCATGAAATATTTATTTCTATTTAGATAATTTGATCTGTAATAAATACATGCACTTGAAACTCAATACGATAACAGGATTAATTTAGTTTTAATCTAAGTAGATTTTATTTGGTAAACAAACAATTATTATACAAATGTGTTTTTTTAACAGTCAGTTGTAAAGGTTCATTCAACCTATGCCAACATTTTAAAAAATATATATAAAAAGGTAAAAAAGATTGTTGGCATAGGTTGAATAGGTTAATTGTTATATAAACATGACTAGTCATGTTTAATTAGTGTAAAATCGGGGGAGATGTCAATGTACTCCCAAGTCCACAATTAATTTTTAATGTAAGGTTGTCTTGTTTTTGTGTGAGTATTGAGTGAATAAACTAAGTATGTATTTAAAATCATATTTTATGGAAATAACAAAAAAAAAAAATCAGTATATCTGACAGCACATATATTTAATATCAAACTTTATAAAAATAATTAGGATATTATAAGCACATATATTTTAACATCAATCAATATGAAAATAAAATAGGATATTGAAAGCATATATTTTTACATATCATACTTCATGAAAATAAATTAGGATATTATAAGCACATTTTTTTTTATCATACTTCAAATTATCTTATAAATAATTAGCTTGGAGTGAACTGAATTATCTTATGATTAATTAGCTTGGAGTGAACTGAATTATCTTATGATTAATTAGCTTGGAGTGAGCGAATACTCTTCAAAATTATGATAATTCTAAATTTATGAATAAATATTATTAAAAACTTTTGAATTTAGATTTTAAGAAAATTGCTTAATTGCATGAGTATCATATACTATTTTTAATTCATACATTTTAGAAAGATTGTTTATTTAAATTATTCTAAAATTTTACATTTTCATTTTTTTTATTTACAGATTTTTGTTTAATAATTTTACCAGATTTTTATTTTATATATAATTTTTTACAAAAGTTTAATTTTTTTTTCAAGTTGTTAAATTTTAACAGACTTATTCTTATATATTTAGATTGTTTTTTGTTTATTTTTATTTTTTTTTAAAATAAATTTCACTTTTGAGACCTTTTTACAAGTGTAATTTTTTTTTCAAGTTGTTAAATTTTAACAGACTTATTCTTATATTTTTAGATTGTTTTTTGCTTAGTATATTTTTTTATAATAAATTTCACTTTTGAGACCTGCATTTCCAAATTTACTTACCTGTAACTGTCATTAATTGTTAAATAAATACCTGTAATATAATGTTTGTTAGCATACCTTGAATAAGATATTTCAAAATGTTGGCGTAGGTTGAAGACACCGTATATTGTAAATTACGTGCATCTCGGTTTTCAAGTTCCGTTGAACGTGTTATATTACTCCCAAAATCAACTAACAAGAACTTTTAACATCAATTCAAGTAATATTTATTTTTTAAAACGATTACACAAAATATACATGTGCTGTGTACCACTCCATGAAGTGCTGTCGTATTTTCCACGACGGGTTTCCACGACAATCCACCACATATCGTGGGCTCCCACTAAATACCGTGTTCCGCGACGGAAAATACGCTATACCACGCTGGGGATTGAAAAAACACGCCCACGATATGTAGTGAAAAATCGTGGGAAATGTGAAAAACACGTTGTGCCCTCTGTATATTAATTACATGGTGGGATTTAGAGTCTATTAAAAAATCCTTGTAATGGAAATTTCTGATTACTGTATTCTAATAATACAATCCATTTCAGACCTAAATAGTGTGCCGCTCCTTTATATATCATAAGCCGTGTGACCCGGCCACGCCACATTTACTACAAATACCTAATCAGTCTCTTCAATCTCATAATATATTTTATCACATTTGTTTAATACAATTAGTATTATATCTAAATCTGACCTAGAATTACCTAATTGGTGTGTTCTACGAACCTCAATTTTCTTAAAATCACATATGGTACAAGATTAATTGAACATTTTTGGAAAATACTGCGATAATTTGAAACTGAAAGTAATGTGGACAAAATTAAAATGTTTTAATCTTTTATAGGGGACGTCCTCTTCTAAATGTAAAATTTTCATTAAAATGGATCTGAAATAGAAATTGTTAAGGAATTCAACTACCTTTTAAACAGAACTTGTAATTTTAATAAAGCAATCACAAAGCATGCAGAAAAGGCACAAAAGGCTAGGTATAAAGTTATAAAAAGAGGACGCTCTCATAGCTTATCTTCTATTTGATAAAATGGTTAAAGGTTATTCCAGAAACACGTTGTTCGCACTAAATTTGATATCTACGTTTTATTAAACCCATACTTCTCTATGTGTCTGAAATTTTGGGATTTAGCAAAAATGTTGATTGTCTAGAAAAATACTATACCATTTCAACGTATCGTTTGTGAAGTGTAACCATATCCTCCACTTCCCGCGTGTCAAAAGGTTTGTCGTGTATTTCTTCTATCTCAATTGTGTAAGTGCCATTCTCTTCACCATTTATTACTTCTAAACGCTGTCCGATATCCTTAAACTCATTAATGTGATCATCATAATCACTCTCATCAAGATTTGGTTCAGCAGTATGCATAAATGTATTCCGTATTTCGCGAATACGGTCGATTTGATCTCCAGTAGTGTTGTTTTGGTGCCCAACAGACTTCAGCTGCCCAGGCTTTAGAAGTTTTCCAGTTTTAATTACAACAAACAATCGCGAAAAGTCGAATTTAGATGGTAAAGCCATTGCCCCACATTTGATGAATTTCTTCCTAAATTCATCTGGAGATGAGTAGATGAAATCTATAAAACTCTTCCCGTGGTCTTGTTGAATTCTATTTTCAACAAAATTAAAAATCCACAACGGAAAATGTTTATAAATTATCTCACAGCATTTTGCAAATCTTTCCCGGTCTTCTTCTACTGCCTGGAATATTAATTTAAAAAAGAAGTATTAAACAATGAATACATTCCAACTGTAGACTCTTAAAATTAATCAACGGGACAGATAATAGTACTATGCATATTCAAATATAGTATGTCTTAAGTACACACCAACCATACTTTAAAAGTACACGTGTCAGCTACCCCCTCTCAAAAGCAAAATTAACATATAGGGACTACTTACCTTACAATATGTTCATTCTTACGCGGTTTATTAAGCGTATACTGCCCCAAAGCAGGTTATATCGTGCAATTCACTAAAACAACATGTCGCTCTTCCCGGACACATTATCCTGATTCCGAGCCAACCAGTATTTGCTCTCTCTCTCTCATTATTGCTGATTGTTTATTAGAGATATAGTATAAATTTTAAAGATATCTTATAATTGCATTTTTAAATAAACCTAATACAAAAGGACCAAATTTTACATCGAGTTATCAAGGAAACCACTCATTCGAGTTCTGGATAATGATGTTCGAGTTATCCAGGAAACCACTCATTCGAGTTCTGGATAATGATGTTCGAGTTATCTAGGAAACCACTCATTTGAGTTCTAGCTAATGATGTTCGAGTTGTCCAGGAAACCACTCAATCGAGTTCTGGATAATGATGTTCGAGTTATCTAGGAAACCACTCATTCGAGTTCTAGCTAATGATGTTCGATTCGACGATTGTAATTGATATTTAAAACTAAAATCGACTTCAAAGTACATCTTTAGAATTTCCTACCTTGCTAGATGCCATATCAAAGCAGATATTTCCAGTGTCGTTTAATCCTTGTGAGGTGTGTTCTGCGTCGTGGAATTGAACAATCGAGGTCTATCGGTATTTATTTCCTTTATATTGATTACATGGTGGGATTTAGAGTCTATTTAAAAATCCTTGTAATGGAAATTTCTGATTACTGTATTCTAATAAGACAATCCAATTCAAACCTAAACAGTAAACAATGTATATCATAAGCCGTGTAACCCCGCTACGCCACATTGACTAACAAAGACATAATCAGTCTCTTCAGTCTCATAATATATTTTGTCACAGTTGTTTTTTATAATTAGTATTATATCTAAATCTGACATAGAATTACCTAATTGGTGTGTTCTACGAACCTCAATTTTCTTAAAATCACATATGGTACAAGCTTAATTGAACATCTTTGGAAAATACTGCGATAATTGGAAACTGAAAGTAAATGTGGACAAAATTTAAAAACAAATCTTTTATAGGCGACAACTCTTCTAAATGTAAAATTTTCATTAAATGGATCTGAAATAGAAATTGTTAAGGAATTCAACTACCTTTAAAACAAAGCTTGTAATTTTAACAAAGCAATCACAAAGCATGCAGAAAAAGCAAAAAAGGCTAGGTATAAAGTTATAAAAGAGGACGCACACATAGCTTATCTTCTATTTGATAAAATTGTTAAAGTTTATTCTAGAAACGAGTTGTGCGCACTAAATTTGATATCTACGTTTTATTAAACCTATACTTCTCTATGGGTCTGAAATTTGGGGATTTAACAACAATGTTGATTGTCTAGAACAATTACAGTTAAGATTTTATAAATCACTATTGAATTTAAAATCATCAACCAACAAATTATATGATTTACGGGGACGAATTCCTGTCGAAATTGATATAACAATAAGGATGGTGTCTTTTGGGGCCAGACTTTTGTTGGGAAAAGAAATTCAACTCTCGTACTTATCATATAAACCTTTATACATGCTTTCTTTTGACGAAAATGTTGACTCTGCTTGGATTAAATATTTAAAAACACTTATCGACCATACAAGCTACTCTGGTATTTGGAGAAATCAAGATTTTCCAATTCTAATGGGTTAATTTCGGGTATCAAATTGCGCCTGCATGATCAGTTTAAACGGGATTGGTATTCCCTAATTGAACATTCTCGAAAAGCATTGAATTATAGAATATTTAAATACAATTTCGAATCTGAAAACTAATTTTAAATAACGCAAATATTTAAAAAAAAAAAAAAAATAAAAAAATCAGTTTATCAAAAATTTTATAATTTGTAAGAGTTTTTGAATTCAAATACAATTTTCGAGGTTTTAATTTCACTTGGTAGTGAGTTCCATACTTTTGGCCCACTAAAGGAAAAACTTGATTTGTACAATTCAGTATTTGGTTTCGGAACAAGGAAATTGTCTGATGATGAAAATCTAGTATCGTATGACTCCTTGTTATTTGCAGAAACAATAAGATTTGATAAATATTCCGGGGCTAATTCATTCTTAGATTTATACATTAATAAAGCCTTGTGATAAAGTATTCTTTTCGTAATTGGAACAATCCCACATTCCCGAAATAGTTCACTAGATTGTTTTTTTAAATCGTGCTCATCTAGAATAATTCTTGCAGTCCTTTTTTGTAATTTTAGTAAACTTTCAAGTAAATATTTACTACAATCCCCCCAAATTGAACAACAGTAATCTAAGTGGGGAAGAATATATGCATTATAAAACAGAATTCTCGTTTTGTGATTCAAGTATTTCTTGATTCTCCTGAGTAATGCTAAAGATGAATTTACGCTTTTAATAATATTATTAATATGTGTTCAGTCCAAGAACATGTTGCATCAACGGAAACACCAAGGACATTTTCACACTGACTTTCATTGATTTGAAGGCCATTGACAGATATATCAAATATTTCATCAGAGTTTCTGTTTTGAACCAATACATGGTTTTTGTTTTTGATACATTTAAAACCATTCTATTTTCGTAACACCAGTGCAAATATCTTTTAATACTGTATTAAGTGTTTTGCTTATACAAAGCTTGTTTTTCCCAGTGGCCGATATAGCACTATCATCAGCAAAAAGATCAGCGTTATGATTTGGGTTATATAAAGGTAGGTCATTAATAAATATCAAAAATAATACAGGGCCTCAAACTGACCCTTGAGGAACGCCTGATTTCACTTGTTGTAAATCAGAAAATGTATTTGAAATAGAAACAATCTGTCTTCTGTCGTTCAAATAAGAAGAAAACCACTGTAGTGAAGTGTAAGAAAATTTATATTTCTGCAATTTTTGAAGGAGCAATTCATGATCAAGAAGATCAAAAGCGTTTACAAGATCTAGAAATACCGCCCCAATTAATTCACCTTAATCAACGGCTTTTAACCACCTATCGATCATAAATGTTAGTGTCGTTTGGCAGGAATGATCTAAGCGAAAACCTGACTGCAATAAATAAAGAAATTGTATTTATTTAGGAAATTCATCTAATGATTCTTCACATGTCTTTCAAGGATTTGTTTATGCTAAGGGACTGACCATTTAACTTGCAGGGGGTGGGGGTATGGTTTTTGTTTCATTCAGAATTTTTTTTCGGACAACACGAGAGTTAGAATATATATTTTTTTTGTCGAGCAAAGTGCGAAATATTTTTCCAGAATTCAAAATTAGGTTATATGGGAAAAACTCTGAATCAGACTATTTTTTTTCCTCCACCAAAATCAGAATATTTTTTTCAGCAACATCGGGAATCAGAATATTTTTTTAGAAAAAACCATAACCCCCACCCCCCCCCCCTCTTTCAAGTTAAATGGTTGTTTCCTAATGGGAAAATTGCAATAGGTCTGTAATAGAGACATCATTTCGAGAACCTTTGATTTTGGAAACTGGAGTGACTTTAACCAATTTGAAAGTAAAGGGGAAATTTGATTTTCTAATGCTTAAATAACAAATTTGGCATAAGGGAATGGAAATCAGATGAGATGGCATTTTTAGAAATTTAGCACTTATATTGTCTAGACCTGTTGCTTTTGATATATCTAGAGTCGCTAATTGTTGAAGTACATATTGGCTTGATATTAGTGGGATTTTCCGGAATACGACCCGAGATATAATTATCAAGTTGTTCGGTATAAGTGATATCAGTGTTGGGATTAAGATCCATATTTTCAGTGATATTTACAAAATGATTATTGAAGATATCTACAATATATTTTGGATTTCTAATATGCTCACCATCACAGTCATTTAAAGTCATAGCAGTACCATGATTTTCACAACCACTGACATTATGTAAGTGTTTCCATAACTTATTACTTTTCCCCTTCATATTTGCTATTATATTAGTATAATATTTTAGTTTGGATGTTTCGACAAGGTATTTTTAACATTTTTTCTCCGCAACCAATAATTACACATATCTTTTTTCTTATGATAAAAATCACGTTTCCTTATACTTTCTCTAATTTCATCATTCATCCACTCATTTTGTTGTAAATATTTCACCCGCCTTTTAATAATAGGGGCATGATGATTTAAAACTTCAGTAAAAATATTTAGAAAAGCAAGAAGCGCTTCATCAGGATCGATAATTTCTAGTATATTGTCAAATGAACACTTAGATAAATGTTCAATAAAATCACTTTCTTTATAAAATTTCATAGATCTATAAGTTATATGATCGTGAAATTGCTTTTTCTTTTTCAATTATCTCTTGTGAGAAATACAAATCGGATAGTGATCACTGATCGAATATTTGGGAACTGAAATGAAATCAATATTTTCTTGATGATTGCTGTAAACATGGTCTACTAATGTGGACGAAGTGTTTGTAACTCTTGTAAGATCAGAAACTATCTGAAACATATTAAAAATATTTTTGAGATGTGTCCACTTTAACGGTATTTTATCTGACATTAAATCAATGTTAAAATCACCTAAAAGAATCAATTCCTTGTCTTCAGTATCTACTTTTAACAGTATAGTTTCAAACTTAGTAACACAATCAACACGACTGTTAGGTGGTCTATATATATAACCAATTAAAAGGGGGTTGTCGATAATTATTGACTAGTTCGATCCAAATAGCTTCTATTTCTTGCATTTGTAAGTCATCACGTCGGATTGTATTTAATTCCTTTGATGAATATATTAAAAGTCCCCCCCCCCCCCCCGTCCCCAATTTACCTATTCTGTCCCTTCTATGAATAGTATAACCATGTAAATTAATTGCTTTATTCTTGACAGAATCCAATAACAATGCTTCACTAAAGCAAATACTATGTGTGTTCGATTTGGCCTCTGAAAGCAAGTATTGAAGTTCAGAAAATCTTGGTAAAATATGGTTAATATTCAGATGACAAATATTCAGTGATTTACCCTGGAATATAAATGGGTTTATATACTGAGGTGATTTGGATTTGTGTTCAAGAAGGAATATAGCTATACATATAAATAATATAGAAATTGTTATTATCTGACATAAAATAAGATCGTGGTTAGCAGTTTTTACAATCGTTACTGTTTTTCTTTAAAGGTGGTACTTTCGGTAAATAGACTTTTGCGCTCGACTGATGCCCTGAATGATACAAATCTTCTCCCTGTTATCCTCTCCGATTGAAAATTTTGTTCATAATGTGACATTCTGTCAGAAAGTCCAAACATGTTGTAGACAGAAGAGAGTATATTGTCACTTAGAACATTAGCACCCGCAGTGTTAGTATGCACATGGTCCTGGAATAATGATTGGTTAGGTCGATTACCATATAAAAAGTCCAAAGTGTTATTTCTGTTTTTACCTGTTTTTCCTCTAGTTTAAATAATTGGCTGTTCACTTCTGCAATGACTACGTTTGCTTGATAATCTGTAGGCCGCGGGAGTATTGATGAAATCAGCAATTCGGTCCTCGGTAATCTCTGCTTTACAGTGTGTATTAGATTTCTATAATTATTAATGATAGCGTACACTGAATCTCTGTCCGACACGTTGTCTTTCTCCTTATTGCTGATTGCTTATGAGAGATATAGTATACAATTCAAAGATATCTTATAATTGCATTCAATATTTAAATAAACCTAATACAAAAGGAACACATTTTACTTCGAGTTATCCAGGAAACCACTCATTTGAGTTCTAGCTAATGATGTTCGACTTGACGACTGTAATTGGTATTTAAGCTTAAATCGACTTAAAAGTGCATTTTTAGAATTTCCTAACTTGCTCAATGACATATCAAAACAGATATTTCCAGTGTCGTTTAATCCTTGTGATGTGTGGTCAGCGACCTGGAAATGAAAAATCAAGGTGTGCAGTTAGGTATTTCTATTATAGAGAGTGCTTGGTGTTGTTCCCAATAATCTATTAAAAAATCCTTGTAATGGAAAATTTTTGATTACTGTATTCTAATAATACAATACAATTCAAACCTAAACAGTTTGCTCCTTTATATATTTTTATTGTCATACAGCCAATTTCTAACATAATCCTCTACGGCTACTGGACTAAAACAAGATCTAATCGGTCTCTTCTATCTAATAACAATAGATATTGTCACAGCTGTTTTGAACAATTGGTACCTATTTAAATCTTAACGGGAATTACCTACTTGGTGTTTTCTCCGAACGTCAATTTTCTTTAAATAGCATATCGTACATATTGTGTTTTTGCAAATAAAATCTATTAAATTTAGGTTCAGTAAGGGAGAACCATTAAATGGTATTTGACCTGAACATTAACTTTCTTAACATTAAATATAAACAATGTATATGCAATTAACTCCAGCTACTCTTAATGACATTAGACTTGATGGCAAGTGAACAGAGACTTTAACTGAGAATACTTTCCTACTAAGCTTGATGGCAAGTGAACAGAGACTGTAACTGAAGACAGATTCCTACTATTCTATGACAGTGACCAGAGACTGTAACTGAAGACATATTACTACTATTCCATGGCAGTGGACAGAGATTGTAACTGAAGACAGATTCCTACTATTCCATGACAGTAAACAGAGACTGTAGCTGAAGACAGATACCTACTATTCCATGACAGTGAACAGAGACTGTAGCTGAAGACAGATACCTACTATTCCATGACAATGAACAGAGACTGTAACTGAAGATAGATTCCTACTATTCCATTGCAGTGGACAGAGATTGTAACTAAAGACAGATTCCTACTATTCCATGGCAGTGGACAGAGATTGTAACTGAAGACAGATTCCTACTATTCCATGGCAGTAAACACAGACTAACTGAAGACATATTACTACTATTCCATGACAGTAAACAGAGACTGTAACTGTAGACAGAGTCCTACTATTCCATGGCAGTGGACAGAGATTGTAACTGAAGACAGATTCCTACTATTCCATGGCAGTGAACAGAGATTGTAACTGAAGACAGATTCCTACTATTCCATGACAGTGAACAGAGACTACAACCGAAGACAGATTCCTACTATTCAATGGCAGTAAACAGAGACTGTAACTGAAGACAGATACCTACTATTTCATGACAGTGAACAGAGATTGTAACTGAAGACAGATTCCTACTATTCCATGCCAGTGAACAGAGACTGTAACTGAAGACACATTCCTACTATTCCATGGCAGTAAACAGAGACTGTAACTTAAGACAGATTCCTTCTATTCCATGACAGTGAACAGAGACTGTAACTGAAGACAGATTCCTACTATTCCATGACAGTGAACAGAGATTGTAACTGAAGATAGATTACTACTATTCCATGGCAGTACACAGAGACTGTAACTGAAGACAGATTCCTACTATTCCATGGCAGTGAACAGAGACTGTAACTGAAGACAGATACCTACTATTCCATGACAGTAAACAGAGATTGTAACTGCAGACAGATTCCTACTATTCCATGACAGTAAACAGAGATTGTAACTGAAGACAGATTCCTACTATTCCATGACAGTGAACAGAGAATGTAACTGAAGACAGATTCCTACTGTTCCACGAAAGTGAACAGAGATTGTAACTAAAGACAGATTCCTACTATTCCATAACAGTGAACAGAGACTGTAACTGAAGACAGATACCTAATATTCCATGACAGTGAACAGAGACTATAACCGAAGACAGATTACTACTATTCCATGACAGTAAACAGAGATTGTAACTGAAGACAGATACCTACTATTCCATGACAGTGATCAGAGAGTGTAACTGAAGACAGACTCCTACTATTCCATGACAGTAAACAGAGACTGTAACTGAAGACAGATTCCTACTGTTCCACGAAAGTGAACAGAGATTGTAACTAAAGACAGATTCCTACTATTCCATAACAGTGAACAGAGACTGTAACTGAAGACAGATACCTAATATTCCATGACAGTGAACAGAGACTATAACCGAAGACAGATTACTACTATTCCATGACAGTAAACAGAGATTGTAACTGAAGACAGATACCTACTATTCCATGACAGTGATCAGAGAGTGTAACTGAAGACAGACTCCTACTATTCCATGACAGTAAACAGAGACTGTAACTGAAGACAGATACCTACTATTCCATGACAGTAAACAGAGATTGTAACTGAAGACAGATTCCTACTATTCCATAACAGTAAACAGAGATTGTAACTGAAGACAGATACCTACTATTCCATGACAGTAAACAGAGACTGTAACTGAAGACAGATACCTACTATTCCATGACAGTAAACAGAGATTGTAAGTGAAGACAGATTCCAACTATTCCATGACAGTAAACAGAGATTGTAACTGAAGACAGATACCTACTATTCCATGGCAGTAAACAGAGACTGTAACTGAAGACAGATTCCTACTATTCCATGACAGTAAACAGAGATTGTAGCTGAAGACAGATTCCTACTATTCCATGACAGTGAACAGAGACTGTAACTGAAGATATATTCCTACTATTCCAAGGCAGTGAACAGAGACTGTAACTGAAGACAGATTCCTACTATTCCATGACAGTGACCAGAGACTGTAACTGAAAACAGATTCCAAATATCCATGACAGTAAACAGAGATTGTAGCTGAAGACAGATTACTACCATTCCATGACAGTGAACATAGACTGTAACTGAAGACAGATACCTACTATTCCATGACAGTGAACAGAGACTGTAACTGAAGACATATTCCTATTATTCCATGACAGTGAACAGATACTGTGACTGAGGACAGATTCCTACTATTCCATGACAGTGGACAGAGACTGTAACTGAAGACAGATTCCTACTATTCCATGACAGTGAACAGAGACTAGATGTCGACAAATTCCTACTAGACGTGATGGCAAGTGGACAGAGACTATAATTGGAAACAGATTCATAATATTCCATGACAGTGAACAGACACACAGCATGATAATTTAACCACGTCAGAGAACCTTAGAACTGCCGACAAATTCTACTGTGATGGGACTTTTTATACCTGTTCCTGCATGTTTCATTAGATACACATTTGCACAGTATTAACATCATGAATGATGGTACCATGACTCCAGTGGTATATGTACTCCTTTCAGGAAAAAACAAGCTTGTGTACATTTTTTAATCTACTCCAAGAACACATGCCATTCACTCCAACCAGAGCATTCGTAGACTTTACAGTTGTTGTGCACAATGCCATACGTCTGGTCATACCAGACATCAACATTAAAGGGTATGTCTTTCAATGTGTACAGCGTGCACAGATAATATGACTGCAACATTATACAGAGAAAACGAGAAGGTCAGAACTCCCACGTGCAGCTGTCCTACCGCTGATGACTGTATAGAGGACGTGTTGGTTCCAGGCTTTAGAAGATCTAGAAGACGCCACATGGCACCCAGCCCTTTACAAACTACACATACAAGAGCAGTGGATAGAAGGAGACAGACGGGTTTGGAATCATTTTGGAACCGAAGGACCCCGTACAACAAACAACATCGAGGCAGTGCATGGTAAACTGAAGAGGAATGTTCAGCCGTGGGAATGTTCGATCACGTGCCAAGAAGTATATCAACATTGACCATCGTCTTGCTATGATAAAAACAAAACAAAATATTTGTGTGAAATAAGTGTTAATAATAAAATAAATTAGATTGAAGCATATTGTTCCTGCTGTGAAATAAATGTTTAAAATAAAGTCATAGAAAAAAATATTTGCAGCTTTTGATTGATTGATTGATTGATTGATTTTTGGTGTTTAACGCCACTTTCAGCAATATTTCAGCTATATCATGGCGACAACTGGTAAACTTTATCACTTGCGGCTGCGAGTCGAGTGCACCTTTTTTTGTTATTTGCAAAGCCGGGCGCGAACCCACGCCGTATTGGTGATAGGCTTGTATGAGTTGTTAGGTAGTCCAACTACCTGACTCATTGAGCTACCCGGGCACTTGTAGCTTTTGAAAATTATTGAATTCTTAAGAATTTTATAGAAAAAAAATGAATAATATAATAACCTGCAAGGGGTAGTCGTGGTTGTGATCGTAGAGTAGTTGTATTTATAACTAATTGTGTAATCGGTTCCTATCACCACTGATGGTGGGAGTTCGAACCCCATCCGGGCCAGGTGTACAACATTACGTGATAAAGTTTGTCAGTGACTTACGGTAGGTCGGTGGTTTTCTCTGGGTACTCTGATTTCCTTCATCAATAAAACTAACCGCCACGATATACTAGTAGCTGAAATATTGTTGAAAGTGGCATTAAACACCATAACCCATAAACCCCGAGGGAAATCTCTGAAATCTGATGTAATATGACATTGAGGTTCCTTGGGTTGGTAGGCCCTAATGCCTAGATGTGCACTAACTTTCTGGTATTTTCAATATGGCAACCTTTGCCATAGTAACCAATCAAATGCAAAAAAACAATGGAAAGAATAATAAAAGGTAATTTGATGACGATTCAGGGTTCAAATGAATGTTGTTGATACTTGTATGGCAGCTCAGTGTTACAGCTACCTATCTGTTAATGTATGAAGAGTTAGAAGATACCAAAGTGGTAATCATAATCTGTATATCGAAGAAGAACAGACAACGCAATGGCCAAAAGAAAAATACAAAAGGACAAGCAACGATCTACAAAACATACACATACAATTAATGATCGAGTAGCACAAACCCCATTAAAAATCGGGGATGAACTCAGGTGCTCTGGATGTTTTGTCTTTGTTTGTCTTCATCTTGTGTGCCCTATGTTGCCAGTTTCTCTGGATTGTTCAATTGCGATTGCCCCTGGGGTATTCTCTAACGTGTCTTTATATTTATATTGCCTCTTGACGATCTTGCCCCACAATGCCCCCCAGATCTAGTAGATGGACGTTAATGGTACATATTACGCTAATGCAAATGAAAAACAAACGCAAGATTCCGTCCTTATAGATGGAACTATGAATTTAGACGAAAATGATGTTATTTGAGAAATAATTCATGGAAGCCATAGTTTGTATCCAGTTTTTACATGGGTAACATTATTTTCGTAAACATTTTATTCCGAATGATACATTATTTTCGTTTCATTTTATCGCTTGCTATCGCTCGGGATAAATTTTTTTCGAAATGATGTTACCGATGATAAAACTGGATACAAACTATGGCTTCCGTGAAGTATTTCGACTCTAGTAAGAAAAATCTAACTTATATTTTGAAATGGAAAATAAGGGTAATAACAAAATTACCGAACTCCGAACAATCTTACAAAGGGAAAGTCAAAACTCATAATTATATAAACAGACAAAATCAGTCAACAACCGGAAAACTGTGAAAACCGTAATGACCCTGACTTGGTACAGGCATTTCTAAAGAAATGGTGGGTTGAATCAGATTTTAAGGCGCAAAACCTCCCGCTCTCATTACGGTTCAAAGGTTCCGGCTGTCACTATAACAGTATGTAAATACAGGAACAAAATAGGTAAAATAGTTGTCAAAGCAGTACCATATTCGGTGACGTAAATGTCAAAAATATTTTTACGTCACACATTGATAAAAAAAAATTATCCTTAACATTTTTCTTGACTTCTTTATCTTTATACATGTTCACTATATGAAAATGCATCACTTCTAATCGTTTCTGCAGAGACGGAATATATTTCGACCAGATCTTGGTATCGGAATATAAACTTTTTAAGAGATCGAACAAGGCGAATCTTTTTATAGCCCTGGTCCAGTAGCCTGTTTCTCAGATGAAGATGACATTTCAGGAAATCAGAATAATTGCTACTGGCCCTTGCATAGCGAATCAATTGCGAGATCTAAACACCATATGAAGTTAGTAATGGAAATGCATTTCGTAACAAAATCCACTAACTCTCATGCTTACAGTTGTTTTTCTTTTATCTATAACTAGACTGTGATGCAATTAAGTTACTGATATTTTCCAATTTGATGGCATTTTGAATTTATTAACTTAAACAAGTAAAATGCTCACAAAATTGTAACATAAATCAGTAAGCAGCTTGTGTTATGTCATCAGCGTTCATTGTAAATTACCTCACCGGAAGACGTTAAATTTCAAGTCAAAGTCCATAGATGGTTGTCTTAAGTATTTATTCGTGAAAAACTATAGGTAAAAAACAATACGGGCATTTTTATGTTTGTATGCACCACAGTTCTGTATGAATACATGAATTCACTAAGGAATGATGTTTGTAATTTGTTCGTCAATACGCATTTGCGAATTCAAATATATCATGTTTATCATTGTATTATTTATATAGCCAATGAAGGACGTCATGTTAGAATAATGAATAACAGAATAAAGTGTTCTCTATGTAGCACACAGTTAACACACGTTTATCGTCAATGTTTATATCTTCCTATTGACAAAGAACATTTGCATTCAAAATGTACGATACCTTCAATTTCCCCAATTGCTAATTTTAATTTCTTGAGTAACAATATTCCTACCCCTCCTGCATAAAGTGTCGATGTTGATACAATCAGCTACTGGTATATAATATTCTTCTGATATGGAGATTATGAGTAGTAAAAAAAAGTCATTAGGGTGTTTTGATCACGAGACAAACCGTATTAATTGTTAAATTGTATTCGATATCGTCTACTTTCAACACTTCATTCATTCTTGTACAATAATACCCCCAGCAAAGCTATTCGTAAAACTGGTCTCCCAAATTAGTTACCGGCCACTTTTTACGCCTGATGATTCTATTCATTACTGGTTTGATTAACCATGACCCTTTAAACGGTCAAGGTAAATGAGTGTTCGACTTCTGGTCTGTTTTATTTATATCGTCTTCTATGCCTATTATTTATTACAGACGATATAAATACAACAGACCAGTAGTCGAACACCCCTTTACGATGGCCGTTTAAAGAGTCATGGTTAATAAAACTAGTAATGACTAAATGATTCAACATGCGTAAAAAGTTCCCGGTAACTAATTTTGGTATCCAGCTAGTGCCTTGTCCGACCGCGATTAAATTGTGCCGGGGCTCTCTAATTTGACCTTGAATCTATTCAAAACTATCAAGGTGTATTCGAATGGAATATCATGTACAAAACACATGTACTTGACTGTTTACATTATTTGTATATCGCCAATATCGACTCAGTAACAATAGTTCGACTTCAAAGAGATTATATTTACGACGCAATAATCCATTTTAACCCAGATTTTTTCGTATAAGATATCATTTGTGGATAGGCGACTAACGGAGTATAAGTTTCAAAAATTAATTGCTGGTAGATTTCATTTATTAACAATGTAAGATTGCAATACAAAAAATGCATCTTTGAGTGTAGATTTTGTTACTGGTTCGATTATTGCGATAAAATTGAAATGCACATAGCCAGATTTGAATAAAATTTCTATTTATAATTTCCCCCTTGATGCAGGACAGGTGTTCCTTTAAAATATAAATTAATTTTCTGTTCAAAGCAAAAAAAAAAAAAAAAAAAGAAAGAAAACTGAAAAACCAAAAAGATGCGTATTTCATTTTATTTACAAGTTCAATTATTGTACAAGTTAGATACCGTACATTTCAAACAAAAGAACTGAGCATTATAGAATATGGAAAGCTTCTTTTTCCGTACTCGTACACAGGTAAAGGTATCGACGCCTTCGGCGTCTCGGCCTTCACCTGTGTACTCTTGCGGATTCGGGGTTTCGGCCTTCACCTGTGTACTCGTGCGGAAAAAGAAGCCTCCCAGATCCAATAAAGGACAGTTATTTTGTTTGAAAATGTACGGTATCCTATACATAATATAATAATACAATCCAATTCAAATCTAAACACTGTGCTCCATTATATATCTGTATTGTCATGAATCCAATGTATATCATAAGCCGTGTGACCTCGCTACGACACCTTGACTAAACAAAGACCTAATCAGTCTCTTCTATCTAATAATATATATTCTCACGGTATGTTTTACAATTATTTAAATATGACCTGGAATTACCAATTTGGTGTGTCAATTTTCTTAAGATCACATATGGTACAAGCTCAATTGAAATTTTTTGGAAAATACTGCGATAATTGGAAACTGAAAAGGCGGAAAAAAAGGACATGTATGAAGTCTTAAAAAGAGGACGCATTCATAGCTTATCTGTTGAATGCCAACTCCAGCTATTTGATAAAATTGTAAAACCTATGCTTAATGTCTCTATTGGTTGGACATTTGGGGATTTAGCAAAAGTATTGATTGTCTAGAAAAAAATACAGTTTAGATTTTGTAAATTACTATTGAATTTAAAATCATCAAACCCAAATTATATGATTTACGAGGAACTGGGACAATTTCCTATCGAAATTGATGTAAAAATAAGTATGGTGTCGTTTTGGGGTAGCCTTTTATTGGGAAAAGAAACTAAGCTCTCGTACTTATCATATGAATTTGAATACATGCTTTCTTTTGACAACAACATGCAAGTCGTATCCCTGACCGATGCCCTCTCAGTGTTACAAGCTTTGATGAATGACAACCTACCTCAGCTTGAACAGGCGTTACACACCATCAAAACCCTTAGAACAGTACTACAGTGGATCCCTTATCACTGTGGAGTTCATGGTAATGAAGAAGCTGACAGATTAGCTAAACATGGTGCTGGACAACAACAGCAAGAAAACACATTCTTCCGTTTTGATGCGTTTTTTATGTAAGACAAGCCATAAAGACAGCTGCGCGTGACCTTGTCTTACATGGCAATGTCAGCCAATCAAATCGGCCGGGTATAATCAACGGAGTCCGCTTCTACGAATGCTTTAGTAATATAAATTGTCGTCTTAGTATATCTAAAAAATCTTCAAATATCAATTTTACCTGAATTTTAACTGATTTCCCCTAATAGATTTAATGTGTGTATTTACTGCATTGCACGTGGCGTTGTAATATTTTGTGTAGTAAACAGGACATTGACATGCGAATGAATGAATGAAATCGATATGCTTTGTTTCTATGTTGAAACGGAAGAAACAGGTACTTGCACTCGTCCTTATTGAAGATCTGGGATTTCTTCCATTCGTGAGAGAAATTCAGCGTCTTTCCACTCGTTCCGCTACGCTCCACTCGTGAAAAGACGGAATTTCGCACACTCGTGGAAGAAATCCCAGATCTTCAATAGGGACTCCTGTAAGAACCTATTAGTCTACCTCACAGATATGAAGACCATCATCAAATCTCTATTCAAGACTGCTCAGCAACAAGACAGTTACAACCAGCTGACAAGATCTGAACAAATTACCATCTTTAGACTGAGGACAGGACACACCAGACTCAACCAATATCTGCACAGAGTCATGAAAATCATACCATCCCCGATGTTCTCCTGTGGAGAGGCAGAGCAAGATACCTCCCACATTTTACAGACATTCAAGGACCATCAGGCATTGCGAACAACACTCCAGGAGAAGCTTTATGGACCCATGGATGCCCAACATAGGACCATCAGATTCGCAGCGGAAACTGAAATACAAGGGTAGTGGCGAAGGAAAAGAAGAAGAAGACGAAAATGTTGACTCCGCTTGGATTAAATATTTAAAAACAGTTTTCGATGATACAGGCTATTCTGTTATTTGGAAAATCAAAATTTTCCAAATTCTAATTGGTTAATTTCGAGTATCAAATTGCGCCTACATGATCAGTTTAAACAGGATTGGTACTCCCAAATTGAACACTCTACAAAAGCATCATATTATAGAATATCTTAAGAAAATTCCGAATTTGAAAACTACTTGAGAATATTAGAAGACAAAGATATGTATACCCTATGCAAATTCAGAACTACCAACCATACATTACCTATATCAACTGGCCAATGGAATAATATTGAACGTGTTAATAACATATGTACAAAATGTGACAATATAACTATTGGAGATGAATACCATTACATAATGGAGAGCCAATCTTTAGAAATATTTCAGTTATATATATATATATCGTGGCTGTCAGTTTTATGGGTGGAGGAGACCGGAGAACCCGGAGAAAACCACCAACCTGTCGCAAGTCTCTGACAAACTTTATCACATAATGTTGTACACACACCTCGCCCTGATCGAGATTCGAACTCACAACATCAGTGGTGATAGGCATCAATTCCATAGGTAGTTGTATATCCAACTACCATACGATCTCGTTCACGACGGCCCCTCCATATTTTTATGACCAGCTTCCATCTATATACCGGTAAAATGTCACCCCCATCATTAACACTTCCTAAGCAATGTGAGTGGGACACTTATTTGTACAATAATTCTTTCTTTCTCTATTCATGCCCTACGAACTTGCACGCAAATGGACCGCCGTGGTCGCGATCGTATGGTTGTAGGATGCAATCAGTGACCATCACCACTAAAGTTGTTGGTTCAAACCTCGCTCATGGCGAGGTTTACTCGATACAACATTGTGTAATAACGTTTGTCAGTGACTTGTGGCAGGTCGGTGGGTGCTCTCTATGAGTACTCCGGTTTCCTCCACCAATAAAACGTACCGCCACGATATAACTATAATATCGTTAAAAACGCCATAACCCTTAACCCCCGAGGAAAATGTCAGAAATCTTATGTAATATGATATTGAGCTTCCAGGGCTTGGTAGACAATAATGCCTAGATGCACTAAAGTTTTGGTATTTTCAATATTGTTACTTTTGCCATGGTAACCAATCAAATGCAAAAACAATGGAAGGAATTATGAAAGGGGATTTGATTACGTTTCAGGGTTCAAATGGATGTTGTAGATACTTTCATGACAGCTCAGTGTTATAGTTGCCTATCTTTTAGATGTGTTTGTTGTTTGCGCATAGTAGTGCCCAACATATACTTTGTTGTGTCTTTGTTTTGTTTGTCTTTGTCTTGTGTACCCTATGTTGCCAGTTTTTCTGGATTGTTCATTTGGTACTCTCTAATGTTTATTTTAGATTTGTTTTGGCTCTTGAAGATCTGCCTCCCACAATGCCCCCAGATCAAGTTGATGAACGTTAATGGTACATAGCATGTTAGTGCCAATTAAAAACAAGGACAAGATGCCGTCGTTGTAAATGGAACTATAAATTTAAATGAAACTGATGTTGATAGGAACACAATACATATATATCCTATATGTAGCACACACTTTACACACGTATAGCGTCAATGTCTATATCTTTCTATTACCTTCAATTCCCCCAATTGATCATTTTGATTTCTTGAGTAGCAATATTCCTATCCCTCGTGCATAAGGAGGTTTTGTGTCCATGTTGATATAATGCGCTATATAATATTTTTCTTATAAGATAAAGTCAACAGGGTGTTTTGATCACGAGACAAAACGTATTAATTGTTAAATTGTACTCGATTGCAACACTTCCCACTCCTTCATTCATTCATGACTTATCACCGGGTTTGTAACTAGATTAACACGGCGGGTGCCATGGAACAGGAACTGCTTAACCTTCCGGATGACCCGAGTTCACCTCCTGATTTTAGTGGGGTTCGTGTTACTCGATCTTTAGCTTTACGTGTATGCTTAGTAGATTGTTGTTTGTCCTTTAATACTTGTTCATTTGGCTATTGTGCTGTCTGTTCTTCTTCAATTTACGGATTATGATTATCCCTTTGGTATCTTTAAGGTCTTCTTCCTTCAAGTTATATAATTAAGTACGAAAAGCTTAGAGATGAAAAAAACCCAACTTTATTCGAGTCTACATGGATATACACGACATTGCCGCTCCACACAGGATCCCATTAATTCACTTTTGTAACACAAGGCACAGTACATAAACCGACGAACTCCTGATACACTAGTGTTTATAATGAACTCGGAAGTCACAGTACATCATGACGTTTGACTAGTTTATCCATTGTATGTAACAGTATTCAACACTATTTCGGGTCATCGGTTGATATGTGAAAGACAAATGATTTTTAATACGGCAATCATGAGTTTGCATTTAAAACATTATCTTGACAATTAAATATGTCACAAAGGATTTAAGAACTATTTACACATGTACCTGTATTTAAATTTATTAAGTCTACTCACAGGTTTATTTGATAATATTTTGTTAATGTTTTTTTCCCCTAGTCAGAATACTTTATTATCAGTGTTTTACCAGTAATTATTTTATGCTACCCACACTTACCATTATGATTTGTGTTTCTAATAAACTACTGGTTCATCTGGTCTTCCCTTAGCCTTACCTTATCTTTATCTATAATGATCATCTTAAGATAGAGAGAGAGAGAGAGAGATAGAGAGAGAGAGATTTTTGTCTTGTCTTGTATTATATTATTGTCTTCTCTTTTTCTTTCATTAATTTGTATTCTTTTGTGTTAAACACGATGTTATTTTTACATTGTATATACTATCTATGTTGAGGAGAGCTACTAGTTGTATGTAATCCTCGTGAAATAAATAAAGAATTAAATTAAACGATATAAAGTATGAATCTCAGTTTGGCTGCAGCCCAGAGCAAATTCCCATGAATAGATAACAATCTGTTCCTTTTCACAACAGTCAATAAATATCGAATGTTATAATTAACAGTAGAAGAAAAACATCATTCTTGCAGGTTAAGAAGGGGTGTGTATTAATGGAGTCTTCCCGACGTCTAAGGTGAAATTGGAGCTCTCCAATAGAAATTCTTAGGAGAAGCATAAAACACATCAGAACCAAAATGGCGGTCCCACTAGTAAAATTTCTAATGCTGAAGTTTTAGGGGAAAAGTTCTTAAAGAAAATTACAAAAACAAAAGATTTATTTGGCTCAAGAGTAAAGTCAAATATAAAATCTTATAATTTTGAAAATAAGGAACATCATTTTTAATTTTGAGTGATATTGTTTGAGAAATGGAAAGAAACTAAAAAGATTGGAATGTGGGAAGCTGGAAGTCAATACCTTATTGTATTGGATAGGGGAGAGAGTTAGAGAAATGAAATGATGGGGGTATAAAAACGAAAAAACGGGAAAAATAAGGTACTCGGCCAGAAACATAACAAAGATAATCCTCTGGATATTAGAATTATTTATTCAATATTTGTAGGGACGTCCTATTCCTATCGAGGCTCTACTGTGGGGCAGACGTTCTCTTGACAAAAGTTCTTCTAGACGTATATCAACTACAACGCGAAGGCACGTTTGCATAGTGTGAGGAAAGACAACTCAAAAGCGAAAGTAGAAAAATTCTATTTTTAAGCTATAACTAAAAACGTTTTAAGGCAAACGTTGAACAGCAGGGGCGGGATTTCAAGATAGGGGGGGCGCACTTAAAAAAAATGCGCCGAGCGAAGGGAATTGGGAAAATTTTTGGGGTATTCCGTGTGAAAAATCACGATTTTACGCCAAAAAAATCATATTTTTTCCAATTTTAGGGATCATTTTAAAATCTAATTAGCAGATTGTTAACATCAAAATACATTTTGTAGTAAGTAAATGGATACTGTACATATTTGTGCATTGTAAATAAATATAGTTTGTTTGTGTCAATTTCTTAGTTTTCAAAAACCATTATTTGCATTGATTGGTAAATTGTTAATCGGGCACCACTAAGAAGAAAATTGATAAAATATGCATTAATTGATCTTGTATTTTTCATTATCTGTGCAAAGGCCGGATAACATACTATTTTTGTTGGAAGAGTTTGAAGATACCAAATTCAAATTCAAATTGAAATTCAAAATTTTATTGTTATTAAACAATACAGTTTGTGAAAATTATACAATAAACATGTAACATAGAGAACATAAAATCGGCATTTTCAAGAAAATATGTTAGGAGTCCCTTGTCCTGAGTTCGAAAATACCAAAGAGGTAATCAGAATCCGTATATCGAAGAATAGCAGACATTACAATGACCAAAAGCACATAAGGACAAACAAAGATTTACAAAATTACATACATATAAAACTTAATGAACTCAGATGCTCCGGAAAGGTAAACAATTCCTGCTCCAATAATGGCACCCGTCGTGTTAATCTAGTTACAAACCCGGTGATAAGTCGTGAACGAGGAAATGACCGGGAAGTGTTTACGACACCACCGTACACACCTAGAAATTAATCCTATACTATTTTTTAATTAAATTCACTTTCCCTCTATAGCAAAATGGTTCTTGTTAATGAAGATGGCATGGCTGCAGCCTTATGTATTATTATCATTCATGGTGCTATTAGAAAGGGACACAGGGGCGGATCCAGGATTTCAAGTTAGGGGGGCGCACTTAAAAAAATTGCGCCGAGCGGAGGGAGGCGCGAAAATTTTTGGGGTATTTCGTGTGAAAAATCACGATTTTACGCCAAAAAATCATATTTTTCTAATTTTAGGGGAGGCGCGCGAAATTTTAGGGGTATTTCATGTGAAAAATCACGATTTTACGCCAAAAAAAAATCATATTTTAACCAATTTTAGGGGGGGGGGGGGGCGCGCGCCGGGTGCGCCCCCCCTGAATCCGCCCCTGGGACAGATCAATAGGAATCCTGCAAACAGATCGCGTTGGGTTCGTCCTTTAAAAAATCAACAGAAAATCCTCAAAGTGTAGGATTTATTCTAAGAATAGACAAGGAAACATTTGAAGATCTATTAGGCCTATTTACATTGTTTATATCAGGCCTGTGGTTGCCCTTACCCTTCCGGGGCACCTGAGTTCACCCCGGAATTTTAGTGGGGTTCGTGTTACTCGATCTTTAGTTTTATGTGTATGTTGTGTAGATCGTTGTTTGTCCTTTCGTACTTTTTCTTTTGGCCATTGTGTTGTCTGTTCTTCTTCGATATACGGATTCTGATTACCACTTTGGTATCTTCAAACTCTTCTTTGCAGAAATGCACTTTTGCATTTGACACACCCTGTATACACCAAATGCCAACGTTGAACATTAAAACTAATGTGGAGTGACAACCATTAAAGGAAGTCAAAGGTGGGTACTTATTTTTGTCCTAAAATAATCCCTTTATTTGAGACCATAATGTTTTCAAATATGTCTTTAAAATTATCATTAAACCTGTAGATTTCTCCTGACATTCGGTATTTGCAGTATCTATTAGGGTTTATTTGTTTTATCTAACAATGTATTTCACGTGCTACTTTATGACTGATTCCCGAACTTAGTGGTATTACACTTGTAGTAGCAACCCTAGAAATGTGTGCAACTGACGTTATTGTGCACTTCTTGTTGCATGTGTAGAATATCTGTAGATGGGAAAAGCTTTGATCTATGCAAGAAAGACCATACACCGATAATATACAAATGCTGTAAACAAAACGAGCCGAGGTATTACCCGCCTATTTTATTTGAGCACATTTCTGTATATTAGTGTGGATAGTAAAGATACGTTGATCGAGACAAGTGCCTACTATGTTTAAAGGTCCATGTTCAAGTGCATTTAGGCTTCTTCAAATGCCAGGATTTATATTTGGAGACAATCGTCCTCTGTGTCCGTGTACGATGATCTGTGTACGGTGTACCTTGACAATGGGGAAAACCCGTGTCAGGGGCTACATTTGGGATAATATTGAGACCAGCATCTCCTTCATCGGAGTACTTCGACAACACAAGGGGGATAAGACTCAAATTACAAGACTTATACATTTGTTTAACAAAGAGAAATAACTCTAATTTTTCTATGAATTATTAGGACAAATAAGGTTAATAACATAATTACCGAACTCCGAGCAATCTTACAAAGGGAAAGTCAAAACTCATAAGTATATAAACAGACAAAATCAGTCAACAACCGGAAAACTGTGAAAACTGTAATGACCCTGACTTGGTACAGGCATTTCTAAAGAAATGGTGGGTTGAATCAGATTTTAAAACGCCAAACCTCCCCTTTCATTACGGCTCAAAGTTTCCGGCTGTCACTATAACAGTATTTATAACAATACTTGAACAAAGAAAGATAACTCTAGTTAGAAAGATAATCAAAAGAGTCTACCAAACACTACACGTCGACACAAATTAAAGTAAAGCAACATTGTTTTCTCTACTGTTCTCAGTCACACTAGAGTCCTCTGGACTATAATTTAAAATATTGTTGAAAGTGGCGCTAAACACCATAACTCTAACTGTTTGGCTTACTTGCTCCCAAGACTTTTGATTTATTTGGCTTTCCAATCTTTTGAATGTACCAGAAACACGTCGTGTATACTAACTTTGATATTTACGTTTCATGAAAGATTTTGTGCTTTATTTTGTTCTATATATAAACATCTTGTTTTGGTCGAGGTCACATAACTAAGTCAAAGATAAGTATAGGAATTGGCGGGAATTCATCCACATAACAAACCTCATCTAAACCAAACGAGTACACCTCAGTCATGTGTCTTTTATCTTGATAAATCATGCTAAGTTAAACACAGGTAATGGAAATTGTATTTCATTAACAAAATGTTATAGTATATACACTAGAATTATATATTGCAACGATAAAACGACGCATCTCGGTTTTGTCAAATCTTATTAATAATCTGTCTCCATAGGAATGCACGTCGATTAATATCGGTACATGTATGTAAATTTGTGAAACATCCCTGTTACATGACAAATATCAGATAATCCTCCATTCTAGATGAATATCAATAATAAAAACAAATATCTTTCTAAAAGACCAAATATTCTACATTTTTAGTATAAATATTGTATAAACATGTAATAAAGATATATTCTGGATATTGTTGAACCGCTGAATCAAATTAAAGCTAACTTTGGCGGAACGGGGCTTGTGTCAGATACCCTTATACAATTTTGTCTGATAGCCCAGTCAAAATGGTTACCAAACTAAAACTAGAAATTTCTTTTATTGACCATTATGATGTCAAATATAAATTGCAGCTGCATGACAATGAATAGTTCATGGCGACGTGTACTAGATACAACATTGTGTGATAAAGTATGTTAGTGACTTGCGACAAGTCGGTGGTTTTCTCCGGTTTCTGCTTCCAATAAAGCTGCCCGTCATGATATATTGTTGAATGTGATACTAAACACCATAACCCAATTTCAGTTGTGTTTTGTGTTAACGTGACGCTGATCATACGATAGTTGATTTTAATCAAGAATATCAAGAATCAATCTTCATTAGGCGACTATTTTACCGCGGTATTCTATATGTCTTTCCAAAGTAATTAATACAATTAATTAGAAAATATTCTGATGCTAGGAGCAATAAATCTCCAGAATTTGTGAATAAAATTGATACAGCATTAAAATGTCAAAATTGCAGTAAACAAAATTTAAAGAGAGCTAAAGAATCGTGAAGAACGGAAATGTATACATTAGCGATATTTATTTTCATGGCATTTTCGATTTCAATAAATCATTTAATCCATATGGTGTGGAGTCTGATTTATCATATACGTGTTTATTGATACATTGCTAACTTCGTATTGTTTTCGATCAATATCTTAACTAGTTTTATACCACTGTAACACTTAATTAATTGAATAAACTCTTGAGAAAACCGAAGGAGCAATTAAGAATGGACAATCAATCCAGAGACACAGACAACATTGGGCACCCACCACACAGTAAGACGACAAAAACTACACACACAACACAGACAACATTGGGCACCCACCACACAGTAAGAAGACAAAAACTACACACACGACACAGACAACATTGGGCACCCACCACGCAGTAAGAAAACAAAAACCACACACACGACACAGACAACATTGGGCACCCACCACACAGTAAGAAAACAAAAACCACACACACGACACAGACAACATTGGGCACCCACCACACAGTAAGAAGACAAAAACTATACACACGACACAGACAACATTGGGCACCCACCACACAGTAAGAAAACAAAAACCACACACACGACACAGACAACATTGGGCACCCACCACACAGTAAGAAGACAAAAACTACACACACGACACAGACAACATTGGGCACCCACCACACAGTAAGAAAACAAAAACCACACACACGACACAGACAACATTGGGCACCCACCACACAGTATGAAAACAAAAACCACACACACAACACAGACAACATTGGGCACCCACCACGCAGTAAGAAAACAAAAACTATACACACGACACAGACAACATTGGGCACCCACCACACAGTAAGAAGACAAAAACCACACAAACGACACAGACAACATTGGGCACCCACCACACAGTAAGAAAACAAAAACTATACACACGACACAGACAACATTGGGCACCCACCACACAGTAAGAAGACAAAAACCACACAAACGACACAGACAACATTGGGCACCCACCACGCAGTAAGAAGACAAAAACCACACACACGACACGGACAACATTGGGCACCCACCACACAGTAAGAAAACAAAAACCACACACACGACACAGACAACATTGGGCACCCACCACGCTGTAAGAAAACAAAAACTATAGACACGACACAGACAACATTGGGCACCCACCACACAGTAAGAAGACAAAAACTATAGACACGACACAGACAACATTGGACACCCACCACACAGTAAGAAGACAAAAACCACACACACGACACAGACAACATTGGGCACCCACCACACAGTAAGAAAACAAAAACCACACACACGACACAGACAACATTGGGCACCCACCACACAGTAAGACGATAAAAACCACACACACGACACAGACAACACTGGGCACCCACCACGCAGTAAGAAGACATAAACCACACAAACGACACAGACAACATTGGGCACCCACCACGCAGTAAGACGACAAAAACTATACACACGACACAGACAACATTGGGCACCCACCACACAGTAAGAAGACAAAAACCACACAAACGACACAGACAACATTGGGCACCCACCACAAAGTAAGAAAACAAAAACTATACACACGACACAGACAACATTGGGCACCCACCACACAGTAAGAAGACAAAAACCACACAAACGACACAGACAACATTGGGCACCCACCACGCAGTAAGAAGACAAAAACCACACACACGACACAGACAACATTGGGCACCCACCACACAGTAAGAAAACAAAAACCAAACACACGACACAGACAACATTGGGCACCCACCACACAGTAAGAAGACAAAAACCACACACACGACACAGACAACATTGGACACCCACCACACAGTAAGAAGACAAAAACCACACACACGACACAGACAACATTGGGCACCCACCACACAGTAAGAAGACAAAAACTATAGACACGACACAGACAACATTGGGCACCCACCACACAGTAAGAAGACAAAAACCACACACACGACACAGACAACATTGGGCACCCACCACACAGTAAGAAAACAAAAACCACACACACGACACAGACAACATTGGGCACCCACCACACAGTAAGACGACAAAAACCACTCACACGACACAGACAACACTGGGCACCCACCACGCAGCAAGAAGACAAAAACCACACACACGACACAGACAACATTGGGCACCCACCACACAGTAAGACGACAAACACCACACACACGACACAGACAACATTGGGCACCCACCACACAGTAAGAAGACAAAAACTATAGACACGACACAGACAACATTGGGCACCCACCACACAGTAAGAAGACAAAAACCACACACACGACACAGACAACATTGGGCACCCACCACACAGTAAGAAAACAAAAACCACACACACGACACAGACAACATTGGGCACCCACCACACAGTAAGACGACAAAAACCACACACACGACACAGACAACACTGGGCACCCACCACGCAGTAAGAAGACAAAAACCACACACACGACACAGACAACATTGGGCACCCACCACACAGTGAGACGACAAAAACCACACACACGACACAGAAAACATTGGGCACCCACCACGCAGTAAGAAGACAAAAACCACACACACGACACAGACAACATTGGGCACCCACCACACAGTAAGACGACAAAAACCACACAAACGACACAGACAACACTGGGCACCCACCACACAGTAAGAAGACAAAAACCACACAAACGACACAGACAACATTGGGCACCCACCACACAGTAAGAAGACAAAAACCACACAAACGACACAGACAACATTGGGCACCCACCACGCAGTAAGAAAACAAAAACCACACACACGACACAGACAACATTGGGCACCCACCACACAGTAAGACGACAAAAACTACACACACGACACAGACAACACTGGGCACCCACCACGCAGTAAGAAGACAAAAACCACACAAACGACACAGACAACATTGGGCACCCACCACACAGTAAGAAGACAAAAACCACACACACGACACAGACAACATTGGGCACCCCACCACACAGTAAGACGACAAAAACTATAGACACGACACAGACAACATTGGGCACCCACCACACAGTAAGAAGACAAAAACCACACACACGACACAGACAACATTGGGCACCCACCACACAGTAAGAAGACAAAAACCACACACACGACACAGACAACACTGGGCACCCACCACGCAGTAAGAAAACAAAAACCACACACACGACACAGACAACATTGGGCACCCACCACACAGTAAGACGACAAAAACTACACACACGACAGAGACAACACTGGGCACCCACCACGCAGTAAGAAGACAAAAACCACACAAACGACACAGACAACATTGGGCACCCACCACACAGTAAGAAGACAAAAACCACACAAACGACACAGACAACATTGGGCACCCACCACGCAATAAGAAAACATAAACCACACACACGACACAGACAACATTGGGCACCCACCACACAGTAAGAAGACAAAAACCACACACACGACACAGACAACATTGGGCACCCACCACACAGTAAGAAAACAAAAACTATACACACGACACAGACAAAATTGGGCACCCACCACGCAGTAAGAAAACATAAACCACACAAACGACACAGACAACATTGGGCACCCACCACACAGTAAGAAAACAAAAACTATACACACGACACAGACAACATTGGGCACCCACCACACAGTAAGAAGACAAAAACTATACACACGACAGAGACAACATTGGGCACCCCACCACGCAGTAAGAAAACAAAAACTATACACACGACACAGACAACATTGGGCACCCACCACACAGTAAGAAAACAAAAACCACACACACGACACAGACAATATTGGGCACCCACCACACAGTAAGAAGACAAAAACACAAACACGACACAGACAACATTGGGCACCCACCACACAGTAAGAAGACAAAAACCACACACACGACACAGACAACATTGGGCACCCACCACACAGTAAGACGACAAAAACTACACACACGACACAGAAAACATTGGGCACCCACCACACAGTAAGAAGACAAAAACTATAGACACGACACAGACAACATTGGGCACCCACCACACAGTAAGAAGACAAAAACCACACACACGACACAGACAACATTGGGCACCCACCACACAGTAAGACGACAAAAACTACACACACGACACAGAAAACATTGGGCACCCACCACACAGTAAGAAGACAAAAACTATAGACACGACACAGACAACATTGGGCACCCACCACACAGTAAGAAGACAAAAACCACACACACGACACAGACAACATTGGGCACCCACCACACAGTAAGAAGACAAAAACCACACACACGACACAGACAACATTGGGCACCCACCACACAGTAAGAAGACAAAAACACACACATGACACAGACAACATTGGGCACCCACCACACAGTAAGAAAACAAAAACCACACAAACGACACAGACAACATTGGGCACCCACCACACAGTAAGAAAACAAAAACCACACACACGACACAGACAACATTGGGCACCCACCACACAGTAAGAAGACAAAAACCACACACACGACACAGACAACATTGGGCACCCACCACACAGTAAGAAGACAAAAACCACACACACGACACAGACAACATTAGGCACCCACCACGCAGTAAGAAGACAAAAACCACACACACGACACAGACAACATTGGGCACCCACCACACAGTAAGAAAACAAAAACTACACACACGATACAAACAACATTGGGCACCCACCACACAGTAAGAAAACAAAAACCACACAAACGACACAGACAACATTGGGCACCCACCACACAGTAAGAAGACAAAAACCACACAAACGACACAGACAACATTGGGCACCCACCACACAGTAAGACGACAAAAACCACACACACGACACAGACAACATTGGGCACCCACCACACAGTAAGAAAACATAAACCACACACACGACACAGACAACATTGGGCACCCACCACACAGTAAGAAAACATAAACCACACACACGACACAGACAACATTGGGCACCCACCACGCAGTAAGAAGACAAAAACACACACACGACACAGACAACATTGGGCACCCACCACACAGTAAGACGACAAAAACTATACACACGACACAGACAACATTGGGCACCCATCACACAGTAGGACGACAAAAACTACACACACGACACAGACAACATTGGGCACCCACCACACAGTAAGACGACAAAAACTACACACACGACACAGACAACATTGGGCACCCATCACACAGTAAGACGACAAAAACTACACACACGACACAGACAACATTGGGCACCCACCACACAGTAAGACGACAAAAACTACACACACGAAACAGACAACATTGGGCACCCACCACACAGTAAGAAGACAAAAACTACACACACGACACAAACAACATTGGGCACCCACCACACAGTAAGACGACAAAAACCACACACACGACACAGACAACATTGGGCACCCACCACGCAGTAAGAAGACAAAAACACACACACGACACAGACAACATTGGGCACCCACCACACAGTAATACGACAAAAACTATACACACGACACAGACAACATTGGGCACCCACCACGCAGTAAGAAGACATAAACCACACACACGACACAGACAACATTGGGCACCCACCACGCAGTAAGAAGACAAAAACCACACACACGACACAGACAACATTGGGCACCCACCACACAGTAAGAAAACAAATACCACACACACGACACAGACAACATTGGGCACCCACCACACAGTAAGAAGACAAAAACCACACACACGACACAGACAACATTGGGCACCCACCACACAGTAAGAAGACAAAAACCACACAAACGACACAGACAACATTGGGCACCCACCACGCAGTAAGAAGACAAAAACCACACACACGACACAGACAACATTGGACACCCACCACACAGTAAGAAAACAAAAACTATACACACGACACAGACAACATTGGGCACCCACCACACAGTAAGACGACAAAAACCACACACACGACACAGACAACATTGGGCACCCACCACGCAGTAAGAAAACAAAAACTATAGACACGACACAGACAACATTGGGCACCCACCACACAGTAAGACGACAAAAACCACACACACGACACAGACAACATTGGGCACCCACCACCCAGTAAGAAAACAAAAACTATACACACGACACAGACAACATTGGGCACCCATCACACAGTAAGAAAACAAAAACCACACACACGACACAGACAACATTGGGCACCCACCACGCAGTAAGTAAACAAAAACCACACACACGACACAGACAACATTGGGCACCAACCACACAGTAAGAAGACAAAAACTATAGACACAACACAGACAACATTGGGCACCCACCACACAGTAAGAAGACAAAAACCACACACACGACACAGACAACATTGGGCACCCACCACACAGTAAGAAAACAAAAACCACACACACGACACAGACAACATTGGGCACCCACCACACAGTAAGACGACAAAAACCACACACACGACACAGACAACATTGGGAACCCACCACGCAGTAAGAAGACAAAAACCACACAAACGACACAGACAACATTGGGCACCCACCACGCAGTAAGAAGACAAAAACCACACACACGACACAGACAACATTGGGCACCCACCACACAGTAAGAAAACAAAAACTATAGACACGACACAGACAACATTGGGCACCCACCACACAGTAAGACGACAACAACCACACACACGACACAGACAACATTGGGCACCCACCACACAGTAAGAAGAAAAAAACCACACAAACGACACAGACAACATTGGGCACCCACCACGCAGTAAGAAAACATAAACCACACACACGACACAGACAACATTGGGCACCCACCACACAGTAAGAAGACAAAAACCACACAAACGACACAGACAACATTGGGCACCCACCACACAGTAAGAAGACAAAAACCACACACACGACACAGACAACATTGGGCACCCACCACACAGTAAGACGACAAAAACTACACACACGACACAGAAAACATTGGGCACCCACCACACAGTAAGAAGACAAAAACTATAGACACGACACAGACAACATTGGGCACCCACCACACAGTAAGAAGACAAAAACCACACACACGACACAGACAACATTGGGCACCCACCACACAGTAAGAAGACAAAAACCACACACACGACACAGACAACATTGGGCACCCACCACACAGTAAGAAGACAAAAACACACACATGACACAGACAACATTGGGCACCCACCACACAGTAAGAAAACAAAAACCACACAAACGACACAGACAACATTGGGCACCCACCACACAGTAAGAAAACAAAAACCACACACACGACACAGACAACATTGGGCACCCACCACACAGTAAGAAGACAAAAACCACACACACGACACAGACAACATTGGGCACCCACCACACAGTAAGAAGACAAAAACCACACACACGACACAGACAACATTAGGCACCCACCACGCAGTAAGAAGACAAAAACCACACACACGACACAGATAACATTGGGCACCCACCACACAGTAAGAAAACAAAAACTACACACACGATACAAACAACATTGGGCACCCACCACACAGTAAGAAAACAAAAACCACACAAACGACACAGACAACATTGGGCACCCACCACACAGTAAGAAGACAAAAACCACACAAACGACACAGACAACATTGGGCACCCACCACACAGTAAGACGACAAAAACCACACACACGACACAGACAACATTGGGCACCCACCACACAGTAAGAAAACATAAACCACACACACGACACAGACAACATTGGGCACCCACCACACAGTAAGAAAACATAAACCACACACACGACACAGACAACATTGGGCACCCACCACGCAGTAAGAAGACAAAAACACACACACGACACAGACAACATTGGGCACCCACCACACAGTAAGACGACAAAAACTATACACACGACACAGACAACATTGGGCACCCATCACACAGTAGGACGACAAAAACTACACACACGACACAGACAACATTGGGCACCCACCACACAGTAAGACGACAAAAACTACACACACGACACAGACAACATTGGGCACCCATCACACAGTAAGACGACAAAAACTACACACACGACACAGACAACATTGGGCACCCACCACACAGTAAGACGACAAAAACTACACACACGACACAGACAACATTGGGCACCCACCACACAGTAAGAAGACAAAAACTACACACACGACACAAACAACATTGGGCACCCACCACACAGTAAGACGACAAAAACCACACACACGACACAGACAACATTGGGCACCCACCACGCAGTAAGAAGACAAAAACACACACACGACACAGACAACATTGGGCACCCACCACACAGTAAGACGACAAAAACTATACACACGACACAGACAACATTGGGCACCCACCACGCAGTAAGAAGACATAAACCACACACACGACACAGACAACATTGGGCACCCACCACGCAGTAAGAAGACAAAAACCACACACACGACACAGACAACATTGGGCACCCACCACACAGTAAGAAAACAAATACCACACACACAACACAGACAACATTGGGCACCCACCACACAGTAAGAAGACAAAAACCACACACACGACACAGACAACATTGGGCACCCACCACACAGTAAGAAGACAAAAACCACACAAACGACACAGACAACATTGGGCACCCACCACGCAGTAAGAAGACAAAAACCACACACACGACACAGACAACATTGGACACCCACCACACAGTAAGAAAACAAAAACTATACACACGACACAGACAACATTGGGCACCCACCACACAGTAAGACGACAAAAACCACACACACGACACAGAAAACATTGGGCACCCACCACGCAGTAAGAAAACAAAAACTATAGACACGACACAGACAACATTGGGCACCCACCACACAGTAAGACGACAAAAACCACACACACGACACAGACAACATTGGGCACCCACCACCCAGTAAGAAAACAAAAACTATACACACGACACAGACAACATTGGGCACCCATCACACAGTAAGAAAACAAAAACCACACACACGACACAGACAACATTGGGCACCCACCACGCAGTAAGTAAACAAAAACCACACACACGACACAGACAACATTGGGCACCAACCACACAGTAAGAAGACAAAAACTATAGACACAACACAGACAACATTGGGCACCCACCACACAGTAAGAAGACAAAAACCACACACACGACACAGACAACATTGGGCACCCACCACACAGTAAGAAAACAAAAACCACACACACGACACAGACAACATTGGGCACCCACCACACAGTAAGACGACAAAAACCACACACACGACACAGACAACATTGGGAACCCACCACGCAGTAAGAAGACAAAAACCACACAAACGACACAGACAACATTGGGCACCCACCACGCAGTAAGAAGACAAAAACCACACACACGACACAGACAACATTGGGCACCCACCACACAGTAAGAAAACAAAAACTATAGACACGACACAGACAACATTGGGCACCCACCACACAGTAAGACGACAACAACCACACACACGACACAGACAACATTGGGCACCCACCACACAGTAAGAAGAAAAAAACCACACAAACGACACAGACAACATTGGGCACCCACCACGCAGTAAGAAAACATAAACCACACACACGACACAGACAACATTGGGCACCCACCACACAGTAAGAAGACAAAAACCACACAAACGACACAGACAACATTGGTCACCCACCACACAGTAAGAAAACAAAAACTATACACACGACACAGACAACATTGGGCACCCACCACACAGTAAGACGACGAAAACCACACACACGACACAGACAACATTGGGCACCCACCACACAGTAAGAAGACAAAATCCACACACACGACACAGACAACATTGGGCACCCACCACACAGTAAGAAGACAAAAACCACACACACGACACAGACAATATTGGGCACCCACCACACAGTAAGACGACAAAAACCACACACACGACACAGACAACATTGCGCACCCACCACGCAGTAAGAAGAAAAAACCACACAAACGACACAGACAACATTGGGCACCCACCAAGCAGTAAGAAGACAAAAACCACACACACGACACAGACAACATTGGGCACCCACCACGCAGTAAGAAAACAAAAACTATAGACACGACACAGACAACATTGGGCACCCACCACACAGTAAGACGACAAAAACCACACACACGACACAGACAACATTGGGCACCCACCACACAGTAAGAAAACAAAAACCACACACACGACACAGACAACATTGGGCACCCACCACACAGTAAGAAGACAAAAACCACACACACGACACAGACAACATTGGGCACCCACCACACAGTAAGACGACAAAAACCACACACACGAACACACGACACAGACAACATTGCGCACCCACCACGCAGTAAGATGAAAAAACCACACAAACGACACAGACAACATTGGGCACCCACCAAGCAGTAAGAAGACAAAAACCACACACACGACACAGACAACATTTGGCACCCACCACGCAGTAAGAAAACAAAAACAATAGACACGACACAGACAACATTGGGCACCCACCACACAGTAAGACGACAAAAACCACACACACGACACAGACAACATTGGGCACCCACCACACAGTAAGAAAACAAAAACCACACACACGACACAGACAACATTGGGCACCCACCACACAGTAAGAAGACAAAAACTACACACACGACACAGACAACATTGGGCACCCACCACACAGTAAGACGACAAAAACCACACACACGACACAGACAACATTGGGAACCCACCACGCAGTAAGAAGACAAAAACCACACAAACGACACAGACAACATTGGGCACCCACCACGCAGTAAGAAGACAAAAACCACACACACGACACAGACAACATTGGGCACCCACCACACAGTAAGAAAACAAAAACTATAGACACGACACAGACAACATTGGGCACCCACCACACAGTAAGACGACAACAACCACACACACGACACAGACAACATTGGGCACCCACCACACAGTAAGAAGACAAAAACCACACAAACGACACAGACAACATTGGGCACCCACCACGCAGTAAGAAAACATAAACCACAAACACGACACAGACAACATTGGGCACCCACCACACAGTAAGAAGACAAAAACCACACAAACGACACAGACAACATTGGGCACCCACCACACAGTAAGAAAACAAAAACTATACACACGACACAGACAACATTGGGCACCCACCACACAGTAAGACGACAACAACCACACACACGACACAGACAACATTGGGCACCCACCACACAGTAAGAAGACAAAATCCACACACACGACACAGACAACATTGGGCACCCACCACACAGTAAGAAGACAAAAACCACACACACGACACAGACAACATTGGGCACCCACCACACAGTAAGAAGACAAAAACCACACAAACGACACAGACAACATTGGGCACCCACCACACAGTAAGAAGACAAAAACCACACACACGACACAGACAACATTGGGCACCCACCACACAGTAAGACGACAAAAACCACACACACGACACAGACAACATTGCGCACCCACCACGCAGTAAGAAGAAAAAACCACACAAACGACACAGACAACATTGGGCACCCACCAAGCAGTAAGAAGACAAAAACCCCACACACGACACAGACAACATTGGGCACCCACCACGCAGTAAGAAAACAAAAACTATAGACACGACACAGACAGCATTGGGCACCCACCACACAGTAAGAAGACAAAAACCACACACACGACACAGACAACATTGGGCACCCACCACACAGTAAGAAAACAAAAACCACACACACGACACAGACAACATTGGGCACCCACCACACAGTAAGAAGACAAAAACCACACACACGACACAGACAACATTGGGCACCCACCACACAGTAAGACGACAAAAACCACACACACGAACACACGACACAGACAACATTGCGCACCCACCACGCAGTAAGATGAAAAAACCACACAAACGACACAGACAACATTGGGCACCCACCAAGCAGTAAGAAGACAAAAACCACACACACGACACAGACAACATTTGGCACCCACCACGCAGTAAGAAAACAAAAACTATAGACACGACACAGACAACATTGGGCACCCACCACACAGTAAGACGACAAAAACTACACACACGACACAGACAACATTGGGCACCCACCACACAGTAAGAAAACAAAAACCACACACACGACACAGACAACATTGGGCACCCACCACACAGTAAGAAGACAAAAACTACACACACGACACAGACAACATTGGGCACCCACCACACAGTAAGAAGACAAAAACTATACACACGACACAGACAACATTGGGCACCCACCACACAGTAAGAAAACAAAAACTATACACACGACACAGACAACATTGGGCACCCACCACACAGTAAGAAGACAAAAACCACACACACCACACAGTAAGAAAACAAAAACCACACACACGACACAGACAACATTGGGCACCCACCACACAGTAAGAAAACAAAAACCACACAAACGACACAGACAACATTGGGCACCCACCACGCAGTAAGAAAACATAAACCACACACACGACACAGACAACATTGGGCACCCACCACACAGTAAGAGGACAAAAACCACACAAACGACACAGACAACATTGGGCAGCCACCACTCAGTAAGAAAACAAAAACTATACACACGACACAGACAACATTGGGCACCCACCACACAGTAAGACGAAAAAAACCACACACACGACACAGACAACATTGGGCACCCACCACACAGTAAGAAGACAAAAACTATACACACGACACAGACAACATTGGGCACCCACCACACAGTAAGAAGACAAAAACTACACACACGACACAGACAACATTGGGCACCCACCACACAGTAAGAAGACAAAAACTATACACACGACACAGACAACATTGGGCACCCACCACACAGTAAGAAAACAAAAACTATACACACGACACAGACAACATTGGGCACCCACCACACAGTAAGAAGACAAAAACCACACACACCACACAGTAAGAAAACAAAAACCACACACACGACACAGACAACATTGGGCACCCACCACGGAGTAAGAAAACAAAAACCACACACACGACACAGACAACATTGGGCACCCACCACACAGTAAGAAGACAAAAACCACACACACGACACAGACAACATTGGGCACCCACCACACAGTAAGACGTCAAAAACCACACAAACGACACAGACAACATTGGGCACCCACCACGCAGTAAGACGACAAAAACCACACAAACGACACAGACAACATTGGGCACCCACCACACAGTAAGAAGACAAAAACTATACACACGACACAGACAACATTGGGCACCCACCACACAGTAAGAAGACAAAAACCACACACACGACACAGACAACATTGGGCACCCACCACACAGTAAGAAGACAAAAACCACACACACGACACAGACAACATTGGGCACCCACCACACAGTAAGACGATAAAAACCACACAAACGACACAGACAACATTGGGCACCCACCACGCAGTAAGACGACAAAAACCACACAAACGACACAGACAACATTGGGCACCCACCACACAGTAAGAAGACAACAACTATACACATGACACAGACAACATTGGGCACCCACCACACAGCAAGAAGACAAAAACTACACACACGACACAGACAACATTGGGCACCCACCACACAGTAAGAAAACAAAAACCACACACACGACACAGACAACATTGGGCACCCACCACACAGTAAGAAGACAAAAACCACACACACGACACAGACAACATTGGGCACCCACCACATAGTAAGAAAACAAAAACTACACACACGACACAGACAACATTGGGCACCCACCACACAGTAAGAAGACAAAAACCACACAAACGACACAGTAAGAAGACAAAAACTATACACACGACACAGACAACATTGCGCACCCACCACACAATAAGAAAACAAAAACCACACACACGACACAGACAACATTGGGCACCCACCACGCAGTGAGAAAACAAAAACCACACACACGACACAGACAACATTGGGCACCCACCACACAGTAAGAAAACAAAAACTATACACACAACACAGACAACATTGGGCACCCACCACACAGTAAGAAAACAAAAACTATACACACGACACAGACAACATTGGGCACCCACCACACAGTAAGAAGACAAAAACCACACACACCACACAGTAAGAAAACAAAAACCACACACACGACACAGACAACATTGGGCACCCACCACACAGTAAGAAAACAAAAACCACACAAACGACACAGACAACATTGGGCACCCACCACGCAGTAAGAAAACATAAACCACACACACGACACAGACAACATTGGGCACCCACCACACAGTAAGAAGACAAAAACCACACAAACGACAGAGACAACATTGGGCACCCACCACTCAGTAAGAAAACAAAAACTATACACACGACACAGACAACATTGGGCACCCACCACACAGTAAGAAGACAAAAACTACACACACGACACAGACAACATTGGGCACCCACCACACAGTAAGAAGACAAAAACTATACACACGACACAGACAACATTGGGCACCCACCACACAGTAAGAAAACAAAAACTATACACACGACACAGACAACATTGGGCACCCACCACACAGTAAGAAGACAAAAACCACACACACCACACAGTAAGAAAACAAAAACCACACCCACGACACAGACAACATTGGGCACCCACCACACAGTAAGAAAACAAAAACCACACCCACGACACAGACAACATTGGGCACCCACCACGGAGTAAGAAGACAAAAACCACACACACGACACAGACAACATTGGGCACCCACCACACAGTAAGAAGACAAAAACCACACACACGACACAGACAACATTGGGCACCCACCACACAGTAAGACGACAAAAACCACACACATGACACAGACAACATTGGGCACCCACCACACAGTAAGAAGACAAAAACTATAAACACGACACAGACAACATTGGGCACCCACCACACAGTAAGAAGACAACAACTATACACACGACACAGACAACATTGGGCACCCACCACACAGTAAGAAGACAAAAACTACACACACGACACAGACAACATTGGACACCCACCACACAGTAAGAAAACAAAAACCACACACACGACACAGACAACATTGGGCACCCACCACACAGTAAGAAGACAAAAACTATACACACGTCACAGACAACATTGGGCACCCACCACGCAGTAAGAAGACAAAAACCACACACACGACACAGACAACATTGGGCACCCACCACACAGTAAGAAAACAAAAACTACACACACGACACAGACAACATTGGGCACCCACCACACAGTAAGAAGACAAAAACCAAACAAACGAAACAGTAAGAAGACAAAAACTATACACACGACACAGACAACATTGGGCACCCACCACACAGTAAGAAAACAAAAACCACACACACGACACAGACAACATTGGGCACCCACCACGCAGTGAGAAAACAAAAACCACACACACGACACAGACAACATTGGGCACCCACCACACAGTAAGAAAACAAAAACTATACACACAACACAGACAACATTGGGCACCCACCACACAGTAAGAAAACAAAAATTATACACACGACACAGACAACATTGGGCACCCACCACACAGTAAGAGGACAAAAACCACACACACCACACAGTAAGAAAACAAAAACCACACACACGACACAGACAACATTGGGCACCCAGCACACAGTAAGAAAACAAAAACCCCACAAACGACACAGACAACATTGGGCACCCACCACGCAGTAAGAAAACATAAACCACACACACGACACAGACAACATTGGGCACCCACCACACAGTAAGAAGACAAAAACCACACAAACGACAGAGACAACATTGGGCACCCACCACTCAGTAAGAAAACAAAAACTATACACACGACACAGACAACATTGGGCACCCACCACACAGTAAGAAGACAAAAACTACACACACGACACAGACAACATTGGGCACCCACCACACAGTAAGAAGACAAAAACTATACACACGACACAGACAACATTGGGCACCCACCACACAGTAAGAAAACAAAAACTATACACACGACACAGACAACATTGGGCACCCACCACACAGTAAGAAAACAAAAACCACACACACGACACAGACAACATTGGGCACCCACCACACAGTAAGAAAACAAAAACCACACACACGACACAGACAACATTGGGCACCCACCACACAGTAAGAAAACAAAAACTACACACACGACACAGACAACATTGGGCACCCACCACACAGTAAGAAGACAAAAACTATACAAACGACACAGACAACATTGGGCACCCACCACACAGTAAGAAGACAAAAACTACACACACGACACAGACAACATTGGGCACCCACCACACAGTAAGAAGACAAAAACCACACACATCACATAGTAAGAAAACAAAAACCACACACACGACACAGACAACATTGGGCACCCACCACACAGTAAGAAAACAAAAACCACACACACGACACAGACAACATTGGGCACCCACCACACAGTAAGAAGACAAAAACTACACACACGACACAGACAACATTGGGCACCCACCACACAGTAAGAAGACAAAAACTATACACACAACACAGAAAACATTGGGCACCCACCACACAGTAAGAAGACAAAAACCACACACACGACACAGACAACATTGGGCACCCACCACACAGTAAGAAGACAAAAACCACACAAACGACACAGACAACATTGGGCACCCACCACGCAGTAAGACGACAAAAACTATACACACGACACAGACAACATTGCGCACCCACCACACAGTAAGAAGACAAAAACTATACACACGACACAGACAACATTGGGCACCCACCACACAGTAAGAAGACAAAAACCACACACACGACACAGACAACATTGGGCACCCACCACACAGTAAGAAGACAAAAACCACACAAACGACACAGACAACATTGGGCACCCACCACGCAGTAAGACGACAAAAACCACACACACGACACAGACAACATTGGGCACCCACCACACAGTAAGAAGACAAAAACCACACAAACGACACAGACAACATTGGGCACCCACCACACAGTAAGAAGACAAAAACTATACACACGACACAGACAACATTGAGCACCCACCACACAGTAAGAAGACAACAACTATACACACGACACAGAAAACATTGGGCACCCACCACACAGTAAGAAGACAAAAACTACACACACGACACAGACAACATTGGGCACCCACCACACAGTAAGAAAACAAAAACCACACACACGACACAGACAACATTGGGCACCCACCACACAGTAAGAAAACAAAAACCACACACACGACACAGACAACATTGGGCACCCACCACACAGTAAGAAGACAAAAACCACACAAACGACACAGACAACATTGGGCACCCACCACACAGTAAGAAAACAAAAACCACACACACGACACAGACAACATTGGGCACCCACCACACAGTAAGAAAACAAAAACCACACACACGACAGAGTAAGAAAACAAAAACCACACACACGACACAGACAACATTGGGCACCCACCACACAGTAAGAAAACAAAAACCACACACACGACACAGACAACATTGGGCACCCACCACACAGTAAGACGACAAAAACTACACACACGACACAGACAACATTGGGCACCCACCACGCAGTAAGAAGACAAAAACCACACACACGACACAGACAACATTGGGCACCCACCACACAGTAAGACGACAAAAACTACACACACGACACAGACAACATTGGGCACCCACCACACAGTAAGACGACAAAAACTACACACACGACACAGACAACATTGGGCACCCACCACACAGTAAGACGTCAAATAATACACACACGACACAGACAACATTGGGCACCCACCACACAGTAAGAATACAAAAACCACACACACGACACAGACAACATTGGGCACCCATCACACAGTAAGACGACAAAACCACACACACGACACAGACAACATTGGGCACCCACCACACAGTAAGACGACAAAAACTATACACACGACACAGACAACATTGGGCACCCATCACACAGTAAGACGACAAAAACTACACACACGACACAGAAAACATTGGGCACCCACCACACAGTAAGACGACAAAAACTACACACACGACACAGACAACATTGGGCACCCACCACACAGTAATAATACAAAAACTATACACACGACACAGACAACATTGGGCACCCACCACACAGTAAGACGACAAAAACTACACACACGACACAGACAACATTGGGCACCCACCACACAGTAACACGACAAAAACTACACACACGACACAGACAACATTGGGCACCCACCACACAGTAAGAAGACAAAAACTATACACACGACACAGACAACATTGGGCACCCACCACACAGTAAGAAGACAAAAACCACACAAACGACACAGACAACATTGGGCACCCACCACACAGTAAGAAAACAAATACCACACACACGACACAGACAACATTGGGCACCCACCACACAGTAAGAAGACAAAAACCACACAAACGACACATACAACATTGGGCACCCACCACGCAGTAAGACGACAAAAACTATACACACGACACAGACAACATTGGGCACCCACCACACAGTAAGAAGACAATAACTATACACACGACACAGACAACATTGGGCACCCACCACACAGTAAGAAGACAAAAACCACACACACGACACAGACAACATTGGGCACCCACCACACAGTAAGAAGACAAAAACCACACAAACGACACAGACAACATTGGGCACCCACCACGCAGTAAGACGACAAAAACCACACACACGACACAGACAACATTGGGCACCCACCACACAGTAAGAAGACAAAAACCACACAAACGACACAGACAACATTGGGCACCCACCACACAGTAAGAAGACAAAAACTATACACACGACACAGACAACATTGGGCACCCACCACACAGTAAGAAGACAACAACTATACACACGACACAGACAACATTGGGCACCCACCACACAGTAAGAAGACAAAAACTACACACACGACACAGACAACATTGGGCACCCACCACACAGTAAGAAAACAAAAACCACACACACGACACAGACAACATTGGGCACCCACCACACAGTAAGAAAACAAAAACCACACACACGACACAGACAACATTGGGCACCCACCACACAGTAAGAAGACAAAAACCACACAAACGACACAGACAACATTGGGCACCCACCACACAGTAAGAAAACAAAAACCACACACACGACACAGACAACATTGAGCACCCACCACACAGTAAGAAAACAAAAACCACACACACGACACAGTAAGAAAACAAAAACCACACACACGACACAGACAACATTGGGCACCCACCACACAGTAAGAAAACAAAAACCACACACACGACACAGACAACATTGGGCACCCACCACACAGTAAGACGACAAAAACTACACACACGACACAGACAACATTGGGCACCCACCACGCAGTAAGAAGACAAAAACCACACACACGACACAGACAACATTGGGCACCCACCACACAGTAAGACGACAAAAACTACACACACGACACAGACAACATTGGGCACCCACCACACAGTAAGACGACAAAAACTACACACACGACACAGACAACATTGGGCACCCACCACACAGTAAGAATACAAAAACCACACACACGACACAGACAACATTGGGCACCCACCACACAGTAAGACGTCAAAAAATACACACACGACACAGACAACATTGGGCACCCACCACACAGTAAGAATACAAAAACCACACACACGACACAGACAACATCGGGCACCCATCACACAGTAAGACGACAAAACCACACACACGACACAGACAACATTGGGCACCCACCACACAGTAAGACGACAAAAACTATACACACGACACAGACAACATTGGGCACCCATCACACAGTAAGACGACAAAAACTACACACACGACACAGAAAACATTGGGCACCCACCACACAGTAAGACGACAAAAACTACACACACGACACAGACAACATTGGGCACCCACCACACAGTAATAATACAAAAACTATACACACGACACAGACAACATTGGGCACCCACCACACAGTAAGACGAAAAAAACTACACACACGACACAGACAACATTGGGCACCCACCACACAGTAAGACGAAAAAAACTACACACACGACACAGAAAACATTGGGCACCCACCACACAGTAAGACGACAAAAACTACACACACGACACAGACAACATTGGGCACCCACCACACAGTAATAATACAAAAACTATACACACGACACAGACAACATTGGGCACCCACCACACAGTAAGACGACAAAAACTACACACACGACACAGACAACATTGGGCACCCACCACACAGTAACACGACAAAAACTACACACACGACACAGACAACATTGGGCACCCACCACACAGTAAGAAGACAAAAACTATACACACGACACAGACAACATTGGGCACCCACCACACAGTAAGAAGACAAAAACCACACAAACGACACAGACAACATTGGGCACCCACCACACAGTAAGAAAACAAATACCACACACACGACACAGACAACATTGGGCACCCACCACACAGTAAGAAGACAAAAACCACACAAACGACACAGACAACATTGGGCACCCACCACGCAGTAAGACGACAAAAACTATACACACGACACAGACAACATTGGGCACCCACCACACAGTAAGAAGACAATAACTATACACACGACACAGACAACATTGGGCACCCACCACACAGTAAGAAGACAAAAACCACACACACGACACAGACAACATTGGGCACCCACCACACAGTAAGAAGACAAAAACCACACAAACGACACAGACAACATTGGGCACCCACCACGCAGTAAGACGACAAAAACCACACACACGACACAGACAACATTGGGCACCCACCACACAGTAAGAAGATAAAAACCACACAAACGACACAGACAACATTGGGCACCCACCACACAGTAAGAAGACAAAAACTATACACACGACACAGACAACATTGGGCACCCACCACACAGTAAGAAGACAACAACTATACACACGACACAGACAACATTGGGCACCCACCACACAGTAAGAAGACAAAAACTACACACACGACACAGACAACATTGGGCACCCACCACACAGTAAGAAAACAAAAACCACACACACGACACAGACAACATTGGGCACCCACCACACAGTAAGAAAACAAAAACCACACACACGACACAGACAACATTGGGCACCCACCACACAGTAAGAAGACAAAAACCACACAAACGACACAGACAACATTGGGCACCCACCACACAGTAAGAAAACAAAAACCACACACACGACACAGACAACATTGAGCACCCACCACACAGTAAGAAAACAAAAACCACACACACGACACAGTAAGAAAACAAAAACCACACACACGACACAGACAACATTGGGCACCCACCACACAGTAAGAAAACAAAAACCACACACACGACACAGACAACATTGGGCACCCACCACACAGTAAGACGACAAAAACTACACACACGACACAGACAACATTGGGCACCCACCACGCAGTAAGAAGACAAAAACCACACACACGACACAGACAACATTGGGCACCCACCACACAGTAAGACGACAAAAACTACACACACGACACAGACAACATTGGGCACCCACCACACAGTAAGACGACAAAAACTACACACACGACACAGACAACATTGGGCACCCACCACACAGTAAGAATACAAAAACCACACACACGACACAGACAACATTGGGCACCCACCACACAGTAAGACGTCAAAAAATACACACACGACACAGACAACATTGGGCACCCACCACACAGTAAGAATACAAAAACCACACACACGACACAGACAACATCGGGCACCCATCACACAGTAAGACGACAAAACCACACACACGACACAGACAACATTGGGCACCCACCACACAGTAAGACGACAAAAACTATACACACGACACAGACAACATTGGGCACCCATCACACAGTAAGACGAAAAAAACTACACACACGACACAGAAAACATTGGGCACCCACCACACAGTAAGACGACAAAAACTACACACACGACACAGACAACATTGGGCACCCACCACACAGTAATAATACAAAAACTATACACACGACACAGACAACATTGGGCACCCACCACACAGTAAGACGAAAAAAACTACACACACGACACAGACAACATTGGGCACCCACCACACAGTAAGACGACAAAAACTACACACACGACACAGACAACATTGGGCACCCACCACACAGTAAGAAGACAAAAACTATACACACGACACAGACAACATTGGGCACCCACCACACAGTAAGAAGACAAAAACCACACAAACGACACAGACAACATTGGGCACCCACCACACAGTAAGAAAACAAATACCACACACACGACACAGACAACATTGGGCACCCACCACACAGTAAGAAGACAAAAACTACACACACGACACAGACAACATTGGGCACCCACCACACAGTAAGAAAACAAAAACTACACACACGACACAGACAACATTGGGCATCCACCACACAGTAAGAAAACAAAAACTATACACACGACACAGACAACATTGGGCACCCACCACACAGTAAGAAAACAAAAACGACACACACGACACAGACAACATTGGGCACCCACCACACAGTAAGAAGACAAAAACCACACACACGACACAGACAACATTGGGCACCCACCACACAGTAAGAAAACATAAACCACACACACGACACAGACAACATTGGGCACCCACCACACAGTATGAAAACAAAAACTATACACACGACACAGACAACTTGGGTACCCACCACACAGTAAGAAGACAAAAACCACACAAACGACACAGACAACATTGGGCACCCACCACACAGTAAGAAAACATAAACCACACACACGACACAGACAACATTGGGCACCCACCACACAGTAAGAAAACAAAAACTATACACACGACACAGACAACATTGGGCACCCACCACACAGTAAGACGACAAAATCCACACACACGACACAGACAACATTGGGCACCCACCACACAGTAAGAAGATAAAAACCACACAAACGACACAGACAACATTGGGCAACCACCACGCAGTAAGACGACAAAAACCACACACACGACACAGACAACATTGGGCACCCACCAAGCAGTAAGAAGACAAAAACCACCCACACGACACAGACAACATTGGGCACCCACCACACAGTAAGAAGACAAAAACCACACACACGACACAGACAACATTGGGCACCCACCACACAGTAAGAAAACAAAAACTACACACACGACACAGACAACATTGGGCACGACAAAAACCACACAAACGACACAGACAACATTGGGCACCCACCACACAGTAAGAAAACAAAAACTATAGACACGACACAGACAACATTGGGCACCCACCACGCAGTAAGAAGACAAAACCCACACACACGACACAGATAACATTGGGCACCCACCACACAGTAAGAAAACAAAAACCACACACACGACACAGACAACATTGGGCACCCACCACGCAGTAAGAAAACAAAAACCACACACACGACACAGACAACATTGGGCACCCACCACACAGTAAGAAGACAAAAACCACACAAACGACACAGACAACATTGGGCACCCACCACACAGTAAGAAAACAAAAACCACACACACGACACAGACAACATTGGGCACCCACCACACAGTAAGAAAACAAAAACCACACACACGACACAGACAACATTGGGCACCCACCACACAGTAAGAAGACAAAAACACACACACGACACAGACAACATTGGGCACCCACCACACAGTAAGAAAACAAAACCCACACACACGACACAGACAACATTGGGCACCCACCACACAGTAAGACGACAAAAACCACACACACGACACGGACAACATTGGGCACCCACCACGCAGTAAGAAAACAAAAACTATACACACGACACAGACAACATTGGGCACCCACCACACAGTAAGAAAACAAAAACCACACACACGACACAGACAACATTGGGCACCCACCACGCAGTAAGAAGACAAAAACTACACACACGACATAGACAACATTGGGCACCCACCACGCAGTAAGAAGACAAAAACTACACACACGACACAGACAACATTGGGCACCCACCACACAGTAAGAAGACACAAACTACACACACGACACAGACAACATTGGGCACCCACCACGCAGTAAGAAGACAAAAACTACACACACGACACAGACAACATTGGGCACCCACCACACAGTAAGAAGACAAAAACTACACACACGACACAGACAACATTGGGCACCCACCACACAGTAAGACGACAAAAACTACACACACGACACAGACAACATTGGGCACCCACCACACAGTAAGAAAACAAAAACCACACACACGACACAGACAACATTGGGCACCCATCACACAGTAAGACGACAAAAACTACACACACGACACAGACAACATTGGGCACCCACCACACAGTAAGAAGACAAAAACACACACACGACACAGACAACATTGGGCACCCACCACGCAGTAAGAAAACAAAAACTACACACACGACACAAACAACATTGGGCACCCATCACACAGTAAGACGACAAAAACTACACACACGACACAGACAACATTGGGCACCCATCACACAGTAAGAAGACAAAAACTACACACACGACACAGACAACATTGGGCACCCACCACACAGTAAGACGACAAAAACTATACACACGACACAGACAACATTGGGCACCCACCACACAGTAAGAAAACAAAAACCACACACACGACACAGACAACATTGGGCACCCACCACGCAGTAAGAAAAAAAAACTATACACACGACACAGACAACATTGGGCACCCACCACACAGTAAGAAAACAAAAACCACACACACGACACAGACAACATTGGGCACCCACCACACAGTAAGAAGACAAAAACACACACACGACACAGACAACATTAGGCACCCACCACACAGTAAGACGACAAAAACTACACACACGACAGAGACAACATTGGGCACCCACCACACAGTAAGACGACAAAAACTACACACACGACACAGACAACATTGGCACCCATCACACAGTAAGAAGACAAAAACTACACACACGACACAGACAACATTGGGCACCCATCACACAGTAAGACGACAAAAACTACACACACGACACAGACAACATTGGGCACCCACCACACAGTAAGACGACAAAACCACACACACGACAGACAACATTGGGCACCCACCACACAGTAAGACGTCAAAAACTACACACACGACAGACAACATTGGGCACCCACCACACAGTAAGAAGACAAAAACACACAAACGACACAGACAACATTGGGCACCCACCACACAGTAAGAAGACAAAAACACACACACGACACAGACAACATTGGGCACCCACCACACAGTAAGAAGACAAAAACTACACACACGACACAGACAACATTGGGCACCCATCACACAGTAAGACGTCAAAAACTACACACACGACAGACAACATTGGGCACCCACCACACAGTAAGAAGACAAAAACACACACACGACACAGACAACATTGGGCACCCACCACACAGTAAGAAGACAAAAACACACACACGCCACAGACAACATTGGGCACCCACCACACAGTAAGAAGACAAAAACTACACACACGACACAGACAACATTGGGCACCCACCACACAGTAAGACAACATAAACTATACACACGACACATACAACATTGGGCACCCACCACACAGTAAGAATACAAAAACCACACACACGACACAGACAACATTGGGCACCCATCACACAGTAAGACGACAAAACCACACACACGACACAGACAACATTGGGCACCCACCACACAGTAAGACGACAAAAACTATACACACGACACAGACAACATTGGGCACCCATCACACAGTAAGACGACAAAAACTACACACACGACACAGAAAACATTGGGCACCCACCACACAGTAAGACGACAAAAACTACACACACGACACAGACAACATTGGGCACCCACCACACAGTAATAATACAAAAACTATACACACGACACAGACAACATTGGGCACCCACCACACAGTAAGACGAAAAAAACTACACACACGACACAGACAACATTGGGCACCCACCACACAGTAAGACGACAAAAACTACACACACGACACAGACAACATTGGGCACCCACCACACAGTAAGAAGACAAAAACCACACAAACGACACAGACAACATTGGGCACCCACCACACAGTAAGAAAACAAATACCACACACACGACACAGACAACATTGGGCACCCACCACACAGTAAGAAAACAAAAACCACACAAACGACACAGACAACATTGGGCACCCACCACACAGTAAGAAAACAAATACCACACACACGACACAGACAACATTGGGCACCCACCACACAGTAAGAAGACAAAAACTACACACACGACACAGACAACATTGGGCACCCACCACACAGTAAGAAAACAAAAACTACACACACGACACAGACAACATTGGGCATCCACCACACAGTAAGAAAACAAAAACTATACACACGACACAGACAACATTGGGCACCCACCACACAGTAAGACGACAAAAACTACACACACGACACAGACAACATTGGGCACCCACCACACAGTAAGAAAACAAAAACTACACACACGACACAGACAACATTGGGCATCCACCACACAGTAAGAAAACAAAAACTATACACACGACACAGACAACATTGGGCACCCACCAGACAGTAAGAAAACAAAAACGACACACACGACACAGACAACATTGGGCACCCACCACACAGTAAGAAGACAAAAACCACACACACGACACAGACAACATTGGGCACCCACCACACAGTAAGAAAACATAAACCACACACACGACACAGACAACATTGGGCACCCACCACACAGTAAGAAAACAAAAACTATACACACGACACAGACAACTTGGGTACCCACCACACAGTAAGAAGACAAAAACCACACAAACGACACAGACAACATTGGGCACCCACCACACAGTAAGAAAACATAAACCACACACACGACACAGACAACATTGGGCACCCACCACATAGTAAGAAAACAAAAACTATACACACGACACAGACAACATTGGGCACCCACCACACAGTAAGACGACAAAATCCACACACACGACACAGACAACATTGGGCACCCACCACACAGTAAGAAGATAAAAACCACACAAACGACACAGACAACATTGGGCAACCACCACGCAGTAAGACGACAAAAACCACACACACGACACAGACAACATTGGGCACCCACCAAGCAGTAAGAAGACAAAAACCACCCACACGACACAGACAACATTGGGCACCCACCACACAGTAAGAAGACAAAAACCACACACACGACACAGACAACATTGGGCACCCACCACACAGTAAGAAAACAAAAACTACACACACGACACAGACAACATTGGGCACGACAAAAACCACACAAACGACACAGACAACATTGGGCACCCACCACACAGTAAGAAAACAAAAACTATAGACACGACACAGACAACATTGGGCACCCACCACGCAGTAAGAAGACAAAACCCACACACACGACACAGATAACATTGGGCACCCACCACACAGTAAGAAAACAAAAACCACACACACGACACAGACAACATTGGGCACCCACCACGCAGTAAGAAAACAAAAACCACACACACGACACAGACAACATTGGGCACCCACCACACAGTAAGAAGACAAAAACCACACAAACGACACAGACAACATTGGGCACCCACCACACAGTAAGAAAACAAAAACCACACACACGACACAGACAACATTGGGCACCCACCACACAGTAAGAAAACAAAAACCACACACACGACACAGACAACATTGGGCACCCACCACACAGTAAGAAGACAAAAACACACACACGACACAGACAACATTGGGCACCCACCACACAGTAAGAAAACAAAACCCACACACACGACACAGACAACATTGGGCACCCACCACACAGTAAGACGACAAAAACCACACACACGACACGGACAACATTGGGCACCCACCACGCAGTAAGAAAACAAAAACTATACACACGACACAGACAACATTAGGCACCCACCACACAGTAAGAAAACAAAAACCACACACACGACACAGACAACATTGGGCACCCACCACACAGTAAGAAAACAAAAACTATACACACGACACAGACAACATTGGGCACCCACCACACAGTAAGAAAACAAAAACGACACACACGACACAGACAACATTGGGCACCCACCACACAGTAAGAAGACAAAAACCACACACACGACACAGACAACATTGGGCACCCACCACACAGTAAGAAAACATAAACCACACACACGACACAGACAACATTGGGCACCCACCACACAGTAAGAAAACAAAAACTATACACACGACACAGACAACTTGGGTACCCACCACACAGTAAGAAGACAAAAACCACACAAACGACACAGACAACATTGGGCACCCACCACACAGTAAGAAAACATAAACCACACACACGACACAGACAACATTGGGCACCCACCACACAGTAAGAAAACAAAAACTATACACACGACACAGACAACATTGGGCACCCACCACACAGTAAGACGACAAAATCCACACACACGACACAGACAACATTGGGCACCCACCACACAGTAAGAAGATAAAAACCACACAAACGACACAGACAACATTGGGCAACCACCACGCAGTAAGACGACAAAAACCACACACACGACACAGACAACATTGGGCACCCACCAAGCAGTAAGAAGACAAAAACCACCCACACGACACAGACAACATTGGGCACCCACCACACAGTAAGAAGACAAAAACCACACACACGACACAGACAACATTGGGCACCCACCACACAGTAAGAAAACAAAAACTACACACACGACACAGACAACATTGGGCACGACAAAAACCACACAAACGACACAGACAACATTGGGCACCCACCACACAGTAAGAAAACAAAAACTATAGACACGACACAGACAACATTGGGCACCCACCACGCAGTAAGAAGACAAAACCCACACACACGACACAGATAACATTGGGCACCCACCACACAGTAAGAAAACAAAAACCACACACACGACACAGACAACATTGGGCACCCACCACGCAGTAAGAAAACAAAAACCACACACACGACACAGACAACATTGGGCACTCACCACACAGTAAGAAGACAAAAACCACACAAACGACACAGACAACATTGGGCACCCACCACACAGTAAGAAAACAAAAACCACACACACGACACAGACAACATTGGGCACCCACCACACAGTAAGAAAACAAAAACCACACACACGACACAGACAACATTGGGCACCCACCACACAGTAAGAAGACAAAAACACACACACGACACAGACAACATTGGGCACCCACCACACAGTAAGAAAACAAAACCCACACACACGACACAGACAACATTGGGCACCCACCACACAGTAAGACGACAAAAACCACACACACGACACGGACAACATTGGGCACCCACCACGCAGTAAGAAAACAAAAACTATACACACGACACAGACAACATTAGGCACCCACCACACAGTAAGAAAACAAAAACCACACACACGACACAGACAACATTGGGCACCCACCACACAGTAAGAAGACAAAAACACACACACGACACAGACAACATTGGGCACCCACCACGCAGTAAGAAGACAAAAACTACACACACGACATAGACAACATTGGGCACCCACCACGCAGTAAGAAGACAAAAACTACACACACGACACAGACAACATTGGGCACCCACCACACAGTAAGAAGACAAAAACTACACACACGACACAGACAACATTGGGCACCCACCACGCAGTAAGAAGACAAAAACTACACACACGACACAGACAACATTGGGCACCCACCACACAGTAAGAAGACAAAAACTACACACACGACACAGACAACATTGGGCACCCACCACACAGTAAGACGACAAAAACTACACACACGACACAGACAACATTGGGCACCCACCACACAGTAAGAAAACAAAAACCACACACACGACACAGACAACATTGGGCACCCATCACACAGTAAGACGACAAAAACTACACACACGACACAGACAACATTGGGCACCCACCACACAGTAAGAAGACAAAAACACACACACGACACAGACAACATTGGGCACCCACCACGCAGTAAGAAAACAATAACTACACACACGACACAAACAACATTGGGCACCCATCACACAGTAAGACGACAAAAACTACACACACGACACAGACAACATTGGGCACCCATCACACAGTAAGAAGACAAAAACTACACACACGACACAGACAACATTGGGCACCCACCACACAGTAAGACGACAAAAACTATACACACGACACAGACAACATTGGGCACCCACCACACAGTAAGAAAACAAAAACCACACACACGACACAGACAACATTGGGCACCCACCACGCAGTAAGAAAACAAAAACTATACACACGACACAGACAACATTGGGCACCCACCACGCAGTAAGAAAACAAAAACTATACACACGACACAGACAACATTGGGCACCCACCACACAGTAAGAAGACAAAAACACACACACGACACAGACAACATTAGGCACCCACCACACAGTAAGACGACAAAAACTACACACACGACAGAGACAACATTGGGCACCCACCACACAGTAAGACGACAAAAACTACACACACGACACAGACAACATTGGCACCCATCACACAGTAAGAAGACAAAAACTACACACACGACACAGACAACATTGGGCACCCATCACACAGTAAGACGACAAAAACTACACACACGACACAGACAACATTGGGCACCCACCACACAGTAAGACGACAAAACCACACACACGACAGACAACATTGGGCACCCACCACACAGTAAGACGTCAAAAACTACACACACGACAGACAACATTGGGCACCCACCACACAGTAAGAAGACAAAAACACACAAACGACACAGACAACATTGGGCACCCACCACACAGTAAGAAGACAAAAACACACACACGACACAGACAACATTGGGCACCCACCACACAGTAAGAAGACAAAAACTACACACACGACACAGACAACATTGGGCACCCATCACACAGTAAGACGTCAAAAACTACACACACGACAGACAACATTGGGCACCCACCACACAGTAAGAAGACAAAAACACACACACGACACAGACAACATTGGGCACCCACCACACAGTAAGAAGACAAAAACACACACACGCCACAGACAACATTGGGCACCCACCACACAGTAAGAAGACAAAAACTACACACACGACACAGACAACATTGGGCACCCACCACACAGTAAGACAACATAAACTATACACACGACACATACAACATTGGGCACCCACCACACAGTAAGACGACAAAACCACACACACGACACAGATAACATTGGGCACCCACCACACAGTAAGAAAACAAAATCTATACACACGACACAGACAACATTGGGCACCCACCACACAGTAAGACGACAAAAACTACACACACAATACAGACAACATTGGGCACCCAACACACAGTAAGAAGACAAAACCACACACACGACACAGACAACATTGGGCACCCACCACACAGTAAGACGACAAAAACTATACACACGACACAGACAACATTGGGCACCCACCACACATAAGAAGACAAAAAAAACACACACGACACAGACAACATTGGGCACCCACCACACAGTAAGAAAACAAAATCTATACACACGACACAGACACCATTGGGCACCCACCACACAGTAAGAAGACAAAACCACACACACGACACAGACAACATTGGGCACCCACCACGCAGTAAGACGACAAAAACCACACACACGACACAGACAACATTGGGCACCCACCACACAGTAAGACGACAAAACCACACACACGACACAGACAATATTGGGCACCCACCACACAGTAAGACGACAAAAACTACACACACGACACAGACAACATTGGGCACCCACCACACAGTAAGAAGACAAAAACTACACACACAACACAGACAACATTGGGCACCCACCACACAGTAAGAAGACAAAAACTACACACACGACACAGACAACATTGGGCACCCACCACGCAGTAAGACGACAAAAACTACACACACGACACACACAACATTGGACACCCACCACACAGTAAGACGACAAAAACTACACACACGACACAGACAATATTGGGCACCCACCACACAGTAAGACGACAAAAACCACACACACGACACAGACAATATTGGGCACCCACCACACAGTAAGACGACAAAAACTACACACACGACACAGACCTCATTGGGCACCCACCACACAGTAAGACGACAAAAACCACACACACGACACAGACAACATTGGGCACCCACCACACAGTAAAAAGACAAAAACTACACACACGACACAGACAACATTGGGCACCCACCACACAGTAAGACGACAAAAACTATACACACGACAAAGACAACATTGGGCACCCACCACACAGTAAGACGACAAAAACTACACACACGACACAGACAACATTGGGCACCCACCACACAGTAAAACGACAAAAACTACACACACGACACAGACAACATTGGGCACCCACCACACAGTAAGAAGACAAAAACTACACACACGACACAGACAACATTGGGCACCCACCACACAGTAAGAAGACAAAAACTACACACACGACACAGACAACATTGGGCACCCACCACACAGTAAGAAGACAAAAACTACACACACGACACAGACAACATTGGGCACCCACCACACAGTAAGACGTCAAAAACTACACACACGACACAGACAACATTGGGCACCCACCACACAGTAAGACGACAAAAACTATACACACGACATAGACAACATTGGGCACCCACCACACAGTAAGACGACAAAAACTATACACACGACATCGACAACATTGGGCACCCACCACACAGTAAGAAGACAAAAACTACACACACGACACAGACAATATTGGGCACCCACCACACAGTAAGAAAACAAAAACTACACACACGACACAGACAACATTGGGCACCCACCACACAGTAAGACGTCAAAAACTACACACACGACACAGACAACATTGGGCACCCACCACACAGTAAGACGACAAAAACTATACACACGACACAGACAACATTGGGCACCCACCACACAGTAAGACGACAAAAACTACAAACACGACATAGACAACATTGGGCACCCACCACACAGTAAGACGAAAAAAAACTACACATACGACACAGACAACATTGGGCACCCACCACACAGTAAGACGACAAAAACTATACACACGACACAGACAACATTGGGCACCCACCACACAGTAAGACGACAAAAACTACACACACGACACAGACAACATTGGGCACCCACCACGCAGTAAGAAGACAAAAACACACACACGACACAGACAACATTGGGCACCCACCACGCAGTAAGACGACAAAAACACACACACGACACAGACAACATTGGGCACCCACCACACAGTAAGACGTCAAAAACTACACACACGACACAGACAACATTGGACACCCACCACACAGTAAGACGACAAAAACTATACACACGACACAGACAACATTGGGCACCCACCACACAGTAAGAAAAAAAAAACTACACACACGACACAGACAACATTGGGCACCCACCACACAGTAAGACGACAAAAAACACACACACGACACAGACAACATTGGGCACCCATCACACAGTAAGAAGACAAAACCACACACACGACACAGACAACATTGGTCACCCACCACACAGTAAGAAGACAAAAAACACACACACGACACAGACAACATTGGGCACCCACCACACAGTAAGACGTCAAAAACTACTCACACGACACAGACAACATTGGACACCCACCACACAGTAAGACGACAAAAACTATACACACGACACAGACAACATTGGGCACCCACCACACAGTAAGAAAACAAAAACTACACACACGACACAGACAATATTGGGCACCCACCACGCAGTAAGAAGACAAAAACCACACACACGACACAGACAACATTGGGCACCCACCACACAGTAAGAAGACAAAAACCACACACACGACACAGACAACATTGGGCACCCACCACACAGTAAGAAGACAAAAAACACACACACGACACAGACAACATTGGGCACCCACCACACAGTAAGACGTCAAAAACTACACACACGACACAGACAACATTGGACACCCACCACACAGTAAGACGACAAAAACTATACACACGACACAGACAACATTGGGCACCCACCACACAGTAAGAAAACAAAAACTACACACACGACACAGACAACATTGGGCACCCACCACACAGTAAGACGACAAAAAACACACACACGACACAGACAACATTGGGCACCCATCACACAGTAAGAAGACAAAACCACACACACGACACAGACAACATTGGGCACCCATCACACAGTAAGAAGACAAAAAACACACACACGACACAGACAACATTGGGCACCCACCACACAGTAAGACGTCAAAAACTACACACACGACACAGACAACATTGGACACCCACCACACAGTAAGACGACAAAAACTATACACACGACACAGACAACATTGGGCACCCACCACACAGTAAGAAAACAAAAACTACACACACGACACAGACAATATTGGGCACCCACCACGTAGTAAGAAAACAAAAACACACACACGACACAGACAACATTGGGCACCCACCCCACAGTAAGAAGACAAAAACACACACACGACACAGACAACATTGGACACCCACCACACAGTAAGACGACAAAAACTATACACACGACACAGACAACATTGGGCACCCACCACACAGTAAGACGACAAAAACACACACACGACACAGACAACATTGGGCACCCACCACACAGTAACAAAAAAAAAACTACACACACGACACAGACAATATTGGGCACCCACCCCACAGTAAGAAGACAAAAACACACACACGACACAGACAACATTGGACACCCACCACACAGTAAGACGACAAAAACTATACACACGACACAGACAACATTGGGCACCCACCACACAGTAAGAAGACAAAAACTACACACACGACACAGACAACATTGGGCACCCACCACACAGTAAGACAACATAAACTATACACACGACACATACAACATTGGGCACCCACCACACAGTAAGACGACAAAACCACACACACGACACAGATAACATTGGGCACCCACCACACAGTAAGACGACAAAAACTACACACACGACACAGACAACATTGGGCACCCACCACACAGTAAGAAGACAAAAACTACACACACGACACAGACAACATTGGGCACCCACCACGCAGTAAGAAGACAAAAACTACACACACGACACAGACAACATTGGGCACCCACCACACAGTAAGACGACAAAAACTATACACACGACACAGACAACATTGGGCACCCACCACACAGTAAGACGACAAAAACTACACACACGACACAGACAACATTGGGCACCCACCACGCAGTAAGAAGACAAAAACACACACGACACAGACAACATTGGGCACCCATCACACGGTAAGAAGACAAAAACTATACACACGACACAGACAACATTGGGCACCCACCACACAGTAAGACGACAAAAACTACACACACGACACAGACAACATTGGGCACCCACCACGCAGTAAGACGACAAAAACACACACACGACACAGACAACATTGGGCACCCACCACGCAGTAAGACGACAAAAACTATACACACGACACAGACAACATTGGGCACCCACCACACAGTAAGACAACATAAACTATACACACGACACAGACAACATTGGGCACCCACCACGCAGTAAGACGACAAAAACTACACACACGACACAGACAACATTGGGCACCCACCACACAGTAAGACGACAAAACCACAGACACGACACAGACAACATTGGGCACCCACCACACAGTAAGACGACAAAAACTACACACACGACACAGACAACATTGGGCACCCACCACACAGTAAGACGACAAAAACTATACACACGACACAGACAACATTGGGCACCCACTACGCAGTAAGAAAACAAAAACTATACACACGACACAGACAACATTGGGCACCCACCACACAGTAAGAAAACAAAAACCACACACACGACACAGACAACATTGGGCACCCACCACACAGTAAGAAGACAAAAACACACACACGACACAGACAACATTGGGCACCCACCACGCAGTAAGAAGACAAAAACTACACACACGACATAGACAACATTGGGCACCCACCACGCAGTAAGAAGACAAAAACTACACACACGACACAGACAACATTGGGCACCCACCACACAGTAAGAAGACAAAAACTACACACACGACACAGACAACATTGGGCACCCACCACGCAGTAAGAAGACAAAAACTACACACACGACACAGACAACATTGGGCACCCACCACACAGTAAGAAGACAAAAACTACACACACGACACAGACAACATTGGGCACCCACCACACAGTAAGACGACAAAAACTACACACACGACACAGACAACATTGGGCACCCACCACACAGTAAGAAAACAAAAACCACACACACGACACAGACAACATTGGGCACCCATCACACAGTAAGACGACAAAAACTACACACACGACACAGACAACATTGGGCACCCACCACACAGTAAGAAAACAAAAACCACACACACGACACAGACAACATTGGGCACCCACCACACAGTAAGAAGACAAAAACACACACACGACACAGACAACATTGGGCACCCACCACGCAGTAAGAAAACAAAAACTACACACACGACACAAACAACATTGGGCACCCATCACACAGTAAGACGACAAAAACTACACACACGACACAGACAACATTGGGCACCCATCACACAGTAAGAAGACAAAAACTACACACACGACACAGACAACATTGGGCACCCACCACACAGTAAGACGACAAAAACTATACACACGACACAGACAACATTGGGCACCCACCACACAGTAAGAAAACAAAAACCACACACACGACACAGACAACATTGGGCACCCACCACGCAGTAAGAAAACAAAAACTATACACACGACACAGACAACATTGGGCACCCACCACACAGTAAGAAAACAAAAACCACACACACGACACAGACAACATTGGGCACCCACCACACAGTAAGAAGACAAAAACACACACACGACACAGACAACATTAGGCACCCACCACACAGTAAGACGACAAAAACTACACACACGACAGAGACAACAATGGGCACCCACCACACAGTAAGACGACAAAAACTACACACACGACACAGACAACATTGGCACCCATCACACAGTAAGAAGACAAAAACTACACACACGACACAGACAACATTGGGCACCCATCACACAGTAAGACGACAAAAACTACACACACGACACAGACAACATTGGGCACCCACCACACAGTAAGACGACAAAACCACACACACGACAGACAACATTGGGCACCCACCACACAGTAAGACGTCAAAAACTACACACACGACAGACAACATTGGGCACCCACCACACAGTAAGAAGACAAAAACACACAAACGACACAGACAACATTGGGCACCCACCACACAGTAAGAAGACAAAAACACACACACGACACAGACAACATTGGGCACCCACCACACAGTAAGAAGACAAAAACTACACACACGACACAGACAACATTGGGCACCCATCACACAGTAAGAGGTCAAAAACTACACACACGACAGACAACATGGGGCACCCACCACACAGTAAGAAGACAAAAACACACACACGACACAGACAACATTGGGCACCCACCACACAGTAAGAAGACAAAAACACACACACGCCACAGACAACATTGGGCACCCACCACACAGTAAGAAGACAAAAACTACACACACGACACAGACAACATTGGGCACCCACCACACAGTAAGACAACATAAACTATACACACGACACATACAACATTGGGCACCCACCACACAGTAAGACGACAAAACCACACACACGACACAGATAACATTGGGCACCCACCACACAGTAAGAAAACAAAATCTATACACACGACACAGACAACATTGGGCACCCACCACACAGTAAGACGACAAAAACTACACACACAATACAGACAACATTGGGCACCCAACACACAGTAAGAAGACAAAACCACACACACGACACAGACAACATTGGGCACCCACCACACAGTAAGACGACAAAAACTATACACACGACACAGACAACATTGGGCACCCACCACACATAAGAAGACAAAAAAAACACACACGACACAGACAACATTGGGCACCCACCACACAGTAAGAAAACAAAATCTATACACACGACACAGACACCATTGGGCACCCACCACACAGTAAGAAGACAAAACCACACATACGACACAGACAACATTGGGCACCCACCACGCAGTAAGACGACAAAAACCACACACACGACACAGACAACATTGGGCACCCACCACACAGTAAGACGACAAAACCACACACACGACACAGACAATATTGGGCACCCACCACACAGTAAGACGACAAAAACTACACACACGACACAGACAACATTGGGCACCCACCACACAGTAAGAAGACAAAAACTACACACACAACACAGACAACATTGGGCACCCACCACACAGTAAGAAGACAAAAACTACACACACGACACAGACAACATTGGGCACCCACCACGCAGTAAGACGACAAAAACTACACACACGACACACACAACATTGGACACCCACCACACAGTAAGACGACAAAAACTACACACACGACACAGACAATATTGGGCACCCACCACACAGTAAGACGACAAAAACCACACACACGACACAGACAATATTGGGCACCCACCACACAGTAAGACGACAAAAACTACACACACGACACAGACCTCATTGGGCACCCACCACACAGTAAGACGACAAAAACCACACACACGACACAGACAACATTGGGCACCCACCACACAGTAAGAAGACAAAAACTACACACACGACACAGACAACATTGGGCACCCACCACACAGTAAGACGACAAAAACTATACACACGACAAAGACAACATTGGGCACCCACCACACAGTAAGACGACAAAAACTACACACACGACACAGACAACATTGGACACCCACCACACAGTAAAACGACAAAAACTACACACACGACACAGACAACATTGGGCACCCACCACACAGTAAGAAGACAAAAACTACACACACGACACAGACAACATTGGGCACCCACCACACAGTAAGAAGACAAAAACTACACACACGACACAGACAACATTGGGCACCCACCACACAGTAAGAAGACAAAAACTACACACACGACACAGACAACATTGGGCACCCACCACACAGTAAGACGTCAAAAACTACACACACGACACAGACAACATTGGGCACCCACCACACAGTAAGACGACAAAAACTATACACACGACATAGACAACATTGGGCACCCACCACACAGTAAGACGACAAAAACTATACACACGACATAGACAACATTGGGCACCCACCACACAGTAAGAAGACAAAAACTACATACACGACACAGACAATATTGGGCACCCACCACACAGTAAGAAAACAAAAACTACACACACGACACAGACAACATTGGGCACCCACCACACAGTAAGACGTCAAAAACTACACACACGACACAGACAACATTGGGCACCCACCACACAGTAAGACGACAAAAACTATACACACGACACAGACAACATTGGGCACCCACCACACAGTAAGACGACAAAAACTACAAACACGACATAGACAACATTGGGCACCCACCACACAGTAAGACGACAAAAACTACACATACGACACAGACAACATTGGGCACCCACCACACAGTAAGACGACAAAAACTATACACACGACACAGACAACATTGGGCACCCACCACACAGTAAGACGACAAAAACTACACACACGACACAGACAACATTGGGCACCCACCACGCAGTAAGAAGACAAAAACACACACACGACACAGACAACATTGGGCACCCACCACGCAGTAAGACGACAAAAACACACACACGACACAGACAACATTGGGCACCCACCACACAGTAAGACGTCAAAAACTACACACACGACACAGACAACATTGGACACCCACCACACAGTAAGACGACAAAAACTATACACACGACACAGACAACATTGGGCACCCACCACACAGTAAGAAAAAAAAAACTACACACACGACACAGACAACATTGGGCACCCACCACACAGTAAGACGACAAAAAACACACACACGACACAGACAACATTGGGCACCCATCACACAGTAAGAAGACAAAACCACACACACGACACAGACAACATTGGTCACCCACCACACAGTAAGAAGACAAAAAACACACACACGACACAGACAACATTGGGCACCCACCACACAGTAAGACGTCAAAAACTACACACACGACACAGACAACATTGGACACCCACCACACAGTAAGACGACAAAAACTATACACACGACACAGACAACATTGGGCACCCACCACACAGTAAGAAAACAAAAACTACACACACGACACAGACAATATTGGGCACCCACCACGCAGTAAGAAGACAAAAACCACACACACGACACAGACAACATTGGGCACCCACCTCACAGTAAGAAGACAAAAACCACACACACGACACAGACAACATTGGGCACCCACCACACAGTAAGAAGACAAAAAACACACACACGACACAGACAACATTGGGCACCCACCACACAGTAAGACGTCAAAAACTACACACACGACACAGACAACATTGGACACCCACCACACAGTAAGACGACAAAAACTATACACACGACACAGACAACATTGGGCACCCACCACACAGTAAGAAAACAAAAACTACACACACGACACAGACAACATTGGGCACCCACCACACAGTAAGACGACAAAAAACACACACACGACACAGACAACATTGGGCACCCATCACACAGTAAGAAGACAAAACCACACACACGACACAGACAACATTGGGCACCCATCACACAGTAAGAAGACAAAAAACACACACACGACACAGACAACATTGGGCACCCACCACACAGTAAGACGTCAAAAACTACACACACGACACAGACAACATTGGACACCCACCACACAGTAAGACGACAAAAACTATACACACGACACAGACAACATTGGGCACCCACCACACAGTAAGAAAACAAAAACTACACACACGACACAGACAATATTGGGCACCCACCACGTAGTAAGAAAACAAAAACACACACACGACACAGACAACATTGGGCACCCACCCCACAGTAAGAAGACAAAAACACACACACGACACAGACAACATTGGACACCCACCACACAGTAAGACGACAAAAACTATACACACGACACAGACAACATTGGGCACCCACCACACAGTAAGACGACAAAAACACACACACGACACAGACAACATTGGGCACCCACCACACAGTAAGAAAACAAAAACTACACACACGACACAGACAATATTGGGCACCCACCCCACAGTAAGAAGACAAAAACACACACACGACACAGACAACATTGGACACCCACCACACAGTAAGACGACAAAAACTATACACACGACACAGACAACATTGGGCACCCACCACACAGTAAGAAGACAAAAACTACACACACGACACAGACAACATTGGGCACCCACCACACAGTAAGACAACATAAACAATACACACGACACAGACAACATTGGGCACCCACCACACAGTAAGACGACAAAACCACACACACGACACAGATAACATTGGGCACCCACCACACAGTAAGACGACAAAAACTACACACACGACACAGACAACATTGGGCACCCACCACACAGTAAGAAGACAAAAACTACACACACGACACAGACAACATTGGGCACCCACCACGCAGTAAGAAGACAAAAACTACACACACGACACAGACAACATTGGGCACCCACCACACAGTAAGACGACAAAAACTATACACACGACACAGACAACATTGGGCACCCACCACACAGTAAGACGACAAAAACTACACACACGACACAGACAACATTGGGCACCCACCACGCAGTAAGAAGACAAAAACACACACGACACAGACAACATTGGGCACCCATCACACGGTAAGAAGACAAAAACTATACACACGACACAGACAACATTGGGCACCCACCACACAGTAAGACGACAAAAACTACACACACGACACAGACAACATTGGGCACCCACCACGCAGTAAGACGACAAAAACACACACACGACACAGACAACATTGGGCACCCACCACGCAGTAAGACAACAAAAACTATACACACGATACAGACAACATTGGGCACCCACCACACAGTAAGACAACATAAACTATACACACGACACAGACAACATTGGGCACCCACCACGCAGTAAGACGACAAAAACTACACACACGACACAGACAACATTGGGCACCCACCACACAGTAAGACGACAAAACCACACACACGACACAGACAACATTGGGCACCCACCACACAGTAAGACGACAAAAACTACACACACGACACAGACAACATTGGGCACCCACCACACAGTAAGACGACAAAAACTATACACACGACACAGACAACATTGGGCACCCACCACACAGTAAGACGACAAAAACTATACACACGACACAGACAACATTGGGCACCCACCACACAGTAAGAAGACAAAACCACACACACGACACAGACAACATTGGGCACAAAACTCACAGTAAGACGACAAAAACTATACACACGACACAGACAACATTGGGCACCCACCACACAGTAAGAAAACAAAAACTACACACACGACACAGACAATATTGGGCACCCACCACACAGTAAGACGACAAAAACTACACACACGACACAGAAAACATCGGGCACCCACCACATAGTAAGACGACAAAAACTATACACACGACACAGACAACATTGGGCACCCACCACACAGTAAGACGACAAAAACTACACACACGACACAGACAACATTGGGCACCCACCACACAGTAAGAAGACAAAAACACACACACGACACAGACAACATTGGGCACCCACCACGCAGTAAGACGACAAAAACTATACACACGACACAGACAACATTGGGCACCCACCACGCAGTAAGACGACAAAAACTATACACACGACACAGACAATATTGGGCACCCACCACACAGTAAGACGACATAAACTATACACACGACACAGACAACATTGGGCACCCACCACACAGTAAGACGACAAAACCACACACACGACACAGACAACATTGGGCACCCACCACACAGTAAGACGACAAAAACTACACACACGACACAGACAACATTGGGCACCCACCACACAGTAAGACGTCAAAAACTACACACACGACACAGACAACATTGGGCACCCACCACACAGTAAGACGACAAAAACTACACACACGACACAGACAACATTGGGCACCCACCACACAGTAAGACGACAAAAACTATACACACGACAGACAACATTGGGCACCCACCACGCAGTAAGAAGACAAAAACTACACACACGACACAGACAACATTGGGCACCCACCACACAGTAAGACGACAAAAACTACACACACGACACAGACAACATTGGGCACCCACCACACAGTAAGACGACAAAAACTATACAAACGACACAGACAACATTGGGCACCCACCACGCAGTAAGAAGACAAAAACCACACACACGACACAGACAACATTGGGCACCCACCAAGCAGTAAGACGACAAAAACTACACACACGACACAGACAACATTGGGCACCCACCACACAGTAAGAATACAAAAACTATACACACGACACAGTCAACATTGGGCACCCACCACACAGTAAGACGACAAAAACTACACACACGACACAGACAACATTGGGCACCCACCACACAGTAAGACGACAAAAACTACACACACGACACAGACAACATTGGGCACCCACCACACAGTAAGACGACAAAAACTACACACACGACACAGACAACATTGGGCACCCATCACACAGTAAGAAAACAAAACCACACACACGACACAGACAACATTGGGCACCCACCACACAGTAAGACGTCAAAAACTACACACACGACACAGACAACATTGGGCACCCACCACACAGTAAGAAGACAAAAACACACAAACGACACAGACAACATTGGGCACCCACCACACAGTAAGAAGACAAAAACCAAACACACGACACAGACAACATTGGGCACCCACCACACAGTAAGACGACAAAACCTATACACACGACACAGACAACATTGGGCACCCACCACACAGTAAGAATACAAAAACTATACACACGACACAGACAACATTGGGCACCCACCACACAGTAAGACGACAAAAACTACACACACGACACAGACAACATTGGGCACCCACCACACAGTAAGACGACAAAAACTACACACACGACACAGACAACATTGGGCTCCCACCACACAGTAAGACGACAAAACTACACACACGACACAGACAACATTGGGCACCCACCACACAGTAAGACGACAAAAACTACACACACGACACAGACAACATTGGGCACCCACCACACAGTAAGACAACAAAAACTACACACACGACACAGACAACATTGGGCACCCACCACACAGTAAGACGACAAAAACTACACACACGACACAGACAACATTGGGCACCCACCACACAGTAAGACGACAAAAACACACAAACGACACAGACAACATTGGGCACCCACCACACAGTAAGACGACAAAAACTATACACACGACACAGACAACATTGGGCACCCACCACACAGTAAGACGACAAAAACTACACACACGACACAGACAACATTGGGCACCCACCACGCAGTAAGAAGACAAAAACACACACACGACACAGACAACATTGGGCACCCACCACGCAGTAAGACGACAAAAACACACACACGACACAGACAACATTGGGCACCCACCACACAGTAAGACGTCAAAAACTACACACACGACACAGACAACATTGGACACCCACCACACAGTAAGACGACAAAAACTATACACACGACACAGACAACATTGGGCACCCACCACACAGTAAGAAAAAAAAAACTACACACACGACACAGACAACATTGGGCACCCACCACACAGTAAGACGACAAAAAACACACACACGACACAGACAACATTGGGCACCCATCACACAGTAAGAAGACAAAACCACACACACGACACAGACAACATTGGGCACCCACCACACAGTAAGAAGACAAAAAACACACACACGACACAGACAACATTGGGCACCCACCACACAGTAAGACGTCAAAAACTACACACACGACACAGACAACATTGGACACCCACCACACAGTAAGACGACAAAAACTATACACACGACACAGACAACATTGGGCACCCACCACACAGTAAGAAAACAAAAACTACACACACGACACAGACAATATTGGGCACCCACCACGCAGTAAGAAGACAAAAACCACACACACGACACAGACAACATTGGGCACCCACCACACAGTAAGAAGACAAAAACCACACACACGACACAGACAACATTGGGCACCCACCACACAGTAAGAAGACAAAAAACACACACACGACACAGACAACATTGGGCACCCACCACACAGTAAGACGTCAAAAACTACACACACGACACAGACAACATTGGACACCCACCACACAGTAAGACGACAAAAACTATACACACGACACAGACAACATTGGGCACCCACCACACAGTAAGAAAACAAAACTACACACACGACACAGACAACATTGGGCACCCACCACACAGTAAGACGACAAAAAACACACACACGACACAGACAACATTGGGCACCCATCACACAGTAAGAAGACAAAACCACACACACGACACAGACAACATTGGGCACCCATCACACAGTAAGAAGACAAAAAACACACACACGACACAGACAACATTGGGCACCCACCACACAGTAAGACGTCAAAAACTACACACACGACACAGACAACATTGGACACCCACCACACAGTAAGACGACAAAAACTATACACACGACACAGACAACATTGGGCACCCACCACACAGTAAGAAAACAAAAACTACACACACGACACAGACAATATTGGGCACCCACCACGTAGTAAGAAAACAAAAGCACACACACGACACAGACAACATTGGGCACCCACCCCACAGTAAGAAGACAAAAACACACACACGACACAGACAACATTGGACACCCACCACACAGTAAGACGACAAAAACTATACACACGACACAGACAACATTGGGCACCCACCACACAGTAAGACGACAAAAACACACACACGACACAGACAACATTGGGCACCCACCACACAGTAAGAAAACAAAAACTACACACACGACACAGACAATATTGGGCACCCACCACACAGTAAGACGACAAAAACTATACATACGACACAGACAACATTGGGCACCCACCACACAGTAAGACGACAAAAACTACACACACGACACAGACAACATTGGGCACCCACCACGCAGTAAGAAGACAAAAACACACACGACACAGACAACATTGGGCACCCATCACACGGTAAGAAGACAAAAACTATACACACGACACAGACAACATTGGGCACCCACCACACAGTAAGACGACAAAAACTACACACACGACACAGACAACATTGGGCGCCCACCACGCAGTAAGACGACAAAAACACACACACGACACAGACAACATTGGGCACCCACCACGCAGTAAGACGACAAAAACTATACACACGACACAGACAACATTGGGCACCCACCACACAGTAAGACAACATAAACTATACACACGACACAGACAACATTGGGCACCCACCACGCAGTAAGACGACAAAAACTACACACACGACACAGACAACATTGGGCACCCACCACACAGTAAGACGACAAAACCACACACACGACACAGACAACATTGGGCACCCACCACACAGTAAGACGACAAAAACTACACACACGACACAGACAACATTGGGCACCCACCACACAGTAAGACGACAAAAACTATACACACGACACAGACAACATTGGGCACCCACCACACAGTAAGACGACAAAAACTATACACACGACACAGACAACATTGGGCACCCACCACCCAGTAAGAAGACAAAACCACACACACGACACAGACAACATTGGGCACAAAACTCACAGTAAGACGACAAAAACTATACACACGACACAGACAACATTGGGCACCCACCACACAGTAAGAAAACAAAAACTACACACACGACACAGACAATATTGGGCACCCACCACACAGTAAGACGACAAAAACTACACACACGACACAGAAAACATCGGGCACCCACCACACAGTAAGACGACAAAAACTATACACACGACACAGACAACATTGGGCACCCACCACACAGTAAGACGACAAAAACTACACACACGACACAGACAACATTGGTCACCCACCACACAGTAAGAAGACAAAAACACACACACGACACAGACAACATTGGGCACCCACCACGCAGTAAGACGACAAAAACACACACACGACACAGACAACATTGGGCACCCAACACGCAGTAAGACGACAAAAACTATACACACGACACAGACAATATTGGGCACCCACCACACAGTAAGACGACATAAACTATACACACGACACAGACAACATTGGGCACCCACCACACAGTAAGACGACAAAACCACACACACGACACAGACAACATTGGGCACCCACCACACAGTAAGACGACAAAAACTACACACACGACACAGACAACATTGGGCACCCACCACACAGTAAGACGTCAAAAACTACACACACGACACAGACAACATTGGGCACCCACCACACAGTAAGACGACAAAAACTACACACACGACACAGACAACATTGGGCACCCACCACACAGTAAGACGACAAAAACTATACACACGACAGACAACATTGGGCACCCACCACGCAGTAAGAAGACAAAAACTACACACACGACACAGACAACATTGGGCACCCACCACACAGTAAGACGACAAAAACTACACACACGACACAGACAACATTGGGCACCCACCACACAGTAAGACGACAAAAACTATACAAACGACACAGACAACATTGGGCACCCACCACGCAGTAAGAAGACAAAAACCACACACACGACACAGACAACATTGGGCACCCACCAAGCAGTAAGACGACAAAAACTACACACACGACACAGACAACATTGGGCACCCACCACACAGTAAGAATACAAAAACTATACACACGACACAGTCAACATTGGGCACCCACCACACAGTAAGACGACAAAAACTACACACACGACACAGACAACATTGGGCACCCACCACACAGTAAGACGACAAAAACTACACACACGACACAGACAACATTGGGCACCCACCACACAGTAAGACGACAAAAACTACACACACGACACAGACAACATTGGGCACCCATCACACAGTAAGAAAACAAAACCACACACACGACACAGACAACATTGGGCACCCACCACACAGTAAGACGTCAAAAACTACACACACGACACAGACAACATTGGGCACCCACCACACAGTAAGAAGACAAAAACACACAAACGACACAGACAACATTGGGCACCCACCACACAGTAAGAAGACAAAAACCAAACACACGACACAGACAACATTGGGCACCCACCACACAGTAAGACGACAAAACCTATACACACGACACAGACAACATTGGGCACCCACCACACAGTAAGAATACAAAAACTATACACACGACACAGACAACATTGGGCACCCACCACACAGTAAGACGACAAAAACTACACACACGACACAGACAACATTGGGCACCCACCACACAGTAAGACGACAAAAACTACACACACGACACAGACAACATTGGGCTCCCACCACACAGTAAGACGACAAAACTACACACACGACACAGACAACATTGGGCACCCACCACACAGTAAGACAACAAAAACTACACACACGACACAGACAACATTGGGCACCCACCACACAGTAAGACGACAAAAACTACACACACGACACAGACAACATTGGGCACCCACCACACAGTAAGACGACAAAAACACACAAACGACACAGACAACATTGGGCACCCACCACACAGTAAGACGACAAAAACTATACACACGACACAGACAACATTGGGCACCCACCACACAGTAAGACGACAAAAACTACACACACGACACAGACAACATTGGGCACCCACCACGCAGTAAGAAGACAAAAACACACACACGACACAGACAACATTGGGCACCCACCACGCAGTAAGACGACAAAAACACACACACGACACAGACAACATTGGGCACCCACCACACAGTAAGACGTCAAAAACTACACACACGACACAGACAACATTGGACACCCACCACACAGTAAGACGACAAAAACTATACACACGACACAGACAACATTGGGCACCCACCACACAGTAAGAAAAAAAAAACTACACACACGACACAGACAACATTGGGCACCCACCACACAGTAAGACGACAAAAAACACACACACGACACAGACAACATTGGGCACCCATCACACAGTAAGAAGACAAAACCACACACACGACACAGACAACATTGGGCACCCACCACACAGTAAGAAGACAAAAAACACACACACGACACAGACAACATTGGGCACCCACCACACAGTAAGACGTCAAAAACTACACACACGACACAGACAACATTGGACACCCACCACACAGTAAGACGACAAAAACTATACACACGACACAGACAACATTGGGCACCCACCACACAGTAAGAAAACAAAAACTACACACACGACACAGACAATATTGGGCACCCACCACGCAGTAAGAAGACAAAAACCACACACACGACACAGACAACATTGGGCACCCACCACACAGTAAGAAGACAAAAACCACACACACGACACAGACAACATTGGGCACCCACCACACAGTAAGAAGACAAAAAACACACACACGACACAGACAACATTGGGCACCCACCACACAGTAAGACGTCAAAAACTACACACACGACACAGACAACATTGGACACCCACCACACAGTAAGACGACAAAAACTATACACACGACACAGACAACATTGGGCACCCACCACACAGTAAGAAAACAAAACTACACACACGACACAGACAACATTGGGCACCCACCACACAGTAAGACGACAAAAAACACACACACGACACAGACAACATTGGGCACCCATCACACAGTAAGAAGACAAAACCACACACACGACACAGACAACATTGGGCACCCATCACACAGTAAGAAGACAAAAAACACACACACGACACAGACAACATTGGGCACCCACCACACAGTAAGACGTCAAAAACTACACACACGACACAGACAACATTGGACACCCACCACACAGTAAGACGACAAAAACTATACACACGACACAGACAACATTGGGCACCCACCACACAGTAAGAAAACAAAAACTACACACACGACACAGACAATATTGGGCACCCACCACGTAGTAAGAAAACAAAAGCACACACACGACACAGACAACATTGGGCACCCACCCCACAGTAAGAAGACAAAAACACACACACGACACAGACAACATTGGACACCCACCACACAGTAAGACGACAAAAACTATACACACGACACAGACAACATTGGGCACCCACCACACAGTAAGACGACAAAAACACACACACGACACAGACAACATTGGGCACCCACCACACAGTAAGAAAACAAAAACTACACACACGACACAGACAATATTGGGCACCCACCACACAGTAAGACGACAAAAACTATACATACGACACAGACAACATTGGGCACCCACCACACAGTAAGACGACAAAAACTACACACACGACACAGACAACATTGGGCACCCACCACGCAGTAAGAAGACAAAAACACACACGACACAGACAACATTGGGCACCCATCACACGGTAAGAAGACAAAAACTATACACACGACACAGACAACATTGGGCACCCACCACACAGTAAGACGACAAAAACTACACACACGACACAGACAACATTGGGCGCCCACCACGCAGTAAGACGACAAAAACACACACACGACACAGACAACATTGGGCACCCACCACGCAGTAAGACGACAAAAACTATACACACGACACAGACAACATTGGGCACCCACCACACAGTAAGACAACATAAACTATACACACGACACAGACAACATTGGGCACCCACCACGCAGTAAGACGACAAAAACTACACACACGACACAGACAACATTGGGCACCCACCACACAGTAAGACGACAAAACCACACACACGACACAGACAACATTGGGCACCCACCACACAGTAAGACGACAAAAACTACACACACGACACAGACAACATTGGGCACCCACCACACAGTAAGACGACAAAAACTATACACACGACACAGACAACATTGGGCACCCACCACACAGTAAGACGACAAAAACTATACACACGACACAGACAACATTGGGCACCCACCACCCAGTAAGAAGACAAAACCACACACACGACACAGACAACATTGGGCACAAAACTCACAGTAAGACGACAAAAACTATACACACGACACAGACAACATTGGGCACCCACCACACAGTAAGAAAACAAAAACTACACACACGACACAGACAATATTGGGCACCCACCACACAGTAAGACGACAAAAACTACACACACGACACAGAAAACATCGGGCACCCACCACACAGTAAGACGACAAAAACTATACACACGACACAGACAACATTGGGCACCCACCACACAGTAAGACGACAAAAACTACACACACGACACAGACAACATTGGTCACCCACCACACAGTAAGAAGACAAAAACACACACACGACACAGACAACATTGGGCACCCACCACGCAGTAAGACGACAAAAACACACACACGACACAGACAACATTGGGCACCCAACACGCAGTAAGACGACAAAAACTATACACACGACACAGACAATATTGGGCACCCACCACACAGTAAGACGACATAAACTATACACACGACACAGACAACATTGGGCACCCACCACACAGTAAGACGACAAAACCACACACACGACACAGACAACATTGGGCACCCACCACACAGTAAGACGACAAAAACTACACACACGACACAGACAACATTGGGCACCCACCACACAGTAAGACGTCAAAAACTACACACACGACACAGACAACATTGGGCACCCACCACACAGTAAGACGACAAAAACTACACACACGACACAGACAACATTGGGCACCCACCACACAGTAAGACGACAAAAACTATACACACGACAGACAACATTGGGCACCCACCACGCAGTAAGAAGACAAAAACTACACACACGACACAGACAACATTGGGCACCCACCACACAGTAAGACGACAAAAACTACACACACGACACAGACAACATTGGGCACCCACCACACAGTAAGACGACAAAAACTATACAAACGACACAGACAACATTGGGCACCCACCACGCAGTAAGAAGACAAAAACCACACACACGACACAGACAACATTGGGCACCCACCAAGCAGTAAGACGACAAAAACTACACACACGACACAGACAACATTGGGCACCCACCACACAGTAAGAATACAAAAACTATACACACGACACAGTCAACATTGGGCACCCACCACACAGTAAGACGACAAAAACTACACACACGACACAGACAACATTGGGCACCCACCACACAGTAAGACGACAAAAACTACACACACGACACAGACAACATTGGGCACCCACCACACAGTAAGACGACAAAAACTACACACACGACACAGACAACATTGGGCACCCATCACACAGTAAGAAAACAAAACCACACACACGACACAGACAACATTGGGCACCCACCACACAGTAAGACGTCAAAAACTACACACACGACACAGACAACATTGGGCACCCACCACACAGTAAGAAGACAAAAACACACAAACGACACAGACAACATTGGGCACCCACCACACAGTAAGAAGACAAAAACCAAACACACGACACAGACAACATTGGGCACCCACCACACAGTAAGACGACAAAAACTATACACACGACACAGACAACATTGGGCACCCACCACACAGTAAGAATACAAAAACTATACACACGACACAGACAACATTGGGCACCCACCACACAGTAAGACGACAAAAACTACACACACGACACAGACAACATTGGGCACCCACCACACAGTAAGACGACAAAAACTACACACACGACACAGACAACATTGGGCTCCCACCACACAGTAAGACGACAAAACTACACACACGACACAGACAACATTGGGCACCCACCACACAGTAAGACGACAAAAACTACACACACGACACAGACAACATTGGGCACCCACCACACAGTAAGACAACAAAAACTACACACACGACACAGACAACATTGGGCACCCACCACACAGTAAGACGACAAAAACTACACACACGACACAGACAACATTGGGCACCCACCACACAGTAAGACGACAAAAACACACAAACGACACAGACAACATTGGGCACCCACCACACAGTAAGACGATAAAAACTATACACACGACACAGACAACATTGGGCACCCACCACACAGTAAGACGACAAAAACTACACACACGACACAGACAACATTGGGCACCCACCACGCAGTAAGAAGACAAAAACACACACACGACACAGACAACATTGGGCACCCACCACGCAGTAAGACGACAAAAACACACACACGACACAGACAACATTGGGCACCCACCACACAGTAAGACGTCAAAAACTACACACACGACACAGACAACATTGGACACCCACCACACAGTAAGACGACAAAAACTATACACACGACACAGACAACATTGGGCACCCACCACACAGTAAGAAAAAAAAAACTACACACACGACACAGACAACATTGGGCACCCACCACACAGTAAGACGACAAAAAACACACACACGACACAGACAACATTGGGCACCCATCACACAGTAAGAAGACAAAACCACACACACGACACAGACAACATTGGGCACCCACCACACAGTAAGAAGACAAAAAACACACACACGACACAGACAACATTGGGCACCCACCACACAGTAAGACGTCAAAAACTACACACACGACACAGACAACATTGGACACCCACCACACAGTAAGACGACAAAAACTATACACACGACACAGACAATATTGGGCACCCACCACGCAGTAAGAAGACAAAAACCACACACACGACACAGACAACATTGGGCACCCACCACACAGTAAGAAGACAAAAACCACACACACGACACAGACAACATTGGGCACCCACCACACAGTAAGAAGACAAAAAACACACACACGACACAGACAACATTGGGCACCCACCACACAGTAAGACGTCAAAAACTACACACACGACACAGACAACATTGGACACCCACCACACAGTAAGACGACAAAAACTATACACACGACACAGACAACATTGGGCACCCACCACACAGTAAGAAAACAAAAACTACACACACGACACAGACAACATTGGGCACCCACCACACAGTAAGACGACAAAAAACACACACACGACACAGACAACATTGGGCACCCATCACACAGTAAGAAGACAAAACCACACACACGACACAGACAACATTGGGCACCCATCACACAGTAAGAAGACAAAAAACACACACACGACACAGACAACATTGGGCACCCACCACACAGTAAGACGTCAAAAACTACACACACGACACAGACAACATTGGACACCCACCACACAGTAAGACGACAAAAACTATACACACGACACAGACAACATTGGGCACCCACCCCACAGTAAGAAGACAAAAACACACACACGACACAGACAACATTGGACACCCACCACACAGTAAGACGACAAAAACTATACACACGACACAGACAACATTGGGCACCCACCACACAGTAAGACGACAAAAACACACACACGACACAGACAACATTGGGCACCCACCACACAGTAAGAAAACAAAAACTACACACACGACACAGACAATATTGGGCACCCACCCCACAGTAAGAAGACAAAAACACACACACGACACAGACAACATTGGACACCCACCACACAGTAAGACGACAAAAACTATACACACGACACAGACAACATTGGGCACCCACCACACAGTAAGAAGACAAAAACTACACACACGACACAGACAACATTGGGCACCCACCACACAGTAAGACAACATAAACTATACACACGACACATACAACATTGGGCACCCACCACACAGTAAGACGACAAAACCACACACACGACACAGATAACATTGGGCACCCACCACACAGTAAGACGACAAAAACTACACACACGACACAGACAACATTGGGCACCCACCACACAGTAAGAAGACAAAAACTACACACACGACACAGACAACATTGGGCACCCACCACGCAGTAAGACGACAAAAACTATACACACGACACAGACAACATTGGGCACCCACCACACAGTAAGACAACATAAACTATACACACGACACAGACAACATTGGGCACCCACCACGCAGTATGACGACAAAAACTACACACACGACACAGACAACATTGGGCACCCACCACACAGTAAGACGACAAAACCACACACACGACACAGACAACATTGGGCACCCACCACACAGTAAGACGACAAAAACTACACACACGACACAGACAACATTGGGCACCCACCACACAGTAAGACGACAAAAACTATACACACGACACAGACAACATTGGGCACCCACCACACAGTAAGACGACAAAAACTATACACACGACACAGACAACATTGGGCACCCACCACACAGTAAGAAGACAAAACCACACACACGACACAGACAACATTGGGCACAAAACACACAGTAAGACGACAAAAACTATACACACGACACAGACAACATTGGGCACCCACCACACAGTAAGAAAACAAAAACTACACACACGACACAGACAATATTGGGCACCCACCACACAGTAAGACGACAAAAACTACACACACGACACAGAAAACATCGGGCACCCACCACACAGTAAGACGACAAAAACTATACACACGACACAGACAACATTGGGCACCCACCACACAGTAAGACGACAAAAACTACACACACGACACAGACAACATTGGGCACCCACCACACAGTAAGAAGACAAAAACACACACACGACACAGACAACATTGGGCACCCACCACGCAGTAAGACGACAAAAACACACACACGACACAGACAACATTGGGCACCCACCACGCAGTAAGACGACAAAAACTATACACACGACACAGACAATATTGGGCACCCACCACACAGTAAGACGACATAAACTATACACACGACACAGACAACATTGGGCACCCACCACACAGTAAGACGACAAAACCACACACACGACACAGACAACATTGGGCACCCACCACACAGTAAGACGACAAAAACTACACACACGACACAGACAACATTGGGCACCCACCACACAGTAAGACGTCAAAAACTACACACACGACACAGACAACATTGGGCACCCACCACACAGTAAGACGACAAAAACTACACACACGACACAGACAACATTGGGCACCCACCACACAGTAAGACGACAAAAACTATACACACGACACAGACAACATTGGGCACCCACCACGCAGTAAGAAGACAAAAACTACACACACGACACAGACAACATTGGGCACCCACCACACAGTAAGACGACAAAAACTACACACACGACACAGACAACATTGGGCACCCACCACACAGTAAGACGACAAAAACTATACAAACGACACAGACAACATTGGGCACCCACCACGCAGTAAGAAGACAAAAACCACACACACGACACAGACAACATTGGGCACCCACCAAGCAGTAAGACGACAAAAACTACACACACGACACAGACAACATTGGGCACCCACCACACAGTAAGAATACAAAAACTATACACACGACACAGTCAACATTGGGCACCCACCACACAGTAAGACGACAAAAACTACACACACGACACAGACAACATTGGGCACCCACCACACAGTAAGACGACAAAAACTACACACACGACACAGACAACATTGGGCACCCACCACACAGTAAGACGACAAAAACTACACACACGACACAGACAACATTGGGCACCCATCACACAGTAAGAAAACAAAACCACACACACGACACAGACAACATTGGGCGCCCACCACACAGTAAGACGTCAAAAACTACACACACGACACAGACAACATTGGGCACCCACCACACAGTAAGAAGACAAAAACACACAAACGACACAGACAACATTGGGCACCCACCACACAGTAAGAAGACAAAAACCAAACACACGACACAGACAACATTGGGCACCCACCACACAGTAAGACGACAAAAACTATACACACGACACAGACAACATTGGGCACCCACCACACAGTAAGAATACAAAAACTATACACACGACACAGACAACATTGGGCACCCACCACACAGTAAGACGACAAAAACTACACACACGACACAGACAACATTGGGCACCCACCACACAGTAAGACGACAAAAACTACACACACGACACAGACAACATTGGGCTCCCACCACACAGTAAGACGACAAAACTATACACACGACACAGACAACATTGGGCACCCACCACACAGTAAGACGACAAAAACTACACACACGACACAGACAACATTGGGCACCCACCACACAGTAAGACAACAAAAACTACACACACGACACAGACAACATTGGGCACCCACCACACAGTAAGACGACAAAAACTACACACACGACACAGACAACATTGGGCACCCACCACACAGTAAGACGACAAAAACACACAAACGACACAGACAACATTGGGCACCCACCACACAGTAAGACGACAAAAACTATACACACGACACAGACAACATTGGGCACCCACCACACAGTAAGAATACAAAAACTATACACACGACACAGACAACATTGGGCACCCACCACAGAGTAAGACGACAAAAACTACACACACGACACAGACAACATTGGGCACCCACCACACAGTAAGACGACAAAAACTACACACACGACACAGACAACATTGGGCACCCACCACACAGTAAGACGACAAAAACTACACACACGACACAGACAACATTGGGCACCCACCACACAGTAAGACGACAAAAACTACACACACGACACAGACAACATTGGGCACCCACCACACAGTAAGACGACAAAAACTACACACACGACACAGACAACATTGGGCACCCACCACACAGTAAGACGACAAAAACTACACACACGACACAGACAACATTGGGCACCCACCACACAGTAAGACGACAAAAACTACACACACGACACAGACAACATTGGGCACCCACCACACAGTAAGACGACAAAAACTACACACACGACAAAGACAACATTGGGCACCCACCACACAGTGAGACGACAAAAACTATACACACGACACAGACAACATTGGGCACCCACCACACAGTAAGAAGACAAAAACTACACACACGACACAGACAACATTGGGCACCCACCACACAGTAAGACGACAAAAACTACACACACGACACAGACAACATTGGGTACCCATCACACAGTAAGACGTCAAAAACACACACACGACACAGACAACATTGGGCACCCACCACACAGTAAGAAGACAAAAACTATACACACGACACAGACAACATTGGGCACCCATCACGCAGTAAGAAGACAAAAACTATAGACACGACACAGACAACATTGGGCACCCACCACACAGTAAGACGACAAAAACTACACACACGACACAGACAACATTGGGCACCCACCACACAGTAAGACGACAAAAACCACACACACGACACAGACAACATTGGGCACCCACCACACAGTAAGACGACAAAAACTACACACACGACACAGACAACATTGGGCACCCATCACACAGTAAGACGTCAAAAACACACACACGACACAGACAACATTGGGCACCCACCACACAGTAAGAAGACAAAAACTATACACACGACACAGACAACATTGGGCACCCACCACACAGTAAGAAAACAAAAACAACACACACGACACAGACAATATTGGGCACCCACCACACAGTAAGACGACAAAAACTACACACACGACACAGACAACATTGGGCACCCACCACACAGTAAGAAAACAAAACCACACACACGACACAGACAACATTGGGCACAAACCACACAGTAAGACGACAAAAACTATGCACACGACACAGACAACATTGGGCACCCACCACAGAGTAAGAAAACAAAAACTACACACACGACACAGACAATATTGGGCACCCACCACACAGTAAGACGATAAAAACTACACACACGACACACACAACATTGGGCACCCACCACACAGTAAGAAGACAAAAACTACACACACGACACAGACAACATTGGGCACCCACCACACAGTAAGAAGACAAAACCACACACACGACACAGACAACATTGGGCACAAACCACACAGTAAGACAACAAAAACTATACACACGACACAGACAACATTGGGCACCCACCACACAGTAAGACAACATAAACTATACACACGACACAGACAACATTGGGCACCCATCACACAGTAAGACGACAAAAACTACACACACGACACAGACAACATTGGGCACCCACCACACAGTAAGACGACAAAAACTACACACACGACACAGACAACATTGGGCACCCACCACACAGTAAGACAACATAAACCACACAAACGACAGACAACATTGGGCACCCACCACGCAGTAAGACGACAAAAACACACACACGACACAGACAACATTGGGCACCCACCACGCAGTAAGACGACAAAAACTATACACACGACACAGACAACATTGGGCACCCACCACACAGTAAGACAACATAAACTATACACACGACACAGACAACATTGGGCACCCACCACGCAGTAAGAAGACAAAAACACACACACAACACAGACAACATTGGGCACCCACCACACAGTAAGACGACAAAAACTACACACACGACACAGACAACATTGGGCACCCACCACACAGTAAGACGACAAAAACTATACACACGACACAGACAACATTGGGCACCCACCACACAGTAAGACGACAAAAACTACACACACGACACAGACAATATTGGGCACCCACCACACAGTAAGACGACAAAAACTACACACACGACACAGACAACATTGGGCACCCACCACACAGTCAGAAGACAAAAACTACACACACGACACAGACAACATTGGGCACCCACCACACAGTAAGACGACAAAAACACACACACGACACAGACAACATTGGGCACCCACCACACAGTAAGAAGACAAAAACCACACACACGACACAGACAACATTGGGCACCCACCACACAGTAAGAAGACAAAAACCACACACACGACACAGACAACATTGGGCACCCACCACACAGTAAGACGACAAAAACTACACACACGACACAGACAACATTGGGCACCCACCACACAGTAAGACGACAAAAACTATACACACGACACAGACAACATTGGGCACCCACCACGCAGTAAGTAGACAAAAACCACACACACGACACAGACAACATTGGGCACCCACCAAGCAGTAAGACGACAAAAACTACACACACGACACAGACAACATTGGGCACCCACCACACAGTAAGAATACAAAAACTATACACACGACACAGACAACATTGGGCACCCACCACACAGTAAGACGACAAAAACTACACACACGACACAGACAACATTGGGCACCCACCACACAGTAAGACGACAAAAACTACACACACGACACAGACAACATTGGGCACCCACCACACAGTAAGACGACAAAAACTACACACACGACACAGACAACATTGGGCACCCATCACACAGTAAGAAGACAAAACCACACACACGACACAGACAACATTGGGCACCCACCACACAATAAGACGACAAAAACTACACACACGACACAGACAACATTGGGCACCCACCACACAGTAAGACGACAAAAACTATACACACGACACAGACAACATTGGGCACCCATCACACAGTAAGAAAACAAAAACACACAAACGACACAGACAACATTGGGCACCCACCACACAGTAAGAAGACAAAAACCAAACACACGACACAGACAACATTGGGCACCCACCACACAGTAAGACGACAAAAACTACACACACGACACAGACAACATTGGGTACCCATCACACAGTAAGACGTCAAAAACACACACACGACACAGACAACATTGGGCACCCACCACACAGTAAGAAGACAAAAACTATACACACGACACAGACAACATTGGGCACCCATCACGCAGTAAGAAGACAAAAACTATAGACACGACACAGACAACATTGGGCACCCACCACACAGTAAGACGACAAAAACCACACACACGACACAGACAACATTGGGCACCCACCACACAGTAAGACGACAAAAACTACACACACGACACAGACAACATTGGGCACCCATCACACAGTAAGACGTCAAAAACACACACACGACACAGACAACATTGGGCACCCACCACACAGTAAGAAGACAAAAACTATACACACGACACAGACAACATTGGGCACCCACCACACAGTAAGACGACAAAAACACACACACGACACAGACAACATTGGGCACAAACCACACAGTAAGACGACAAAAACTATACACACGACACAGACAACATTGGGCACCCACCACACAGTAAGAAAACAAAAACTACACACACGACACAGACAATATTGGGCACCCACCACACAGTAAGACGACAAAACCACACACACGACACAGACAACATTGGGCACCCACCACACAGTAAGACGACAAAAACACACACACGACACAGACAACATTGGGCACAAACCACACAGTAAGACGACAAAAACTATACACACGACACAGACAACATTGGGCACCCACCACACAGTAAGAAAACAAAAACAACACACACGACACAGACAATATTGGGCACCCACCACACAGTAAGACGACAAAAACTACACACACGACACAGACAACATTGGGCACCCACCACACAGTAAGAAAACAAAACCACACACACGACACAGACAACATTGGGCACAAACCACACAGTAAGACGACAAAAACTACACACACGACACAGACAACATTGGGCACCCACCACAGAGTAAGAAAACAAAAACTACCCACACGACACAGACAATATTGGGCACCCACCACACAGTAAGACGATAAAAACTACACACACGACACACACAACATTGGGCACCCACCACACAGTAAGAAGACAAAAACTACACACACGACACAGACAACATTGGGCACCCACCACACAGTAAGAAGACAAAACCACACACACGACACAGACAACATTGGGCACAAACCACACAGTAAGACAACAAAAACTATACACACGACACAGACAACATTGGGCACCCACCACACAGTAAGACGACAAAAACCACACACACGACACAGACAACATTGGGCACCCACCACACAGTAAGACGACAAAAACTACACACACGACACAGACAACATTGGGCACCCATCACACAGTAAGACGTCAAAAACACACACACGACACAGACAACATTGGGCACCCACCACACAGTAAGAAGACAAAAACTATACACACGACACAGACAACATTGGGCACCCACCACACAGTAAGACGACAAAAACACACACACGACACAGACAACATTGGGCACAAACCACACAGTAAGACGACAAAAACTATACACACGACACAGACAACATTGGGCACCCACCACACAGTAAGAAAACAAAAACTACACACACGACACAGACAATATTGGGCACCCACCACACAGTAAGACGACAAAACCACACACACGACACAGACAACATTGGGCACCCACCACACAGTAAGACGACAAAAACACACACACGACACAGACAACATTGGGCACAAACCACACAGTAAGACGACAAAAACTATACACACGACACAGACAACATTGGGCACCCACCACACAGTAAGAAAACAAAAACAACACACACGACACAGACAATATTGGGCACCCACCACACAGTAAGACGACAAAAACTACACACACGACACAGACAACATTGGGCACCCACCACACAGTAAGAAAACAAAACCACACACACGACACAGACAACATTGGGCACAAACCACACAGTAAGACGACAAAAACTACACGCACGACACAGACAACATTGGGCACCCACCACAGAGTAAGAAAACAAAAACTACACACACGACACAGACAATATTGGGCACCCACCACACAGTAAGACGATAAAAACTACACACACGACACACACAACATTGGGCACCCACCACACAGTAAGAAGACAAAAACTACACACACGACACAGACAACATTGGGCACCCACCACACAGTAAGAAGACAAAACCACACACACGACACAGACAACATTGGGCACAAACCACACAGTAAGACAACAAAAACTATACACACGACACAGACAACATTGGGCACCCACCACACAGTAAGACAACATAAACTATACACACGACACAGACAACATTGGGCACCCATCACACAGTAAGACGTCAAAAACACACACACGACACAGACAACATTGGGCACCCACCACACAGTAAGAAGACAAAAACTATACACACGACACAGACAACATTGGGCACCCACCACACAGTAAGACGACAAAAACACACACACGACACAGACAACATTGGGCACAAACCACACAGTAAGACGACAAAAACTATACACACGACACAGACAACATTGGGCACCCACCACACAGTAAGAAAACAAAAACTACACACACGACACAGACAATATTGGGCACCCACCACACAGTAAGACGACAAAACCACACACACGACACAGACAACATTGGGCACCCACCACACAGTAAGACGACAAAAACACACACACGACACAGACAACATTGGGCACAAACCACACAGTAAGACGACAAAAACTATACACACGACACAGACAACATTGGGCACCCACCACACAGTAAGAAAACAAAAACAACACACACGACACAGACAATATTGGGCACCCACCACACAGTAAGACGACAAAAACTACACACACGACACAGACAACATTGGGCACCCACCACACAGTAAGAAAACAAAACCACACACACGACACAGACAACATTGGGCACAAACCACACAGTAAGACGACAAAAACTACACACACGACACAGACAACATTGGGCACCCACCACAGAGTAAGAAAACAAAAACTACACACACGACACAGACAATATTGGGCACCCACCACACAGTAAGACGATAAAAACTACACACACGACACACACAACATTGGGCACCCACCACACAGTAAGAAGACAAAAACTACACACACGACACAGACAACATTGGGCACCCACCACACAGTAAGAAGACAAAACCACACACACGACACAGACAACATTGGGCACAAACCACACAGTAAGACAACAAAAACTATACACACGACACAGACAACATTGGGCACCCACCACACAGTAAGACGACAAAAACCACACACACGACACAGACAACATTGGGCACCCACCACACAGTAAGACGACAAAAACTACACACACGACACACACAACATTGGGCACCCATCACACAGTAAGACGTCAAAAACACACACACGACACAGACAACATTGGGCACCCACCACACAGTAAGAAGACAAAAACTATACACACGACACAGACAACATTGGGCACCCACCACACAGTAAGACGACAAAAACACACACACGACACAGACAACATTGGGCACAAACCACACAGTAAGACGACAAAAACTATACACACGACACAGACAACATTGGGCACCCACCACACAGTAAGAAAACAAAAACTACACACACGACACAGACAATATTGGGCACCCACCACACAGTAAGACGACAAAACCACACACACGACACAGACAACATTGGGCACCCACCACACAGTAAGACGACAAAAACACACACACGACACAGACAACATTGGGCACAAACCACACAGTAAGACGACAAAAACTATACACACGACACAGACAACATTGGGCACCCACCACACAGTAAGAAAACAAAAACAACACACACGACACAGACAATATTGGGCACCCACCACACAGTAAGACGACAAAAACTACACACACGACACAGACAACATTGGGCACCCACCACACAGTAAGAAAACAAAACCACACACACGACACAGACAACATTGGGCACAAACCACACAGTAAGACGACAAAAACTACACACACGACACAGACAACATTGGGCACCCACCACAGAGTAAGAAAACAAAAACTACACACACGACACAGACAATATTGGGCACCCACCACACAGTAAGACGATAAAAACTACACACACGACACACACAACATTGGGCACCCACCACACAGTAAGAAGACAAAAACTACACACACGACACAGACAACATTGGGCACCCACCACACAGTAAGAAGACAAAACCACACACACGACACAGACAACATTGGGCACCCACCACACAGTAAGACGACAAAAACCACACACACGACACAGACAACATTGGGCACCCACCACACAGTAAGACGACAAAAACTACACACACGACACAGACAACATTGGGCACCCATCACACAGTAAGACGTCAAAAACACACACACGACACAGACAACATTGGGCACCCACCACACAGTAAGAAGACAAAAACTATACACACGACACAGACAACATTGGGCACCCACCACACAGTAAGACGACAAAAACACACACACGACACAGACAACATTGGGCACAAACCACACAGTAAGACGACAAAAACTATACACACGACACAGACAACATTGGGCACCCACCACACAGTAAGAAAACAAAAACTACACACACGACACAGACAATATTGGGCACCCACCACACAGTAAGACGACAAAACCACACACACGACACAGACAACATTGGGCACCCACCACACAGTAAGACGACAAAAACACACACACGACACAGACAACATTGGGCACAAACCACACAGTAAGACGACAAAAACTATACACACGACACAGACAACATTGGGCACCCACCACACAGTAAGAAAACAAAAACAACACACACGACACAGACAATATTGGGCACCCACCACACAGTAAGACGACAAAAAATACACACACGACACAGACAACATTGGGCACCCACCACACAGTAAGAAAACAAAACCACACACACGACACAGACAACATTGGGCACAAACCACACAGTAAGACGACAAAAACTACACACACGACACAGACAACATTGGGCACCCACCACAGAGTAAGAAAACAAAAACTACACACACGACACAGACAATATTGGGCACCCACCACACAGTAAGACGATAAAAACTACACACACGACACACACAACATTGGGCACCCACCACACAGTAAGAAGACAAAAACTACACACACGACACAGACAACATTGGGCACCCACCACACAGTAAGAAGACAAAACCACACACACGACACAGACAACATTGGGCACAAACCACACAGTAAGACAACAAAAACTATACACACGACACAGACAACATTGGGCACCCACCACACAGTAAGACAACATAAACTATACACACGACACAGACAACATTGGGCACCCATCACACAGTAAGACGTCAAAAACACACACACGACACAGACAACATTGGGCACCCACCACACAGTAAGAAGACAAAAACTATACACACGACACAGACAACATTGGGCACCCACCACACAGTAAGACGACAAAAACACACACACGACACAGACAACATTGGGCACAAACCACACAGTAAGACGACAAAAACTATACACACGACACAGACAACATTGGGCACCCACCACACAGTAAGAAAACAAAAACTACACACACGACACAGACAATATTGGGCACCCACCACACAGTAAGACGACAAAACCACACACACGACACAGACAACATTGGGCACCCACCACACAGTAAGACGACAAAAACACACACACGACACAGACAACATTGGACACAAACCACACAGTAAGACAACAAAAACTATACACACGACACAGACAACATTGGGCACCCACCACACAGTAAGAAAATAAAAACAACACACACGACACAGACAATATTGGGCACCCACCACACAGTAAGACGACAAAAACTACACACATGACACAGACAACATTGGGCACCCACCACACAGTAAGAAAACAAAACCACACACACGACACAGACAACATTGGGCACAAACCACACAGTAAGACGACAAAAACTACACACACGACACAGACAACATTGGGCACCCACCACAGAGTAAGAAAACAAAAACTACACACACGACACAGACAATATTGGGCACCCACCACACAGTAAGACGATAAAAACTACACACACGACACACACAACATTGGGCACCCACCACACAGTAAGAAGACAAAAACTACACACACGACACAGACAACATTGGGCACCCACCACACAGTAAGAAGACAAAACCACACACACGACACAGACAACATTGGGCACCCACCACACAGTAAGACGACAAAAACCACACACACGACACAGACAACATTGGGCACCCACCACACAGTAAGACGACAAAAACTACACACACGACACAGACAACATTGGGCACCCATCACACAGTAAGACGTCAAAAACACACACACGACACAGACAACATTGGGCACCCACCACACAGTAAGAAGACAAAAACTATACACACGACACAGACAATATTGGGCACCCACCACACAGTAAGACGATAAAAACTACACACACGACACACACAACATTGGGCACCCACCACACAGTAAGAAGACAAAAACTACACACACGACACAGACAACATTGGGCACCCACCACACAGTAAGAAGACAAAACCACACACACGACACAGACAACATTGGGCACAAACCACACAGTAAGACAACAAAAACTATACACACGACACAGACAACATTGGGCACCCACCACACAGTAAGACGACAAAAACCACACACACGACACAGACAACATTGGGCACCCACCACACAGTAAGACGACAAAAACTACACACACGACACAGACAACATTGGGCACCCATCACACAGTAAGACGTCAAAAACACACACACGACACAGACAACATTGGGCACCCACCACACAGTAAGAAGACAAAAACTATACACACGACACAGACAACATTGGGCACCCACCACACAGTAAGACGACAAAAACACACACACGACACAGACAACATTGGGCACAAACCACACAGTAAGACGACAAAAACTATACACACGACACAGACAACATTGGGCACCCACCACACAGTAAGAAAACAAAAACTACACACACGACACAGACAATATTGGGCACCCACCACACAGTAAGACGACAAAACCACACACACGACACAGACAACATTGGGCACCCACCACACAGTAAGACGACAAAAACACACACACGACACAGACAACATTGGGCACAAACCACACAGTAAGACGACAAAAACTATACACACGACACAGACAACATTGGGCACCCACCACACAGTAAGAAAACAAAAACAACACACACGACACAGACAATATTGGGCACCCACCACACAGTAAGACGACAAAAACTACACACACGACACAGACAACATTGGGCACCCACCACACAGTAAGAAAACAAAACCACACACACGACACAGACAACATTGGGCACAAACCACACAGTAAGACGACAAAAACTACACACACGACACAGACAACATTGGGCACCCACCACAGAGTAAGAAAACAAAAACTACACACACGACACAGACAATATTGGGCACCCACCACACAGTAAGACGATAAAAACTACACACACGACACACACAACATTGGGCACCCACCACACAGTAAGAAGACAAAAACTACACACACGACACAGACAACATTGGGCACCCACCACACAGTAAGAAGACAAAACCACACACACGACACAGACAACATTGGGCACAAACCACACAGTAAGACAACAAAAACTATACACACGACACAGACAACATTGGGCACCCACCACACAGTAAGACAACATAAACTATACACACGACACAGACAACATTGGGCACCCACCACACAGTAAGACGACAAAAACTACACACACGACACAGACAACATTGGGCACCCACCACACAGTAAGACAACATAAACTATACACACGACACAGACAACATTGGGCACCCACCACGCAGTAAGAAGACAAAAACACACACACAACACAGACAACATTGGGCACCCACCACACAGAAAGACGACAAAAACTACACACACGACACAGACAACATTGGGCACCCACCACACATTAAGACGACAAAAACTATACACACGACACAGACAACATTGGGCACCCACCACACAGTAAGACGACAAAAACTACACACACGACACAGACAATATTGGGCACCCACCACACAGTAAGACGACAAAAACTATACACACGACACAGACAACATTGGGCACCCACCACACAGTCAGAAGACAAAAACTACACACACGACACAGACAACATTGGGCACCCACCACACAGTAAGACGACAAAAACACACACACGACACAGACAACATTGGGCACCCACCACACAGTAAGAAGACAAAAACACACACACGACACAGACAACATTGGGCACCCACCACACAGTAAGAAGACAAAAACCACACACACGACACAGACAACATTGGGCACCCACCACACAGTAAGACGACAAAAACTACACACACGACACAGACAACATTGGGCACCCACCACACAGTAAGACGACAAAAACTATACACACGACACAGACAACATTGGGCACCCACCACGCAGTAAGTAGACAAAAACCACACACACGACACAGACAACATTGGGCACCCACCAAGCAGTAAGACGACAAAAACTACACACACGACACAGACAACATTGGGCACCCACCACACAGTCGGAATACAAAAACTATACACACGACACAGACAACATTGGGCACCCACCACACAGTAAGACGACAAAAACTACACACACGACACAGACAACATTGGGCACCCACCACACAGTAAGACGACAAAAACTACACACACGACACAGACAACATTGGGCACCCACCACACAGTAAGACGACAAAAACTACACACACGACACAGACAACATTGGGCACCCATCACACAGTAAGAAGACAAAACCACACACACGACACAGACAACATTGGGCACCCACCACACAGTAAGACGACAAAAACTACACACACGACACAGACAACATTGGGCACCCACCACACAGTAAGACGACAAAAACTATACACACGACACAGACAACATTGGGCACCCATCACACAGTAAGAAAACAAAAACACACAAACGACACAGACAACATTGGGCACCCACCACACAGTAAGACGACAAATACTACACACACGACACAGACAACATTGGGCACCCATCACACAGTAAGAAGACAAAACCACACACACGACACAGACAACATTGGGCACCCACCACACAATAAGACGACAAAAACTACACACACGACACAGACAACATTGGGCACCCACCACACAGTAAGACGACAAAAACTATACACACGACACAGACAACATTGGGCACCCATCACACAGTAAGAAAAAAAAAACACACAAACGACACAGACAACATTGGGCACCCACCACACAGTAAGAAGACAAAAACCAAACACACGACACAGACAACATTGGGCACCCACCACACAGTAAGACGACAAAAACTATACACACGACACAGACAACATTGGGCACCCACCATACAGTAAGAATACAAAAACTATACACACGACACAGACAACATTGGGCACCCACCACACAGTAAGACGACAAAAACTACACACACGACACAGACAACATTGGGCACCCACCACACAGTAAGACGACAAAAACTACACACACGACACAGACAACATTGGGCACCCACCACACAGTAAGACGACAAAAACTACACACACGACACAGACAACATTGGGCACCCATCACACAGTAAGAAGACAAAACCACACACACGACACAGACAACATTGGGCACCCACCACACAGTAAGACGACAAAAACTACACACACGACACAGACAACATTGGGCACCCACCACACAGTAAGACGACAAAAACTATACACACGACACAGACAACATTGGGCACCCATCACACAGTAAGAAAACAAAAACACACAAACGACACAGACAACATTGGGCACCCACCACACAGTAAGACGACAAATACTACACACACGACACAGACAACATTGGGCACCCATCACACAGTAAGAAGACAAAACCACACACACGACACAGACAACATTGGGCACCCACCACACAATAAGACGACAAAAACTACACACACGACACAGACAACATTGGGCACCCACCACACAGTAAGACGACAAAAACTATACACACGACACAGACAACATTGGGCACCCATCACACAGTAAGAAAAAAAAAACACACAAACGACACAGACAACATTGGGCACCCACCACACAGTAAGAAGACAAAAACCAAACACACGACACAGACAACATTGGGCACCCACCACACAGTAAGACGACAAAAACTATACACACGACACAGACAACATTGGGCACCCACCATACAGTAAGAATACAAAAACTATACACACGACACAGACAACATTGGGCACCCACCACACAGTAAGACGACAAAAACTACACACACGACACAGACAACATTGGGCACCCACCACACAGTAAGACGACAAAAACTATACACACGACACAGACAACATTGGGCACCCACCACACAGTAAGAAAACAAAAACTACACACACGACACAGACAATATTGGGCACCCACAACACAGTAAGACGACAAAAACTATACACACGACACAGACAACATTGGGCACAAACCACACAGTAAGACGACAAAACTACACACACGACACAGACAACATTGGGCACAAACCACACAGTAAGACGACAAAAACTATACACACGACACAGACAACATTGGGCACCCACCACACAGTAAGACGACAAAATCTATACACACGACACAGACAACATTGGGCACCCACCACACAGTAAGAAAACAAAAACTACACACACGACACAGACAATATTGGGCACCCACCACACAGTAAGACGACAAAAACTACACACACGACACAGACAACATTGGGCACCCACCACACAGTAAGAAGACAAAAACTACACACACGACACAGACAACATTGGGCACCCACCACACAGTAAGACGACAAAAACTATACACACGACACAGACAACATTGGGCACCCACCACACAGTAAGACGACAAACACTACACACACGACACAGACAACATTGGGCACCCACCACGCAGTAAGACGACATAAACTATACACACGACACAGACAACATTGGGCACCCACCACACAGTAAGAAGACAAAAACACACACACAACAAAGACAACATTGGGCACCCACCACACAGTAAGACGAAAAACCACACACACGACACAGACAACATTGGGCACCCACCACACAGTAAGACGACAAAAACTACACACACGACACAGACAACATTGGGCACCCACCACACAGTAAGACGTCAAAAACTACACACACGACACAGACAATATTGGGCACCCACCACACAGTAAGACGACAAAACCACACACACGACACAGACAACATTGGGCACCCACCACACATTAAGACGACAAAAACACACACACGACACAGACAACATTGGGCACAAACCACACAGTAAGACGACAAAAACTATACACACGACACAGACAACATTGGGCACCCACCACACAGTAAGAAAACAAAAACTACACACACGACACAGACAATATTGGGCACCCACCACACAGTAAGACGACAAAAACTACACACACGACACAGACCACATTGGGCACCCACCACACAGTAAGAAAACAAAACCACACACACGACACAGACAACATTGGGCACAAACCACACAGTAAGACGACAAAAACTATACACACGACACAGACAACATTGGGCACCCACCACAGAGTAAGAAAACAAAAACTACACACACGACACAGACAATATTGGGCACCCACCACACAGTAAGACGATAAAAACTACACACACGACACACACAACATTGGGCACCCACCACACAGTAAGAAGACAAAAACTACACACACGACACAGACAACATTGGGCACCCACCACACAGTAAGAAGACAAAACCACACACACGACACAGACAACATTGGGCACAAACCACACAGTAAGACAACAAAAACTATACACACGACACAGACAACATTGGGCACCCACCACACAGTAAGACAACATAAACTATACACACGACACAGACAACATTGGGCACCCACCACACAGTAAGACGACAAAAACTACACACACGACACAGACAACATTGGGCACCCACCACACAGTAAGACGACAAAAACTACACACACGACACAGACAACATTGGGCACCCATCACACAGTAAGAAAACAAAAACTACACACACGACACAGACAACATTGGGCACCCACCACACAGTAAGACAACATAAACCACACAAACGACACAGACAACATTGGGCACCCACCACGCAGTAAGACGACAAAAACACACACACGACACAGACAACATTGGGCACCCACCACGCAGTAAGACGACAAAAACTATACACACGACACAGACAACATTGGGCACCCACCACACAGTAAGACAACATAAACTATACACACGACACAGACAACATTGGGCACCCACCACGCAGTAAGAAGACAAAAACACACACACAACACAGACAACATTGGGCACCCACCACACAGTAAGACGACAAAAACTACACACACGACACAGACAACATTGGGCACCCACCACACAGTAAGACGTCAAAAACTACACACACGACACAGACAACATTGGGCACCCACCACACAGTAAGACGACAAAAACTATACACACGACACAGACAACATTGGGCACCCACCACACAGTAAGAAAACAAAAACTACACACACGACACAGACAATATTGGGCACCCACAACACAGTAAGACGACAAAAACTATACACACGACACAGACAACATTGGGCACCCATCACACAGTAAGAAAACAAAAACACACAAACGACACAGACAACATTGGGCACCCACCACACAGTAAGACGACAAAAACTACACACACGACACAGACAACATTGGGCACCCATCACACAGTAAGAAGACAAAACCACACACACGACACAGACAACATTGGGCACCCACCACACAATAAGACGACAAAAACTACACACACGACACAGACAACATTGGGCACCCACCACACAGTAAGACGACAAAAACTATACACACGACACAGACAACATTGGGCACCCATCACACAGTAAGAAAACAAAAACACACAAACGACACAGACAACATTGGGCACCCACCACACAGTAAGAAGACAAAAACCAAACACACGACACAGACAACATTGGGCACCCACCACACAGTAAGACGACAAAAACTATACACACGACACAGACAACATTGGGCACCCACCACACAGTAAGAATACAAAAACTATACACACGACACAGACAACATTGGGCACCCACCACACAGTAAGACGACAAAAACTACACACACGACACAGACAACATTGGGCACCCACCACACAGTAAGACGACAAAAACTATACACACGACACAGACAACATTGGGCACCCACCACACAGTAAGAAAACAAAAACTACACACACGACACAGACAATATTGGGCACCCACAACACAGTAAGACGACAAAAACTATACACACGACACAGACAATATTGGGCACAAACCACACAGTAAGACGACAAAACTACACACACGACACAGACAACATTGGGCACAAACCACACAGTAAGACGACAAAAACTATACACACGACACAGACAACATTGGGCACCCACCACACAGTAAGACGACAAAAACTATACACACGACACAGACAACATTGGGCACCCACCACACAGTAAGAAAACAAAAACTACACACACGACACAGACAATATTGGGCACCCACCACACAGTAAGACGACAAAAACTACACACACGACACAGACAACATTGGGCACCCACCACACAGTAAGAAGACAAAAACTACACACACGACACAGACAACATTGGGCACCCACCACACAGTAAGACGACAAAAACTATACACACGACACAGACAACATTGGGCACCCACCACACAGTAAGACGACAAAAACTACACACACGACACAGACAACATTGGGCACCCACCACGCAGTAAGACGACATAAACTATACACACGACACAGACAACATTGGGCACCCACCACGCAGTAAGAAGACAAAAACACACACACAACAGAGACAACATTGGGCACCCACCACACAGTAAGACGAAAAACCACACACACGACACAGACAACATTGGGCACCCACCACACAGTAAGACGACAAAAACTACACACACGACACAGACAACATTGGGCACCCACCACACAGTAAGACGTCAAAACTACACACACGACACAGACAATATTGGGCACCCACCACACAGTAAGACGACAAAACCACACACACGACACAGACAACATTGGGCACCCACCACACAGTAAGACGACAAAAACACACACACGACACAGACAACATTGGGCACAAACCACACAGTAAGACGACAAAAACTATACACACGACACAGACAACATTGGGCACCCACCACACAGTAAGAAAACAAAAACTACACACACGACACAGACAATATTGGGCACCCACCACACAGTAAGACGACAAAAACTACACACACGACACAGACAACATTGGGCACCCACCACACAGTAAGAAAACAAAACCACACTCACGACACAGACAACATTGGGCACAAACCACACAGTAAGACGACAAAAACTATACACACGACACAGACAACATTGGGCACCCACCACAGAGTAAGAAAACAAAAACTACACACACGACACAGACAATATTGGGCACCCACCACACAGTAAGACGATAAAAATTACACACACGACACATACAACATTGGGCACCCACCACACAGTAAGAAGACAAAAACTACACACACGACACAGACAACATTGGGCACCCACCACACAGTAAGAATACAAAAACTATACACACGACACAGACAACATTGGGCACCCACCACACAGTAAGACAACATAAACCACACAAACGACACAGACAACATTGGGCACCCACCACGCAGTAAGACGACAAAAACACACACACGACACAGACAACATTGGGCACCCACCACGCAGTAAGACGACAAAAACTATACACACGACACAGACAACATTGGGCACCCACCACACAGTAAGACAACATAAACTATACACACGACACAGACAACATTGGGCACCCACCACGCAGTAAGAAGACAAAAACACACACACAACACAGACAACATTGGGCACCCACCACACAGTAAGACGACAAAAACTACACACACGACACAGACAACATTGGGCACCCACCACACAGTAAGACGTCAAAAACTACACACACGACACAGACAACATTGGGCACCCACCACACAGTAAGACGACAAAAACTATACACACGACACAGACAACATTGGGCACCCACCACACAGTAAGAAAACAAAAACTACACACACGACACAGACAATATTGGGCACCCACAACACAGTAAGACGACAAAAACTATACACACGACACAGACAACATTGGGCACCCATCACACAGTAAGAAAACAAAAACACACAAACGACACAGACAACATTGGGCACCCACCACACAGTAAGACGACAAAAACTACACACACGACACAGACAACATTGGGCACCCATCACACAGTAAGAAGACAAAACCACACACACGACACAGACAACATTGGGCACCCACCACACAATAAGACGACAAAAACTACACACACGACACAGACAACATTGGGCACCCACCACACAGTAAGACGACAAAAACTATACACACGACACAGACAACATTGGGCACCCATCACACAGTAAGAAAACAAAAACACACAAACGACACAGACAACATTGGGCACCCACCACACAGTAAGAAGACAAAAACCAAACACACGACACAGACAACATTGGGCACCCACCACACAGTAAGAAGACAAAAACACACACACGACACAGACAACATTGGGCACCCACCACACAGTAAGAAAACAAAAACCCCACACACGACACAGACAACATTGGGCACCCACCACACAGTAAGACGACAAAAACCACACACACGACACAGACAACATTGGGCACCCACCACACAGTAAGAAGACAAAAACTATACACACGACACAGACAACATTGGGCACCCCACCACGCAGTAAGACGACAAAAACTACACACACGACACAGACAACATTGGGCACCCACCACACAGTAAGACGACAAAAACTACACACACGACACTGACAACATTGGGCACCCATCACACAGTAAGACGTCAAAAACACACACACGACACAGACAACATTGGGCACCCACCACACAGTAAGAAGACAAAAACTATACACACGACACAGACAACATTGGGCACCCACCACGCAGTAAGAAGACAAAAACTATAGACACGACACAGACAACATTGGGCACCCACCACGCAGTAAGACGACAAAAACTACACACACGACACAGATAACATTGGGCACCCACCACACAGTAAGACGACAAAAACTACACACATGACAAAGACAACATTGGGCACCCACCACACAGTAAGACGACAAAAACTATACACACGACACAGACAACATTGGGCACCCACCACACAGTAAGAAGACAAAAACTATACACACGACACAGACAACATTGGGCACCCACCACGCAGTAAGAAAACAAAAACTATACACACGACACAGACAACATTGGGCACCCACCACACAGTAAGAAGACAAAAACCACACAAACGACACAGACAACATTGGGCACCCACCACACAGTAAGACGACAAAAACTACACACACGACACAGACAACATTGGGCACCCACCACACAGTAAGAAAACAAAAACTACACACACGACACAGACAACATTGGGCACCCACCACGTAGTAAGAAAACAAAAACTACACACACGACACAGACAACATTGGGCACCCACCAAACAGTAAGAAGACAAAAACCACACAAACGACACAGACAACATTGGGCACCCACCACGCAGTAAGAAGACAAAAACCACACACACGACACAGAAAACATTGGGCACCCACCACACAGTAAGAAGACAAAAACTATAGACACGACACAGACAACATTGGGCACCCACCACACAGTAAGAAGACAAAAACTATACACACGACACAGACAACATTGGGCACCCACCACACAGTAAGAAAACAAAAACTATAGACACGACACAGACAACATTGGGCACCCACCACACAGTAAGAAGACAAAAACTCCACACACGACACAGACAACATTGGGAACCCACCACACAGTAAGAAGACAAAAACTATAGACACGACACAGACAACATTGGGCACCCACCACACAGTAAGAAGACAAAAACTATACACACGACACAGACAACATTGGGCACCCACCACACAGTAAGAAAACAAAAACTATAGACACGACACAGACAACATTGGGCACCCACCACACAGTAAGAAGACAAAAACTACACACACGACACAGACAACATTGGGAACCCACCACACAGTAAGAAGACAAAAACTACACACACGACACAGACAACATTGGGCACCCACCACGCAGTAAGAAAACAAAAACTATAGACACGACACAGACAACATTGGGCACCCACCACACAGTAAGAAGACAAAAACTACACACACGACACAGACAACATTGGGCACCCATCACACAGTAAGACGACAAAAACTATACACACGACACAGACAACATTGGGCACCCACCACACAGTAAGAAGACAAAAACTACACACACGACACAGACAACATTGGGCACCCACCACACAGTAAGACAACATAAACTATACACACGACACAGACAACATTGGGCACCCACCACACAGTAAGACGACAAAAACTACACACACGACACAGACAACATTGGGCACCCACCACACAGTAAGAAGACAAAAACTACACACACGACACAGACAACATTGGGCACCCATCACACAGTAAGACGACAAAAACTACACACACGACACAGACAACATTGGGCACCCACCACACAGTAAGAAAACAAAAACTATACACACGACACAGACAACATTGGGCACCCACCACACAGTAAGAAAACAAAAACCACACACACGACACAGACAACATTGGGCACCCACCACACAGTAAGAAGACAAAAACTACACACACGACACAGACAACATTGGGCACCCACCACACAGTAAGACGACAAAAACTACACACACGACACAGACAACATTGGGCACCCACCACACAGTAAGAAGACAAAAACTACACACACGACACAGACAACATTGGGCACCCATCACACAGTAAGACGACCAAAACTACACACACGACACAGACAACATTGGGCACCCACCACACAGTAAGAAAACAAAAACTATACGCACGACACAGACAACATTGGGCACCCACCACACAGTAAGAAAACAAAAACCACACACACGACACAGACAACATTGGGCACCCACCACACAGTAAGAAGACAAAAACCACACACACGACACAGACAACATTGGGCACCCACCACACAGTAAGAAAACATAAACCACACACACGACACAGACAACATTGGGCACCCACCACACAGTAAGAAAACAAAAACTATACACACGACACAGACAACATTGGGCACCCACCACACAGTAAGAAGACAAAAACCACACACACGACACAGACAACATTGGGCACCCACCACACAGTAAGAAAACATAAACCACACACACGACACAGACAACATTGGGCACCCACCACACAGTAAGAAAACAAAAACTATACACACGACACAGACAACATTGGGCACCCACCACACAGTAAGAAGACAAAAACCACACAAACGACACAGACAACATTGGGCACCAACCACACAGTAAGAAAACATAAACCACACACACGACACAGACAACATTGGGCACCCACCACACAGTAAGAAAACAAAAACTATACACACGACACAGACAACATTGGGCACCCACCACACAGTAAGACGACAAAAACCACACACACGACACAGACAACATTGGGCACCCACCACACAGTAAGAAAACATAAACCACACAAACGACACAGTAAGAAGACAAAAACGATACACACGACACAGACAACATTGGGCACCCACCACACAGTAAGAAGACAAAAACCACACAAACGACACAGACAACATTGGGCACCCACCACGCAGTAAGAAGACCAAAACCACACACACGACACAGAAAACATTGGGCACCCACCACACAGTAAGAAGACAAAAACTATACACACGACACAGACAACATTGGGCACCCACCACACAGTAAGAAGACAAAAACCACACACACGACACAGACAACATTGGGCACCCACCACACAGTAAGAAAACATAAACCACACACACGACACAGACAACATTGGGCACCCACCACACAGTAAGAAAACAAAAACTATACACACGACACAGACAACATTGGGCACCCACCACACAGTAAGAAGACAAAAACCACACACACGACACAGACAACATTGGGCACCCACCACACAGTAAGAAAACATAAACCACACACACGACACAGACAACATTGGGCACCCACCACACAGTAAGAAAACAAAAACTATACACACGACACAGACAACATTGGGCACCCACCACACAGTAAGAAGACAAAAACCACACAAACGACACAGACAACATTGGGCACCAACCACACAGTAAGAAAACATAAACCACACACACGACACAGACAACATTGGGCACCCACCACACAGTAAGAAAACAAAAACTATACACACGACACAGACAACATTGGGCACCCACCACACAGTAAGACGACAAAAACCACACACACGACACAGACAACATTGGGCACCCACCACACAGTAAGAAAACATAAACCACACAAACGACACAGTAAGAAGACAAAAACGATACACACGACACAGACAACATTGGGCACCCACCACGCAGTAAGAAAACAAAAACCACACACACTACACAGACAACATTGGGCACCCACCACACAGTAAGAAAACATAAACCACACACACGACACAGACAATATTGGGCACCCACCACGCAGTAAGAGAACAAAAACCACACAAACGACACAGACAACATTGGGCACCCACCACACAGTAAGAAGACAAAAACCACACACACGACACAGACAACATTGGGCACCCACCACACAGTAAGAAAACAAAAACCACACACACGACACAGACAACATTGGGCACCCACCACACAGTAAGAAGACAAAAACACACACACGACACAGACAACATTGGGCACCCACCACGCAGTAAGAAAACAAAAACCACACACACGACACAGACAACATTGGGCACCCACCACACAGTAAGAAGACAAAAACTACACACACGACACAGTAAGAAAACAAAAACCACACACATGACACAGACAACATTGGGCATCCACCACACAGTAAGAAGACAAAAACTATACACACGACACAGACAACATTGGGCACCCACCACACAGTAAAAAGACAAAAACTACACCCACCACACAGTAAGAAGACACAAACCACACACACGACACAGACAACATTGGGCACCCACCACACAGTAAGAAGACAAAAACTATACACACGACACAGACAACATTGGGCACCCACCACACAGTAAGAAAACAAAACCCACACACACGACACAGAGAACATTGGGCACCCACCACACAGTAAGAAAACAAAAACCACACACACGACACAGACAACATTGGGCACCCACCACGCAGTAAGAAAACATAAACCACACACACGACACAGACAACATTGGGCACCCACCACGCAGTAAGAAAACAAAAACCACACACACGACACAGACAACATTGGGCACCCACCACACAGTAAGAAAACATAAACCACACACACGACACAGACAACATTGGGCACCCACCACACAGTAAGAAGACAAAAACCACACACACGACACAGACAACATTGGGCACCCACCACGCATTAAGAAAACAAAACTATACACACGACACAGACAACATTGGGCACCCACCACACAGTAAGAAGACAAAAACTACACACACGACACAGTAAGAAGACAAAAACTATACACACGACACAGACAACATTGGGCACCCACCACACAGTAAGAAAACATAAACCACACACACGACACAGACAAAATTGGGCACCCACCACACAGTAAGAAAACATAAACCACACAAATCACACAGACAACATTGGGCATCCACCACACAGTAAGAAGACAAAAACCACACAAACGACACAGACAACATTGGGCACCCACCACGCAGTAAGAAAACAAAAACTACACACACGACACAGACAACATTGGGCACCCACCACGCAGTAAGAAAACAAAAACTATACACACGACACAGACAACATTGGGCACCCACCACGCAGTAAGAAAACAAAAACTATACACACGACACAGACAACATTGGGCATCCACCACACAGTAAGAAAACAAAAACCATACACACGACACAGACAACATTGGGCACCCACCACACAGTAAGAAGACAAAAACCACACACACGACACAGACAACATTGGGCACCCACCACACAGTAAGAATACAAAAACCACACACACGACACAGACAACATTGGGCACCCACCACACAGTAAGAAGACAAAAACTACACACACGACACAGACAACATTGGGCACCGACCACACAGTAAGAAGACAAAAACCACACACACGACACAGACAACATTGGGCACCCACCACGCAGTAAGAAGACAAAAACCACACACACGACACAGACAACATTGGGCACCCACCACGCAGTAAGAAGACAAAAACCACACACACGACACAGACAACATTGGGCACCCACCACACAGTAAGAAGACAAAAACTACACACACGACACAGACAACATTGGGCACCCACCAAACAGTAAGAAGACAAAAACCACACAAACGACACAGACAACATTGGGCACCCACCACACAGTAAGAAGACAAAAAACACACACACGACACAGACAACATTGGGCACCCACCACGCAGTAAGAAAACATAAACCACACAAACGACACAGACAACATTAGGCACCCACCACACAGTAAGAAAACAAAAACTACACACACGACACAGACAACATTGGGCACCCACCACACAGTAAGACGACAAAAACCACACACACGACACAGACAACATTGGGCACCCACCACACAGTAAGAAGACAAAAACTACACACACGACACAGACAACATTGGGCACCCACCACACAGTAAGAAGACAAAAACTACACACACGACACAGACAACATTGGGCACCCACCACACATTAAGAAGACAAAAACCACACAAACGACACAGACAACATTGGGCACCCACCACGCAGTAAGAAAACAAAAACCACACACACGACACAGACAACATTGGGCACCCACCACACAGTAAGAAAACAAAAACCACACACACGATACAGACAACATTGGGCACCCACCACACAGTAAGAAAACATAAACCACACAAACGACACAGACAACATTGGGCACCCACCACGCAGTAAGAAAACAAAAACTATACACACGACACAGACAACATTGGGCACCCACCACACAGTAAGAAAACAAAAACCACACACACGACACAGACAACATTGGGCACCCACCACACAGTAAGAAGACAAAAACTACACACACGACACAGACAACATTGGGCACCCACCACACAGTAAGAAGACAAAAACCACACACACGACACAGACAACATTGGGCACCCACCACGCAGTAAGAAGTCAAAAACCACACACACGACACAGACAACATTGGGCACCCACCACACAGTAAGAAAACAAAAACCACACACGACACAGACAACATTGGGCACCCACCACACAGTAAGAAAACAAAAACCACACACACGACACAGACAACATTGGGCACCCACCACACAGTTAGAAGACAAAAACCACACACACGACACTGAAAACTAAAGGATGAGCATCACGAACCCAACCCAAGCAAAACAAACCAAAAAAGCAACACCCGAGGTGAACACAAGTGCTCGGGCAGAGCAAACATTTCCTGCTTCTTACAATACACCCGCTACGTTACTCATATAGTCATGTCGTGTAGGAAACCACTATGCGCTATAACAACCAACTCTAATAAGCTATACTTAAGCATATTAAGCTAAGCACAACATTCAATGGTTCCCCAAAATCGTATTGGAATGTATTATGACTGTAAAGGAGCGGTCATACGATACGATTTACTGTTTAATTTCTAAACGCTTCTACATCTGTGGCACTGGTTCAAGTGTTCACACAGTCTGATCGTCTCCATTTGATTTTGATGCGAATGTTGATTTCTTTTGCAGTTCTCACGGTACGATTCTCATCAGACTATCGGATGGGAATAAGTCAGATTTTAAAACGACATTTTGATTCGACTTTCGACATTCGATTTTTCTGTCGAAAGCATGTCTAAAGCAAACGTCTGACGGAAAATGTTTTCGTATGTCCAAGTGTAAGGTCTGAAGAACGATAGTTCGAAAAATATACTCTGTATGCTATTCTATCATCATAATTCCGTTTAGAATCATGAATGTGAAACGACAATTTTAACAATACATCATGGTTGTCATGTTTATCGATCAGAGTTATAAGAAAAAACAGGAACCTTCGGCGATAAAATGATAAATAATACTACAGCATCAGAACAGTTGCAAGGGGAAGAACCATGTTCGAAGCGGATACGAAAACTGTCCGGAGTTTGGCAATCGGAAAATCGTAGAAACGGATTCAAAACTGATAGCCGTGATACACGTATACATGGCCACTCAGTCTCCTGATACACGTATACATGGCCACTAACTCTACTGATACACGTATACATGGCCACTCACTCTCCTGGTTTAGTTCTGATACACGTATATATGGCCACTCACTCTCCTGATACACGTATACATGGCCACTCACTCTCCTCATACACATGACCACTCACTCCCCTGATACACGTGGCCACTCTTTCTCCTGATACACGTATACAAGGCCACTCACTCTCCTGATACACGTATGCATGGCCGCTCACTCTCCTGATACACGTATACATGGCCACTCACTCTCCTGATACACATGACCACTCACTCCCCTGATACACGTGGCCACTCACTCTCCTGATACACGTATACATGGCCATTCACTCTCCTGATACACGTATACATGGCCACTCACTTTCCTGATACACGTATACATTGCCACGCACTCTCCCGATACACGTATACATGGCCACTCACTCTCCTGGTACACGTGGTCACTCACTCTCATGATACACGTATACATGGCCACTCACTCCTGATACACATGGCCACTCACTCTCTTGATACACGTGGCCACTCACTCTCCTGATACACCAGGCCACTTACTCTCCTGATACACGTATACATGGCCACTCACTCGCCTGATACACGTGGCCACTCACTCTCCTGATACACGTATGCATGGCCACTCACTCTCCTGATACATGTAACCACTCACTCCCCTGATACACGTGGCCACTTACTCTCCTGATACACGTATGCATGGCCACTCACTCTTCTGATACACGTATACATGGCCACTCACTCTCCTGATACACGTATACAAGGCCACTCACTCTCCTGGTTTAGTGAAACATTTTGACTTTTGAGCGTACCTGATGAAGGTTATTCCAGAAACGCGTCGTGCTCACTCAATTTGATATCTACGTTTTTATTTTTTTACATATTTTTATAGCGTTAGTTATTGTAATTATAACATTAAATGTGACAACAACTTTTTGAACGATGGACACATCGCTTTTTGTCGGACATATAGGCGCATTTGACGCACTGTCACATTTTATGTTATCATTACAAAAACTAATGCTATTAGTAAAAGCGGCACACAATGGCTTCCAATTATGACGTACATTCACCCCCCTGAACTTTATCTTATACATTAAACAATTACTGACCTATTTTGTAGGTGTAGCTTGGAACAAGTTAAAATTATGATTTGATTCTTAGATCAAGGAGAGTTCAGCTTAATCAGAGTTCAATTTGATAGAAGTCTAGTTTAGAGTGTATGTTTTATAGATCGTTGTTTGTCTCTTTTCTTTTGGTCATTGTGTTGTCTGTTCTTATTCGATTTACGGATTCTGATCACTCCTTTGGTATCTTCAAACTCTTTTTAGACTGTGTGAGTTTAATATCAAATGAACAATATTCAGCAATATTATGGCGAGAATAAGTTACATTTTGATAAGATGATGATGCTGATGATGTCCATTTTGTTGTAGACCAGCACACTGACTTATAATTTTATAGTAGCTCACTGAAACATCAGTCCGCGGGTAGACATGTCGATCCACCTGTACACTATTCTGATTTCGGGCCAACAAGTCTTTGCTCTTACTCCTTCGTGCTGCGTGTTGTGAGGAGAAGGAACATATACCAACCATGTTATAAATGATTTGTAACATGAAGTAATGCAATATCTCATCTAGGTCGTTGATTATTGCATGGCTTTCTGAGAATAATAAATCTACAGCCCAGATTTAAAGTGTGCAATAACTCGTATCTGCGTGTATTATGTCATGGTGCTTACATTCATGTATATAAATCACAAAAAGATCACAGGAAAAGAATGCATTCCTGTTACAATTACAAATATCATACAATAGCGGAAACAACTGTACTTAAGCTAACCATATTTTTACTTTCTTTGCATAAAGGTCACTAGTGGTACATGAACTGCTACCTGTCCGGAGCGTACGATTGTACCTCCAGTTTTAGTGCTCAATCTTTGGCTTTGTGCATGCTGTTTTATGGATCATTGTTTGTATTTTTGTCCTTTGGCCATTGTATTGTCTATCCTTCGAATTATGCACTCTGATTATCCCTTTGTTATCTTCAAATATTTCCTATGCAACTACGTAACGGCCTATCAGGAATTCAGAGATACTAACCTTGTCAAATTACCCAAACAGGGATACTACAAGGTTAATTTCTAAGTTTGTCACTCAAAATGGCTTGTGGTCATTAACTCGAAGTGGTTGACCTTTCTTGGGTTTTAAGCTTCAGTTCGCCCCGGTAATATGCAAGGATCGGCATTTTATTCACACGTGACAAGCGTTTGCATGACAGAATCATTTCACTAAGAAGGGTTTTTGGGCCCATATAACTAGCTTAACGCCGCCACATCTCATTGCAGTGTCTATACCAAATCAAGAAAGTGAGTGGTCACGCATCATTTTGTGTTTTTGGTATCAGTTTTGCCTCTTTCTACGATTTTTCTATTGAATTTTGTTTTAATTTTAGATTAGATATTTTATAATATATGTTAGTGTGAATTTAAATAATCTTTTAATGGGAAAACGGGGGTGGGGGGGGGGGGGAGTCGGCACTTGATTGGCTAGGACATAGTTGCACTACAGTCACGAGGCAGAAAGTACAAATGTTCTGCATAAAGACACAAAATACTAGTTAGGAGAGATGATTAGAATACGAAATCCACAGTAGGTACTAAATATATAATAAAGCAAAGGCGCCAATATATCTAAGCAAACACGAGGACTGAGTTGTACAAACCTTAATTAAATTTATGTCTCAATTAAATCTTTGTGTATATTTAAAGTCAATTTCAATGTCAATTAGATTATAATTAATATCTGGATGTAATTGTGGGTTGTGCAACCCAGTCCAGACCTTTCACATTTTTGTCAATAATCTATCATTTTTATTTAACTAGGACCGACATGTCTGCAATTGCACAGAATTAGGATATATATAAAGAATCAGTGTATTTTCATTGATATACGTGTACATTCGATTTCTCTCTCATGGCAATGTGCAGGCATTGCGGATTAGAACAGTTATAATTATAATTGATTCCAAGATAAAGAAAAGTTCAGCTTAATCAGAGTTTACTTAGGTAGAAATCTAGCTTAGAATGATTGAATGGTTGAGTATTGTTTAACACCAAATGAACTCACAACTTTAGTGGTGATAGGCACTGATTGCATAGGTAGTTGCAAATCCAACTACCATACGATCACGACCACAACGGTCCCTTCACCTTTGTAGAATCACCACAATATGTAAAATAAGCATAGTTCATTGTAACTTGCCCTGTTCCTATTTCACTCTTCATGACTTATCGGCTTTTTTAAAACGAGTATCACGACGGGTGCAGCTAGTAGAGTAGGAAACACATACTATCACGGAGTATGTGCGTTCCCTTAGTTATGCTACGATGTTATCTGAGTTGAGTCCCGTGGTTATTTTTTTTTAATTTGGATTAGTAGCCTTGTAATGTGATGTCAAGTACAATAATGACAGACTACTTCGCCAGTATTTTGTCTTCTTGTTGATGACACAACACCTCACAAGTAAAATTATATATACCAAATGATATCAAAACAACAAAGATGACCAAAATGCAGCACTTTCGCCAGAAATAGAGTACCGTTCAACGGCAGACTAGGGGTTGTTTCACACTCGTTTAATGGAACAAGTTATTCTCATTACTGTAGATCATACTGTAACTAAACTTACTACTACCTGTGCAGTCAGTGCCTGTCACGACTGAAGTTGTGAGTTCGAATCCCGCTCATGGCGAGGTGTACTCAATACACATTATCTGATAAAGTTTGCTAGTGTCTTGCGACAGGTTGGTAGCTTTCCCCGGCTACTCCGGTTTCCTCCACCTATAAAACTGACCGCTACGATATAGCTGAAATATTGTTGAAAGTGGAGTTAAACACCACAACCCTAACTCCCTACTGTAACTGTGAAATGTAAAACAACAATTAATACGCTGTTCCCATAATTTCCTGTACCTGTTTTTTAATTTGTATCTCAGAGTAAAAATCGGATAAGCTTCTCATGGGCTCTTTACATCTATATACTTTCTTACTAAATAATAAATTATCATATGTTTGTATTGGCCTTTGCAAAAAATACTGATTCACATCAATTATTTCAATTGATAAAAGAAAAATAACATCAATTCACTTGTACGAATTTCTGCTTGTTCACAACAATTATATAAAACCTTACACTTGGTCTTCTCCAGATTCACAAGATAAATCACAACCACGTCTGTTTTCTTGTTACTTAATAACATTCAATAGCTAACATCATCTATTTAACAATACTATAGGGTTATTGCACTAATATTGAGGAATATTGTCCCGAACAGTATATCATATTGAACGAGCATTCGAGCTTGGGAGTGCAATATGATATACTGGGAGAGACAATACTTCTCAATATTAGTGCAATAACCCTTTTTCATAATATAGTACCAAATATTTCAGTCTGTGACAATTACATTTCACCATATTTCTTTGTAAGATGTATTCATTATAATTCCACCATCTTGCTTATTTTTCGTCTGCTTGCGTGCAAAGATCGTTTTACTCGGAACCTTTCTAATGCTTACCAAACTTTAAGGAGAAAGTATGGAATATTGCATTTTTATTTTACAAAATCTACATGAAATATTTGATATTATATTATAGTATCAATAACATCATAGCTTTTACATTCACGGGACAAAAGTATTTCCACACTAAGATATTTCCCGATATATTTCATATAAAGTTACTTATTTTTAAAACATTCTTTACCCGATTTTCATGAAATTTTCAGCATTAAACGTAGAAATAAATATAGATTATTCTTCTTATAATTTTTATATAAGTTTATTTCGACTTTTCCTTAAGACATGATTTAAACACGAAGTTTAATTTTTTTTCCAAGAAATCTTACTCCATGTCAGAAAATAAATTTTCTTTTGTGTTAATCATAAATGCTTGTAAATAAAAGTTCGAAAACATTACATGAATATACTAGAATATTAGTAAACTCTATTTAATTCTGCTTTTAAAGGTGAAAACCTCAAGAAAATCGGATAAGAAATGAGTTCAGGAGAATGTTTATCGACGTCCAGCGTCTAATCGACGTCCAATTCTCAAATCTACGGCCGTTTCTCACTTTCTCAAATCGACGCCTAATAACTTCACTGACGTATGGTTTAAATGACGCCACACCCGTGAAGCAATGATGGAGAAGTGACAAGACCAGATTCCAGATGAGGGATTCTTAATGAAAAAAAAAAAAAGAACAAAATGAGTCAGCAAAGACCTAAATACAGAAACATTCTGGGCGAATATGCCGTACATTGTTCTAATAACAAAGGAAATGAATACCCTTAAATCGGACCGTGATTTACAATAATGACGTTAGTGAACGCCAATGTGAGGAGTGGACGTCGATTAGAGACTGGACGTCGATCTGAGTCTATCACATATATAAGGAAATGTGTACATTATGGCGATTGCGCATTATCCCGTACATTGTACATTATCCCGTACACCATTATGATCATAGCTCATTCTCAATCGCTATGACCTCATAGCAGGCATGTCACATGACAATAGCTCTTACACAATTGGTTGTCGAACTTGCCAAGATAACATATGTATGTCACATGGCAATAGCTCTTACACAATTGGTTGTGGAACTTGCCAAGATAACATATGTATGTCACATGACAATAGCTCTTACACAATTGGTTGTCGAACTTGCCAAGATAACATATGTATGTCACATGACAATAGCTCTTACACAATTGGTTGTCGAACTTGCCAAGATAACATATGTATGTCACATGACAATAGCTCTTACACAATTGGTTGTCGAACTTGCCAAGATAACATATGTATGTCACATGACAATAGCTCTTACACAAGCGGTTGCCTCACTACGTATCATATATGTATGTTTTTAACAATTGTATTACACACAGGATTGGTGTGTGGGTGATAATCTCGAACTTCTGAATGGAAGCATGGTTCTTTTACATGTAAACAAATTTGTAAGCTCTCGTCTAAATGATCTGCCACTTATACTATATAGAAAAAAATTAACTGAATAATTCATATAGAATATAGTTCTGGTAATATATAAAATTCCCTGCCAATATTCCATGTCGTGGTTTAATAACTTCGTGGCTCGGGATACGTGTTTATTGTGTAGAAAATTCCTAAACCAAACAATAAAGTATGGAGCGTTGAAAGTGACAAAACAAAACGAAATCGTAAACAGTATTAAGGTAAATTCCAGTCTAACAACACTCTCTTCACATGAAATAGAGGAAATCGTGCGTCTATCACATTTTGCGGTTTTTAATCTTATTGCTTGAAATTTTGAATTTCGCATGCAAAGTTTTCTCATAATGAGCACATTTAATACTGAAATAATCATAAAAGGAATAAAAGTAATCAGTAACGCAAAGGAACTATCCAGTAGAAACGAGACAAAATTGTGATCTTTGCTGGATGTACAGTATTGTATTCCATCATGACTTAGGTACACACCACTGAGAACTGGTTTGTAAATAACAACAACACACCCTGTTATTAAAATACAAAGAATGATCCGTCTTGACCCCTGTTTAGAACAAATATAACGTCGATGTAATGGATGACATACTCCGATGTATCGTTCTATAGTAAAAGCTGTAACAAGCCACGGTGATAGAAATCTAGATGCATATGCAGTGAATAGCAATCCCTGACAGAATCCGTTCATTTCAAGAAAATATAGTTTTGTTCCTGGTGCTAAATAAACCAGACCACGTTTCAACCACTCAACCGTGACGTAAAAGAACAGAACGAACATATCGGAAATTGAGAGCGTTGCCAAGTATGTGCTCGCTGATAACTTCCTCATATTTGTAGACAAGAACACTCGTAATGACAAACAATTTCCAATGATTCCAACAACAAGAATAAACGGAGTTGCATATGCGTAAAATGATCTTCCGATTAGATAGGTGTCTGGTACATCCGGTTTCGTAAATGGCGTACAGTCTGTAGAGTTGACAACAGCAGATGCATTCTGGATATTAAGAAGCAAGAGAAGTTTATCGTACACATCCTCGTCTCCACATCTAACAGAAGTATTCCCTGTCTGAAAATATAAATTAAAATTGCTGATTGTATAGGGATAAGGTTATGGTGTTTAACGCCACTTTCAACACTATTTTGTTGGGTATATAAAACCAGAATGCTTATTTCGTATATTTAAATGATAAATCAGCTACAACCGACGACGTTCCGACGGATTTTATGATTCTTTATTTGTTTCGTGTTCATTTTGCATTCACTCATCACTCGCAAACTTTACCTAAAGTCCTTCGAACTTTATTCAATTTGTGAGTGACGCTTTCAAGTTACCACATCGATAAACTCATACTAAATCATATTTAAGCCTGTATAATATTCTCCTTCACTATATTCACCCGAACATAAATATTATCTTTTGTTACAATACAGAGAAACAACCGACACAAGAGAAACGTTTTATGGATTGAGCTTAATACCAGTAACCAGTTCAGATACAGAAAATATACAAAAAATATATTATATATAAAAAGTTATGTTCCTTTAAATCAAACTACAAAATATAAAAGTGGAATTATTAAACTGTTTATATGAACAAATATATATTTATATAAACAACTAATTTATCATTATTATCATTTTGAACTAACCCCTGGAACTAGTTACTGTTTTTTCTCGACGATGACAATCCCCGCCAAAATACATTTAAGTACCTTGAAGTTGAATTACTGCTTAAGCAATTAATGTGCTATGAACTTCTTTACTACAAGAATTACATATATATTAATAAACTAAAGAAACGAATTTGGAAATTGATATTTTTTTATTTTTATTATCAAATAGAGATTACAGGAGAACAAGAGTGCAAATAGTTCATAAAAGACCAACATAACCATCAATTATATACGTTGTATGTTAAATAGGAAAATAGTTGGAATTTTACGTAACTTCTGTTAAAACAATCGTGTTTAACATCGGCTCTCAGTCGTAAATTCTTAGTCAAGCTTCTTCATTTGCGAAATATTAATTCTACCAGCGTCGAAATAGCGCGCTCTCCATATCCCCAGTTTACCAAAGTATCTGAACTATTTATAATACCTGATGATTCAACAATGTTTGCTCCTAAGGACTTTAAGAATATTTATATTTCCAATCGTACACCTGTACCTGTTGAATATTATTCCAGAAAGGCGACGATTGCACTTACTTAGAGTGCTATAAGCTAGGGTTATTGCGCTTAACGCGACTTTCAACAATATTTCAGTTATATCGTTGCGGTCAGTTTTATTGGTGGATGAAACCGAAGTACCCTGAGAAAACCACAGACCTGACCCAAGTCACTGACAAACTTTATCACAAATAGAACTGTATCAAGTACAACTCGCCATGAGCGGTTTTCGAACTCACAACATTAGTTGTGATTGGCAATCGTTGACTTATTTAGAAACCGGCGATTTTATTACGTATCAATTTAATAATATGAATCAGACAATTGTTTTTCTTTGTATGTTTCTGTAAAACATGCTACATATTTACTTGTGAGGACATAATGTATGCAATCAACCTTTTCTAGACAATATTGAAATTCGCTTTGGCAAATACGTGTTTTCAAAAATTGGCAAGCTAAACAAAAGGTATCATTTGACTTCAAAACTACTCAAAAACCTCTTATGTGACTGTACATGTAATGTTTCCATGCCAAAATTCCCCCTTTTCTAAATGTTTTCCAAAATATTATTGAGTATATATGTCGTCCATACCTGTAATAATGCTACAGATATTAATGAATATAATCTCATTATCTCAGGAGTAAAACCTTACATCAGGCATTACCTATTCACAAATTATTGAAGATAATGCTAAATTTAATCATTGCTTAAGCTATCTTGTAATCAAATATAAGACACTTGGAGAGATTTAAATTAATTACATGTATAATCCAATCATTGTTTTAATAAGATATGACTTAACACTATCTATTACGCTACGTCTGGAGGCTTTACTAACTCATTGCACCTTTGAGGCGTTGTAATCACTAATGCTTATTAAGACGTTGTACTACTATGTGACTTTACGTTCCGAGTTCCGTGTTGTGATGTCCGTTACGATTTCCACGAGGTTCGGTTCGTCTTTGCCTCCAGTTGTTTGTAGGAGCGCTAATATCTGTTTGCATTGTTTGTGTATAATGGTGTCCAACACCATTTGTGACTGTTTTTGCTTTGTTTTGTTTTGTTCGTCTTGTGTACCCTGTGTTGCCAGTTTCAATGGATTGTCCTTTTTTGATTGTCCCTTCGATGTTCTCCAACGTTTATTTATTAGTTTATATCTTTAGTTTTGGATATCATTGTTTGTCCCTGTTCTTTCGGCCATTACATTGTCTGTCCTTCTTTACGGCTTCTGGTAACTACTTTGGTATCTTCAAACATTTCTTAAGTCTTTGAGAAATGTTTTATTTGCTACAGATAAAGATATATATTTTTGAATTTTTTCTCTGTGTTACCTTATACCGGCATCGTTAACGTTAGCAAAGATATATGAGAAATGTGTTATTTGCTACAAATATAGAAGGGGTTATGGTGTTTAACGCTACTTTCAACTATATTTCAAGGTTTGGTTAATTTCTGCTTTTAGGTCCGTTCCGTTTCATATTTCTTAGTTCGTGAAATTTAAGCACGACTTTTATTATGAGTAACACGACGGGTGCTTTGAACACGTGGAACAGGAACTGTTTAAGTATTTCAAGGTAACTCATCAGCTCTCTCCAGGTTTTCAGTGGCGATGGTATCACTCTTTTTCTTTGTTCTTGGGGATTGTTGTGTACCTTTGTCTGTTTGAAGTGTGTTTTAATGAACTTGCACAAACAGTTTCATTGTACATTGCTGAAAGCACACGGACTTCGTAAATAAACAAGAATTGTTCTTTCTTTAATTTCATTTAATTTTATGCAGATATCTATATATTGTACAGATGCATGGACTAATTTCTGTGCAGTTTGCGGGTAGTGAACTGGATTTACAACTTGTTTCACAAAGCCCAATATATAACATGCGACAGGAATACCAGTGACAGAATATAACATAAATGTATCCAGTCAATGAAATTTGACTGCTCAAACGGAATAAGTGCAAAATAAAAACGAATTATAACAATCTATTTAAATCCTGACAAACAATCAACATGTATTTAATAAGATTGTATAATGTAATAAAATATATGTAATAAAGTTGTATTCAAATTGTTTTGTTCAATCAATGTTCAATGACGGAATAGTTCACAGACTATGCACTTAAATATTGTTTGCTTGTTTGTTTGTTTGATGGTGTTAGCGCCACTTTCAACAATATTTCAGTTATATCATGGCGATCAGTTTTATTGGTGGGTGAAACCGGAGAACCTGGTGAAAATCACCGACTTACCACAAGTCACTGACAAACTTTATCACATAATGTTGTAAACCTCACCCTGATCGAAATTCGAACCCACAACATCAGTGGTGATAGGCACTGATTGCATAGGCGGTTGTAAATCCACCTACCATACGTTCACGGCCACGACGGTCCCATATTCAAATAAGATGTTTTTGATTGTTAAATTGAAAAACAAATTGAATACTTAAGATTCTAAATTGAAGATAATAATTATGAAAACATTTCGAATGATTCATTAGAATATATCTCATCGTTTTAAAATGAACACAAACAAGATGTCTGCAATAGAGTACGTTTAACTACCTATCAGTTCACAAATCAACAGCGCAACAGCGACGACGGTCCTATATTCAAATAAGATATTGCTGATTGTTTAAATTGAAAATAAAAATAGCGTACTTAAAATTTTAATTTGAAGAAAGTAAATAAGAAAACATTTCGAATGATTCATTAGATAAATATACTATCGTTTTAAAATGAATACAAACAAGATGTCTAACTACCTATCAGTTCACAAAGCAACAGCGCAACAGCCAATATATCGGCCCTAATTGGAACACTCGATTTGAATTCTACTATCAAAGCCTACAATTAGAGGTTAATAAGAGGTTAGCAGCATTTAATAATTGATTTACTAATATGTCATAGTCGTGATAGGGTTGAATAACATTAGTTGATATGGTCGTTAAAGGAAGCTACTTAATTGATGTCTAGTGTACCATTCATACGAATGTCATCTCTGAGGGGTTTTTTTTAATTCTAAATTACAGTGTCTTAATTGATTGCAGAGATGTGTTCAATATGATCTTGATAAATAAACGTTAGAGAGAAAACTTAAAAGACAATCACGAATTGATAGCACAGAGAAACTGGCAACATTTGGTAAACAAGATGCAGAACGAAGACAAAGAAAACAAATAACAAAATACACAACACAGGAAACTAAAAAGATGAGGAACATGGACCTCAACGTCTGTTTGCCGCACTGGTTTTGGGAATTAGCACTTAATTGGACACGAAAAGCTTACCCATTCGGACATCATGTTCTAACTCACTTTGGGAGTTCGTGTTCACAGGTTCTCTTTTCTTTTGCTTCTTGTTGTTTGTATTTGTATGGTGTATTGTTGTTCACTGATATAACACTCACTGGTGTGAACTTTCACAGTCAAATATATCTGACAGTCAGGGTATGGTTAGTGGATATTAGTGTTAATTAACAAATATATCTGACAGTCAGGGTATGTTTAGTGGATATTAGTGTTAATTAACAAATATATCTGACAGTCAGGGTATGGTTAGTGGATATTAGTGTTAAATAACAAATATATCTGACAGTCAGGATATTAGTGTTAATTAAGGCTTAGTGTTTATGTTATTTAACGCCATGTTCAACAATATTTATTGGTTTATTGGTAGAGGAAACCGGAGTACCTAGTTAATATAAACAGATTACTACATAAATGTACTATATACAAGGCACTTTGGTTGTGTTCACACACTTAATGGCTAAAACAAACATTGAAATGAAAAAATTAAAATTTAACAGCAGTCTCCAAGACCTATATTCAAAATCTTTTATTTATGTGATCACACCTCTTATGGTATGTACATTGACATAAAAAATAAAAAATAAATGCAAAAGTATTTACACTATCTTTCTATTATCTATTATTGGAAGCCATATATATATATATATATATATATTGACTACCTTAGGCATTTTATGAAAAGTCAGTCATTGATCAGATCATTTTTCTGTCGATGAATCACTAAATTACAAGTACTAGAAATAACAAAACGATGTTGTATTTTGACATGTAAGTAATAAAAACGTAGATATCAAAATTAGTGCACACGACGCGTTTCTGGAATAACTTTCATCGGGTACGCTTAAAATAGAAAGATTGGAAAGCCAAACAATTTAAAGTTTTGGGAGCAATAAAACCAAATGGCCTTAACAGCATAGCCAAAATCGGCTACGGTCACCTATGGCTGAGGAAGGAGAACATTAGTTTTATTAATAATTACATTATTAAATTTCAGAAAGGTGTATGTTATAGTAATTACCGGTATAACTAATGGTAAACAACAGATCAATGTAAAGAAATGACAAAAGACCAATAAACCACATCAATAATATAACAAAAATAAGACAACACACAATACCCAAAACTGCTAATGAAACATCAGTAAAACAACCCCAATCAACAACACCAGTAAAACGGCAACAATTAGGAACCGTTTTATTATTTTTCCTCCACCAAAATCAGAATTTTTTTCAACAACATTGGAAATAAACCATAACGCCCCCCCCCCCCCCCCCCCCTTCAAGTTAAATGGTCGTTCCCTTAACAACAATAATAAACTAACACTAATAAGCCACACCAATACAACTCCATCAATAACACGACACTATTACATCAATACTAATTAACAACAATAAAACATAAATCTTCAACAGCAATAATAATATTGTGGTGGTCAATTTAATTTATGGAGGAAACCAAAGTACAAGGAGAAAACCACCACCCTGTCGCAAGTCACTGACAAACGTTTTCACATTCCTATTAAGAAAAACGCTTGACATAATCGTACAAATAAATCTATTATACTAGTATCCAGTTATGTTTGTTATATAACATACATGTTTATAAATAGTTCATTTTAGTATTGAATATAATTCCATTGAAATTATTTAAAGGCATTAAAAGCTTAACGTGCGGTTTAATACATATGTAAGCTATAGGATATGTAAGTATGTGGGCGAACCTTAAAGTGCAGCTTTACATAAGACGTAAACAGGTTGATTGTACTTAAATATGTAAATAGCTAGCTATCAGATAGTGGTAAAAAAACAAAAAAGAAGAAAGATATCAACAAAGCACCGAACGTAACAAAAGATTCAACAATCCACACTCATAATTAAAACCTTGAATTAAAAAACATGATCTCTGTCGGTGGTTTTTATTCTTTCATTCTTTAGAAGATTATGTTTACGAGACTTTTTTTCTGTTGGTCAATTTTCAATGGCGGTTTTTTGACTTTCCTCACATGGCTTTTAAGTTATATTATATCACTGTAGGTTGTTATGGGGCAATATTTTGGAACACGTCGATATTAATCGGAATTAGCACAGGGGTTAAGGTTATTGTGTTTAACGCATTTCAACAACAAAAATAGCTGTATCGTGGTGGTTAGTTATGTTGGTGAAGGAAACCTTAGAAAATCGCCGACATGTTGCAAGTCATTGACAAACCTTACAACATAATGTTGTTTCGAGCACAACTCGTCTGAGTGGGATTCGAACTCATAATTTTAGTGGTAATAGGCACTGATTACACAGGTAGTTTTAAATCCAACTACCATACGTTCACGACGATGACGACCCCCGGATTAACATAGCTATGTAATGTTTGTACCATAAGAATATAGATATCATGAAATATTTCAGAGTAATAATGGCAGACAAAACGATTACCTTATAATATATGATTTCAAGTTTTCATATTTCGTGGGAAAAGAATAAATTGACTTTATAAAGGGTAATAGAACGGTCTCATATAACATAGGGTCAATATAATAACCATTACTTAGCGACGAATTGTTCTCAAAGAATATTTTTGTTATGTTTCTTTTAGTAAAATCTAAGACATTTTAGGGACCGACCATTTAACTTGAAGGGGGGGTATGGTTTTTCGTTTCGTTCAGAATTTTTTTTCGGACAACCCCAGAGTTGGAATCTTTATTTATTTTGTCGCGGAACTTTTTTTTCCAGAATTTAACATTAGGTTATATGACAAAAACTCTGAATCAGATTATTTTTTTTCCTCCACCAAAATCAGAATTTTTTTCAACAACATTGGAAATAAACCATAACCCCCCCCCCCCCCCTTCAAGTTAAATGGTCGTTCCCTTAACAACAATAATAAACTAACACTAATAAGCCACACCAATACAACTCCATCAATAACACGACACTATTACATCAATACTAATTAACAACAATAAAACATAAATCTTCAACAGCAATAATAATATTGTGGTGGTCAATTTAATTTATGGAGGAAACCAAAGTACAAGGAGAAAACCACCACCCTGTCGCAAGTCACTGACAAACGTTTTCACATTCCTATTAAGAAAAACGCTTGACATAATCGTACAAATAAATCTATTATACTAGTATCCAGTTATGTTTGTTATATAACATACATGTTTATAAATAGTTCATTTTAGTATTGAATATAATTCCATTGAAATTATTTAAAGGCATTAAAAGCTTAACGTGCGGTTTAATACATATGTAAGCTATAGGATATGTAAGTATGTGGGCGAACCTTAAAGTGCAGCTTTACATAAGACGTAAACAGGTTGATTGTACTTAAATATGTAAATAGCTAGCTATCAGATAGTGGTAAAAAAACAAAAAAGAAGAAAGATATCAACAAAGCACCGAACGTAACAAAAGATTCAACAATCCACACTCATAATTAAAACCTTGAATTAAAAAACATGATCTCTGTCGGTGGTTTTTATTCTTTCATTCTTTAGAAGATTATGTTTACGAGACTTTTTTTCTGTTGGTCAATTTTCAATGGCGGTTTTTTGACTTTCCTCACATGGCTTTTAAGTTATATTATATCACTGTAGGTTGTTATGGGGCAATATTTTGGAACACGTCGATATTAATCGGAATTAGCACAGGGGTTAAGGTTATTGTGTTTAACGCATTTCAACAACAAAAATAGCTGTATCGTGGTGGTTAGTTTTGTTGGTGAAGGAAACCTTAGAAAATCGCCGACATGTTGCAAGTCATTGACAAACCTTACAACATAATGTTGTTTCGAGCACAACTCGTCTGAGTGGGATTCGAACTCATAATTTTAGTGGTAATAGGCACTGATTACACAGGTAGTTTTAAATCCAACTACCATACGTTCACGACGATGACGACCCCCGGATTAACATAGCTATGTAATGTTTGTACCATAAGAATATAGATATCATGAAATATTTCAGAGTAATAATGGCAGACAAAACGATTACCTTATAATATATGATTTCAAGTTTTCATATTTCGTGGGAAAAGAATAAATTGACTTTATAAAGGGTAATAGAACGGTCTCATATAACATAGGGTCAATATAATAACCATTACTTAGCGACGAATTGTTCTCAAAGAATATTTTTGTTATGTTTCTTTTAGTAAAATCTAAGACATTTTAGGGACCGACCATTTAACTTGAAGGGGGGGTATGGTTTTTCGTTTCGTTCAGAAATTTTTTTTCGGACAACACAAGAGTTAGAATATTTATTTTGTTTTGTCGCGCGAAGCGCAAATTTTTTTTCCAGAATTTAACATTAGGTTATATGACAAAAACTCTGAATCGGATTATTTTTTTTCCCTCCACCAAAATCAGAATATTTTTTTCAGCAACATTGGAAATCAGAATATTTTTTTAGAAAAAAACCCTCCCTTCAAGTTAAATGGTCGTTCCCTTATTTGTTATCTGCAAATAACCAGCTTACAAGAAATTGCCGAAAAAATAACAAATTTACAAATAATTGTCGACAAAAAGCTAGCTTTTAAGTAATTTCTATCAGTACTCCACAAACTGATGAATGCATCAATCATCAACACAGAAGACATACAGAATTTAACACCGGGGGAGTATAATATAGGGAAATCGTTCACATCCTAGGTATATGCTTTGTCCTTTTGTTCTTTTTCTTTTGGCCATTGTGTTGCCTGTCTTTCGATTTACGGATTCAGATTTGGTATCTTTAAACTCGTCTTCTTGCAAAAGTGCTGACGAGTGGTATTATGGAGTTCACTGGCGACAATGTCAATCACTCTACTTCTTATTATGAACAAAACGTTAGAAAAGCAAGCCAAGTATTCCGAGTACTAATAATAAAGTTCTGCTATTTTTCTATAATGTCTATAGATATTCACAGTGTTATGACAATGAAAGAGCCAAAACTTGTTGGCTCAGAATCAGGATAATGTGTCCGAGTGGGGCGACATGTCTATCCGCGTACTATTTTTTCAGTGAACTAGCACAATAAATAATTCAACTAAGCGTTTTGGTCTAGAACAAAGCGGACCTCATCATCAGCTCATTGAAAATTAACTTGTTCTCGTCATGATATTGCTGAGTTGGCGTTAAACAGCAATCACTCAATCAATTCTGTCAAAAGTGCTGTAGACTGGTATTATGGAGTTCACTAGTGATAATGTCAATCACTTCCTGGTTTGAACAAAACGTTAACAGCAAGTCAAGTATTCCACGTACTGACAACAAATGTTCAGCTGAGTTTCTAAAATGCTTGTGGATATTCACAGTGATATGACAGTGAAAATAAATTGTCTAATCTTTAACATCATCATGATATCTATAGAGTATTAGACGGAAGTCTTGTATTGCTAATTTTTTACTTTATTGTAATCGCCAATCCTTGTCAGGAAGACATAATTGGGATCATATTCCATATTTATATTGATTGTGTATTCTTTTCCGACTGAACAAGCAAAACATTGGGATAATGCTCCATAAATCGATGGCATATTCTTTTCCGGCCAAACAAGCAAAATCGTAATCGTGTATTTTTCTTTTGTTTCTATATATAACTTAATGAGGCACAATTTAAGAAGAGTTTGAAGATACCAAAGGGGTAATCAAAATCCGTATATCGAAGAAGAACAGACAACACAATGGCCAAAAGAAAAAAGGACAAAAGGACAAACAAAGATCTACAAAACATACATATAAAACTAAAGATCGAGTAAAACGAACCCCACTAAAAATCTGAGGTGAACTCCGGAAGGGTAGGCAGTTCCTGCTCCACTAGTGGCACCCGTCGTGGTAACACAGGAAATGCTACCGTCGATTTAGTGGGTATTTATCTGATAATTATAGTCTATCCGTCGTTGCAATAGTAATATTGAAATAAAAAAAACAAGATTGAACACACAAGCCAAAGTGCGAGGACTAACAAATGAAAATAAAAAAAAATTCAACATAATACAATACCAAAAACTAAAAATATGAGCAAAAAAATACCCGAAGGTGAACCCAGGTGCTTCCAAAGTGCAAACAGTTTCGGCTTCTTATAAGACATCCACCGTGTTACTCATATAATCAAGTCTGGTAAAGGCCTTGTCGTTTATGAGTGACATTATGTGGTAATTTGTCAATAGTATTAGGTTAGAAGAGCACTATATGATTTTACAAATGTGAATAATTCATTCAATAACACGATGAATCTTATCCTTTGACGCAGCTGTCTTCTATGTACAAGTCATGGCTCGATGAATTTTATCCTTTGACGCAGCTGTCTTCTATGTACAAGTCATGACTCGATGAATCTTATCCTTTGACGCAGTTGTCTTCTATGTACAAGTCATGGCTCAATGAATCTTATCCTTTGACGCAGCTGTCTTCTATGTACAAGTCATGGTTCGATGAGTCTTATCCGTTGACGCAACTGTCTTCTATGTACAAGTCATGGCTCAATGAATCTTATCCTTTGACGCAGCTGTCTTCTATGTACAAGTCATGACTCGATGAATATTATCCTTTGACGCAGCTGTCTTCTATTTACAAGTCATGACTCGACGAATCTTATCCTTTGACGCAGCTGTCTTCTATGTACAAGTCATGACTCGATGAATCTTATCCTTTGACGCAACTGTCTTCTATGTACAAGTCATGGCTCAATGAATCTTATCCTTTGACGCAGCTGTCTTCTATGTACAAGTCATGGCTCGATGAATCTTATCCTTTGACGCAGCTCTCTTCTATGTACAAGTCATGGCACGATGAATCTTATCCTTTGACGCAGCTGTCTTGATGCATTGTTAATAATAATGCATCAGGATCATAAAAAGAAAGAAAAACAAAAATGTAGATATTAAATTTAGTGTGCGCGACGCGTTTCTGGAATCACCTTCATCGGGTAAGCTCAAAATCTAACGACTGGAAAGACAAATAATTTAAAGTTTTGGAAACAATAAAACCAAAGGGCCTAAATCGACTAAGGTCGCCTATGCCCGAGGGAGGAGAACCTTAGTTTTATTAATGATTACATTGTTTAAGAACTGTATATTTCAGAAATAAATATATCTAATAAACCATGTCTATGCCGAAGCACTGACTACTGGGCGGATGATACCTTCGGGGACTAATAGTCCACCAGCTGAGGTATCGACTCAGTGATATTAATTCTTAAGATACCTAAACGGTAATCAGCCGCCGTCAATCGCTGCTGATAGCACCGTGTCTATCATGCATGCTACACTATCCTAGTTGTTGACTTTCATGTTTCATGTTTCTTGTGCCCTGTTGAGCCCCTTAATTATTATTCCGTGTTCAGTCTGGCTTACTAATGGAATAAAAAATCAACCTCAAGACGATTAACTACGTCTGAGAAGGACAATAATTGTACCATTGTTGCTGCAGTATAGCTAAGTCTTAGAAAGACAATAATTGTACCATTGTTGCTGCAGTATAACTAAGTCTTAGATAGACAATAATTGTACCATTGTTGCTGCACTATAGCTAAGTCTTAAATGGACAATAATTGTACCATTGTTGCTGCAGTATAACGAAGTCTTAGATAGACAATAATTGTACCATTGTTGCTGCAGTATAGCTAAGTCTTAGATAGACAATAATTGTACCATTGTTGCTGCAGTATAGCTAAGTCTTAGGTAGACAATAATTGTACCATTGTTGCTGCAGTATAGCTAAGTCTTAGAAGGACAATAATTGTACCATTGTTGCTGCAGTATAGCCAAGTCTTAGAAGGACAATAATTGCACCATTGTTGCTGCAGTATAGCTAAGTCTTAGAAGGACAATAATTGTACTATTGTTGCTGCAATATAGCTAAGTCTTAGATAGACAATAATTTTACCATTGTTGCTGCAGCATAGCTAAGTCTTAGATAGACAATAATTGTACTATTGTTGCTGCAGTATAGCTAAGTCTTAGATAGACAATAATTGTACCATTGTTGCCGCTGTATAGATAAGTCTTAGATAGACAATAATTGTACCATTGTTGCTGCAGTATAACTAAGTCTTAGATAGACAATAATTGTACCATTGTTGCTGCACTATAGCTAAGTCTTAAATGGACAATAATTGTACCATTGTTGCTGCAGTATAACGAAGTCTTAGATAGACAATAATTGTACCATTGTTGCTGCAGTATAGCTAAGTCTTAGATAGACAATAATTGTACCATTGTTGCTGCAGTATAGCTAAGTCTTAGGTAGACAATAATTGTACCATTGTTGCTGCAGTATAGCTAAGTCTTAGAAGGACAAAAATTGTACCATTGTTGCTGCAGTATAGCCAAGTCTTAGAAGGACAATAATTGCACCATTGTTGCTGCAGTATAGCTAAGTCTTAGAAGGACAATAATTGTACTATTGTTGCTGCAATATAGCTAAGTCTTAGATAGACAATAATTTTACCATTGTTGCTGCAGCATAGCTAAGTCTTAGATAGACAATAATTGTACCATTGTTGCTGCAGTATAGCTAAGTCTTAGATAGACAATAATTGTACCATTGTTGCTGCAGTATAGCTAAGTCTTAGATAGACAATAATTGTACCATTGTTGCGGCAGTATAACTAAGTCTTAGATAGACAATAATTGTACCATTGTTGCTGCAGTATACCTAAGTCTTAAATGGACAATAATTGTACCATTGTTGCTGCAGTATAACGAAGTCTTAGATAGACAATAATTGTACCATTGTTGCTGCAGTATAGCGAAGTCTTAGAAGGACAATAATTGTACCATTGTTGCTGCAGTATAGCTAAGTCTTAGATAGACAATAATTGTACCATTGTTGCTGCAGTATAGCTAAGTCTTAGATAGACAATAATTGTACCATTGTTGCTGCAGTATAGATAAGTCTTAAATGGACAATAATTGTACCATTGTTGCTGCAGTATAACGAAGTCTTAGATAGACAATAATTGTACCATTGTTGCTGCAGTATAGCGAAGTCTTAGAAGGACAATAATTGTACCATTGTTGCTGCAGTATAGCTAAGTCTTAGATAGACAATAATTGTACCATTGTTGCTGCAGTATAGCTAAGTCTTAGATGGACAATAATTGTACCATTGTTGTTGCAGTATAGCTAAGTCTTAGATAGACAATAATTGTACCATTGTTGCTGCAGTATAGCTAAGTCTTAGAAGGACAATAATTGTACCATTGTTGCTGCAGTATAGCTAAGTTTTAGATAGACAATAATTGTACCATTGTTGCTGCAATATAGCTAAGTCTTAGATAGACAATAATTGTACCATTGTTGCTGCAGTATAGCTAAGTCTTAGCAGGACAATAATTGTAACATTGTTGCTGCAGTATAGATAAGTCTTAGATAGGCAATAATTGTACCATTGTTGCTGCAGTATAACTAAGTCTTAGATAGACAATAATTGTACCATTGTTGCTGCAGTATATATAAGTCTTAGATGGACAATAATTGTACCATTGTTGCTGCAGTATAACTAAGTCTTAGATAGGCAATAATTGTACCATTGTTGCTGCAGTATAGATAAGTCTTAGAAGGACAATAATTGTAACATTGTTGCTGCAGTATAACTAAGTCTTAGATAGACAATAATTGTAACATTGTTGCTGCAGTATAGATAAGTCTTAGAAGGACAATAATTGTAACATTGTTGCTGCAGTATAACTAAGTCTTAGATAGACAATAATTGTACCATTGTTGCTGCAGTATAGATAAGTCTTACAAGGACAATAATTGTACCATTGTTGCTGCAGTATAACTAAGTCTTAGATAGGCAATAATTGTACCATTGTTGCTGCAGTATAGATAAGTCTTAGAAGGACAATAATTGTAACATTGTTGCTGCAGTATAACTAAGTCTTAGATAGACAATAATTGTAACATTGTTGCTGCAGTATAGATAAGTCTTAGAAGGACAATAATTGTAACATTGTTGCTGCAGTATAACTAAGTCTTAGATAGACAATAATTGTAGCATTGTTGTTGCAGTATAACTACGTCTTAGATAGACAATAATTGTACCATTGTTGCTGCAGTATAACTAAGTCTTAGATAGGCAATAATTGTACCATTGTTGCTGCAGTATATATAAGTCTTAGAAGGACAATAATTGTAACATTGTTGCTGCAGTATAGATAAGTCTTAGAAGGACAATAATTGTAACATTGTTGCTGCAGTATGACTAAGTCTTAGATAGACAATAATTGTAACATTGTTGCTGCAGTATAACTAAGTCTTAGATAGACAATAATTGTAACATTGTTGCTGCAGTATAGCTAAGTCTTAGATAGACAATTGTTGCTGCAGAATAATATGATTATGGAATACTAGTTGATAATCATTTACATAAATGCCAACCAAACAACTTGTTAAACTTTTTTAACCGTTATTCTTCACTAATAATAGGGGCCGTCGTGATCGTGATCCCATGGTAGTTGGAACAGGGCGAGGTGTACCCAATTAGGGGATAACGTTTGTCAGTGACTTGTGGTAGGTCGGTGGTTTTCTTCGGGTACTCCGGTTTCCTCCAACAATAACACTGACCGCCATGTATGACTGAAATATTGTTGGAAGTGGTGTTAAACATCATAAAACCAACCAACCAATCACTAATAATACACACATATTCAAAAAGACAATACAAAGACTGGTCATCTTTGGAATCAGGACTGCGTGTCCTGGTAGGTACCGTGACTATTGTTGTAGTAACAAACAGCAATCAATTTTCAAATTAGCATGTAAGAAAAGTTTGAAGAACGCCAAAGAGGTAATCCGAACCCGTAATTCGAAAGAGAACTGACAATACAATGGCCAAAAAAGCACATAAAAATTAATAATGGTTGAAAAATACCGAGCAAAAAAAATTAAGGACTATGCATTACGAACCACACTAAAAACAAGATTGACCTCTGTTGATCCAGAAGAGTTTCTGCTCCACTAGTGGCACCCGTCGTGTTACTCTTGTTTAAATCCCGGTGATAAGTCAATAATGAAGAAAAAAAATGAAAAACCCAAAATAGCACACTGTCGGAACAATTCTAAAATAGCACACTGTCGGAACAATTCTAAAATAGCACACTGTCGGAACAATTCTAAAATAGCACACTGTCGGAACAATTCTAAAATAGCACTGTCGGAACAATTCTAAAATAGCACACTGTCGAAACAATTCTAAAATACCACACTGTCGGAACAATTCTAAAATAGCACACTGTCGGAACAATTCTAAAATACCACACTGTTGGAACAATTCTAAAATAGCACACTGTCAGAACAATTCTAAAATAGCACAATGTCAGAGCAATTCTAAAATACCACACTGTCGGAACAGTTCTAAAATAGCACACTGTCAGAACAATTCTAAAATACCACACTGTCGGAACAATTCTAAAATACCACACTGTCGGCACAATTCTAAAATACCACACTGTCGGAACAATTCTAAAATATCACACTGTCGGAACAATTCTAAAATACCACACTGTCGGAACAATTCTAAAATAGCACACTATCAGAACAATTCTAAAATAGCACACTCTCAGAACAATTCTAAAATACCACATTGTCGGAACAGTTCTAAAATAGCACACTGTCAGAACAATTCTAAAATACCACACTGTCGGAACAATTCTAAAATACCACACTGTCGGAACAATTCTAAAATACCACACTGTCGGAACAATTCTAAAATACCACACTGTCGGAACAATTCTAAAATACCTCACTGTCGGCACAATTCTAAAATACCACACTGTCGGAACAATTCTAAAATACCACACTGTCGGAACAATTCTAAAATACCACACTGTCGGAACAATTCTAAAATACCACACTGTCGGAACAATTCTAAAATAGCACACTATCAGAACAATTCTAAAATAGCACACTGTCAGAACAATTCTAAAATACCACACTGTCGGAACAATTCTAAAATACCACACTGTCGGAACAATTCTAAAATACCACACTGTCAGAACAATTCTAAAATACCACACTGTCGGAACAATTCTAAAATACCACACTGTCGGCACAATTCTAAAATACGACACTGTCGGAACAATTCTATAATACCACACTGTCGGAACAATTCTAAAATACCACACTGTCGGAACAATTCTAAAATAGCACACTATCAGAACAATTCTAAAATAGCACACTGTCAGAACAATTCTAAAATACCACACTGTCGGAACAGTTCTAAAATAGCACACTGTCGGAACAATTCTAAAATACCACACTGTTGGAACAATTCTAAAATCATATGTCAAATCGTAGAAAGAAGACAAATCGATACCCCTATCACACAAATACATGAGTCATTTCTTGGTGAAGTACAGGCACTTCAATAAAACGTGGCGGGGTTAAACTAGATTTATGGACCAAACAGGATAGGACTATGATTACGACAAATGTTCGTAGTAATTTCAGGGTATAGTTAGTAACTACAAAGAACAAATGTCGTATGTCTATCCCTTGATTCGCTTCACTGAACAAGGCTGTATTGAAACTGTATTTTTATATAACATATATGGCCCCAACAGTCTATGGTGATGTGCATAAGGCTAAGCGATTGGTGATGTAGTGTATCAAAGGCGTACGTTTGAATCCATTTCAGCGAAAATAAATAAAGAGCAAAAGACGTCAGTACAAATATCAAATTCTAACATCGGTTGGTTTAATTTTTAGTCGCAAATTGTCAAAACTAAAAATGATGTTCAAATACCCTTGGGATCGTCGTGGTCGTGATCGTATGGTAGCTGGATCTACAACTACCTGTGCAATCAGTGCCTATCACCACTAAAGTTTTGAGTCCGAGCCCCGCTCATTACGAGGTGTACTCGATACAACATTATGTGATAAAGTTTGTCAGTAACTTGCAACAGGTCGGTGATTTTGTTCGGGTAAGCGCTACATGGGAACTTCTTTTCATGATAAAGCATTCTACTTTTGAACAAATTATGGGGACTTCGTGGTCGTGATCTATAATAGTTGGATGTACAACTACCTATGCAATCAGTGCCTACCACCACTAATGTTGTAAGTTAGAATCCCGCTCATGGTACGGTTTACTCGATACAACTTTTTGTGATAAAGTTTATCAGTAACTTGCGACAGGTTGGTGGTTTTCTCCGGGTACTCCGGTTTCCTCCTCCAATAAATACGCTTACATGTGTAAACACTAAAATAACGACTTGGTATACCTGCAAATTGGTAAATGACGATTGGTATCATATGTTATTTTTAATTCGTTTCATTAGAAAGAGCTTCATTTATTGATTGACACCACCTCGTAGCATTATCTTAGCTATATCCTGGCGCGAATAAATTTAATAAATTAATTTCCATAATTGTAAGACCTTTAGTGTGACTAGTAAAACAATACATATTTTTTATATAATTGTATGGCACATCTGAAACAATCACCATAATATATCACAGTGCTTTTAATGTTCTTGTGAATTTGTTCTTCATGTATATTCAATAAATGGATGCCATGGCTTGTTTTGTATGGTTTTATATCCCAGTTGTCCCAGATAAAGTGCTGTATTTGTCGCAAACACTTCCCGGTCCTTTATTCATTCATGACCTATCACCGGGTTGGTGACTAGATTAACACGATGGGTGCCACTAGTGGAGCAGGAACTGCATGCCCTTCCGGAGCACCTGAGTTCTTAGTGGTGTTCATGTTACCCGATCCTTAGTTTTATGTGTATGTTTTGCAGATGGTTGTTTGTTCTTTTGTACTTTTTCGTTTGGCCATTGTGTTGTCTGTTCTTCTTCGATGTACGTACTCTGATTACCCATTTGGTATCTTCAAACTATTATTGTAAACATTTATATTTGATATCATAATAAGATATGTATTAGAAACAGAGGTGTCCAGATGTCTAATATATAAAAAAAAATGTCCGTTTTTCTCATCTGTCATTACTTAGTTTATTCTCTTGAGGTATAGTGCTAACAATAAAGATGCCCAGACATCTTTGTATCTATCACGCAATGTCGTCCATCAAGTACTATATTTGTAATTGTAAAATCATACGGGATTAATACTTAATAAATATGGATATATTACCGTATTTAGATTACTACTGTGAATATCTGATATATAGTCAAAAGAAAAGGCTTGAAGATACCAGAAAGGGTCATCAAAAATATTAAATCGGAGATACACAGACAATACAATGGCCAAAAGAACAAAATGACAAACAATAATCTACAAAACATTTCACAGAAGATTAAAGACTGGACAACACGAACTACACTGTCCACATAAATATATGAAGTACACAATACCGAACAATATATTTTATAATTACAAATATAGTACTTGATGGACGACATTGCGTGATGGACGACATTGCGTGTTAACCATTAGGAAATGTAATAAATGTTCCGATCACATCTGAATTGGTTTTTTTTCCTTCTTATAAGAGTGAGTTAGACAAAGATATAAGCATAGCAATATTTCTAGCCATTCAAAACTACATCGTAAAATCCAAACGATTTTAAAATCAAAATTTAAATTTAAAATAAATTAAAAACTTTAGAAGTTTTCAGAACACTCTTCAATTTTTACTTGTGCAACCCTTCTTTTTTCCCTTTCTATTTTTCACACATACACTCACACAACAATACAACATTACAAGTTTTTACTTAATTGATATAAAACGTTGACTTCATATTTTCAACAAATTTTCTAATGTTATTCACGATCATGCTATGTTCATACAATGTGTTAATTGTATGAGTATTGCTGGGGACGGATTAATATAAGATTTTAGCTGGTTTCCGAATCCACATTCTGAAATATTTGTATATTATGTATCATTTATATTGTTTCAATTAACGGAATATTATCCTACAAAAATAAACAAAAAGTAATTTCTAGAATTTATATCTGTAACAGTTGCTTAACAATGAGGTACTTAAACAAAGGTTTCTAATTTTGAGGTGGGGGCTGTCGTGTTCGTGTTCGTATGTTAGTTGGATTTACAATAAAACTGATCACCACGATATAACTGAAATCTTGTTGAAAGTGGCGCTAAACACCATAAATCTAAACCAAACCTGATTTTGAGGTCTGCTCTCCCACAATGCATCAAATAGATGACTAAAGATACGCCCCCTTGTCATAAAATTATCTCAATGCCTTACTCGAATAGTTGAAACTATGTACTATAATATGACTATGTACTATAATGTGACTATTTACTATAATATGACTATGTACTATAATATGACTATGTACTATAATGTGACTATGTACTATAATATGACTATGTACTATAATGTGACTATGTACTATAATGTGACTATGTACTACAATATGGCTATGTACTACAATATGACTATGTACTATAATATGACTATGTACTACAATGTGACTATGTACTACAATGTGACTATGTACTATAATGTGACTATGTATTATAATATGACTATGTACTATAATATGACTATGTACTATAATATGACTATGTACTATAATATGACTATGTACTATAATATGACTATGTACTACAATGTGACTATGTACTATAATATGACTATGTACTATAATATGACTATGTACTATAATATGACTATGTACTACAATATGACTATGTACTATACTATGACTATGTACTACAATGTGACTATGTACTATAATGTGACTATGTACTATTATATGACTATGTACTATAATATGACTATGTACTATAATATGACTATGTACTATAATATGAATATGTACTTTAATATGACTATGTACTATAATGTGACTATGTACTATAATGTGACTATGTACTATAATATGACTATGTACTATAATATGAATATGTACTTTAATATGACTATGTACTATAATGTGACTATGTACTATAATGTGACTATGTACTATAATATGACTATGTACTATAATATGACTATGTACTATAATGTGACTATGTACTACAATATGACTATGAACTATAATATGACTATGTACTACAATGTGACTATGTACTATAATATGACTATGTACTACAATGTGAATATGCACTATAATGTGACTATGCACTATAATGTGAATATGCACTATAATGTGACTATGTACTATAATGTGACTATGTACTATAATGTGACTATGTACTATAATATGACTATGTACTATAATGTGACTATGTACTATAATGTGACTATGCACTATAATGTGAATATGCACTATAATATGACTATGTACTACAATGTGACTATGTACTACAATATGAATATGCACTATAATGTGACTATGTACTATAATGTGACTATGTACTATAATGTGACTATGTACTATAATATGACTATGTACTATAATGTGACTATATACTATAATATGACTATGTACTATAATGTGAATATGCACTATAATGTGACTATGTACTATAATGTGATTAAGTACTATAATGTGACTATGTACTATAATATGACTATGTACTACAATGTGAATATGCACTATAATGTGTCTATGTACTATAATGTGACTATGCACTATAATGTGACTATGTACTATAATATGATTATGTACTATAATGTGACTATGTACTATAATGTGACTATGTACTATAATATGACTATGTACTATAATATGACTATGTACTACAATGTGACTATGTACTACAATGTGACTATGTACTATAATGTGACTATGTACTATAATATGACTATGTACTACAATGTGACTATGTACTACAATGTGACTATGTACTATAATGTGACTATGTACTATAATATGACTATGTACTACAATGTGAATATGCACTATAAAGTGACTATGTACTATAATGTGACTATGTACTATAATATGACTATGTACTATAATATGACTATGTACTATAATATGACTATGTACTACAATGTGACTATGTACTATATTATGACTATGTACTATAATGTGACTATGTACTATAATATGACAATGTACTATAATGTGACTATGTACTATAATATGACTATGTACTATAATATGACTATGTACTATAATGTGACTATGTACTATAATATGACTATGTACTATAATGTGACTATGCACTATTATGTGACTATGTATTATAATATGACTATGTACTATAATGTGACTATGTACTATAATGTGATTATGTACTATAATATGACTATGTACTATAATATAACTATGTACTATAATATGACTATGTACTATAATATGACTATGTACTACAATGAAACTATGTACTATAATATGACTATGTACTATAATGTGACTATGTACTATAATGTGACTATGTACTACAATGTGAATATGTACTATAATGTGACTATGTACTATAATGTGACTATGTACTATAATGTGACTATGTACTATAATGTGACTATGTACTATGATATGACTATGTACTATAATGTGACTATGTACTATAATATGACTATGTACTATAATATGACTATGTACTATAATGTGACTATGTACTATAATATGACTATGTGCTATAATATGACTATGTACTATAATATGACTATGTACTACAATGTGACTATGTACTATAATGTGACTATGTACTATAATATGACTATGTACTATAATATGACTATGTACTATAATGTGACTATGTACTATAATATGACTATGTACTATAATATGACTATGTACTATAATGTGACTATGTACTACAATGTGACTATGTACTACAATGTGATTATGTACTACAATGTGACTATGTACTATAATGTGACTATGTACTATAATATGACTATGTACTACAATGTGAATATGCACTATAATGTGACTATGTACTATAATGTGACTATGTACTACAATGTGACTATGTACTATAATGTGACTATGTACTATAATATGACTATGTACTACAATGTGAATATGCACTATAATGTGACTATGTACTATAATGTGACTATGTACTATAATGTGACTATGTACTATAATATGACTATGTACTATAATATTTTTTTTTTTACTTTTATTTTTTTAGACATTTTCAAAATATATACATAACAAACACAGACATTACACAACAGCACAGACAAAGACATTATTTGTTCATACATTTTCAATACAAACATATGAAATGTTGTGTCCCCTTGTCTCCATGCAATAAACCAAATACATAGTTTATTTAAGAATATATGTCATCAGATTTTGATTTACCCCATATATATAATTATATATACATGAGTTTCTAATATAAGTTTCTTATGTATAAATTATTTTCTTGCATGTTGACAAAAGTAGACCACTATAGATTAAGTTCATGTATGTAACACCATTTATTATCATGTTTGTACATTTTATTTTCAACAAGTGCATTAATCTTTTCGATTTTCTCTTTTTGTTTATCTTTAACTTTGAAAATATTAAGGAATGGTTTTGTGTCAGTCTATTTACAACAGTGAATATAATTTCTTGCCACAAGGAATAAAAATGGAACAATTTTTTGCAAGGAGCTTTCATCTGAAAAAATACCTAAAACTGTTTCTTTTGGGGTTAATTCAAAAACTTCTAAATCTAAAGCTGATGAAAGCCAGATATTAAATGAAGTCCAAAATCTCTTTGCCACAGGGCAGCCCCACAGATAGTGTAAGATGGAGTCTTCTTCTTGGTTACAGAAATTACATAATGCACTGTTTTTTAATCCCATTTTGTGTAATAACTTGTTATTTGGAAGTATATGATGCAGAAGTTTGAACTGAAAATTTCTTAATTTTGTATCATTTGTGATTCTATAAATATCATTAAACAACATACTACCATCTAGTTCAGTATCAAGTTTTTGTTCCCATTTCACAATGCCTTTTACAAAATTTTCCTTTTCATCTTTTTCTATGAAATATTTGTATATATATTTTGAAATATCTTTCCTCTGCATCATATTAGTAATCAAAGGTGGTTTCATTTCCAAGTCATCAGTACTGTAATGTTTTTTAATAACAGATATAATACCATAATATGTAATAGCATTTATATTCACATTGCATTTATCAAGAAACATTTGATATGTTAGAAATCTATTATTGTCATCAATGAGGTCCTCTATCTGTTTAATGCCATTTTCTGACATGCATTTTAAATAAAGTACTCTGTCATTTATCTTCAAGTGTGAATTGTACCATATAAAGTCTGTTTTTGTGACTTTATTTGAGTCATCATTAAAGTTTAAAGATGAGTACCACAAGAGTAAATCCTGCCAAAATTTTGATTTGATAACCAACTTATGAGCATCTTTTAAATTTAAATTACTCTCCCATATAATCTTATCTTGTAATCGTGAACAACGGGCACATATCAAATGTTTCCAAAATGCATTGTAATCTTCATTATAAAGCTTATATATCCACTGAAATTTAACAGATTTGGCATATATCTTTATATTAGTCAAATTTAATCCACCTTCTGTTTTTTCTTTAAATAAAATAGTTTTTTTAATCTTTGCTGGTTTATCATCCCAGAAAAAATTTAATATTATCTTTTCAATATCATTTAAAAAGAGTTCTCCTGGCGAAGGTAAAATAGTCAGTGCATAAGTTAATTGTGGTATGATCAAACTTTTGATGATTGTTAGTTTACCATACAGAGTTAAATCTCTCTTTTGCCAAGTTTTTATAATTTCTAATATTTTTTTTTTTATTATAATAATTTTCTTCTATTAAATCTTTTTGTTTTCCATTTGTTGGGATGATAATACCTAGCAGTTTAAATTTATCTATACTATAATATGACGATATACTATAATATGACTATGTACTATAATGCGACTATGTACTATAATATGCCTATGTACTATAATGTGACTATGTACTATAATATGACTATGTACTATAATGTGACTATGTACTATAATATGACTATGTACTACAATGTGACAATGTACTACAATGTGACTATGTACTATAATGTGACTATGTACTATAATATGACTATGTACTACAATGTGAATATGCACTATAATGTGACTATGTACTATAATGTGACTATGTACTATAATGTGACTATGTACTATAATATGACTATGTACTACAATGTGAATATGCACTATAATATGACTATGTACTATAATGTGACTATGTACTATAATGTGACTATGTACTATAATATGACTATGTACTATAATATGACTATGTACTATAATGTGACTACGTACTATAATATGACTATGTACTATAATATGACTATGTACTATAATATGACTATGTACTATAATATGACTATGTACTATAATGTGACTATGTACTATAATATGACTATGTACTATAATATGACTATGTACTATAATGTGACTATGTACTATAATGTGACTATGTACTATAATATGACTATGTACTATAATATGACTATGTACTATAATATGACTATGTACTATAATGTGACTATGTACTATAATATGACTATGTACTACAATGTGAATGTGCACTATAATGTGACTATGTACTATAATGTGACTATGTACTACAATGTGACTATGTACTATAATGTGACTATGTACTATAATATGACTATGTACTACAATGTGACTATGTACTACAATGTGAATATGCACTATAATGTGACTATGTACTATAATGTGACTATGTACTATAATGTGACTATGTACTATAATATGACTATGTACTATAATATGACTATGAACTATTATATGACTATGTACTATAATGTGACTATGTACTATAATGTGACTATGTACTATAATATGACTATGTACTATAATGTGACTATGTACTATAATGCGACTATGTACTACAATGTGACTATGTACTACAATGTGACTATGTACTACAATGTGAATATGTACTATAATGTGACTATGTACTACAATGTGACTATGTACTACAATGTGAATATGCACTATAATGTGACTATGTACTATAATGTAACTATGTACTATAATGTGACTATGTACTATAATATGACTATGTACTATAATATGACTATGTACTATAATGTGACTATGTACTACAATGTGACTATGTACTATAATGTGACTATGTACTATAATGTGACTATGTACTACAATGTGACTATGTACTACAATGTGAATATGCACTATAATGTGACTATGTACTATAATGTAACTATGTACTATAATGTGACTATGTACTATAATGTGACTATGTACTACAATGTGACTATGTACTATAATGTGACTATGTACTATAATATGACTATGTACTACTATGTGAATATGCACTATGATGTGACTATGTACTATAATGTGACTATGCACTATAATGTGACTATGTACTATAATATGACTATGTACTACAATGTGAATATGCACTATAATGTGACTATGTACTATAATATGACTATGTACTACAATGTGACTATGTACTATAATGTGACTATGTACTATAATGTGACTATGTACTATAATGTGACTATGTACTATAATATGACTATATACTATAATATGACTATGTACTATAATGCGACTATGTACTATAATGTGACTATGTACTATAATGTGACTATGTACTATAATATGACTATGTACTACTATGTGAATATGCACTATGATGTGACTATGTACTATAATGTGACTATGCACTATAATGTGACTATGTACTATAATATGACTATGTACTACAATGTAACTATGTACTATAATGTGACTATGTACTATAATGTGACTATGTACTATAATGTGACTATGTACTATAATGTGACTATGTACTATAATATGACTATATACTATAATATGACTATGTACTATAATGCGACTATGTACTATAATGTGACTATGTACTATAATGTGACTATGTACTATAATATGACTATGTACTATAATATGGCTATGTACTATAATATGACTATGTACTATAATATGACTATGTACTATAATATGACTATGTACTATAATATGACTATGTACTATAATGTGACTATGTACTATAATATGACTATGTACTATAATATGACTATGTACTATAATGTGACTATGTACTATAATATGACTATGTACTATAATATGACTATGTACTACAATGTGACTATGTACTATAATATGACTATGTACTATAATATGACTATGTACTATAATGTGACTATGTACTATAATATGGCTATGTACTATAATATGACTATGTACTATGATGTGACTGTACTATAATGTGACTATGTACTATAATGTGACTATGTACTATAATATGACTATGTACTACAATGTGACTATGTACTATAATGTGACTATGTACTATAATGTGACTATGTACTATAATGTGACTATGTACTATAATGTGACTATTGGTAACACGACCGGTGACACTTGCGGTAAGGGAACTTCTTATTTTTCCATTATTTCTGATTTTTTCTATTTCATTTTAATGTATGAAAAACGTAGATGTTCGAACAACGTGTTTCTGGAATAACTTTCATCAGGAGGTATACCCAAAGCCAAAATATTTGAAAGCTAAATAATTTAAAAGTCTTTGAAGCAAGTAAACCAACGGTCTAAACAGGACAGCCAACATCGGCTAATGTCACCTATGTCTGAGGGAGCAGAACCTAAACAGGATAGCCAACATCGGCTAATGTCACCTATGTCTGAGGGAGGAGAACCTAAACAGGATAGCCAACATCGGCAAATGTCACCTATGTCTGAGGGAGGAGAACCTAAACAGGATAGACAACATCGGCTAATGTCACCTATGTCTGAGAGAGGAGAATTTTAGTTTTAATAATAAATATATGAATTTTGCTTAAGAAATGTAAACTTCGATGATAATATATATATATATAATAAACGATGATCTTGTCGTTTTCTGCCAATTAAATAATGACGTCTTGGTATCTTTTAACTTGGTGTCTTTTGAACAAGTCGTGGTAACTTTTGACGTGGTGTCTTTTGAACAAGTCGTGGTAACTTTTGACTTGGTGTCTTTTGAACAAGTCGTGGTAACTTTTGACTTGGTGTCTTTTGAACAAGTCGTGGTATCTTTTGACTTGGTGTCTTTTGAACAAGTCGTGGTAACTTTTGACTTTATATCATTTATCGTGTAGAAAGTTGCGTTTCATTTATTAGTTAGTTATGGTGTACGTAAATTACCATAAGACGAAGCACACTCTCTCCCCAAAAAATAAGTATATTGTACAAATAGTTCATGGCACTGAGGTCCATACAAAATGCCATGTGGCCCAAAGTGCCATGAACCAAAACTACTTTAATCACAGCAAAATCGGATGCATTATATGGATATGTTTAATACAAATACTAAAACAATCAATAAAATCATAGAAACAATGGAAATATAAGTATCATCATTTAAGTTTAATTTCAAGGCGACACATCCTGTAAGAACTAAGCAAAGAACCAACATACACCAGACATGGACACAAACTCAGAAACAACAAGCTTAAGAGCAAATGTAATGGTTTAACTTTTGTTCAGTGTAATATCTTTGTCAATATCCTATGTATTGGCCCGGATTGCTTACAAAGACAAATAGTGTAAATAAAAATGTTAATGTATCTATATATAAAAGAAAGCCATCACAAACACCCGTCATCGTATTTATTACAATTATAGTCGTTACAAGGTTCAACGCGAAAATACCCAAAATAAAAGGGTTATGGTGTTAAACGCCACTTCAACAATATTTCAGTTATATCATGGCGATCAGTTTTATTGGTGGAGGAAACCATAGTACCCGGAGAACACAAACATAAAACGAAAATAAATTAATAAAGCATTTTAATAATTACGGCTTCTCCACATATATTATATAGAACACAATTTCATTTTCGTGGACAACTTTCACAAGTTAAAATCATCTTTAGAAAAAATAAAAATAGAGAACCCTAATATTACAGCTTAAACGAATAATTAAAAAAAACCAATCAAATTACCTTCATTTTTAATGCTTAAAATTATTCCTAGGTAATCCAACATTATTCACTTTAATACTAAAAAAATACAATTTTCTAATTTAACAGTTGTTTTTACTGTAATCCTCGAAGTAAAACTAGAAACAAATATTTCATCTTTTAATAAAAGGAAGGACCCTAATATTGCAGGTCAATCGTATAATAATAAAAAAATCAAATTACCTTCATTTCAATGCTTAATTATTCCTCTGTAATCCAACATTATTCACTTTAATCCTTATCACAATTTTCTAATGCAACCGTTTGTTTAAATATAATCTTCAATCCTAATCTAGACAATTTTATAATTCAACTAGTCTGCTTTAATGTAATTCTCAAAGTAAAACTAGAAACACATTATTGTATAAATATTTTCCATAAGTTTTCCTGATTTACATAACGATCACTAGTAGATAGAACAATAACACCGTCTGTGTTGACTACGCTGACATATGTGTTCTGCTGACTAAAACGATTTCTTGATTATCAATAAGATCTACCTACTCATGGTTAAAGCTAATCTAATACATTGACACGAAATGTTGTTCTTTTTCTCTGATAAAATTCAATAATAAAAGTCGTAGATATCGAATTGAATGCGCACGACACGTTTCTGTGATAACCTTCATCAGGTACGCTCAAGGTCAAATAATCTAAAAGTTTTTGGGAACAAGTAAACCAAACGGTCCAATAGACATTATAGCTAAATTCACCTATGTCTGAGGAAAATAACATTAGTTTGATTAATAATTGCGTTATATAGAAACTGTAAAGTTCAATAATAGATACATGTATATATCTAATATATCATGTCAGTGTCGAAACACTTGACTACTGTGTGGATGATACCCTCGGGTACTAATAGTCCACCAGCAAAGGTATCGACCCAGTGATAATAATAATGTAGATATCAAAATTAGTGCGCACGACGAGTTTATGGAATATCCTACATAAGGTACGCTGATAATCAAACGATTGGAAAGTCAATTGTTTTAAAAATCTTTGGGAGCAAGTAAACCAAAGTGTCTATACTTAAGGAAGGAGAACATTGTCACCGTGTCCCCCGTCACATTTGGGGACATGGCTTTGTGAAGATGGGTGACATGGATCTGAAGCGGCGGTTTCATGTAAGCTGGTGTGAAATCATAAATTATAGCATTATTACAATTATTTAAAATATATGACCTATTTAGCGGAACACCAGGTTCATTTCGGGAGATGTTGATCCCATTTTACCCACGGTATTCGTCCGGAATATAGGTGAACAGTTCTGCAATATATGACGAGGGTGGTCAAAATTGAAAATGATCACAAGTCTCCGTCAGATTTTAGCTAATTTAAGGCTCGATGCACATACTTTCAATGACATATGTTATCTAAATAGTCGTCCGCGTTAAATGCAATCATTATTTCAAACCATCAACGCAATATAAGAAGTATACGATCGAATTGTCTCTCGCGTTAAATTGTGTCGTATGGGGGTAAAATATTTGTGACGCCAGGGGATAGGGCTCACATTTTAAAAACAAGGATAATCATGTATATTACCCTTTTTCATGAAAGGCAAAGCAGCCCTCGTGTAATAAAAACCACAATTCAGGGCACGAAGGCACGTGACAATTATATTTAATCTTATCGGACCATAATGTACTACTAAGAATTATCTGCGCACAAGTTTAAATAGATTTGATTAATTTTACATGGACATGTTTTTATCTAATTCTAAGAGAAACAATGAGCAAAACAAAAGGTGGAAAACCAATCATAATTTGAGCTATTTATAATAAAATGTCTGACAAAAAGAATATTGAAAAATCAATATATTTCAATTAAGACATCGGATTTTCAAAAGAGAGAAATTGAAAACCTGCAAATTATTTGAAATTTTATGGTTTAATTTTAAATATTATTGTGTAGTGCAGTATCATAGCCTATAATAAGTAACTTTTTATTGTAAGCTGACAAAGGCTTTGATGTTAAGCTTTATTACAATTTTATCGCAATCAGATTGACGTAATAAGGAATAAAGCTATATATTAGAATCTTTATTCCTGGCAATATGCGTTCAATTTTGTTTTACAATATTAATACGCCGTTAGTCATGTCGTTTTGACCTTTATGAATTTCTCAAATAGAGACGAATTTACGTGCTTCATTCCACTTTTAATAGCTTGACTTTTTTTTCTTTCTCTTAAATGAACAAAATAACATTCTTTGAAGGAGGCCATATGGGATTTACCACAACTGGTGCATTTGTGATCAGTTTCACATGTGAATCCTTCAGAATCCCCCTTTGGACACTTGAAACAAATGAGTTTTCCTTCACATCGGTCCATGCCATGCCCAATTTTCTGTAGAAACAACGTATATGGTATTATGTGTCTTTACGTTCCGTTTTGTGATGTCCGCTCCGATTTCCGCATAAAAACGATGTTCGATTTGTTTTTATCTCCAGTTGTTTGTAGGAGGGTTCATGTCTTATTTACGTTATTCGTGTTTGCTTGCACATAGTGGTTTCCAACACATATTGTGTTGTGTTTTTGCTTTGTTAGTGTTCGTCTTGTATAACATATGTTGCCAGTTTCTCTGGATTGTCCATTGCCGAATGCCCCTTCTGTATCATATGTTGCCAGTTTCTCTGGATTGTCCATTGCCGAATGCCCCTTCTGTATCATATGCTTTGTTGTACATGTATGTAAGAACATTTTAATTCTTCTCACACTCCCCCTCATTTTAATGTATAAATTTATAAAGATAAGGTGTCAACAAAAATGTCAAAAATATTTTTTTATCAATGTGTCATAAAAGTGTCTTTGACATTTACTTCACTGAGTTTGGTGCTGCTTTGACAACTGTTTTACCTGTTTTGTTCAAGTATTGTTATAAATACTGTTATAGTGACAGCCGGAAACTTTGAGCCGTAATGAAAGCGGGAGGTTTGGCGCTTTAAAATCTGATTCAACCCACCATTTCTTTAGAAATGCCTGTACCAAATCAGGGTCATGACGGTTTTCACAGTTTTCCGGTTATTGACTGATTTTGTCTGTTTATATACTTATGAGTTTTGACTTTCCCTTTGTAAGATTGTTCGGAGTTCGGTAATTTTGTTATTACCCTTATTTAATTGAATTGTGTGTATTCATTTATTTTCCAGTGGAGCAAAACTTAAGTATCCTATATTATTGATTACTTGTATTCCTATGTTTAATGGTGATTGATGAAGATTTTGCACTTGTAGAGACTTCTTTTCCTGATAGACTTAATGCATAAACCTCACAACTGTATAATTGCATTAGGTCTGAAGATATATAAGTCTCCAAGGTTACACAGACTGATCAAGCAATATCTTAACAGTACAATTAAGACACATATGATCAGCAACGCAAATATGTAAAAAAAAAAACATTTAAGGACATGGTATACATAGCGGTTATATTTGTCTTCCATTACTTTTGTATTACACATTATTCTCACATTCCAATATTGTTGAAAGTGGCGTTAAACTCCACAACCCTCACCCATCATGCTCATGATAACGGATATGTTTCGTTTTTCTCAATAGGTTTGGGCCCATCAAACTATTTGAACTCCGCCACGTTTTATTGACGTGCCTGTACCAAACCAGGCAAGTGAGCTTACATGTATTTTGTGTATCGATTTTGTCCCTTTTTACGACTTTGATATTTCAATGTTCCGACAATGTGATATTTTTGGGTTTTTCATTTTATCACACTCCGGTACTCTCCTCAATCGCGACTTATAACCTTATTTGTAAGAGTAAATCGACATGTGCCACGAGTGGAGCAGGAATTGCTGACCTGTCCGGAGCACAGTCGTTAATGGGGTTCGTGTTGCTCAATATTTAGTTTTCAGTGTATTGATTTGTAGAACATTGTTTCTGTCTTTTTGTCTTTTTTTCTTTTGACCATTGTGTTGGTGGTATAAGGAGAACCATATATCTGAAACGATGTATGCCACAAGAAAGTTTGAAAATACCAAAGGGGTAATTAGAAGAGAAGCCGTAAATCGAAAGAACAGACAACACAATCGCAAAAAGAAAAAGAAAAAAAGGACAAACAACGATCAACAAAACATTACACAGAAAATAAAAGATCGAGCAACACGAACCCCATTAAAAAAACAGGGGTGAACTCAGGTGACCCGGAAGTTTCTGCTGCACATGTGACACCCGATTGGTGAAAAGGTTGACACGGGATTTCGGTACTAAAGCTTCACCATTCTATGAAGCGCACATCCATTCATTCACGCCCACTTCCGAAAACTATTTTCAAACGTCATGAAAACTAAATACTAAACACAAATAACAACAGTTGAAAATTGTACCTGTATTCAATAATGCAAAAATACATTTATCAATATTGAATGCAATTTTTTGTAGTTTTAAGAGCCAACTTTAAACAAATTGGACCAACTGCGCACAATTGGGCCCCTCACTGGAGTTATCTACTCCTAGCTGTTCAAGCACACAGAGCAACACACGGCAGGTTTTACAGAGACCAATAGTGCCCCGCACCTCCTAAGGCCAGTTATGGCTGACAGAAGTCCATTTTTGATAAGAGTCGTCATCGCGCTTCACACAAAATGAACTTCCGTCAACGCTTTAACATGCCAATAAAAAGATTACATTCACTTAATGCAAATCAAACACTTTGATCTTTAACGAAATATCATATATGAACGTTTTGCTATGAAAGGACAAAGTTCTAAAGATCTTGCATTTCTTCCCGCTCTTGATTTATACCGATGGGAGTGTCGGAAGGACAGGCGACAACAATAACTTAAAATAGCCCAGACCCAGCCAGGTTATAATTGTCCTTGGATAATATGCTTACTACTCAGCATGACTCATCTTTAGTTAGTTATATTTGCCAAGAACTATTCTTGATCTATTTGATTTGCAGAAACACATGTATTCCTTGTAGGAGTTCACCGACGCAGCTAACGTTTCTATGGATACATCGCCATGACGGGTATTGTGTATTTATATTGAAAGGAATCAACTCATACAAAAGAAACATGACTACAATAGACATAACGCGCCCACGTCAGCACTACAATAGACACAACGTGCCCACGTCAGCACTACAATAGACACAACGCGCCCACGTCATAACTACAATAGACACAACGTGCCCACGTCAGCACTACAATAGACACAACGTGCCCACGTCAGCACTACAATAGACACAACGTGCCCACGTCAGCATTGCCACTACATACAAACTGCATCAACATGAACATCTTACACGATCTACTATTACATATAAATAGACCTTAGCAAATACCGTAGGGACAATCAAGAATGGATGAGGTTATGGTGCTTAATGTCACTTTCAACGATACAATCATCAACACGACGTTCCCATCAAGAATGGATTCTCCGGAGACACAGGCAGTGCTGGGCACAGACACAACACGATGACAACAAATAATCCACACACAAAAAAAAGACTACATTCAGAATATACAAATCAAGTTGCGACAGTATGTCCCGAAAATTGTTCCTCGTATATTTGCATTCTCACCAAAATTATTACGGGGTATTTTATATAAATACAAATAAACATTAGAGAAATCCGAAGAGGAAATCAAGAATGGACAATCCAGAGATACTGGTAACATTGGGTACACAAGACAGAGGACACACTCTAGGTAGTTAATAAACGTTAGAGAAAACCGAAGGGGCAATCAAGAATGGACAATCCAGAGATACTGGTAACATTGGGTACACAAAACACAGGACATACCGTAGGTAGTAAATAAACGTTAGAGAAAACCGAAGGGGCAATCAAGAATTAACAATCCAGAGATACTGGTAACATTGGGTACACAAGACACAGGACATACCGTAGGTAGTAAATAAACGTTAGAGAAAACCGAAGAGGAAATCAAGAATCGACGATCCATAGACACTGGCAACACTAGACATAAGACGAAGAGAATCAAAACACAACACAGAAAACCAAAAAGATGAGCAACACGGAAAACCTTGGTTAGAGTCAGGTACTCGCGAAGGGTGATAGGGTAAGCAGTTCCTGCCTGTTATAAGACAATCTCATCAATATCAACAGAATGACCAATCATATCTCACCTCAAATCATGGAACATGCAAAAAAAAACCACGACATATGACGTTGGTAATCCAGGTCATGGCTTGAGACAGAATTATTTATTTATTTATTTTATATTTTTCCCTTTAAGACCTTGGTGTAATTTTCCAGATTAAGGAAACTTCTTGTACATAATATGTAATATTTCTAATACGTTTTTCCGAGCTAAACGGTTAAACAATCGAACGCGGTATAAATGGTTTGTAACATGAAGACATGCAATATAACATCTAGGTCGTTGATTATTTCACGGCTCTCTGAGAGTAATAAAACTACAGCCCAGATTTAAAGTGTGGAACACCTCATTTTTTGGTGTATTATTTCAGTTTTTAGCTATTGTTTACATTCTTGTATAGAAACCATAAAAAAGAATGCATTCATGTTACAACTAAAGTTATTTTAATTACAAACAACAACTACAAAACCAACACACACACTCATTCAATTCATTTGATGCTATTTTGTCGTATTTTATGATTAATCACAATTATGAAGTAAAACAGGATGTTGCTTGTCTATTAGACGTTGAGTGATGGGTTCAATCTCTTATTAGTGTTTAAGTCAATCCATGGAGTCTACTATGTCCTGAGGGATGTCATACGAATGGCATAATTGACGGCTATTGTCTTACAAATTTATTATGTCTACTATGTCCTGAGGGATGTCATACGAATGGCATAATTGACGGCTATTGTCTTACCAATTTATTATGTCTACTATGTCCTGAGGGATGTCATACGAATGGCATAATTGACGGCTATTGTCTTACCAATTTATTATGATGAAGGAGGTTTAGGTAACTTTAGCGTAATCGAAATTTTTATTAAACCAATTTATTTCTTTGATTTTTTTTTCATTCAAAATATGACAAAACATATGATTTTACTATGTTAAGACAAAGATATATGTTTTTCACTTTAATAGCAGTCATTTTAAAGGGACTATTAAAGCCATGGTGATGGCAGTTTGATTTAGTTATCTATGCAATCAGTACCTCATGGCGAGGTGTACTCGATACAACATTATGTGATGCAATTTGTCAGTGACTTGAAGCAAGTCGGTGGTTTTCTCTGGGTACTCCGGTTTCCTCCAACATCATTAAAACTGACCGCCACGATATACCTGAAATATTGCTGAAAGTGGCGTTGAACACCATAACACATACACCTATCATAACACTAACACCTATGCTATCCGATTGTTAAACATCATTCTCTTTAACATTTTCTTGCATTATTGGGAATCTCTGTAGAAGAAAACATACTAAATCAAATGAATATCACGCGTTTGGATGATCATATTTCAGAAGAATATTGTATTACTAAAGTCAAGCAAATGTTTTGCATAGCGGTGAGGAAATTACTACTTTGTGACGTCCATAGACATGTTTACCAATATTTTGATTAATTGTATGTTTTAATTGTTGGTTTTGAAATCCTAAACAATGGATATAAAATGCCTCTCTAAAATTTCGAACACATTTTGGGATCTAATCGCGGACGTTTTTTCTGCATTCTTTTGCGGTCGTCTAGGCTTGTTACTAGGGAAAAGTAATTAACATTAAAAATACTACTGGTTTCCTTTGAAATCTGGAATATTTTTATTATAAAGTTAAAATCAGTAATGTTTATCCTGCAAAAAGACAAATAGAACAACCACAACCACAACCACAAGACCAGCTTTAAGTCACTTTCTTATTAATAATCCCTTAACAAATTGCTGCTATGAAATTTCAAATTTTGACTGAACACTTAGATTTACTAGCAATATTTTTTACTGATAGTAAATATAAATGGTCAATCAATATTTATGTGAAAAATGAACCCCATTAAACCCCTAGGAGTGAAGGCAAATGCTCTGGGAGGGTTAGCAGTTCCTGCTCTACTAGTGACACTCGTCGTCTTACTTTTAAACGACAAGAACAACATTCGATATGGAAATCCTGTTGAACACCAGTATACGTAATTAAATACAAATCGAAAATGAAACAATAAGTTTGCAAGGAATTGAAACGTGGTGGAATCGGGATACCAAAGAAGAGTTTGAAGATACCAAAGAGGTAATCAGAATCCGTATATCGAAGAAGAACAGACAACACAATAGTTATTCCAATGTACGAGTTTTGTAGTTCAATGTTCTACTTTAGCAGTAGGTTGAAAGAACATCTCAGACAGTTGAGTATAATTGATTATTCCTGTACACATATGTAACTCTAAAATAGTGACACAAAAGACTCACAAAGTCAACACAAATACAGCCATAGGTAGAATGATTAGGCACTCAAATACGAAAGTAAGATGAACGTTTCATAGCTAACCAGGCAGTTATACTATTGATATTCCTATTTAATCTACTGACTGTGAAAAGAATTATGTTCAATCTATATTTTATGACATAAGTTCATCCTCATGCATGACTTACCACCAGATTTGGAACAAGAGTAAAACGACGTTGCTACATGTGGAGCAGGAACTACCTACCATTCCGGACCACCTAAGTTTCCAACCAGTTTTTAATAGGGTTCTTGTTGCTCGATATTTAGTTTTCTGTGTAGTGTTTTGTATATCATTGTTCACTGTATTGTCCTTCTTCTATTTACGGTTTTTGATCTTCAAACTTTTATTAATAGGATATTTGTTGACAAAAAAATATTTCCTTCGCGTCTTCAATTTGAAGATTATATTTAATGACTCAGATGCCATACAGTTGATCAATTATAAAAAATTGTCTTTCAAAGATTTTTTTCGTTGCAGTTTCATTTAATAACTGCTTATTATAAAAGCCGCATAATATCTGTCAGAATTATGTAATAACAGATTTATTGCGGTTCAGTTCGGTTTATATGTGGCTTCATGGTATTAAGAAGGCAATGTTCACTGGGGTAAAGCTGATGACTGTAACTGCAATTATGGTCATCCCAAGATGGCGGATGTGGAATCAGGTAAGAATGTTTTTGTGTCGATTAAATTGTTTCTATAATGTATTTTAAATGACACATGCATTAGTACGATAGTAATCTATGAACTTTCCACAAGGAAATCATAAATTACGACTGAAAAATGTACATGAAAGAGAAAATCCGATTTTAAACAATCTCTAAGATGACCGTAACTGATCATAAATGTTTTGAAATATGACCGTAATCTCAGTTTTCAGTTACGGTTATCTTAGCGATTATTTAAATCGGATTTTCTCCTTCATGTACATTTTTCAGTCGTTATTTGTGATTTCCTTGTGATAAGTTCGTAGATTATTATCGTACCAATGCATGTGCCATTTAGAATACATTATAGAAACAATTTAATCGACAAAAAAGATTCTTACCCGATTCCACGTCCGCCATCTCGGGATGACCGTAATTGCAGTTACGGTCATCAGCTTTACCCCAGTGAATGTTGTCAAAGAATAATTAGATAATATTATATATATAGTTTTATGTTGATGACCTGTCATATCTATAAACCCACCAGACTGACAAACTACAGCAGCAATGTAATGTCCCGCATTATAGCAACAAAAAATTTAGAACTGCTTACCATTCGAGGGTACCTATGTGCATCTCCGGGTTTTGGGGTGGAGTCCGTGTTGCCGTCTTTTGCTTGCTTTTGTTTGTTTTTGTTTTTGTTTGTTTTTTTGTCTTCGGTCTGTGTCTTGCGCCCACTGTTGCTTGTGTCTCTGTATTGTCTATTCTTGCTTACCACTTCGGTTTTTTCTGACGTTTATTTATTTGGTTGATTAAGGGTGAGCGTTCTGATCGCAATTCCTTTGTAGTTTGAATTAAATGTACTTATGCACGCTGTATCTATCTTGATTCAAGGTGTGAATTATATTCTCTGCCATGCCGAGGTGTACTCATACAGCATTATCTATTAAGTAAGTGTGGCTGGTCGGTAACTGATATATTGCTGACAGTAGCACTAATACCTCAAAACTCATTAAATATGTCGTTTAACAAATACCTGCTTATATGGGGGTGTATGGTGTTTAACGCCACTTTCAACACTAATTCAGTTATATCGTGGCGATCAGTGTTATTGGTGGAGAAAACCACCGACCTGTCGCAACTTTATCAGATAATGTTTATCGAGTACGCCTCACCATGAGCGGTATTTGAACTCACAACCTACTGATGTATGTGTGATTATGATGTCAATAGAAATTTGCAGCATATTCTGCTGTGAGAGAGAAAAAAGATGTCAGTTATATGTAAAAAATACAAAAATATTTTGTAGTGAAAAAAAACCCCAATCTATTTTAGAAAATGTATTCAATCGAAAACCCAGTTAGAAAAACACGAACAATATTTATTAGATTATATAAATACAATTGCATTATATTTACGCTTCATGACGTAATTCAAGACAAAATTTAACAATGGCGACAGAAATGTGACTTCCGGCACACGTGTTTCAGCTAATAAAATGTGACTTCCGGCATACATGTTTCAGTTGATTTTAATGGATGGTAAAATTTCTATTCATCGCTATATGGAACGAAAGACGAATAATTTGTTTGGTGATACAATCAATAATGTTAATGAGATTACTGGTATAAATTAACTTAATAATCCAATTATGTCATCTGAATCAGGAAGAAAAAAATGTGTCCGATCCTGTAGAAATTATTTTTGAACCAGGTTAATGAGCGTCTTCTGTGACAACAGTAAAATGTAATTTCTTCAGTTATAAATAGTATGAATTATTAGTATTACGTTATACACAAATTTCCTTTATTAGGTGTGTTGAGAGGAATTAATGAAAATAGGTTGTGTTGAGGGGAATTATTGAAACACGTGTTACCTCCAGTTGTTTGTAGGAGGGAGCATTTCTTATATACATCATTTGTATTTGTTTGTGTATTTTGTTTTGTTTTTCTTCGTCTTTTGTACCCTATGTTGCCAATTTCTGTGGATTCTCGGTATTGTCCATTTTTGATTGCCCCTTTCGGCATTCTCAAACGGTTATATGCGTTAATATTATGCATATCCGTAAATACGCTTCGGAACACAGTAAATGTTGGATACATATCCTGTTGTCTTTTTGTTTTGGTTTTCTTCGTCTTGTCAACCTTATGTTGCCAGTTTCTCTGGATTGTCCTTTTTTGATTGCCCCTTCAGTATTCTCTAACATTTATTAACAAATATATTTTATAAATAACCAACAAAATATGTTATTTGAATTGTAAAAAGATGTCAGTTATATGCAAAAATACAAAACTATTTTGAAGTAACAAATTTAGAAAATGTATTCAATCGAAAAACCAGTTAGAAAAACATGAACAATGTTTATTAGAATTGATAAATACAATTGTATTATACTCACGCTTCATGACGTAATTCAAGATGAAATTTAATAATGGTGACTTCCGGCACACGTGTTTCAGTTAATAAAATGTGACCTACGGCACATGTTTCAGTTAATTTTAAAGGATAGTGAATTCTCTATTTATCGTTATAAGGATCGAAAGACGAATAATTTGATTTGTGATACAATCAATAATGCTAATGAGATTGCTGGTATAAATTAACTCAAAAATGCAATTTTGTCATGTGAACAAGGAAGAAGATTATTTAGCCGATCCGGTAGAAAATATTTTTGAACCAGGTTAATGATCGTCTTCTGTGAAATTAGTATAATGTAATTGCTTCAGTTAGAAATGGTATGAATTATTTATATAATAGTTACTTATGTATATGGTATTATCGTGATTTATTGACTGCCCAAGAGACTGTAGTATTGACTGAAACAATGATAATGCCTGGGCCGCAGGCGAGGGCATTATCAGTGTTGAAGTCAATACTACTGTCCCAATGACAGTCTATAAAACACTATAATGCCCTATACATAAGTAACTATTATTTCTATTTCATTGAAGGAAATAAGACTTTACATTGAAAACTGCTCGATATCCGTTGCGCTTAAAACAAAGGGACGCAACTCTAAAACCTCGAGTGGTCATTAGCATAATATTGACCGGTGGATTTCTTTAACGCAGTTTAATGCATGACACATGACCATGTCTACACCAATGAAAAAGCCAAATTTAGAACTGATATGAAATAACAGTATGTATTGCATATTATAATAAAAATCATACATTGTATTGGCTGAACACTCTCCAAGTGACCTTCACTATTCCGCGATATAGACTGGAATGCTGATATAGACCGGTCCAAAACCGTGTATAGACTAGTACTACTGGTCTCTACACGGATATGTGTTTTTTACGTTTTAATAAATTACACTGTTACTTATAATCTCATTTTATTTCTCATTATAAGTTGAACACCATTCAAATAATTGCTGAGGTCAATTCAAATTAGGTAATGACGAAGATGATAACGCCTAGGGAAACCTTCAATGTTCCTGATTAAAACGTTCTATGCATTTATATTGTATGTGTCAGATTCTGGTCTTCTATGCAATAAACACAATCGCTACCGTTATGGAATGCAATATCAGGATAGACAGATTGCCCTTGGGTCATGGTATGGAACAGTGGAAATGATATTGCCCTCGCCTCCGTCTCGGGCAATATCATTTCCACTGGTCTGTACCATGACCCTTGGGAAGCCTGTCTATCCTGATATTGCCCTCCATATCAGTAACTATTATATAATTAGTTTTTATAAAATCTGCTCTATAAGGTGTGTCGGGAGAACTAATGGAACACGTTGTTAACAATTCTAATATGACATCCGTCTTTCGCTTTTCAAATAAACGAGCGATTAATCAGATGACAAAATCTTATTAACACAGTTAAGCCAGGTGATAAAATCACAAAATAAAATTATTTTCACGGTTGTTAACGTTTTAAACATCTATATTCACTGAAAATAATCAACATATCCAAGATGCGCAACACTACACCAAAAACCAGGGCGAACTGATAAATGATTAACATTTTTATATCTGTCATAATAAAATGTTCATTAATTGGTATAACGAAGGTACGGTATGCCATGAATGACAAGTCATAATGAGGCCAGATACATTATATGAATACTACCTTATTTGAGCTCTTCCCAAAGTTATAATAAAAGTCTAGCTATCTAATTCAGTGCTAATGACACGTTTCTGGAATAACTTTCATCAGGTATGTAAATAGTCAGAAGATTGGGAAGCCAAATAATTGAAGTCTTTGGAAGTAAGAAAATAATAGTCTAAACAAGATAGCCACAATCGGCTATGGTTCTGGTTTCTTGTACATCGGCTAGGTTTATTGGAACAAACTTTACCACCGATGGGCTATGATGACTTTGATATCACTTGTCAGTTCTGCCATGTTTATATATATTAAGTTGTTGTAATCGTAACTCATGTATTCCAGAATATATACTGCATTTATACGGTAATCAATTGCTTTTTAGTGACCCTAGATGCGGTTTTCTTTTACGTATTGCCGGGTATCACAAGAGTAACATGTGGGGCTGTAACTGATTACCCTTCCGGAACGCCTGAGTTCAATCTCGGTTTTTAGTGGGATTCGAGCTGTAACTGATTACCCTTCCGGAACACCCGAGTTCATTCTCGGTTTTTATTGGGATTCGCATTGCCTGATCTTTAGTTTTCTTTGTAGTGTTTTGTACATCATTGTCTGTCCTTTTGCCTGTGTTCCTATGGTCATTGTATTGTCTGTCCTTCTATTTACGGCTTCTGGTTACTATTTGTTTACCTTGATGAAGAACAACATCGTTAATTCATTGATCAATGCAGACGTAGGACCCAGCATACATGGATTTCGAGGAGAGATTTAATCATCACTCCAGAGTTTGTCATTTTTGTTTATCTGAAATGTAAAACGGAATGTGGGAATATTTTCTCCATTTTTAAGTAAATTAATACTACAGGCTTAATTTAATATTTAACCAACCGTCAATAATAATGGAGGCATCAAGTGTCCAATGTGAAGGCTGAGACATTTTGTAAAAGTACTTCCGTGAAAACAATATTTTTGTTTATTCTGACATATTAATTAGATAGCACGGAGAAAAATATTCAATCAGACAATATATACTATCCTAATCAAATGGAAAATTAAAAAATACCACACTGTCGGAACACTTCCAAAATGTTATCAAGAATCGTAGAAAGAAGTAATCGATACCACTAACACACAACTACATGATCGCTCACTTTCATTTCTTGATACAGCCACTCCAATAAAAGGTGGCGAAGTTAAACTAGTTGCTTTATTTCAAGCTCAGTGGGATAGATGCAATCAACGAAATGTCCTTTTTCTATAAGCCATTGTATTTTCTGTCCTTCGAATTACGACTTCTGATTAACCTACCTTTCTTGGCATCTTCTAAATTTTCTTAAAAGAAAATAATAAAAAGAAAGTTAACAACTTTGTAAAATTCATTTTATTGTCTAAACCACGCAATGATTCGATTAAAAGTTTGAAACATGAATCTGACAAACTCCTACAACAGCTGTTTAAATTAATGTTGATGACTCTCGTGTTTTACTTTAGTCCCCAGATAACGTGCCTGTACAAAGCAAACGTGATCAATTATATACAACACTGGCGGCTTAACCCGACATTTTGTAAAGGAAAATCATGCTAAAAGTTGGTTAAAATAATTAGTTCACGTCTAGCGGTGTCCAACACGTGTTGTATTTTTTGTTTTGTTTTTCTTTCTTCATGTGTACCCTACATGTATGTTTCCTAGTTTCTCCGGATTGTCCTTTCGATATTCTATAACGCTTATTTATTATCACAGAATGTCGTTTTGTGTGAAGTTTTGACATAAATGACAAATTGCTTGTTTCTGAATCCAATTGTAGAATTGCTATTGTTCTGTTTATATATGTCAGTTATACCAATACAATATGTTTATACCAAAAATGACAAGAAAACATTGGCGATGAGTCAGGTTAGAAGGAATCAATAGACTGATTAACACACTTGTTAATTCTCAATACACTTCTACCTTTCGATACTAATTAGACCTTGAACCCCAGATAACAACAGGGATACGGATTAATATAAGCTTAACCACTTGTTTCCGAATCCTATTGATTAATTTAAATATATATATAATTTATATGTGTATTATCATAATGTGTAATATTGAATTAATTAATGAAATATGTTTAAACTAATAGAGTCCATGGTAAAATGAAAAAAAAAAGACAAACTTTTATACTGAAAACAGAAAACAAATAGAATAGTAAGAACGACAACCATAACAGTAGTTTAACTCATGATGATTGCTCCGAAAGGGTAAGCAGTTTCTTACCTCTTTGTCTAGCCATATACAAAATTAAATCTGCAAAATAAGCAAACAGACACCAAAAGAAGTCGTACGAAAGGCTGCCTTGTTTTAACAATTGATTTAATAGATTTAGCAACATAACATTCAATTAATAATATTTTCTCAAATTACCATATGGTTCACGTTTTTAATTTCAGAACAAAATAATTGAATGATTTTTCACAATGAACAGCAAGCATTCTTACAAATAAGGGTAATAACAAAATTACCGAACACCGAGCAATCTTCCAAAGGGAAAGGCAAAACTCATAAGTCAACAAACAGACAAAATCAGTCAACAACCGGAAAACTGGGAAAACCGCAATGGCCCTGACTTGGAAATGGTGGGTTGAATCAGATTTAACTCAACGTTATGACGCTTGTAGACAATTTATATGTGTATACACAACTTGTTAAGATGACACGAGGACGTGTTTTTATATGGCAGAATAATGACAATCGCTGATAATATAAAAACAAACGAACATATTAATGGTGTGACGCAAAATACCGCTACTTGAACAAGACCGCGTTGCTCCTAGGATGAAGCCATCACTACAGAAATTGCATATACGTCTTCACGAACTGGTTGCTCGTTACTAAATATCAACATAGCCAGAAATGATGGGTACTTTGCTCATTTGCATATCTAAGATGGCGACGCCGGGACGTCTGCAATTTTCATATGATCTATATAGACGATATCATTCATAATTGCATGTGTGTCATTTTCTGAACTTGAAAATGATACATTGAATCAAGCTGAATTAAATGAAATAAAAATTAATGAAAACAATTAAATATTCGAGGTTCCTGGACTAAATGAAAATCCGAGGCAACAAACCTTTTTTGGCCTTAAGAGTCTATGTAAAAATGTCTGAAATACACAAATGTACATGCAACTGGTGGCGTGTGACACAAAATTTAACAATGAATGACATTTGGCGACATATTTTCTGAAATTAATTTAGATTCCTCAATAATATATGTAATTATATTAACTAACTTCTAGCTTCTAAACTCGGGGTTCCCACATTAAATATAATATGATCATTTTTGCATGATCGCGATATTAAAGACATGTCTAAAATCGTTACAAAACAAACATATTTGAATTATGACAGAACACAAACTTTGCGGAAATAAACAATAACTTTTAATTTTCGAATCATTGACGGACCTATTGAATTTCCGTACTATAGGCTATTTTTTGACAAATCTAATAAACGATCCATCAAGCTTGAAACTGCAGTCACGTGATCAAAATCTAATTTAAATATGATGAATATTTATGAGGAAAGTACCCTCAATTTCTGGATATGAATTTCTGAACTGACAATGGATCTTTTGCATCGATTTTCTTTCTTTACCAGCGACAAAGACTTATCACAGGGTGTGTAGCTGGATTAACACGATGGGTGCCACTAGTGGAGCTGGAACAGCCTACCCTTCCGGAGCACCTAAGTTCACCCTCCGTTTTTAGTGGGGTTCGTGTTACTCGATCTTTAGTTTTATATGTATGTTTTGTAGATCGTTGTTTGTTCTTTTATACTTTTTCTTTTGGCCATTGTGTTGTCTGTTCTTCTTCGATATACGTATTCTGTTTACATCTTTGGTATCTTCAAGCTCTGCTTCATGAACTACAGTACGATTTTTCAAGATAAAATATACAGTATTTATTTCTGGAACAATGTTGCTGAAATTTTCGTTCACAAGCGCAAAAAGATTTGAAGTATTTCTATATGATCTTCTTATTATTCTGTGATTTAAGATTTTAAAAACTTCTCGATTTAAGCACAACTCTTACATTGAACGTGACAAGCGACTTTACTATATAATTAGCGTACATATAAAACTAAAGATCAAGTAACACGAACCCCACTAAAACCGGGGGGTGAACTCGGTTATAAGTCATGAATGAAACTATGCATTATATATGTCCACCTAGCTGTATTACACGTCACGAAGACGACATATATTATGCATAAAGATCAAGATTATAAGTAACACCGCTGTTCGTGTAGTTTTACCAGGGCGAGAAAGCGCGTAGTTATGTCATCGATTTTATGTCAACTTAAATTTAGAACAAATATTAATATTCACTTAAAATACCCTCAGTAGAAAACAAAATCTTTAATATGGATTAGGCACAGCCTACAGGCGAGCATCGCATCTACGCATAGACGTGTACATGTACAAATAGTAGTGGGTTCTTTTCTTCATTATTCTTGATTACTTTTCTTTGTTTTTCAATTCGACTTGCCCAGTTAATTTTATTGCAAAGGAGATTTTTTGGGCAGAGATAAAATATCGGGGACGACTTTGTTTTAGGGGTGAAACAAGAAGGTCTAACGATTCTCAAATTTTTAAATCATGTAAAGAAGCTGTACGGTTTCCTTTCTATTTTTTGGGGGGTTATTTTTAAACTGGATAGTTATTTTCTATTCAAATTAAAAGGCTATTTCCTGTACTTAACTCCGATTGTCCATTCTATGCCGAAACTTGGAATCCATTTCCGGTTGGTATTGAGCATATATTGAATCATCTCCTTTCACACATGTTGCTGTTTAGCTCTCATCTTGCGATGCTCGCTACTAACGTGCCTTTTTCTCCTGCAATAACATTACATTTGCCTTCCCATCCTTTTCGACACTAAAATGAAGAATAAAAATTAAAAGCCATTTTCAAATAATAAGTTTAACTTTGTTTAATTAAAAACTGGTGAACGTAGATACACATATATTGTTAAAGGAACAAATGTTGTTTTGATAAAAACAAAAAAAAACAAAAAAACCAACAACACTAGTGATTCTAACAAGTAGTTCTGGCCACTGTTTCACAAAAGATCGTATATCGTACACTCGGTCGTACGAATGTGTTGGCGATTTGCGACCGTTCCACAAAAAATCCGAATTCCGACATACATTGTTGATCGTATATTACCGATTGGGTCGGGGCGGACGTAAATCGTAAAAACAAACGTTGAATGTACATCATGCTATTCCACCACCTCCGCTAGCTGCGGAACCGTAGCTCTTTAGGTCCTTGTTTTTTTGTTTTTTTTTATTTGCGAACCATAGAGCCACGAATTTCTCTATGGTAAAAACTTTCGACTCTGCACAGTGAAAATGTTTCGCTGCTTTTTTGCAAATCGGGTTCGAGAACGATCAAACCTATATTTTTTCGCTTCGTTAGATATTTATCTACATTCTTCCATACTTACCCACCTATTAATATTCATTTCCAGCTCATTATCATAACAATTGTCTCCGATAGTAACAAAATCCGCCTTCTTCGTCGGCCATCTTGCTTCTCCGATAATCTCGTTTTGGAGGTCACGTGATTTTCCGAAAATAACTCTAACAAGCAAGTACACATGTTCGGTTTGTTTACATTTTACCGAAAATCATATTCCAAAGTCATTCAACAGTGGCAATCTGATTTAAGATAATTGGAAATACCTTCAATTTCATGATTCTCCATCTCATCTTATTCAGTAATACAGACAGAAGAAATGCCTAGTTTTTGGGTTTGTTGACACTGGTCAATCATAAGGCTCTTCAGTGGTGAAATTACCAATCCAATATACTTTCTATCGTAACTTGCATCGTGAATCAAAGGCACCAATTGGAAACACTTTTCCCATATCCAATAGGAAAAATTCCAATTGAATATTTTCTTTCCATGACATTGGTTATCATACACTTTGTTTTTCTTTAAGATCAAACATAAACTTATACTTTCCCTTCAACTTATCTTTGTATATTGTTTCCACATCCATTTTGGTTATGTATATTAACTTGGCCCAAAATAGGGGAGTAGAAGATGTCAATAATCAAATTCAAAAATGTTCAATGAAAGTCACCTTCAGAAAAAGAAATTAACAAAAAAACATTTATTTATTCAGATTATTTATTGAAAAATATATGCCAACAAGATCCAATCTCTCATTTCCTTCTAAAACCACCGAAAACATCTCCGGTAAAACGTAAACTAACCGAACACGTGTATTTGCGGTTTAGGGTTATATTTGGAAAATCACGTGACCTCAGAACGAGACTACCGGAGAAGCAAGATGGCCGACGAAGTAGGCGGGATTTGTCACAAATGAGACATTTGTTATAATGAGCTGGAAATGAAAGTAATATTTACAAAAATGATATTCCTTTGTATGTATGTCATTGCTAAATAGAAACTATTGGTAATAAGAATCTTTAAAAAAAAAACAATTAAATTTTGCTAAAAGAACTACTCTTTTTCTCTTTGTGGCAAGGAAATCTACCCCGACACTTCAAAAACAACTCGTGCAAGCTTATCACAAATACAGCGTTGGTTCGCGCCCGGCTTTGTAAATTACAAAAAAGGGTACACTCGACCAGCAACCACAAGTAATAAAGTTTACCAGTTGCTTGCCCATGATCGGTGGTTCTCTCCGGGTACTCTCGGCTTCTTCCACCACTAAAACTGGTCGCCATGATATAGCGGAAATATTGCTGAAAGTGGCGTTAAGCACAAGAAATCAATCAATCATAAAAAAAACGCGGAAATGTCCGCTTCATTAACAATTTTTTTAATGAAATGTTAAACAAGGAATAGTCTCAGTGACAGGATACTTTTTGGCACGCATTCAACTACATGAATGTAGATTTCGATTGGCCAAGAAAAAACACACTGAATTCGTGCTACAATGTTCAATTTCTGGACAGTATATGGCATCAAAATTACAAAAAGTCCAAGAACTCCAAAGCGGAAAGTTGTTATATCGTCAAATTTTGAATCCGCTATAAAATGTCATTCTTAGAAAAATTATAACTAACTCTGACCTAAGTTATGGTATTGTTAGGTTAAAGATTAATGCACTTGTTGAAAATAAAATGTACAAACATGATAATAAATGGTGTTGCATACATGAACTTAATTTATAGTGGTCTACTTTTGTCAACATGCAAGAAAATAATTTATACATAAGAAACTTATATTAGAAACTCATGTATATATAATTATATATAGGGGGTAAATCAAAATCTGATGACATATATTCTTAAATAAACTATGTATTTGGTTTATTGCTTGGAGACAAGGCAACACAACATTTCATATGTTTGTATTGAAAATGTATGTACAAATAATGTCTTTGTCTGTGCTGTTGTGTAATGTCTGTGTTTGTTATGTATATATTTTGAAAATGTCTAAAAAAATAAAAGTAAAAATAAAAAAAAAATAATAACATTATTAAGGGACTGTAAATTTCAATAATAAATATATCTAATAAGCCATGTCAGTGTCGAAGCACTGACTACTGGGCGGGTGATACCATAGGAGATTAATAATCAATCAACAGATCTTCCTTGCTGTTAAAAGTCAACCCAGTGATAATTATAAAATATTAGATATCGAATATAGTGCACACAACCCTCTTTTGCTATAGCCTTGATCAGGTCCGCTAACAATCAAAAGAAAAATTGTTCTATAAACTATGTCATGTATTAAGTTTTGCATAAACATTGTCCTGTTTTATTTTCTTATAACATTAACTATGATTTGGACATTTTAATTAGATAATAATCGCATTAAAAAAAAAAAGAAAAAAAAAAAAAAAAAAAAAGGTTAAATATATGAGGTCTGGGCTGATGTGGGGGCAAAGGACTCAAAGAAAGGAGGCGGACTAGAAATTTGCAAAAATCACCAGTGACAGTCCTTCGGAAATATTTTTATCATGGCTGGTGAGGGATGGGGTGAACTTTCTCTTTATTATTATTGAAATTTCAGACATCAGCCTTATCAAAGTTAATATTTTCTACTTATTCCTCCACTGAGTTTTTCCTGAGAAACCTGTCATCCATTTTGAAACTGTCGTCTGCTACTTTCGTCATTTTGTGACGTTGCTATTTGTATCAGGTAGGTTGGTTGGTTTGACTTACAGTATGTCCCACATACAAGTGTTAACACTAAAAGAAATTAAATCAGTCGCCTTTGAAGTATTGCTACAATATATTTACAACGTTGTATTGCCAAATTACCTGAAGTTTTCTGCGATTTTATGACAATGTCAGTGAATCTGATAATGTCGATGGTGAAAACATCCCGTAATAGCACATGCATTAGCTCTTTCAATGAAGGGGGAAATTATTTGGACCCCTTCATGACAAATACAGTGATTGTTGTCTGTTTTCATGTGAATACTTTCAGGCTTGGACCAGTATTCTTTGACATTGAGACAATACTGATCGTAGTAAGCAGTGATAATTTAAACATTTCTTCTGAACAGGATGTCTTCAAAGCTTCTATGCGATGGATTTCAGGCAATGGTATGCATAGAAATGGCGCATCAACCTTTCAGGCTGATGAAATGTGTTCGATTTCCTTTCATGACAACGGTTGAACTATTCCAGTATAATGACCTCAAGTCTTCTAACAATATGTTTTGCCTATGCTATATGACGAAGGGTTTTGTTTTCTGCCAGAATTTTGCCCTAAATATATATGTTTTTTAAATTGCTTGCGCTATGTACTTTTCATTCAGATGCTCTTAGCTGTATCATGACTGTTTCATGACGAAGCAATGATTGGTGTCTTACCATTTTAATACTTTCAGGCTTGAACCATTGTTATTGAGACAATACTTGCCTTACTAAGCAGTGATAATTTAAACATTTCTTCTGAACCCGATGCATAGAAAGCAACAAGTTCTCAGGCTGATGAAATGTGCTCGATTTCCTTTCATGACACAGGTTTAACTGTTCCAGTGTAATGAACTCGCAAGTCTTCTGAAATAAAACAATCTTTTTGCCTATGTTATTAAAATGGTTTTTTTTTATCGTTTGCGGAAAGTAATTTTCATTCAGTTGCTGTTAGCGGCATATGGACCTTATCATGACAAACTGATTGTAATCTGAGCTGTTCACTGCCATCCTTTTAATAGGGCCATATACCCAGATTTACCGCATCGGTGGTGAAATTGTAAACGTTCCCCCCCCCCCCTCCAGTTCGGACTATAAAATTGGTATTTGTAACTTCTCCGCTAAGCAAGTACCACTATAAAAAAACAGCTGGCCGTGTTGATCTAGTACAAAACTGACATCACAAAGCTTGTTCTCGCCATGATAAAAGCTGAACAATCACTCGCTGTACCATGATTAACTCGGATGTTGATACGAGTGGGTGAATTTGAATACATTAATTATAAATGATACACGTTTAGACATGAACTAGTAAATTTACCATTTAAATGCAGTGTCCATGCTGAAGAATCAACAAATCCGTTGCACCACATCGATGCTCAATCATAGAGACAAAACTCTGGGCTATTTATTTTAAGGCCATGCTATGACCATGTGCTTGCCCGTTACCGTTTGTGACCAGATGTCATATCGAACATAGTAGATTAACACAGTTATCTATTAAATAATGATCATGATGAACGACCGGTAGGTATTCGTGTAATTTGAAAATTCCAAAGTATTTTGCCTACTTGAGAATTGACCAAGAATCCTCGTGTTTACATATTTTTCAATCTTTCGATTCTGAGCGTACCTGATGAAGGTTGTTCCAGAAACGTGTCATGCGCATTAAATTTGATATCTACCTTTCTATTCCACAACTATAAAGGATAGATGATGAAGAAAATAACAATATCGTGAAAAAATGTAGATATCTAATATAGTGCACACAATACGTTTCTGGAATAACCTTGGATAAGCCTAATAATTTAATAGTCTTAGGGAGCAAAAAAGGTCCAATCAGGATAGCAAATATCGCTCAAGGTCAACTATATCTGAGCGAAGAGAGCCTTAGTTTCATTAATAAATTGATAATATTTTTCAAGAACTGTAGATGAATATATATAATAAATCATATCAGTACCGGACCACTGTCTACTGGGCGAATTATACCTTACAAGACAAATAACCTATCACAAGATGTATCATGTTCCCATTATATTTTCTGTCAAACAGAGGTATAAAAATATGAAAATTTGCATGGACGATAGTTCAATTTGAGAGAACGAGACAATATTGTATGGTAGCTACATGACCAGACAATATTGTATGGTAGCTACATGACCAGACAGTATTGTATGGTAGATACATGACCAGACAATATTGTATGGTAGCTACATGGCCAGACAATATTGTATGGTAGCAACATGACCAGACACTATTGTACGGTAGCTACATGGTCAGACAATATTGTATGGTAGCTACATGGCCAGTCAATATTGTATGGTAGCTACATGACCAGACAATATTGTATGGTAGCTACGTGGCCAGACAATATTGTATGGTAGCTACATGACCAGACAGTATTGTATGGTAGCTACAGGACCAGACAGTATTGTATAGTAGCTACATGGCCAGAAGGTATGGTATCATAGCTAAGATATAAATCAACATATGTAATTCGTGTCTATGACTATTAAGGTAATGGGTTATTAGAGATATTTTTGATTTTCTCGCCATTCAACAATTTACCAGCTATATATATATATTGTAAAGAATCGAAAATTTGTTAACTGTGCCTACCACGTGTTATTTTTGATTGACCTTCTGGTCAAAGCTTTGGCGATTTAATTTCACCTTTGGACATGTCATCTATTTTTATCAACTTTGGCAGTTTTCCGGAGTCCTCACCTTATTATTCTAATCGTTTTCCCGGTGTTCAATCATATTAATTAGCGTTATTTTACGCTGTGTTATTAGAGTCTGCCACTCTTCGACATCGAGTTTCGCCATGTTGTTGTGTTATGCAAATTATTTAACACTTGTGTGTGACCTTGTGTATCTCGGTCAATCAATATCATTTCGGCGCTTGATGTCTGGAGTCATTGGAAACGATTTTATGTGTGTAAGAATATGCAACGCTTGTGACAGAAAATAAACTTATTTATTGAATTAAAAAGTTTGAGATTTTCATTGAAATATGAAGCTAAATGATTTTTGTATTCCGTAAAGATGTTATTTTATTGACATTCCACTTTTGTTTATTTTTATTCGCTTCATCGGGGATTACTTTTTGGTCCATTAGAGTTACGTTTCTGCATTCCCCGATAGTTTCCCCGACAAATCCCCACATCCCCGATCGTTGATAGGTCATTCCCGATTGTTGTTAGGACAATACCGATAGGTCATCGGGACTGGCTCATATATAAAGGATTTTCTCCGCGTTCTAGGGTTCTGTTCCATCCTCAGTTTACAAAGGTTCCGCCTGTCAGTTATTTCAATTTTACGTTCCTGCCAGTTATCTACCAGTTGGTTTTGCCAGTTGAGTGCTACCTGTGGATTCTACCAGTATACCTGAGACTTGGTTAGTTTCTAGATTCAGAGTGCATACTCATTATTTGAATCAATTCACAATTCTTTAGAATTTGGCATTTTCAACAGACTAATGTTATCTTAGTCTTGTTGCTAAATTATTTGTTAATTAGGTTTTCAACACTATTGGACTTTATCAACTGAACTTAAGTTGTCTTGGTTCAGTTGCCAAATTTCATTCATTTTAAGTATTTTCCTGACTTTTCTGGGCCATGTTAGTTCAAGCTCAGGTCAGAGTTTATCTGGTATACTGAATATTTTTATTTAGTCAGATAGTATTTTTTTGCATTTGTGTTAAGGAATCCCTTTTGCTATGTTATCCATTAATAAAGTTTATGCCCTTCCCATTCCCCTCCTCTTATTCACGTTGTAGGAGATAGGACCTTATAGGGACTGGACATTAGGAATCAGGATTTACTGTGATTTCCTGTAAATCCTAGTAAAGTTATTCATTTTTCATTTGCTTGTTTAGGACCCTACGATGACATAGATTTCATGTCTTTGTAGAGAAATAGTTTTCATTTCTTTAGATAGGCTATAGGAATAGGGATTAGGTGCAAATAAAATAGATAAAAGTAGGTAACAAACATTTTCTGGGTTCCTGTGATTTCCAGAAATCCAGTATTTTTAATAAATATTCCATTTAATACAATTAAAACAATTGTGTTAGTGAACATAAATGTGTTAGTTAACAATAGTAAACAATAATTAGTGTTAGTAACAATGGTTGAACACCGTGGCAAAACAAATACCCAAAGTTATAGAAAACAAATAGTATTTAACCTCAGAATATTGAATAATTAAAAATCTGTTGTAAATTGATGTGAAACAAATTGAATTGTGAAGAAATTGACATGACAAAAGTAATAAAATATTTGCTCACATTATTATCTTCATTCTTTAACAGATATCTCCAATATTGCTTGACCTGTTGTTGATTATTCTGGTTTAGTTCCTGTTCTCGTGAGAGAGTCTGTGTTACCAATATCCTCCAAATCTCACTTCTCAAGTGACGTTGAATGTGCAAATTAACCATAATTGTTGGAGTGTTTATCCTCCATCTTGGTTATCTATTCCGTTGAACGCGCAAGAGAAGCTGTGTATATACCGAGTACAACACACAGACTTGATCGTGAGAATAGTTTTATTTCCCCTCAGCCCTTTATTTTATGTTGTGTTTGATATTCTGTGCAGAGTTAAATAATCTTTTGGCAGATTATCTTCCCCTTGACCCTGTTAGATGCCCAATTATTAATACATGTTTTTGTAATGGTAAACTTTATTCACATGATTTAAACTGAGTGTCAAGCACAAATCAATTTCAACAAACTTCAGGGTTAGTTGTCTAATCTTGTTCATTTCACTGTGATTATTGTCACTAGTGTTCCTCCTTGTTTGGTCTCGGAAGGTCAAAAGAACATAAGACAGAGAAAGATACATTACATAAATTTGACATCCTGGAATAAGAACGTCTTTCACATTTTGCTCAGTATTCACCAACCCTAGCACGTTACATAATTTGGCATCCTCGGCGGGATCTGCTAGCTAATCTAGTAGATCCAGTGATACGAACAAAAGTGAATACCGTCAAAATGGTCAAAAAGAGAACGTTTAGTTCAGCTAAGAAACAAGACGATATGGAGACCAATGTCGCCACCACTGAAGACAGTGAAGCTTATGAGACTGTGAATACAGAAGATGACACTGATAATGAGGAAATGACCTTACGTCCAACTACAAGTAAGGCTACAGCAGAGGCCAAATATTCTGACGACAATGAGGAAATGACCTTACGCCCAACTACAAGTAAGGCTACAGCAGAGGCCAAATATTATGATGATAATGATGAAATGACCATGACCCTAAGACCAAGAATGAAAAAGACTTATAAACTTTCTGACAGAACTACTGCCTCTCCTAGAAGACCAACAACTCTTAGGTATAGAAGACCAGATGTACAAGCAGATAGTATGCCTGAAATTATTGAGAAAGCTCCACAAGGTGATCATGAGGGACTGTATGGGGTAATGGAAAATGCATTTCAAGAAATGACAACACAGGTTGTATCAGCTATACAGTCAGCTTTTGCTGGACTAAAAGGCACACCCATCCCAGAGAATAAATTTGTAAAGAAGAAGGCATCAAAAACTGCCAACCAGTCCCATAATGCCACAGTTAGAGAACAGAAGTCCAGCAGTTCCAACAATATACCCAGAAGAACCATTTCGGGTCTGCTTCATGATAACTCTTTATCATCATCAGAAGAAATAAGCACTTGTGAGTCTGATGATGACAGTATCTGTACTAGTCGCATAGTTGAGCCCAGACGCAGCAGAAGCGACGGCAACACTGTTGCTAAACTACCAGCGTTTACTGGTAAAGAAAAATGGGAAGTCTGGATCAACAGATTTGAAGCTGTGAGCCACCTTCAACAGTGGAATGAGAACAGAAAACTTCAAGAATTGCTTCCCAGATTGCAAGGTGCAGCTGGAGATTTTACATTTGACCAGTTGCAGGGAAGGACATTACTCAGTTATACAAGGCTTGTCAAGGAATTAGGCAATAGGTTTGGTGTTTATGAAAGTAGAAAGAATTACAAGGTCTTGTTCAATCGTAGAAACCAGAGAGCCGGGGAAACCCCAGAAATGTACGCAGCAGAATTAAAGCACATTTATGATAAGGCGTATGCCCATAGAGCATCAATTATTAGACAGGAAGATCTGTTACAGAGATTTCTAATGGGTTTGGAGGACAATAAGGCCAGAGTCCACATTGAGCTTAACAAAGATCCTAAAACTATTGAGGAAGCTGTCCAGGAAGTTATTGCATATATTGAGGCAACAAGTTATCCCAAAACTGAGGACATCTATTATAATGGTCGAAATAAACGGGTGAGACAAGTAAAGAGAAACACGACTGAAGAGCCAAGACAGACAGACAAAACAGGGAAATTAAATGGCCGGAAGCCTCCCGCGAATGTACCTCCAAAACCAGAGTACAGAAATGGGACCCCTCAAGACTTTTTATCCGTTAGTAGAAATGAAATCCAACAGATATGCCAAGAAATGTTTGAGAAATTGAATCGACATGACACAAATTATGAAGGAAGGCAGAACTTTGGTAAAAATTATTCTGTTAACATAGACAGAAATAACAGAACTCCAAAGGCCAGTATGGGGGACAATAAATTTCCGCAACAAAGGAACTCTATGCTCTGCTATTATTGCGGCCAGCCAGGTCATTTTGCACGAAGTTGCTACAGTAACCCAAATAGACAACCCGATAGTTATAGGGCTAACAGACAATCAGACAGACCATTTGAAGGACATGAGTCTAGACAGACACAAGAGTCCATGCCCAAGATATGGAAAGAAGATAGTCCAGTACAAAAATCCAATACAAATGTTTGTATTGCTCCTAGCCCCAACAGAGGTTCTTGTCATGCCCCAGGTTTTAGTTTAAACTAGATAGGGTCAACTCTGATGGCCGAGAGCAGACCCATTATTTTCAAGAAGGTCAAACATTGGAAATAGATGATGTGCAGGCCCCAACTAGCAGCTCTAATTCGACAAATTTAGAAAATTGTGAATTTAGTGAAATTGAAAATGTTCAATTTGATTCAATAGTGAAACCTTGTATTTCCCAGGTTGGGAAAGACATTACTTGTTCTAACCGTGACGACGGAACTGAACAAAAATTGCCTAGTTGTGATGTTATTGGACGTCAAGTTCTTAGAAGTGATGGAGTTTATGTCATGGGACAAGTTCAAGGATCGGAAATAAATTTTACTGTTGATACGGGTGCTGCTAGGACAGTGTTATCTAGACAGGCTTTTAGTAAAATTCCGGAGTCCAAGAAACCCTATTTGAAAAAGTCCAATACCCTAGCTAGTGCAGATGGTAAGCCCCTACAGGAGTTAGGGAAGGCCATTTTTGATATTCAGTTAGGAGACTTGAATTTTGATATTGAGTTAATAGTTGCAGATATTGAGGATGAAGCTTTATTAGGTCTTGATGTACTAATGAAGGCAGAATGGGGACCCGCTTATCTTAGATTAAGCGACGGAATTATGCTGCTAGGTGGTTCCTGTATCCACTGTACCCAAATTGGCCAACCTGAAAAAGTCAGAAAAGTACGTCTTGCTGATAATTATGAAATACCCCCTTCTTGTGAAATTTTAGTTGATGTTTTTGTTGACAGATATGACGATGACAGTCCAGATATTGTTTCTGATTTATTATTAGAACCTGTGAAAGATTTTCTTCAAAAGTTTCCTGTTGTTATGGCCCCTACTTTGGTAGACATTAGTCAAGATGTTACTAATAAAGTACGTATCCTGAACCCTTTTAATAAGAAAGTTACAATATCACAAGACACAATCATAGGGGAAGCAGAAAAACTTGTAAATGAGCCCAAAATGTTAATAGAATTTGAAGATATGACAGAAATTAATAATTTCAATCAAGTGAGACGTTTAAAAGAACAGGAAAAGAGTAACCCTGTTCAATGGGAAACTAATACTGGAATTATTAGGAATATTTCAAAGAAAGGAACGGCAGATGGAGGTAAAAGTGGAATAGTTCAACCACATTTGCAAGACTTGTTCCAGAAATCGACAGAAGAATGTTCACCTGAAGAAAGCCAAATTATGGCTGAACTTTTTCAAAAGTTCTCAAATACCTTCTCCAAAGATGAGATAGATCTTGGTCGAACAACATTAGTAGAACACCACATTGACACTGGAGATGCTAAACCGATAAAACAGCCTCCTCGTAGGGTGCCAATGGCTTATGCCAATGAAGAAAAGAATCTTATTGATAAGATGCAGAAACAGGGGATTATTCGAAAGTCCACCTCTCCATGGTCCAGTCCTTTATTATTAGTAATGAAGAAGAATGGGACAGTTAGACCATGTGTAGATTACAGAAAACTTAATTCTGTAACCAAGAAAGATGCTTTTCCCCTGCCCAGAATTCAGGATTGTTTGGATACTGTCTCAGGAGCCGTTCTATTCAGTACGTTTGATTTAACTAGTAGTTTTCACCAAATTCCTGTTTCCACTAAGGATGTTCCAAAAACAGCCTTTGTCACCAAGTATGGTTTATATGAATATCTTACACTCCCAATGGGTATGTGTAACGGACCCCCAACTTGTCAACGCTTAATGGAATTAGTCCTTAATGGATTACAATGGCAGATTTGTCTGATCTATTTGGATGACATAATAGTTTTTGGTTCAAATTTTTCTGAACATATTCAGAGGATTGAGACGGTTCTTCAGAGGATTTCTGATGCTGGTCTTAAGTTGAAACCTGAGAAATGCCACCTGTTAAAATCTGAAGTCGCCTTTTTGGGCCATGTTGTTTCGCAAAAAGGAATCAGACCAAATCCTGATAATGTTGCCAAAATACTTTCTTGGCCAATCCCTACAAATGTGTCAGAAGTACGCCAAATATTGGGCTTAGGAAGTTATTACCGCCGTTTTATAAGGGATTTTTCTCTGTTGGTGAAACCCTTAACAGAACTGACTAAGAAATCAAATAAATTTCTGTGGTCAGATTCTTGTCAACAAGCTTTTGATAAGTTAAAACAAGCATTTGTAAGTCCTGAACTAATGGCATATCCTAGAGATACAGGAGATTTTATACTTGATACTGATGCCTGTGACACAGCTATTGGTGCTGTTTTGAGTCAAATTCAAGACGGACACCTTAGAGTAATTGCCTATGGTAGTCGTACCCTTAACCAAGCAGAAGGAAATTACTGCATCACGGATAAGGAGTTGTTAGCTGTCCGTTATTTTATTGAATATTATCGACAGTATTTGTTAGGTAGAACATTTACTGTCAGGACAGATCACCAAGCATTGATCTGGCTTTTTAGTTTAAAAGAGCCAAAAGGAAGGATTGCACGGTGGGTTGAAATCCTATCCGCCTTTGACTTTACTGTTGAGTATCGTCCTGGTAACAAACATGGTAATGCAGATGCAATGTCAAGATGTCTAAACCCTAGAGAATGTGACTGTCCACAAACTGACAATTTAGAATATTTAAAATGTGGCCCTTGCGCCAAATGTATGCAAAGAGCAGAGAATATGTCAAGTTCATTACCATGTTATAATGTTCAAGATTCGAATGAAAAAGAATCTGACCTTGTTAATATAATCAAGACTAGAAATCAGAAAGAAAAAGACAACTGGACCATTTGGCCAGCTGGATATACTCGGATGAATTTGCAGTCTATGCAAGAAAAAGACGAAGACATAGGACCCATTCGTCAATGGCAGAAACAAGAGACTAGACCAGACAGAAAGGAAATAGAAACAAACAGCCCAGCTACCAGACATTATTGGTTTTTATGGGGATCTCTAAAAATAATAGACGGTCTTTTGTATAAGGAATTTCATAAACATGACGACACAGGTCATTACTACCAGTTATTGACCCCTAGAAAGATGAAGGAAGATGTCCTAAAACAGATGCATAATTCTATTGTATCTGGGCATTTAGGGAATAAGAAAACCAAGGAAAAAATAAAACAGAGATTTTATTGGTTCGAAATGCGAGAAGACATTCGCATTTGGATCAGTAAGTGTGAGATCTGTGCATCTATTAAACCCCCACAGAAGACATTCAAGGCTCCACTTGGGAGTATGCCAACTGGTGCACCATGGGATCGTCTTGCTACAGATATATTAGGTCCACTTCCTGTTACACCTAGAGGGAACAGATATATTCTCGGCGTCACAGATTACTTTACTAAATGGATAGAAGTCTTTCCAGTGCCCAACCAAACAGCTGAAACATGTGCTAATGTCATTTTGAATGAAGTTATTTGTCGATATGGTTGTCCCTTGTCAATACACTCAGACCAAGGACGCAATTTTGAAAGCGATATATTCCAAGAATTATGTCAACTTTTGGAGATAAGAAAGACCAGAACCAGTCCCAGAAATCCTAAAGGTAATGGACAGATTGAACGTTTCAATCGCAGCCTGTTGTCCATGATTAAATCATTCTTAAGAGGTGAACAGACTGGGTGGGACTTGAATCTTGGATGTTTGGCTGGTGCTTATAGGGCTACACCACACGAGTCCACTGGACTGACACCAAATCTTCTACTGCTTGGCAGAGAAGTGAGATTACCTATACAAGTTATCAAAGGAGGTGCTCCTTTGAACGGAGAAAGTGACATTCCCATGAATTGGGGTGGACATGCACTACAAATCAGGGAAAGACTACAGAAAGCCCATGAAGTTGCCCGACGGAATTTGTCTATAAGTGCAAAACGCAGAAAAGATTTTTATAATAATAAAGTAAATTTTACACCATATCATGTATATGATAAGGTTTGGTATCTAGACGAGATGCGACGTCAAGGAATTAGTCCCAAGTTACAACCCATGTATATTGGACCATGTTTAATTACAAAGAAAATGAATGACATTAACTATCAAATACAAGTTAATGGTCTTGGAAACTCAAAAGTGGTCAACCATGACAAACTTAAACCATATCTCGCTGATAGTACCCCAAAATGGATTGAGAAATTACTGAAAAATAAGCCATAAATGAATTATTGCATAAATGTGTTTTCCTTTTGTGCAAATTTATATCAGTACTGTACTTAAATCTTGTACCCAGTAGAAATATTGCCCAGCAGCCACAGGTGTTCAATCAATTCACTTATGTAAAATAAAATATATATACATGATATATGACAAATATACTTACCATAGTGTCATCTATATTTTCCAGATATGGATAAAATAGTAAAGCCTGATAGAGGTAGGGTGTACCAGTGCACCATATGTGACTTCCTGGGAGAGAGGAAAACAGCATTAAAACACTTTAGAACCAAGCATGTCACCGCTCACGAGGCACAATATCATTGTAATATTTGCAGCTTCCATAGCCATGATTTTCAATTAATAAAGAGGCATGGTTCCTTTTACAAGCCCCACAATGCACTCAAAGAAGAATTTATGAAAGATGGTAATTATTTAGGGTCCGATGACCAACATCTTATAGAAAATGAAAACTTCAGGAAAGTTGATCCTGAGAGGGATCTGAAACGCTGGGAGGCAGCTGAATCCAATGCTCATTGGTTTTCTAAGTGTAAGAAGTCAACTGCCGTGGTTGCTTCTTCCACACTGAAACTAATTCAACCTGTGGTTCCTCCTACTGTTTCATACTCTCCGCCTAGGATTGCTTTGGATAACATTGCTGATCAACTTATTGCTTTATCTGAAGATGTTATGCCTTCACTGCCAGAACCTCTACGTTCACCTCCATATATTACTCCAAGACCTGTGCTTCCTGATATTCCCATTCCTCCGCCTGACAATGACATAGAACTGGATCTGCGCCACCAACTTTTGGAAACGTCCGAAAATTTTGATTTACAACAAACTTCCTCGGATTACCCTACATCAGTTTTAGAAGTGCTTATTAAAGTTGGACAGAAAACAAATAATTATCTCAAGGAAATATCGAATCAGCTAAAACGCAACCATGATCAAATGGAGAAAATAGAAATTGCAGTCCGCCGTAGTTATTCTCATCAAAATGTCCGTCCCGTTTACAACCACAACAGATACATTCCACCACGTTCACCAATCCGTAATAGACCACCATTTAATAGACCACCATTTAATCCTGTTAACAGACCGTTGAAACGTAAATTTATTCAGGAAAAGTCTGTGTCACCTGTAAAAAAAATAAAGTCTAATATAACCAAGAAATCCAGGAAGTGAACATTTTATGGACAATTTCCATTTTTATTATTAATTGTATTGTTAATATTGTTATTACTTACAATTAGTTTTGGTGCACTTAACATTAACTGACTGTGTTGTCCAGTCAAGTAATTTTGTAGTACTATGTACATCTAGTGCTATCATATTTTTATCAAAATTTTATTGGTTATAGGGAATCCTTGGCCCTATATCCTGAATCCTGTATTTTATTTATTTAAGTACACCATACCATGGTTATATTTTATGAGAATGAGGCATTAAAAAAAAAAAAAATGTAAATACTAAAATTTGGTGGATTTAATGAATTTACTACAGAAATCTGATTACATACAGGTCATCAGAAATTATGAAGATGTCTTGTGTATGAACATTATCCGAAATTATGAACATGTCTTGTGTATGAACATTATCCGAAATTATGAACATGTCTTGTGTATGAACATTATCCGAAATTATGAAGATGTCTTGTGTATGAACATCATCAGAAATTATGAAGATGTCTTGTGTATGAACATTATCCGAAATTATGAACATGTCTTGTGTATGAACATTATCCGAAATTAGGAAGATGTCTTGTGTACGAACATTATCCGGAATTATGAAATCGTCTAGTTTACGAACATTATCTGAATACATGAAGAGATCTTGTGTGCGAACATCACCAGAATTTATGGACAGTACATTGCTAGGATTCAGTGACATTTGTGTTATGAACATTCTATAATTATAGACAATAATTGTAAAATTTTATTGAAATTTATTTAGTAGTAAATTATAATATTTCCTATAATTTACAGGTATAGACAGGTAAACTTGTATATGCTATATTTAAATTTTGCAGGTAATTTAACTGTGTCTGTCCAGTATAAAATTACCATTTCTGGTGCTACGTACCATCTAGTGCCAAGTTATTTGATATCTATTGTTAGATGGTGATAATTGTCAGTTATTGTTTCAAATTTAATGAGGTATAAGGAATCCTTGGCCTTATATCTTAATTACAGTTGTAATTGATATATTTTCAAATGGGAATGTATCAGTGCGAGAAATTATGAAAATATAAAACACTGAGCCCGGATAGTTTTAATTTTTTGTATTTAGAAGTAACATTTGAGAGTTACTTCCCTTGTATTTTACAATCTAGTGATTGTATGAGAAGTGTGCTTCGATTTTCTTGATCTGTGTTTAACGTTCAAGTATTTTTGAGAATACCATGTAAACATAAATTGAATGTTGGGACAAAAGATTTTGTTTTGTGAAAGAAATGTTCAAATTATTGTCAGTGAAAATCTTACCATTTTTATTTTTGCTGCTTTAACTTCTTCAGGAATAATTGTTGAGTTCTTGCCTGAAATAATTAAATAGAAAAACAATTTGCATAATTAAGATAAAAAAATGAAAAGTAACTGATTTTTACATTTTAATTTTTGTGATGAAATGGATAATTTTGAGTAAATTAATAAGATACCGGTAGGTCATTGTGAATTATTGTATGATTGGAAGGTGCAAACAAGCCCTAATGTGTTCAAAAACAAAATTTATTTGTTACCTTATTTTACTAGTTATTGTTGTTAACTTGTTACTGCCTAAAAATTGAGTATAATATTTTTTATTAGAAGAGTTTTCGTGAGGACACTGAAAACTTAAGTGAGGGCAAATGTAAAGAATCGAAAATTTGTTAACTGTGCCTACCACGTGTTATTTTTGATTGACCTTCTGGTCAAAGCTTTGGCGATTTAATTTCACCTTTGGACATGTCATCTATTTTTATCAACTTTGGCAGTTTTCCGGAGTCCTCACCTTATTATTCTAATCGTTTTCCCGGTGTTCAATCATATTAATTAGCGTTATTTTACGCTGTGTTATTAGAGTCTGCCACTCTTCGACATCGAGTTTCGCCATGTTGTTGTGTTATGCAAATTATTTAACACTTGTGTGTGACCTTGTGTATCTCGGTCAATCAATATCATTTCGGCGCTTGATGTCTGGAGTCATTGGAAACGATTTTATGTGTGTAAGAATATGCAACGCTTGTGACAGAAAATAAACTTATTTATTGAATTAAAAAGTTTGAGATTTTCATTGAAATATGAAGCTAAATGATTTTTGTATTCCGTAAAGATGTTATTTTATTGACATTCCACTTTTGTTTATTTTTATTCGCTTCATCGGGGATTACTTTTTGGTCCATTAGAGTTACGTTTCTGCATTCCCCGATAGTTTCCCCGACAAATCCCCACATCCCCGATCGTTGATAGGTCATTCCCGATTGTTGTTAGGACAATACCGATAGGTCATCGGGACTGGCTCATATATAAAGGATTTTCTCCGCGTTCTAGGGTTCTGTTCCATCCTCAGTTTACAAAGGTTCCGCCTGTCAGTTATTTCAATTTTACGTTCCTGCCAGTTATCTACCAGTTGGTTTTGCCAGTTGAGTGCTACCTGTGGATTCTACCAGTATACCTGAGACTTGGTTAGTTTCTAGATTCAGAGTGCATACTCATTATTTGAATCAATTCACAATTCTTTAGAATTTGGAATTTTCAACAGACTAATGTTATCTTAGTCTTGTTGCTAAATTATTTGTTAATTAGGTTTTCAACACTATTGGACTTTATCAACTGAACTTAAGTTGTCTTGGTTCAGTTGCCAAATTTCATTCATTTTAAGTATTTTCCTGACTTTTCTGGGCCATGTTAGTTCAAGCTCAGGTCAGAGTTTATCTGGTATACTGAATATTTTTATTTAGTCAGATAGTATTTTTTTGCATTTGTGTTAAGGAATCCCTTTTGCTATGTTATCCATTAATAAAGTTTATGCCCTTCCCATTCCCCTCCTCTTATTCACGTTGTAGGAGATAGGACCTTATAGGGACTGGACATTAGGAATCAGGATTTACTGTGATTTCCTGTAAATCCTAGTAAAGTTATTCATTTTTCATTTGCTTGTTTAGGACCCTACGATGACATAGATTTCATGTCTTTGTAGAGAAATAGTTTTCATTTCTTTAGATAGGCTATAGGAATAGGGATTAGGTGCAAATAAAATAGATAAAAGTAGGTAACAAACATTTTCTGGGTTCCTGTGATTTCCAGAAATCCAGTATTTTTAATAAATATTCCATTTAATACAATTAAAACAATTGTGTTAGTGAACATAAATGTGTTAGTTAACAATAGTAAACAATAATTAGTGTTAGTAACAATGGTTGAACACCGTGGCAAAACAAATACCCAAAGTTATAGAAAACAAATAGTATTTAACCTCAGAATATTGAATAATTAAAAATCTGTTGTAAATTGATGTGAAACAAATTGAATTGTGAAGAAATTGACATGACAAAAGTAATAAAATATTTGCTCACATTATTATCTTCATTCTTTAACAGATATCTCCAATATTGCTTGACCTGTTGTTGATTATTCTGGTTTAGTTCCTGTTCTCGTGAGAGAGTCTGTGTTACCAATATCCTCCAAATCTCACTTCTCAAGTGACGTTGAATGTGCAAATTAACCATAATTGTTGGAGTGTTTATCCTCCATCTTGGTTATCTATTCCGTTGAACGCGCAAGAGAAGCTGTGTATATACCGAGTACAACACACAGACTTGATCGTGAGAATAGTTTTATTTCCCCTCAGCCCTTTATTTTGTGTTGTGTTTGATATTCTGTGCAGAGTTAAATAATCTTTTGGCAGATTATCTTCCCCTTGACCCTGTTAGATGCCCAATTATTAATACATGTTTTTGTAATGGTAAACTTTATTCACATGATTTAAACTGAGTGTCAAGCACAAATCAATTTCAACAAACTTCAGGGTTAGTTGTCTAATCTTGTTCATTTCACTGTGATTATTGTCACTAGTGTTCCTCCTTGTTTGGTCTCGGAAGGTCAAAAGAACATAAGACAGAGAAAGATACATTACATAAATTTGACATCCTGGAATAAGAACGTCTTTCACATTTTGCTCAGTATTCACCAACCCTAGCACGTTACAATATATTGAATACCACAAGTATTGAGGGGAATGACTGGACAGCATTAATGAACTGACCACCGAAACCCGCTGTCATGTGTAGGTAGGTGTTTGTAGATGTTCTAGACCATAGCCACTCGGCCATCCAGGCCTCGCAAAGTTTGTGGCTGAGACTATTGCTTCGGCACTGACCTGGTTTATTTGATATATTTATTACTTAAATTTTGGATATCCTGTTTATGCCCTTTGGTTTTATCGCTCCCAAAACTAAATTATTTGGCTTTCCAATCTTTCGATTTTGAGCGTACCTGATCAAGGCTATTCCAGAAACGCGTCGTGCGCACTAATTGTGATCTATATATTGTATTACTGACCGAGACTAAATGTTCTCGTTACATCCTTATGTGATAAAGGTTGTCAACTGTCATACGCATTTTTGTAGACGAAAATATGTCTTGGTTTGGTGAGAAATAACAAAACGCCTATTTCAAGAATATTTCAGTAATGTCGCGGAGGTGATTATGGTTGGTAGAGAAAACCGGAGTACCTGCGGCAAGTCACTGACAGGCCTTATGAGACAATGTTGCATAGCGTATACCACGCCATGAACATGAATCATATTTATATGAAGTTTATAACTTCAAGTAGTGAGGTGATCCGAATAAAACACAATAAGCCGCAAATAAACGTTACAGAAGGCCGAAGGGACAATCAAGGAAAGACAATCCAGAAACACTGGCAATAGTAGGATCAAGACAGAACGAATACAAGCAAAACAAATAACTAAACAAACGAGCAACACAGACCACCTTACCCAACAAAACAAAAATATCGGAGGTGCACTTAGGTGCTTCTTATAAGACACCAGTCATATTACTGACATAGTTAGGACCGTATCTGCTTCTTACAAGACACCAGTCATATTACTGACATAGTTAGGACCTTACATGCTTCTTATAAGACAACAGTCATATTACTGACATAGTCAGAACCGTACCTGTTTCTTACAAGACACCAGTCATATTACTGACATAGTCAGGACCGTACCTGTTTCTTATAAGACACCAGTCATATTACTGACATAGTTAGGACTGTACCTACTTCTTTTAAGACACCAGTCATATTACTGACATAGATAGGACCGTACCTGCTTCTTTTATGACGCCAGTCATATTACTGACATATTCAGGACCGTACCTGCTTCTTACAAGACACCAGTCATACTACTGACATAGTTAGGACCGTACTTGCTTTTTATAAGACACCAGTCATATTACTGACATAGTTAGGACCGTACCTGCTTCTATTAAGACACCAGTCATATTACTGACATAGTCAGTACCGTACCTGCTTCTTATAAGACAGCAGTCATATTACTGACATAGTTAGGACCGTACCTGTTTCTTATAAGAAACCAGTCATATTACTGACATAGTTAGAACCGTACCTGCTTCTTATAAGACACCAGTCATATTACTGACATAGTCAGGACCGTATTTGCTACTTACAAGACACCAGTCATATTACAGACATAATTAGGACCGTACTTGCTTCTTATAAGACAAGTCATATTACTGACATAGTTAGGACCGTACCTGCTTCTTTTAGGACACCAGTCATATTATTGACATAGTTAGGACCGTACCTGCTTCTTATAAGACACCAGTCATACTACTGACATAGTCAGGAACGTACCTGCTTTTTATAAGACACCAGTCATGTTACTGACATAGTCAGGACCGTACCTGCTTCTTACAAGACACCAGTCATATTACTGACATAGTTAGGACCATACCTGCTTCTTTTAAGACACCAGTCATATTACTGACATAGTTAGAACCGTAGCTGCTTCTTATAAGACACCAGTCATATTATTACTGACATAGTTAGGACTGTACCTGCTTCTTATAAGACACCAGTCATATTACTGACATAGTTAGGACTGTACCTGCTTCTTATAAGACACCAATCATATTACTGACATAGTTAGGACCGTACCTGCTTCTTATAAGACACCAGTCATATTACTGACATAGTTAGGACCGTACCTGCTTCTTACAAGACACCAGTCATATTACTGACATAGTTAGGACTGTACCTGTTTCTTATAAGACACCAGTCATAATTACTGACATAGTTAGGACAGGAACATATTGGTGCATAAATTATACTTTTTAGATTTAAAATATTTTATTTGCTGAAGTTATGACAAGAATTATTTAAAGCCCGCTTCCTACAATTAACAGCAAATTATATACATGACGGCAACTATACAGTGAAATATTTAATTTAAACTAACAAAACACAACCAAGCAAAGATTGAGAAAAAATTAAGCAAAGACACATGGTACTTATTAGTAAAAGAAAGAAGAAGACATACATGATTAACCTATTCTATTGATATCTTTTTGAAATACTTCAGATAGCGATCAACCGTTTGGAAAAGGTTCTTCCCGACCACGGAAAAATTATGTTCATTATTATATAACCGGTTGTTCCCTCTGGATTTATTTTACATTCAGCAAATTATACTCTATAATTAAGCATGCTTTCGTCTCGTCCTTTTGACTCGGATTGAAATGGTTTTGTCGGGTAAGATGTCAACGATCCTCTATATAGTGTTGGTCTATTGTTATCAAAGAATTTATCCGTTTGGTAGATCACTGAAGGCATCTTCGTTCTGTGAATTACCCTTCTCACGATCATCGTTTCGCTTTTTGTATTTGAGAGTTATTATTGTTATCACACTGAAAACGAGCAAAATACCTATTACCGATCCAGCGATCCCGACAGTGATAACAACAACTTTATTTTCAAATTTGTTTTCTCCGTACGATCCTGGCAATCCAGTTGTTATTGTTGAGTGTGTTGTTATAGGCGTGGTTGTGGATTCTGTCGTTGTTTGTGGTGTTGAAGATACGGTCGTTGTTGTGGATTCTGTCGTTCTTTGTGGTGTTGTGGATCCTGTCGTTGTTTGTGGTGTTGAAGATACGGTCGTTGTTGTGGATTCTGTCGTCGTTGGTCTTGTTGTGGATTCTGTCGTCCGTGTTGTTGTGGATCCTGTCGTTGTCTGTGTTGTTGTAGATCCTGTCGTTGTTTGTGGTGTTGAAGATACGGTCGTTGTTGTGGATTCTGTAGTGGTAATCAAATCTGCAAAGAAATAGTTTATTTGATAATCAATGAAGGCACAACATAGTTATCTGGTCATTATGTTATGGTCATAAAGGCTTACGAATTTAAATTCGTGACTCGTTGTTAATCGGCATATTTGGGTCGAACACAATTAATGACAAACTAAAGGCTCCCAGGAGCCTGTAATCGCTCACCTGGTTTTCAATTTGACATCTAAAATTGATAGAAAATGAGGGTGTTACACCTACTTTTGAAAGTGGGCCACCGAAAGATCATTTGAACTCAAATTTCTGAGCAAAAGATTTTGATGTGATTTTTATCTCATAATATTCCTAAACGAAATAAACTAGCTGACAAACCCAGAATATATGTTAAACTACTCATTGCCATGTAGCTGCAGTTAAAATTTTAGTTAATTTTGATATGTAATAAAGCAGAAATTGACAACTAAAGAAATTTCTATTTTTAGTAACAGCAGCCATTTTGAATGGAGGGTGGAGCTGTCGGACACAATATTGAAAGGGGACCACCCAAGGACCATCCCAGTCATATTTGATTCAGCGGTTTCAGAGGAGAAGATTTAAATGTGATATGTTATCAAAATATGTCTAATTTGTATAATTGGTTGAAAGAAAAATTTCACAGAAAAACCCAGAATATTTGTTAATCTACTCATTGTTATGTAGCTGCAGGTAAAATTTGAGCTCATTTTGATTTATAATAAAGCAGCAATGAACAAATGAAGAAATTATATATTTTTAGTAACAGCTGACATCTTGAATGGAGGGTGGAGCTGTCGGACACAAATTTGAAATGGGACTACCCAAGGACTATCCCAGCCAAATTTGGCTCAGCGGTTTCAGAGAAGAAGATTTAAATGTGATCTTTTATCAAAATATGCCTAATTTGCATAATCGGACACATTTTATAAAGGAACCCACCATGGAACCATCCTTGCCAGGTTTGGCTTAATTTGGTTCAGCAGTTTCAGAGGAGAAGATTTAAATGTGATCTTTTATCAAAATATGCCTAATTTGCATAATCGGTATAAATCGGCTGAAAGAAAAATTTCACAGAAAAATCCGGAATATATGTTAAGCTACTCCTTGCCATGTACAAATGTAGCTGCAGGTAAAATTTGAGGTCATTTTGACATATACTAAAGCAGCAATGGAAAGTTTCATCCCCCTTTTTTCTATTTTTAGCTTGGCAGCCATCTTGTTTGGAAGTCGGGAGCACCGGAGACACTTTGGAAAGGGGCCATCCAAGGACCATTCCACCAACGTTTGGTTCAAATTAGCCCAGTGGCTTCAGAGGAGTTGATTAAAATGTGAAAAGTTAACGGACGGACGACGGACGCTCAGTGGTGACAATAGATCACATTTGGGTCAGGTGAACTAAACATTACAACTTATTTCACGTCTACTGCAGAAAAGATCACTAAAGTTAGAAATCTGGATCTATTTTACTGTACACCAATACAAGGTCTATTGTACTGTAGGAAAATGAAACGATTAGTATTCTGGGAAATCATTGAAAGCAACTGTATGAAAACAATTGTATCAGATGACATGAATAAACTTAAGAAGAAACTGACGAATGAACAATCAAATAGCAAAATAGTAGAAAGAGGCAAATTGATACCTTTAACACAAAGAACATGACCGCTCACTTTTCTGGCCTAAACAGGGACTTCAATGAAAACTGGCAGGTTAAACTAGTTTTATGAGCCACAACCCCCTCATAGAGAAATGATGCGGTCATGCAAGTGTTTGGCATGCGTGATTAAAACATTAAAGCCCTTTGGTTTTATTACTCCCAAAACTAAATTATTTGTCTTTCCAATCTTTCGATTTTGAGTTTACCTGATGAAGGTTATCCCAGAAACGCGTCCTGCGTAATAAATTTGATATCTACGTTTTTATTACTATGACTGGGTCAATGCCTCTGCTGGTGGACTATTAATCCCAGATGGTATCATGCACTCAGTAGTCAGTTCCGCTTCTAAGCGACACTGATAGTTTATTAGATATATTTATGACTGAAATTTTCAGTTCCTATATAATGCAATTATTGATAAAACTAAGGTTCTCCTTCCTCAGGCATAGCTGCCTTTATCTGATTTTGGATATCCTCTGTATGCCCTTTGGTTTTATTGCACTACAACATTATTTGGCTTTCCTGATGAAGGTTATTCCAGAAACGCATCATGAGCACTATATTTGATATCTACGTTTTTATTTTTTATACCAGGACGAAAAACCATATAAAAAAAAAGAATGATACATATAATTCCTGGAAAAATAGTCAAAATTGTACTCTATGTTTACATAGAGAGTTTTTGCGCGCAGTATGAGTATGCTATGTTGAACTTTAGTTTCCATTTCCCCCCGAGTACTCCGGTATCCTCCACCAATAAAACGGAGCGTCACTATTCAACTAAAGCATTGTTGAAAGTGGCGTTAATCACCATAACCCATAAGTTTCCATTATTTTATATGTTAGGAAAGGGTAAAAGTTATAAGTGTGCTGCTAAATGTTTAATAATATTTCAATTTTATTTTGGCTGCCAATGTTACCATGACTGTGGGGATGCCTCCGCCGAGGGTATAATGCGCCAATTAGACATTGCTTCAAATCGCACTGACATGGTCTATTAAATATATCTATGTTAGAATTTTGTAGTTCATTAATAATGTAATTTAGTAAAACTAAGGTCAATCTCTCTGATGCAGAGCTAGTATTAGTCAAACTAAGGTCAATCTCTCTCATGCAGAGCTAATATTAGTAAAACTAAGGTTAATCACTCTCATGCAGAGCTAATATTAGTAAAACTAAGGTCAATCTCTCTCATGCAGAGCTAATATTAGTAAAACTAAGATCAATCTCTCTCATGCAGAGCTAGTATTAGTAAAACTAAGGTCAATCTCTCTCATGCAGAGCTAATGTTAGTAAAACTAAGGTCAATCTCTCTCATGCAGAGCTAGTATTAGTAAAACCAAGGTTAATCTCTCTCATGCAGTGCTAGTATTAGTAAAACTAAGGTCAATCTCGCATACAGAGCTAATATTAGTAAAACTAAGGTCAATCTCTCTCATGCAGAGCTAGTATTATTCAAACTAAGGTCAATCTCTCTCATGCAGAGCTAGTATTAGTAAAACTAAGGTCAATCTCTCTGATGCAGAGCTAGTATTAGTAAAATTAAGGTCAATCTCTCTCATGCAGAGCTAATATTAGTCAAACTAAGGTCAATCTCTCTCATGCAGAGCTAGTATTAGTAAAACTAAGGTCAATCTCTCTCATGCAGAGCCAATATTAGTAAAACTAAGGTCAATCTCTCTCATGCAGAGCTAATATTAGTAAAACCAAGGTCAATCTCTCTCATGCAGAGCTAGTATTAGTAAAACTAAGGTCAATCTCTCTCATGCAGAGCTAGTATTAGTAAAACTAAGGTCAATTCTCTCATGCAAAGCTAGTATTAGTAAAACTAAGGTCAATCTCTCTCATGCAGAGCTAATATTAATAAACCGAAGGTCAATCTCTCTCATGCAGAGCTAGTATTAGTAAAACTAAGGTTAATCTCTCTCATGCAGAGCTAACATTAACGGGATTTGGCTATTTTGTTTAGGCCATTTTGTTTCCTGTTCAGAATCCAAAAGACTTTTAAATTATTTGACATTCCAATCTTCAGACTAAGTCAAGGTTGTTAGAGATACGTGACTGCGGACTAAATTACATGTCTACTTATTTATTATTACTGCAAGAAACCGGAGTACCTGAAGAATTCCACTGACATGCCGCAAGTCATTGGTAACCTTTACCCCAAACTCACATAAGTAGATATATAGCAAACTGTCATATGATTGACCCTAATTTAAAGGCACACAGGCCGTTATTAAAATTTAAAAAAAATGTTTCCCAATATATAACCTAAGCTTTGAATTAAAAAACCATATAGATATATTGCAGTTGAAATTTTTCATTATATTATACGTAAATAGCATAGAACGAAGGAAATACGTCGCTGTTCGATTTTCTTCCATCCAGGAAAGAATTCAATGTTGACCCGCTAAACATTCGAATTCTATTCACTAATTACGACATTATAGCAACTTTTTGAAACCTGGCTTTTTGTTCAGAACATTTTATTAGTATAAGACATTGAATATTGGCAACTTTTAATATAAACAAAAAATTCAATTATGATAGCCTGTGTGCCTTTAACAGACGCATCAACACTACCATAGTGTACTTACCAGACATACAGACTCCATCGATGTTAGACCAGGTATTATTTGACATACATGATATCTGTACGGTCTTGTTCAGATAGAAGCCATCTTGACAATTCAAATTTGCTGACTGGCCATTACTATCGCTGTCAGGTTCCCAGAATCCACCAGTGACAGATGGTGGTTTTCCACATTCCGGTACTTAAAACATAATTAAAATATATTTGAAACTTTATTTAATAAATTATTTCAACTTAAAACTCTCATAAAAAAGCCGAAAACTTAAACTAGCTAATTTTTGGTGGGGTCTGTGTTGCACATCTTTTTAGTTTTCTGTGTTGTGTTTTGTTATTTTGTTTTGTTTATCTTCGTCCTGTTTCTTGTGCGCCCAATGTTGCCAGTGTCTTTGTATTGTGCTTTCTTAATTTGGTTTTCTCTAACGTTTATTTACCTTCGGTTTGTCATGGCGACCATTAACCCTCATGCTGCGTCCGTCAATTGCTTAACCGTGTTTACTTTTCACACAAACATAATTTGCTGCGACACCATACTTTTATATAAGCCACACTTGCTTAAACATACAGCTCCTTCGTCAATGCATAATGATAAATACTAAAAATTTACCCCCTTCAATACCCCGCCCCCTCCCCCACAAATTATATGATTAGAACTAGAATTGGGTTACAGTTATTGCTTGGAATATCTTCAGGTTTTATGCTGCAAATGCATATTTTCCGATTATACAAATTAAGCATAAATCACAACATTTGGTAACACCAGTCCCTGGATGGTCCCATAGTGAAACCGTAGATATCAAATTTAGTGCGCACGGCGTGTTTTCTGAATAACCTTCATTAGGTATGCTCAAGATCGAAAGATTGGAAGGTAAAATAATTAAAAGTGAAAAGTGTTTGGGAGCAATAAAACCAAAATGACCTAAACAGGATGGTCAACATCACCTAAGGTCCAATCATTTTTAAGCTGAGTACGAGATAAATTAGAACCAATTTGATCTAATTATGTTTTTTGCGTTGAGATTTAAAATGATGCATTCATTTTGACAAACAATATCAAAACCAAGGCATGTTGATGATATTTGATCGGCTTTAAAAAAAACCATATTAGGTATATCTATGTATCAGATTTGATTTGATTTTTGGTGTTTAACGCCACTTTCAGCTATATCAATGCGACCAGTTGGAAGAAGCCGGAGAGAACCTCCGACCATGGGCAATCAACTGGTAAACTTTATCACATGCGAGTCGCGTGCACCCTTTTTGTAATTTACAAAGCCGGGTGCTAACCCACGCCGTATTGGTGATATGCTTGTATGGGTTGTTAGGTAATCCAACTACCTAACTCATTGAACAACTCGGGTCCTCTATATGTATCAGTGTTAGGTAAATTCATATTTTGATTTTGTTAGATAACTTAAATTGTGTCTTGACGTGTACACTGCAAAACTTTTTCTGTCTTCAAAAAAGCGTACAGAAGTAATAAATAATATGTAATTACTCTTATACAAATATATATTCGAGTTTCTAAGCTTGTTTGGGTTTCAAATCTGTCAATTTTGACCGTACCTGACGTACTTGTTATTCCAGAAACGCGTCGTGCGAACTAACTTTGATATCTACGTTTTTATTGTAGTTTCGTGGAAAAAATTTGCACTAAACTGGCAAAAGTTTGATAATTCGATACTTATTTTAATATCTTACATATATTTGTTTTCAAAACAAAGTTGGTATTTATTTGCAGAAGCGTTAAAATTTGAAATAAAAAATATAGCTCATCAAATCGTAGATTGAAATGTATTGATTGATTGTAAGTTACGCGCTGCAACAACCGTACATGTCCAACATTTTCCTCGATAGAAATCTCCCCGTGCAGACGGTGCTCAATGGTGAAATGTCGGTCCGAATTTATTAACTACAATCATGGAGAGTTGTTTATTGTTTCTATGCACTAATGTCATTCCCTTAGATACCAGAGTCAGATACAAACTAATGTTAATAAAACTTACATGGGATGCACGTCGAATTGACAGCTACCCAACTTCCGGTTGCTGAACAGGAAGCTACAATGGTTGTTTGGTAGTAACCACTTCCGCATTTTAACGTGGCAGTAGATCCCTCTGTGTAGCCATCTGCTTTCCACGTACCATTGCCAGTGTTGTTTGGAAATCCACAGGCTACAACTTAAAAACAAAGAGTGCATGTTCTTAATTGCTTGTTTATATATGTATTGCTATTGGACATCTAGTTATCAAGAAGGGAGCGTTGGAATGCCATTAACCGGTGTAATCTCGCCATATTTACGTGCCTTTCTAAGCAAGCACCCGAAATTCCAACGTGGTAGTGAGTTACTGTTCGTTTTGTTGAAATTGATAGAATTGTTGACTATCATTGTTTAAAATTATAAAAAATACCCGCAACGCTGCAGCTTTTCGAAAGAGGTTCCAATTGCAGATATGGTAATACAGACGAGGTAAGATGGAGGGACAGAGCATCGGACGAGTGACAAAGGATGGCACACGTAACAGGTACACAACAGTTACCATGTGACACACATCTACATTAGCTTAAACATATTTTATTGTCCAAAAACATGACAATAGGATCAGATACAAGTTTTTCAACTTAGAACATCTTCTCCTACATTAAGAATATATTTACCTGCAGCTGTGCTATTAGTGATGACATCAAACTGGTCCGAGAAATTAGCAGATAGTCGTCCAAGATTTACATCTCCTGTCGCGTAATAGTCATATGTACATTCATAATTTGTTCCACATACGTCACTTATTGCTTGAGGAACAATTTCTGGGATAACAACAACTGGGTTGAAATTTGGATTTTGATAGACGCTAAATGGTCGCCCATTCGGATACGTAAATAATGATTCGTTTTCTGAAATCGCCCCTACAATGTAAACGCATATGTAATATATTTAATATTTGTTGTACTTTACAGATTAAAGCACAATGTAAACGATAAGCATGTGAGTGATTGAGTGTGAAAGTGAGTGTGTGAGCAGCAAGTGATTATGTGAGCGAGCGAGTAATTGTTATTCAACAATAAGTGAAGAATTGCTTCTTGGCGAGATGACGATTGACAGTAGCAGCTTTGATGTTATTGTTTTGATCGGTAACGTCATATTGTGTTTCACATCACACTGACAATTAAGTTAAGATTAAGATTACCCCCCCCCCCCCCAAAAAGAGTATTCCAGAAGCGTGTCGTGCGCAATACAGTTATGTTATACTTCTTCATTTTGGGGTAAGTGTTTCTTATGAAGAGCACTCAGGTATTACGAATTTATACCCAATTTTATTCAGCTATTATCATTATAATGTTATTGACGGGTGCTAGTTATGGGGCAGCATATGCTACACATTCGCACCGGATCTGATATTCCATTGTTGCGATGGTTCGTGTTGATTGGGCTATGTGTTTGTGTCCGAATAGTCCTTTAGCACGTTTGCATTTTAATTCTTTTATGCGGGTAGCGCTTTTCCCAATAGGGATATCTGTAGTAATGTTTCTATCCTTCCAGTTTTGATTTATATACTCTACAGTCGTCCTTAAATCATAAATAAAGATTAGACCTAACACCACATACACACACACAAACAACATGACATAACAAAGGAATATACTTACATGTTAATCCAAATTGGTTTTGAATATCAATCATAGAAGCATTGATATTTATAAGTTCTCCATTCCTTGATACAAGATCGTTCTCCTTTATACCATCATTGTTACCATATAAACCAATGAATTCTCCTGAAAAATATATGCCATCATTGTTACCATATAAACCAAGGAATTCTCCTGAAAAGAATATATACCATCATTGTTACCATATAAACCAAGGAATTCTCCTGAAAAGAATATATACCATCATTGTTATCATATAAACCAAGGAATTCTCCTGAAAAGAATATATACCATCATTGTTACCATATAAACCAAGGAATTCTCCTGAAAAGAATATATACCATCATTGTTATCATATACACCAAGGAATTCTCCTGAAAAGAATATATTCCATCATTGTTACCATATATACCAATGAATTATCCTGAACAGAATATATCCCATCATTGTTACCACATAGACCAAGGAATTCTCCTGTAAAATATATACCATCATTGTTACCATATAAACCGAGGAATTCTCCTGAAAAGAATATATGCCATCATTGTTACCATATAAACCGAGGAATTCTCCTGAAAAATATATACCATCATTGTTACCACATAGACCAAGGAATTCTCCTGAAAAATATATACCATCAATGTTACCACATAGACCAAGGAATTCTCCTGAAAAATATATACCATCAATGTTACCATATAGACCAATGAATTCTCCTGAAAAGAATATATTCCATCATTGTTACCATATATACCAATGAATTCTCCTGAACAGAATATATCCCATCATTGTTACCACATAGACCAAGGAATTCTCCTGTAAAATATATACCATCATTGTTACCATATAAACCGAGGAATTCTCCTGAAAAGAATATATACCATCATTGTTACCATATAAACCAAGGAATTCTCCAGAAAAGAATATATACCATCATTGTTACCATATAAACCGAGGAATCCTCCTGAAAAGAATATATACCATCATTGTTATCACATAGACCAAGGAATTCTCCTGAAAAATATATACCATCATTGTTACCATATAAACCGAGGAATTCTCCTGAAAGGAATATATACCATCATTGTTACCATATAAACCGAGGAATTCTCCTGAAAAGAATATATACCATCATTGTTATCATATAAACCAAGGAATTCTCCTGAAAAATATATGCCATCATTGTTACCATATAAACCGAGGAATTCTCCTGAAAAGAATATATACCATCATTGTTACCATATAAACCAAGGAATTCTCCTGAAAAGAATATATACCATCATTGTTATCATATAAACCAAGGAATTCTCCTGAAAAGAATATATACCATCATTGTTACCATATAAACCGAGGAATTCTCCTGAAAAGAATATATACCATCATTGTTACCATATAAACAAAGGAATTCTCCTGAAAAGAATATATACCATCATTGTTATCATATACACCAAGGAATTCTCCTGAAAAGAATATATTCCATCATTGTTACCATATATACCAATGAATTATCCTGAACAGAATATATCCCATCATTGTTACCACATAGACCAAGGAATTCTCCTGTAAAATATATACCATCATTGTTACCATATAAACCGAGGAATTCTCCTGAAAAGAATATATGCCATCATTGTTACCATATAAAGCGAGGAATTCTCCTGAAAAATATATACCATCATTGTTACCACATAGACCAAGGAATTCTCCTGAAAAATATATACCATCAATGTTACCACATAGAGCAAGGAATTCTCCTGAAAAATATATACCATCAATGTTACCACATAGACCAATGAATTCTCCTGAAAAGAATATATTCCATCATTGTTACCATATATACCAATGAATTCTCCTGAACAGAATATATCCCATCATTGTTACCACATAGACCAAGGAATTCTCCTGTAAAATATATACCATCATTGTTACCATATAAACCAATGAATTCTCCTGAAAAGAATATATACCATCATTGTTACCATATAAACCAAGGAATTCTCCAGAAAAGAATATATACCATCATTGTTACCATATAAACCGAGGAATTCTCCTGAAAAGAATATATACCATCATTGTTATCACATAGACCAAGGAATTCTCCTGAAAAATATATGCCATCATTGTTACCATATAAACCGAGGAATTCTCCTGAAAGGAATATATACCATCATTGTTACCATATAAACCGAGGAATTCTCCTGAAAAGAATATATACCATCATTGTTATCATATAAACCAAGGAATTCTCCTGAAAAATATATGCCATCATTGTTACCATATAAACCGAGGAATTCTCCTGAAAAGAATATATACCATCATTGTTACCATATAAACCACGGAATTCTCCTGAAAAGAATATATACCATCATTGTTATCATATAAACCAAGGAATTCTCCTGAAAAGAATATATTCCATCATTGTTACCATATATACCAATGAATTCTCCTGAACAGAATATATCCCATCATTGTTACCACATAGACCAAGGAATTCTCCTGTAAAATATATACCATCATTGTTACCATATAAACCGAGGAATTCTCCTGAAAAGAATATATGCCATCATTGTTACCATATAAACCGAGGAATTCTCCTGAAAAATATATACCATCATTGTTACCACATAGACCAAGGAATTCTCCTGAAAAATATTTACCATCAATGTTACCACATAGACCAAGGAATTCTCCTGAAAAATATATACCATCAATGTTACCATATAGACCAATGAATTCTCCTGAAAAGAATATATTCCATCATTGTTACCATATATACCAATGAATTCTCCTGAACAGAATATATCCTATCATTGTTACCACATAGACCAAGGAATTCTCCTGTAAAATATATACCATCATTGTTACCATATAAACCGAGGAATTCTCCTGAAAAGAATATATGCCATCATTGTTACCATATAAACCGAGGAATTCTCCTGAAAAATATATACCATCATTGTTACCACATAGACCAAGGAATTCTCCTGAAAAATATATACCATCAATGTTACCACATAGAGCAAGGAATTCTCCTGAAAAATATATACCATCAATGTTACCACATAGACCAATGAATTCTCCTGAAAAGAATATATTCCATCATTGTTACCATATATACCAATGAATTCTCCTGAACAGAATATATCCCATCATTGCTACCACATAGACAAAGGAATTCTCCTGTAAAATATATACCACCATTGTTACCACATAAACCAAGGAATTCTCCTGAAAAGAATATATACCATCATTGTTACCATATAAACCGAGGAATTCTCCTGAAAAGAATATATACCATCATTGTTATCACATAGACCAAGGAATTCTCCTGAAAAATATATGCCTCATTGTTACCATATAAATCGAGGAATTCTCCTGAAAAGAATATATACCATCATTGTTATCATATAAACCAAGGAATTCTCCTGAAAAATATATGCCATCATTGTTACCATATAAACCAAGGAATTCTCCTGAAAAGAATATATACCATCATTGTTACCATATAAACCAAGGAATTCTCCTGAAAAGAATACATACCATCATTGTTACCATATAAACCAAGGAATTCTCCAGAAAAGAATATATACCATCATTGTTACCATATAAACCGAGGAATTCTCCTGAAAAGAATATATACCATCATTGTTATCACATAGACCAAGGAATTCTCCTGAAAAATATATGCCATCATTGTTACCATATAAACCGAGGAATTCTCCTGAAAGGAATATATACCATCATTGTTACCATATAAACCGAGGAATTCTCCTGAAAAGAATATATACCATCATTGTTATCATATAAACCAAGGAATTCTCCTGAAAAATATATGCCATCATTGTTACCATATAAACCGAGGAATTCTCCTGAAAAGAATATATACCATCATTGTTACCATATAAACCAAGGAATTCTCCTGAAAAGAATATATACCATCATTGTTATCATATAAACCAAGGAATTCTCCTGAAAAGAATATATTCCATCATTGTTACCATATATACCAATGAATTCTCCTGAACAGAATATATCCCATCATTGTTACCACATAGACCAAGGAATTCTCCTGTAAAATATATACCATCATTGTTACCATATAAACCGAGGAATTCTCCTGAAAAGAATATATGCCATCATTGTTACCATATAAACCGAGGAATTCTCCTGAAAAATATATACCATCATTGTTACCACATAGACCAATGAATTCTCCTGAAAAATATTTACCATCAATGTTACCACATAGACCAAGGAATTCTCCTGAAAAATATATACCATCAATGTTACCATATAGACCAATGAATTCTCCTGAAAAGAATATATTCCATCATTGTTACCATATATACCAATGAATTCTCCTGAACAGAATATATCCTATCATTGTTACCACATAGACCAAGGAATTCTCCTGTAAAATATATACCATCATTGTTATCATATAAACCGAGGAATTCTCCTAAAAAGAATATATGCCATCATTGTTACCATATAAACCGAGGAAGTCTCCTGAAAAATATATACCATCATTGTTACCACATAGACCAAGGAATTCTCCTGAAAAATATATACCATCAATGTTACCACATAGAGCAAGGAATTCTCCTGAAAAATATATACCATCAATGTTACCACATAGACCAATGAATTCTCCTGAAAAGAATATATACCATCATTGTTACCATATAAACCGAGGAATTCTCCTGAAAAGAATATATACCATCATTGTTATCACATAGACCAAGGAATTCTCCTGAAAAATATATGCCTCATTGTTACCATATAAATCGAGGAATTCTCCTGAAAAGAATATATACCATCATTGTTATCATATAAACCAAGGAATTCTCCTGAAAAATATATGCCATCATTGTTACCATATAAACCAAGGAATTCTCCTGAAAAGAATATATACCATCATTGTTACCATATAAACCAAGGAATTCTCCTGAAAAGAATACATACCATCATTGTTACCATATAAACCGAGGAATTCTCCTGAAAAGAATATATACCATCATTGTTATCATATAAACCGAGGAATTCTCCTGAAAAATATATGCCATCATTGTTACCATATAAACCGAGGATTTCTCCTGAAAAGAATATATACCATCATTGTTACCATATAAACCAAGGAATTCTCCTGAAAAGAATATATTCCATCATTGTTATCATATAAACCAAGGAATTCTCCTGAAAAGAATATATTCCATCATTGTTACCATATATACCAATGAATTCTCCTGAACAGAATATATCCCATCATTGTTACCACATAGACCAAGGAATTCTCCTGTAAAATATATACCATCATTGTTACCATATAAACCGAGGAATTCTCCTGAAAAGAATATATGCCATCATTGTTACCATATAAACCGAGGAATTCTCCTGAAAAATATATACCATCATTGTTACCACATAGACCAAGGAATTCTCCTGAAAAATATATACCATCAATGTTACCACATAGACCAAGGAATTCTCCTGAAAAATATATACCATCAATGTTACCACATAGACCAATGAATTCTCCTGAAAAGAATATATTCCATCATTGTTACCATATATACCAATGAATTCTCCTGAACAGAATATATCCCATCATTGTTACCACATAGACCAAGGAATTCTCCTGTAAAATATATACCATCATTGTTACCATATAAACCAATGAATTCTCCTGAAAAGAATATATACCATCATTGTTACCATATAGACCGAGGAATTCTCCTGAAAAGAATATATACCATCATTGTTATCACATAGACCAAGGAATTCTCCTGAAAAATATATGCCATCATTGTTACCATATAAACCAAGGAATTCTCCTGAAAAGAATATATACCATCATTGTTATCATATAAACCAAGGAATTCTCCTGAAAAATATATGCCATCATTGTTACCATATAAACCGAGGAATTCTCCTGAAAAGAATATATACCATCATTGTTACCATATAAACCAAGGAATTCTCCTGAAAAGAATATATACCATCATTGTTACCATATAAACCGAGGAATTCTCCTGAAAAGAATATATACCATCATTGTTATCATATAAACCAAGGAATTCTCCTGAAAAATATATGCCATCATTGTTACCATATAAACCGAGGAATTCTCCTGAAAAGAATATATACCATCATTGTTACCATATAAACCAAGGAATTCTCCTGAAAAGAATATATACCATCATTGTTATCATATAAACCAAGGAATTCTCCTGAAAAGAATATATTCCATCATTGTTACCATATATACCAATGAATTCTCCTGAACAGAATATATCCCATCATTGTTACCACATAGACCAAGGAATTCTCCTGTAAAATATATACCATCATTGTTACCATATAAACCGAGGAATTCTCCTGAAAAGAATATATGCCATCATTGTTACCATATAAACCGAGGAATTCTCCTGAAAAATATATACCATCATTGTTACCACATAGACCAAGGAATTCTCCTGAAAAATATATACCATCAATGTTACCACATAGACCAAGGAATTCTCCTGTAAAATATATACCATCATTGTTACCATATAAACCAATGAATTCTCCTGAAAAGAATATATACCATCATTGTTACCATATAAACCAAGGAATTCTCCTGAAAAGAATATATACCATCATTGTTACCATATAAACCGAGGAATTCTCCTGAAAAGAATATATACCATCATTGTTATCACATAGACCAAGGAATTCTCCTGAAAAATATATGCCATCATTGTTACCATATAAACCGAGGAATTCTCCTGAAAAGAATATATGCCATCATTGTTATCATATAAACCAAGGAATTCTACTGAAAAATATATGCCATCATTGTTACCATATAAACCGAGGAATTCTCCTGAAAAGAATATATACGATCATTGTTACCATATAAACCAAGGAATTCTCCTGAAAAGAATATATACCATCATTGTTATCATATAAACCAAGGAATTCTCCTGAAAAGAATATATTCCATCATTGTTACCATATATACCAATGATTTCTCCTGGACAGAATATATCCCATCATTGTTACCACATAGACCAAGGAATTCTCCTGAAAAATATATGCCATCATTGTTATCACATAGACCAAGGAATTCTCATGAAAAATATATGCCATCATTGTTACCACATAGACCAAGGAATTCTCCTGAAAAATATATACCATCATTGTTACCATATAAACCTAGGAATTCTCCTGAAAAGAATATATACCATCATTGTTACCATATAAACCGAGGAATTCTCCTGAAAAGAATATATACCATCATTGTTACCACATAGACCAAGGAATTCTCCTGAAAAGAATATATACCATCATTGTTACCACATAGACCAAGTTATTTTCCTGCAAAATATATACCATCATTGTTACCATATAAACCAAGGAATTCTCCTGAAAAGAATATATACCATCATTGTTACCATATAAACCAATGAATTCTCCTGAAAAAAATATATGCCATCATTGTTACCATATAAACCGAGGAAGTCTCCTGAAAAATATATACCATCATTGTTACCACATAGACCAAGGAATTCTCCTGAAAAATATATACCATCAATGTTACCACATAGAGCAAGGAATTCTCCTGAAAAATATATACCATCAATGTTACCACATAGACCAATGAATTCTCCTGAAAAGAATATATACCATCATTGTTACCATATAAACCGAGGAATTCTTCTGAAAAGAATATATACCATCATTGTTATCACATAGACCAAGGAATTCTCCTGAAAAATATATGCCTCATTGTTACCATATAAATCGAGGAATTCTCCTGAAAAGAATATATACCATCATTGTTATCATATAAACCAAGGAATTCTCCTGAAAAATATATGCCATCATTGTTACCATATAAACCAAGGAATTCTCCTGAAAAGAATATATACCATCATTGTTACCATATAAACCAAGGAATTCTCCTGAAAAGAATACATACCATCATTGTTACCATATAAACCGAGGAATTCTCCTGAAAAGAATATATACCATCATTGTTATCATATAAACCGAGGAATTCTCCTGAAAAATATATGCCATCATTGTTACCATATAAACCGAGGATTTCTCCTGAAAAGAATATATACCATCATTGTTACCATATAAACCAAGGAATTCTCCTGAAAAGAATATATTCCATCATTGTTATCATATAAACCAAGGAATTCTCCTGAAAAGAATATATTCCATCATTGTTACCATATATACCAATGAATTCTCCTGAACAGAATATATCCCATCATTGTTACCACATAGACCAAGGAATTCTCCTGTAAAATATATACCATCATTGTTACCATATAAACCGAGGAATTCTCCTGAAAAGAATATATGCCATCATTGTTACCATATAAACCGAGGAATTCTCCTGAAAAATATATACCATCATTGTTACCACATAGACCAAGGAATTCTCCTGAAAAATATATACCATCAATGTTACCACATAGACCAAGGAATTCTCCTGAAAAATATATACCATCAATGTTACCACATAGACCAATGAATTCTCCTGAAAAGAATATATTCCATCATTGTTACCATATATACCAATGAATTCTCCTGAACAGAATATATCCCATCATTGTTACCACATAGACCAAGGAATTCTCCTGTAAAATATATACCATCATTGTTACCATATAAACCAATGAATTCTCCTGAAAAGAATATATACCATCATTGTTACCATATAGACCGAGGAATTCTCCTGAAAAATATATACCATCATTGTTATCACATAGACCAAGGAATTCTCCTGAAAAATATATGCCATCATTGTTACCATATAAACCAAGGAATTCTCCTGAAAAGAATATATACCATCATTGTTATCATATAAACCAAGGAATTCTCCTGAAAAATATATGCCATCATTGTTACCATATAAACCGAGGAATTCTCCTGAAAAGAATATATACCATCATTGTTACCATATAAACCAAGGAATTCTCCTGAAAAGAATATATACCATCATTGTTACCATATAAACCGAGGAATTCTCCTGAAAAGAATATATACCATCATTGTTATCATATAAACCAAGGAATTCTCCTGAAAAATATATGCCATCATTGTTACCATATAAACCGAGGAATTCTCCTGAAAAGAATATATACCATCATTGTTACCATATAAACCAAGGAATTCTCCTGAAAAGAATATATACCATCATTGTTATCATATAAACCAAGGAATTCTCCTGAAAAGAATATATTCCATCATTGTTACCATATATACCAATGAATTCTCCTGAACAGAATATATCCCATCATTGTTACCACATAGACCAAGGAATTCTCCTGTAAAATATATACCATCATTGTTACCATATAAACCGAGGAATTCTCCTGAAAAGAATATATGCCATCATTGTTACCATATAAACCGAGGAATTCTCCTGAAAAATATATACCATCATTGTTACCACATAGACCAAGGAATTCTCCTGAAAAATATATACCATCAATGTTACCACATAGACCAAGGAATTCTCCTGTAAAATATATACCATCATTGTTACCATATAAACCAATGAATTCTCCTGAAAAGAATATATACCATCATTGTTACCATATAAACCAAGGAATTCTCCTGAAAAGAATATATACCATCATTGTTACCATATAAACCGAGGAATTCTCCTGAAAAGAATATATACCATCATTGTTATCACATAGACCAAGGAATTCTCCTGAAAAATATATGCCATCATTGTTACCATATAAACCGAGGAATTCTCCTGAAAAGAATATATACCATCATTGTTATCATATAAACCAAGGAATTCTCCTGAAAAATATATGCCATCATTGTTACCATATAAACCGAGGAATTCTCCTGAAAAGAATATATACGATCATTGTTACCATATAAACCAAGGAATTCTCCTGAAAAGAATATATACCATCATTGTTATCATATAAACCAAGGAATTCTCCTGAAAAGAATATATTCCATCATTGTTACCATATATACCAATGATTTCTCCTGGACAGAATATATCCCATCATTGTTACCACATAGACCAAGGAATTCTCCTGAAAAATATATGCCATCATTGTTATCACATAGACCAAGGAATTCTCATGAAAAATATATGCCATCATTGTTACCACATAGACCAAGGAATTCTCCTGAAAAATATACACCATCATTGTTACCATATAAACCTAGGAATTCTCCTGAAAAGAATATATACCATCATTGTTACCATATAAACCGAGGAATTCTCCTGAAAAGAATATATACCATCATTGTTACCACATAGACCAAGGAATTCTCCTGAAAAGAATATATACCATCATTGTTACCACATAGACCAAGTTATTTTCCTGCAAAATATATACCATCATTGTTACCATATAAACCAAGGAATTCTCCTGAAAAGAATATATACCATCATTGTTACCATATAAACCAATGAATTCTCCTGAAAAAAATATATACCATCATTGTTACCACATAGACCAAGGAATTCTCCTGTAAAATATATACCATCATTGTTAACATATAAACCGAGGAATTCTCCTGAAAAGAATATATACCATCATTGTTATCACATAGACCAATGAATTCTCCTGAAAAGAATATATACCATCATTGTTACCAAATAAAGCAATGAGTACTCTTGAAAGAATATGATGACGTATATTTTTGTTATTGTTAACATGCTTTAAAACTGTTTTCATAGATCTTTGTTTTTTCTTTAATGTGTACTTGTGTTGAACACGATTTCATATCAGATTATGTTCCTGTCATTTGATAGTGTAGCACCACAGATGCCACCAGTGGAGCAGGAATGTTGTATCCTTCTGGAACGTTGGAGTTCATTCCCAGATTTCAGAGAGGGGTTCGCTTTTCTCAATCTGTAGTGTTTTGTTGACCATTGTTTGTCCTTTCGTTCTTTTTTTTCTGGCCAATGTATTATCTGTTCTTCTACGATTTACGGCTTATGAATACCCTTTAATAAAAACAAACTGTTCTTGTACTAAACCTACGCGAAATGATTGAATAAAACATAATGACATAGTTACCCGATTCATCAGGAGATACCATTATCAACAAATTGAGGATGTTCAGTACAGCATATGCCTTTACAGAGAGATGTGGTCTTTCAAATATCACTGTAACTGACGGCTGGTAACCAGATGTACTTTCAATGACTGCTCCTTTTAAGATATAAGTATTGGCTTAAATTCATGTCTGAGATTACGTGAAATAGGCACTGAATAAAAACTTGATTTACATCTTGTAATGTATTAAATGTAGAAATATATCTACCGTATCTCAGTGTGACGATGTCTTCCTATTTTCCTTTATCCTAAGCTTGTTTTATTTGACCAAGCAAATCGCATTGACTAGATAACTTTTTGATATATACTATCACTGGCCGAAATATAGTTTTTCTGGTACCCCTGTTATATGTTACCTGTTGAGCTTTTGGGAAACGAGTTTTAAATCCAGTTTACCATCAAAAGGGGCAATCAAGGGATAATTGTATAATTTCATTATTTAATTCAAAATGTAAACGTTGATGGATTAATCTACTTTTTCTGCAGGATAAACACAATATTAATACAGTGTCTTAAAATATAAACTTATGTGTATTCGGTGCAAAACTGGAGAAAGGCTCGGGGTGAACTTGTCTTAATCCTCATACACATAAAATTTATATTGTAATAAACTGCACTAATATTTCGAAGAATGAGCCACCAGAATAGGTAACATTTATTTTTCCCTTAGAATATATGATTAGGTTGCAAACTGCAGATAAGAGACAGGAACTGCTTACCATTCGCGAGCACATGGGTTCACCCAGGGTTTTTGGTTGCGTCCGTGTTGTCAATCATTTTAGTTTTCTGTCTCGTGCTTTTTGCTTACTTGTCTTCGTCTTGTGTCTTGTATACCCAATGTTGCCAGTGTATCTGGATTGTCCATTCTTGATTGCCCGTTTGGATTTCTCTAACAGTTATATATATTAAAAAAAAGCCCTACTTTGTTTATAAAACTAATATATAAATAGGTCCAGAATTTCACCGACATATCTTTCTTCTTTCGGAGTAAACATGGTGCATGGATTTATTTTACTAGTACATGAAACAATCCGTTTGGACCTGTTTAACACCAGAACTTATTTTGCTGTTACAGTTATATAATGACCTGTCCTTGAACAGATAAATATAAAGGTCAGAGAACCAGTCTATCTCACATGCTTCTTACCTCTAACAGAAAGTCTATTACTAATTGACATTTCAAAGTCTACAATTTCACCATTAACCAGAACATCTATACCACGTATTGTATTAGTTTGAACTTCAATGACGTCTGCATTGATAGAAGACTTTGCCGCAAATGACGTCACAGAACTACCTATAAGTAAACGTCATTGTAATAATAAGGACGTGTCAAAAATTGGTAAACTATAAAAGGCTATATTGCTAAGCGGTCTGTTAGAATAAATGGTAAACAATAAAATGATATTGCTAACCGATATGTTGAAATAAATGGTAAACAATAAAATCATATTGTTAACCGATATGTTGAAATAAATGCTAAACAATAAAATCATATTGCAAACCGATATGTTGAAATAAATGGTAGACAATAAAATGATATGGCTAACCGATCTGTTGGAATAAATGGTAAACTTTAAAATTATATGGCTAAGCGATATGTTGAAATAAATGGTAGACAATAAAATGATATGGTTAACCGATCTGTTGAAATAAATGGTACACTTTAAAATTATATGGCTAAACAATATGTTGAAATAAATGGTAAACAATACAATGATATGACTAACCGATCTATTTTGAATTAAATGGTAAAACAATAAAATTATATGGCTAACTGATTTGTTGGAATAAATGGTACAACAAAAAAATGATATTGCCAACCGATCTGTTGAAATAAATGGTAAACAATAACATGACATGGCTATCTGATCTGTTGAAATAAATAGTCAACAAAATTGAATGAATAGTGAATGAAATACAAGATTGTATACCTACCTTGGGAGGTTCCATACTGTTCAAGTCTCAGTTGTAATGTAAAATTGTCATTTGATATCGCTATAAATTCACCAACTGCATTGAACGTGTACAGAAGTCCGTCTAGAGTTACAAGATGAGGATCCCCGGAACCTCTTCCTGTAAAAAGAAATATTATGTATAATTCATAACATGACGGGTGTTATTAGTGGAGCAGTAACTGTAGACACTTCTGGAGCTCCCCGGTTTTTTGGTGGGGACGTGTTGCTCGATCTGTCGTTACCAGTGTAGTGCTTTGTAAATCATTGTTTATCCTTTTGATCTTTTTCTTTTGTCTTGCATCGTCTGTTATTTTTCGATTTACATATTTACGACCACAGGTTCTTTCCTAACGATACGTTTTATGGTTTAATCGGAATTCTAACATGACGTCCTTCTTTAGCTTTGTGAACAAACGAGCGATTTATTGATTGGGTATAATCTCAGTAGCACATGCGCCGGTGCATGTGACTGACTTTTCCGTCGTAAATGTACATGTTGATGAATTCTCGTCTGCTTGGATTTGGCAACATAATTTGTGTGCGACATTCTCCGCAAATGTAAATATAAATTACCGTCTTCCAATCAAAGTATACTACCGTATTTGTACTCTTAGACCTATCAGAATCGAAGTAATTCATGGAAGCCCGAATGTGTTTTGAGCTTTAACATGGGTTAGCGGATATTAGTAAAGTTGTTCCCTCGCCTCTGGCTCGGGATAAAATACTAATATCCGCCAACCCATGTTAAAACTCAAAGCAAATTCTGGCTCCATGATTGATTTCTCAAATACAATATGATTGTCAATGCAGAACAAAGATGAATTAAAACTGTGGCCCTGAGGTCAATCATCTTATAACCTAACCCGGTTTCCGCTATCATATTTAGGCTATTTGTCTTACCTGCTCAAAGACTTTTAAATTAGTTGGATTTCCGAGTGTACCTGATGACGGCTATTCCAGAACCAAACCTTGCGCATAAAATTAGATATCTACGTTTTTTCTAAAATCATAGATCCATATCAAGTAAAGTTCATAGTTGTACCGGAATGGCCATTATATTTTGTTCTAAAACTTATTGGATTTTATTTTAGGTTTGAAATCGAAGATGAATGCAACAATCTCAATAACATTTGACTCTAAATAGGAATGCGCAATCAATATCTGCATACAAATTGTGTACTGATTGAATCCATACTGACCAAACATTGAACACAACAAGCTAAATTTATGTCCATGACACAAGCCAGGACCTGTATTTCCAACACCATATGACGTTGTCATTGTCGTGTTCGATGGTTTAAGGTGGTAGGCCTGGGGTATGGGAGATAACTCTATTTTCAGTGTCTTCTCAAATATATGATCATCTGTGCGTTTGAAAATTCCCCCTCAATTCCAAGCTTCTTGGTGACAAATATTGTTTACATTGGATATGGCCAGTTAAAAAAATGACTCCTTTTCCTTTAACCTTTCCATAGCTATGCTCCTTGCAGGGCTCACCAAACCAGGCAAAGTGGGCGAAATTACCGCCCTATATCGGCTGAAGTTGCTCTCCCTCGACGACAAAGCGAAATTAAAGTCGCCTTGTTTCTTTTTGCAAGTCACTCTTTTCTTGCAAATAATCTTCGTTTTATGGTAAAGCTGATTGTCAAAACAATTGCAATCAATCGGAAGATACATAAGAATAAGAGGAAAAGGTTTTATTCAAGCAATAAAGAAGGTTTAATTTGTTGATACAAAAGTATCACGGCAAACTTCTGCAAATTTGTACTGACGAAATTCCAGGTGAATATTAAATCCCAAATCTTAAAATATACAAACAGATGCTTCCTTTATCAAATTGGCCGTTGAATTGTGTTATATTCTAATTATTTTCACAAAACTTAAGTTATTTGTAGCTTTTTAAAAGCTAAACAATCAACGTGTCTAAGTTTTAAACACGGTGATCATGGGGACGTAGGAAATCGGGGGAAGGAAACGAACATTTTGATGTCATTGACAGCTTTCAAGGCAAAAATGAATAAATCGAAAATCAATAAATATAAGATCAATAATAATAATAAAACAAATACAAAACATGAATTTAATGTTAAATATGAAAGATATAAACAAGATATTAGCAAAGATAGAAAGCTATGTTTACGAAAAAAATTGTAATATCTGATCCTCTCTTATACCGCCACCCCCCCCCCCCCCCCCCTTCTTCGAAGACAACTAAAGAATAACTAGAATCAAACAAATACAACTGGAGCACAGAATTTTAAGGAATTTAACAATACAGCTGGGTGGCTGTCTGTGTTTTTTGTGGTTTTTTTTGTAATGAATTAATAAAGTAGAGTCACCCTCAAAACAACCCTCCCCCTCCCCAGCCGACTTGAAAATAAAAAACACAAATGCAGTCATTAGGTAATTTGGACATCCACTTTGTCAATTATAAGAATTGAAAAGCTTTTTGTTATGGGTAACTAGTTATTTTTTAGCTCACAAACAAAGAAACTAGCAAAGGATGGGTGTGTGATAACTTTCCTCGACAATTTCATTTTTTTCTGGGTACCTTCCATGAAAAACATAAATTTAAATATTTTAAAAATCTGACGCTAAAAGTTTGTAAAATTTGGTGCAATGATATTTATATGTCTATTCTTCAGTGTGACATTTTTTGGTGGAAATTCATTGTCAGGAATTTTTTTAATCCGATTTTTAATACCAAGGTGGTCCTCAGGGCATCCCCCCTTTTTTGCAGTTTCCACTGTTTTGCATGTGATTATCTCCAAACAGGATATTCAGATATGCTAGATATTTCATATTTATTCAACAACAACACTCCCAAGTGTATTGAAGCCAAAATATTCCCTTTCAATCAGAAATAAATGTGCATATCTATTAGAATCTTCTGAAACTAGTATTACCATCTGGCATCAAGTATACCCCCAAAATTGCTATATTTAGGATGTGCTATGGAGAAAACGGCACGGTGAAATTTTTTGAAACTTTGGCAGATAATGTATTTAGACATAACTATTCCATGATGCAAATTTAAAAAAAATTGAAAGATGGGAAAATTTTAGGGTAACCCAGGTCTACTACCTTAAGTTCAGAGATGGGTGTTCGTGCTTTTTCTACATCACTGTTTGAACTTTTTCTTCATAGCTTACCTACTACCGGTGGGACGTAGTTCAAACACGAGTTGGGTGGCCTTCGTGCGTAAAATACGTTGCAGTCGGTTACGTTAGTGTCTACATCCTGTAAAGGGTAAACGCAACAGTGTTGATAAGGTAAGATGTCGTAGATGAAATTTGACAGAAATGGAATGTTATCAAGGTTATCTCCAGCATAATGGTATCTGTTGGCATATCCACTTCCTAATAATGTTTGTGGATTCATTAATATTCCACTGTCGTCATAGCAACATTGGTTGTCATACTCTTGCGTCCTACAGTTTGGGTAAAAAAATAAAAATATGTTCGAACTATTTCAGAAAATAATCCAAAAATTTATAGTTAAATTTGGGAATATCTGTTTTGAATATACATCTGCTAAAATTGTACTTCCAGAATATATAAGAAAATAATAACCAGATCTTCAAAATTCTATTTCGAAATACATGTATAATGAAAACACTAATTGAAATAAGATAGTTTTGTCTCTTTGTCATCATGATTGTAATACAGTCAAACCTGTCCATGCAGTCACCTGTATTAAAAGGTCACCTTTTCCTTGTCCTGTCATAGAAAATGTCATATGAATTGAACCTCTTTTAAGAGGTCACCTGTCTTATAAGGCCACTTAGGTGACCTTTTAATACAGTTTTGACTGTATATTGATATACATTTCCGGGACATACGAGTTTATCCCCAGTTTTTAATGGGGTTCGTGTACCTCAATCTTAATGTTCTGTTTTGCATAGATAGTTTAAACAGGATGGTCATCAATTCCACCAATATCTACAAAACGAACAATCACCTGTTATCTTAACTCACTGAACACAAAACAGACCACGACATAAGACGTTCGAAATTCAGGTCCTGACTTGAGACAGACACAATATTGTGACGGGCTAAACCGGTTAATGTGTAGACGTTTGTAGATTATTGTTTGTCTTTTTTTCCCCTTTTTCTGTTGGCCATTGTAATGTCTGTCGTTCGTTGAATATTTACATCTCATGAACCATTTGATATCTTCAAACTTTTCTTTTCTTCCTATGAATTGTAGACCTTAAATGTGTTCATGTTATTTTGAAAAAAATGTCGGTTGCCGAAATGAAAATGGAAAAATATGTTATCAATAGCAGTCATAAGATGTAAGTTTGAGGCAGCTAATCTCCGTATTTTTAGTCTTATTTTATTGTTTAGCTGAAATAACATATATATTATATATTATATATTTCATAAAATGGAAAAAACACCATTCTAATGTACCCTGGAACATACAATATGTGTTAAGATGCGCAAAATGCCAACCCTCACATGTAAATAAGACTTATTGCTACACGTATATATTTTGCTTGCGATCTGTTTTCTTGTTTAAGATTTAAATACTTACGATGGTAGATTTTGTTTGAAGCAGAGTTTAGAAAATGGTTGTTGGTAGCATTTATAGAAATTAAAGTCAGTTTCTACACATAAAGGATCAATATGAAATCTTGTCAGATCTAATAGAGCGACATCTAGGGAGCATGGACAGGGAGTGACGTCGTCATAGCTTATTGTTTGCATCGACACATCAGTTCTGATCCAATCATCACAAATCTGCATACTTGTTGACATATTTACCAGTACAGTAAACATATCTGACCAATAATACGGACTGAAAAACAAAAAATAACCAAATAAAAAATAAACATATCTGACAAGCAATAGACTGAAAAATAAAACAAGACAATAACCAAATAAAAAATAAACATAGCTGAGCAGTAATAGGGGTTAAAATATAAAAATAAAAATAACAAAATAAAGAGTAAACATAACTGACCAGTAATATGGACCCCAAAAAAGCAAAAAATTAAACATAGCGATTAATAGGGACTTAAAAAAAATAACCAAATAGAAAATAAACAGCTGATTAGTAATAGGGGTTGAAATTGCCGGTCCATTCGACTTGCACATCATGGGATTCAACTGTAGCATAAATAGGCTTACCACACAAACTGCATCATTGGTAACCCACGGATAGTCACGCTCCGATACTCTCCTCTCATCATCCATATGCCAATTGGAGCAATCACATTCATTTTGGAATTAGTCGGTTACTGATCCGGCATTTTAGGGCTTTCGATAGCAACATATTCCTACAATTTTCGATTGGACGGTAGGTCACAAAACTATTAATTTGATCATATCACCATGTGTTTTCTCGTATTGTCCATTTAAGGTATCAAGGTAGTGTAAAATAGTTTTCTCGTCCCGTAGAATATAATATAAGTACAAATAACAAGTCCTCCAAATTCAGCGGAGCAATCAGATTCGAGATAAATAACCATGTGACTACTATGATTTCAATGTCAGTTGACCCACGTGTGATGTTGGATGTGATCAGCTGTGGAACACAGACGATGTACAATCTATATCTTATTCTAACATGACGTCCTTCTTTCGCTTTGTAGACAAATGAGCGAGTTATCGATGGTATAATCTTATTCGCACATGCACCGGTGAACGTGACTGATTTTTCCATTGGCAGCAAACATTGTGTGCGACATTTTCGTAAGCATAAATATAAATTACCGTCTTCCAATCAAAGTATACTACCGTATTTGTACTCTTAGACATATCAGAGTCGAAATAAATCATGGAATCCAGAATGTGTTTTGAGTTTTAACATGAGTTGGCGGATATATTAGTAAATTTTATCATAAAATACTAATATCCGCCAATCCATGTTAAAACTCAAAACACATTCTGCCTTCCATGATTTATTTTTTAAATGACTTCATAAAACTTTCTAATATTTTGACTATAAGCTGACGAAGGTTATAGTTACTAGAAACTAATTCTGTTATCTGTTTCTTTTTTCTTTCAATTTTTATCTACTACAGACAATCATTTGATGTCTACTCTTACAGCACTATGTAGTGCCGGATTTACCTATAGACTCGATAGGCTGAAGCCTAGCGACTCAAAATTTAGGGGGCCTCCGGCCAAGGTGTATCATACTTTTAACGCTATTGTTATTGGACTTTCACACTTATGCTGTCATAACGTACTGTACTTTCTAAACAAACCATCAGTAAATTTCCTTACACAGTTGCACTCCATTTCAGAATATTGCAGAATTTTAAAAACCCCTCATCATCTTTGCCTGTATTGAAATTGATTAAACACACTTCCATCTTCCTCCAGTCGTCAAGGTGGGGAATTGGGAAGGGCTTCAAAAGTGAATTAGCCTAAGCCCTCTCTTTATCTAAATCCGGCACTGAGCACTAGTACATGTGTACATACCTGTTAGAGTCATCTACTGATATTCTTATTATCCCTGCCTCCATTGGAAAGTTCAGTCTAAATTTATAGTATCCTGTAACAGTTGGTGTCGGGAGAGTCGAATAATACATCAATTTTATACTACTGCTACTATCATCTTTCTACAATTTAGTATAGTGTGTAAGTTGTATGATGACTAAATATCACGATGATAGTCAACACCAAGGTAAAATACCAGATGAAGGGAACAGAGAAAAAACCAGTTCAGATAGTTTTTAAGCATCTGTATGACTTAAATAGCAGCTTTATGGAACAGACAAAACCAAGTTCGGATAGTTTTCAAGCATCAGTGTGACTTAAATAGCAGTTTTAGGGAACAGAAGAAAAAAAAAGTCACCTACCTTAGGATAGAACAAATCAACGTTTACTGGCAGGTTTGGTGGAAAGTTCATTTCATCAGATTTCCAGGTCACCTCAACCGTAGATTCGTGTTTCCAGTTTACAGGATGTCTACTTATTACTGGTTTCAACATAGCATGATTTACTAAAATTACGACAGAATAAAATCAAAAGCAAAAAATACCACACTGTCAGTACAGCTCCAAAATCCAATATCAAACTCATAGAAAGATGCGATATCGATACCCCTAACACACATGGCCGTTCACTTTCCTGGTGTAGTACAGACACTTAAATAAAATGTGACGGGATTAAATTAGTTTTATGGCCACATAGTGAAATGATGGGGTTCTGTAAGTGCTATCAACAAGTGCGTATTCATTTCAATCTAAAACTCTTCTAGAATTCAAACTTTACACAATTTTGAATAATTACACGATGGAAAGAAAAACGGATGTTACATTGTAACATATATTGTTGTATATGATTCGTCACGAACAACTAGCAGACGACACGTTCTTCTAGTGGTTACACCACACAGTACGGTAACTGGGTCATATGTGTATGTTCCTGTGGGAGAATTTCCTTAATATAAAATACTAGATACCGTACCTATAGTTATTATGCCTGTAAAAGTTAATGCTTCATTATCACGTAGAACCACCCGGAGTTGCACCATTTCTCTTCCTGTTCTATATAATGGCGGGGAAATACATGACACGCTGTATTCAGAGAACCATTTACAGTTGACTTCACTGTTAACATCTGACATCACTAAAGATACGGTATCTGTTTGGTTAAGACATGGTCCTGATATCACCAATAATGTACCACCAAGCATGGAGGCTTCCTTTGGAGTAATTGTCAACGTGCCTTAAAAATATTAGATTTCGTTATTTATGAGTTACTATATTGCAAAAATGAGTAGATCTTATAAAGTATTACAGGGTCCATTTCAAACTTATGCATTCTAAATCAAAGGTTGATGTTATGTCATAAGACAAGTTTGTAGATACCAAAGGGGTAATCAGAATCCGTAAATCGAAGGACAGACAACACAATGAAAAAGCCAAAAGAAAAAGGACAAAACTACAAACAACAATCTACAAAGCATACACATAAAACTAAAGGTCGAGTTAAACGAACTCCACTAAAAACCGGTAATGAACTCAGGAGCTCCGGATTGAAAAGCAGTTCATGCTCCACCAGTACCATCCGTCGTGTTACTCTAGTTACAAACCCGGTGATAAGTCATGAATAAGGACAGGACCGGGTGCTTACGATCAGTGGAACATATCCGTGGTCATTTGTGACACAGATATGCCATAACTTTCAACCAAAGCATGTGATGACTTCAACTTATCCAATAGGAACACTTAGTTCAGTAGTTTCATTGTTAGCACCAGCCCTCTATCGCGGAAATCATGATAGGATTTTCAAGTCCTAGAATATCGTATCAACTGAGAGATATATACTCTATATGCAGGTGCTGCTGGAATGTTGTAACATATGAAATTGTCGTATAAAGTATCATTCTTACCAGCTCCTCACTGTCAATTTCAAGGTGTAGGTCAAGGTATGAAGCAGACCTATCTATGTCTGTGGTATCTATTATGTCAAGCTCAATGTGATAGATGCGATCAACGAAATCACCAAACCTAGAATTATTTAGTGAAAGGACACAATCTATATAGCGGAACGTGAAATTAAAGGATTAGGCTAATTTCTTTTCGTTTTTCTTGAGAAAACCCTGTATGAAGTCTGCCTCATACGAATAAAGGAGCAAGTATGTGAGAAGAGGAGCACAGTATGTGCCCATAGGTATGCCGACTGTCTGTTGAAAAACACGTCCACTAAATTTGCAAACCTTACCATTCGTGTTACAACCTCCTTGTTTTATTTCTGCAGAGTCGACACGAGACATAAAGAGTCCTGGAATATTGACGTTAGACATGGACGTAACATTGATTATTTCTGACGTTCTAGATGCTGCTAATGCAAAGTAGTTAACGCCGTCACCAGCGTCAAATCCTACCTGTAAAACATGACAAATTTCATTAGAGGTATACTTCAAACATTCTGTAGTATCAAAGTGTAAATAAAATTAGATGCTTGTTAGATAGGTTTTATTTTGGTTTAGACGGGGATTCACTAACATCATCCAATATTGGATCAAACCGGACGTCACAATTCAAGCGACCAATCATCTACGAACATCAAACAACATTTGGTAATGAGAGCTTATCATGGTGTAGGAACAGGTTTCTGGCAAGATTCAATACAACATGCTGCCGGATTAAAAAAGATTCTTCAATTTTCTATTTGCAGGCTATGTATGTGCAAAAGAAATTGTATCGCATAACATATAGAGCTTTATACTTACGTTCTTGTTTAATGTAATTCATTTCATTATGCAGTGTACCTAAGCGTAGGATTAATTGTTCTCGTGCTTGCCGCGAATGCGGTAGAACGTGCGTTCGATCTGCGATGATGTCGAACCAAGACTATAGTATATATTTGTTTTTGTTTCGTCTCCTCTAGGCGCGCAGCATTAATCAAGGAATAAGAGCAAACATTGATTGGCGCGTTGTAGGAATAATATGACTGAATGGAACGACGTGTCTGGCCATGTATTTTTGTCTCGTGGAATTGATACAATACACATCCACACATCGTGTCCTTAAAGTATTTGGTAATAAACAATATTGACTCACTACTCATAACATTATGACTAATTATTTATCTTGTCAAGAATATTCCCCCTTCTTTGACTAATGCTCCGTGTTCTCGTAAAAACATTCCTTGATTCCAGTTACATCAAGTGTCAATGATATCAGCGCTAACGTTATCAGTACCCTTTATTATGTGACAAAGTCCGTGAATCTCTCAGGGTGCCTGTTTTTCCTCTGAAAATAAATCTGACCAATACGATACAATGTACAAATCAAATATTGTTGGAAGTGGTATTAAACACCAAATATATATTAACTTCTAATCCTATATACCTGTGCCGGTGTACCTCCTAATCCAGTAGTCTTGCTACCACTACTAGCTGTTCCCGTCGTCCATTCAATTTTGTCGTATAAAAAAACAGTAAAAGAGTGTCTTCCATTGGTTAGCAGCAAACATTGAAACGTACATCTCTAAAGTAACAAGTTAATATGGTCATCATTGTAACGTACATCTCTAAATAAACACGTTAATATGGTTATAATTGTAACGTACATCTCCAAAGTAACAAGTTAATATGACCGTCATTGTAACGTACATCTCCAGAGTAACAAGTTCATATGGCCATCATTGTAACGTACATCTCTTAAAAAAACAAGTTAATATGACAATCATTGAAAGGGACATCTCTAAAGTAACAAGTTGATATGCCATCATTGTGACGTACACCTCTAAAGTAACAAGTTAATATGACCATCATTGAAACGTACATCTCTAAAGTATTAAGTTAATATGGCCATCATTGTAACGTACATCTCTAAAATAACAAGTTAATATGGCCATCATTGACAGGGACATCTCTTAAATAACAAGTTAATATGGCCATCATTGTAAAGTACATCTCTAAAGTAGCAAGTTAATATGGCCATCATTGTAACGTACATCTCTAAAGTAACAAGTTAATATAGCCGTAAATGTAACGTACATCTCTAAAGTAACGTTCAATGAGGAGTACAAAGTATACCCTAAAGTGAATGTGAGACTTCCCCTAGCTTGAAAATGTAGTCATCATGGAGTGTCCAGTGAAGAGTACAAAGCATACCTTAAAGTGAATGTGAGACCTCCCCTAGCTTGAAGATGTAGTCATCGTATACTGTCTTTTGCGGAGTACAAAGTATGCCCTACGGTGAGTGTAAGACTTTCCCTAGCTTGAAGATGTTGTCATCGTTGACTGTCTTTTGTGGAGTACAAAGTATACCCTATGGTGAGTGTGAGACGTTCCCTAGCTTGAAGATGTTGTCATAGTGGGGTGTCTAATGCGGAGTACAAAGTATACCCTATAGTGAGTGTGAGACGTTCCTTACCTTGAAGATGTAGTAATCGTAGAGTATCCAGTGAGGAGTACAAAGTATACTCTAAAGTGAGTGTGAGACGTCCCGTACCTTAAAGATATTTACGTTTTTATTTAAAACGAAATTTTCAATTATACTCTAGACCAAATATTAAATTTAATAATTCAGTAAGATATCAATCTTGTTTTCCCTTTTACCTTTGTCTTTCCTACACTATTAGCTCCATAAAATGCAACATTGTCCCATGTAGCAATGAAGATCCAGGAAGCCTGAAATTTATACTGTTCTGGAAAAACTCGACGAATTTCCAGCGACACCATTTGTAATAGTGTTCTATTTGTTGATTCTCTGTACCATACATCACCACCATTCCTTGTATCTATATCAGTCCAATATGGCGCTACTAGTCGTTTGTTGCTTCCTAAAGGAAACGGTGATGGGGTGTACGTACTCATGGTTCCGAGAAACGAAATCACGCCATTTGTATTCACCTTGAAATAAAAATATGATTATGAAAGGAAAGCTTAAACAATGGTGGTAACAATTCGAATTATATAGATTTAGATATTTTATTTATTTAAATGTGTTATTGGTTTTTTTTAATACCTGTGTTCCATCTAATGTATCCAATGTTGCTTGTGTCTCTGGATTGTCCATTCTTGGATGGCCATTCGGGTTTCTCTAACGTTTATAAAATGAGTACAAATATGTTGTCTGTCGCCAGTACTCGTCTGGTAAACAGGTTAATTGTAACGAAAGGGAAAGAAATATACTTTACGACTCTCGGTGGTGGTTCTAAAAAACATATGCGGAAATTAATCGTGCAGATATATGCTAGATACTTACAATTAAAGAATTGTGCTGATAATTGAAGAATGGGAATAAGCTTCTGATGGGTATAGGTGGAGTTGAACCATCATCGTTGGTCGGAGCTCGAGTGTCACCATGCTCAGGTCCATAATCAGTAAAATCATCCACTGTTATACATAATACACTATTACACCATAAAATTAACAAAACAGTAATATGTCTGCAATTCATTTCATCCCTCAGGTAAAAGTAACTTTTGACAATGTTTAGTCCTGTTGGTGTTGGTGTTCTTAAATAATTGTCAATTGATTGGCTTCTATAGTTCTTTTGATTTTGAACGTACCTATGACGGTGTGTCATGCGCACTAAATTCAAGATCAAATACAAATTATAAGAGCTAAAGCAAGTAGGGGAAGGGTTTCTTGGTTTGACGCATATTTTGCATGTAAATATACCATTGTTTCTAAAAGTTTCCTCTGTTGTTAGAGTAGGTGGGGTCCTATTTGTAAACTAACGACGATCTGTTTCCATTGGTCAGTAAATCCCGCCTATCACGTTGTGTGTACTCCTTGATGGAAATTCACTGTTATCGAAATGTTTGATATCGCATAGTAGGGACACGAAATGTTTGACAGCAATAACAGGAAGTAGATAATCATTGGCTACATTGCGCCGTCTCGATGATTACAAGTAATAACAGACTGACATGTATGACCTTGGTTAGGTGTCTGCAACACTCAAGGTACGTTGCACCGCGTGAACCCAAACTACATAGTTATGTTGTAATGACTGCGTTGTAAGAACATAGATATGTTAAATATACAAAAATGTACAACTTAGCATTGTACTGATTTATTTAAGAACATTTTGGTTGTATTACGGTATCGAATTATTTATGGGGATCGTATGGTAGTTGAACTATCGATGCAATTAGCGCTTATCACCACAAACGTTGAGAGTTCGAATCGCGCCCATGGGGAGGTGTACTCAATACAGCATTATGTGATAAATTTGTCAGTGACTTGCAGAAGTTCGGTGGTTTTCTCTGTGTACTCAGGTTTTCTCCAAGAATAAAATTAACCGCCACGATATAACTAAAATATTGTTTAAACAAGCGTTACACACCATCACATTAACCCTACCCCGATTTATTCTCGTAAAAGTGAGAACAGTTCACCCTAAAGACATATTATACGTTATCAGTCTCGGGATGTTATATATCCCGTTTTAAAAGGCAGTGGTTCGCTTAACAAAAACCACTGCCCTTTAAAACGGGATATATAACATCTCGAGACTGATAACATTTTTATCTGAATGTTCTAACATCAATAAGTATGTCCTTATTATTGGAAAAACATAAATACGTGTATCTTTGGAAAAAGGTCACAGAGAGCGATTATTGATTTTCTGTGCTGTATGAAATACACAGCACGGCTTCCCTGAAGTTTTAAATGTAAGTTTTTAGCCAATCAAAATTCTACTTGCCACAAGAACATCAGATAATTTCTATTATAAAACCGTACCTGTTTTTATTCGCACACTCAAAGACTGGAATTGTGTGAGTTTCCAATCTTAATCTTTGATAGTACCAAGATGACGGTTATTCATGACACACGCCGTGCGCATTAGATTAGATACATGTACTATCATTGGATCGACATCTATGCACACGCTGGCCATTAGTCTCCGCGCGTAAGGTCTGCTCATTCATCATTGGTTTGGCACTGACATGCTTTATAGGATATATATTTTAATTTACAGTTCGTAAATAATGGTAGGTGGTTTTCACCGGGTACTCTGGTTTTCCGCCACCAGTAATACTGACTGCCATGCATGCACGATATGGGGTCTTTTTAAAAAAATGTCAATATTTCAGACAGTACATTTAAAAAAAAATCATTATATTCATAACACAATTTTATTGAAATATATCAACTCCGTAGACATTGTGGAAATGAAAAAACAAATATGAAATCTTAATGAAAACAATAAATGAAATTTTAAGAATAAAGAGTTCAAGGCATATTCACTTTTCATTCCCTACGTAACACTTTTGTCCCCTACGTAACACTTTTGTCCCCTACGTAACACTTTTGTCCCCTACGTAACACTTTTGTTCCCTACGTAACACTTTTGTCCCCTACGTAACACTGTTGTCCCCTACGTAACACTTTTGTCCCCTTCGTAACACATCACATTTTGGTATTAACACTATACAAAATCCAATTACATTTAATATCTTTTTTCGCCAATTAGTGAATTATATTGTTTTGTTACACATTTGAGTCTTTTTCTGGTGACAAATGATTATCATCCGTTAAAAATATATGCTTACACCCAGCAACTTAAAAATTGTTATTGAAAATCGATGTGTTTTATCTAAACTGTATTTATAAAACCTTTGGGAAATCCCAAAAAGGTTTCTTAAGATAATTTCCATTACACTCCCCACATTTACGTAAAGAATCAAGTACATTACAACAATATTTCACAAAATATACATTAAAAATATGACTGTTACGTAGCTGATATAGAGCTATGTGGTGGAACGTCAGTGTGATGTAGGGGACTAAATCTACTGTATATTTGAATAAAAATAATTTATATTTTTTTTTCTAATATACGAAATTCACAATAAAATATGTTGTATTTATCAATCACATCAGTTAAACATTTTTTTTTAAATATCTGGTGAAAATATGGCATTATATTGTCAACTACCACGACGTTGGTCAACTACATAACAATAATGACTGTTATGTAGTGAGTGGACTGTTACGTAGTGGAAGTTTTTTCCTTTATTCATCAATACTTGCTTCCTATACTACTGGACAGGAAATTATTTTCATACTATAGAAACAAAACATTATTCTGTTTTTATTGGTTGAAAGTTTGTTTTGGAAAAAGCTACATTTATATTTTTGTTGCCTGTTACAAAATGGACATGTACAATTTATACGCATCTAGTAAGATTTACCGAATTATGTTAAATTGTTCATTTGACTTGAATTTCAAAGTACTTGCGTAGCCATATTCTTAACGGGATGTGGCGTTAACTGGCAAATATCAAGGTAAGTTGGTATGATTAAAGGAAATATTTTTACAATGCATTATAGTACTGCGCTACGTAGTTAACACACATTTGTGAGACAAGCACAAAAGTGAGAAAAAAAACCTAAATATCCCAATATAACAAATTTGTATTTTGTTACGAAATATGCTTACTTGATTTTCCTCTAATACAGAAGTATAATTTGAGGTCAAAATTCAGAGAAAGAAAACAGTGATTATTAATTTTTCTGTAAGAAAACGCTCGTGAGACAATGGAAATTTAAACTATTTCGACAATAAAGTGATATAAAAGTTGTCAAAAAATTAGCTTGAGCAGCATTCGTACCTATGTAAGTCATTTATTATGTGCATGAGTAACTATGTGTTCAAAGAAGTATCTGAAATTAGTTATTTTCCATCAGATAATCATGTGAGACAGAAAAATGTAGATTTTTTTTAAAATACCCATAGCTGAACTATTGTTAGAAGTAGCGTTAAACACCACAAACCTAACTATAACAGTGAAACCAGGAGATATTGTATATAATATACAATACGAATACTTTCCCAGTCGCGGTCTTCAATACATTTTCATATCCATCAGTAAATCGAATGCTAGTTTAATTTATTGAATACATTTTTTAACCATAATAAAAACATTCAATTAAAATTACAAAACTAAAAAGATCCACTTCTACTTCTACCAAATACTGACGGCCTTCAACAATTTGTACAGGTTATAGATTAGGAATTGTTTGCATATGCATGGTAATATATTAATCTAAATTATTTAAAACAATGTTAAGTTTATCGAAATGACAAAGCAAATGTCATACACACAAATTATACAAAGCCAGAAGAAAAGTCGATAGAAAGTATTCTCAATCATGTTTACATTGGAGTGGCTCTTCATGATTTTATCTATGCATGCACGCCATGCATGCACGGTATGGGGTGGGTTTTTTTTAAAATGTGCATATTTCAGACTACATTAAAAAAAAATCATTATATTCATAACATAATTTTGTAAACATTGTGGAAATGAAAAAACAAATATGCAATCTTAATGACAACAATAAATGAAATTTTAAGAATAAAGAGTTCAAGGCATACTCACTTTTCATCCCCTACGTAACACATCACATTTTGGTATAAACACTATACAAAATCCAATTACATTTAATATCTTTTCTCGCCAATTAGTGAATTATATTGTTTTGTTATACATTTGAGTCATTTTCTGCTGACAAATGATTATCATCCGTTAAAAATATATGCTTACACCCAGCAACTTAAAAATTGTTATTGAAAATCGATGTGTTTTATCTAAACTGTATTTATAAAACCTTTGAGAAATCCCAAAAAGGTTTCTTAAGATAATTTCCATTACACTCCCCACATTTACGTAAAGAATCAAGTACATTACAACAATATTTCACAAAATTATGTGGTGGAACGTTAGTGTTACGTAGGGGACTAAATCTACTGTATTTCAATAAAAATAGTATATGTTTTTTTTCTAATATACGAAATTCACAATAAAATATGTTGTATTTATCAATCACATCAGTTAAACATTTTTTTTTAAATATCTGGTGAAAATATGGCATTATATTGTCAACTACCACGACGTTGGTCAACTACATAACAATAATGACTGTTATGTAGTGAGTGGACTGTTACGTAGTGGAAGTTTTTTCCTTTATTCATCAATACTTGCTTCCTATACTACTGGACAGGAAATTATTTTCATACTATAGAAACAAAACATTATTCTGTTTTTATTGGTTGAAAGTTGTTTTTTTTAGAAAGCTACATTTATATTTGTTTTGCCTGTTACAAAATGGACATGTACAATTTATACGCATCTAGTAAGATTTACCGAATTATGTTAAATTGTTCCTTTGACTTGAATTTCAAAGTACTTGCGTAGCCATATTCTTAACGGGATGTGGCGTTAACTGGCAAATATCAAGGTAAGTTGGTATGATTAAAGGAAATATTTTTACAATGCATTATAGTACTGCGCTACGTAGTTAACACACATTTGTGAGACAAGCACAAAAGTGAGAGAAAAAAACCTAAATATCCCAATATAACAAATTTGTATTTTGTTACAAAATATGCTTACTTGATTTTCCTCTAATACAGAAATATAATTTGAGGTCAAAATTCAGAGAAAGAAAACAGTAATTATTTATTTTTCGGTAAGAAAACGCTTGTGAGATAATGGAAATTTAAACTATTTCGACAATAAAATGCTATAAAAGTTGTCAAAAAATTAGCTTGAGCAGCATTCGTACCTATGTAAGTCATTTATTATGTGCATGAGTAACTATGTGTTCAAAGAAGTATCTGAAATTAGTTATTTTCCATCAGATAATCATGTGAGACAGAAAAATGTAGATTTTTTTTAAAATACCCATAGCTGAACTATTGTTAGAAGTAGCGTTAAACACCATAAACCTAACTCTAACAGTGAAACCAGGAGATATTGTACGTAATATACAATACGAATACTTTCCCAGTCGCGGTCTTCAATACATTTTTATATCCATCAGTAAATCGAATGCTAGTTTAATTTATTGAATACATTTTTTAACCATAATAAAAACATTCAATTAAAATTACAAAACTAAAAAGATCCAGTTCTACTTCTACCAAATACTGACGGCCTTCAACAATTTGTACAGGTTATAGATTAGGAATTGTTTGCATATGCATGGTAATATATTAATCTAAATTATTTAAAACAATGTTAAGCTTATCGAAATGACAAAGCAAATGTCATACACACAAATTATACAAAGCCAGAAGAAAAGTCGATAGAAAGTATTCTCAATCATGTTTACATTGGAGTGGCTCTTCATAATTTTATCTATGTTTACTGTTTGGCGCCACATGGGTTGTATATAAATGGATTGTATATCGCATAATAAGTCTTAAGCAGTGAATATACATAGGTAATATTTTTGTACCAGGAAGAATACTATGACCATAATTAACATTTTATTTTTGTTAACGAGAATTGTTTGTGAAGGGATAATAAATCTTACGGTTTCCTATATTAAGCAAAAGATGTTTACATATTTTCTTCGGAATCCAGGGGAAATAAACGTTAGAGAAAACCGAAGGTTCAATCAAGGAAAGACCATCCAGAAACACTGGCAATAGTAGGCTCACGACACAGAGCGAAGACTAACAAAACAAAAAACTACTCGCAGAGAACTGATGAGCAAACGACCTACAAAAAAATACAAAAACCAAATCAAAACAAACAAAACAAAACAAAACAAGCAGACAAACAAACAAACAAACAAACAAACAAACGAACAAACAAAGCAAAAATTAAAATATCATACTTTTTTGTGACAATGTCATCACAATGTCATCACAGGTCTTTGTATGGCATGTCCTTTATATAATAATATTAGAAGAAATTTATTTGTTGTAATTCTAGGAATTAATGGTAAAAATAGATTTGAATATCATTTTAGAAAGAAATGCACAACTTTCAACAGACCAAATCAAGGATTCAAATCTTTCTAAAAGATAACAATATATTTGTTTAATCATGTAGGTCTCAACTATTTGTTTTCTTTATTATTTTGTAAACGTTTCTTTTATTTACTAATAAGTACCATGACTCTCTGTTTGGTTATTTCTGCATTTTTGCTTGTTTGTATATACATCGTAATGTAAATTTAAATATTTCACAATGTGGTTGCTGTCATCTAAATAATTTGTTTTAAATTGTAAGGGGCGGGCTTTAATAAATTGTTGTCATAGCTAGTGCCCAATATCATTTGCTAATATTTTGAGCACATAAAATATGCTTTATTCAAAAAGTATAATTTGTGCACCGGTATGGTCCTAACTATGTGAGTGATTCTGCTGATGTCCTATAAGAAACAAGAACTGCTGGCCTTTCATGGGTACCTATGTTTACCCTCTGTTTTTAATCAATCTTAATTTTAATTTTTGCTTTGTTTGTTTGTTTGTTTGTTTGTTTGTTTGTTTGTTTGTCTGCTTGTTTTGTTTTGTTTTGTTTGTTTTGATTTGGTTTTTGTATTTTTTTGTAGGTCGTTTGCTCATCAATTCTCTGTGATTATTTTTTTGTTTTGTTTTTCTTCGCTCTGTGTCTTGAGCCTACTATTGCCAGTGTTTCTGGATGGTCTTTCCTTGATTGTACCTTCGGTTTTCTCTAACGTTTATTTCCCCTGGATTCCGAAGAAAATATGTAAACATCTTTTGCTTAATATAGGAAACCGTAAGATTTATTATCCCTTCACAAACAATTCTCGTTAACAAAAATAAAATGTTAATTATGGTCATTGTATTCTTCCTGGTTCAAAAATATTACTAATGTATTTTCACTGCTTAAGACTTATTATGCGATATACAATCCATTTATATACAACCCATGTGGCGCCAAACAGTAAACATAGATAAAATTGTGAAGAGCCACTCCAATGTAAACATGATTGAGAATTCTTTCTATCGACTTTCCTTCTGACTTTGTATAATTTGTGTGTATGACATTTGCTTTGTCATTTCGATAAACTTAACATTGTGCTAAATAATTTAGATTAATATATTACCATGCATATGCAAGCAATTCCTAATCTATAACTTGTACAAATTGTTGAATGCCGTCAGTATTTGGTAGAAGTAGAAATGGATCTTTTTAGTTTTGTAATTTTAATTGAATGTTTTTATTATGGTTAAAGAATGTATTCAATAAATTAAACTAGCATTCGATTTACTGATGGATATAAAAATGTATTGACGACCGCGACTGGGAAAGTATTCGTATTGTATATTACATACAATATCACCAAAACATACCATGGTTTAAAAATGGACGCTTAAAAATGACGCTACGGACAAAATCGTACCTCTTTCTGAGTTATTTCCATTGAGTCTTTATCACCTCAAAAATGCAAAGGTGGTTGTTTTTTCGAGCTTAAAATTCCACAAATGCTGGAATTATATAACGTAAAATTCGCCATTCTAGAAAATTGTACCGATCATTTTTATCGTGCAAAATACACGGAAAACGATAGTAAAATCGCGCGTATAGCATTTTTCACGACTCGTATTTCGCACTCGCTACGTTTTTAACGTACCAAAGCATGCCATGGTTTAAAAATGGACGCTTAAATATGACGCTACGGACAATATCGTACCTCTTTCTAGGTTATTTCCATAGAGTTTTTATCACCTTGAAAATGCAAAGGTGGTTGCTTTTCGAGCTTACAATTCCATAAGTACTCCATACTAGAAAATTGTGGTTCTCATTTTATAAATACATATTAATTGTCCCTTCATAGATAACAAATCTACTGTATTGGTAGTACAAGTGGGTTTTATTTACTTTGATTAAACGGATAAGAATTTTATCGCATTCCTATTATCTAATTATAAATACTTTGTTTGTTTACAATATGTAATTGTATTTGAACAGGTGAATTGGTTTGTCTTGATCCATTAGAGATAGAGGGTACAATATATCGGATGTTTTATATTTACCGTATCTATTGAATTTAATATTGGTGTTTTACAAAACAGTCTTGACGTATTTATGGTTAGTATGTCTTTCCAAAATGGTTTGTGGTATTGTAATGATGGACACGTCAAATGTACATATGTACAATCGCTGCATTGGATTGATATAAAATGGAACCCGATGTACATAGAAGTCTTTACATGTATATGATACAGTACTATTGAAACAAAAGAAGCTGCCCGTATTGGATATAGCGGGTTTCTTATTCCGCATGAGTACTCAAGTGAAGGCCGATGTGCGTAGCACCAAGGCCGTCACCTGAGTACGGAATGCGGAAAAAGAAACCCGTTATATCCAAAACGGGCAAATTCTTTTGTTTCAATAATAATGTATCTAACTTGTACAATAATAGTGTTGTTGAAAAAATATATGGTATGGCATATGTTTTTACACTTTTAATGTTTAGAAAGCCAAATAAGACAACAATTAACAAAAATAAAACGACAAATTTGTATCGGTCAACGTCCTTTCGATTCTCGTTTATATTTAGATATTTCAAGGTCTTTCAAGTGAAAAGAATCGTTTATATTTAGATATTTCAAGTGTCCCAAATCTTCACCTGTGGTCTGTCTGATTTGTTATTTCTTGCGGTCGGTTCGTTAGTTATTTTTGGATTGCGAGAATACATTTTAAAAGTTCACATACTCGTCAGTTCTGTACATAAATTATGCCAGATCTGAAATACTTGTATCGTGTCTTGTATATTGCTTTTTTAAACAAATTGTTGATATTTTTTTTACATCGCTTATTATCAAGAGTCAAATATACTAATTATAGCGTATAGTAGTGTGGTCACCGTTGCCGAGTGGTTAGATGGAAGTTTTGAAAGTCAAAAAGTCAAAAAGCCCGGCAGTGGTTCGAGACACGAAAGCCCAATAATAAGTCAAATGCGTTTTTAAGCCTAAAACAGTAAAAGGTTAAAGTTCATATATTCAAGAACAAAAGAATAAACTGTAGATTCTTAGAAATAATCCACTGTTCGAACAATAGTGTGACGTATGAGAAATGCATTACGTAAATGATATCAATCTTGTCCCAAAAATGGGTCAAATTATTAAAGTACAGCGGCCTGTATCATCGGCCCCTATTAACGGCCTCTATTAGCGGCCTGTATGTAATATTAGAGGCGCATTTACAATAGCTTTGCTGAGGGTATTATTGTACAACTAACTATAAATACATTGTTTACCTATTTACAATATGATTGTCGAGTAAGCATCAGATAACATATTAGCACCGGTGGTTTTTATTTACTTTGATTACACGGAAAAGAATGTATCGCATTCGTATTATCTAATTATAAATACGTTGTTTGTTTACAATATGTAATTGTATTTGAACAGGTGAATTGGTTTGTCTTGATCCATTAGAGATAGAGGGTACAATATATCGGATGTTTTATATTTACCGTATCTATTGAATTTAACATTGGTGTTTTACAAAACAGTGTTGACGTATTTATGATTAGTATGTCTTTCCAGAATTGTTTGTGCCATTGTAATGATGGACAGGTCAAATGCACATATGTACAATAGCTGCATTGGATTTATATAAAATGGATCTGTATCTGTATCTGGTAAGTTATAGAACCCAACTATGGTTTTAATACAACGGGTAGAGAGAGCGCCGATGGCGGTCTTTATTGGCGCTGATTCCTTAGAGCGGTCTTAAATGCTTCTTAGGAATTTGCATGCACGACACTGTTTGGCAGATGGTTCCAATGAATTACAGTATCCACAAAGAAAGAATGTTGGTACTGCTGTTTCTTGTAGTCCGGTAATTCGAGTCCTTTTGTATTATTGCATGTACGTTTCTCTACTATATTTGATGTTATATGATCTTTAAAATGTTTTGCTTTGATGTTCCTTTTCGGTCTAGCTACTGTAGCGAAATTATCTGTTGATAGTGCCGGTACCAACCCCTCAACCACCTTGTACATTAGGATTAGACGTAGGTTAAGTCGTCTGTCCTCTAGTGTCTCCAGCTCAAGGTCTTCTCTCATCCTTGTGATGGCTCCTGTTTCCTTACTCTTGTAGTCTTTTATAACGAACCTTATAGCCCTGTTCTGTATTCGTTCTAGTTTGTCTATGTCTCCCTTAAGGTATGGGTGTAAGTCTTTACATATATGGTTCAATTATGTGATTACGTTTCCGTTTAGTAAGTTTGTGGGTGAATTGTATTCATGATACATTAATGTAGCTATCGGAATAGTGTTAAGGTTTGATTGGATTGATGCGATTGGATAATAATGAAGCCCTATTCGGTCGTTGTTACTATATGTATTATCTAATTATAAATACTTTGTTTGTTTACAATATGATTGTCGGGTAAACATCAGATAACATATTAGCACCGGTGGTTTTTATTTACTTTGATTAAACGGATAAGAATTTTATCACATTCGTATTATCTAATTACAAGTACTTTTTACCTAGGGTAGGGTTGCTTATAAATACTTTTTGTACATAGAGTTAGTGTTAGTGTTAGAGTTAGATCTTGGTGTTTGGGTTAGAGTTAGTGTTAGGGATATATCTTGGTGTTTGGGTTAGGGTTAGTGTTAGAGTTAGATCTTGGTGTTTGGGTTATGGTTAGATCTTGGTGTTTGGGTTAGGGTTAGTGTTAGGGTTGTATCTCGGTGCTAGAGTTACGGTTATGCAATCGATCCCCATAGGATCTTTATAAAACCTCGTGCCTAACTATTTATATTCTATAAATCATGTCAGTGCCGAAACAATTATTAATGAACTGACCTTACAATCGGAGACTAATGACCAGCGTGCGCAGAGATCCAATGCTAGTACATGTATCTAATTTAATGCGCACGGCGGGAGTCATGAATAACGTCATCTTGGTAATATATCAAAGACTAAAGATTGGAAATCCACACAATTCCAGTCTTTGAGAGTGCGAATAACAACAGGTGACGGTCTTATAATAGAAATTATCTGATGTTCTTGTGGCAAGTAGAATTTTGATTGGTTAAAAACTTACTTTTAAAACTTCAGAGAAGCCGTGCTGTGTATTTTATACAGCACAGAAAATCAATAATCGCTCTCTGTGACCTTTTTCCAAAGATACACGTATTTATGTTTTTCCTATGATAAGGACATACTTATTAATGTTAGAACATTCAGATAAAAATGTTATCAGTCTCGAGATGTTATATATCACGTTTTAATAGGCGGCGGTTTTTGTTAAACGAACCACTGCCCTTTAAGACGGGATATATAACATCTCGAGACTGATAACGTATAATATGTCTTTAGGGTGAACTGTTGTGAATTTTACAAGAATAAATCGGGGTAATAAACAATATTTCAGTTATATCGTGGATGTTAATATTATTCTTGGAGAAAACCTGAGTACACAGAGAAAACCACCGAGCTGTCGCAAGTCACTGACAAGCTTTAACACATAATGCTGTATTGAGTACACCTCGCCATGAGCGCGATCCGAACTCTCAACGTTAGTGGTGATAAGCGCTAATTGCATCGATAGTTCAACTACCATACGATCCCCATAAATAATTCGAAATCGTAATACAACCAAAATGTTTATAAATAAATCAGTACAAAGCTAAGTTGTTGACTGATTTTGTCTGTTTATATAATTATGAGTTTTGACTTTCCCTTTGTAAGATTGCTCGGAGTTCGATAATTTTGTTATTACCCTTATTTATTGTACATTGTTGTATATTTAATATATATATGTTCTTACAACGCACAATCATTACAACATAAATAATAATAACTGTTATTGATACAAAAGATGAAATATAAAGCATTTTAATTTTAACTTGCTCTTTATCTTGCGAAAAACACGACCGTCACCAACTTCCTCGTTTTCATTTCCCAAACAAATGTTAGTAATCCGTTCATGAAAGACAGAATATCCTATTTCGACACCCAGACCATTCCGTTTCTACATGTGTACTGCAACAATACATAAATACAGGGCCTATGAGAAGGGGGTTCAATCGGTATATCGGAGAGCCAAGAAGGGCCCCGTGAATCTCTGAAGGTCCTCATAGCCTCAGCCAATGACGTTTTACTTGGATTTTTTTCATTTTTTGTTTGTTTTTATTTGGATTTTCACCTCAAATTCTCAATTTTGAGAAAAGTTTCAGTCTGTACCCGGGCCCCAAAGCAGTTTTGTTCCACCTTGCAAAATTTCTCTTGGAGGCCCTGTGTAAATAGCATGATTATTCAGGTGTTATTATAGATTGATTATTAATCTAGTAGATATCTCCTTTGGATCAGTTGATATAACGGTTGTCTTCGCCTTGGGCGGTAGAAACCAAATTTGATGGTAGCTGGTGACGTTACGATGGTGGTAGGCATTAAAGCGTTCATTAGGTCATCGTAAGATTTGACACTTTGACATCCCCTAAAGGGCATACTTATATATTAATATGTTACTACAATCAGAGTAGTTACTGCCAATATTGAGGTGTACGTATAAACAGTTGCTTTATGGTTTAATAAATACATAAAGTATCATGCTAACGTCCAATAGGAATTCAATCAAACTAATGTCTAATATTTTTGTCTGCTGATGTGTAAATGTGACAATTATTTACATTGTTTTACACTGTTCGGTGTGGTGTCCGTCTATTTCTTTAATCTTATTGCATACGTGACACTGTGCACAGTGCATACATGTAAGACATAATAGTGTCCTATGTTAAAGTGTCCCCCCGGACAATATTTTATAGAGATTGTGATATGAAATAGTGTCTGGTGCTATGCAATTGTGTCCTGGTATATGGTTAGGGTTAGGGATAGGGTTGGGGATAGGGTAAAACATAATAGTGTCCTATGTTAAAGTGTCCCCCCGGACAATATATCATAGAGATTGCGACCATTCCGGTTCTACATGTGTACTGCAACAATACGTAAATACGGGGCCTATGAGAAGAGGGTTCAATCGGTATATCGGAGAGCCAAGAAGGGCCCGTGAATCTCTGATGGTCCCCATAGATTGCGTTATGAAATAGTGTCCGATGCTGTGCAATTGTGTCCTAGTATAGGGTTAGGGTTAGGGATAGGGATAGGGTTAGGATTAGTGTTAGGGTAACACATAATAGTGTCCCCCCGGACAATATTTTATAGAGATTGTTATATGAAATAGAGTCTGCTGGACACAATAACATATGTAAATGTGTCCGGCGGACGCTTTGAACAAGAGGACACAATTAAATACTACATACACAGAACCTACGTCCATTGTCGGAAAATATAACATTTATTTGTACTCCTGTCGAAACAGGAAAGAACAACTCGCCACTGTCTATCTTTCTTCCTGTTTCTAAAACTCGTACAAATTAATCGTATATTTGCTAAAAATGTACGTATATTGTTTATTTAATAATATTGATTTAAACCATACACTTCCTGGGTCGTGACTTTGTATTTAATCTCTGTTCTGGTTTTAGGTTCGTACTGATAGTAATTTACATAATCCTTGAAAACAATCTAAAGATATTTTGCAATAAATTAACCCATTTAAGTCTTAAAAAAATGATAACATTAGCTATTATATATCACTGGTATTAAACTGATGTTCGTAACTTTAGTTACCTACATCTCAACATGGCGGACACGGAAAATGGTAAATTGAAATATCCTTGTTTTCTCTTTGTTTATTTTCAAATATTGTCATTTCAAATGTATAGATATTTTAACAATTAACTGTAGTGATATGCTTAAATCAACTGTAAATTCTCCTATGTGGCACAAAACCTACTTTAAGAAATACAAATGATGTAAGTAACTGTAGAATTATTTTTGAACGATGTTAGTAACTTTCAAATATGATGTTGGTAACTTTAAAGTTTGGTGTTTCTAAAATCATGTTTAAAACATTTAAAGAACAACGCTTTTGTAATGCATAAAATTTGAAAACAAAGAAAAACATCCCTGAAGTGATAGAGAGGGTAATAGAGGTGGGAGAGATTATATAATGCACGAGAAAACAAATACAGAGCGGAGGATGAGAGGGTTATGAATGAGTGAGATGAACGAAAGATGAGGGTAGCGAGAGAGGAACACCTTGCCCAACGCTCGTTTCCAATTAGCAATAATAAACACGCGGCTTTCCGTTTCCTTTAATCTTTTGCAATCTTACAGCGATGGATATCGAGAATGACCAGATATTCTAATATGACGTCCTTCAAATGCTTTGAGTCCAAACCCGTGGTAAAAATGATATTTATCTAAGACCGATTACGTCATAGATAGACGTGGTCTGTACTTTATAAGCGGCTGTTCCATGACACTCCCCTGTAAAAGGTACACAATGATAAGTATGCAATACACAAAATAACTAAGCATTCGTGTATTGGAAATCGGCTCAGGCGATATAGCAAACAGACAGGAAATATAAACCCACATCCCTTGCGAAGATCCCGAATAGCATATAGTATTTTTGCATATCCCTGGGCCTAAAAATCACACAAATTAAAATTCCGCGAAATGTTGTTGATGATTTTGGCACGTAAGCAACATGACGTCATATGAAGACTTCCAGTTTAGAACATAAAGATCCTGACGTTTTTTGGCTCCGTGTACGCCTCCTTGTCGAAGTGGAATTTGTAGTATTTTCCCTTTCTTTTGAATTGATGTTCATGAATGATAACATTTAGTAATCTCAAAACATATTTGTCATCGGCATGAAACACCTTTTTGGTTGTCATTTCAAACATCTTTGGAAAAAAACCGGAATATTGTTGTAACATTTCAGTCTGGTCAATTAACGTAACAGCCAAAATCACTAGGCTGCTTCGATTTGAAAATGTTCCGTAATTGTCCTATTAGAATCGAAATAATTACCGCTCGTGGTAAAATATTCGGCATAAAGTGCCAACCCGTGGTAAAAACAATATAAATATATTGCTACCGGTAATTATTTCTTAAATTAATAGTGCTGAGGCCGATGCGGCAGTCGATTCAACATATGTAGTTGTAAGTATTATTTTGATATTTCTATTTGGTCTTGGACTGTGTGCTCTAGAAGGGTCTTTCATATACTACGACATTGCAATAGGGCGTTTTGACTTCCGACCTTTGGGTGTTTAGGACCTCCCATGGATTGCGACCTCATTAAATTCGATGAGGGCCATTCTGGGTCTCATATATTAATTCTAACAAAGTATATTTGTATGTAAATTAACAGTTCTATGTGTAAATATGCCGTGAATTATTACCAAATTAATTGTCCTTTGTGTTTTTTGCTTATTTTAATAAAAATTGACACACCAGATCAAGTATTTTAAGAATGACACATCTAATTATTTCCCTTTAATGTTGAAATGAAACCAGATTAATTTATTATTAATTTGTTAGACTATTGTACTAAATACAGATAAATAAAGATTTATAATACTTTTTAACGAATCTATAATTTGTAAGTATCAAAATTGGATTAATCTATGGTAAAGCTGTTTTCGAAAAGTTCATTTTTTTATATCATACCATTTCAAGTTTTACAAATACATATATATTTATAAATATGCATTGAAATTGACAGGATGTTAGTCTGAACAGTCTTGACGGCATATAAACGAATTAGTTTAATATCAATAGTTTTTAAATCAGGATCGCATACATGAATTTCCTTCACCCATGTTAAATATAATTATACACATATATTTCCTACAAGTCCATTATCTATATTCTTGCATACTTTAGTAAATATGTTGCTATAGGTAATATATCTCTACCGACAATATTTATGTAGTACAGATGCATTGTTTTCAGCAGCAAACTTATTAATGGGGTACGCACAAGATACAAATAGGTTAGAAAGGGACTTATTGTAGCAAGTCTAAAATTGTTTACATTGACATGATTACGATGTTTCATGGATCAACAAGTCTTCAACTCTCAATAAGTCGCATGTGACGCTAAAACAAATCAACATCCTAAAAATTGTGAGAAAGGTAGAATACTGTACATGTATGCTACCCTGAATTGTTTTTTTCTTTTCAATACTCGTTCTATATGCTTTCGTTTCGTTGTTTGTTGTTCTTTTTACTTTTAAGTTGTTTGCACGCTTAATTTTGCTTTGAAATTGAAACCAACATTCTTCTTAGATTGGTAACACATGACACTATCTGCAATAATGAAAATATATTCTTGTAATCGAACGAACAGACATGGGTTTTTTGTAGACGAAACTAAAACATACACCACAAACTATTGCATATTTGATCATGAGAGAGGACCAATAAAATCTACTTAAAACCAGTACTAAAAATAGAATTTATGAAAGCCTATCATTTGACCAGTCATGCAGAAACTCGATTCAATCTCTCAAACTGTTTCTTAACGAGCAATTAAACACATTCTTATTATTTAATAGTTATGGAAATTTGCAGTTACGGACATCTTTTTAAATATCTTTCTATCGTTACGAACATCACTTCAAAGAGTTACGTACATCCTTCAATTTTTTGCAAGTGAATATTTCAATGTTCTCATAAGAGTTTCGTCATTTTATGTATGCGTTCGAGTATCTAATATTCCCATCTGTAATCATACCGTATGGACTTACTAATAAACACTACTGATAAAGAGAAAACAAGGATATTATAATTTACCATTTTCAGTGTCCGCCATGTTGGGATGTAGGTAACTAAAGTTACGAACATCAGTTTAATACCAGTGATATATTAGACATGCGAAATATGTCAAAAATTAGTCATATTTCTATATAACCCGGGGTTCGTACTCATAGAATAATAAGACAAGTAAGAAAATACTAAAGAAGGACAGACAATACAATGACGAAAAGAAAAAGGAGAAATTGACAGACAATGATCTACAAAGCACTACACAGAAAACTACAGATCGAACAACACGAACCCCACTAAAAAGTGGGGTAGGTCTCAGGTAATCCGGAAGGGTTAGCAAGTCACTCTGTGATTGATGATCAATGTTTAATACTAAACACTGTTATGTCCAGTGTGATTATTGAGTAAAACGGATGTTTGGCGACGTTATGCATTTATTGTGTTATTTTATTTACGTACTTTTTGCATAGGAGATTAACGTGCAGATAAATATCCCCGAGATAACACAGAATCTAGATTCTGCGGAGGTGAACATATTCTCTTTGATAGAGACGTACTCTGGTTTTGCACAAATACACAAATATGACTGAACGCGTACGTAAACGGTTGGCTCACAATTAGAGACATTCACGCACATTTCATTTGGCCCGTTCCAAGACAAAATATCATACTTTTTTGTGACAATATCATCACAGGTCTTTGTATTGGCATGTCCTTTATATAATAATATTAGAAGAAATTTATTTGTTGTAATACTAGGAATTAATGGGAAAATAGATTTGAATATCATTTTATATAGAAATACAGAGCTTTCAACAGACCAAATCAAGGATTCAAGTCTTTCTAAAAGATAGCAATATGTTTGTTTAAAGGCATACAGTCGCTCAGACTGATTTTTTGTTATATTGAAAGTTGCCAATATTCGATGTTTTATACTAATTGCAGTTGAAAATTTTCATAATATCATACGTATTTAACCTGGAACGAAGGAAATATGTCGCTGTTTGATTTTCTTATGTCCCGTAAAGAATTCAATGTTTACCAGCATGATATTCATATATTCATGAATATGATCATATGGCCATTGATGACCTACACAGTGACCTTACTCGGTAAAGCGCTTGAGCATGTGCGAAATTGTTTGCTGAAAAAAGCACATGTTATAAATAAAAATATTGACGGATTCTACGCGAAAACGACACAGGAGGACTCAGCAAGACTTGTGTAAAAATTTAAAAAAGATGTTAAACCGACCTACTCCATTTTTCAACACGTAAGCATAATGTATGTATCTTTTTTTCGGCTGAATCGTATTTTGTCAGAATTGCATCGTAGATTTTTGTATGTAGATTTTTTTTCAGGAGAAAAAGCTAGGTGATATCTCTTTTAAATTAGATATTAAATAATGAACTTCATGTCTGTTTTTTTCTAAAAAAATATAATCAAATCAAGTGCTGTTAATAATATGCAATACAATTTGTTTACAATTTTCCCTTTATCGGGCCCCTTTGCAGAGTTTGGGTTTGATTTTATTGATTTTATAACGTATTTTCGATTTTAAGTGTCATTCTTACTAAATACCATTATATAATATTAACTGATTACCCCGGGATCCAATTTGATAGATATATTTCTTAAATTATATTAATTTTAACCAATATTTACCTGCAACATGCTTTCTGGTTATTTATAGCAGTTATCAGTATCGGGTAAACTTCGGGAAAGACAACCGACTTATAATTAGGTGTGTTAATGGCGATTTCACCAACAAACATTCGAATTCATTTCACTAATTACGACATTATAACCTATTTTTTAAACCTGGCATCTTGTTCAGAACATTTTATTAGTATAAAACATCGAATATTGGCAACTTTAAATATAAACAAAAAAAATCAATCTGAGCGACTGTATGCCTTTAATCATGTAGATCTCAACTATTTTTTTTACTTTATTTTTTGGTAAGCGTTTCTTTTATTTACTAATAAGTACCATGTCTCTCTGTTTGGTTATTTCTCCATTCTTGTTTGTTTGTTTATACATCTTTATGTAAATTTAAATATTTCACAATGTGGTTGCTATCATATATATAATTTGTTGTAAATTGTAGGGAGCGGGCTTTAATAAATTGTTGTCATAGCTAGTGCCCAATATCATTTGTTAGTATTTTGAGCACATAAAATATGTTTTATTCAAAAAGTATAATTTGTGCACCGTTATGGTCCTAACTATGTGAGTGATTCTGCTGATGTCCTATAAAAAAAACCAGGAACTGCTGGCCCTTCATGGGTACCTAGGTTCACCCCCTGTTATTTAATCAATCTTAATTTTAATGTTTGCTTTGTTTGTTTGTTTGTTTGTTTGTTTGTTTGTTTGTTTGTTTGTTTGTCTACTTGTTTTGCTTTGTTTCTTTGTTTCTTTGTTTCTTTGTTTGTCTGCTTGTTTTGTTTTGTTTGTTTTGTTTTGTTTTTGTATTTTTTTGTAGGTCGTTTGCTCATCAGTTCTCTGTGATTAGTTTTTTGTTTTGTTTGTCTTCGCTCTGTGTCTAGAGCCTACTATTGCCAGTGTTTCTGGATGGTCTTTCCTTGATTGTCCCTTCGGTTTTCTCTAACCTTTATTTCTCCTGGATTCCTAAGAAAATATGTAAACATCTTTTGCTTAATATAGGAAACCGTAAGATTTATTATCCCTTCACAAACAATTCTCGTTAACAAAAATAAAATGTTAATTATGGTCATTGTATTCTTCCTGGTACAAAAATATTACTTATGACTTTATGTATTTTCACTGCTTAAGACTTATTATGCGATATACAATCCATTTATATACAATCCATGTGGCGCCAAACAGTAAACATAGATAAAATTATGAAGAGCCACTCCAATGTAAACATGATTGAGAATACTTTCTATCGACTTTCCTTCTGACTTTGTATAATTTGTGTGTATGACATTTGCTTTGTCATTTCGATAAACTTAACATTGTTTTAAATAATTTAGATAAATATATTACCATGCATATGCAAACAATTCATAATCTATAATCTATGCAAATTGTTGAATGCCGTCAGTATTTGGTAGAAGTAGAAATGGATCATTTTAGTTTTGTAATTTTAATTGAATATTTTTATTATGGTTAAAAAATGTATTCAATAAATTAAACTAGCATTCGATTTACTGATGGATATAAAAATGCATTGACGACCACGACTGGGAAAGTATTCGTATTGTATATTACATACACTATCTCCTGGTTTCACTGTTAGAGTTAGGTTTATGGTGTTTAACGCTACTTCTAACAATAGTTCAGTTATATCGTGCGTGCATGCATAGTGGTCAGTTTTACTGGTGGCGGAAAACCAGAGTACCCGGTGAAAATCACCGACCATTAAATCAAAATATATATCTTATAAAGCATGTCAGTGCCGAAACAATGATTAATGAGCAGATCTTACAATCGGAGACTAATGGCCAGTGTGCGTAGAGATGTCGATCCAATGATAGCGCACGTATCTGATTTAATGCGGACGGCGTGTGTCATGAACAACCGTCATCTTGGTACTATCAAAGACTAAAGATTGGAAAGCCACACAATGCTAAAGTCTTTGAGTGTGCGAATAACAACAGGTGACGGTCTTATGATAGTAATTATCTGATGTTCGTGTTGTAAAGATACCAAAGTGATAGTCAGATTCCATATATTGAAGAAGAACAGACAACACAATGGACAAAAGATACCAAAGTGGTAGTCAGAATCAGTATATTGAAGAAGAAGAATAAACAACACAATGGACAAAATATACCAAAGGGGTAATCAGAATCCGTATATTAAAGAAGAACAGACAACACAATGGACAAAAGATACCAAAAGGGTAATCATAATCCGTATATTGAAGAAGAACAGACAACACAATGGACAAAAGAAAAAGTACAAAAGGACAAAAAACTATCTACAAAGCATACATATAAAACTAAAGATCGAGTAACATTAACCCAACTAAATACGGGGGTGAGCTCGGGTTCTTTGGAAGGGTAAGCAGTTCCTGCTCCACTAGTGATGTTGACTATATACACGTGCGAGTTTACAGACAGAGCATCAACCTATTCCATGTACAAACAACGGATAATACTGCCTAAAGAGAAATTGCCATTGAAGATTCGGATTCACCATTCGCGGCATGGAGAATGTTGCTCTAGATATTGGGGTTGTGCTTCTCGATCTTTAGCTTTATGTGTATGTTTTGTAGATCGCTGTTTGTACTTTTTCTTATTGGCCACTGTGTTGACTGTTCTTCGATTTACGGATTTTGATTACCCCTTTGGTATCTTCAAACTCTTATAATATTGCTATGTGATTTTGAATGATATGGACTAGTTATAATCTGGCAGAATTTCAATGTCAGGCTATTTTGTTGTAAATCTGATTTACAGCGCACAATTCGGGTGACACTAGTGAAGCAGGAACTTCTTGCCCTTCCGGAGCACCTGAGTTCACCCTCGGTTTTAAGTGGGGTTCGTGTTACTCGATCTTTAGTTTTATGTGTATGTTTTGTGGATCGTTGTTTGTACTTTTTCTTTTGGTCATTGTGTTGTCTGTAATTTTCGATTTACATTCTGATTACCCCTTTGGTATCTTCAAGCTCTTCTAACATTATATTAAGGTCATACCGATGTCAGACTGGTGGGCCATTGCTTTAGTGTCGGTCTGTAATGAAAATATATGCCCTTTTGAATTGCAGTGAACTTATAGTACCACAACTGGTACCACCAGTGGAGTATGAACTGCTTACCCTTCCGGAGCATCAGAGTTCACCACGGTTTTTATTGAGGTTAGTCTTGCTCGATCTTTAGTTTTCTTACATTTTGCTGAAATTAAATCTGTAACAACTGAATACTCTGCAATTTATACTGATGGATCAAAGGATGGTGGTAGAGTAGCATCGACAGCTGTTCTCGGACAGCAGGTTTACTATGCTCGATTACCATCTGCCAGTTCGGTCTTCAGTGCAGAAGCTAATGCAATACTTCTTGCTTTGAAGTTCGTTGCCTCTTCTGATAAGAGTAAATGCATGATCTGCTCAGATTCTCTTTCTTTCCTGTTGGCAATCGAGAGTTGTAAAACTCAAAACCCTTTTATTTTAAAAATTGTTCAAATTTATAAAGGCCTTGTTGCTATTGGTAAACATATAATTTTCACATGGATCCCTAGTCATATAGGTATCCATGGGAACACAGTCGTTGACAAGGAAGCCAAGAACGCATTGGATGATCCTGTATCCAATTCCTCATACCGATTTTAAACCTTTTATTACGAAATATATTTTAAAACGCTAGCAAGACAGCTGGGACCAGCAAATTCATAACAAATTACATAAAATACATTCCCTAGTTGGCAAGACTCCTTGTTCTTACGGTCAAAATCGGAAAGAACAAGTAATCTTGATCAGATGTCGCATAGATCATGGTAGACTTACTCATAATTATTTGTTAAATAATGAGGAACGACCGGAGTGTATTCCGTGTAATTCCAATTATTCGCTTAGACATGTTTTAATAGACTGCGTAAATGTTGCCGATGTTCGGCAGACATTCTATAATGTCAACAGTTTATATAATTTATTTACAAATGTCGCAGGCGACACAATTTTGAAATTTTTAAAAGAAATTAATTTATATACAAAAATATAGTGTAATAATAAAAATTTTTCGCGCCACGATATAGCTGAAATATCGCTAAAGTTGGCGTTAAACATCAATCAATCAATTAGTTTTCTGTAGTGTTTTGAAGATTGTTTGTCCTTTTGGTATTGTATTGTCTGTTCTTCAATATCCAGACTCTCATTACTCTTTTGGTAACTTCAGTATCTTATGCAGGATTTTGTATTGTTTATTTCTAGTCTTTTGTCGTCGGTGTTGTAATATCCGTGTGTAGATCAGAACAGAGTGGTGGTGATTGTTCACCGTTACTCTTTCATATTTGCATTTTAGCATATTTACAATTCATAGTTCGTCGACCTGTTTTGTCTGTCGAAGAGAATATAATAAAATATTGTTCTTAATAATAATAGTTAAATTGTATTGTAATTTACGTTTTAAATTTCGGAGACATTATATACGGTTTCTTCAAGAACATTCGACATGAATAAATATTGAATTATTGTCAAAGTCCTGCTGTTCTTTCATTATCATTGAAGCATTCGTCTTTATTAAATCAATTTACAACAGACAGTGATTAGAGTGGTCTAACATTTCACAATAGAAAGTGCAATTAAGGAGTATTCGTTTGTATGATCAGACAGATACAAGATGTCAAATACTGTTGTTTTTCATAATGTTGTCTGTGTTCGTGTTACTCGATCTTTGGTTTTATGTGTATATTTTGTAGATCGTTGGTTGTACTTTTTCCTTGGCCATTGTGTTGTCTGTTCTTCGATATACGGATTATGATTACACCTTTGGTATCTTCAAGCTCTTCATACAAGATGCTAAATACCGTTGCTTTTGATAATGTTATTGTAAGCAGGGTTATGTTTCTGGAATCTGTACTGTGTAGACGACATTAGTCAGGCATTGTTTAAATTATATAGCAAAATGTCAATTTCGTTAATAAGTGCGGTTCGTGTTACTCGATCTTTAGTTTTATGTGTGTTTGGTAGATCGCTGTTTGTACTTTTTCTTTTTGTCATTGTGTTGTTTGTTCTTTGATATACGGAATCTGATTACCTCTTTGGTATCTTCAAACTCTTCTTATACAAAATGTGTCGCAAGTCGCTAACCTTGCTTGTATTTTAAATGTATCCAATACATGTAAGTATATATACTGGTTTAGAGGTTATTGCCTATGAATGTTTAACTCTACATTAAACAATATTTCAGATACATGTTTCTCATGGAACAATACTATGTATAAATCGAACACAAAAAGCTTTAATAAAATACCATTGGAGTAATGGTAGGTCAGATAATACAATGTCGGAAAGACCTTATGATCAACAAAACACTACACAGAAAACTAACCGCCATAATATAATAGGAATATTGATGAACGTTGTGTTCAACCCCACTATCATAGAGTGGTAATGTTTGTGTGCCCTGTAGTTTACGGCTATTCTCGTGTCCTAGGTATTACTAATAAATACCCGTGGAAGACGTGATCAAGCTCAATGCATTCGCCGTACGCTTCTAGTAGAAATATTTAAAAACAAAATAATTCAAAAGTTGTTGGTAGCCAGAACAGCAGGTCAGATGATCATAAGAACACCTACAATTGTCCGTAAACAGACAGTACTCTTAAAATTCAATTGTAATTCATTGCTAAAAGAAAAGTTTGAATGGGTATTCAGAAGCCGTAAATCAAACGACAGACAATACAACGACCAAAAGAAGAAAAGGACAAGCAATGATCTACAAAACACTACACAGAAAACTAAACATTGAGCAAAACAAACCGCTCTAAAAATCGGTGGTGAGCTTATGTGCTCTGGAAGGATAGGCTGATCTTGCTTTACATGTAGTACCCGTCGTGTTACTCTTTGAACAAACCCTGTGATAAGAATGAGGGAAGGACCGGATTGTGATTACGACGATTAAGTCGCGGTGGCGACCGTAACACTTACAGTGATGATTTCAACATAACCACTAGAAACCCTTGGTTCAGTAGCTTCATTGTTAGCAGCAACCCTCTATCCTGTAAAGTCCATGTTTTAAAGATAAAACTGGAATATTGATAGTGTTCGGAATATCATAATATTTATTATTTCTTAAAGACACCAACCATCTCATCCACTTAAATAATGATTAACATTCGACGGCCATAATTGTTGCTATAAAGCTGTTTTCTGACACAAATACTGACAATGCAATATTAAAGTAATTAAGGATAGCATTATAAGTTACAGTTTACGACCTAATGCTGGTAATAGGATACTATTATAATTAAAAATGGTGCATTAGTTACATTGGACAATGGAATAGATAGGAAAACAAATACAAGCCCGGCAATTCATATTAAGTTGGAATTCATAGAATTATAAATAAAAAACGACAGTGTTGTGTTTGTTTTCATTTAGAAAAAACGTAATTGTTGTGTTTGTTTTCATTTAGAAAAAAACGTAATTGTTGTGTTTGTTTTCATTTAGAAAAAACGTAATTGTTGTGTTTGTTTTCATTTAGAAAAAACGTAATTGTGTTTGTTTTCATTTGGAAAAAACGTAATTGTGTTTGTTTTCATTTAGAAAAAACGTAATTGTGTTTGTTTTCATTTAGAAAAAACGTAATTGTTGTGTTTGTTTTCATTTAGAAAAAACGTAATTGTTGTGTTTGTTTTCATTTAGAGAAAACGTAATTGTTGTGTTTGTTTTCATTTAGAAAAAACGTAATTGTTGTGTTTGTTTTCATTTAGAAAAAACGTAATTGTTGTGTTTGTTTTCATTTAGAAAAAACGTAATTGTGTTTGTTTTCATTTAGAAAAAACGTAATTGTTGTGTTTGTTTTCATTTAGAAAAAACGTAATTGTTGTTGTTTGTTTTCATTTAGAAAAAACGTAATTGTTGTGTTTGTTTTCATTTAGAAAAAACGTAATTGCTGTGTTTGTTTTCATTTAGAAAAAACGTAATTGTTGTGATTGTTTTCATTTAGGAAAAATGAAATTGTTGTTTGTTTTCATTTCTGCATCAGATGGAAATAAGCTATGTTAGTATAATTCTTATATGATTTACATAATTAGAAATCCTATACTCTGATTGGGTATAAGTGCTTATGAAGGCGGGGTTTTTGTCAGTTTATTTTTCGAGAGACGATGTTCACCGGACTACTTTTTTCGTAATGTAAACAAAATGGCGGCTTGGATTCCCGATAATAAAAAAGATAAAAGAAACAATGCTTATTGTTAATAATCGACAATTATTGTTAGATATGAAATAAAAAAATAAATGCCAATGGAAAAAAAGCTTGTATTGTTGACATAAAAAAAAAATTCCGGAAAAAATACTTAAGACAACCATCTATCGACTTTGACTTTTGTAATATATCGTCATCTTGTGACGTTGTTTACAAGGGACGCTGATTGATACAATCTGGTTACTGATTTATTTTACGATTTTGTGAGCATTTTACTTGCTTGAGTAGCTAAATGCAAAATGCCATAAAATTGGAAAATATCAGTAACTTAATTACATCACCGTCTAGATATCAATGTAGGAAAACAAGGATAGTGCATGTTGTTATTCATGGCCGAAACACATCAATGCAATGTATGTGTGCGTACTGGGGATCCCCAAAGGTAAATTTTCCAAAACAATGAGGAGAAAAAAATACTTAGTTACAGAATTATAAGGATTAAACGCATTTTTTCCGGAGTTTATTTATGTATAGCCTGGATCAATTCACTCATATACTTATAACCTGGACCAAGTCACTCACAAACTTACATAAAAGTCCTTTGGGTTTTTATTTGTTTGTGAGTGAATTGGTCCAGGTTATACATAAATAAACTCCGGAAAAAATGCGTTTAATCCTATAATAAACATATTTTATTGGTATAACTGACATATATAAAAAATGTTTTTTTTTAAATCTGTTTCCTATGAAAAACATACAAATATCACAAACAAATATATATGCATGCTGATTTAAATTTTAAGCTTGTGAGAATTATTTATACATTGAGGGAGAACAAAATGTGTGCAAGCATATAGTTGATAGCTACACAATTTACTTTAAAATAATAATACGAAGAGATTGAATAAGATTGAAAAGGTGAAAAATATTATGTGAGCATGTCAGGGTGTAAATCTTTTACTTTTTATGATAAAGGTTTGGACTGATTTAAATACTGCCTTGTTTTCTTCATCATTTAGATTAACTGAGCCAAAAATAAGTAGATTAAGTGAAATTGTTTCAGGAATGTCCAAAAGTGAGAAGAAAAGTTGTTGTCTTAGAGTCGTGTGACGCGGACAATCTAATAAGAAATGAGATACAGTTTCAGTTATTCCACAGATACAATTTGGCGATTCAACAAGGTTTCCAATAAAGAGGTGTGCATTTAAGGCACTACAATTCATACGTAGTCTCGCATGTAATATCTGACCTAACCTACATCCAACATAATAATGGACTGGAACATTAATATTTTTAGTGTTGATAAGATATTTAAATGAATTTAGCGATTCCAAATTACGGGTGGGAAGTGGTAAATCATTCCATGCTTTTACAATTGAGGGCAGAAAGTATTCAGAATTTGACAGTTTATATTAACAATATTGTTTACTTGTCTAGTATTATAGGTTTGTCGAGTACCTACAGTTTTTGGAATTAATTCAGCTATATATTGGGGTGTTTTATTGTTATTCATTTTATGAAAGAAACCAAGCTTGTGATTATTTCTTCTATCTTTTAGTTTCTCCCATTTTGTTTCTTCATACAAGCTGTCATGTGATGTTAATCTGGTCCTCCCAGTTACTATTCTTGCTGCATCTAATTGAATATTCTCTACTTTTTTTATTTGATTTTTTTTTATTATCCCATATAACATCAGCGTACTCCATTAAAGGTCTTATAAAAGACAAATCTAATAAACGATCCATCAAGCTTGAAACTGCAGTCACGTGATCAAAATCTAATTTAAATATGATGAATATTTATGAGGAAAGTACCCTCAATTTCTGGATATGAATTTCTGAACTGACAATGGATCTTTTGCATCGATTTTCTTTCTTTACCAGCGACAAAGACTTATCACAGGGTGTGTAGCTGGATTAACACGATGGGTGCCACTAGTGGAGCTGGAACAGCCTACCCTTCCGGAGCACCTAAGTTCACCCTCCGTTTTTAGTGGGGTTCGTGTTACTCGATCTTTAGTTTTATATGTATGTTTTGTAGATCGTTGTTTGTTCTTTTATACTTTTTCTTTTGGCCATTGTGGTATCTGTTCTTCTTCGATATACGGATTCTGTTTACATCTTTGGTATCTTCAAGCTCTGCTTCATGAACAACTACAGTACGATTTTTCAAGAAAAAATATACATTATTTATTTCTGGAACAATGTTGCTGAAATTTTCGTTCACAAGCGCAAAAAAATTTGAAGTATTTCTATATGATCTTCTTATTTTGTGATTTAAGATTTTAAAAACTTCTTGATTTAAGCACAACTCTTACATTGAACGTGACAAGCGACTTTACTATATAATTAACGTACATATAAAACTAAAGATCGAGTAACACGAACCCCAATAAAACCAGGGGCTGAACTCGGTTATAAGTCATGAATGAAACTATGCATTATATATGTCCACCTAGCTGTATTACGCGTCACGAAGACGAAATATATTATGTATAAAGATCGAGATTATAAGTAGCAACGCTGCTCGTGCAGTTTTAACAGGGCGGGAAATAAGGGCAATAACAAAATCACCGAACTCCGAACAATCCCACAAAGGAAAAGTCAAAACTCACAAGTCAACAAACAGACAAAATCAGTCAACAACCGGAAAACTGTGAAAACCGCAATGACCCTGACTTGGTACAGACATTTCTAAAGAAATGGTGGGTTGGATCAGATTTTAAAGCGCCAAACCTCCTGCTTTCATTACAGCTCAAAATTTCCGGCTGTCACCATAACAGTATTTATAACAATACTTGAGCAAAACAGGTAAAACAGTTGTTAAAGCAGCACCAAGCTCAGTGAAGTAAATGTCAAAGACACTTTTACGTCACACGTTGATAAAAAAAAAAATTGACATTTTTGTTGACACCTTATCTTTATACATTTTCACTATTTGAAAATCCATCGTTTATAATCTTTTCTGCAGAGACGGAATATATTGCGACAAGATCTTGGTATCGAAATATAAACTTTTTAAGAGATCGAATAAGGCGAATCTTTTTATAGCCCTGGTCCAGTAGCCTGTTTCTCAGATGAAGATGACGTTTCAGGAAATCAGAATAATTGCTACTGGCCCTTGCATAGCGAATCAATTGCGAGATGTAAACACCATATGCAGGAGAAGCTGGTATATTGCTGCACATATTTGGAAAATTTATGATTTTAAAATTGAAGTCGTCCCGTTTATCATAAATTTTAGTACTGATTTGGCCACTGTCGTCAAATTCGAGGTATATGTCCAAAAATGATGCGGACGAAGCGGTATCGGTGGTCTCTTTAACTTCCAGCTCTGGAGGATATATCAATGGAAGAAATCCTGCAAATCTAGAATTATTGATAGATAAAATGTCATCAATATACCTGTATGTGAAATTAAGGCTCTAGCTTCATGAATCTTCCTATCTATTACAAGCTTTTGAAGAAACTCCGACTCATATGAGTATGAAAATAAATAGGCTAGAAGAGGGGCACGATTCGTACCCATTGGTATGCCGACGACCTGCTGAAATATTGTCCCTCCAAAGGAGACAAATATGTTATCGATGAGGAACTCCAGCATACTGATCACTTGTTCCTCGGAGTAGCATGTTTTACCTTTTTGAATTTTGTTTGAAAAATATGTGGAATTGTAGCCTTACACAACAAATGTTGAGCCATAGTTTCTATGACCGAAAGCTTTGTAAATAGTTTCTTTTAAGAGGGTTTTTAATTTGTCATGCGAGCAGTTATGTCATCGATTTTATGTCAACTTAGATTTAGAACGAATATTAATGTTCAATTAAAATACCCTCAGTAGAAAACAAAATCTTTACTAACGTGCCTCTCTCTCCTGCAATAGCATTACATTTGCCTTCCCATCCTTTTCGACACTAAAATGAAGAATAAAAATTAACAGCCATATAAGTTTAACTTTGTTTAATTAAAAACTGGTGAACGTAGATACAAATATATTGTTAAGGAAAAAATCTTGTTTTGATAAAAAAAAAACACACAGAAAAACCAACAACACTAGTGATTCTAACAAGTAGTTCTGGCCACTGTTTCAGAAAAGTTCGTATGTCGTACACTCGGTCGTACGAATGTCTTGACGATTTGCGACCGTTCCACAAAAAAAATCCGAATTCCAACATACATTGTTGATCGTATATTACCGATTGGGTCGGGGCGGACGTAAATCATAAAAACAAACGTTGAATGTACATCATGCTATTCCAATCATTTCTGCTAACTGCGGAACTGTAGCTCTTTAGGTTCTTGTTTTTTGTTTTTTTTTTTATTTGCGGACCATAGAGCTACGGATTTCTCTATGGTCAAAACTTTCGACTCTGCACAGTGAAAATGTTGCGCTGCTTTTTTGCAAATTTGTGTCATGAAATCGGGTGGGAGAGCGATCAAACATATATATTTCGTTTCGTTAGATATTTATCTACATTCTTCCATACTTACCCACCTATTAATATTCATTTCCAGCTCATCATAACAATTGTCTTCGATAGTAACAAAACCCGCCATCTTCGTCGGCCATCTTGCAATTTGCTTCTCCGATAATCTCGTTTTGGAGGTCACGTGATTTTCCGAAAATAACTCTAACAAGCAAGTACACGGGTTCGGTTTGTTTACATTTTACCGAAAATCAAATTCCAAAGTCATTGAAATAAGAAGTGATGTCCGCCCATAGGTTTTAAAATCTTTTTTTTTCAAGTTTCAACAGTAGCAATCTGATTTAAGATAATTGGAAATACCTTCAATTTCATGATTCTCCAACTCATCTTATTTAGTAATACAGACAGAAGAAATGCCTAGTTTTGGGGTTTGTTGACACTGGGCAATCATTAGGCTCTTCAGTGGTGAAATTACCAAACCAATAAGCTTTCTATCGTAACTTGCATCGTGAATCAAAGGCACCATTTGGAAACACTTTTCCCATATCCAATAGGAAAAATTCCAATTGATTTTTTTCTTTCTATTACATTGGTTATCAAACACTTTGTTTTTCTTTAAGATCAAACATCAACTTATACTTTCCCTTCAACTTATCTTTGTATATTGTTTCCACATCCATTTTTGCTATGTATATTAACTTGACCCAAAATGGGGGGTGGGGGGGGGGGGGGGTGTGGGGGTGGAAGATGTCAATACTCAAATTCAAAAATGTTCATTGAAAGTCACCTTCAGAATATGGAATTAACAAAAAAACATTTATTTATTCAGATTATTTATTGAAAAATATATGCCAACAAGATCCAATCTCTCATTTCCTTCTAAAACCACCGAAAACATCTTCGGTAAAACGTAAACAAACCGAACACGTGTATTTGCGGTTTAGGGTTATATTTGGAAAATCACATGACCTCAGAACGAGACAACCGGAGAAGCAAGATGGCCGACGAAGTAGGCGGGATTTGTCACAAATGAGACATTTGTTATGATAATGAGCTGGAAATGAAAGTCATATTTTCAAAAATGATATTCCTTTTGTATTTATGTCGTTGCTAAATAGAAACTATTGGTAATAAGAATCTTTAAAAAAAACTACTCTTTTTCTCTTTGTGGCAAGGAAATCTACCCCAACACTTCAAAAACAACTCGTGCAAGCTTATCACAAATACAGCGTTGGTTGGCGCCCGGATTTGTAAATTACAAAAAAGGGTGCACTCGACTAGCAGCCACAAGTAATAAAGTTTACCAGTTGTTTGCCCATGATCGGTGGTTCTCTCCGGGTACTCTCGGCTTCTTTCACCACTAAAACTGGTCGCCATGACATAGCGGAAATATTGCTGAAAGTGGCGTTAGACACAAGAAATCAATCAATCATAAAAACCGCGGAAATTGCCGCTTCATAAAACATTTTTTTTAATGAAATGTTAAACAAGGAAAAATCTCAGTGACAGGATACTTTTTGGCACGCATTCAACTACATGAATATAGATTTCGATTGGCCAAGAAAAAACACACTGAATTCGTGCTACAATGTTCAATTTCTGGACAGTATTTGGCATCAAAATTACAAAAAGTCTAAAGAATTCCAAAGTTGATATATTGTCAAATTTTGAATCCGCTATGAAATGTTATTCTTAGAAAAATGATACCTAAATCTGACCTAAGTTATGGTATTGCTAGGTTAAATATATGAGGCCTGGGCTGATGTGGGGGCAAAGGACTCACAAAAAAGGGGGACTAGAAATTGCAAAAATCACCATTGACAGTCATTGGGAAATATTGTTATCATTGCTGGTGAGAGATTGGGGTGAACTTTCTCTTTATTATTGTTGAAATTTCTGATATCAGCCTTATCAAAGTGAATATTTTCTCCTTATTCCTCCGCAGAGTTTTTCCTGAGAAAGCTGTCATTCATTTTGAAACTGTCGTATGCTACTTTCGTCATTTTGTGACGTTATTATTTGTATCAGGTAGGTTGGTTGGTTTAATGTAAAGTTTGTGAGTGAACTGACGGAGTTTATACATACATAATTTCCTAAAGGCACAATGCTTAATCCTTATAATTCTTATTCGTGGACATCGTGTTTGTTTTCGACGCTAAATACTATTAAAAAAATACCCAAGAACATACAATACACATACGATTGTAAACTGATGAAAATCAGCGAAATGTTATTGACGACTTTGGAACATAACCAACATGACGTCATTGGCGTCATATGAAGACTTCCAGTTTGAAACGTAAATATTAGACGTTAATTGGCTTCGTGTACGCTTCAAGTTTGATACAATTCAACTAAAATAAGTTTTCAAGGTCAGCTTCTTAATTATTTTTGTGCATTGTTGTAAATATGACATATAGCATTTCACATTTTCAAGATGGCAGATCCTTCCAGCAAGAACCCTTTAGTATCATTGCTCGTAGATTTATACGCGTGGAATGACCGGGGAAAAAGGTAGTTCGGCAAACGGAAACATTGATCTCTAAATTCCTTTCGAATGACGTAGAATAAGAGACGATATCCAATCGGATTACGAGTTATTGAGAAATTCTAGTAAGAATAGAATTATAACGTTGTATTATAGGATTAAACACTGTTTTTTATGAACTTATCTATGCATAGACTCCTGCAGCTCACTCACAAACTGAATAAAGTCCGAAGGATTTTATGTACAGTTTGTGAGTGAGCTGCCGGAGTTTATGCATACATAATTTCCTAAAAACACAGTGCTTATTCCTTATAATTCTTATTCATGGACATAGTGTTTGTTTTTTGACGCTAAATACTATTAAAGAAATGCCCAAGGAAAGCAATGGACATACAATACAACTACGATTGTAAACTGAACAAAATCCGCGGAAGGTTATTGACGACTTTGGAACATGACGTCATTGACGTCTTATGAAGACTTCCAGTTTGAAACGTAACTTAGATTAGACGTTATTTGGCTTCGTGTACGCTTCAAGTTTGATACAATTTAACTAAAATAAGTTTTCAAGGTAAGCTTTTTAATTATTTTTGTGTATTGTTATAAATATGACGTGTAGGATTTCACATTTTCAAGATGGCAGATCCTTCCAGCAGAATCCCTTAGTATCATTCCTCGTAGATTTATACGCGTGGCATGACCGGGGAAAAAGTAGTCTGACAAACGGAAATATTGATTTATTAATTCTTTTCGAATGACGTAGAATAAGTGACGATATCCAATCGGATTACGAGTTATTGATAAATTCTAGTAAGAATAGAATTATTGCCAAATTATCTGAAGTTTTCTGCGATTTTATGACAATGCCAGTGAATCTGATTAATGTCGATGGTGAAAACATCCTGTGATTTATTATGCATAGTCTACTAATAGCACGTGCATTATCTATTTCAATGAAGGGGGAAAGTATTTGGACCCCTTCATGACAAATACAGTGATTGTTGTCTGTTTTCATGTGAATACTTTCAGGCTTGGACCAGTATTCTTTGACATTGAGACAATACTGATCGTAGTAAGCAGTGCTAATTTAAACATTTCTTCTGAACTGGATGTCTTCAAAGCTTCTCTGTGATTGATTTCAGGCAATGCTATGCATAGAAATGTTGCATCAACTTTTCAGGCTGATGAAATGTGTTCGATTTCCTTTCATGACACGGGTTGAACTATTCCAGTGTAATGACCTCAAGTCTTCTAACAATATGTTTTGCCTATGCTTTATGACGAAGGGTTTTGTTGTCTGCCAGATGTTGGCCCTCCTAAATATTTTTTTTAATTGCTTTTTGCGATGTACTTTTCATTCAGATTCTCTTAGCTGTATATGGAATGTTTCATGACGAAGCAATGATTGGTGTCTTACCATTTTAATACTTTCCGGCTTGAACCATTGTTATTGAGACAATACTTGCCATACTAAGCAGTGATAATTTAAGCATTTCTTCTGAACTTGATGCATAGAAAGCAACAACTTCTAGGGCTGATGAAATGTGCTCGATTTCCTTTCATGACACAGGTTTAACTGTTCCAGTGTAATGAACTCACAAGTCTTCTGAAATAAAACAATCTGTATTGCCTATGTTTTTTTATCGTTTGCGTAAAGTAATTTTCATTCAGTTGCTGTTAGCGGCATATGGACCTCATGACAAACAGTGATGGTAATCTGAGCTGTTCACTGCCATCCTTTTAATAGGGCCATGTACCCAGATTTACCGCATCGGTGGTGTAATTGTAAACGTGCTCCCCTCCAGTTCGGACTATAAAATTGGTATTTGTAACTTCTCCGCTCAGCAAGTAGCACTATAAAAAAACCAGCTGGCCGTGTTGATCTAGTACAAAACTGACATCACAAAGCTTGTTCTCGCCATGATAAAAGCTGAACAATTACTCGTTGTACCATGATTAACTCAGATGTTGATACGAGTGGGTGAACTTGAATACATTAATTATAAATGATACACGTTTAGACATGAAATAGTAAATTTACCATTTAAATACAGTGTCCATGCTGAAGAATCAACAAATCCGTTGCACCACATCGCTGCCCAATCATAGAGGAAAATCTCTGGGCTATTTATTTGAAGACCATGCCATGACCATGTGCTTGCCCGTTACCGTTTGTGACCAGATGTCGTATCGGACATAGTAGATCAACACATAGTTATATATTAAATAATGATCATGATGAACGACAGGAAGGTATTCCGTGTAATTTGAAAATTCCTAAGTATTTTGCCTACTTGAGAATTGACCAAGGATCCTCGTATTTGCATATTTTTCAATCTTTCGATTCTGAGCGTACCTGATGAAGGTTGTTCCAGAAACGTGTCGTGCGCATTAAATTTGATATCTACCTTTCTATTCCACAAATATAAAGGATAGATGGTGAAGATAATAATCAATATCGTGAAAACATGTAGATATCTGATTTAGTGCACACGATACGTTTCTGGTATAACCTTGGATAAGCCTAATAATTTAATAGTCTTAGGGAGCAAAAAAGGTCCAATCAGGATAGCAAATAGCGCTCAAGGTCAACTATATCTGAGGGAGGAGAACCTTAGTTTTATTGATAAATTGATAATATTTTTCAGGAACTGTAAATGAATATATTTAATAAATCATATCTGTACCGGACCACTGTCTACTGGGTGAATTATACCTTACAAGACAAATTACCTATCACAAGATGTATCATGTTCCCATTATATTTTCTGTCACAAAAATATGAAAATTTGCATGGACGATAGTTCAATTTGAGAGAACGAGACAATATTGTAAGGTAGATAGATGACCAGACAGTATTGTATGGTAGCTACATGACCTGACAGTATTGTATGTTAGCTACATGACCAGACAGTATTGTATGGTAGCTACATGACCAGACAGTATTGTATGGTAGATAGATGACCATACACTATTGTATGGTAGCTACATGACTAGACAGTATTGTATGGTAGCTACATGACCAGACAGTAGTGTATGGTAGCTACATGACCAGACAGTATTGTATGGTAGATACATGACCAGACAGTATTGTATGGTAGCTACATGACCAGACAGTATTGTATGGTAGATACATGACCAGACAGTATTGTATGGGAGATAGATGACCAGACAGTATTGTATGGTAGCTACATGACCAGACAGTATTGTATGGTAGCTACAGGACCAGACAGTATTGTATGGTAGCTACAGGACCAGACAGTATTGTATGGTAGCTACATGACCAGACAGTATTGTATGGTAGCTACAAGACCAGACAGTATTGTATGGTAGCTACATGACCAGACAGTATTGTATGGTAGCTACATGACCAGACAGTATTGTATGGTAACTACATGACCAGACAGTATTGTATGGTAGCTACATGACCAGACAGTATTGTATGGTAGCTACATGACCAGACAGTATTGTATGGTAGCTACAGAACCAGACAGTATTGTATGGTAGCTACAGGACCAGACAGTATTGTATGGTAGCTACATAACCAGACAGTATTGTATGGTAGCTACAGGACCAGACAGTATTGTATGGTAGCTACAGGACCAGACAGTATTGCATGGTAGCTACAGGACCAGACAGTATTGCATGGTAGCTACAGGACCAGACAGTATTGTATGGTAGCTACATGACCAGACAGTATTGTATGGTAACTACATGACCAGACAGTATTGTATGGTAGCTACAGGACCAGACAGTATTGTATGGTAGCTACAGGACCAGAAGGTATGGTATCATAGCTAATATATAAATCAACATATGTAATCCGTGTCTATTACTATTAAGGTAATGGGTTATTAGAGATATTTTAGATTTTATCGTCATTCAACAATTTACCAGCTATGTATATATTGAATACCACAAGTATTGAGGGGAATGACTGGACAGCATTAATGAACTGACCGCCGAAACCCGTTGTCATGTGTAGGTAGGTGTTTGTAGATGTTCTAGACCATAGCCACTCGGCCATCCAGGCCTCGCACAGTTTGCAGCTGAGATTATTGCTTCGGCACTGACCTGGTTTATTTGATATATTTATTACTTAAATTTTGGATATCCTGTTTATGCCCTTTGGTTTTATCGCTCCCAAAACTTTAAATTATTGGTCTTTCCAATCTTTCGATTTTGAGCGTACCTGATCAAGGCTATTCCAGAAACGCGTCGTGCGCACTAATAATGATATGTATGGTTTTATTACTGACCGAGACTAAATGTTCTCGTTACATCCTTATGTGATAAAGGTTGTCAACTGTCATACGCATTATTTGCAGACGAAAATAAGTCTTGGTTTGGTGAGAAATAACGAAACGCCTATTTCAAGAATATTTCAGTAATGTCGCGGAGGTGATTTTGGTTGGTAGAGAAAACCGGAGTACCTGCGGCAAGTCACTGACAGGCCTTATCAGACAATGTTGCATAGCATATACCACGCCATGAACATGAATCATATTTATATGAAGTTTATAACTTAAAGTAGTGTGGCGATCCGAATAAAACAGACAATAAGCCGCAAATAAACGTTAGAGAAGGCCGAAGGGACAATCAAGGAAAGACAACCCAGAAACACTGGCAATAGTAGGTTCAAGACAGAACGATTACAACAAAACAAATAACTAAATAAACGAGCAACACAGACCACCTACCCAACAAAACAAAACTATCGGAGGTGCACTTAGGTACCCACGAAGCAAAGCAGTTCCTGCTTCTTATAAGACACCAGTCATATTACTGACATAGTCAGGACCGTACCTGCTTTTTATAAAACACCAGTCATATTACTGACATAGTCAGAACCGTACCTGTTTCTTACAAGACACCAGTCATATTACTGACATAGTCAGGACCGTACTTGCTTCTTACAAGACACCAGTCATATTACTGACATAGTCAGGACCGTACCTGCTTCTTACAAGACACCAGTCATATTACTGACATAGTTAGGACCGTACCTGTTTCTTATAAGAAACCAGTCATATTACTGACATAGTTAGGACCGTACCTGCTTCTTATAAGACACCAGTCATATTACTGACATAGTTAGGACCGTACCTGCTTCTTACAAGACACCAGCCATATTACTGACATAGTTAGGACCGTACCTGCTTCTTACAAGACACCAGTCATATTACTGACATAGTCAGAACCGTACCTGCTTCTTACAAGACACCAGTCATATTACTGACATAGTTAGGACCGTGCATGCTTCTTATAAGACACCAGTCATATTACTGACATAGTCAGAACCGTACCTGGTTCTTATAAGACACCAGTCATATTACTGACATAGTTAGGACAGGACCATACTGGTGCATAAATTATACTTTTTAGATTGAAATTATTTTATTTGCTGAAGTTATGACAAGAATTATTTAAAGCCCGCTTCCTACAATTGACAGCAAATCATATACATGACAGCAACTATACAGTGAAATATTTAATTTAACTATGAAAACACAACCAAGCAAAGATTGAGAAAAACATTAAGCAAAGACACATGGTACGTATTAGTAAAAGAAAGAACGTTTACAAACAAATAAAGAAAAAAGAAGACATGCATGATTAACCTATTTAATTGATATCTTTTAGAAATACTTCAGACAGCGATCAACCGTTTGGAAAAGGTTCTTCCCGGTCACGGAAAAACTATGTTCATTTTTTATAACCGGTTGTTCCCTCTGGATTTATTTTACGTTCACCAAATTATACTCTATAATTAAGCATGCTTTCGTCTCGTCCTTTTGACTCGGATTGAAATGGTTTTGCCGGGTAAGATGTCCTGGATCCTCGATATAGTGTTGGTCTATTGCTATCAAAATATTTAACCCAGTTTGGTTCATCACTGAAGGCATCTTCGTTCTGTGAATTACCCTTCTCACGATCATCGTTTCGTTTTCTGTATTTGAGAGTTATTATTGTTATCACACTGCAAATGAACAAAATACCTATTACCTATCCAGCGATCCCGACAGTGATAACAACAACTTTATTTTCAAATTTGTTTTCTCCGTACGATCCTGGCAATCCAGTTGTTATTGTTGAGTGTGTTGTTATAGGCGTGGTTGTGGATTCTGTCGTTGTTTGTGGTGTTGAAGATACGGTCTTTGTTGTGGATTCTGTCGTTGTTTGTGGTGTTGAAGATACGGTCGTTGTGGATTCTGTCGTTGTTTGTGGTGTTGTGGATCCTGTCGTTGCTTGTGGTGTTGAAGATACGGTCGTTGTTGTGGATTCTGTCGTCGTTGGTCTTGTGGATTTGGTCGTTGTTGGTGTTGTGGATCCTGTCGTTGTTTGTGGTGTTGTGGATTCGGTCGATGTTTGAGGTGTTGCTGTGGATTCCGTCGTTGTTGCTGGTGTTATTTGAGGTGCTGTGGATTTTGTCGTTTCTAGTATTGATGTGGATCCTGTTGTTTGTGGTGTTGTGGATTCTGTCGTAGCTTGTGGTGTTGTGGATTCTATCGTTTTTTTATGTGTTGTTGAATCAGTGGTGGTTTCTATCATGTTTGTGTTAGTAGTGGTAGTCAAATCTGCAAATAAAAATGTTTATTTGATAATCAATGAAGGCACAACATAGTTCTCCTGTCATTATGTTATGGTCATAAAGGTTTACGATTTTAAATTCGTGAGTCATTGTTAATCGGCATATTTGCGTCGAACAGAATTAATGACAAATAATTACAGATTATTTCACGTCAACTGCAGAAGAGATCATTAGAGTTCGAAATCTGGATCTATTTTACTGTACACCATACAAGGTATATTGTACTGTAGGAGAATGAAACGCATAGTATTCTGGGAAATCAATTAAAACGATTGTATCAGATGACATGAGTGAACTGAAGAAGAAACTAAAGAATGAACAATCAAATATCAAAATAGTAGAAAGAGGCAAATTGATACCTTTAACACAAAGAACATGACCGCTCACTTTTCTGGCCTGAAACAGGGACTGCAATAAAAAACTAGCGGGTTAATAAGGGTAATAACAAAATTACCGAACTCCGAACAATCTTACAAAGGGAATGTCAAAACTCATAAAAACAGACAAAATCAGTCAACAACCGGAAAACTGTGAAAACCGTAATGACCCTGACTTGGTACAGGCATTTCTAAAGAAATGGTGGGTTGAATCAGATTTTAAAGCGCCAAACCTCCCGCTCTCATTACGGTTCAAAGGTTCCGGCTGTCACTGTAACAGTATTTAAATACAGGAACAAAATAGGTAAAATAGTTGTCAAAGCAGTACCATATTCGGTGACGTAAATGTCAAAAATATTTTTACGTCACACATTGACAAAAAAAATATTTCACTTCTTTATCTTTATACATTTTCACTATATGAAAATGCATCGCTTATAATTTTTTCTGCAGAGACGGAATATATTTCGACAAGATATTGGTATCGGAATATAAACTTTTTAAGAGATCGAATAAGGCGAATCTTTTTATAGCCCTGGTCCAGTAGCCTGTTTCTCAGATGAAGATGACGTTTCAGGAAATCAGAATAATTGCTACTGGCCCTTGCATAGCGAATCAATTGCGAGATGTAAACACCATATGCAGGAGAAGCTGGTATATTGCTGCACATGTTTGGAAAATTTATGATTTTAAAATTGAAGTCGTCCCGCTTATCATAAATTTTAGTACTGAGTTGACCACTGTTGTCAAATTCGAGGTATAAGTCCAAAAATGATGCGGACGAAGCTGTATCGGTGGTCTCTTTAACTTCCAGCTCTGGAGGATATATCAATGGAAGAAATTCTGCAAATCTAGAATTATTGATAGATAAAACGTCATCAATATACCTGTATGTGAAATTAAAGGCTCTAGCCTCATGAATCTTCTTATCTTTTACAAGCTTTTGAAGAAACTCCGACTCATATGAGTATAAAAATAAATCGGCTAGAAGAGGGGCACAATTCGTACCCATTGGTATGCCGACGACCTGCTGAAACAGTGTCCCTCCAAAGGAGACAAATATGTTATCGATGAGGAACTCCAGCATACTGATCACTTGTTCCTCGGAGTAGCATGTTTTACCTTTATGAATTTTGTTTGAAAAATATGTGAAATTGTAGCCTAACACAACAAATTTTGAGCCATAGTTTCTATGACTAAAAGCTTTATGAATTGTTTCTTTTAAGCGGGTTTTTAATTTGTCATGCGGTAGGGTGGTATATAGAGTTGAAAAATCAAAAGTTTTGATGGAGGATACCTGAGAGAAAGATCTTGATTTCAGGTTATCCAAAAGATCTTTAGAGTTTTTCAAAATCCACATGTGATTTATGCCACTACGCGAGTAAACAGTTTCATAATATTTCTGTTGTCCCTCTTTTACTGCAGACAGAATCTTTGTCAGGTGAATAGACAATTCTTTCGTCGAACAAGTTGATGATCCCGCTATGTACCTTTCTTTGTATGGTGTTTTATGGAGTTTAGGTATCCAATATAAATAGGGTAAATCCTCAGACTCTTTACCAGAGGGAATGTTTAAAGAGGTCATGAATGATCTGTGGTTAGCTAGGATTTCATCTTTGTCGAACGAAGTTGGTTTGTATGTGGTATTACTAGAGGTGTTGCTATTTATGCCTAATTCCTTGATTAGGCATTCGTAGTAATATGATTTACATACAAACACGATATTGTTGGAAGCCTTGTCCGCAGGAACGATAACATATTTGTCATGAAGAGAGGAAAGACACTTAACAGCTTCTTGGTCTTTAAATACAGACTTAGGTCGACTATTAACACAATTTTTGAGCTTGTGAATCCGACCTTGTACTAGAGACCTAATTGTTCTAACCCAGTCTGACAAGGACTCTAACTCAGGATCTTGGTCTACTTCTCTCTTTATCCACCTTCTGGCATAATCTTCAACAGCATCCATAATTATCTTGAAATTATATTTCCAATTGATGTGTTGAGGTTCTCTGAATTTAGGACCATGAGAAATCACCTTTCGGAGACTCTCATGTTGAATGATATTCAGATCACCAGTGATTACATGTCCAGATGGGTTGTATTGAAAAGGAGAGTGGGAGCAGTCACAAGTCAGAGGGTTCTTAAGGTACTCTTCTATGTTAATATCTTGCAATGCTTCTTTGTAGTTGAAAATTTTACGGCCAATGCTGTTAGTGTAGCTATAGGAGACAATGGGAACAGATTGATTTTTGAAATATGGTGGAATTTCTTTTACGACCTCTTTTCTATTAAGAATGTTGCTGATGTTAATAGCATCGATTCCTTTGTTAGCAAACGGAATATGGAGGAATTTTCTGTTGTTATCATGAAGAGGTTCAGATCTAACTGGTTTAAAAAGACGAAAGGACGCCACGTCACATATAATACTAGACAATCTGTACTTAGGAGAAAAAGGATCTACGCCTCCTTTGTCAAGTCCAAAATCCCTAAGATCATAAACTAGAATTATGAGCCACAACCCCCTCCTAGAGAAATGATGCGTTCATGCAAGTGTATGGCATGTGTGATTAAAACATTAAGGCCCTTTGGTTTTATTCCTCTCAAAACTACATTATTTGTCTTTTCACTTTTTCGATCCTCAGCGTACCTGATGAAGGTTATTCCAGAAACGCATCATGAGCACTACATTTGATCTTTACATTTTTATTTTTTATACCAGGACGAACAACGTTATTATGAAAAAAAAAAGAAAAAGAAGGATGCATATAATTCTTGTACAAAAAAGTCACAGTTTCCATTTCCCCCCGAGTACTTCGGGTTCCTCCACCAATAAGATCTCTCTCATGCAGAGCTAGTATTAGTAAAACTAAGGTCAATCTCTCTCATGCAAAGCTAGTATTAGTAAAACTAAGGTCAATCTCTCTCATGCAGAGCTAGTATAAGTAAAACTAATGTCAATCTCTCTCATGCAGAGCTAGTATTAGTAAAACTAAGGTCAATCTCTCTGATGCAGAACTAGTATTAGTAAAACTAAGGTCAATCTCTCGTGCAGAGCTAGTATTAGTAAAACTAACGTCAATCTCTCTGATGCAGAGCTAGTATTAGTAAAAATAGGGTCAATCTCTCGTGCAGAGCTAGTATTAGTAAAACTAATGTCAATCTCTCCTCATGCAGAGCTAGTATTAGTAAAACTAAGGTCAATCTCTCTCATGCAGAGCTAGTATTAGTAAAACTAAGGTCAATCTCTCGTGCAGAGCTAGTATTAGTAAAACTAACGTCAATCTCTCTGATGCAGAGCTAGTATTAGTAAAAATAAGGTAAATCTCTCTCATGCAGAGCTAGTATAAGTAAAACTAAGGTCAATCTCTGATGCAGAGCTAGCATTAGTAAAACTAAGGTCAATCTCTCGTGCAAAGCTAGTATTAGTAAACTAAGGTCAATCTCTCCTCATGCAGAGCTAGTATTAGTAAAACTAAGGTCAATCTCTCTGATGCAGAGCTAGTATAAGTAAAACTAAGGTCAATCTCTCTGATGCAGAGCTAGTATTAGTAAAACAAAGGTCAATCTCTCGTGCAGAGCTAGTATTAGTCAAACTAAGGTCAATCTCTCTCATACAGAGCTAGTATTAGTAAAACTAAGGTAAATCTCTCTCATGCCGAGCTAATATTGGTAAAACTAATGTCAGTCGTTCTCGTGCAGAGCTAGTATTAGTTAAACTAAGGTCAATCTCATCTCTCTGATGCAGAGCTAGTATTAGTAAAACTAAGGTCAATCTAACCCATGCAGAGCTAGTATTAGTAAAACTAAGGTCAATCGTTCTTGTGGAGAGCTAGTATTAGTAAAACTAAGGTCAATCGTTCTCGTGCAGAGCTAGTATTAGTAAAACTAAGGTCAATCTCTCTCATGCAGAGCTAGTATAAGTAAAACTAAGGTCAATCTCTCTGATGCAGAGCTAGTATTAGTAAAACTAAGGTCAACCTCTCTCATGCAGAGCTAGCATTAATAAAACAAAGGCCAATCTCTCTCATGCAGAGCTAGTATTAGTAAAAATAAGGTCAATCTCTGATGCAGAGCTAGTATTAGTAAAACTAAGGTCAATCTCTCGTGCAGAGCTAGTATTAGTAAAACTAAGGTCAATCTATCCTCATGCAGAGCTAGTATTAGTAAAACTAAGGTCAATCTCTCTCACGCAGAGCTAGTATAAGTAAAACTAAGGTCAATCTCTCTGATGCAGAGCTAGTATTAGTAAAACTAAGGTCAATCTCTCGTGCAGAGCTAGTATTAGTAAAACTAACGTCAATCTCTCTCATGCAGAGCTAGTATTAGTAAAACTAAGGTCAATCTCTCGTGCAGAGCTAGTATTAGTAAAACTAACGTCAATCTCTCTGATGCAGAGCTAGTATTAGTAAAAATAGGGTCAATCTCTCGTGCAGAGCTAGTATTAGTAAAACTAATGTCAATCTCTCCTCATGCAGAGCTAGTATTAGTAAAACTAAGGTCAATTTCTCTCATGCAGAGCTAGTATTAGTAAAACTAAGGTCAATCTCTCGTGCAGAGCTAGTATTAGTAAAACTAACGTCAATCTCTCTGATGCAGAGCTAGTATTAGTAAAAATAAGGTACATCTCTCTCATGCAGAGCTAGTATAAGTAAAACTAAGGTCAATCTCTGATGCAGAGCTAGTATTAGTAAAACTAAGGTCAATCTCTCTTGCAAAGCTAGTATTAGTAAAACTAAGGTCAATCTCTCCTCATGAAGAGCTAGCATTAGTAAAACTAAGGTCAATCTCTCTGATGCAGAGCTAGTATAAGTAAAACTAAGGTCAATCTCTCTGATGCAGAGCTAGTATTAGTCAAACTAAGGTCAATCTCTCTCATACAGAGCTAGTATTAGTAAAACTAAGGTCAATCTCTCTCATGCCGAGCTAATATTGGTAGACCTAATGTCAATCGTTCTCGTGCAGGGCTAGTATTAGTAAAACTAAGGTCAATCTCATCTCTCTGATGCAGAGCTAGTATTAGTAAAACTAAGGTCAATCTAACCCATGCAGAGCTAGTATTAGTAAAACTAAGGTCAATCGTTCTTGTGGAGAGCTAGTATTAGTAAAACTAAGGTCAATCGTTCTCGTGCAGAGCTAGTATTAGTAAAACTAAGGTCAATCTCTCTCATGCAGAGCTAGTATAAGTAAAACTAAGGTCAATCTCTCTGATGCAGAGCTAGTATTAGTAAAACTAAGGTCAATCTCTCTCATGCAGATCTAGTATTAGTCAAACTAAGGCCAATCTCTCTCATGCAGAGCTAGTATTAGCAAAACTAAGGCCAATCTCTCTCATGCAGAGCTAGTATTAGTAAAACTATTGTCAATCTCTCTGATGCAGAGCTAGTATTAGTAAAACTAAGGCCAATCTCTCTCATGCAGAGCTGGTATTAGCAAAACTAACGTCAATCTCTCTGATGCAGAGCTAGTATTAGTAAAAATAAGGTCAATCTCTGATGCAGAGCTAGTATTAGTAAAACTAAGGTCAATCTCTCGTGCAGACTAGTATTAGTAAAACTAAGGTCAATCTCTCCTCATGCAGAGCTAGTATTAGTAAAACTAAGGTCAATCTCTCTCATGCAGGGCTAGTATAAGTAAAACTAAGGTCAATCTCTCTGATGCAGAGCTAGTATTAGTAAAACTAAGGTCAATCTCTCGTGCAGAGCTAGTATTAGTAAAACTAACGTCAATCTCTCCTCATGCAGAGCTAGTATTAGTAAAAATAAGGTCAATCTCTCTCATACAGAGCTAGTATTAGTAAACTAAGGTCAATCGTTCTCGTGCAGAGGTATTATTAGTAAAACTAAGATCAATCTCTCTCATGCAGAGCTAGTATTAGTAAAGCTCAGGTCAATCTCTCTCATACAGAGCTAGTATTAGTAAAACTAACGTCAATCTCTCCTCATGCAGAGCTAGTATTAGTAAAAATAGGGTCAATCTCTCGTGCAGAGCTAGTATTAGTAAAACTAAGGCCAATCTCTCTCATGCAGAGCTGGTATTAGCAAAACTAACGTCAATCTCTCTGATACAGAACTAGTATTAGTAAAAATAAGGTCAATCTCTGATGCAGAGCTAGTATTAGTAAAACTAAGGTCAATCTCTCGTGCAGACTAGTATTAGTAAAACTAAGGTCAATCTCTCCTCATGCAGAGCTAGTATTAGTAAAACTAAGGTCAATCTCTCTCATGCAGGGCTAGTATAAGTAAAACTAAGGTCAATCTCTCTGATGCAGAGCTAGTATTAGTAAAACTAAGGTCAATCTCTCGTGAAGAGCTAGTATTAGTAAAACTAACGTCAATCTCTCCTCATGCAGAGCTAGTATTAGTAAAAATAAGGTCAATCTCTCTCATACAGAGCTAGTATTAGTAAAACTAAGGTCAATCGTTCTCGTGCAGAGCTAGTATTAGTAAAACTAAGATCAATCTCTCTCATGCAGAGCTAGTATTAGTAAACCTCAGGTCAATCTCTCTCATACAGAGCTAGTATTAGTAAAACTAACGTCAATCTCTCCTCATGCAGAGCTAGTATTAGTAAAAATAGGGTCAATCTCTCGTGCAGAGCTAGTATTAGTAAAACTAATGTCAATCTCTCCTCATGCAGAGCTAGTATTAGTAAAACTAAGGTCAATCTCTCTCATGCAGAGCTAGTATTAGTAAAACTAAGGTCAATCTCTCGTGCAGAGCTAGTATTAGTAAAACTAACGTCAATCTCTCTGATGCAGAGCTAGTATTAGTAAAAATAAGGTACATCTCTCTCATGCAGAGCTAGTATAAGTAAAACTAAGGTCAATCTCTGATGCAGAGCTAGTATTAGTAAAACTAAGGTCAATCTCTCTTGCAAAGCTAGTATTAGTAAAACTAAGGTCAATCTCTCCTCATGCAGAGCTAGCATTAGTAAAACTAAGGTCAATCTCTCTGATGCAGAGCTAGTATAAGTAAAACTAAGGTCAATCTCTCTGATGCAGAGCTAGTATTAGTAAAACTAAGTTAAATCTCTCGTGCAGAGCTAGTATTAGTCAAACTAAGGTCAATCTCTCTCATACAGAGCTAGTATTAGTAAAACTAAGGTCAATCTCTCTCATGCCGAGCTAATATTGGTAAACCTAATGTCAATCGTTCTCGTGCAGGGCTAGTATTAGTAAAACTAAGGTCAATCTCATCTCTCTGATGCAGAGCTAGTATTAGTAAAACTAAGGTCAATCTAACCCATGCAGAGCTAGTATTAGTAAAACTAAGGTCAATCGTTCTTGTGGAGAGCTAGTATTAGTAAAACTAAGGTCAATCGTTCTCGTGCAGAGCTAGTATTAGTAAAACTAAGGTCAATCTCTCTCATGCAGAGCTAGTATAAGTAAAACTAAGGTCAATCTCTCTGATGCAGAGCTAGTATTAGTAAAACTAAGGTCAATCTCTCTCATGCAGATCTAGTATTAGTAAAACTAAGGCCAATCTCTCTCATGCAGAGCTAGTATTAGCAAAACTAAGGCCAATCTCTCTCATGCAGAGCTAGTATTAGTAAAACTATTGTCAATCTCTCTGATGCAGAGCTAGTATTAGTAAAACTAAGGCCAATCTCTCTCATGCAGAGCTGGTATTAGCAAAACTAACGTCAATCTCTCTGATGCAGAGCTAGTATTAGTAAAAATAAGGTCAATCTCTCTCATGCAGAGCTAGTATTAGTAAAACTAAGGTCAATCTCTCGTGCAGACTAGTATTAGTAAAACTAAGGTCAATCTCTCATCATGCAGAGCTAGTATTAGTAAAACTAAGGTCAATCTCTCTCATGCAGAGCTAGTATAAGTAAAACTAAGGTCAATCTCTCTGATGCAGAGCTAGTATTAGTAAAACTAAGGTCAATCTCTCGTGCAGAGCTAGTATTAGTAAAACTAAGGTCAATCTCTCTGATGCAGAGCTAGTATTAGTAAAACTAAGGTCAATCTCTCGTGCAGAGCTAGTATTAGTAAAACTAACGTCAATCTCTCCTCATGCAGAGCTAGTATTAGTAAAAATAAGGTCAATCTCTCTCATACAGAGCTAGTATTAGTAAAACTAAGGTCAATCGTTCTCGTGCAGAGCTAGTATTAGTAAAACTAAGATCAATCTCTCTCATGCAGAGCTAGTATTAGTAAACCTCAGGTCAATCTCTCTCATACAGAGCTAGTATTAGTAAAACTAACGTCAATCTCTCCTCATGCAGAGCTAGTATTAGTAAAAATAGGGTCAATCTCTCGTGCAGAGCTAGTATTAGTAAAACTAATGTCAATCTCTCCTCATGCAGAGCTAGTATTAGTAAAACTAAGGTCAATCTCTCTCATGCAGAGCTAGTATTAGTAAAACTAAGGTCAATCTCTCGTGCAGAGCTAGTATTAGTAAAACTAACGTCAATCTCTCTGATGCAGAGCTAGTATTAGTAAAAATAAGGTACATCTCTCTCATGCAGAGCTAGTATAAGTAAAACTAAGGTCAATCTCTGATGCAGAGCTAGTATTAGTAAAACTAAGGTCAATCTCTCTTGCAAAGCTAGTATTAGTAAAACTAAGGTCAATCTCTCCTCATGCAGAGCTAGCATTAGTAAAACTAAGGTCAATCTCTCTGATGCAGAGCTAGTATAAGTAAAACTAAGGTCAATCTATCTGATGCAGAGCTAGTATTAGTAAAACTAAGTTAAATCTCTCGTGCAGAGCTAGTATTAGTCAAACTAAGGTCAATCTCTCTCATACAGAGCTAGTATTAGTAAAACTAAGGTCAATCTCTCTCATGCCGAGCTAATATTGGTAAACCTAATGTCAATCGTTCTCGTGCAGGGCTAGTATTAGTAAAACTAAGGTCAATCTCATCTCTCTGATGCAGAGCTAGTATTAGTAAAACTAAGGTCAATCTAACCCATGCAGAGTTAGTATTAGTAAAACTAAGGTCAATCGTTCTTGTGGAGAGCTAGTATTAGTAAAACTAAGGTCAATCGTTCTCGTGCAGAGCTAGTATTAGTAAAACTAAGGTCAATCTCTCTCATGCAGAGCTAGTATAAGTAAAACTAAGGTCAATCTCTCTGATGCAGAGCTAGTATTAGTATAACTAAGGTCAATCTCTCTCATGCAGATCTAGTATTAGTAAAACTAAGGCCAATCTCTCTCATGCAGAGCTAGTATTAGCAAAACTAAGGCCAATCTCTCTCATGCAGAGCTAGTATTAGTAAAACTATTGTCAATCTCTCTGATGCAGAGCTAGTATTAGTAAAACTAAGGCCAATCTCTCTCATGCAGAGCTGGTATTAGCAAAACTAACGTCAATCTCTCTGATGCAGAGCTAGTATTAGTAAAAATAAGGTCAATCTCTGATGCAGAGCTAGTATTAGTAAAACTAAGGTCAATCTCTCCTCATGCAGAGCTAGTATTAGTAAAACTAAGGTCAATCTCTCTGATGCAGAGCTAGTATTAGTAAAACTAAGGTCAATCTCTCGTGCAGAGCTAGTATTAGTAAAACTAACGTCAATCTCTCTGATGCAGAGCTAGTATTAGTAAAAATAAGGTCAATCTCTCTCATACAGAGCTAGTATTAGTAAAACTAAGGTCAATCGTTCTCGTGCAGAGCTAGTATTAGTAAAACTAAGATCAATCTCTCTCATGCAGAGCTAGTATTAGTAAAGCTCAGGTCAATCTCTCTCATACAGAGCTAGTATTAGTAAAACTAACATCAATCTCTCCTCATGCAGAGCTAGTATTAGTAAAACTAGGGTCAATCTCTCCTCATGCAGAGCTAGTATTAGTCAAACTAAGGTCAATCTCTCTCATACAGAGCTAGTATTAGTAAAACTAAGGTCAATCTCTCTCATGCCGAGCTAATATTGGTAAAACTAAGGTCAATCGTTCTCGTGCAGAGCTAGTATTAGTAAAACTAAGGTCAATCTCTCTCATGCAGAGCTAGTATTAGTAAAACTAAGGCCAATTTCTCCCATGCAGAGCTAGTATTAGCAAAATTAAGGCCAATCTCTCTCATGCAGAGCTAGTATTAGTAAAACTAATGTCAATCTCTCTGATGCAGAGCTATTATTAGTAAAACTAAGGTCAATCTCTCTCATGCAGAGCTAGTATTAGTCAAACTAAGGTCAATCTCTCCCATGCAGAGCTAGTATTAGTCAAACTAAGGTCAATCTCTCCCATGCAAAGCTAGTAATAGTAAAACTAAGGTCAATCTCTCGTGCAGAGCTAGTATTAGTAAAACTAACATCAATCTCTTTCATGCCGAGCTAATATTAGTAAAACTAAGATCAATCTCTCCCATGCAGAGCTAGTATTAGTCAAACTAAGGTCAATCTCTCCCATGCAGAGCTAGTATTAGTAAAACTAAGGTCAATCTCTCTCATGCAGAGCTAGTATTAGTAAAACTAAGGTCAATCTCTCTCATGCAGGGCTAGTATTAGTAAAACTAAGGTCAATCTCTCCTCATGCAAAGCTAGCATTAGTAAAACTAAGGTCAATCTCTCTCATGCAGAGCTAGTATTAGTCAAACTAAGGCCATTCTCTCTCATGCAGAGCTAGTATTTGTAAAACTAATGCCAATCTCTCATGCAGAGCTAGTATTAGTCAAACTTAGGTCAATCTCTCTCATGCCGAGCTAGTATTAGTAAAACTAAGGTCAATCACTCCTCATGAAGAGCTAGTATTACTAAAACTAAGGTCAATCTCTCTCATGCAGAGCTGGTATTAGTAAAACTAAGGCCAATCTCTCTCATGCAGAGCTAGTATTAGTCAAACTAAGGCCAATCTCTCTCATGCAGAGCTAGTATTAGTAAAACTAAGGTCAATCTCTCCTCATGCAGAGCTAGTAATAGTAAAACTAAGGTCAATCTCTCTCATGCAGAGCTAGTATTAGTAAAACTAAGGTCAATCTCTCTCATGCAGAGCTAGTATTAGTGAAACTAAGGCCCTTCTCTCTCATGCAGAGCTAGTATTAGTAAAACTAATGCCAATCTCTCATGCAGAGCTGGTATTAGTCAAACTTAGGTCAATCTCTCTCGTGCCGAGCTAGTATTAGTAAAACTAAGGTCAATCTCTCCTCATGCAGAGCTAGTATTACTAAAACTAAGGTCAATCTCTCTCATGCAGAGCTGGTATTAGTAAAACTAAGGCCAATCTCTCTCATGCAGAGCTAGTATTAGTCAAACTAAGGCCAATCTCTCTCATGCAGAGCTAGTATTAGTAAAACTAAGGTCAATCTCTCCTCATGCAGAGCTAGTATTAGTAAAACTAAGGTCAATCTCTCTCATGCAGAGCTAGTATTAGTCAAACTAAGGTCAATCTCTCTCATGCAGAGCTAGTATTAGTCAAACTAAGGTCAATCTCTCTCATGCAGAGCTAGTATTAGTAAAACTAAGGTCAATCTCTCTCATGCAGAGCTAGTATTAGTCAAACTAAGGTCAATCTCTCCCATGCAGAGCTAGTATTAGTAAAACTAAGGTCAATCTCTCGTGCAGAGCTAGTATTAGTAAAACTAACGTCAATCTCTTTCATGCCGAGTTAATATTAGTAAAACTAAGGTCAATCTCTCCCATGCAGAGCTAGTATTAGTCAAACTAAGGTCAATCTCTCTGATGCAGAGCTAGTATTAGTCAAACTAAGGTCAATCGCTCTCATGCAGAGCTAGTATTAGTCAAACTAGGTCAATCTCTCCTCATGCAGAGCTAGTATTACTAAAACTAAGGTCAATCTCTCTCATGCAGAGCTGGTATTAGTAAAACTAAGACCAATCTCTCTCATGTAGAGCTAGTATTAGTCAAACTAAGGCCAATCTCTCTCATGCAGAGCTAGTATTAGTAAAACTAAGGTCAATCTCTCCGCATGCAGAGCTAGTATTAGTATAACTAAGGTCAATCTCTCTCATGCAGAGCTAGTATTAGTAAAACTAAGGCCAATCTCTCGTGCAGAGCTAGTATTAGTAAAACTAAGGTCAATCTCTCTCATGCAGGGCTAGTATTAGTAAAACTAAGGTCAATCTCTCTCATGCAGAGCTAGTATTAGTGAAACTAAGGTCAATCTCTCCCATCCAGAGCTAGTATTAGTAAAACTAAGGTCAATCTCTCTCATGCAGAGCTAGTATTAGTAAAACTAAGGTCAATCTCTCCTCATGCAGAGCTAGTATAAGTAAAACTAAGGTCAATCTCTCCTCATGCAGAGCTAGTATTAGTAAAACTAAGGTCAATCTCTCATCATGCAGAGCTAGTATTAGTAAAACTAAGGTCAATCTCTCTCATGCAGAGCTAGTATTAGTAAAACTAAGGTCAATCTCTCTCATGCAGAGCTAGTATTAGTAAAACTAAGGTCAATCTCTCTCATGCAGAGCTAGTATTAGTAAAACTAAGGTCAATCTCTCCTCATGCAGAGCTAGTATTAGTAAAACTAAGGTCAATCTCTCCTCATGCAGAGCTAGTATTACTAAAACTAAGGTCAATCTCTCTCATGCAGAGCTGGTATTAGTAAAACTAAGGCCAATCTCTCTCATGCAGAGCTAGTATTAGTCAAACTAAGGCCAATCTCTCTCATGCAGAGCTAGTATTAGTAAAACTAAGGTCAATCGTTCTTGTGGAGAGCTAGTATTAGTAAAACTAAGGTCAATCGTTCTCGTGCAGAGCTAGTATTAGTAAAACTAAGGTCAATCTCTCTCATGCAGAGCTAGTATAAGTAAAACTAAGGTCAATCTCTCTGATGCAGAGCTAGTATTAGTAAAACTAAGGTCAATCTCTCTCATGCAGATCTAGTATTAGTAAAACTAAGGCCAATCTCTCTCATGCAGAGCTAGTATTAGCAAAACTAAGGCCAATCTCTCTCATGCAGAGCTAGTATTAGTAAAACTATTGTCAATCTCTCTGATGCAGAGCTAGTATTAGTAAAACTAAGGCCAATCTCTCTCATGCAGAGCTGGTATCAGCAAAACTAACGTCAATCTCTCTGATGCAGAGCTAGTATTAGTAAAAATAAGGTCAATCTCTGATGCAGAGCTAGTATTAGTAAAACTAAGGTCAATCTCTCGTGCAGACTAGTATTAGTAAAACTAAGGTCAATCTCTCCTCATGCAGAGCTAGTATTAGTAAAACTAAGGTCAATCTCTCTCATGCAGAGCTAGTATAAGTAAAACTAAGGTCAATCTCTCTGATGCAGAGCTAGTATTAGTAAAACTAAGGTCAATCTCTCGTGCAGAGCTAGTATTAGTAAAACTAACGTCAATCTCTCTGATGCAGAGCTAGTATTAGTAAAAATAAGGTCAATCTCTCTCATACAGAGCTAGTATTAGTAAAACTAAGGTCAATCGTTCTCGTGCAGAGCTAGTATTAGTAAAACTAAGATCAATCTCTCTCATGCAGAGCTAGTATTAGTAAAGCTCAGGTCAATCTCTCTCATACAGAGCTAGTATTAGTAAAACTAAGGTCAATCGTTCTCGTGCAGAGCTAGTATTAGTAAAACTAAGATCAATCTCTCTCATGCAGAGCTAGTATTAGTAAAGCTCAGGTCAATCTCTCTCATACAGAGCTAGTATTAGTAAAACTAACATCAATCTCTCCTCATGCAGAGCTAGTATTAGTAAAACTAGGGTCAATCTCTCCTCATGCAGAGCTAGTATTAGTCAAACTAAGGTCAATCTCTCTCATACAGAGCTAGTATTAGTAAAACTAAGGTCAATCTCTCTCATGCCGAGCTAATATTGGTAAAACTAAGGTCAATCGTTCTCGTGCAGAGCTAGTATTAGTAAAACTAAGGTCAATCTCTCTCATGCAGAGCTAGTATTAGTAAAACTAAGGCCAATTTCTCCCATGCAGAGCTAGTATTAGCAAAATTAAGGCCAATCTCTCTCATGCAGAGCTAGTATTAGTAAAACTAATGTCAATCTCTCTGATGCAGAGCTATTATTAGTAAAACTAAGGTCAATCTCTCTCATGCAGAGCTAGTATTAGTCAAACTAAGGTCAATCTCTCCCATGCAGAGCTAGTATTAGTCAAACTAAGGTCAATCTCTCCCATGCAAAGCTAGTAATAGTAAAACTAAGGTCAATCTCTCGTGCAGAGCTAGTATTAGTAAAACTAACATCAATCTCTTTCATGCCGAGCTAATATTAGTAAAACTAAGGTCAATCTCTCTCATGCAGAGCTAGTATTAGTAAAACTAAGGCCAATTTCTCCCATGCAGAGCTAGTATTAGCAAAATTAAGGTCAATCTCTCCCATGCAGAGCTAGTATTAGTAAAACTAAGGTCAATCTCTCTCATGCAGAGCTAGTATTAGTAAAACTAAGGTCAATCTCTCTCATGCAGGGCTAGTATTAGTAAAACTAAGGTCAATCTCTCCTCATGCAAAGCTAGCATTAGTAAAACTAAGGTCAATCTCTCTCATGCAGAGCTAGTATTAGTCAAACTAAGGCCATTCTCTCTCATGCAGAGCTAGTATTTGTAAAACTAATGCCAATCTCTCATGCAGAGCTAGTATTAGTCAAACTTAGGTCAATCTCTCTCATGCCGAGCTGGTATTAGTAAAACTAAGGTCAATCACTCCTCATGAAGAGCTAGTATTACTAAAACTAAGGTCAATCTCTCTCATGCAGAGCTGGTATTAGTAAAACTAAGGCCAATCTCTCTCATGCAGAGCTAGTATTAGTCAAACTAAGGCCAATCTCTCTCATGCAGAGCTAGTATTAGTAAAACTAAGGTCAATCTCTCCTCATGCAGAGCTAGTAATAGTAAAACTAAGGTCAATCTCTCTCATGCAGAGCTAGTATTAGTAAAACTAAGGTCAATCTCTCTCATGCAGAGCTAGTATTAGTGAAACTAAGGCCCTTCTCTCTCATGCAGAGCTAGTATTAGTAAAACTAATGCCAATCTCTCATGCAGAGCTGGTATTAGTCAAACTTAGGTCAATCTCTCTCGTGCCGAGCTAGTATTAGTAAAACTAAGGTCAATCTCTCCTCATGCAGAGCTAGTATTACTAAAACTAAGGTCAATCTCTCTCATGCAGAGCTGGTATTAGTAAAACTAAGGCCAATCTCTCTCATGCAGAGCTAGTATTAGTCAAACTAAGGCCAATCTCTCTCATGCAGAGCTAGTATTAGTAAAACTAAGGTCAATCTCTCCTCATGCAGAGCTAGTATTAGTAAAACTAAGGTCAATCTCTCTCATGCAGAGTTAGTATTAGTAAAACTAAGGTCAATCTCTCTCATGCAGAGCTAGTATTAGTGAAACTAAGGTCAATCTCTCTCATGCAGAGCTAGTATTAGTCAAACTAAGGTCAATCTCTCTCATGCAGAGCTAGTATTAGTAAAACTAAGGTCAATCTCTCTCATGCAGAGCTAGTATTAGTCAAACTAAGGTCAATCTCTCCCATGCAGAGCTAGTATTAGTAAAACTAAGGTCAATCTCTCGTGCAGAGCTAGTATTAGTAAAACTAACGTCAATCTCTTTCATGCCGAGTTAATATTAGTAAAACTAAGGTCAATCTCTCCCATGCAGAGCTAGTATTAGTCAAACTAAGGTCAATCTCTCTGATGCAGAGCTAGTATTAGTCAAACTAAGGTCAATCGCTCTCATGCAGAGCTAGTATTAGTCAAACTAGGTCAATCTCTCCTCATGCAGAGCTAGTATTACTAAAACTAAGGTCAATCTCTCTCATGCAGAGCTGGTATTAGTAAAACTAAGACCAATCTCTCTCATGTAGAGCTAGTATTAGTCAAACTAAGGCCAATCTCTCTCATGCAGAGCTAGTATTAGTAAAACTAAGGTCAATCTCTCCGCATGCAGAGCTAGTATTAGTATAACTAAGGTCAATCTCTCTCATGCAGAGCTAGTATTAGTAAAACTAAGGCCAATCTCTCGTGCAGAGCTAGTATTAGTAAAACTAAGGTCAATCTCTCTCATGCAGGGCTAGTATTAGTAAAACTAAGGTCAATCTCTCTCATGCAGAGCTAGTATTAGTGAAACTAAGGTCAATCTCTCCCATCCAGAGCTAGTATTAGTAAAACTAAGGTCAATCTCTCTCATGCAGAGCTAGTATTAGTAAAACTAAGGTCAATCTCTCCTCATGCAGAGCTAGTATAAGTAAAACTAAGGTCAATCTCTCCTCATGCAGAGCTAGTATTAGTAAAACTAAGGTCAATCTCTCATCATGCAGAGCTAGTATTAGTAAAACTAAGGTCAATCTCTCTCATGCAGAGCTAGTATTAGTAAAACTAAGGTCAATCTCTCTCATGCAGAGCTAGTATTAGTGAAACTAAGGTCAATCTCTCTCATCCAGAGCTAGTATTAGTAAAACTAAGGTCAATCTCTCTCATGCAGAGCTAGTATTAGTAAAACTAAGGTCAATCTCTCCTCATGCAGAGCTAGTATTAGTAAAACTAAGGTCAATCTCTCCTCATGCAGAGCTAGTATTACTAAAACTAAGGTCAATCTCTCTCATGCAGAGCTGGTATTAGTAAAACTAAGGCCAATCTCTCTCATGCAGAGCTAGTATTAGTCAAACTAAGGCCAATCTCTCTCATGCAGAGCTAGTATTAGTACAACTAAGGTCAATCGTTCTTGTGGAGAGCTAGTATTAGTAAAACTAAGGTCAATCGTTCTCGTGCAGAGCTAGTATTAGTAAAACTAAGGTCAATCTCTCTCATGCAGAGCTAGTATAAGTAAAACTAAGGTCAATCTCTCTGATGCAGAGCTAGTATTAGTAAAACTAAGGTCAATCTCTCTCATGCAGATCTAGTATTAGTAAAACTAAGGCCAATCTCTCTCATGCAGAGCTAGTATTAGCAAAACTAAGGCCAATCTCTCTCATGCAGAGCTAGTATTAGTAAAACTATTATCAATCTCTCTGATGCAGAGCTAGTATTAGTAAAACTAAGGCCAATCTCTCTCATGCAGAGCTGGTATCAGCAAAACTAACGTCAATCTCTCTGATGCAGAGCTAGTATTAGTAAAAATAAGGTCAATCTCTGATGCAGAGCTAGTATTAGTAAAACTAAGGTCAATCTCTCGTGCAGACTAGTATTAGTAAAACTAAGGTCAATCTCTCCTCATGCAGAGCTAGTATTAGTAAAACTAAGGTCAATCTCTCTCATGCAGAGCTAGTATAAGTAAAACTAAGGTCAATCTCTCTGATGCAGAGCTAGTATTAGTAAAACTAAGGTCAATCTCTCGTGCAGAGCTAGTATTAGTAAAAATAAGGTCAATCTCTCTCATACAGAGCTAGTATTAGTAAAACTAAGGTCAATCGTTCTCGTGCAGAGCTAGTATTAGTAAAACTAAGATCAATCTCTCTCATGCAGAGCTAGTATTAGTAAAGCTCAGGTCAATCTCTCTCATACAGAGCTAGTATTAGTAAAACTAACATCAATCTCTCCTCATGCAGAGCTAGTATTAGTAAAACTAGGGTCAATCTCTCCTCATGCAGAGCTAGTATTAGTCAAACTAAGGTCAATCTCTCTCATACAGAGCTAGTATTAGTAAAACTAAGGTCAATCTCTCTCATGCCGAGCTAATATTGGTAAAACTAAGGTCAATCGTTCTCGTGCAGAGCTAGTATTAGTAAAACTAAGGTCAATCTCTCTCATGCAGAGCTAGTATTAGTAAAACTAAGGCCAATTTCTCTCATGCAGAGCTAGTATTAGCAAAATTAAGGCCAATCTCTCTCATGCAGAGCTAGTATTAGTAAAACTAATGTCAATCTCTCTGATGCAGAGCTATTATTAGTAAAACTAAGGTCAATCTCTCTCATGCAGAGCTAGTATTAGTCAAACTAAGGTCAATCTCTCCCATGCAGAGCTAGTATTAGTCAAACTAAGGTCAATCTCTCCCATGCAAAGCTAGTAATAGTAAAACTAAGGTCAATCTCTCGTGCAGAGCTAGTATTAGTAAAACTAACATCAATCTCTTTCATGCCGAGCTAATATTAGTAAAACTAAGATCAATCTCTCCCATGCAGAGCTAGTATTAGTCAAACTAAGGTCAATCTCTCCCATGCAGAGCTAGTATTAGTAAAACTAAGGTCAATCTCTCTCATGCAGAGCTAGTATTAGTAAAACTAAGGTCAATCTCTCTCATGCAGGGCTAGTATTAGTAAAACTAAGGTCAATCTCTCCTCATGCAAAGCTAGCATTAGTAAAACTAAGGTCAATCTCTCTCATGCAGAGCTAGTATTAGTCAAACTAAGGCCATTCTCTCTCATGCAGAGCTAGTATTTGTAAAACTAATGCCAATCTCTCATGCAGAGCTAGTATTAGTCAAACTTAGGTCAATCTCTCTCATGCCGAGCTAGTATTAGTAAAACTAAGGTCAATCACTCCTCATGAAGAGCTAGTATTACTAAAACTAAGGTCAATCTCTCTCATGCAGAGCTGGTATTAGTAAAACTAAGGCCAATCTCTCTCATGCAGAGCTAGTATTAGTCAAACTAAGGCCAATCTCTCTCATGCAGAGCTAGTATTAGTAAAACTAAGGTCAATCTCTCTCATGCAGAGCTAGTATTAGTAAAACTAAGGTCAATCTCTCTCATGCAGAGCTAGTATTAGTGAAACTAAGGCCCTTCTCTCTCATGCAGAGCTAGTATTAGTAAAACTAATGCCAATCTCTCATGCAGAGCTGGTATTAGTCAAACTTAGGTCAATCTCTCTCGTGCCGAGCTAGTATTAGTAAAACGAAGGTCAATCTCTCCTCATGCAGAGCTAGTATTACTAAAACTAAGGTCAATCTCTCTCATGCAGAGCTGGTATTAGTAAAACTAAGGCCAATCTCTCTCATGCAGAGCTAGTATTAGTCAAACTAAGGCCAATCTCTCTCATGCAGAGCTAGTATTAGTAAAACTAAGGTCAATCTCTCCTCATGCAGAGCTAGTATTAGTAAAACTAAGGTCAATCTCTCTCATGCAGAGTTAGTATTAGTAAAACTAAGGTCAATCTCTCTCATGCAGAGCTAGTATTAGTGAAACTAAGGTCAATCTCTCTCATGCAGAGCTAGTATTAGTCAAACTAAGGTCAATCTCTCTCATGCAGAGCTAGTATTAGTAAAACTAAGGTCAATCTCTCTCATGCAGAGCTAGTATTAGTCAAACTAAGGTCAATCTCTCCCATGCAGAGCTAGTATTAGTAAAACTAAGGTCAATCTCTCGTGCAGAGCTAGTATTAGTAAAACTAACGTCAATCTCTTTCATGCCGAGTTAATATTAGTAAAACTAAGGTCAATCTCTCCCATGCAGAGCTAGTATTAGTCAAACTAAGGTCAATCTCTCTGATGCAGAGCTAGTATTAGTCAAACTAAGGTCAATCGCTCTCATGCAGAGCTAGTATTAGTCAAACTAGGTCAATCTCTCCTCATGCAGAGCTAGTATTACTAAAACTAAGGTCAATCTCTCTCATGCAGAGCTGGTATTAGTAAAACTAAGACCAATCTCTCTCATGTAGAGCTAGTATTAGTCAAACTAAGGCCAATCTCTCTCATGCAGAGCTAGTATTAGTAAAACTAAGGTCAATCTCTCCGCATGCAGAGCTAGTATTAGTATAACTAAGGTCAATCTCTCTCATGCAGAGCTAGTATTAGTAAAACTAAGGCCAATCTCTCGTGCAGAGCTAGTATTAGTAAAACTAAGGTCAATCTCTCTCATGCAGGGCTAGTATTAGTAAAACTAAGGTCAATCTCTCTCATGCAGAGCTAGTATTAGTGAAACTAAGGTCAATCTCTCCCATCCAGAGCTAGTATTAGTAAAACTAAGGTCAATCTCTCTCATGCAGAGCTAGTATTAGTGAAACTAAGGTCAATCTCTCTCATGCAGAGCTAGTATTAGTAAAACTAAGGTCAATCTCTCCTCATGCAGAGCTAGTATAAGTAAAACTAAGGTCAATCTCTCCTCATGCAGAGCTAGTATTAGTAAAACTAAGGTCAATCTCTCATCATGCAGAGCTAGTATTAGTAAAACTAAGGTCAATCTCTCTCATGCAGAGCTAGTATTAGTAAAACTAAGGTCAATCTCTCTCATGCAGAGCTAGTATTAGTGAAACTAAGGTCAATCTCTCTCATCCAGAGCTAGTATTAGTAAAACTAAGGTCAATCTCTCTCATGCAGAGCTAGTATTAGTAAAACTAAGGTCAATCTCTCCTCATGCAGAGCTAGTATTAGTAAAACTAAGGTCAATCTCTCCTCATGCAGAGCTAGTATTACTAAAACTAAGGTCAATCTCTCTCATGCAGAGCTGGTATTAGTAAAACTAAGGCCAATCTCTCTCATGCAGAGCTAGTATTAGTCAAACTAAGGCCAATCTCTCTCATGCAGAGCTAGTATTAGTAAAACTAAGGTAAATCTCTCCTCATGCAGAGCTAGTATTAGTAAAACTAAGGTCAATCTCTCTCATGCAGAGCTAGTATTAGTAAAACTAAGGTCAATCTCTCTCATGCAGAGCTAGTATTAGTGAAACTAAGGTCAATCTCTCTCATGCAGAGCTAGTATTAGTCAAACTAAGGTCAATCTCTCTCATGCAGAGCTAGTATTAGTAAAACTAAGGTCAATCTCTCGTGCAGAGCTAGTATTAGTAAAACTAACGTCAATCTCTTTCATGCCGAGTTAATATTAGTAAAACTAAGGTCAATCTCTCCCATGCAGAGCTAGTATTAGTCAAACTAATGTCAATCTCTCTGATGCAGAGCTAGTATTAATCAAACTAAGGTCAATCTCTCTCATGCAGAGCTAGTATTAGTCAAACTAGGTCAATCTCTCCTCATGCAGAGCTAGTATTACTAAAACTAAGGTCAATCTCTCTCATGCAGAGCTGGTATTAGTAAAACTAAGGCCAATCTCTCTCATGCAGAGCTAGTATTAGTCAAACTAAGGCCAATCTCTCGTTCAGAGCTAGTATTAGTAAAACTAAGGTCAATCTCTCTCATGCAGAGCTAGTATTAGTAAAACTAAGGTCAATCTCTCTCATGCAGAGCTAGTATTAGTGAAACTAAGGTCAATCTCTCCCATCCAGAGCTAGTATTAGTAAAACTAAGGTCAATCTCTCTCATGCAGAGCTAGTATTAGTAAAACTAAGGTCAATCTCTCCTCATGCAGAGCTAGTATAAGTAAAACTAAGGTCAATCTCTCCTCATGCAGAGCTAGTATTAGTAAAACTAAGGTCAATCTCTCCTCATGCAGAGCTAGTATTAGTAAAACTAAGGTCAATCTCTCTCATGCAGAGCTAGTATTAGTAAAACTAAGGTCAATCTCTCTCATGCAGAGCTAGTATTAGTGAAACTAAGGTCAATCTCTCTCATCCAGAGCTAGTATTAGTAAAACTAAGGTCAATCTCTCCTCATGCAGAGCTAGTATTAGTAAAACTAAGGTCAATCTCTCCTCATGCAGAGCTAGTATTAGTAAAACTAAGGTCAATCTCTCCTCATGCAGAGCTAGTATTAGTAAAACTAAGGTCAATCTCTCTCATGCAGTGCTAGTATAAGTAAAAGCTAGTATTAGCGGGATTTGGCTATTTTGTTTAGGCCATTTTGTTTCTTGTTCAGAATCCAGAAGACTTTTAAATTATTTGACATTCCAATCTTTTGACTAAGAACGTAAATAGTGAAGGTTGATAGAGACACATGACTGCGGACTAAATTACATGTCTACTTATTTATTATTACTGCAAGAAACCGGAGTACCTGAAGAATTCCACTGACATGCCGCAAGTCATTGGTAACCTTTATCACAAACTCACATAAGTAGATATATAGCAAACTGCCATTCGATTGACCCTAATTTAAAGGCACACAGGCCGTTATTAAAATTAAAAAATGCTTCATGTTTCCCAATATAAGACCTAAACTTTGAATTAAAAAAGCATGTAGATATATTGCAGTTGAAATTTTTAATAATATCATACGTAAATAGCCTAGAACGAAGGAAATACGTCGCTGTTTGATTTTCTTTCATCCAGGAAAGAATGCAATGTTGATCCGCCCAATGCTAAACATTCGAATTCTTTTCACCAATTACGACATTATAACAGATTTTTTAAACCTGGCTTTTTGTTCAGACCATTTTATTAGTATAAAACATCGAATATTGGCAACTTTTAATATAAACAAACAATTCAATTATGATAGCCTGTGTATCTTTAACAGACACATCAACACTACTATGCTGTACTTACCTGACTTACAGACTCCATCGATGTTAGACCAGGTATTATTTGACATACAGGATATCTGTACGGTCTTATTCAGAGAGAATCCATCTTGACAATTCAAATTTGCTGACTGGCCATTACTATCGCTGTCAGGTTCCCAGAATCCACCAGTGACAGATGGTGGTTGTCCACATTCCGGTACTTAAAACATAATTAAAATATATTTGAAACTTTATTTAATAAATTATTTCAACTTGAAACTCTTCTAAAAAATGCGAAAACTTAAACTAGCTAATTTTTGGTGGGGTCTGTGTTGCTCATTTTTTTTAATAGTTTTCTGTGTTGTGTTTTGTTATTTTGTTTTGTTTATCTTCGTCCTGTTTCTTGTGGGCCCAATGTTGCAAGTGTCCCTGGATTGTGCATTCTTAATTGGCCCTTTGGTTTTCTCTAACGTTTATTTACCTTCGGTTTGTCATGGCGACCATTAGTCATCATGCTGCGTCCGTCAATTGTCTGTTAACCGTGTTTACTTTTCACACAAACATAATTTGCTGCGACACTATACTTTTATATAAGCCACACTTGCTTAAACATACACTCCTTCGTCAATGATAGATACTAGAAATTTACGCCCTACAATACCCCGCTCCCTACAAATTATATGATTAGAGCTAGAATTGGGTAATAGTTATTGCTTAGCATATCTTCAGTTTTCATGCTGCAAATGCATATTTTCCGATTATACAAATTAAGCATAAATCACAACATTTATCATTTGGTAACACCAGTCCCTGGATGGCCCCATAGTAAACCCGTAGATATCAAATTTAGTGCACACGGCGTGTTTCCTGAATAATCTCCATTAGGTAAGCTCAAGATCGAAAGATTGGAAGGCAAAATAATTAAGTGAAAAGTGTTTGGGAGCAATAAGGTCACCTACACACATTTTCACGAACAGTCCAATCATTTTTAAGCTGAGTACGAGATAAATTAGAACCAATTTGACCTAATTATGTTCTTTGAGATGAGATTTAAAATGATGCATTCATTTTGACAAACAATATCAAAACCAAGGCATGTTGACGATATATTATCGGCTTTGAAAATAAAACATATTAGATACATCTATGTAGCAGTGTTAGGTAAATTGATATCTTGTTTTTGTTAGATAACTTGGATTGTGTCTTGACCTGTACACTGCAAAACGGTGTCTCTCTTCAAAGAAGCGTACAGAAGTAATAAATAAAATGTAATTACTCTTATACAGATATGTATTCGAGTTTCTAAGCTTGTTTGGGTTTCAAATCACAATTTTGACCGTACCTGACGTACTTGTTATTCCAGAAACGCGTCGTGCGAACTAACTTTGATATCTACGTTTTTATTGTAGCTTCATTGAACAAATATTGCACTAAACTGGCAAAAGTTTGATAATTCGATACTTATTTTAATATCTTACATATATTTGTTTTCAAAACAAAGTTGGTATTTATTTTTAGACGCGCTAAAATTTGAAATCAAAGATATAGCTCATCAAATCGTAGATTGAAATTAGATTGAAATGCATAGATTGATTGTAAGCTACACGCTGCAACAACCGTACATTTTACCCAATAGAAATCTTCCCGTTCAGACGGTGCTCAATGGTGAAATTTCGGTCCGAATTTATTTACTACAATCATGGAGAGTTGTTTATTGTTTCTATGCACTAATGTCATTCCCTTAGATACCAGAATCAGATACACACTAATGTTAATATAACTTACATGGGATGCACGTCGAATTGACAGCTACCCAACTTCCGGTTGCTGAACAGGAAGTTATAATGGTTGGTTGGTAGTAACCACTTGCGCATTTCAACGTGGCAGTAGATCCATATGTTAAACCATCTACTTTCCACGTACCATTGCCAGTGTTGTATGGAAATCCACAGGATACAACTTAAAAACAAAGAGTGCATATTTTTAATTGTTTGTTTATATATGTATTGCTGTTGGACATTTAGTTATCAAGAAGGGAGCGTTGGAATGCCATTAACCGATGTAATCCCGCCATATTTACGTGCCTTTCTAAGCAATCACCCGAAATTCTAACGTGATAGTGAGTTACTGTTACTTTTGTTGATATTGATAAAATTATTGACTATCACTGTTTGAAATCATAAAAATTACCCGCAATGCTCCAGCTTTCCGAAAGAGGTTCCAATAGCAGCTATGGTAATACAGACGAGGTAAGATGGAGGGAAAGAGCATCAGACGAGTTGTGACGAGTGACAAAGGATGGCACACGTAACAGGTACACAACACTCGCCATGTGAAACACATCTACATTTAGTCCAGTCAATAGACCCGTGGACCCAAAACAAATTGCAACAGACATTATAAATACGCCAGCATTTTCACTTTAACCCATAGAGTAACCAATACAAAATCGCCATGAAAATTTTATGTAATAAAGACAGAAATTAAGATAAAAAAATGAGTACTTTTTACTTCTATCGTTTTGTCACTACGGATTCTCCATAGCCGAATCAGAGATTTTCCGGAAAATACAACTCAGACGGAAAGCAATGAAAATAGGAATTATCATCCATATCTAGGTAAGCGTAATAATAATATAATATAGTTTTATGAAGTTACTACAACAAGTATGTTCAGTTTTACCAAAACACCCATGAAAAGTGAACAAACAGGTCAATATCTATGACATTCAAATTGAGCAGACGTAATTCCCATAATGCACCATTATCAACCCAAAAAGAGCTTTGTAAAGCCTTTTTAAATTACTTTCTGCTAAATTTTGTGTAAAAATGTGTTATTATATATTAGACAGAGATATTTATTCAAGTGTTTGATCGAATTAGCACTTAAATTCGCGGATTTCCATGATAGGTAGATGCGGACGAAAAAAATCTATGGAACGCCAGTTTACCTTAACCCCTTCAAAGGAGAACCATACTGTGTCTAATGTTAAACGTGTGTTGGATGGCGGTGCGCTGTACAGTGCTGTGTGAGTGAAAATCATATCACCTCCGTATCCATGAATAAAATGTATGTACACTAAAAATCAGGCTTATTCACACGGGATATAGAAGTTTATCAAATCAAGTTAAAACAATCCACAACGATTGTCCCGACATTACGTATAAAATATGCATGTTGCATATATTGGAAAAGTTTAAGAAGACGCATCACTGTTTAAAATCTAAAAGTCTCTGTTCGTATGGTTAAAATCTAAAATCTATTTGTTACGGTTTGGTTCGAGGTTTAAAAAGTAATTGTCACATCCTAAAATCTAAAACGAAGCGTATCTACAGCTTAAGATCTAAAACGTCATCTTTCAAAGTCTAAAATCTAAAACAATTATCACTGTTTATTGTAATGGATTCTTGGGCAATCCCCGGACGGCTCTCCCCTCCCCCTTTTCGCACTGTTAGTTCCGTTTCTTCATTGTTGTCTGTATTTTGTCTCTATCACTCTCCAGAAGCTTCGTTCTCTTAATATGCAATTTGTACATTAATCTCCTTGATAGACCTTCGAGTCTGGCTACGCTGGCTGAGTTTTTCTTGGTAGGTTTCACCTTGATTGTATTGTCCATTAGCAGTTGTAGTTGGAACTCATTTTGCCATATAACGTTGATCTCGGACAGTAAAGCTACTCTCTCCGACTGTAGTTTTTCACATTGAAGAATGAAGTGTAGTACATTCTCTTCAGCTGCTCCGCATAGCAGGCATGTTGGGTCAGTTTCATTTCTGTAGTACGGTACTTAATGCGTTTTGTTTGCAGCACGTATGTCCCGGTGATGAGTCTTAATTTTACTGGAATTCTACTGATGTCTAATGATGAGTAGCATCTGTGCTTCAAAATAGGATGTATTTTGCACTTGCTCAGGTTGTGGTTACTAAGATATTGCAGCCCTTTGTAGAGTTGTGCTAGAGTATTTAGCTGGGTACACCAGTAGTCATTCACTCTTGATTTCACCAAGGGATCCATCGTGATGTTTGATAGGATTGTCCAAATAGTTGTACGCCTCTTTCATGTCGTATTTTCGTAGTATTTTGTTGACACATATAAACCAGCTGTTACTAGATTCTTCCTTCACAGTTAGTTGTCTTCTTGCAAGCTTTTTCTCAGTGTTTTTTTCGCCCTGATGACAGACGTTATTGAAGAATGTGAGGGCTTTTATATGAATTTGTGCTTCTATTGGTAGAATTCCAGTTAGTATATAAATGGCTGGGTCCGGACAGCTCATCGGTAATGACAGGATTTGCGTTAGTATCCTTTTCTGGAAGAGTTCTAGTTGTCCAAGAGGTTTTGAGGACGGTAATAATAGCTCCATACCGTAAAGCAATACTGGTGTTATGTAGGTTTTGTAGATGTGTAGTAGGTACTCGGAATCCAGGCCGTTGTGTCCATGAAATCCACATCCGAGTAGACTGTATGCACTACGTCTTGCTTTAGTTATATTTTCATCAACATTGGTTTGGATATTGTGTTTCATCGTTGTTGTTCTGATGATACATAAATGAGTAGCTTGCTCCACCTCGGGCATGGTGATATTCCCCATATTAAGTTTATCGTTGGTTGTTTCGCACTGTTTGTTGTTTCCTCTAATGTGGATTGCTATTCTTTTCTTTGGTTGTAATTCATATCTCTCGAGGTTCGCAAAGTCAAGAGCCATGTTGACCATGATCTGTGCATCACTGAGCTGAGTACTGAATAGTGCGATGTCGTCTGCACATCCTGTGTTGTTAACGTTGATGTTTCCTATTTTCAGTCCTATACCTACATCTTGCAAACGGTCTACTAGTGGGTTGATATATAGTTTATAGAGATCAGTGCTAAGGATACCTCCTTGCCGGTCTCCCATACCGACCTTAAAACAATCGGACGTGCTTCTTGCTCATTTTATGCAGCTTTCCGTATTGTGGTGCAAGCTTTTAGTAATAGTCCACGTTTTGTCCTGAATTCCCGCGTGGTACATACGCCGGAACAGATGTGAATGCATAACTTTGTCGAATGCAGCTTTTGCATCGAGAAGTACAAGATGTCCATTTTGCTTTTCGTCGGTTAATATTCTGTATGCTTCTTCGACAGGTAGAGCAGCATTCATGGAGGACGACCCTTTCGTAAACCCTCTTTGCGTTGGATTTTGCATATTATGAATCAATGGTTGTATTCTATCTCTGATCACTGCTTCGACGATCTTACTAATTACAGGCAGAACTGTTATTCCTCGATAGTTGATGGCATCGTTTTTGCTTCCGACGTCAAACGCTGCACACTTTCATATTTTGCGAGTGTTTCATCAAGTGAAACAATGGATCGGTGATGCTGACAATATGGAAGCAAAAGATTGGGGATAGTCTATTGAACACAACATGTTCGTGCCAATCAGATCGAGTTTGCCACCCGCTCCAGATGAACTTCTAAAAATGATATATTGCAGATGTAAGACAAACTGCGATTCAAAACGCTGTAACTATAGAAAGCATGGTCTGGAATGTTCTGTCGCTTGCACTGAATGCCGAGGGAATACATGTAGCACCATGTCTGCATGCGAAGATCAGGACTCTGATTCAGACGAATAGTTGATGTCTAATGTTGATATTTGAAAGATACATGTACATGTATTATTTTTTTGGTGGGGATTATTGGTGAATTTTGAAATTTTCCATTTTCGTTCATCAATGTACGTATGTATGTATGTTTATGGTGTTTAGCCCCACTTTCAACAATATTTCAGTTATATAGTCGCTGTCAGTTTTATTGGTGGAGGAAACCGGAGTACCCGGAGAAAACCACCGACCTGTCACAAATCACTGACAAACTTTATCACATAATGTCGTTAATCTAGGGAAGGAAAATAAGATGTTTCTATTTTTTTTATTAAACAAACACCAACTGATTGTTAACAAATGACATTTAATTATATTTCAAAACATTCTTTATTAATCTGTACCGAAACAGTCATGATTTAATTTATTCTGCCACGGAAAATATAATTTTTTCAAAATTTCAGTTTTCAGCATTTTTTTTTTTTTTTAATGAAATTTTACCAAACAAATAGCCACCTGGGGAGAATATGGATAGAATTTTTTATTTTGTTTGAAAGAATATTCAATAATAACAAGATATTTTTAGAGAAATTGGTAATATTCTGCAAAGTAGAGTGAACATGTGAAATTTCCAGTTTTCAGCGATTTTTCTTCAAAATCCCTTGTTTTTACCCCAAAAATTGCAAGAAGGCAAATTGGGATTTTCGGCGACTTTTAATATGTTAATGAGGACACTCTCAGCTTCAAGATGAGCCCAAGAAACCTTCTGTTGCAATTTGTTCTAGGTCATGCCTTTTCTGGCGTATACAGACTGGACTAATTAGGAATATATTTACCTGGAGCTATGCTATTAGTGATGACATCAAACTGGTCAGAGAAATTAGCAGATAGTCGTCCAAGATTTACATCTCCTGTCACGTAATAGTCATATGTACATTCATAATTTGTTCCACATACATCACTTATTGCTTGAGAAACATTTTCTGGGATAACAACAACTGGGTTGAAATTTGGATTTTGATAGGAGCTAAATGGTCGTCCATTCGGATACGTAAATAATGATTCGTTTTCTGAAATCGCCCCTACAATGTAAACGCAAATGTAATATATTTAATATTTGTTTTACTTTACAGGTTAAAGTACAATGTAAAAGATAAGCGAGTCAGTGTGTGAGCAGCAAGTGATTGTGTGAGCGAGCGAGTAATGTGTTATTCAACAATAAATGAAAATTGCATCTTGGCGAGATGACGATTGACCGTTGCAGCTTTGGTGTTGCTTGTTTTCACGTCACACTGACAATTAAATTAAGATTAAGATTACCCTTTCCTCTCCCCCAAAAAAACGAAAAGGAAAGAAAAGATTATTCCAGAAACGCGTCGTGCACAATACATCATGTTATACTTCTTCATTTTGGGGTAAGTGATCCTTATGAAGAGTACTTGGTATACTCAGATGCTACAAATGTAGACCCAGTTTTAATCAGCTATTATCATTATAATGTGTTTGACGGGTGCTAGCTATGGGACAGAATATGCTACACTTTCGCACCGGATCTGATATTCCATTGTTGCGATGGTTCGTGTTGATTGAGCTCATATTCGTTTGTTTAACCTATGTGTTTGTGTCCGAATAGTCCTTTCGCACGTTTGCATTTTAGTTCCTTTATGCGGGTAGCGCTTTTGCCAATAGGGATATATGTAGTAATATTTGTATCCGGATATACCTCCTTCCAGTTTTGATTTATATACTTTACAGTCGTCCTTGAATAATAATTAGAGATTAGACCTAACACCACATACACACAAACAAACAACATAACTTACATGTTAATCCAAATAGGTTGTGAATATTAATCATAGAAGCATTGATATTTATATGTTCTCCATTCCTTGATACAAGATCGTTCTCCTTTATACCATCATTGTTACCATATAAACCGAGGAATTCTCCTGAAAAATATATACCATCATTGTTACCATATAAATCGAGGAATTCTCCTGAAAAATATATACCATCATTGTTACCATATAAACCAAGGAATTCTCCTGAAAAATATATGCTATCATTGTTACCATATAAACCAAAGAATTCTCCTGTAAAACATATGCCATCATTGTTTCCATACAAACCAATGAATTCTCCTGAAAAGAATATATACCATCATTGTTACCATATAAACCGAGGAATTCTCCTGACAAAATATATACCATCATTGTTACCATATAAACCAAGGAATTCTCCTGAAAAGAATATATACCATCATTGTTACCATATAAACCAAGGAATTCTCCTGAAAAGAATATATACCATCATTGTTACCATATAAACCGAGAAATTCTCCTGAAAAGAATATATACCATCATTATTACCATATAAATCGAGGAATTCTCCTGAAAAATATATACCATCATTGTTACCATACAAACCAATGAATTCTCCTGAAAAGAATATATACCATCATTGTTACCATACAAACCAATGAATTCTCCTGAAAAGAATATATACCATCATTGTTACCATATAAACCAAGGAATTCTCCTGAAAAGAATATATACCATCATTGTTACCATATAAACCGAGGAATTCTCCTGAAAAGAATATATACCATCATCGTTACAATATAAACCAAGGAATTCTCCTGAAAAATATATGCCATTATTGTTACCATATAAACCAAGGAATTCTCCTGAAAAATATATACCATCATTACGTACATAGACCAATGAATTCTCTTGAAAATATATACATCATTGTTACCATATAAACCAATGAAGTCTCCTGAAAATATATACCATCATTGTTACCATATAAACCAAGAAATTCCCCTGAAAAATATATACTATCATTGCTACCACATAGACCAAGGAAATATCTTGAAAGAATATGATGACGTTTATTTCTTTTTATTGCTAACATGTTTAAAAACGTTTTTTATAGATCTTTCTTTGGTCTTTTTTTTACCATAGTATTGTATGATTACCCATTAATAAAAACAAACTGTTCTTGTACTAAACCTACGCGAAATGACTGAATAAAACATAATGACATAGTTACCCGATTCACCAGGAGATACCATTATCAAGAAATTGAGGATGTTCAGTACAGCATATGCCTTTATAGAGAGATGTGGTCTTTCAAATGCCACTGTAACTGACGCCTGGTCACCAGATGTACTTTCAATGACTGCTCCTTTTAAGATATAAGAATTGGCTTAAATTCATGTCTGAGTTTACGTGAAATAGGCACTGGATAAAAACTTGATTTACATCTTGTTGTAATGTATTTACTGTAGAAACATATCTATCGTATCTCGGCGTGACGATGTCTTCCTATTTTCCTTTATCCTGTGCTTGTTTTATTTGACCAAGCAAATCGCATTGAGTATATAACTTTTTGATATATACTATCACTGACCGAAATATAGTTTTTCTGGTACCTTTGTCACATGTTACCTGTTGAGCTTTGAGGGAAACGAGTTTTAAATCCAGTTTATCATCAAAAGGGGCAATCAAGGGATAATTGTATAATTTCATTATTTCAAAATAAATTCAAAATGTAAACGTTTATGGATTAATCTACTTTTTCTGCAGGATAAACATAATATTAATACAGTGTCTTAAAATATAAACTTATGTGTATTCGGTGCAAAACTGGAGAAAGGCTCGGGGTGAACTTGTCTTTATCCCTTAATTTAAGCCTCATACACATACAATTTATATTGTAATAAACTGCACTAATATTGCTAAGAATGAGCCACCAGAATAGGGAACATTTATTTTTCCCTTAGAATATATGATTGGGTTGCAAAGTGCAGATAAGAGACAGGAACTGCTTACCCTTCGCGAGCACATGGGTTCACCCAGGTTTTTGGTTGCGTCCGTGTTGCTCATCATATTACTCTGTTTATATAACTAATACATAAATAGATCCAGAATTCATGGTGCATGGATTTATTTTACTAGTACGTGATACCATCCGTCCGGAACAGTTTAGCACCAGGAACTTTTTTTACTAGATGATATGATCCGTCCGGACCAGTTTAGCATCAGGATTTATTTTACTAGTACATGAAACGATCCGTTTGGACCAGTTTACTACCATGACTTATTTTACTGGTACATGAAGCGATCTGTTTGGACCTGTTTAATACCAGGACTTATTTTACTAGTACATGAAACGGTCCGTTCGGATCTGTTTAATACCAAGACTTATTTTACTATTACATGAAACGATCCGTTTGGACCAGTTTAATACCATGACTTATTTTACTAGTACATGAAACGATCCGTTTGGACCTGTTTAATACCAGGACTTATTTTACTAGTATATGAAACGATCCGTTTGGACCTGTTTAATACCAGGACTTATTTTACTGGTTCATGAAACGATCCGTTTGGACCTGTTTAATACCATGACTTATTTTACTAGTACATGAAACGATCCGTTTGGACCTGTTTAATACCAGGACTTATTTTACTAGTATATGAAACAATCCAACCGGACCTGTTTAATACCAGGACTTATTTTACTGGTACATGTAACGATCCGGTTGGTCCAGTTTAATACCAGGACTTATTTTACTAGTACATGAAGCGATCCGTTTGGATCTGTTTAATACCAGGACTTATTTTACTAGTATATGAAGCGATCCGTTTGGACCTGTTTAATACCAGGACTCATTTTACTAGTATATGAAACGATCCAATCGGACCTGTTTAATACCAGGACTTATTTTACTGGTACATGAAACGATCCGGTTGGTCCAGTTTAATACCAGGACTTATTTTACTGGTACATGAAATGATCCGTTTGGACCTGTTTAATACCAGGACTTATTTTACTGGTACATGAAATGATCCGTTTGGACCTGTTTAATACCATGACTTATTTTACTAGTACATGAGACGATCCGTTTGGACCTGTTTAATACCAGGACTCATTTTACTAGTATATGAAACGATCCAATCGGACCTGTTTAATACCAGGACTTATTTTACTGGTACATGAAACGATCCGGTTGGTCCAGTTTAATACCAGGACTTATTTTACTAGTACATGGAGCGATCCGTTTGGATCTGTTTAATACCAGGACTTATTTTACTAGTACATGAAGCGATTCGTTTGGACCTGTTTAATACCAGGACTTATTTTACTAGTACATGAAAAAATCCGTTTGGTTCAGTTTAATACCAGGACTTATTTCACTGGTACATGAAATGATCCGTTTGGATCTGTTTAATACCAGGACTTATTTTACTGGTACATGAAATGATCCGTTTGGACCTGTTTAATACCAGGACTTATTTTACTGGTACATGAAACGATCCGGTTGGTCCAGTTTAATACCATCACTTATTTTACTGGTACATGAAGCGATCTGTTTGGACCTGTTTAATACCAGGATTTATTTTACTGGTACATGAAACGATCCGTTTGGACCTGTTTAATACCAGTATTTATTTTACTAATACATGAAACGATCCGTTTGGACCAGTTTAATACCAGGACTTATTTTACTGGTACATGAAACGATCCGTTTGGGCCTCTTTAATACCAAGACTTATTTTACTAATACATGAAACGATCCGGTTGGTCCAGTTTAATACCAGGACTTATTTTACTAGTACATGAAACGGTCCAACCGGACCTGTTTAATACCAGAACTTATTTTACTGGTACATGAATCGATTCATTTGGACATGTTTAATACCATGACTTATTTTACTAGTACCTGAAGCGATCCATTTGGACCTGTTTAATACCAGTACTTATTGTACTACTACATGAAATGATCCGTTTGGATCTGGTTAATACCAGGACTTATTTTAGTGCTACATGAGACGATCATGTTGGTCCAGTTTAATACCATGACTTATTTTACTAGTACATGAAACGATCCGTTTGGACCTGTTTAATACCAGGACTTATTTTACTAGTACATGAAACGATCCGTTTGGACCTGTTTAATACCAGGACTTATTTTACTAGTATATGAAACGATCCAATCGGACCTGTTTAATACCAGGACTTATTTTACTGGTACATGAAGCGATCCGGTTGGTCCAGTTTAATACCAGGACTTATTTTACTAGTACATGGAGCGATCCGTTTGGATCTGTTTAATACCAGGACTTATTTTACTAGTACATGAAGCGATCCGTTTGGACCTATTTAATACCAGGACTTATTTTACTAGTACATGGAGCGATCCGTTTGGACCTGTTTAATACCAGGACTTATTGTACTACTACATGAAATGATCCGTTTGGATCTGGTTAATACCAGGACTTATTTTAGTGCTACATGAGACGATCATGTTGGTCCAGTTTAATACCATGACTTATTTTACTAGTACATGAAACGATCCGTTTGGACCTGTTTAATACCAGGACTTATTTTACTAGTACATGAAACGATCCGTTTGGACCAGTTTAATACCAGGACTTATTTTACTGGTACATGAAACGATCCGGTTGGTCCAGTTTAATACCATCACTTATTTTACTGGTACATGAAGCGATCTGTTTGGACCTGTTTAATACCAGGATTTATTTTACTAGTACATGAAACGATCCGTTTGGACCTGTTTAATACCAGTATTTATTTTACTAATACATGAAACGATCCGTTTGGACCAGTTTAATACCAGGACTTATTTTACTGGTACATGAAACGATCCGTTTGGGCCTCTTTAATACCAAGACTTATTTTACTAATACATGAAACGATCCGGTTGGTCCAGTTTAATACCAGGACTTATTTTACTAGTACATGAAACGGTCCAACCGGACCTGTTTAATACCAGAACTTATTGTACTGGTACATGAATCGATTCATTTGGACATGTTTAATACCATGACTTATTTTACTAGTACCTGAAGCGATCCATTTGGACCTGCTTAATACCAGTACTTATTTTACTAGTACATGAAATGATCCGTTTGGATCTGGTTAATACCAGGACTTATTTTAGTGCTACATGAGACGATCCGGTTGGTCCAGTTTAATACCAGGATTTATTTTACTAGTACATGAAACGATCCGTTTGGACCTGTTTAATACCAGGACTTATTTTACTAGTATATGAAACGATCCAACCGGACCTGTTTAATACCAGTACTTATTTGCTGGTACATGAAATGATCCGGTTGGTCCAGTTTAATTCCAGGACTTATTTTACTAGTACATGAAGCGATCCGTTTGGATCTGTTTAATACCAGGACTTATTTTACTAGTACATGAAACAATCCGTTTGGTTTAGTTTAATACCAGGACTTATTTTACTGGTACATGAAATGATCCGTTTGGATCTGTTTAATACCAGGATTTATTTTACTGGTACATGAAATGATCCGTTTGGACCTGTTTAATACCAGGACTTATTTTACTGGTACATGAAACGATCCGGTTGGTCCAGTTTAATACCATCACTTATTTTACTGGTACATGAAGCGATCTGTTTGGACCTGTTTAATACCAGGATTTATTTTACTAGTACATGAAACGATCCGTTTGGACATGTTTAATAGCAGGACTTATTTTACTAATACATGAAACGATCCGTTTGGACCAGTTTAATACCATGACTTATTTTACTGGTACATGAAACGATCCGTTTGGGCCTCTTTAATACCAAGACTTATTTTACTAATACATGAAACGATCCGTTTGGACATGTTTAATAGCAGGACTTATTTTACTAATACATGAAGCGATCTGTTTGGTCCAGTTTAATACCAGGACTTATTTTACTAGTACATGAAACAATCCGCTTGGACTTGTTTAGCACCAGGACTTATTTTACTGGTACAGTTATATAATGACCTGTCCATGAAAAGATAAATATAAAGGACAGAGAACCAGTCTATCTGACATGCTTCTTACCTCTAACAGAAAGTCTATTACTAATTGACATTTCAAAGTCTACAATTCCACCATTAACCAGAACATCTATTCCACGTATTGTATTAGTTTGAACTTCAATGACGTCTGCATTGTTATAAGACTTTGCCGCAAATGAGGTCACAGAACTACCTATAAGTAAACGTCATTGTAATAATAAGAACGTGTCACAAAATGGTAAACTATAAAATGCTATATTGCTAAACGGTCTGTTAGAATAAATGGTAAACAATAAAATGATATTGTTAACCGATATGTTGAAATAAATGGTAAACAATAAAATGATATTGTTAACCGATATGTTGAAATAAATGGTAAACAATAAAATGCTATTGTTAACCGATATGTTGAAATAAATGGTAAACAATAAAATGCTATTGTTAACCGATATGTTGAAATAAATGGTAAACAATAAAATGATATTGTTAACCGACATGTTGAAATAAATGGTAAATTTTAAAATTACATGGCCAACTGATCTGTTGGAATATATGGTAAGCAATAAAATGATATGGCTAAGCGATCTGTTGAAATAAATGGTCAACTTTAAAATTATATGGCTAAGCGATCTGTTGAAATAAATGGTAAACAATGCAATTATATGACTAACCGATCTGTTGAAATAAATGGTAAACTATAAAATTATATGGCTAACCAATCTGTTGGAATAAATGGTAAACATTAAAATGATATGGCTAAACGATATGTTGAAATAAATGGTAAACAATACAATTATATGACTAACCGATCTGTTGAAATAAATGGTAAACAATACAATTATATGACTAACCGATCTGTCGGAATAAATGGTACAACAAAAAAATAATATGGCCAATCGATCTGTTGAAATAAACGGTCAACAAAATTGAATGAATAGTGAATGAAATACAAGATTGTATACCTACCTTTGGAGGTTCCGTACTGTTCAAGTCTCAGTTGTAATGCAAAATTGTCATTTAATATCGCTATAAATTCACCAACTGCATTGAACGTGTACATGAGTCCGTCTAGAGTTACAAAATGAGGTTCCCCGGAACCTCTTGCTGTAAAAAGAAATATTATGTATAATTTATAACATGACGGGTGTTATTAGTGGAGCAGTAACTGTAAACACTTCTGGAGCTCCCCGGTTTTTTGGTGGGGACGTGTTGCTCGATCTGTCGTTTCCAGTGTAGTGCTTTGTAAATCATTGTTTGTCCTTTTGATCTTTTTCTTTTGTCTATTGCATCGTCTGTTATTTTTTGATTTACATATTTACGACCACAGGTTCTTTCCTAATTATATGTTTTATGGGTTAATCGGAATTATAACTTGACGCCCTTCTTTCGCTTTGTGAACAACGAGCGATTTATTGATTGGGTATAATCTCAGTAGCACATGTGACTGACTTTTCCGTCGTAAATGTACATGTTGATCAATTATCGTCTGCTTGAATTTGGCAGCATAAATTGTGTGCGACATTCTCCGAAAATGTAAATATAAATTACCGTCTTCCAAGCAAAGTATACTACTATATTTGTACTCTTTGACCTATCAGAATCGAAGTAATTCATGGGAGCTCGAATGTGTTTTGAGCTTTAACCTGGGTTAGCGGATATTAATAAAGTTGTTCCCTCGCCTCTGGCTCGGGATAAAATACTAATATCCGCCAACCCATGTTGAAACTCAAAGCACATTCTGGCTTCCATGATTTATTTCTTAAATACAATATGATTGTCAATGCAGAACAAAGATGAATTAAAACTGGCCCTGAGGTCAATCATCCTATAACCTTACCCGATTTTCGCTATCATATTTAGGCTATTTGTCTTACCTGCTCAAAGACTTTTAAATTAGTTGGCTTTCCGAGTGTACCTGATGACGGCTATTCCATAACCAAACCTTGCGCATAAAATTAGATATCTACCTTTTTCTAAAACCATAGATCCATATCGAGTAAAATTCATAGTTGTACCGTAATGGCCATTATATTGTGCTCTAAAAATTATTGGATTTTATTGTAGGTTTGAAATCGAAGATGACTGCAACAATCTCAATAACATTTGACTCTAAATAGGAATGTGCAATCAATATCTGCATACAAATTGTGTACTGATTGAATCCATACTGAACATTGAACACAACAAGCTAAATGTATGTCCATGACACAAGCCAGGACCTCTATTTCCAACACCATATGACGTGGTCATGTTCGTGTTCGGTGGTTTAAGGTCAGAGATGGGTGTTCGTTTTTTGTCTACATCACTGTTTGAACTTTATCTTCATAACTTACCTACTACCGGTGGGAGGTAGTTCAAACACGAGTTGGGTGGCCTTCGTGCGTAAAATACGTCGCATCTGGTTACGCTAGTGTCTACATCCTGTAAAGGGTGAACGCAACAGTGTTGATAAGGTAAGATGTCGTAGATGAAATTTGACAGAAATGGAATGTTATCAAGGTTATCTCCAGCATAATGGTATCTGTTGGCATATCCACTTCCTAATAATGTTTGTGGATTCATTAATAGTCCACTGTCGTCATAGCAGCATTGGTTGTCATACTCTTGCGTCCTACAGTTCGTGTGAAAAAATAAAAATATGTTCGAAGTATTTCAGAAAATAGTCCAAAAATAATAGTATTTATAGTTAAATTTGGGAATATCTGTTTTGAATATACATCTGCTAAAATTGTACTTCCAGAATACATGTCTTCCAATTGTAGACCTTAAATGTTTTCATGTTATTTTGAAAAAAAGGTCGGTTACCGAAATGAAAATGGAAAAATATGGTATCAATAGCAGTCATAAGATGTAAGTTTCAGAAGGCAGCTAATCTCCGTATTTTTAGTCTGTTATTTTATTGTTTAGCTGAAATAACATATATATTATATATTTAATAAAATGGAAAAAACACCATTATAATGTACCCTGTAACATACAGTATGTGCTAAGATGCGCAAAATGCCTACCCTCACATGTAAATAAGACTTATTGCTACAGGTATATATTTTGCTTGCGATCTGTTTTCTAGTTTAAGATTTAAATACTTACGATGGTATATTTTGTTTGAAGCATAGTTTAGAAAATGGTTGTTGGTAGCAATCATAGACATTAACTGCAGTTTCTACACATAAAGGATCAATATGAAATCTTGTCAGATCTAATAGAGCGACATCTAGGGAACATGGACAGGGCGTGACGTCGTCATAGCTTATTGTTTGCATCGACACATGAGTTATGTTCCAATCATGACAAATCTGCATACTTGTTGACATATTTACCAGTACAGTAAACATATCTGACCAATAATACGGACTGAAAAAACAGAAAATAACCAAATAAAAAATAAAAATAGCTGACCAGTAATATGAACCCCCCCTCCCCAAAAAAAAAGCAAAAAATAAACATATCTGACGATTAATAGGGACTTAACAAATATATAATCAAATAGAAAATAAACAGCTGATTAGTAATAGGGGTTGAAAAATAAAACAAAAAATAACAAAATAAAAAAGAAAAAGAAAACAGCAACAAATAAATAAAAACGAAGAAAAAATACGCAGGGTCATGAAAGAGATATTCTTTTTCTGGTATTACAAAAGTAATATTTAGTATGATAGAGGAAGAATATAACCTCTGATTTAGATATTGTATGTAAAACTGAAAGTGAGAAGACTTATTATGTAATGTCGTAAGCGGCCATAAATTAATTGCGATTGATATTGCATGATAGGTTTCTGACTGTTGGGTTTCTGACTGACGGAACCAATGCCAACACTGAAAAACCCAGCACGTATCTACAAAAAGCATGTAATTACATGAGGTAATTCGAACCTAGTTATCATTTTAAAGTGAAATTGCCGGTCCATTCGACTTCCACATCATGGGATTCAACTGTAGCATAAAGAGGCTTGCCACACAAACTGCATCTTTGGTAACCCACGGTTGGTCACGCTCCGATACTCTCCTCTCATCATCCATATGCAAATTGGAGCAATTACATTCATTTTTGAATTGGCCGGTTACTGATCCGGCATTCTAGAACTTTCGATAGCCACATATTCCTAAAATTTTCGATTGGACGGTAGGTCACAAACTATTAATTTTATCATATCACCATATGTTTTCTCGTATTATCCACTTAAGGTATCAAGGTAGTGTAAAATAGTTTTCTCGTCCCATAGAATATAATATAAGTACAAATAAAAAGTCCTCCAAATTCAGCGGAGCAATCAGATTCGAGATAAATAACCATGTGACGACCATGATTTCAATGTCAGTTGATCCACGTGTGATGTTGGATGTGATCAGCTGTGGGCTACAGACGATGTACAATATATATCTTATTCTAACATGGCGTCCTTCTTTCGCTTTGTAGACGAATGAGCGATTTATCGTTGGTATAATCTTATTCGCACATGCGCCGGTGAATGTGACTGACTTTTCCATTGGCAGCATAAATTGTGTGCAACATTTTCCGTAAACGTAAATATAAATTACCGTCTTCCAATCAAAGTATACTACCGTATTCTGGCTTCCATGATTTATTTTTTAAATGACTTCATAAAGACATATCAGAATCGAAATAAATCATGGAAGCCAAAATGTGTTTTGAGTTTTAACATGGTTGGCGGATATGTTAGTAAATTTTATCATAAAATACTAATATCCGCCAATCCATGTTAAAACTCCAAACACATTCTGGCTTCCATGATTTATTTTTTAAATTACTTCATAAAGCTTTCTAATATTTTGACTATGAGCGCAGCTGACAAAGGTTATAGTTACTAGAAACTAATTCTGATATCTGTTTCTTTTTTCTTTCAATTTTTATCTACTACAGACAAGCATTTGATGTCTACACTTCCAGCACTAGTACATTTGTACATACCTGTTAGAGTCATCTACTGATATTCTTATTATCCCTGCTTCCATTGGAAAGTTCAGTCTAAAGCAATAGTTTCCTGTAACAGTTGGTGTCAGTAATATATATTAGGGGTTAAAAAATAAAAATAAAAATAACAAAATAAAGGGTAAACGTAGCTGACCAGTAATATGGACCCCCCCCCCCCCCCCCAAAAGCAAAAAATAAACATATCTGACGATTAATGGGGACTTAAAAAAAAATAACCAAATAGAAAATAAACAGCTGATTCGTAATAGGGGTTGAAAAATAAAGCAAAAAATAACAAAAGAAAAAGAAAACAGCAGCAAATAAATAAAGACGAAAAAAAAAAATACGCAGGGTCATGAAAGAGGTATTCTTTTTTCTGGTATTACAAAAGTAATATTTAGAATGATAGAGGAAGAATATAACCTCTGATTTAGATATTGCATGTAAAACTGAAAGTGAGAAAGACTTATTATGTAATGTCGTAAGCGGTAAGCAAATTAATTGCGATTGATATTGCATGATAGTGTACGTCTGTTGGATTTCTGACTGAAGGAACCAATGCCAACACTGAAAACCCCCAGCACGGTTCTGCAAAAAACATGTAATTACACACAAACTGCATCTTTGGTCACGCTCCGATACTCTCTTCTCATCATCCATATGCCAATTGGAGCAATTACATTCATTTTGGAATTGGTCAGTTACTGATCCGGCATTTTAGAACTTTCTATAGCATCCTATTCCTAGAATGTTCGATTGGACGGTAGGTCACAAAACTATTAATTTTATCATATCACCATGTATTTTCTCTTATTATCCACTTAAGATATCAAGGTAGTGTAAAATAGTTTCCTCGTCCCATAGAATATAATATAAGTACAAATAACAAGTCCTCCAAATTCAGCGGAGCAATCAGATTCGAGATAAATAACCATGTGACGACCATGATTTCAATGTCAGTTGACCCACGTGTGATGTTGGATGTGATCAGTGTGGGTTACAGACGATGTACAATCTATATCTTATTCTAGCATGGCGTCCTTCTTTCGCTTTGTAGACAAATGAGCGATTTGTCGATGGTATAATCTTATTCGCACATGCGCCGGTGAATGTGACTGATTTTTCCATTGGCAGCATAAATTGTGTGCGACATTTTCCGTAAGCGTAAATATAAATTATCGTCTTCCATTCAAATTATACTACCGTATTCGTACTCTTAGACATATCAGAATCGAAATAAATCATGTAAGCCAGAATGCGTTTTGAGTTTTAACATGGGTTGACGGATATATTAGTAAATGTTATCGTAAAATACTAATATCCGCCAATCCATGTTAAAAGTCAAAATACATTCTGACTCCCATGATTTATTTTTTAAATGACTTCGTAAAACTTTCTAATATTTTGACTATAAGCGCAGCTGACGAAGGTTATAATTACTAGAAACTAATTCTGATATCTGTTTCTTTTTTCTTTCAATTTTTATCTACTACAGACAATCATTTGATGTCTACTCTTCCAGCACTACGCAGTGCCGGATTTACCTATAGACTCGATAGGCTGAAGCCTAGGGACTCAAAATTTAGGGGGCCTCCGGCCAAGGTGTATCATGCTGTAAACACTATTGTTATTGGACTTTCACACTTATGCTGTCATAGCGTACTGTACTTTCTAAACAACCCTTCAGTAATTTTCCTTACACACTTGCACTCCATTTCAGAATATTGCAGAATTTTAAACACCCCTCATCATCTTTGCCTTTATTGAAATTAATTAAACACACTTCCATCTTCCTCCAGTCGTGAAGGTGGGAAATTGGGAGGGGCCTCACAAGTGGATTAGCCTAGGGTCTCTCTTTATCTAAATTCGGCACTGAGCACCAGTACAATTGTACATACCTGTTAGAGTCATCTACTGATATTCTTATTATCCCTGCTTCCATTGGAAAGTTCAGTCTAAATCTATAGTATTCTGTAACAGTTGGTGTCGGGAGGGTCGAATAATACATCAATTTTATGCTACTGCTACTATCATCTTTCTACAATTTAGTATAATGTGTAAGTTTTATGATGAATGAATATCACGATGATAGCGAACACCAAGGTAAAATACCAGACTAAGGGAACAGAAAAAACCAGTTCAGATAGTTTTTAAGCATCTGTTTGACTTAAATAGCAGTTTTAGGTAACATACAAAACCAAGTTCGGATAGTTTTAAAGCATCAGTGTGACTTAAATAGCAGTTTTAGAGAACAGAAGAAAAAAAGAAGAAAAAACAAATCTCCTACCTTAGGATAGTACAACTCAACGTTTACTGGCAGGTTTGTTGGAAAGTTCATTTTATCAGATTTCCAGTTCACCTCAACTGTAGATTCATGTTTCCAGTTTACAGGATGTCTACTTATTACTGGTTTCAACATAGCATGATTTACTAAAATTACGACAGAATAAAATCAAAAGCAAAAAATACCACACTGTCAGTACAGCTCCAAAATCCAATATCAAACTCATAGAAAGATGCGATATCGATACCCCTAACACACATGGCCGTTCACTTTCCTGGCGTAGTACAGACACTTAAATAAAATGTGACGGGATTACCTTCCCTCTTAGTGAAATGATGGGGTTCTGTAAGTCCTATCAACAAGTTCGTATTCATTTCAATCTAAAACTCTTCTAGAATTCAAGCTTTACACAATTTTTAATAATTACACGATGGAAAGAAAAACGGATGTTACATTGTAACATATATTGTTGTATATGATTCGTCACGAACAACTAGCAGACGACACGTTCTTATAGTGGTTACACCACACAGTACGGTAACTGGGTCATATGTCTATGTTCCTGTGGGAGAATTTCCTTAATATAAAATACTAGATACCGTACCTATAGTTATTATGCCTGTAAAAGCTAATGCTTCATCATCACGTAGAACCATTCGGAGTTGCACCATTTCTCTTCCTGTTCTATATAATGGCGGGAAAATACATGACACGCTGTATTCAGAGAACCATTTACAGTTGACTTCACTGTTAACATCTGACATCACTAAAGATACGGTATCTGCTTGGTTAAGACATGGTCCTGATATCACCAATAATGTACCACCAAGCATGGAGGCTTCCTTTGGAGTAATTGTCAACGTGCCTTAAAAATATTAGATTTCGTTAATTATGAGTTACTATATTGCAAAAATGAGAAGATCTTATAAAGTATTACAGGGTCCATTTCAAACTTATGCATTCTAAATCAAAGGTTGATGTTACGTCATAAGACAAGTTTGTAGATACCAAAGGGGTAATCAGAATCCGTAAATCGAAGGACAGACAACACAATGAAAAAGACAAAAGAAAAAGGACAAAACTACAAACAACGATCTACAAAGAATACACATAAAACTAAAGGTCGAGTTAAACAAACTCCACTAAAAACCGGTAATGAACTCAGGAGCTCCGGATTGATAAGCAGTTCATGCTCCACTAGTGCCATCCGTCGTGTTACTCTAGTTACAAACCCGGTGATAAGTCATGAATGAGGACAGGACCGGGTGCTTACGATCAGTGGAACATATCCGTGATCATTTGTGACACAGATATGCCATAACTTGCAACCAAAGCATGTGATGACTTAAACTTAACCAATAGGAACACTTAGTTCTGTAGTTTCCTTGTTAGCACCAGCCCTCTATCACGGAAATCATGATAGGATTTTCAAGTCCTAGAATATCGTATCAACTGAGAGATATAAACTCTATATGCAGGTGCTGCTGGAATGTTGTAACATATGAAATTGTCGTATAAAGTATCATTCTTACCAGCTCCTCACTGTCAATTTCAAGGTGTAGGTCAAGGTATGAAGCAGACCTATCTATGTCTGTGGTATTTATTATGTCAAGCTCAATGTGATAGATGCGATCAACGAAATCACCAAACCTAGAATTAGTTTGTGAAAGGACACAATATATATAGCGGAACGTGAAATTAAAGGATTAGGCTAATTTCTTTTCGTTTTTCTTGAGAAAACCCTGTATGAAGCCTGCCTCATACGAATAAAGGAGCAAGTCTGTGAGAAGAGGAGCACAGTCTGTGCCCATAGGTATGCGACTGTCTGTTGAAAAACACGTCCACTAAATTTGCAAACCTTACCATTCGTGTTACAACCTCCTTGTTTTATTTCTGCAGAGTCGACACGAGACATAAAGAGTCCTGGAATATTGACGTTAGACATGGACGTAACATTGATTATTTCTGACGTTCTAGATGCTGCTAATGCACAGTAGTTAACGCCGTCACCAGCGTCAAATCCTACCTGTAAAACATGACAAATTTCATTAGAGGTCTACTTCAAACATCCTGTAGTATCAAAGTGTAAATAAAATTAGATCCTTGTTAGATAGGTTTTATTTTGGTTTAGCCGAGGATTCATTAACATCATCCAATATTAGATCAAACCGGATGTCACAATTCAAGCGACCAATCATCTACGAGCATCAAAAAACATTTGGTAATGAGAGCTTATCATGGTGTAGGAACAGGTTTCTGGCAAGATTCAATACAACATGTTGCCGGATTTAAAAAGATCCTTCAATTTTCTATTTATAATTCGACTTGAAGTAGCAGGCTATGTATGTACAAAAGAAATTGTATCGCATAACATATAGAGCTTTATACTTACGCTCTTGTTTAATGTAATTCATTTCATTATGCAGTGTACCTAAGCGTAGGATTAATTGTTCGCGTGCTTGCCTCGAATGCGGTAGAACGTGCGTTCGATCTGCGATGATGTCGAACCAAGACTATAGAATATATTTGTTTTTGTTTCGTCTCCTCTAGGCGCGCAGCATTAATCAAGGAATAAGAGCAAAAATTGATTGGCGCGTTGTAGGAATAATATGACTGAATGGAACGACGTGTCTGGTCATGTATTTTTGTCTCGTGGAATTGATGCAAAACACATCCACACATCGTGTCCTTAAAGTATTTGGCAATAAACAATATTGACTCACTACTCATAACATTATGACTAATTATTTATCTTGTCAAGAATATTCCCCCTTCTTTGACTAATGCTTCGTGTTCTCGTAAAAACATTCCTTGATTCCAGTTACATCAAGTGTCAATGATATCAGCGCTAACATTATCAGTACCCTTTATTATGTGACAAAGTCCGTGAATCTCTCAGGGTGCCTGTTTTTCCTCTGAAAATAAATCTGACCAATACGATACAATGTACAAATCAAATATTGTTGGAAGTGGTATTAAACACCAAATATATATTAACTTCTAATCCTATATACCTCTGCCGGTGTACCTCCTAATCCAGTAGTCTTGCTACCATTACTAGCTGTTCCCGTCGTCCATTCAATTTTGTCGTATAAAAAGACAGTAAATGAGTGTCTTCCATTGGTTAGCAGCAAACATTGAAACGTACATCTCTAAAGTAACGAGTTAATATGGCCATCATTGTAACGTACATTTCGAAAAAAAATCAAGTTAATATGACAATCATTGAAAGGGACATCTCTAAAGTAACAAGTTACTATGCCATCATTGTGACGTACACCTCTAAAGTAACAAGTTAATATGACCATCATTGAAACGTACATCTCTAAAGTATCAAGTTAATATGGCCATCTTTGTAACGTACATCTCTAAAGTAACAAGTTAATATGGCCATCATTGACAGGGGCATCTCTTAAATACCATGTTAATATGGCCATCATTGTAAAGTACATCTCTAAAGTAACAAGTTAATATGGCCATCATTGTAACGTACATTTCGAAGAAAAAATCAAGTTAATATGGCTATCGCTGAAACGTACACCTCTTAAAGTAACAAGTTAATATGGCCATCATTGTAAAGTACATCTCTAAAGGAACAAGTTAATATGACCATCATTGTAACGTACATTTCGAAAAAAAAATCAAGTTAATATGGCTGTCGCTGAAACGTACACCTCTTAAAGTAACAAGTTAATATGGTCATCATTGTAACGTACATCTCCAAAGTAACAAGTTAAGATGACCGTCATTGTAACGTACATCTCCAAAGTACCAAGTTAATATGGCCATCATTGTAATGTACATCTCTAAAGGAGCAAGTTAATATGGACATCATTGTAACGTACATCTCTAAAGTAACAAGTTAATATAGCCGTAAATATAACGTACATCTCTAAAGTAACGTTCAATGAGGAGTACAAAGTATACCCTAATGTGAATGTGAGACTTCCCCTAGCTTGAAGATGTAGTCATCATGGAGTGTCCAGTGAAGAGTACAAAGCATACCTTAAAGTGAATGTGAGACCTCCCCTAGCTTGAAGATGTAGTCATCGTATACTGTCTTTTGCGGAGTGCAAAGTATGCCCTACGGTGAGTGTAAGACGTTCCCTAGCTTGAAGATGTCGTCATCGTTGACTGTCTTTTCCGGAGTACAAAGTATACCCTATGGTGAGTGTGAGACGTTCCCTAGCTTGAAGATGTTGTCATCGTGGGGTGTCTAATGCGGAGTACAAAGCATACCCTATGGTGAGTGTGAGACGTTCCCTACCTTGAAGATGTAGTAATCGTAGAGTATCCAGTGAGGAGTACAAAGTATACTCTAAAGCGAGTGTGAGACGTCCCGTACCTTAAAGATATTTACGTTTTTATTTAAAACGAAATTTTCAATTATACTCTATACCAAATATTAAATTTAATAATTCAGTAAGATATCAATCTTTTTTTCCCTTTTACCTTTGTCTTTCCTACACTATTAGCTCCATAAAATGCAACATTGTCCCATGTAGCAATGAAGATCCAGGAAGCCTGAAATTTATAATGTTCTGGAAAAACTCGACGAATTTCCAGCGACACCATTTGTAATAGTGTTATATTTGTTGATTCTCTGTACCATACATCACCACCATTCCTTGTATCTATGTCAGACCAATATGGCGCTACTAGTCGTTTGTTGCTTCCTAAAGGAAACGGTGATGGGGTGTACGTACTCATGGTTCCGAGAAACGAAATCACGCCATTTGTATTCACCTTGAAATAAAAATATGATTATAAAAGGAAAGTTTAAACAATGATGGTAACAATTCGACTTATATAAATTTAGATATTCTATTTATTTAAATGTGTTATTGTTTTTTTTTAATACCTGTGTTCCATCTAATGTACCCAATGTTGCTTGTGTCTCTGGATTGTCCATTCTTGGATGGCCATTCGGGTTTCTCTAACGTTTATAAAATGAGTACAACTATGTTGTCTGTCGCCAGTACTCGTCTGGTAAACAGGTTAATTGTAACGAAAGGGAAAGAAATATACTTTACGACTCTCGGTGGTGGTTCTCAAAAACATATGCGAAATTAATCGTGCAGATATATGCTAGATACTTACAATTAAAGAATTGTGCTGATAATTGAAGAATGGGAATAAGCTTCTGATGGGAATAGGTGGAGTTGAACCATCATCGTTGGTTGGAGCTCGAGTGTCACCATGCTCAGGTCCATAATCAGTAAAATCATCCACTGTTATACATAATACACTATTAAACCATAAAATTAACAAAACAGTAATATGTCTGCAATTCATTTCATCCCTCATGTAGAAGTAACTTTTGACAATGTTTAGTCCTATTGGTGTTGGTGTTCTTAAATAATTGTCAATTGATTGGTTTGTATAGTTCTTTTGATTTTGAACGTACCTATGACGGTGTGTCATGCGCACTAAATTCAAGATCAAATACAAATTATAAGAGCTAAGACAAGTAGGGGAGGGGTTTCTTGGTTTGACGCATATTTTGCATGTAAATATACCATTGTTTCTGACAGTTTCCTCTGTTGTTAGAGTAGGTGGGGTCCTATTGTAAACTAACGACGATCTGTTTCCATTGGTCAGTAAATCCCGTCTATCACGATGTGTGTACTCCTTGGTGGAAATTCACTGATATCGCATAGTAGGGACACGAAATGTTTGACAGCAATAACAGGAAGTAGATAATCATTGGCTACATTGCGTCGTCTCGATGATTACAAATCTTAACAGACTGACATATCTGACCTTGGTTAGGTGTCTGCAACACTCGAGGTCTGTTGCGCCGCGTGAACCCAAACTACATATCTATGTTGTAATGATTGTGCGTTGTAAGAACATAGATATGTTAAATATACAACAATGTACAACTTAGTATTGTACTGATTTATTTATGAACATTTTGGTTGTATTACGGAATCGAATTATTTATGGGGATCGCATGGTAGTTGAACTATCGATGCAATTAGCGCTGATCACCACTAACGTTGAGAGCTCGAATCGCGCTCATGGCGAGGTGTAATCAATACAGCATTATGTGATAAGGTTGATTAGTGACTTGCGACAGTTCGGTGGTTTTCTCTGTGTACTCAGGTTTTCTCCAAGAATCAAATTAACCGCCACGATATAACTGAAATATTGTTTAAACAAGCGTTACACACGATCATACTAACCCTGCCCCGATTTATTCTTGTAAAATTGGGAACAGTTCACCCTAAAGACATATTATACGTTATCAGTCTCGAAATGTTATATATCCCGTTTTAAAGGTCATTGGTTGGTTTAGCAAAAACCACTGCCCTTTCAAACGGGATATATAACATCTCGAGACTGATAACATTTTTATCTGAATGTTCTAACATTAATAAGTATGTCCTTATTATAGGAAAAACATAAATACGTTTATCTTTGGAAAAAGGTCACAAAATTATACTTACCACAAAAACATCAGATATTTTCTATTATAAGACTGTCACCTGTTGTTATTCGAACACTCAAAGACTTTGGAATTGTATGGCTTTCCAATCTTTAGTTTTTGATAGTACCAACATGATGGTTATTCATGACCCACGCCGTGCGCATTCAATTAGATACATGTACTATCATTGGATCGACATCTCTGTACACGCTGGCCATTAAGTCTCCGAGCGTAAGGTTTGTTCATTAAGCAAAAGATGTTTACATATTTTCTTCAGAATCCAGGGGAAATAAACGTTAGAGAAAACCGAAAGTACAATCAAGGAAAGACAATCCAGAAACACTGGCAATAGTAGGCTCAAGACACAGAGCAAAGATAAACAAAACAAAAAACAAAAGCAGACAAACAAACAAACAAACAAAGCAAAAATTAAAATATCAAACTTTTTTGTGACAATGTCATCACAATGTCATCACAGGTCTTTTTTATGGCATGTCCTTTATATAATAATATTAGAAGAAATTTATTTGTTGTAATTCTAAAATATAGAAATACAGAACTTTCAACAGACCAAATCAAGGATTCAAATCTTTTTAAAAGATAGCAATAGGTTTGTTTAATCATGTAGGTCTCAACTATTTGTTTTCTTTATTTTTTGGTAAACGTTTCTTGTATTTACTAATAAGTACCATGTCTCTCTGTTTGGTTATTTCTCCATTTTTGCTTGTTTGTTTATACATCTTTATGTAAATTTAAATATTTCACAATGTGGTTGCTGTCATCTATATAATTTGTTGTAAATTGTAGGGAGCGGGCTTTAATAAATTGTTGTCATAGCTAGTGCCCAATATCATTTGTTAGTATTTTGAGCACATAAAATATGTTTTATTCAAAACGTATAATTTGTGCACCGTTATGGTCCTAACTATGTGAGTGATTCTGCTGATGTCCTATAAGAAACAAGAACTGCTGACCTTTCATGGGTACCTATGTTCACGCTCTGTTATTTAATCAATCTTAATTTTAATATTTGCTTTGTTTGTTTGTTTGTTTTGTTTTGTTTTTGTATTTTTATTATAGTGCGTTTGCTCATCAGTTCTCTGTGATTAGTTTCTTATTTTGTTTATCTTCGCTCTGTGTCTTGAGCCTACTATTGCCAGTGTTTCTGGATGGTCTTTCCTTGATTGTCCCTTCGGTTTTCTCTAACCTTTATTTCTCCTGGATTCCGAAGAAAATATGTAAACATCTTTTTCTTAATATAGGAAACCGTAAGATGTATTATCCCTTCACAAACAATTCTCGTTAACAAAAATAAAATGTTAATTATGATCATAGTATTCTTCCTGGTACAAAAATATTACTTATGTATATTCACTACTTAAGACTTATTATGCGATATACAATCCATTTATATACAACCCATGTGGCACCAAACAGTAAACATAGATAAAATTATGAAGAGCCACTCCAATGTAAACATGATTGAGAATACTTTCTATCGACTTTCCTTCTGACTTTGTATAATTTGTGTGTATGACATTTGCTTTGTCATTTCGATAAACTTAACATTGTTTTAAATAATTTAGATTAATATATTACCATGCATATGGAAACAATTCCTAATCTATAACTTGTACAAATTGTTGAAGGCCGTCAGTATTTGGTAGAGGTAGAAGTGGATATTTTTAGCTTTGTAATTTTAATTGAATGTTTTCATTATGGTTAAAAAATGTATTCAATAAATTAAACTGGCATTGGATTTACTGATGGATATAAAAAAGCATTGAAGACCGCGACTGGGAAAGTATTCGTATTGTATATTACATACAATATCACCAAAACATACCATGGTTTAAAAATGGACTCTTAAAAATGACGCTACGGGCAAAATCGTACCTCTTTCTGAGTTATTTCCATAGAGTTTTTATCACCTCAAAAATGCAAAGGTGGTTGTTTTTTCGAGCTTAAATTTCGCCATTCTAGAAAATTGTACCGATCATTTTTATCGTACAAAATACACGGAAACGATAGTAAAATCGCGCGCATAGCATTTTGCACGCCTCGTATTTCGCACTCGCTACGTTTTTAACGTACCAAAACATACCATGGACGCTTAAAAATTACGCTACGGACAATATCGTACCTCTTTCTAGGTTATTTCCATAGAGTTTTTATCACCTTGAAAATGCAAAGGTGGTTGCTTTTCGAGCTTAAAATTCCATAAATACTCCATGCTAGAAAATTGTGGTTCTCATTTTATAAATACATATTAATTGTCCCTTCATAGATAACAAATCTATTGTATTGTTAGTACAGGTGGGTTTTATTTACTTTGATTAAACAGATAAGAATGTTATCGCATTCCTTTTATCTAATTATACATACTTTGTTTGTTTACAATATGTAATTGTGTTTGAACAGGTGAATTGGTTAGAGATAGAGGGTACAATATATCAGGTGTTTTATATTTACCGTATCTATTGAATTTAATATTGGTGTTTTACAAAACAGTCTTGACGTATTTATGGTTAGTATGTCTTTCCAAAATGGTTTGTGGTATTGTAATGATGGACACGTCAAATGTACATATGTACAATCGCTGCATTGGATTGATATAAAATGGAACCCGATGTACATAGAAGTCTTTACATGCATAGGATACAGTACTATTGAAACAAAAGAAGCGGCCCGTATTGGATATAGCGGATTTCTTATTCCGCATGAGTACTCAGGTGAAGGCCGAGGTGCGTAGCACCAAGGCCGTCACCTGAGTACAGAATGCGGAAAAAGAAACCCGTTATATCCAAAACGGGCAAATTCTTTTGTTTCAATAATAATGTATCTAACTTGTACAATAAAAGTGTTGTTGAAAAAATATATGGTATGGCATATGTTTTTACACTTTTAATGTTTAGAAAGCCAAATAAGACAACAATTAACAAAAATAAAACGACAAATTTGCATCAGTCAACGTTCTTTCGATTCTCGTTTATATTTAGATATTTCAAGGTCTTTCAAGTGAAAAGAATCGTTTATATTTAGATATTTCAATGTCTTTCAAGTGAATAGAATCGTTTATATTTAGATATGTCAAGTGTCCCAAATCTTCACCTGTGGTCTGTCTGATTTGTTATTACTTGCGGTCGGTTCGTTAGTTGTTTTTGTATTGCGAGAATACATTTTAAAAGTTCACATACTCGTCAGTTCTGTACATAAATTATGCCAGATCTGAAATACTTGTATCGTGTCTTGTATATTGCTTTTTTAAACAAATTGTTGATATTTTTTTTTACAAAGCTTACTATCAAGAGTCAAATATACTACTTATAGCGTATAGTAGTGTGGTCACCGTAGCTGAGTGGTTAGATGGAAGTTTTGAAAGTCAAAATAGACTTTGAAAAGCTCGGCAGTGGTTCGAGACACGAAAGCCCAATGATAAGTCAAATGCGTTGTTAAGCCTAAAACAGTAAAAGGTTAAAGTTCATATATTCAGGAACAAAAGAATAAACTGTAGATTCTTAAAAATACTCTACTGTTCGAACAATAGTGTGACTTCTGAGAAATGCATTACGTAAATGATATCAACCTTGTCCCAAAAATGGGTCAAATTATTAAAGTACAGCGGCCTGTATCATCGGCCCCTATTAACGGCCTGTATGTGATATTAGAGGCCGCATTTACAATAGCTTTGCTGAGGGTATTATTGTACAACTAACTATAAATACTTTGTTTACCTATGGACAATATGATTGTCAGGTAAGCATCAGATAACAGATTAGCACCGGTGGTTTTTATTTACTTTGATTAAACGGATAAGAATTTTATCACATTCGTATTATCTAATTAAAAGTACTTTTTTACCTAGGGTTAGGGTTGCTTATAAATACTTTTGTACATAGAGTTAGGGTTAGTGTTAGGGATATATCTTGGTGTTTGGGTTATGGTTAGTGTTAGGGTTAGATCTTGGTGTTTGGGTTAGGGTTAGTTTTAGGGTTAGATCTTGGTGTTTGGGTTAGGGTTAGTGTTAGGGATATATCTTGGTGTTTGGGTTAGAGTTAGATCTTGGTGTTTGGGTTAGGGTTAGTGTTAGGGTTAGATCTTGGTGTTTGGGTTAGGGTTAGTGTTAGGGTTAGATCTTGGTGTTTGGGTTAGGGTTAGTGTTGGGGTTAGATCTTGGTGTTTGGGTTAGGGTTAGTGTTAGGGTTAGATCTTGGTGTTAGGGTTAGGGTTAGTGTTAGGGTTAAATCTTGGTGTTTGGGTTAGGGTTAGTGTTAGGGTTAGATCTTGGTGTTAGGGTTAGGGTTAGGGTTAGTGTTAGGGTTAGATCTTGGTGTTTGGGTTAGGGTTAGTGTTAGGGTTAGATCTTGGTGCTTGGGTTAGGATTAGTGTTAGGGTTAGATCTTGGTGTTTGGGTTAGGGTTAGTTTTAGGGTTAGATCTTGGTGTTTGGGTTAGGGTTAGTGTTAGGGTTAGATCTTGGTGTTTGGGTTAGGGTTAGTGTTAGGGTTAGATCTTGGTGTTTGGGTTAGAGTTAGTGTTAGGGTTAGATCTTGGTGTTTGGGTTAGAGTTAGTGTTAGGGTTAGTGTTAGGGTTAGATTTTGGTGTTTGGGTTAGGGTTAGTGTTAGGGTTAGATCTTGGTGTTTGGATTAGGGTTAGTGTTAGGGTTATATCTTGGTGCTATGGTTACGGTTATGCAATCGATCCCCATAGGATCTTTATAAAACCTCGTACCATACTACTTATATCCTATAAATCATGTCAGTGCCGAAACAATGATTAATGAACAGACCTTACAATCGGAGACTAATGTCCCGCGTGCGCAGAGATGTCGATCCAATGATAACACATGTATCTAATTTAATGCACACGGTGTGTGTCGTGAATAACCGTCATCTTGGTACTATCAAAGACTAAAGCCACACAATCCCAAAGTCTTTGAGTGTGCGAATAACAACAGGTGACGGTTTTATAATAGAAATTATCTGATGTTCTTGTGGCAAGTAGAATTTTGATTGGCTAAAAACTTACTTTTTAAACTTCAGAGAAGCCGTGCTGTGTATATCAAAATCAATAATCGCTCTCTGTGACCTTTTTCCAAAGATACACGTATTTATGTTTTTCCTATAATAAGGACATACTTATTAATGTTAGAACATTCAGATAAAAATGTTATCAGTCTCGAGATGTTATATAGCATCTCGAGACTGATAACGTATAATATGTTCTCAATTTTACAAGAATAAATCGGGGTAAAAAACAATATTTCAGTTATATCGTGGATGTTAATATTATTCTTCGAGAAAACCTGAGTACACAGAGAAAACCACCGAACTGTCGCAGGTCACTGACAAACTTTATCACATAATGCTGTATTGAGTACACCTCGCCATGAGCGCGATCCGAACTCTCAACGTTAGTGGTGATAAGCGCTAATTGCATCGATAGTTCAACTACCATACGATCCCCATAAATAATTCGAAACCGTAATACAACCAAAATGTTCATAAATAAATCAGTGCAATGCTTAGTTGTTGACTGATTTTGTCTGTTTATATAATTATGAGTTTTGACTTTCCCTTTGTAAGATTGCTCGGAGTTCGGTAATTTTGTTATTACCCTTATTTATTGTACATTGTTGTATATTTAATATATATATGTCCTTACAACGCACAATCATTACAACATAAATAATAATAACTGTCATTGATACAAAATATCAAATATTAAGCATTTTAATTTTGACTTGATCTTTAGCTTGCGAAAAACACGACCGTCACCAACTTCCTCGTTTTCATTTCCCAAACAAATGTTAGTAATCGTTCATGAAAGACAGAATATCCTATTTCGACACCCAGACCATTCCGTTTCTACATGTGTACTGCAACAATACATAAATACAGGGCCTATGAGAAGTGGGTTCAATCGGTATATCGGAGAGCCAAGAAGGGCCCCGTGAATCTCTGAAGGTCCTCATAGCGCAGCCAATGACGTTTTATTTGGATTTTTTTCATTTTTTGTTTGCTTTTATTTGGATTTTCACCTCAAATTCTCAATTTTGAGAAAGGTTTCAGTCTGTCCCCGGGCCCCAAAGCAGTCCTGTTCCACCTTGGAAAATTTCTCTTGGAGGCCTTGCGTAAATAGCATGATTATTCAGGTGTTATTATATATTGATAATTCATCTAGTAGATATCTCCTTTGGATCAGTTGATAGAACGGTTGTCTTCGCCTCGGGCGGTAGAAACCAAATTCGGTCGTAGCTGGTGACGTTACGATGGTGGTAGGTATTAAAGCGTTCATTAGGTCATCGTAAGATTTGACACTTTGATATCCCCTAAAGGGCATAATTATATATTAATATGTTACTACAATCAGAGTATTTACTGCCAATATTGAGGTGTACGTATAAACAGTTACTTTATTGTTTACTTTATACATAAAGTATCATGCTAATGTCCAATAGAAATTCAATCAAACTAATGTCTAATATTTGTGTCTGCTGATGTGTAAATGTGACAATTATTTACATTGTTTTACACTGTTCGGTGGGGTGTCCGTCTATTTCTTTAATCTTATTGCATGCGTGACGCTGTGCACATAATAGTGTCCACCCGGACAATATTTTATAGAGATTGCGATATGAAATAGTGTCTGCTGGACACAATAACATATGTAAATGTGTCCGGCGGACGCTTTGAACAAGAGGACACAATTAAAACTACATACACAGTACCTACGTCCATTGTCGGAAAATATAACATTTATTTGTACTCCTGTCGAAACAGGACAGAACAACTCGCCACTGTCTATCTGTCTTCCTGTTTCTAAAACTCGTACAAATTAATCGTATATTTGCTAAAAATGTACGTGTATTGTTTATTTAATAATATTGATTTAAACCATACACTTCCTGGATCGTGACTTTGTATTTAATCTCTGTTCTGGTTTTAGGTTCGTACTGATAGTAATTTACATAATCCTTGAAAACAATCTAAAGATATTTTGCAATATATTAACCCATTTAAGTCTTAAAAAATGATAACATTAGCTATTATATATCACTGGTATTAAACTGATATTCGTAACTTTAGTTACCTACATCTCAACATGGCGGACACGGAAAATGGTAAATTAAAATATTCTTGTTTTCTCTTTGTTTATTTTCAAATATTGTTATTTCAAATGTATAGATAGTTTAACACTTAACAGTAGTGATATGCTTAAATCAACTGTAGATTCTCCTATGTGGCACAACACCTACATTAAGAAATACAAATGATGTAAGTAACTGTAGAATTATTTTTGAACGATGTTCGTAACTTTCAAATATGATGTTGGTAACATTAAAGTTTGGTGTTTCTAAAATCATGTTTAAAACATTTAAAGAACAACGCTTTTGTAATGAATAAAATTTGAAAACAAAGAAAAACATCCCTGGAGTGATAGAGAGGGTAATAGAGGTGGGAGAGATTATATAATGCACGAACAAAAATATTCAGAGCGGAGGATGAGAGGGTTATAAATGAGTGAAATGAACGAAAGATGAGGTTAGCGAGAGAAGAACACATTGCCCAAAGCTCGCTTCCAATTAGCAATAATAAACACGTGGCTTTCCGTTTCCTGTAATCTTTTGCAATCTTACAGCGATGGATATCGAGAATGACCAGATATTCTAATATGACGTCCTTCAAACGCTTTGAGTCCAAACCCGTGGTAAAAATGATATTTATCTATGATCGATTACGTCATAGATAGACGTGGTCTGTGCTTTATAAGCGGCTTTTCCATGACACTCCCCTGTGAAAGGTACACAATGGTAAGTATGCAATACACAAAATAACTAAGCATTCGTATATTGGAAATCGGCTCAGGCGATATATAAAACAGACAGGGAATATAAACCCACATCCCTTGTGAAGATCCCGAATAACATATAGTATTCTTGCATATCCCTGGGCCTAAAAATCACACAAATTAAAATTCCGCGAAATGTTGTTGACGATTTTGGCACGTAAGCAACATGAAGTCATATGAAGACTTCCAGTTTAGAACATAACGATCCTGACGTTTTTTGGCTCCGTGTACGCCTCCTTGTCGAAGTGGAATTTGTAGTATTTTCCCTTTCTTTTGAATTGATGTTCATGAATGATAGCATTTAGTAATCTCAAAACATATTTGTCATCGGCATGAAACACCTTTTTGGTTGTCATTTCAAACATCTTTGGAAAAAAACGGAATATTGTTGTAACATTTCAGTCTGGTCAATTAACGGAACAGCCAAAATCACTGGGTGAAAATGTTCCGTAATTGTCCTATTAGAATCGAAATAATTACCGGTAGCCATATATTTATATTGTTTTTACCACGGGTTGTCACTTTATGCCTTCATTTTACCCCTCGCAACCGCTCGCGGTAAAATATTCGGCTTAAAGTGCCAACCCGTGGTAATAACAATATAAATATATGGCTACCGGTAATTATTTCTTAAATAAATAGTGCTGAGGCCGATGCGGCAGTCGATTCAACATATGTAGTTGTAAGTATTATTTTGATATTTCTATTTGGTCTTGGACTGTGTGCTCTAGAAGGGTCTTTCATATACTACGACATTGCAATAGGGCGTTTTGACATCCGACCTTTGGGTGTTTAGGACCTCCCATGGATTGCGACCTCCGACATCATCATTAAATTCGATGAGGGCCATTCTGGGTCTCATATATAAATTCTAACAAAATATATTTGTATGTAAATTAACAGTTATATGTGTAAATATGCCGTGAATTATTACCAAATTAATTGTCCTTTGTGTTTTTTGCTCATTTTAATAAAAATGGACACACCAGATCAAGTATTTTAAGAATGACACATCTAATTATTTCCCTTTAATGTTGAAATGAAACCAGATTAATTTATTATTAATTTGTTAGACTATTGTACTAAATACAGATAAATAAAGATTTATAATACTTTTAACGAATCTATAATTTGTAAGTATCAAATTTGGATTAATCTATGGTAAAGCTGTTTTCGAAAAGTAAATTTTTTTTATATCATACCATTTCAAGTTTTACAAATACATATATATTTATAAATATGCATTGAAATTGACAGGATGTTAGTCTGAACAGTCTTGACGGTATATAAACGAATTAGTTTAATATCAATAGTTTTTAAATCAGGATCGCATACATGAATTTCCTTCACCCATGTTAAATATAATTATGCACATATATTTCCTACAAGTCCCTTATCTATATTCTTGCATACTTTAATAAATATGTTGCTATAGGTAATATATCTCTACCGACAATATTTATGTAGTACAGATGCATTGTTTTCAGCAGCAAACTTATTAAAGGGGTACGCACAAGATACAAATAGGTTAGAAAGGGACTTATTGTAGCAAGTCTAAAATTGTTTACATTGACATGATTACGATGTTTCATGGATCAACAAGTCTTCAACTGTCAATAAGTCGCATGTGACGCTAAAACAAATCAACATCCTAAAAATGTGAGAAAGGTAGAATACTGTACATGTATGCTACCCTGAATTGTTTTTTTTCTTTTTAATACTCGTTCTATATGTTTTCGTTTCGTTGTTTGTTGTTCTTTTTACTTTTAAGTTGCTTGCACGCTTAATTTTGCTTTGAAATTGAAACCAACATTCTTCTTAGATTGGTAACACATGACACTATCTGCAATAATGAAAATATATTCTTGTAATCGAACGAACAGACATGGGTTTTTTGTAGACGAAACTAAAACATACACCACAAACTATTGCATATTTGATCATGAGAGAGGACCAATAAAATCTACTTAAAACCAGTACTAAAAATAGAATTTATGAAAGCCCATCATTTGATCAGTCATGCAGAAACTCGATTCAATCTCTCAAACTGTTCCTTAACGAGCAATTAAACACGTTCTTATTATTTAATAGTTATGGAAATTTGCAGTTACGGACATCTTTTTAAATATCTTTCTAACGTTACGAACATCACTTCAAAGAGTTACGTACATCCTTCAATTTTTCTCAAGTGAATATTTCAATGTTCTCATAAGAGTTTCGTCATTTTATGTATGCGTTCGAGTATCTAATATTCCCATCTGTAATCATACCGTATGGACTTACTAATAAACACTACTGATAAAAAGAAAACAAGGATATTCTAATTTACCATTTTCCGTGTCCGCCATGTTGGGATGTAGGTAACTAAAGTTACGAACATCAGTTTAATACCAGTGATATATTAGACATGCGAAATATGTCAAAAATTTGTCATATTTCTATAACCCGGGGTTCGTACTCATAGAATAATAAGACAAGTAAGAAAATACTAAAGAAGGACAGACAATACAATGACGAAAAGAAAAAAGAGAAATTGACAGACAATGATCTACAAAACACTACACAGAAAACTACAGATCGAACAACACGAACCCCACTAAAAAGTGGGGGAGGTCTCAGGTAATCCGGAAGGGTTAGCAAGTCACCCTGTGATTGATGATCAATGTTTAATACTAAACACTGTTATGTCCAGTGTGATTATTGAGTAAAACGGATGTTTGGCGACGCTATGCATTTATTGTATTATTTTATTTACGTACCTTTTGTATAGGAGATTAACATGCAGATAAATATCCCCGTGATAACGCAAATACACAAATATGACTGAACGCGTACGTAAACGGTTGGCTCACAATTATAGACCTTCACGCACATTTCATTTGGCCCGTTCCAAGACAAAATATCATACTTTTTTGTGACAATATCATCACAGGTCTTTTTTATGGCATGTCCTTTATATAATAATATTAGAAGAAATTTATTTGTTGTAATACTAGAAATTAATGGGAAAATAGATTTGAATATCATTTTATATAGAAATACAGAGCTTTCAACAGACCAAATCAAGGATTCAAGTCTTTCTAAAAGATAGCAATATGTTTGTTTAAAGGCATACAGTCGCTCAGATTGATTTTTTGTTATATTGAAAGTTGCCAATATTCGATGTTTTATACTAATTGCAGTTGAAAATTTTCATAATATCATACGTATTTAACCTGGAACGAAGGAAATATGTCGCTGTTTGATTTATTTGTGTCCCGTAAAGAATTCAATGTTTACCAGCATGATATTCATATATTCATGAATATGATCATATGACCATTGATGACCTACACAGTGACCTTATTCGGTAAAGCGCTTGCGCATGTGCGAAATTGTTTGCTGAAAAAAGCACATGTTGTAAATAAAAATATTGACGGATTCTTTGCGAAAACGACACAGGAGGATTCAGCAAACTTGTGTAAAAATTTAAAAAGATGCTAAACCGACCTACTCCATTTTTCAACACGTAAGCATAATTTATGTATCTTTTTCTCGGCTGAATCGTATTTTGTCAGAATTGCATCGTAGATTTTTGTATGTATCTTTTTTTTCAGGAAAAAAGCTAGGTGATATCTCTTTTAAATTAGAGATTAAAATAATGAACTTCATGTCTGTTTTTTCTAAAAAAATATAATCAAATCAACTCAAGTGCTGTCAATAATATGCAATACAATTTGTTTACAATTTTCCCTTTATCGGGCCCCTTTGCAGAGTTTGGGTTTGTTTTTATTGATTTTATAACGTATTTTCGATTTTAAGTATCATTCTTACTAAATACCATTATATAATATTAACTGATTACCCCGGATCCAATTTCATAGATATATTTCTTAAATTATATTAATTTTAACCAATATTTACCTGCAACATGCTTTCTGGTTATTCATAGCAGTTATCAGTATCCGGTAAACTTCGGGAAAGACAACCGACTTATAATTAGGTGTGTTAATGGCGATTTCACCAACAAACATTCGAATTCATTTCACTAATTACGACATTATAACCTATTTTTTTAAACCTGGCATCTTGTTCAGAACATTTTATTAGTATAAAACATCGAATAATGGCAACTTTAAATATAAACAAAAAAAATCAATCTGAGCGACTGTATGCCTTTAATCATGTAGATCTCAACTATTTTTTTTACTTTATTTTTTGGTAAACGTTTCTTGTATTTACTAATAAGTACCATGTCTCTCTGTTTGGTTATTTCTCCATTTTTGCTTGTTTGTTTATACATCTTTATGTAAATTTAAATATTTCACAATGTGGTTGCTGTCATCTATATAATTTGTTGTAAATTGTAGGGAGCGGGCTTTAATAAATTGTTGTTATAGATAATGCCCAATATCATTTGTTAGTATTTTGAGCACATAAAATATGTTTTATTCAAAAAGTATAATTTGTGCACCGTTATGGTCCTAAATATGTGAGTGATTCTGCTGATTTCCTATAAGAAACAAGAACTACTGGCCCTTCATGGGTACCTAGGTTCACCCTCTGTTATTTAATCAATCTTAATTTTAATTTTTGCTTTGTTTGTTTGTTTGTTTGTTTGTTTTGTTTTGTTTTTGTATTTTTGTGTAGGTCGTTTCTCATCAGTTCTTTGTGAGTAGTTTCTTATTTTGTTTATCTTCGCTCTGTATCTAGAGCCTACTATTGCCAGTGTTTCTGGATGGTCTTTCCTTGATTGTACCTTCGGTTTTCTCTAACGTTTATTTCCCCTGGATTCCGAAGAAAATATGTAAACATCTTTTGCTTAATATAGGAAACCGTAAGATTTATTATCCCTTCACACACAATTCTCGTTAACAAAAATAAAATGTTAACATTGTTTTAAATAATTTAGATTAATATATTACCATGCATATGCAAACAATTCCTAATCTATAACTTGTACAACTTGTTGAATGCCGTCAGTATTTGGTAGAAGTAGAAATGGATCTTTTTAGTTTTGTAATTTTAATTGAATGTTTTTATTATGTTTAAAGAATGTATTCAATAAATTAAACTGACATTCGATTTACTGATGGATATAAAAATGTATTGACGACCGCGACTGGGAAAGTATTCGTATTGTATATTACGTACAATATCTTCTGGTTTCACTGTTAGAGTTAGGTTTATGGTGTTTAGCGCTACTTCTAACAATATTTCAGCTATACCGTGCATGCATGGCGGTCAGTTTTACTGGTGGCGGAAAACCAGAGTTCCCGGTGAAAACCACCGACCATTACTTACGAACTGTAAATCAAATTATATATCTTATAAAGCATGTCAGTGCCAAAACAATGATTAATGAGCAGACCTTACAATCGGAGACTAATGGCCAGTGTGCGCAGAGATGTCGATCCAATGATAGCGCATGTATCTGATTTAATGCGGACGGCGTGTGTCATGAACAATCGTCATCTTGGTACTATCAAAGACTAAAGATTGGAAAGCAACACAATGCTAAAGTCTTTGAGTGTGCGAATAACAACAGGTGATGGTCTTATGATATAAATTATCTGATGTTCGTGTTGTAAAGATACCAAAGTGATAGTCAGATTCCGTATATTGAAGAAGAACAGACAACACAATGGACAAAAGATACCAAAGTGGTAGTCAGAATCCGTATATTTAAGAAGAAGAATAGACAACACAATGGACAAAATATACCAAAGGGGTAATCAGAATCCGTATATTGAAGAAGAACAGACAACACAATGGACAAAAGATACCAAAAGGGTAATCATAATCCGTATATTGAAGAAGAACAGACAACACAATGGACAAAAGAAAAAGTACAAAAGGACAAACAACGATCTACAAAGCATACATATAAAACTAAAGATCGAGTAACATGAACCCAACTAAATACCGGGGGTGAACTCGGGTTCTCTGGAAGGGTAAGCAATTCCTGCTCCACTAGTGATGTTGACTATATACACGTGCGAGTATACAGACAGAGCATCAACCTATTTCATGTACAAACAACGGATAATATTGCCTTAAGAGAAATTGCCATTGAAGGTTCGGATTCACCATTCGCGGCATGGAGAATGTTGCTCTAGATATCGGGGTTGTGTTTCTCGATCTTTAGCTTTATGTGTATGTTTTGTAGATCGCTGTTTGTACTTTTTCTTATTGGCCGCTGTGTTGTCTGTTCTTCGATTTACGGATTTTGATTACCCCTTTGGTATCTTCAAACTCTTATAATATTGCTATGTGATTTTGAATGATATGGTCTAGTTATAATCTGGCAGAATTTCAATGTCAGGCTATTTTGTTGTAAATCTGATTTACAACGCACAATTCGGGTGACACTAGTGAAGCAGGAACTTCTTACCCTTCCGGAGCACCTGAGTTCACCCTCGGTTTTAAGTGGGGTTCGTGTTACTCGATCTTTAGTTTTATGTGTATGTTTTGTAGATCGTGGTTTGTGTTGTCTGTAATTCTTCGATTTACATTATGATTACCCCTTTTGGTATCTTCAAGCTCTTCTAACATTATATTAAGGCTATATCGATGTCAGACTGGTGGGCCATTGCTTTAGTGTCGGTCTGTAATGAAAATATATGCCCTTTTGAATTGCAGTGAACTTATAGTACCACGACTGGTACCACCAGTGGAGTATGAACTGCTTACCCTTCCGGAGCATCAGAGTTCACCACGGTTTTTATTGAGGTTAGTCTTGCTCGATCTTTAGTTTTATTACATTTTGCTGAAATTAGATCTGTAACAACTGAATACTCTGCAATTTATACTGATGGATCAAAGGATGGTGGTAGAGTAGCATCGACAGCTGTTCTCGGACAGCAGGTTTACTATGCTCGATTACCATCTGCCAGTTCGGTCTTCAGTGCAGAAGTTAGTGCAATACTTCTTGCTTTGAAGTTCGTTGCCTCTTCTGATAAGAGTAAATGCATGATCTGCTCAGATTCTCTTTCTTGCCTGTTGGCAATTGAGAGTTGTAAAACTCAAAGGGGACAATCTAATAAGAAATGAGATACAGTTTCAGTTATTCCACAGATACAATTTGGCGATTCAACAAGGTTTCCAATAAAGAGGTGTGCATTTAAGGCACTACAATTCATACGTAGTCTCGCATGCAATATCTGACCTAACCTACATCCAACATAATAATGGACTGTAACTTTAGTGTTTTTAGTGTTGATAAGAGATTTAAGTGAATTTAGCGATTCCAAATTACGGATGGGAAGTGGTAAATCATTCCATGCTTTTACAGTTGAGGGCAGAAAGTATTCAGAATTCGACAGTTTATATTAACAATATTGTTTATTTGTTTAGAATTTTGGGTATGTCGAGTACCTACAGTTTTTGGAAATAATTCAGCTAAATATTGGGGTGTTTTATTGTAATTGATTTTATTTCTCCCATTTTGTTTCTTCATACAAGCTGCCATGTGATGTTAATCTGGTACCCCCAGTTACTATTCTTGCTGCATCTAATTGAATATTAGCTAATTTATTTATTAAATTTTGTTTTTGATTATCCCATATAACATCAGCGTACTCCATTAAAGGTCTTATAAAAGAAATATAATTTTTTTCTAAAGAGTATCTATCAAGGAATATTCTAGATTTTCTCATTATATTTAATCTGTTATAAGTTTTTTTTAAAACAAGCAAACAGACACCAAAAGAAGTCGTACGAAAGACTGCCTTGGTTTAATAATTGATTTAATAGACTTAGCAACATAGCATTCAATTAACAATATTTTCTCATATTACCATATCGCTCACGTTTTTAATTTCAGAACACAATAATTGAATGACTTTTCACAATGAACAGCAAGCATTCTTACAAATAAGGGTAATAACAAAATTACCAAACACCGAGCAATCTTCCAAAGGGAAAGGCAAAACTCATAAGTCAACAAGCAGACAAAATCAGTCAACAACCGGAAAACTGGGAAAACCGCAATGTCCCTGACTTGGTACAGGCATTTCCAAAGAAATGGCGGGTTGAATCAGATTTAGCTCAACGTTATGACGCTTGTAGACAATGTATATGTGTATAAGCAACTCGTTAAGATGACACCAGTACGTGTTTTTATATGGCAGAATAATGACAATCGCTGATAATATAAAAACAAACGAACATATTAATGGTGTGACGCAAAATACCGCTACTTGAACAAGATGTCAAATACCGTTGTTTTTCATAATGTTGTCTGGGGTTCGTGTTACTCGATCTTTGGTTTTATGTGTATGTTTTGTAGATCGTTGTTTGTACTTTTTCCTTGGCCATTGTGGTGTCTGTTCTTCTTCGATATACGGATTATGCTTACATCTTTGGTATCTTCAAGCTCTACTTCATGAACAACTACAGTACGATTTTTCAAGAAAAAATATACAGTATTTATTTCTGGAACAATGTTGCTGAAATGTTCGTTCACAAGCGCAAAAAGATTTGAAGTATTTCTATATGATCTTCTTATTTTGTGATTTAAGATTTTAAAATCTTCTTGATTTAAACATAACTCTTACATTGAACGTGAGGACAAGCGACTTTACTATATAATTAGCGTACATATAAAACTAAAGATCCAGTAACACGAACCCCACTAAAATCGGGGGTGAACTCGGTGATACGTCATGAATGAAACAATGCATTATATATGTCGACCTAGCTGTATTACGCGCCACGAAGCAATACAAGCGCTGTTCCTTTGCTTTGAGTATGTCAAGTGCTACTGGGGATTTTGTGTCATGAATTTATACACCACATCCCTACTTTTTATTAGTCTGATTATGTGTGCCTCTTCAAATTTAGAAGTGCACATATAATAAATGAGTAATTAATGTATGTTTTGCATCATGTGTTCATTTGACGAGTTACTGTTCAAGATATTTTTCAGTCTGCTTATTTATGGATCAAGGGACTTGTAATCAATGCTATTAATAGGTTGTTATATTCATCCTATTATTGGACTGACCATTTAAAATGTTTTTGTTTATCTATATTTTAAAATCATACTATATTTTCAAAATTAACCTACATGCTTAAATTCTGAAACAAAGCATTTGAAAACGTTCTTCAGAATGTTATGCACAGTTGATGTGCCTATTCCAAACTGCCGTGAAACTTCTTTCATTGAATCCTGATTAGCCATGTACCAAAGGAATATAAGGATCTGCTTGTTCGGGGACATCTGTTCTATCCCTCCACCATGTTCTCTAGAAAGATGAGGATCAAGTCTTTCCACAATAAGTTTGTATACTGCATTACTTAATCGAAAATGGGCATGGAAATCCTCTTCAAGATATCTTGGGACAACATTCTCAGCATATCCGACCAATTTCGGTACTTTTCTTTTTTCACCTTCATTTGCATCACTTACAAGTTGCCGAATTTCATTGCACACATACGAAATAAGCATTCTGTATACAGTATCATCATATAATTCGTCGATGATCAGATAATGCACACTGAAACCTGCCATATTGTTTATAAACTCTAGTTTCAGGTTTGTCGTTCAATTGGAGTTCGGCGAGCGCAGCATATACAAGTTTATTTATAGTAACATTACATATATTGATTCATCTCCTTTCACACATGCTGCTGTTTAGCTCGCATCTTGCGATGCTCGCTACTAACGTGCCTCTCTCTCCTGCAATAACATTACATTTGCCTTCCCATCATTTTCGACACTAAAATGAAGAATAAAAATTAAAAGCCATTTTCAAATAATAAGTTTAACTTTGTTTAATTAAAAACTGGTGAACGTAAATACAAATATATTGTTAAAGGAACAAATCTTGTTTTGATAAAAAGAAAAATAAATAAAATAACACTAGTGATTCTAGCAAGTAGTTCGGGCCACTGTTTCACAAAAGATCGTATATCGTATACTCGGTCGTACGAATGTCTTGACGATTTGCGACCGTTCAACAAAAAAAATCCGAATTCCCACATACATGTTTGATCGTATATTACCGACTGTGTCGGGGCGGACGTAAATCGTAAAAACAAACGTTGAATGTACATAATACTATTCCACCACTTCTGCTAGCTGTGGAACCGTAGCTCTGTAGGTCCTTGTTTTATGTTTTGTTTTATATTTGCGGACCATAGAGCTACGGATTTCTCTACAGTAAGAACTTTCGACTCTGCGCAGTGAAAATGTTGCGCCGCTTTTGTGCAAATATTTGTCATGAAATCGGGTGCGAGAACGATCAAACATATATTTCGTTTCGTTAGATATTTATCTACATTCTTCCATACTTACTTACCTATTAATATTCATTTCCAGCTCATTATCATAACAATTGTTTCCGATATTAACAAAACCCGCCTTCTTCGTCGGCCATCTTGCTTCCCCGATAATCTCGTTTTGGAGTGAAACGTGATTTCCCGAAAATAACCCTTAACAAGCAAGTACACGTGTTCGGTTTGTTTACATTTGACCGAAAATCATATTCCAAAGTCGCTCAAAAAAGAAGTGATATCAGCCCATAGGTTTTAAAAAAAAAATCAAATTTCAACAGTGGCAATGCATCTGATTTAAGATAATTGGAAATACCTTCAATTTCATGATTCTCCATCTCATTTTCTTTAGTAATACAGACAGAAGAAATGCCTAGTATTTGGGTTTGTTGACACTGGTCAATCATAAGGCTCTTCACTGGTGAAATTACCAAACCAATATGCTTTCTATCGTAAATTGCATCGTGAATCAAAGGCAACATTTGGAAGCATACACTTTTCCCATATCCAGTAGGAAAAATTCCAATTAAATTTTGTCTTTCCATTACATTGGTTATCAAACACTTTGTTTTTCTTTAAGATCAAACATAAACTTATACTTTCCCTTCAACTTATCTTTGTATATTGTTTCCACATCCATTTTGGTTATGTATATTAACTTCAAATTCAAAAATGTTCAATGAAAGTCACCTTCAGAAAAAGAAATTAACAAAAAAAACATTTATTTATTCAGATTATTTATTGAAAAATATATGCCAAGAAGATCCAAACTCTCATTTCCTTATAAAACCGCCGAAAACATCTTCGGTAAAATGTAAACAAACCGAACACGTGTATTTGCGGTTTAGGGTTATATTTGGAAAATCACTTGGCCTCAGAACGAGACTACCGGAGAAGCAAGATGGCCGACGAAGTAGGCGAGATTTGTCACAAATGAGACATTTGTTATGATAATGAGCTGAAAATGAATATTAATAGGTAAGTAAGTATGGAAGAATGTAGATAAATATCTAACGAAACGAAATATATATGTTTGATCGTTCTTGCACCCGATTTAATGAGAAATATTTGCAAAAAAGCGACGCAAAATTTTCACCGCGCAGAGTCGGAAGTTTTTACTATAGAGAAATCCGTAACTCTGTCCGCACCTATCAGTAAAACAACACAAGGACCATAAGAGCTACTGTCCCGCAGCTACACTTCTGCATGTTGGCAACTTGACATAAGATCTCAAATAAAATGTATCTCCCTTTACGGTGTGTATAAACTTCAAATCAATTGACGTATTGCAATTTCCGCATAAGTCATATTTACATAAATGATATTCCTTTTGTATTTATGTCACAAATACGGTGTGGGTTCGCGCCTGGCTTTGTATAACACAAAAAACGGTGCACTCGACTCGCAGCCACAAGTAATAAAGTTTACCAGTTGCTTGCCCATGGTCGGTGGTTCTCCGAATACACCTGCTTCTTCCATCACTGCGACTGGTCGCCATGATATTGCTGAAAGTGGTGTTAGACACCAGAAATCAATCAATCATTAAAAAAAAACGGAAATGTTATATAAGGGAAAATCTCAGTGACAGGATATTTTTTGACACGCATTCAACTCAATGAATGTAGATTTCGATTGGCCAAGAGAGGAAACACTGAATTCGTGCTACAATGTTCAATTTCTTGACAGTATTTGACATCAAAATTACAAAAAGTCGAAGAATTCCAAAGCGGAAAGTCGGTATATCGTCAAATTTTGAATCTGCTATGAAATGGCATTCTTAGAAATATGATAGCTAAATCTGACCTAAGGTATGGTATTGTTAGGTTAGATATATGAGACCTGGGCTGATGTGGGGGCAAAGGACTCCAAAAAAAAGGGGGGTGGACTAAAAATTTGCAAAAATCACCAGTGACAGTCATTGGGAAATATTCTTATCATTGCTGATGAGGGATGGGGTGAACTTTTTCTTTATTATTGTTAAAATTTCTGACATCAGCCTTATCAAAGTGAATATTTTCTCCTTGTTCCTCCGCTGAGTTGTTCCTGAGAAAGCTATCATCCATTTTGAAACTGTCGTCTGCTACTTTCGTCATTTTGTGACGTTACTATTTGTATCAGGTAGGTTGGTTGGTTTGATGGTGTTTAACGCCATTTTCAACAAAGGAAAACATATTTCGCTTATTGTATCGGCTTTGTATGTTACAGTGGTTATGGTTTTCTACAGTGGAAGAGACTTGCAGTATGTCCCACATACAAGTGTTAACGCTAAAAGAAATTAAACCAGTCGCCTTTGAAGTATTGCTACAATATATTTACAACGCTGTATTGCCAAATTACCTGAAGTTTTCTGCGATTTTATGACAATGCCAGTGAATCTAAAAATGTCGATGGTGAAAACTTCCCCAGATTTATTATGCATAGTCTACTAATGCATTAGCTATTTCAATGAAGGGGGAAAGTATTCATGACAAATACAGTGATTGTTGTCTGTTTTCAGTTGAATACTTTCAGGCTTGGACCAGTATTCTTTGACATTGAGACAATACTGATCGTAGTAAGCAGTGATAATTTAAACATTTCTTCTGAACTGGATGTCTTCAAAGCTTCTATACGATGGATTTCAGGCAATGGTATGCATAGAAATGGTGCATCAACTTTTCAAGCTGATTAAATGTGTTCGATTTCCTTTCATGACACGGGTTGAACTATTCCAGTGTAATGACCTCAAGTCTTCTAACAATATGTGTTGCCTATGCTATATGACGAAGGATTTTGTTGTCTGCCAGATTTTTGCCCTCCTAAATATATATGTTTTTTAAATTGCTTGCGCTATGTACTTTTCATTCAGATGCTCTTAGCTGTATCATGACTGTTTCATGACGAAGCAATGATTGGTATCTTACCATTTTAATACGTTCATGCTTGAACCATTGTTATTGAGACAATACTTGCTATACTAAGCAGTGATAATTTAAACATTTCTTCTGAACTTGATGCATAGAAAGCAACAGGTTCTCAGGCTGATGAAATGTGCTCGATTTCCTTTCATGGCACAGGTTTAACTATTCCAGTGTAATGAACTCGCAAGTCTTCTGAAATAAAACAATCGTTTTGCCTATGTTTTTAAAATATTTTTTTTTTCATCGTTTGCGGAAAGTAATTTTCATTCAGTTGCTGTTAACGGCATATGGACCTTATCATGACAAACTGATTGTAATCTGAGATGTTCACTGCCATCCTTTTAAAAGGGCCATGTACCCAGATTTACCGCATCGGTGGTGAAATTGTAAACGTGCTCCCCTCCAGTTCGGACTATAAAATTGGTATTTGTAACTTCTCCGCTAAGCAAGTAGCACTATAAAAAAAAACAGCTGGCCGTGTTGATCTAGTACAAAACTGACATCACAAAGCTTGTTCTCGCCATGATAAAAGCTGAACAATTATTCGCTGTACCATGATTAACTCGGATGTTGATACGAGTGGGTGAACTTGAATACATTAATTATAAATGATACACGTTTAGACATGAAATAGTAAATTTACCATTTAAATGCAGTGTCCATGCTGAAGAATCAACAAATATGTTGCACCACAGCGTGCTCAATCATAGAGGAAAATATCTGGGCTATTTATTTTAAGGCCATGCCATGAACATGTGCTTGCCCGTTACCGTTTGTGACCAGATGTCGTATCGGACATAGTAGATTAACACATAGTTATCTATTAAATAATGATCATGATGAACGACAGGAAGGTATTCCGTGTAATTTGAAAATTCCTAAGTATTTTGCTTACTTGAGAATTGGCCAAGAATCCTCGTGTTTGCATATTTTTCAATCTTTCGATTCTGAGCGTACCTGATGAAGGTTGTTCCAGAAACGTGTCGTGCGCATTAAATTTGATATCTAACTTTCTATTCCACAAATATAAAGGATAGATGGTGAAGATAATAATCAATATCGTGAAAAAATGTAGATATCTGATTTAGTGCACACGATACGTTTCTGGTATAACCTTTGATAAGCCTAATAATTTAATAGTCTTAGGGAGCAAAAAAGGTCCAATCAGGATAGCAAATATCGCTCAAGGTCAACTATATCTGAGGGAGGAGAACCTTAGTTTTATTGATAAATTGATAATATTTTTCAGGAACTGTAAATGAATATATTTAATAAATCATATCTGTACCGGACCACTGTCTACTGGGTGAATTATACCTTAAAAGACAAATTACCTATCACAAGATGTATAATGTTCCCATTATATTTTCTGTCAAACAAATATGAAAATTTGCATGGACGATAGTTCAATTTGAGAGAACGAGACAATATTGTATGGTAGATAGATGACCAGACAGTATTGCATGGTAGCTACATGACCTGACAGTATTGTATGGTAGCTACATGACCAGATAGTATTGTATGGTAGCTACATGACCAGACAATATTGTATGGTAGATAGATGACCAGACAGTATTGTATGGTAGCTACATGACTAGACAGTATTGTATGATAGCTACATGACCAGACAGTAGTGTATGGTAGCTACAGGACCAGAGAGTATTGTATGGTAGCTACATAACCAGACAGTATTGTATGATAGCTACAGAACCAGACAGTTGTATGGTAGCTACAGGACCAGACAGTATTGTATGGTAGCTACAGGACCAGACAATATTGTATGGTAGCTACATGACCAGACAGTATTGCATGGTAGCTACAGGACCGGACAGTATTGTATGGTAGCTACATGACCAGACAATATTGTATGGTAGCTACATGACCAGACAGTATTGCATGGTAGCTACATGACCAGACAGTATTGTATGGTAGCTACATGACCAGACAGTATTGTATGGTAGCTACAGGACCAGACAGTATTGTATGGTAGCTACATGACCAGACAGTATTGTATGGTAGCTACAGGACCAGACAGTATTGTATGGTAGCTACATGACCAGACAGTATTGTATGGTAGCTACAGGACCAGACAGTATTGTAAGGTAGCTACAAGACCAGACAGTATTGTATTGTAGCTACAGGACCAGAAAGTATTGTATGGTAGCTACATGACCAGAAGGTATGTTATCATAGTTAAGATATAAATCAACATATGTAATCTGTGTCTATAACTATTAAGGTAATGGGTTATTAGAGATATTTTAGATTTTATCGCCATTCAACAATTTACCAGCTATATATATATTGAATACCACAAGTTGGACAGCATTAATGAACTGACCGCCGAAACCCGTTGTCATGTGTAGGTAGGTGTTTGTAGATGTTCTAGACCATAGCCACTCGGCCATCCAGGCCTAGCAAACTTTGTGGCTGAGACTATTGCTTCGGCACTGACCTGGTTTATTTGATTTATTTATTACTTATATTTTGGATATCCTGTGTATGCCCTTTGGTTTTATCGCTCACAAAACTTAAAATTTTTTGTCTTGCCAATCTTTGGATTTTGAGCGTACCTGATCAAGGCTATTCCAGAAACGCGTCGCGCGCACTAATTATGATATATATGTTGTATTACTGACCGAGACTAAATATTCTCGTTACATCCTTATGTGATAAAGGTTGTCAACTGTCATACGCATTATTTGTAGACGAAAATAAGTCTTGGTTTGGTGAAAAATAACAAAACGCCTATTTCAAGAATATTTCGGTAATGCCGCGAAGGTGATTTTGGTTGGTAGAGAAAACTGGAGTACCTGCAGCAAGTCACTGACAGACCTTATCAGACAATGTTGCATAGCGTATACCACGCCATGAACATGAATCATATGTATATGAAGTTTATAACTTCAAGTAGTGAGGTGATCCGAATAAAACAGACAATAAGCCGCAAATAAACGTTAGAGAAGGCCGAAGGGACAATCAAGGAAAGACAATCCAGAAACACTGGCAATAGTAGGTTCAAGACAGAACGAATACAAGAAAAATAACTAACTAAATAAACGAGCAACACAGACCACCTTACCCAACAAAACAAACATATCGGAGGTGCACTTAGGTGCCCACGAAGCAAAGGAGTTCCTGCTTCTTATAAGACACCAGTCTTATTACTGACATAGTCAGAACCGTACCTGCTTCTTACAAGACACCAGTCTTATTACTGACATAGTCAGGACCGTACTTGCTTCTTACAAGACACCAGTCATATTACTGACATAGTCAGGACCGTACCTGCTTCTTATAAGACACCAGTCATATTACTGACATAGTTAGGACCGTACTTGCTTCTTACAAGACACCAGTCATATTACTGACATAGTCAGGACCGTACCTGCTTCTTACAAGACACCAGTCATATTACTGACATAGTCAAGACCGTACCTGGTTCTTATAAGACACCAGTCATATTACTGACATAGTGAGGACCGTACTTGCTTCTTACAAGACACCAGTCATATTACTGACATAGTGAGGACCGTACTTGCTTCTTACAAGACACCAGTCATATTACTGACATAGTCAGGACCGTACCTGCTTCTTACAAGACACCAGTCATATTACTGACATAGTTAGGACCGTACCTGTTTCTTATAAGAAACCAGTCATACTACTGACATAGTTAGGACCGTACCTGCTTCTTATAAGACACCAGTCATATTACTGACATAGTTAGGACCGTACCTGCTTCTTACAAGACACCAGCCATATTACTGACATAGTTAGGACCGTACCTGTTTCTTATAAGAAACCAGTCATACTACTGACATAGTCAGGACCGTACCTGCTTCTTATAAGACACCAGTCATATTACTGACATAGTTAGGACCGTACCTGCTTCTTACAAGACACCAGCCATATTACTGACATAGTTAGGACCGTACCTGCTTCTTACAAGACACCAGTCATATTACTGACATAGTCAGGACTGTACCTGCTTTTTATAAAGCAACAGTCATATTACTGACATAGTCAGAACCGTACCTGATTCTTACAAGACACCAGTCTTATTACTGACATAGTCAGGACCGTACCTGCTTCTTACAAGACACCAGTCATATTACTGACATAGTCAGGACCGTACCTGCTTCTTATAAGACACAAGTCATATTACTGACATAGTCAGAACCGTACCTGATTCTTACAAGACACCAGTCTTATTACTGACATAGTCAGGACTGTACCTGCTTCTTACAAGACACCAGTCATATTACTGACATAGTCAGGACCGTACCTGCTTCTTATAAGACACCAGTCATATTACTGACATAGTGAGGACCGTACTTGCTTCTTACAAGACACCAGTCATATTACTGACATAGTGAGGACCGTACTTGCTTCTTACAAGACACCAGTCATATTACTGACATAGTCAGGACCGTACCTGCTTCTTTCAAGACACCAGTCATATTACTGACATAGTTAGGACCGTACCTGTTTCTTATAAGAAACCAGTCATACTACTGACATAGTTAGGACCGTACCTGCTTCTTATAAGACACCAGTCATATTACTGACATAGTTAGGACCGTACCTGCTTCTTACAAGACACCAGCCATATTACTGACATAGTTAGGACCGTATCTGCTTCTTACAAGACACCAGTCATATTACTGACATAGTCAGAACCGTACCTGCTTCTTACAAGACACCAGTCATATTACTGACATAGTTAGGACCGTGCCTGCTTCTTATAAGACACCAGTCATATTACTGACATAGTCAGAACCGTACCTGGTTCTTATAAGACACCAGTCATATTACTGACATAGCTAGGACAGGACCATACTGATGCATAAATTATACTTTTTAGATTAAAAATATTTTATTTGCTGAAGTTATGACAAGAATTATTTAAAGCCCGCTTCCTACAATTTACAGCAAATTATATACATGACAGCAATTATACAGTGAAATATTTAATTTAACTAAGAAAACACAACCAAGCAAAGATTGAGAAAAACATTAAGCAAAGACACATGGTACGTATTAGTAAAAGAAAAAACGTTTACAAACAAATAAAGAAAAAAGAAGACATGCATGATTAACCTATTCTATTGATATCTTTTAGAAATACTTCAGACATCGATCAACTGTTTGGAAAAGGTTCTTCCCGATCACGGAAAAAACTATGTTCATTTTTTTTATAACCGGTTGTTCCCTCGGGATTTATTTTACATTCAGCAAATTATACTCTATAATTAAACATGCGTTTGACTCGGATGGAAATGGTTTTGCCGGGTAAAATGTCCTTGTTTAACCCAGTTTGGTTCATCACTGAAGGCATCTTCGTTCTGTGAATTACCCTTTTCACGATCATCGTTTCGTTTTCTGTATTTGAGAGTTATTATTGTTATCACACTGCAAACGAACAAAATACCAATTATCGATCAGGCGATCCCGACAGTGACAACAACAACTTTATTTTCAAATTGTTTTTCTCCGTATGATCCTGGCAATCCAGTTGTTATTGTTGAGTGTGTTGTTATAGGCGTGGTTGTGGATTCTGTAGTTGTTTGTGGTGTTGAAGATACGGTCGTTGTTGTGGATTCTGTCGTTGTTTGTGGTGTTGAAGATACGGTCGTTGTGGATTCTATCGTTGTTTGTGATGTTCTGGATTCGGTCGATGTTTGAGGTGTTGCTGTGGATTCCGTCGTTGTTGCTGGTGTTATTTGAGGTGCTGTGGATTTTGTCGTTTCTGGTGTTGATGTGGATCCTGTTGTTTGTGGTGTTGTGGATTCTGTCGTAGTTTGTGGTGTTGTGGATTCTGTCGTTTTTTGATGTGTTGTGGAATCAGTGGTGGTTTCTATCATGTTTGTGTTAATAGTGGTAGTCAAATCTGCAAAATAAAATGTTTATTTGATAATCAATGAAGGCACAACATAGTTCTCCTGTCATTATGTTATGGTCATAAAGGTTTACGATTTTAAATTCGTGAGTCATTGTTAATCGGCATATTTGCGTCGAACAGAATTAATGACAAATAATTACAGATTAGTTCACGTCAACTGCAGAAAAGATCATTAGAGTTAGAAATCTGGATCTATTTTACTGTACACCATACAAGGTATATTGTACTGTAGGAGAATGAAACACATAGTATTCTGGGAAATCAATTAAAACGATTGTATCAGATGACATGAGTGAACTGAAGAAGAAACTAAAGAATGAACAATCAAATATCAAAATAGTAGAAAGAGGCAAATTGATACCTTTAACACAAAGAACATGACCGCTCACTTTTCTGGCCTGAAACAGGGACTGCAATAAAAACTAGCGGGTTAAACTAGAATTATGAGCCACAACCCCCTCCTAGAGAAATGATGCGGTCATGCAAGTGTTTGGCATGCGTGATTAAAACTTTATGGCCCTTTGGTTTTATTCCTCTCAAAACTACATTATTTGTCTTTTCACTTTTTCGATCCTCAGCGTACCTGATGAAGGTTATTCCAGAAACGCATCATGAGCACTACATTTGATCTTTACATTTTTATTTTTTATACCAGGACGAACAACGTTATCATAAAAGAAAAAAAAAGAATGATGCATATAATTCTTGGACAAAAAATTCACAGTTGTACTCCAGGTTTGCATAGAGAGTTTTTGCGCGCAGTATCAGTATGCTATGTTGGACTTTAGTTTCCATTTCCCCCCGAGTACTCCGGGTTCCTCCACCAATAAGATCTCTCTCATGCAGAGCTAGTATTAGTAAAACTAAGGTCAATCTCTCTCATGCAAAGCTAGTATTAGTAAAACTAAGGTCAATCTCTCTCATGCAGAGCTAGTATAAGTAAAACTAATGTCAATCTCTCTCATGCAGAGCAAGTATTAGTAAAACTAAGGTCAATCTCTCTCATGCAGAGCTAGTATTAGTAAAACTAAGGTCAATCTCTCGTGCAGAGCTAGTATTAGTAAAACTAACGTCAATCTCTCTGATGCAGAGCTAGTATTAGTAAAAATAAGGTCAATCTCTGATGCAGAGCTAGTATTAGTAAAACTAAGGTCAATCCCTCGTGCAGAGCTAGTATTAGTAAAACTAAGGTCATTCTCTCCTCATGCAGAGCTAGTATTAGTAAAACTAAGGTCAATCTCTCTCACGCAGAGCTAGTATTAGTAAAACTAAGGCCAATCTCTCGTGCAGTGCTAGTATTAGTAAATCTAAGGTCAATCTCTCCTCATGCAGAGCTAGTATTAGTATAACTAAGGTCAATCTCTCTCATGCAGAGCTAGTATTAGTAAAACTAAGGTCAATCTCTCTCATGCAGAGCTAGTATAAGTAAAAGCTAGTATTAGCGGAATTTGGCTATTTTGCTTAGGCCATTTTGTTTCTTTTTCAGAATCCAAAAGACTTTTAAATTATTTGACATTCCAATCTTTTGACTAAGAACGAAAATAGTGAAGGTTGATAGAGACACATGACTGCGGACTAAATTACATGTCTACTTATTTATTATTACTGCAAGAAACCGGACTACTCACATAAGTAGATAAATAGCAAACTGCCATTCGATTGACCCTAATTTAAAGGCACACAGGCCGTTATTAAAATTAAAAAATGTTTCATGTTTCCCAATATAAGACCTAAACTTTGAATTAAAAAACCATATAGATATATTGCAGTTGAAATTTTTAATAATATCATACGTAAATAGCCTAGAACGAAGGAAATACGTCGCTGTTTGATTTTCTTTCATCCAGGAAAGAATTCAATGTTTACCCGCCATTCGAATTCTTTTCACTAATTACGACATTATAACAGATTTTTTAAACCTGGCTTTTTGTTCAGAACATTTTATTAGTATAAAACATCGAATATTGGCAACTTTTAATATAAACAAACAATTCAATTCTGATAGCCTGTGTACCTTTAACAGACACATCAACACTACTATGCTGTTCTTACCTGACATACAGACTCCATCGATGTTAGACCAGGTATTATTTGACATACAGGATATCTGTACGCCTTGTTCAGAGAGAATCCATCTTGACAATTCAAATTTGCTGATTGGCCATTACTATCGCTGTCAGGTTCCCAGAATCCACCAGTGACAGATGGTGGTTGTCCACATTCCGGTACAAAAAACATTATTAAAATATATTTGAAACTTTATTAAATTATTTCAGCTTGAAACTCTTCTTAAAAATGCGAAAACTTAAACTAGCTAATAGCTAATTTTTGGTGGGGTCTGTGTTGCTCATTTGTTTTTTAATAGTTTTCTGTGTTGTGTTTTGTTATTTTGTTTTGTTTATCTTCGTCCTGTTTCTTGTGCGCCCAATGTTGCAAGTGTCCCTGGATTGTGCATTCTTAATTGTTCCTTTGGTTTTCTCTAACGTATTGTTTGTCATGGCGACCATTAGTCATCATGCTGCGTCCGTCAATTGTCTGTTAACCGTGCTTACTTTTCACACAAACATAATTTGCTGCGACACTATACTTTATATAAGCCACACTTGCTTAAACATACAGCTCCTTCGTCAATGCATAATGATAGGTACTAGAAATTTACGCCCAACAATACCCCGCTCCCCACAAATTATATGATTAGAGCTAGAATTGGGTAATAGTTATTGCTTAGCATATCTTCAGTTTTTATGCTGCAAATGCATATTTTCCGATTATACAAATTAAGCATAAATCACAACATTTGGTAACACGAGTCCCTGGATGGCCCCATAGTGAAACCGTAGATATCAAGTTTAGTGCGCACGGCGTGTTTCCTGAATAACTTTCATTAGGTATGCTCAAAATCGAAAGATTGGAAGGTAAAATAATTAAGTGAAAAGTGTTTGGGAGCAATAAAACCAAAATGACCTAAACAGGATGGTCAACATCAGCTAAGGTCACCTACACACATTTTCGCGAACAGTCCAATCATTTTTAAGCTGAGTACGAGATAAATTAGAACCAATTTGACCTAATTATGTTCTTTGAGATGAGATTTAAAATGATGCATTCATTTTGACAAACAATATCAAAACCAAGGCATGTTGACGATATATTATCGGCTTTGAAAAAAAACATATTATATACATCTATGTAGCAGTGTTAGGTAAATTGATATCTTGTTTTTGTTAGATAACTTGGATTGTGTCTTGACGTGTACACTGCAAAACGGTGTCTCTCTTCATAGAAGCGTACAGAAGTAATAAATAAAATGTAATTACTCTTATACAGATATATATTCGAGTTTCTAAGCTTGTTTGGGTTTCAAATCGCAATTTTGACCGTACCTGACGTACGTGTTATTCCAGAAACGCGTCGTGCGAACTAACTTTGATATCTACGTTTTTATTGTAGCTTCATTGAACAAATATTGCACTAAACTGGCAAAATTTTGATAATTCGATACTTATTTTAATATCTTACATATATTTGTTTTCAAAACAAATTTGGTATTTATTTGTAGACGCGCTAAAATTTGAAATCAAAGATATAGCTCATCAAATCGTAGATTGAAATGCATTGATTGATTGTAAGCTACGCGCTGCAACACCCGTACATGTCCAACAGTTTACCCTATAGAAATCCTCCCGTTCAGACGGTGCTCAATGGGGAAATTTCGGTCCGAATTTATTAACTACAATCATGAAGAGTTGTTTATTGTTTCTAGGCACTAATGTCATTCATTTAGATACCATAAACAGATACAAACTAATGTTAATAAAACTTACATGGGATGCACGTCGAATTGACAGCTACCCAACTTCCGGTTGCTGAACAGGAAGTTACAATGGTTGGTTGGTAGTAACCACTTGCGCATTTTAACGTGGCAGTAGATCCATATGTTAAGCCATCTACTTTCCACGTACCATTGTCAGTGTTGTTTGGAAATCCACAGGCTACAACTTAAAAACAAAGAGTGCAGATTTTTAATTGTTTGTTTATATATGTATTGCTATTGGACATCTAGTTATCAAGAAGGGAGCGTTGGAATGCCATTAACCGGTGTAATCCCGCCATATTTACGTGTCTTTCTAAGCAAGCACCCGAAATTCCAACGTGATAGTGAGTTAATGTTCGTTTATTTGATATTGATAGAATTATTGACTATCATAGTTTGAAATTATAAAAATTACCCGCAACGCTGCAGCTTTTCGAAAGAGGTTCCAATGGCAGCTGGAACTGTGATATTAGTGATGACATTAAACTGGTCAGAGAAATTAGCAGATAGTCGTCCAAGATTTACATCTCCTGTCACGTAATAGTCATATGTACATTCATAATTTGTTCCACATACATCACTTATTGCTTGAGAAACATTTTCTGGGATAACAACAACTGGGTTGAAATTTGGATTTTGATAGGAGCTAAATGGTCGTCCATTCGGATACGTAAATAATGATTCGTTTTCTGTAATCGCCCCTACAATGTAAACGCATATGTAATATATTTAATAGTTGTTTTACTTTACAGGTTAAAGTACAATGTAAAAGATAAGTGAGTCAGTGTGTGAGCGAGCGAGTAATTGTTATTCAACAATAAGTGAAAAATTGCTTCTTGGCGAAATGACGATTGACCGTTGCAGCTTTGGTGTTATTGTTTTCACGTCACACTGACAATTAAATTAAGAATAAGATTACCCTCCCCTCCCCCCCAAAAAAAAGAAAAGGAAAGAAAAGATTATTCCAGAAACGCGTCGTGCACAATACATTATGTTATACTTCTTCATTTTAGGGTAAGTGATCCTTATGAAGAGTACTTGGTATACTCAGATGCTACAAATGTAGACCCAGCTATTATCATTATAATGTGTTTGACGGGTGCTAGCTATGGGGCAGAATATGCTACACTTTCGCACCGGATCTGATATTCCATTGTTGCGATAGTTCGTGTTCATTGAGCTCATATTCGTTTGTTTAACCTATGTGTTTGTGTCCGAATAGTCCTTTCGCACGTTTGCATTTTAGTTCCTTTATGCGGGTAGCGCTTTTGCCAATAGGGATATCTGTAGTAATATTTGTATCCGAATATACCTCCTTCCAGTTTTGATTTATATACTTTACAGTCTTCCTTGAATAATAATTAAAGATTAGACCTAACACCACATACACACACACAAACAACATAGCATAACATAGGAATATACTTACATGTTAATCCAAATTGGTTGTGAATATTAATCATAGAAACATTGATATCTATATGTTCTCCATTCCTTGATACAAGATCGTTCTCCTTTATACCATCATTGTTACCATACAAACCGAAGAATTCTCCTGAAAAATATATGCTATCATTGTTACCATATAAACCAAAGAATTCTCCTGTAAAACATATGCCATCATTGTTATCATATAAACCGAGGAATTCTCCTGACAAAATATATACCATCATTGTTACCATATAAACCAAGGAATTCTCCTGAAAAGAATAAATACCATCATTGTTACCATATAAACCAAGGAATTCTCCTGAAAAGAATATATACCATCATTGTTACCATATAAACCGAGAAATTCTCCTGAAAAGAATATATACCATCATTATTACCATATAAACCGAGGAATTCTCCTGAAAAATATATACCATCATTGTTACCATACAAACCAATGAATTCTCCTGAAAAGAATAATACCATCATTGTTACCATATAAACCAAGGAATTCTCCTGAAAAGAATATATACCATCATTGTTACCATACAAACCAATGAATTCTCCTGAAAAGAATAATACCATCATTGTTACCATATAAACCAAGGAATTCTCCTGAAAAGAATATATACCATCATTGTTACCATATAAACCGAGGAATTCTCCTGAAAAGAATATATACCATCATCGTTACCATATAAACCAAGGAATTCTCCTGAAAAATATATGCCATTATTGTTACCATATAAACCAATGAATTCTCCTGAAAAATATATACCATCATTACGTACATAGACCAATGAATTTCTCTTGAAAATATATACATCATTGTTACCATATAAACCAATGAAGTCTCCTGAAAATATATAACATCATTGTTACCATATAAACCAAGAAATTCCCCTGAAAAATATATACTATCATTGCAACCACATAGACCAAGGAAATATCTTGAAAGAATATGATGACGTTTATTTCTTTTTATTGCTAACATGTTTAAAAACGTTTTTTATAGATCTTTCTTTGGTCTTTTTTTTTACCATAGTATTGTATGATTACCCATTAATAAAAACAAAATGTTCTTGTACTAAACCTACGCGAAATGACTGAATAAAACATAATGACATAGTTACCCGATTCACCAGGAGATACCATTATCAAGAAATTGAGGATGTTCAGTACAGCATATGCCTTTATAGAGAGATGTGGTCTTTCAAATGCCACTGTAACTGACGGCTGGTCACCAGATGTACTTTCAATGACTGCTCCTTTTAAGATATAAGTATTGGCTTAAATTCATGTCTGAGTTTACGTGAAATAGGCACTAGATAAACACTTGATTTACATCTTATTGTAATGTATTGACGTAGAAATATATCTACCGTATCTCAGTGTGACGATGTCTTCCTATTTTCCTTTATCCTGTGCTTGTTTTATTTGACCAAGCAAATCGCAATGACTAGATAACTTTTGATATATACTATCACTGACCGAAATATAGTTTTTCTGGTACCTCTGTCACAAGTTACCTGTTGAGCTTTGAGGGAAACGAGTTTTAAATCCAGTTTGTCATCAAAAGGGGCAATCAAGGGATAATTGTATAATTTCATTATTTCAAAATAAATTCAAAATGTAAACGTTTATGGATTAATCTACTTTTGCTGCAGGATAAACATAATATTAATACAGTGTCTTAAAATATAAACTTATGTGTATTCGGTGCAAAACTGGAGAAAGGCTCGGGGTGAACTTGTCTTTATCCCTTAATTTAAGCCTCATACACATACAATTTATATTGTAATAAACTGCACTAATATTGCTAAGAATGAGCCACCAGAATAGGGAACATTTATTTTTCCCTTAGAATATATGATTGGGTTGCAAAGTGCAGATAAGAGACAGGAACTGCTTACCCTTCGCGAGCACATGGGTTCACCCAGGTTTTTGGTTGCGTCCGTTTTGCTCATCATATTACTCTGTTTATATAAATAATACATAAATAGATTCAGAATTCATGGTGCATGGATTTATTTTACTAGTACGTGATACGATACGTTCGGAACAGTTTAGCACCAGGAACTTTTTTTACTAGATGATATGATCCGTCCGGACCAATTTAGCATCATGATTTATTTTACTAGTACATGAAACGATCCGTTTGGACCAGTTTAATACCATGATTTATTTTACTGGTACATGAAGCGATCTGTTTGGACCTGTTTAATGCCATGACTTATTTTACTGGTACATGAAACAATCCGCTTGGTTCAGTTTATTACCAGGACTTATTTTACTGGTACATGAAACGATCCGTTTGGACCTGTTTAATACCATGACTTATTTTACTAGTACATGAAGCGATCCGTTTGGATCTGTTTAATACCAGAACTTATTTTACTAATACATGAAACGATCCGTTTGGTTCAGTTTAATACCATGACTTATTTTACTGGTACATGAAATGATCCGTTTGGTTCAGTTTAATACCAGGACTTATTTTACTGGTACATGAAATGATCCGTTTGGTCCAGTTTAATACCAGGACTTATTTTACTAATACATGAAACGATCCGTTTGGACCAGTTTAATACCAGGACTTATTTTACTGGTACATGAAACGATCCGTTTTGGCCTCTTTAATACCATGACTTATTTTACTAATACATGAAACGATCCGGTTTGTCCAGTTTAATATCATGACTTATTTTAATAGTACATGAAACGGTCCAACCGGACCTGTTTAATACCAGAACTTATTTTACTGGTACATGAAGCGATTCATTTGGACCTGTTTAATACCATGACTTATTTTACTAGTACATGAAGCGATCCATTTGAACCTGTTTAATACCATGACTTATTTTACTAATACATGAAACGATCCGGTTTGTCCAGTTTAATATCATGACTTATTTTAATAGTACATGAAACGGTCCAACCGGACCTGTTTAATACCAGAACTTATTTTACTGGTACATGAAGCGATTCATTTGGACCTGTTTAATACCATGACTTATTTTACTAGTACATGAAGCGATCCATTTGGACCTGTTTAATACCATGACTTATTTTACTAGTACATGAAGCGATTCGTTTGGATCTGTTTAATACCAGGACTTATTTTACTAGTACATGAAACGATCCGTTTGGATCTGTTTAATACCAGGACTTATTTTACTAGTACATGAAACGATCCGTTTGGACCTGTTTAATACCATGACTTATTTTACTAGTACATGAAACGATCCGTTTGGACCTGTTTAATACCATGACTTATTTTACTGGTACATGAAGCGATCTGTTTGGATCTTTTTAATACCAAGACTTATTTTACTAGTACATGAAACGATCCGTTTGGACCTGTTTAATACCAGGACTTATTTTACTAGTATATGAAATGATCCGTTTGGACCTGTTTAATACCATGACTTATTTTACTAGTACATGAAACGATCCGTTTGGACCTGTTTAATACCAGGACTTATTTTACTAGTATATGAAACGATCCAACCGGACCTGTTTAATATCAGGACTTATTTTACTGGTACATGAAACAATCGCTTGGTTCAGTTTAATACCATGACTTATTTTACTGGTACATGAAATGATCCGTTTGGACCTGTTTAATACCATGACTTATTTTACTAGTACATGAAACGATCCGTTTGGACCTGTTTAATACCAGGACTTATTTTACTGGTACATGAAACGATCCGTTTGGACCTGTTTAATACCAGGACTTATTTTACTAGTACATGAAACGATCCGTTTGGACCTGTTTAATACCAGGACTTACTTTACTGGTACATGAAACGATCGTTTGGACCTGTTTAATACCAGGAATTATTTTACTAGTACATGAAGCGATCCATTTGGACCTGTTTAATACCAGGACTTATTTTACTTGTACATGAAACGATCCGTTTGGTTCAGTTTATTACCAGGACTTATTTTACTGGTACATGAAATGATCCGTTTGGACCTGTTTAATACCAGGACTTATTTTACTGGTACATGAAATGATCCGTTTGGACCTGTTTAAAACCATGACTTATTTTACTAGTACATGAAGCGATCCGTTTGGATCTGTTTAATACCAGGACTTATTTTACTAATACATGAAACGATCCGTTTGGTTCAGTTTAATACCAGGACTTATTTTACTGGTACATGAAACGATCCGTTTGGACCTGTTTAATACCAGGACTTATTTTACTAGTACATCAAACGATCCGTTTGGGCCTGTTTAATACCAGGACTTATTTTACTGGTACATGAAACGATCCGTTTGGACCTGTTTAATACCAGGAATTATTTTACTAGTACATGAAGCGATCCGTTTGGACCTGTTTAATACCATGACTTATTTTACTAGTACATGAAACAATCCGCTTGGTTCAGTTTATTACCAGGACTTATTTTACTGGTACATGAAATGATCCGTTTGGACCTGTTTAATACCATGACTTATTTTACTAGTACATGAAGCGATCCGTTTGGATCTGTTTAATACCAGGACTTATTTTACTAGTATATGAAACGATCCGTTTGGTTCAGTTTAATACCATGACTTATTTTACTGGTACATGAAATGATCCGTTTGGTCCAGTTTAATACAATGACTTATTTTACTGGTACATGAAGCGATCTGTTTGGACCTGTTTAATACCAGGACTTATTTTACTAATACATGAAACGATCCGTTTGGACCAGTTTAATACCAGGACTTATTTTACTGGTACATGAAACGATCCGTTTGGGCCTCTTTACTACCAAGACTTATTTTACTAATACATGAAACGATCCGGTTTGTCCAGTTTAATATCATGACTTATTTTAATAGTACATGAAACGGTCCAACCGGACCTGTTTAATACCAGAACTTATTTTACTGGTACATGAAGCGATTCATTTGGACCTGTTTAATACCATGACTTATTTTACTAGTACATGAAGCGATTCGTTTGGATCTGTTTAATACCAGGACTTATTTTACTAGTACATGAAACGATCCGTTTGGATCTGTTTAATACCAGGACTTATTTTAGTGCTACATGAGACGATCCGGTTGGTCCAGTTTAATACCAGGACTTATTTTACTAGTACATGAAACAATCCGTTTGGATCTGTTTAAAACCAGGACTTATTTTAGTGCTACATGAGACGATCCGGTTGGTCCAGCTTAATACCAGGACTTATTTTACTAGTACATGAAACAATCCGCTTGGATTTGTTTAGCACCAGGACTTATTTTACTGGTACTGTTATATAATGACCTGTCCTTGAAAAGATCAATATAAAGGACAGAGAACCTGTCTATTTGACATGCTTCTTACCTCTAACAGAAAGTCTATTACTAATTGACATTTCAAAGTCTACAATTTCACCATTAACCAGAACATCTATTCCACGTATTGTATTAGTTTGAACTTCAATGACGTCTGCATTGTTATAAGACTTTGTCGCAAATGAGGTCACAGAACTACCTATAAGTAAACGTCATTGTAATAATAAGAACGTGTCAAAAAATGGTAAACTATAAAATGCTATATTGCTAAACGATCTGTTAGAATAAATGGTAAACAATAAAATGATATTGTTAACCGATATGTTGAAATAAATGGTAAACAATAAAATGATATTGTTAACCGATATGTTGGAATAAATAGTAAACAAAAAAATGATATTGCTTACCGATATGTGGAATTAAATGGTAAATTTTAAAATTATATGGCTAACCGATCTGTTGGAATATATGGTAAACAATAAAATGATATGGCTACGCGATCCGTTGAAATAAATGGTAAACTTTAAAATTATATGACTAAGCGATCTGTTGAAATAAATGGTAAACAATACAATTATATGACTAACCGATCTGTTGAAATAAATGGTAAACAATACAATTATATGACTAACCGATCTGTTGAAATAAATGGTAAACAATACAATTATATGACTAACCGATCTGTCGGAATAAATGGTACAACAACAAAAATGATATGGCCAATCGATCTGTTGAAATAAACGGTCAACAAAATTGAATGAATAGTGAATGAAATACAAGATTGTATACCTACCTTGGGAGGTTCCGTACTGTTCAAGTCTCAGTTGTAATGCAAAATTGTCATTTAATATCGCTAAAAATTCACCAACTGCATTGAACGTGTACATAAGTCCGTCTAGAGTTACAAAATGAGGTTCCCCGGAACCTCTTGCTGTGAAAAGAAATATGATGTATAATTCATAACATGACGGGTATTATTAGTGGAGCAGTAACTGTAGATACTTCTGGAGCTCCCCGGTTTTTTGGTGGGGACGTGTTGCTCGATCTGTCGTTTCCAGTGTAGTGCTTTGTAAATCATTGTTTGTCCTTTTGATCTTTTTCTTTTGTCTATTGCATCGTCTGTTATTTTTCGATTTACATATTTACGACCACAGCATAAATTGTGTGCGACATTCTCCGAAAATGTAAATATAAATTACCGTCTTCCAAGCAAAGTATACTACTATATTTGTACTCTTTGACCTATCAGAATCGAAGTAATTCATGGGAGCCCGAATGTGTTTTGAGCTTTAACATGGGTTAGCGGATATTAATAAAGTTGTTCCCTCGCCTCTGGCTCGGGATAAAATACTAATATCCGCCAACCCATGTTGAAACTCAAAGCACATTCTGGCTTCCATGATTTATTTCTTAAATACAATATGATTGTCAATGCAGAACAAAGATGAATTAAAACTGGCCCTGAGGTCAATCATCCTATAACCTTACCCGATTTTCGCTATCATATTTAGGCTATTTGTCTTACCTGCTCAAAGACTTTTAAATTAGTTGGCTTTCCGAGTGTACCTGATGACGGCTATTCCATAACCAAACCTTGCGCATAAAATTAGATATCTACCTTTTTCTAAAACCAAAGTTCCATATCAAGTAATATTCATAGTTGTACCGTAATGGCCATTATATTGTGCTCTAAAAATTATTGGATTTTATTGTAGGTTTGAAATCGAAGATGACTGCAACAATCTCAATAACATTTGACTCTAAATAGGAATGCGCAATCAATATCTGCATACAAATTGTGTACTGATTGAATCCATACTGAACATTGAACACAACAAGCTAAATGTATGTCCATGACACAAGCCAGGACCTCTATTTCCAACACCATATGACGTGGTCATGTTCGTGTTCGGTGGTTTAAGGTCAGAGATGGGTGTTCGTTTTTTGTCTACATCACTGTTTGAACTTTATCTTCATAACTTACCTACTACCGGTGGGAGGTAGTTCAAACACGAGTTGGGTGGCCTTCGTGCGTAAAATACGTCGCATCTGGTTATGGTAGTGTCTACATCCTGTAAAGGGTGAACGCAACAGTGTTGATAAGGTAAGATGTCGTAGATGAAATTTGACAGAAATGGAATGTTATCAAGGTTATCTCCAGCATAATGGTATCTGTTGGCATATCCACTTCCTAATAATGTTTGTGGATTCATTAATATTCCACTGTCGTCATAGCAGCATTGGTTGTCATACTCTTGCGTCCTACAGTTCGTGTGAAAAAATAAAAATATGTTCGAAGTATTTCAGAAAATAGTCCAAAAATAATAGTATTTATAGTTAAATTTGGGAATATCTGTTTTGAATATACATCTGCTAAAATTGTACTTCCAGAATACATGTCTTCCAATTGTTGACCTTAAATGTTTTCATGTTATTTTGAAAAAAAGGTCGGTTACCGAAATGAAAATGGAAAAATATGGTATCAATAGCAGTCATAAGATGTAAGTTTCAGAAGGCAGCTAATCTCCGTATTTTTAGTCTGTTATTTTATTGTTTAGCTGAAATAACATATATATTATATATTTAATAAAATGGAAAAAACACCATTATAATGTACCCTGTAACATACAGTATGTGCTAAGATGCGCAAAATGCCTACCCTCACATGTAAATAATACTTATTGCTACAGGTATATATTTTGCTTGCGATCTGTTTTCTAGTTTAAGATTTAAATACTTACGATGGTATATTTTGTTTGAAGCATAGTTTAGAAAATGGTTGTTGGTAGCAATCATAGACATTAACTGCAGTTTCTACACATAAAGGATCAATATGAAATATTGTCAGATCTAATAGAGCGACATCTAGGGAACATGGACAGGGCGTGACGTCGTCATAGCTTATTGTTTGCATCGACACATGAGTTATGTTCCAATCATGACAAATCTGCATACTTGTTGACATATTTACCAGTACAGTAAACATATCTGACCAATAATACGGACTGAAAAAACAGAAAATAACCAAATAAAAAATAAAAATAGCTGACCAGTAATATGAACCCCCCCCCCCTAAAAAAGCAAAAAATAAACATATCTGACGATTAATAGGGACTTAACAAATATATAATCAAATAGAAAATAAACAGCTGATTAGTAATAGGGGTTGAAAAATAAAACAAAAAATAACAAAATAAAAAAGAAAAAGAAAACAGCAGCAAATAAATAAAAACGAAAAAAAAAAATACGCAGGGTCATGAAAGAGGTATTCTTTTTCTGGTATTACAAAAGTAATATTTAGAATGATAGAGGAAGAATATAACCTCTGATTTAGATATTGCATGTAAAACTGAAAGTGAGAAAGACTTATTATGTAATGTCGTAAGCGGTAAGCAAATTAATTGCGATTGATATTGCATGATAGTGTACGTCTGTTGGATTTCTGACTGAAGGAACCAATGCCAACACTGAAAACCCCCAGCACGGTTCTGCAAAAAACATGTAATTACACACAAACTGCATCTTTGGTCACGCTCCGATACTCTCTTCTCATCATCCATATGCCAATTGGAGCAATTACATTCATTTTGGAATTGGTCAGTTACTGATCCGGCATTTTAGAACTTTCTATAGCATCCTATTCCTAAAATGTTCGATTGGACGGTAGGTCACAAAACTATTAATTTTATCATATCACCATGTATTTTCTCTTATTATCCACTTAAGATATCAAGGTAGTGTAAAATAGTTTCCTCGTCCCATAGAATATAATATAAGTACAAATAACAAGTCCTCCAAATTCAGCGGAGCAATCAGATTCGAGATAAATAACCATGTGACGACCATGATTTCAATGTCAGTTGACCCACGTGTGATGTTGGATGTGATCAGTGTGGGTTACAGACGATGTACAATCTATATCTTATTCTAGCATGGCGTCCTTCTTTCGCTTTGTAGACAAATGAGCGATTTGTCGATGGTATAATCTTATTCGCACATGCGCCGGTGAATGTGACTGATTTTTCCATTGGCAGCATAAATTGTGTGCGACATTTTCCGTAAGCGTAAATATAAATTATCGTCTTCCATTCAAATTATACTACCGTATTCGTACTCTTAGACATATCAGAATCGAAATAAATCATGTAAGCCAGAATGTGTTTTGAGTTTTAACATGGGTTGACGGATATATTAGTAAATGTTATCGTAAAATACTAATATCCGCCAATCCATGTTAAAAGTCAAAATACATTCTGACTCCCATGATTTATTTTTTAAATGACTTCGTAAAGCTTTCTAATATTTTGACTATAAGCGCAGCTGACGAAGGTTATAATTACTAGAAACTAATTCTGATATCTGTTTCTTTTTTCTTTCAATTTTTATCTACTACAGACAATCATTTGATGTCTACTCTTCCAGCACTACGCAGTGCCGGATTTACCTATAGACTCGATAGGCTGAAGCCTAGGGACTCAAAATTTAGGGGGCCTCCGGCCAAGGTGTATCATACTGTAAACACTATTGTTATTGGACTTTCACACTTATGCTGTCATAGCGTACTGTACTTTCTAAACAACCCTTCAGTAATTTTCCTTACACACTTGCACTCCATTTCAGAATATTGCAGAATTTTAAACACCCCTCATCATCTTTGCCTTTATTGAAATTAATTAAACACACTTCCATCTTCCTCCAGTCGTGAAGGTGGGAAATTGGGAGGGGCCTCACAAGTGGATTAGCCTAGGGTCTCTCTTTATCTAAATTCGGCACTGAGCACCAGTACAATTGTACATACCTGTTAGAGTCATCTACTGATATTCTTATTATCCCTGCTTCCATTGGAAAGTTCAGTCTAAATCTATAGTATTCTGTAACAGTTGGTGTCGGGAGGGTCGAATAATACATCAATGTTATGCTACTGCTACTATCATCTTTCTACAATTTAGTATAATGTGTAAGTTTTATGATGAATGAATATCACGATGATAGCGAACACCAAGGTAAAATACCAGACTAAGGGAACAGAAAAAACCAGTTCAGATAGTTTTTAAGCATCTGTTTGACTTAAATAGCAGTTTTAGGTAACATACAAAACCAAGTTCGGATAGTTTTAAAGCATCAGTGTGACTTAAATAGCAGTTTTAGAGAACAGAAGAAAAAAAGAAGAAAAAACAAATCTCCTACCTTAGGATAGTACAACTCAACGTTTACTGGCAGGTTTGTTGGAAAGTTCATTTTATCAGATTTCCAGTTCACCTCAACTGTAGATTCATGTTTCCAGTTTACAGGATGTCTACTTATTACTGGTTTCAACATAGCATGATTTACTAAAATTACGACAGAATAAAATCAAAAGCAAAAAATACCACACTGTCAGTACAGCTCCAAAATCCAATATCAAACTCATAGAAAGATGCGATATCGATACCCCTAACACACATGGCCGTTCACTTTCCTGGCGTAGTACAGACACTTAAATAAAATGTGACGGGATTACCTTCCCTCTTAGTGAAATGATGGGGTTCTGTAAGTCCTATCAACAAGTTCGTATTCATTTCAATCTAAAACTCTTCTAGAATTCAAGCTTTACACAATTTTTAATAATTACACGATGGAAAGAAAAACGGATGTTACATTGTAACATATATTGTTGTATATGATTCGTCACGAACAACTAGCAGACGACACGTTCTTATAGTGGTTACACCACACAGTACGGTAACTGGGTCATATGTCTATGTTCATGTGGGAGAATTTCCTTAATATAAAATACTAGATACCGTACCTATAGTTGTTATGCCTGTAAAAGTTAATGCTTCATCATCACGTAGAACCATTCGGAGTTGCACCATTTCTCTTCCTGTTCTATATAATGGCGGGAAAATACATGACACGCTGTATTCAGAGAACCATTTACAGTTGACTTCACTGTTAACATCTGACATCACTAAAGATACGGTATCTGTTTGGTTAAGACATGGTCCTGATATCACCAATAATGTACCACCAAGCATGGAGGCTTCCTTTGGAGTAATTGTCAACGTGCCTTAAAAATATTAGATTTCGTTAATTATGAGTTACTATATTGCAAAAATGAGTAGATCTTATAAAGTATTACAGGGTCCATTTCAAACTTATGCATTCTAAATCAAAGGTTGATGTTACGTCATAAGACAAGTTTGTAGATACCAAAGGGGTAATCAGAATCCGTAAATCGAAGGACAGACAACACAATGAAAAAGACAAAAGAAAAAGGACAAAACTACAAACAACGATCTACAAAGAATACACATAAAACTAAAGGTCGAGTTAAACAAACTCCACTAAAAACCGGTAATGAACTCAGGAGCTCCGGATTGATAAGCAGTTCATGCTCCACTAGTGCCATCCGTCGTGTTACTCTAGTTACAAACCCGGTGATAAGTCATGAATGAGGACAGGACCGGGTGCTTACGATCAGTGGAACATATCCGTGATCATTTGTGACACAGATATGCCATAACTTGCAACCAAAGCATGTGATGACTTCAACTTAACCAATAGGAACACTTAGTTCTGTAGTTTTCTTGTTAGCACCAGCCCTCTATCACGGAAATCATGATAGGATTTTCAAGTCCTAGAATATCGTATCAACTGAGAGATATAAACTCTATATGCAGGTGCTGCTGGAATGTTGTAACATATGAAATTGTCGTATAAAGTATCATTCTTACCAGCTCCTCACTGTCAATTTCAAGGTGTAGGTCAAGGTATGAAGCAGACCTATCTATGTCTGTGGTATTTATTATGTCAAGCTCAATGTGATAGATGCGATCAACGAAATCACCAAACCTAGAATTAGTTTGTGAAAGGACACAATATATATAGCGGAACGTGAAATTAAAGGATTAGGCTAATTTCTTTTCGTTTTTCTTGAGAAAACCCTGTATGAAGTCTGCCTCATACGAATAAAGGAGCAAGTCTGTGAGAAGAGGAGCACAGTCTGTGCCCATAGGTATGCGACTGTCTGTTGAAAAACACGTCCACTAAATTTGCAAACCTTACCATTCGTGTTACAACCTCCTTGTTTTATTTCTGCAGAGTCGACACGAGACATAAAGAGTCCTGGAATATTGACGTTAGACATGGACGTAACATTGATTATTTCTGACGTTCTAGATGCTGCTAATGTACAGTAGTTAACGCCGTCACCAGCGTCAAATCCTACCTGTAAAACATGACAAATTTCATTAGAGGTCTACTTCAAACATCCTGTAGTATCAAAGTGTAAATAAAATTAGATTCTTGTTAGATAGGTTTTATTTTGGTTTAGCCGAGGATTCACTAACATCATCCAATATTAGATCAAACCGGATGTCACAATTTAAGCGACCAATCATCTACGAGCATCAAACAACATTTGGTAATGAGAGCTTATCATGGTGTAGGAACAGGTTTCTGGCAAGATTCAATACAACATGTTGCCGGATTTAAAAAGATCCTTCAATTTTCTATTTATAATTCGACTTGAAGTAGCAGGCTATGTATGTGCAAAAGAAATTGTATCGCATAACATATAGAGCTTTATACTTACGTTCTTGTTTAATGTAATTCATTTCATTATGCAGTGTACCTAAGCGTAGGATTAATTGTTCGCGTGCTTGCCTCGAATGCGGTAGAACGTGCGTTCGATCTGCGATGATGTCGAACCAAGACTATAGAATATATTTGTTTTTGTTTCGTCTCCTCTAGGCGCGCAGCATTAATCAAGGAATAAGAGCAAAAATTGATTGGCGCGTTGTAGGAATAATATGACTGAATGGAACGACGTGTCTGGTCATGTATTTTTGTCTCGTGGAATTGATGCAAAACACATCCACACATCGTGTCCTTAAAGTATTTGGCAATAAACAATATTGACTCACTACTCATAACATTATGACTAATTATTTATCTTGTCAAGAATATTCCCCCTTCTTTGACTAATGCTTCGTGTTCTCGTAAAAACATTCCTTGATTCCAGTTACATCAAGTGTCAATGATATCAGCGCTAACATTATCAGTACCCTTTATTATGTGACAAAGTCCGTGAATCTCTCAGGGTGCCTGTTTTTCCTCTGAAAATAAATCTGACCAATACGATACAATGTACAAATCAAATATTGTTGGAAGTGGTATTAAACACCAAATATATATTAACCTCTAATCCTATATACCTCTGCCGGTGTACCTCCTAATCCAGTAGTCTTGCTACCATTACTAGCTGTTCCCGTCGTCCATTCAATTTTGTCGTATAAAAAGACAGTAAATGAGTGTCTTCCATTGGTTAGCAGCAAACATTGAAACGTACATCTCTAAAGTAACGAGTTAATATGGCCATCATTGTAACGTACATTTCGAAAAAAAATCAAGTTAATATGACAATCATTGAAAGGGACATCTCTAAAGTAACAAGTTACTATGCCATCATTGTGACGTACACCTCTAAAGTAACAAGTTAATATGACCATCATTGAAACGTACATCTCTAAAGTATCAAGTTAATATGGCCATCATTGTAACGTACATCTCTAAAGTAACAAGTTAATATGGCCATCATTGACAGGGGCATCTCTTAAATACCATGTTAATATGGCCATCATTGTAAAGTACATCTCTAAAGTAACAAGTTAATATGGCCATCATTGTAACGTACATTTCGAAGAAAAAATCAAGTTAATATGGCTATCGCTGAAGCGTACACCTCTTAAAGTAACAAGTTAATATGGCCATCATTGTAAAGTACATCTCTAAAGGAACAAGTTAATATGACCATCATTGTAACGTACATTTCGAAAAAAAAAATCAAGTTAATATGGCTGTCGCTGAAACGTACACCTCTTAAAGTAACAAGTTAATATGGTCATCATTGTAACGTACATCTCCAAAGTAACAAGTTAAGATGACCGTCATTGTAACGTACATCTCCAAAGTATCAAGTTAATATGGCCATCATTGTAATGTACATCTCTAAAGGAGCAAGTTAATATGGCCATCATTGTAACGTACATCTCTAAAGTAACAAGTTAATATAGCCGTAAATGTAACGTACATCTCTAAAGTAACGTTCAATGAGGAGTACAAAGTATACCCTAATGTGAATGTGAGACTTCCCCTAGCTTGAAGATGTAGTCATCATGGAGTGTCCAGTGAAGAGTACAAAGCATACCTTAAAGTGAATGTGAGACCTCCCCTAGCTTGAAGATGTAGTCATCGTATACTGTCTTTTGCGGAGTGCAAAGTATGCCCTACGGTGAGTGTAAGACGTTCCCTAGCTTGAAGATGTCGTCATCGTTGACTGTCTTTTCCGGAGTACAAAGTATACCCTATGGTGAGTGTGAGACGTTCTCTAGCTTGAAGATGTTGTCATCGTGGGGTGTCTAATGCGGAGTACAAAGCATACCCTATGGTGAGTGTGAGACGTTCCCTACCTTGAAGATGTAGTAATCGTAGAGTATCCAGTGAGGAGTACAAAGTATACTCTAAAGCGAGTGTGAGACGTCCCGTACCTTAAAGATATTTACGTTTTTATTTAAAACGAAATTTTCAATTATACTCTATACCAAATATTAAATTTAATAATTCAGTAAGATATCAATCTTTTTTTCCCTTTTACCTTTGTCTTTCCTACACTATTAGCTCCATAAAATGCAACATTGTCCCATGTAGCAATGAAGATCCAGGAAGCCTGAAATTTATAATGTTCTGGAAAAACTCGACGAATTTCCAGCGACACCATTTGTAATAGTGTTATATTTGTTGATTCTCTGTACCATACATCACCACCATTCCTTGTATCTATGTCAGACCAATATGGCGCTACTAGTCGTTTGTTGCTTCCTAAAGGAAACGGTGATGGGGTGTACGTACTCATGGTTCCGAGAAACGAAATCACGCCATTTGTATTCACCTTGAAATAAAAATATGATTATAAAAGGAAAGTTTAAACAATGATGGTAACAATTCGACTTATATAAATTTAGATATTCTATTTATTTAAATGTGTTATTGTTTTTTTTAATACCTGTGTTCCATCTAATGTACCCAATGTTGCTTGTGTCTCTGGATTGTCCATTCTTGGATGGCCATTCGGGTTTCTCTAACGTTTATAAAATGAGTACAAATATGTTGTCTGTCGCCAGTACTCGTCTGGTAAACAGGTTAATTGTAACGAAAGGGAAAGAAATATACTTTACAACTCTCGGTGGTGGTTCTCAAAAACATATGCGAAATTAATCGTGCAGATATATGCTAGATACTTACAATTAAAGAATTGTGCTGATAATTGAAGAATGGGAATAAGCTTCTGATGGGTATAGGTGGAGTTGAACCATCATCGTTGGTTGGAGCTCGAGTGTCACCATGCTCAGGTCCATAATCAGTAAAATCATCCACTGTTATACATAATACACTATTAAACCATAAAATTAACAAAACAGTAATATGTCTGCAATTCATTTCATCCCTCATGTAGAAGTAACTTTTGACAATGTTTAGTCCTATTGGTGTTGGTGTTCTTAAATAATTGTCAATTGATTGGCTTGTATAGTTCTTTTGATTTTGAACGTACCTATGACGGTGTGTCATGCGCACTAAATTCAAGATCAAATACAAATTATAAGAGCTAAGACAAGTAGGGGAGGGGTTTCTTGGTTTGACGCATATTTTGCATGTAAATATACCATTGTTTCTGACAGTTTCCTCTGTTGTTAGAGTAGGTGGGGTCCTATTGTAAACTAACGACGATCTGTTTCCATTGGTCAGTAAATCCCGTCTATCACGATGTGTGTACTCCTTGGTGGAATTCACTGATATCGCATAGTAGGGACACGAAATGTTTGACAGCAATAACAGGAAGTAGATAATCATTGGCTACATTGCGTCGTCTCGATGATTACAAATCTTAACAGACTGACATATCTGACCTTGGTTAGGTGTCTGCAACACTCGAGATCTGTTGCGCCGCGTGAACCCAAACTACATATCTATGTTGTAATGATTGTGCGTTGTTAGAACATAGATATGTTAAATATACAACAATGTACAACTTAGTATTGTACTGATTTATTTATGAACATTTTGGTTGTATTACGGAATCGAATTATTTATGGGGATCGCATGGTAGTTGAACTATCGATGCAATTAGCGCTGATCACCACTAACGTTGAGAGCTCGAATCGCGCTCATGGCGAGGTGTAATCAATACAGCATTATGTGATAAGGTTGATTAGTGACTGGCGACAGTTCGGTGGTTTTCTCTGTGTACTCAGGTTTTCTCCAAGAATCAAATTAACCGCCACGATATAACTGAAATATTGTTTAAACAAGCGTTACACACGATCATACTAACCCTGCCCCGATTTATTCTTGTAAAATTGGGAACAGTTCACCCTAAAGATATATTATACGTTATCAGTCTCGAAATGTTATATATCCCGTTTTAAAGGTCATTGGTTGGTTTAGCAAAAACCACTGCCCTTTCAAACGGGATATATAACATCTCGAGACTGATAACATTTTTATCTGAATGTTCTAACATTAATAAGTATGTCCTTATTATAGGAAAAACATAAATACGTTTATCTTTGGAAAAAGGTCACAAAATTATACTTACCACAAAAACATCAGATATTTTCTATTATAAGACTGTCACCTGTTGTTATTCGCACACTCAAAGACTTTAGAATTGTATGGCTTTCCAATCTTTAGTTTTTGATAGTACCAACATGATGGTTATTCATGACCCACGCCGTGCGCATTCAATTAGATACATGTACTATCATTGGATCGACATCTCTGTACACGCTGGCCATTAAGTCTCCGAGCGTAAGGTTTGTTCATTAAGCAAAAGATGTTTACATATTTTCTTCAGAATCCAGGGGAAATAAACGTTAGAGAAAACCGAAAGTACAATCAAGGAAAGACAATCCAGAAACACTGGCAATAGTAGGCTCAAGACACAGAGCAAAGATAAATAAAACAAAAAACAAAAGCAGACAAACAAACAAACAAACAAAGCAAAAATTAAAATATCATACTTTTTTGTGACAATGTCATCACAATGTCATCACAGGTCTTTTTTATGGCATGTCCTTTATATAATAATATTAGAAGAAATTTATTTGTTGTAATTCTAGGAATTAATGGCAAAATAGATTTGAATATCATTTTATATAGAAATACAGAACTTTCAACAGACCAAATCAAGGATTCAAATCTTTTTAAAAGATAGCAATAGGTTTGTTTAATCATGTAGGTCTCAACTATTTGTTTTCTTTATTTTTTGGTAAACGTTTCTTGTATTTACTAATAAGTACCATGTCTCTCTGTTTGGTTATTTCTCCATTTTTGCTTGTTTGTTTATACATCTTTATGTAAATTTAAATATTTCACAATGTGGTTGCTGTCATCTATATAATTTGTTGTAAATTGTAGGGAGCGGGCTTTAATAAATTGTTGTCATAGCTAGTGCCCAATATCATTTGTTAGTATTTTGAGCACATAAAATATGTTTTATTCAAAACGTATAATTTGTGCACCGTTATGGTCCTAACTATGTGAGTGATTCTGCTGATGTCCTATAAGAAACAAGAACTGCTGGCCTTTCATGGGTACCTATGTTCACGCTCTGTTATTTAATCAATCTTAATTTTAATGTTTGCTTTGTTTGTTTGTTTGTTTTGTTTTGTTTTTGTATTTTTATTATAGTGCGTTTGCTCATCAGTTCTCTGTGATTAGTTTCTTATTTTGTTTATCTTCGCTCTGTGTCTTGAGCCTACTATTGCCAGTGTTTCTGGATGGTCTTTCCTTGATTGTCCCTTCGGTTTTCTCTAACCTTTATTTCTCCTGGATTCCGAAGAAAATATGTAAACATCTTTTTCTTAATATAGGAAACCGTAAGATGTATTATCCCTTCACAAACAATTCTCGTTAACAAAAATAAAATGTTAATTATGGTCATAGTATTCTTCCTGGTACAAAAATATTACTTATGTATATTCACTACTTAAGACTTATTATGCGATATACAATCCATTTATATACAACCCATGTGGCACCAAACAGTAAACATAGATAAAATTATGAAGAGCCACTCCAATGTAAACATGATTGAGAATACTTTCTATCGACTTTCCTTCTGACTTTGTATAATTTGTGTGTATGACATTTGCTTTGTCATTTCGATAAACTTAACATTGTTTTAAATAATTTAGATTAATATATTACCATGCATATGCAAACAATTCCTAATCTATAACTTGTACAAATTGTTGAAGGCCGTCAGTATTTGGTAGAGGTAGAAGTGGATATTTTTAGCTTTGTAATTTTAATTGAATGTTTTCATTATGGTTAAAAAATGTATTCAATAAATTAAACTGGCATTGGATTTACTGATGGATATAAAAAAGCATTGAAGACCGCGACTGGGAAAGTATTCGTATTGTATATTACATACAATATCACCAAAACATACCATAGTTTAAAAATGGACGCTTAAAAATGACGCTACCGACAAAATCGTACCTCTTTCTGAGTTATTTCCATAGAGTTTTTATCACCTCAAAAATGCAAAGGTGGTTGTTTTTTCGAGCTTAAATTTCGCCTTTCTAGAAAATTGTACCGATCATTTTTATCGTACAAAATACACGGAAACGATAGTAAAATCGCGCGCATAGCATTTTTCACGCCTCGTATTTCGCACTCGCTACGTTTTTAACGTACCAAAACATACCATGGACGCTTAAAAATTACGCTACGGACAATATCGTACCTCTTTCTAGGTTATTTCGATAGAGTTTTTATCACCTTGAAAATGCAAAGGTGGTTGCTTTTCGAGCTTAAAATTCCATAAATACTCCATGCTAGAAAATTGTGGTTCTCATTTTATAAATACATATTAATTGTCCCTTCATAGATAACAAATCTATTGTATTGTTAGTACAGGTGGGTTTTATTTACTTTGATTAAACAGATAAGAATGTTATCGCATTCCTTTTATCTAATTATAAATACTTTGTTTGTTTACAATATGTAATTGTGTTTGAACAGGTGAATTGGTTAGAGATAGAGGGTACAATATATCAGGTGTTTTATATTTACCGTATCTATTGAATTTAATATTGGTGTTTTACAAAACAGTCTTGACGTATTTATGGTTAGTATGTCTTTCCAAAATGGTTTGTGGTATTGTAATGATGGACACGTCAAATGTACATATGTACAATCGCTGCATTGGATTGATATAAAATGGAACCCGATGTACATAGAAGTCTTTACATGCATAGGATACAGTACTATTGAAACAAAAGAAGCGGCCCGTATTGGATATAGCGGATTTCTTATTCCGCATGGGTACTCAGGTGAAGGCCGAGGTGCGTAGCACCAAGGCCGTCACCTGAGTACAGAATGCGGAAAAGAAACCCGTTATATCCAAAACGGGCAAATTCTTTTGTTTCAATAATAATGTATCTAACTTGTACAATAAAAGTGTTGTTGAAAAAATATATGGTATGGCATATGTTTTTACACTTTTAATGTTTAGAAAGCCAAATAAGACAACAATTAACAAAAATAAAACGACAAATTTGCATCAGTCAACGTTCTTTCGATTCTCGTTTATATTTAGATATTTCAAGGTCTTTCAAGTGAAAAGAATCGTTTATATTTAGATATTTCAATGTCTTTCAAGTGAAAAGAATCGTTTATATTTAGATATGTCAAGTGTCCCAAATCTTCACCTGTGGTCTGTCTGATTTGTTATTACTTGCGGTCGGTTCGTTAGTTGTTTTTGTATTGCGAGAATACATTTTAAAAGTTCACATACTCGTCAGTTCTGTACATAAATTATGCCAGATCTGAAATACTTGTATCGTGTCTTGTATATTGCTTTTTTAAACAAATTGTTGATATTTATTTTTACAAAGCTTACTATCAAGAGTCAAATATACTACTTATAGCGTATAGTAGTGTGGTCACCGTAGCTGAGTGGTTAGATGGAAGTTTTGAAAGTCAAAATAGACTTTGAAAAGCTCGGCAGTGGTTCGAGACACGAAAGCCCAATGATAAGTCAAATGCGTTGTTAAGCCTAAAACAGTAAAAGGTTAAAGTTCATATATTCAGGAACAAAAGAATAAACTGTAGATTCTTAAAAATACTCTACTGTTCGAACAATAGTGTGACTTCTGAGAAATGCATTACGTAAATGATATCAACCTTGTCCCAAAAATGGGTCAAATTATTAAAGTACAGCGGCCTGTATCATCGGCCCCTATTAACGGCGTGTATGTGATATTAGAGGCCGCATTTACAATAGCTTTGCTGAGGGTATTATTGTACAACTAACTATAAATACTTTGTTTACCTATGGACAATATGATTGTCAGGTAAGCATCAGATAACAGATTAGCACCGGTGGTTTTTATTTACTTTGATTAAACGGATAAGAATTTTATCACATTCGTATTATCTAATTAAAAGTACTTTTTTACCTAGGATTAGGGTTGCTTATAAATACTTTTGTACATAGAGTTAGGGTTAGTGTTAGGGATATATCTTGGTGTTTGGGTTATGGTTAGTGTTAGGGTTAGTTCTTGGTGTTTGGGTTAGGGTTAGTTTTAGGGTTAGATCTTGGTGTTTGGGTTAGGGTTAGTGTTAGGGATATATCTTGGTGTTTGGGTTAGGGTTAGTGTTAGGGTTATATCTTGGTGTTTGGGTTAGGGTTAGTGTTAGGGTTAGATCTTGGTGTTTGGGTTAGGGTTAGTGTTAGGGTTAGATCTTGGTGTTTGGGTTAGGGTTAGTGTTAGGGTTAGATCTTGGTGTTTGGGTTAGGGTTAGTGTTAGGGTTAGATCTTGGTGTTTGGGTTAGGATTAGTGTTAGGGTTAGATCTTGGTGTTTGGGTTAGGGTTAGTGTTAGGGTTAGATCTTGGTGTTTGGGTTAGGGTTAGTGTTAGGGTTAGATCTTGGTGTTTGGGTTAGGGTTAGTGTTAGGGTTAGTGTTAGGGTTAGATCTTGGTGTTTGGGTTAGGGTTAGTGTTAGGGTTATATCTTGGTGTTTGGGTTAGGGTTAGTGTTAGGGTTAGATCTTGGTGTTTGGGTTAGGGTTAGTGTTAGGGTTAGATCTTGGTGTTTGGGTTAGGGTTAGTGTTAGGGTTAGATCTTGGTGTTTGGGTTAGGGTTAGGGTTAGGGTTAGATCTTGGTGTTTGGGTTAGGATTAGTGTTAGGGTTAGATCTTGGTGTTTGGGTTAGGGTTAGTGTTAGGGTTATATCTTGGTGTTTGGGTTAGGGTTAGTTTTAGGGTTAGATCTTGGTGTTTGGGTTAGGGTTAGTGTTAGGGTTAGATCTTGGTGTTTGGGTTAGGGTTAGTGTTAGGGATATATCTTGGTGTTTGGGTTAGAGTTAGATCTTGGTGTTTGGGTTAGGGTTAGTGTTAGGGTTAGATCTTGGTGTTTGGGTTAGGGTTAGTGTTAGGGTTAGATCTTGGTGTTTGGGTTAGGGTTAGTGTTGGGGTTAGATCTTGGTGTTTGGGTTAGGGTTAGTGTTAGGGTTAGATCTTGGTGTTAGGGTTAGGGTTAGTGTTAGGGTTAGATCTTGGTGTTTGGGTTAGGGTTAGTGTTAGGGTTAGATCTTGGTGTTAGGGTTAGGGTTAGGGTTAGTGTTAGGGTTAGATCTTGGTGTTTGGGTTAGGGTTAGTGTTAGGGTTAGATCTTGGTGCTTGGGTTAGGATTAGTGTTAGGGTTAGATCTTGGTGTTTGGGTTAGGGTTAGTTTTAGGGTTAGATCTTGGTGTTTGGGTTAGGGTTAGTGTTAGGGTTAGATCTTGGTGTTTGGGTTAGGGTTAGTGTTAGGGTTAGATCTTGGTGTTTGGGTTAGAGTTAGTGTTAGGGTTAGATCTTGGTGTTTGGGTTAGAGTTAGTGTTAGGGTTAGTGTTAGGGTTAGATTTTGGTGTTTGGGTTAGGGTTAGTGTTAGGGTTAGATCTTGGTGTTTGGATTAGGGTTAGTGTTAGGGTTATATCTTGGTGCTATGGTTACGGTTATGCAATCGATCCCCATAGGATCTTTATAAAACCTCGTACCATACTACTTATATCCTATAAATCATGTCAGTGCCGAAACAATGATTAATGAACAAACCTTACAATCGGAGACTAATGTCCCGCGTGCGCAGAGATGTCGATCCAATGATAACACATGTATCTAATTTAATGCACACGGTGTGTGTCGTGAATAACCGTCATCTTGGTACTATCAAAGACTAAAGCCACACAATCCCAAAGTCTTTGAGTGTGCGAATAACAACAGGTGACGGTTTTATAATAGAAATTATCTGATGTTCTTGTGGCAAGTAGAATTTTGATTGGCTAAAAACTTACTTTTTAAACTTCAGAGAAGCCGTGCTGTGTATTTCAAAATCAATAATCGCTCTCTGTGACCTTTTTCCAAAGATACACGTATTTATGTTTTTCCTATAATAAGGACATACTTATTAATGTTAGAACATTCAGATAAAAATGTTATCAGTCTCGAGATGTTATATAGCATCTCGAGACTGATAACGTATAATATGTTCTCAATTTTACAAGAATAAATCGGGGTAAAAAACAATATTTCAGTTATATCGTGGATGTTAATATTATTCTTCGAGAAAACCTGAGTACACAGAGAAAACCACCGAACTGTCGCAGGTCACTGACAAACTTTATCACATAATGCTGTATTGAGTACACCTCGCCATGAGCGCGATCCGAACTCTCAACGTTAGTGGTGATAAGCGCTAATTGCATCGATAGTTGAACTACCATACGATCCCCATAAATAATTCGAAACCGTAATACAACCAAAATGTTCATAAATAAATCAGTGCAATGCTTAGTTGTTGACTGATTTTGTCTGTTTATATAATTATGAGTTTTGACTTTCCCTTTGTAAGATTGCTCGGAGTTCGGTAATTTTGTTATTACCCTTATTTATTGTACATTGTTGTATATTTAATATATATATGTTCTTACAACGCACAATCATTACAACATAAATAATAATAACTGTCATTGATACAAAATATCAAATATTAAGCATTTTAATTTTGACTTGATCTTTAGCTTGCGAAAAACACGACCGTCACCAACTTCCTCGTTTTCATTTCCCAAACAAATGTTAGTAATCGTTCATGAAAGACAGAATATCCTATTTCGACACCCAGACCATTCCGTTTCTACATGTGTACTGCAACAATGCATAAATACAGGGCCTATGAGAAGTGGGTTCAATCGGTATATCGGAGAGCCAAGAAGGGCCCCGTGAATCTCTGAAGGTCCTCATAGCCGCAGCCAATGACGTTTTATTTGGATTTTTTTCATTTTTTGTTTGCTTTTATTTGGATTTTCACCTCAAATTCTCAATTTTGAGAAAGGTTTCAGTCTGTCCCCGGGCCCCAAAGCAGTCCTGTTCCACCTTGGAAAATTTCTCTTGGAGGCCTTGCGTAAATAGCATGATTATTCAGGTGTTATTATATATTGATAATTCATCTAGTAGATATCTCCTTTGGATCAGTTGATAGAACGGTTGTCTTCGCCTCGGGCGGTAGAAACCAAATTCGGTCGTAGCTGGTGACGTTACGATGGTGGTAGGTATTAAAGCGTTCATTAGGTCATCGTAAGATTTGACACTTTGATATCCCCTAAAGGGCATAATTATATATTAATATGTTACTACAATCAGAGTATTTACTGCCAATATTGAGGTGTACGTATAAACAGTTACTTTATTGTTTACTTTATACATAAAGTATCATGCTAATGTCCAATAGAAATTCAATCAAACTAATGTCTAATATTTTTGTCTGCTGATGTGTAAATGTGACAATTATTTACATTGTTTTACACTGTTCGGTGGGGTGTCCGTCTATTTCTTTAATCTTATTGCATGCGTGACGCTGTGCACAGTGTATACATGTAAGACATAATAGTGTCCTATGGTAAAGTGTCCCCCCGGACAATATTTTATAGAGATTGCGATATGAAATAGTGTCTGGTGCTATTCAATTGTGTCCTAGTATAAGGTTAGGGTTAGGGATAGGATTGGGGATAGGGTAAGACATAATAGTGTCCTATGTTAAAGTGTCCCCCCGGACAATATATTATAGAGATTGCGACCATTCCGTTTCTACATGTGTACTGCAACAATACGTAAATACAGGGCCTATGAGAAGGGGTTCAATCGGTATATCGGAGAGCCAAGAAGGGCCCGTGAATCTTTGATGCTTCCCATAGATTGCGATATGAAATAGTGTCCGATGCTATGCAATTGTGTCCTAGTATAGGGTTAGGGTTAGGGATAGGGATAGGGTAAGGGTTAGTGTTAGGGTAGCACATAATAGTGTCCACCCGGACAATATTTTATAGAGATTGCGATATGAAATAGTGTCTGCTGGACACAATAACATATGTAAATGTGTCCGGCGGACGCTTTGAACAAGAGGACACAATTAAATACTACATACACAGTACCTACGTCCATTGTCGGAAAATATAACATTTATTTGTACTCCTGTCGAAACAGGACAGAACAACTCGCCACTGTCTATCTGTCTTCCTGTTTCTAAAACTCGTACAAATTAATCGTATATTTGCTAAAAATGTACGTATATTGTTTATTTAATAATATTGATTTATACCATACACTTCCTGGATCGTGACTTTGTATTTAATTTCTGTTCTGGTTTTAGGTTCGTACTGATAGTAATTTACATAATCCTTGAAAACAATCTAAAGATATTTTGCAATATATTAACCCATTTAAGTCTTAAAAAATGATAACATTAGCTATTATATATCACTGGTATTAAACTGATGTTCGTAACTTTAGTTACCTACATCTCAACATGGCGGACACGGAAAATGGTAAATTAAAATATTCTTGTTTTCTCTTTGTTTATTTTCAAATATTGTTATTTCAAATGTATAGATAGTTTAACACTTAACAGTAGTGATATGCTTAAATCAACTGTAGATTCTCCTATGTGGCACAACACCTACTTTAAGAAATACAAATGATGTAAGTAACTGTAGAATTATTTTTGAACGATGTTCGTAACTTTCAAATATGATGTTGGTAACTTTAAAGTTTGGTGTTTCTAAAATCATGTTTAAAACATTTAAAGAACAACGCTTTTGTAATGAATAAAATTTGAAAACAAAGAAAAACATCCCTGGAGTGATAGAGAGGGTAATAGAGGTGGGAGAGATTATATAATGCACGAACAAAAATATTCAGAGCGGAGGATGAGAGGGTTATAAATGAGTGAAATGAACGAAAGATGAGGTTAGCGAGAGAAGAACACATTGCCCAAAGCTCGTTTCCAATTAGCAATAATAAACACGTGGCTTTCCGTTTCCTGTAATCTTTTGCAATCTTACAGCGATGGATATCGAGAATGACCAGATATTCTAATATGACGTCCTTCAAACGCTTTGAGTCCAAACCCGTGGTAAAAATGATATTTATCTATGATCGATTACGTCATAGATAGACGTGGTCTGTGCTTTATAAGCGGCTTTTCCATGACACTCCCCTGTGAAAGGTACGCAATGGTAAGTATGCAATACACAAAATAACTAAGCATTCGTATATTGGAAATCGGCTCAGGCGATATATAAAACAGACAGGGAATATAAACCCACATCCCTTGTGAAGATCCCGAATAACATATAGTATTCTTGCATATCCCTGGGCCTAAAAATCACACAAATTAAAATTCCGCGAAATGTTGTTGACGATTTTGGCACGTAAGCAACATGAAGTCATATGAAGACTTCCAGTTTAGAACATAACGATCCTGACGTTTTTTGGCTCCGTGTACGCCTCCTTGTCGAAGTGGAATTTGTAGTATTTTCCCTTTCTTTTGAATTGATGTTCATGAATGATAGCATTTAGTAATCTCAAAACATATTTGTCATCGGCATGAAACACCTTTTTGGTTGTCATTTCAAACATCTTTGGAAAAAAACGGAATATTGTTGTAACATTTCAGTCTGGTCAATTAACGGAACAGCCAAAATCACTGGGTGAAAATGTTCCGTAATTGTCCTATTAGAATCGAAATAATTACCGGTAGCCATATATTTATATTGTTTTTACCACGGGTTGTCACTTTATGCCTTCATTTTACCCCTCGCAACCGCTCGCGGTAAAATATTCGGCTTAAAGTGCCAACCCGTGGTAATAACAATATAAATATATGGCTACCGGTAATTATTTCTTAAATAAATAGTGCTGAGGCCGATGCGGCAGTCGATTCAACATATGTAGTTGTAAGTATTATTTTGATATTTCTATTTGGTCTTGGACTGTGTGCTCTAGAAGGGTCTTTCATATACTACGACATTGCAATAGGGCGTTTTGACATCCGACCTTTGGGTGTTTAGGACCTCCCATGGATTGCGACCTCCGACATCATCATTAAATTCGATGAGGGCCATTCTGGGTCTCATATATAAATTCTAACAAAATATATTTGTATGTAAATTAACAGTTATATGTGTAAATATGCCGTGAATTATTACCAAATTAATTGTCCTTTGTGTTTTTTGCTCATTTTAATAAAAATGGACACACCAGATCAAGTATTTTAAGAATGACACATCTAATTATTTCCCTTTAATGTTGAAATGAAACCAGATTAATTTATTATTAATTTGTTAGACTATTGTACTAAATACAGATAAATAAAGATTTATAATACTTTTAACGAATCTATAATTTGTAAGTATCAAATTTGGATTAATCTATGGTAAAGCTGTTTTCGAAAAGTAAATTTTTTTTATATCATACCATTTCAAGTTTTACAAATACATATATATTTATAAATATGCATTGAAATTGACAGGATGTTAGTCTGAACAGTCTTGACGGTATATAAACGAATTAGTTTAATATCAATAGTTTTTAAATCAGGATCGCATACATGAATTTCCTTCACCCATGTTAAATATAATTATGCACATATATTTCCTACAAGTCCCTTATCTATATTCTTGCATACTTTAATAAATATGTTGCTATAGGTAATATATCTCTACCGACAATATTTATGTAGTACAGATGCATTGTTTTCAGCAGCAAACTTATTAAAGGGGTACGCACAAGATACAAATAGGTTAGAAAGGGACTTATTGTAGCAAGTCTAAAATTGTTTACATTGACATGATTACGATGTTTCATGGATCAACAAGTCTTCAACTGTCAATAAGTCGCATGTGACGCTAAAACAAATCAACATCCTAAAAATGTGAGAAAGGTAGAATACTGTACATGTATGCTACCCTGAATTGTTTTTTTTCTTTTTAATACTCGTTCTATATGTTTTCGTTTCGTTGTTTGTTGTTCTTTTTACTTTTAAGTTGCTTGCACGCTTAATTTTGCTTTGAAATTGAAACCAACATTCTTCTTAGATTGGTAACACATGACACTATCTGCAATAATGAAAATATATTCTTGTAATCGAACGAACAGACATGGGTTTTTTGTAGACGAAACTAAAACATACACCACAAACTATTGCATATTTGATCATGAGAGAGGACCAATAAAATCTACTTAAAACCAGTACTAAAAATAGAATTTATGAAAGCCCATCATTTGATCAGTCATGCAGAAACTCGATTCAATCTCTCAAACTGTTTCTTAACGAGCAATTAAACACGTTCTTATTATTTAATAGTTATGGAAATTTGCAGTTACGGACATCTTTTTAAATATCTTTCTAACGTTACGAACATCACTTCAAAGAGTTACGTACATCCTTCAATTTTTCTCAAGTGAATATTTCAATGTTCTCATAAGAGTTTCGTCATTTTATGTATGCGTTCGAGTATCTAATATTCCCATCTGTAATCATACCGTATGGACTTACTAATAAACACTACTGATAAAAAGAAAACAAGGATATTCTAATTTACCATTTTCCGTGTCCGCCATGTTGGGATGTAGGTAACTAAAGTTACGAACATCAGTTTAATACCAGTGATATATTAGACATGCGAAATATGTCAAAAATTTGTCATATTTCTATAACCCGGGGTTCGTACTCATAGAATAATAAGACAAGTAAGAAAATACTAAAGAAGGACAGACAATACAATGACGAAAAGAAAAAAGAGAAATTGACAGACAATGATCTACAAAACACTACACAGAAAACTACAGATCGAACAACACGAACCCCACTAAAAAGTGGGGGAGGTCTCAGGTAATCCGGAAGGGTTAGCAAGTCACCCTGTGATTGATGATCAATGTTTAATACTAAACACTGTTATGTCCAGTGTGATTATTGAGTAAAACGGATGTTTGGCGACGCTATGCATTTATTGTATTATTTTATTTACGTACCTTTTGTATAGGAGATTAACATGCAGATAAATATCCCCGTGATAACGCAAATACACAAATATGACTGAACGCGTACGTAAACGGTTGGCTCACAATTATAGACCTTCACGCACATTTCATTTGGCCCGTTCCAAGACAAAATATCATACTTTTTTGTGACAATATCATCACAGGTCTTTTTTATGGCATGTCCTTTATATAATAATATTAGAAGAAATTTATTTGTTGTAATACTAGAAATTAATGGGAAAATAGATTTGAATATCATTTTATATAGAAATACAGAGCTTTCAACAGACCAAATCAAGGATTCAAGTCTTTCTAAAAGATAGCAATATGTTTGTTTAAAGGCATACAGTCGCTCAGATTGATTTTTTGTTATATTGAAAGTTGCCAATATTCGATGTTTTATACTAATTGCAGTTGAAAATTTTCATAATATCATACGTATTTAACCTGGAACGAAGGAAATATGTCGCTGTTTGATTTATTTGTGTCCCGTAAAGAATTCAATGTTTACCAGCATGATATTCATATATTCATGAATATGATCATATGACCATTGATGACCTACACAGTGACCTTATTCGGTAAAGCGCTTGCGCATGTGCGAAATTGTTTGCTGAAAAAGCACATGTTGTAAATAAAAATATTGACGGATTCTTTGCGAAAACGACACAGGAGGATTCAGCAAACTTGTGTAAAAATTTAAAAAAGATGTTAATCCGACCTACTCCATTTTTCAACACGTAAGCATAATTTATGTATCTTTTTCTCGGCTGAATCGTATTTTGTCAGAATTGCATCGTAGATTTTTGTATGTATCTTTTTTTTCAGGAAAAAAGCTAGGTGATATCTCTTTTAAATTAGAGATTAAAATAATGAACTTCATGTCTGTTTTTTCTAAAAAAATATAATCAAATCAACTCAAGTGCTGTCAATAATATGCAATACAATTTGTTTACAATTTTCCCTTTATCGGGCCCCTTTGCAGAGTTTGGGTTTGTTTTTATTGATTTTATAACGTATTTTCGATTTTAAGTATCATTCTTACTAAATACCATTATATAATATTAACTGATTACCCCGGATCCAATTTCATAGATATATTTCTTAAATTATATTAATTTTAACCAATATTTACCTGCAACATGCTTTCTGGTTATTCATAGCAGTTATCAGTATCCGGTAAACTTCGGGAAAGACAACCGACTTATAATTAGGTGTGTTAATGGCGATTTCACCAACAAACATTCGAATTCATTTCACTAATTACGACATTATAACCTATTTTTTTAAACCTGGCATCTTGTTCAGAACATTTTATTAGTATAAAACATCGAATAATGGCAACTTTAAATATAAACAAAAAAAATCAATCTGAGCGACTGTATGCCTTTAATCATGTAGATCTCAACTATTTTTTTTACTTTATTTTTTGGTAAACGTTTCTTGTATTTACTAATAAGTACCATGTCTCTCTGTTTGGTTATTTCTCCATTTTTGCTTGTTTGTTTATACATCTTTATGTAAATTTAAATATTTCACAATGTGGTTGCTGTCATCTATATAATTTGTTGTAAATTGTAGGGAGCGGGCTTTAATAAATTGTTGTTATAGATAGTGCCCAATATCATTTGTTAGTATTTTGAGCACATAAAATATGTTTTATTCAAAAAGTATAATTTGTGCACCGTTATGGTCCTAAATATGTGAGTGATTCTGCTGATTTCCTATAAGAAACAAGAACTACTGGCCCTTCATGGGTACCTAGGTTCACCCTCTGTTATTTAATCAATCTTAATTTTAATTTTTGCTTTGTTTGTTTGTTTGTTTGTTTTGTTTTGTTTTGTTTTTGTATTTTTGTGTAGGTCGTTTCTCATCAGTTCTTTGTGAGTAGTTTCTTATTTTGTTTATCTTCGCTCTGTATCTAGAGCCTACTATTGCCAGTGTTTCTGGATGGTCTTTCCTTGATTGTACCTTCGGTTTTCTCTAACGTTTATTTCCCCTGGATTCCGAAGAAAATATGTAAACATCTTTTGCTTAATATAGGAAACCGTAAGATTTATTATCCCTTCACACACAATTCTCGTTAACAAAAATAAAATGTTAATTATGATCATTGTATTCTTCCTGGTACAAAAATATTACTAATGTATTTTCACTGCTTAAGACTTATTATGCGATATACAATCCATTTATATACAATCCATGTGGCGCCAAACAGTAAACATAGATAACATTATGAAGAGCCACTCGAATGTAAACATGATTGAGAATACTTTCTATCGACTTTTCTTCTGACTTTGTATAATTTATGTGTATGACATTTGCTTTGTCATTTCGATAAGCTTAACATTGTTTTAAATAATTTAGATTAATATATTACCATGCATATGCAAACAATTCCTAATCTATAACTTGTACAACTTGTTGAATGCCGTCAGTATTTGGTAGAAGTAGAAATGGATCTTTTTAGTTTTGTAATTTTAATTGAATGTTTTTATTATGTTTAAAGAATGTATTCAATAAATTAAACTGACATTCGATTTACTGATGGATATAAAAATGTATTGACGACCGCGACTGGGAAAGTATTCGTATTGTATATTACGTACAATATCTTCTGGTTTCACTGTTAGAGTTAGGTTTATGGTGTTTAGCGCTACTTCTAACAATATTTCAGCTATACCGTGCATGCATGGCGGTCAGTTTTACTGGTGGCGGAAAACCAGAGTTCCCGGTGAAAACCACCGACCATTACTTACGAACTGTAAATCAAATTATATATCTTATAAAGCATGTCAGTGCCAAAACAATGATTAATGAGCAGACCTTACAATCGGAGACTAAAGGCCAGTGTGCGCAGAGATGTCGATCCAATGATAGCGCATGCATCTGATTTAATGCGGACGGCGTGTGTCATGAACAATCGTCATCTTGGTACTATCAAAGACTAAAGATTGGAAAGCAACACAATGCTAAAGTCTTTGAGTGTGCGAATAACAACAGGTGATGGTCTTATGATATAAATTATCTGATGTTCGTGTTGTAAAGATACCAAAGTGATAGTCAGATTCCGTATATTGAAGAAGAACAGACAACACAATGGACAAAAGATACCAAAGTGGTAGTCAGAATCCGTATATTTAAGAAGAAGAATAGACAACACAATGGACAAAATATACCAAAGGGGTAATCAGAATCCGTATATTGAAGAAGAACAGACAACACAATGGACAAAAGATACCAAAAGGGTAATCATAATCCGTATATTGAAGAAGAACAGACAACACAATGGACAAAAGAAAAGGTACAAAAGGACAAACAACGATCTACAAAGCATACATATAAAACTAAAGATCGAGTAACATGAACCCAACTAAATACCGGGGGTGAACTCGGGTTCTCTGGAAGGGTAAGCAATTCCTGCTCCACTAGTGATGTTGACTATATACACGTGCGAGTATACAGACAGAGCATCAACCTATTTCATGTACAAACAACGGATAATATTGCCTTAAGAGAAATTGCCATTGAAGGTTCGGATTCACCATTCGCGGCATGGAGAATGTTGCTCTAGATATCGGGGTTGTGTTTCTCGATCTTTAGCTTTATGTGTATGTTTTGTAGATCGCTGTTTGTACTTTTTCTTATTGGCCGCTGTGTTGTCTGTTCTTCGATTTACGGATTTTGATTACCCCTTTGGTATCTTCAAACTCTTATAATATTGCTATGTGATTTTGAATGATATGGTCTAGTTATAATCTGGCAGAATTTCAATGTCAGGCTATTTTGTTGTAAATCTGATTTACAACGCACAATTCGGGTGACACTAGTGAAGCAGGAACTTCTTACCCTTCCGGAGCACCTGAGTTCACCCTCGGTTTTAAGTGGGGTTCGTGTTACTCGATCTTTAGTTTTATGTGTATGTTTTGTAGATCGTGGTTTGTGTTGTCTGTAATTCTTCGATTCACATTATGATTACCCCTTTGGTATCTTCAAGCTCTTCTAACATTATATTAAGGTTATATCGATGTCAGACTGGTGGGCCATTGCTTTAGTGTCGGTCTGTAATGAAAATATATGCCCTTTTGAATTGCAGTGAACTTATAGTACCACGACTGGTACCACCAGTGGAGTATGAACTGCTTACCCTTCCGGAGCATCAGAGTTCACCACGGTTTTTATTGAGGTTAGTCTTGCTCGATCTTTAGTTTTATTACATTTTGCTGAAATTAGATCTGTAACAACTGAATACTCTGCAATTTATACTGATGGATCAAAGGATGGTGGTAGAGTAGCATCGACAGCTGTTCTCGGACAGCAGGTTTACTATGCTCGATTACCATCTGCCAGTTCGGTCTTCAGTGCAGAAGCTAGTGCAATACTTCTTGCTTTGAAGTTCGTTGCCTCTTCTGATAAGAGTAAATGCATGATCTGCTCAGATTCTCTTTCTTGCCTGTTGGCAATTGAGAGTTGTAAAACTCAAAACCCTTTTATTTTAAAAATTGTTCAAATTTATAAAAGCCTTGTTGCTATTGGTAAACATGTAATTTTTACATGGATCCCTAGTCATATAGGTATCCATGGGAACACAGTCGTTGACAAGGAAGCCAAGAACGCATTGGATGATCCTGTATCCAATTCCTCATACTGATTTTAAACCTTTTATTACGAAATATATTTTAAAACGCTTGCAAGACATCTGGGACCAGCAAATTCATAACAAATTACATAAAATACATTCCCTAGTTGGCAAGACTCCTTGTTCTTACGGTCAAAATCGGAAAGAACAAGTAATCTTGACCAGATGTCGCATAGATCATGGTAGACTTACTCATAATTATTTGTTAAATAATGAGGAACGACCGGAGTGTATTCCGTGTAATTCCAATTATTCGGTTAGACATGTTTTAATAGACTGCATAGATGTTGTCGATGTTCGGCAGACATTCTATAATGTCAACAGTTTATATAATGTATTTACAAATGTCGCAGGCGACACAATTTTGAAATTTTCAAAAGAAATTAATTTATATACAAAAATATAGTTTAATAACAAAATTTGTTCGCGCCACGATATAACTGAAATATCGCTAAAGTTGGCGTTAAACATCAATCAATCAATCAGTTTTCTGTAGTGTTTTGAAGATTGTTTGTCCCTTTGGTATTGTATTGTCCGTTCTTCAATATCCAGACTCTCATTACTCTTTTGGTAACTTCAGTGTCTTATGCAGAGTTTTGTATTGTTTATTTCTAGTCTTTTGTCGTCGGTGTTGTAATATTCGTGTGTAGGTATATGTCGATCAGAAGAGAGTGGTGGTGATTGTTCACCGTTACTCTTTCATATTTGCATTTTAGCATATCTACAATTCATAGTTCGTCGACCTGTTTTGTCTGGCGAAGAGAATATAATAAAATAGTGTTCTTAATAATAATAGTTAAATTGTATTGTAATTTTCGTATTAAATTTCGGAGACATTATGTACGGAGGAACACGGTTTCTTTGAGAACATTCGATATGAATAAATATTGAATTATTGTCAAACTCCTGTTGTTCTTTCATAATCATTGAAGCCTTCGTCTTTATTGAATCAATTTACAGCAAAAGTGATTAGAGTGGTCTAGCATTTCACAGTAGAAAGTGCAATTAAGGATTATTCGTTTTGTTTAATCAGACAGATACAAGATGTCAAATACCGTTGTTTTTCATAATGTTGTCTGGTGTTCGTGTTACTCGATCTTTGGTTTTATGTGTATGTTTTGTATATCGTTGTTTGTACTTTTTCCTTGGCCATTGTGTTGTCTGTTCTTCGATATATGGATTATGATTACACCTTTGGTATCTTCAAGCTCTTCATACAAGATGCTAAATACCGTTGTTTTTGATAATGTTATTGTAAGCAGGGTTATGTTTCTGGAATCCGTACTGTGTAGACGACATTAGTCAGGCATTGTTTAAATTATATAACAAAATGTCAATTTCGTTAAAAAGACATAGTGGGGTTCGTATTACTCGATCTTTAGTTTTATGTGTGTGTCTTGGTAGATCGTTGTTTGTACTTTTTCTTTTGGCCATTGTGTTGTTTGTTCTTCGATATACGGATTCTGATTACCTCTTTGGTATCTTCAAACTCTTTTTATACAAAATGTGTCGCAAGTCGCTAATCTTGCATGTACTTTAAATATATCCAATACATACTAGTATATATACTGGTTTAGAGGTTATTGCCTCTGAATATTTATCGCCACATTAAAGAATATTTCAGATACATGTATATCATGGAACAATGGTATGCATTAGTCCAACACGAAAAGTTTTAATATACCATTGGAGTAATGGACGGACAGACATAATGATCCACAAAACACTACACAGAAGAACAGACAAAACGATGCCCAAAAGAAAAAGGACAAACAACGATCTACAAAACATACACGTAAAACTAAAGATCGAGTAACACGAACCCCTAATAAAACCGGGGGTGAATTCGGGTGCTCCAGAAGGTAGGCGGTTCTTCCTCTGCATTTGGCACCACACCCGGTGATAAGTCAAATATGAGGAAAGGACCGGAATGTTATTACGAGGATTAAGTCATGGTGGTGATCGTAAAGCTTAAAGTGATGATTCCAACATAACCAATAGAAACCCTTAGCTCGCAACAACACATTATCATGTAAAGTTCATTTCTCAAAGCTAAAATTGGGATATTGATAGTGTTCGAATATCATAATATTTATTATTTCTTAAAGACACCAACCATCTCTTCCACTTAAATAATGATCGACTTTCGACGGCCATAATTGTTGCTAAAAGGGGTTTTCTGACATGTCCAAGTACACAAATACTGACAATACAATATTAAAGTAATTAAGGATAGCATTATCAGTTACAGTTTACGAGCTGATGCTGGTAATAGGATACTATTATAATTATAAATGGAATAGACGGGAAAACAAATACAAGCCCGGCAATTCATATTAAGTTGGAATTCATAGAATTATAACTAAACAACGACATTGTTGTGTTTGTTTTCATTTAGAAAAAACGTAATTGTTGTGTTTGTTTTCATTTAGAAAAAACGTAATTGTTGTTGTTTGTTTTCATTTAGAAAAAAAGGAATTGTTGTGTTTGTTTTCATTTAGAAAAAACGTAATTGTTGTGTTTGTTTTCATTTAGAAAAAACGTAATTGTTGTGCTTGTTTTTATTTAGAAAAAATGAAATTGTTGTTGTTTGTTTTCATTTCTGCATCAGATGGAAATAAGTATGTTAGTATAATTCTTATATGATTTACATAATTAGAAATTCTATACTCTGATTGGGTATTTGTGCTTATCGAGGCGGGGTTTTTGTCAGTTTATTTTTCGAGAGACGATGTTCACCGGACTTTTTTTTTCGTAATGTAAACAAAATGGCGGCTTGGATTCCCGATAATAAAAAAAGATAAAATAAACAATGTTTATTGTTAATAATCGACAATTAGTGTTAGATATGAAATAAAAAAATAAATGCCAATGAAAATAAAGCTTGTATTGTTGACATAAAAACAAATTCCGGAAAAAATACTTAAGACAACCATCTATCGACTTTGACTTTTGTAATATATCGTCATCCTGTGACGTTGTTTACAAGGGACGCTGATTGATACAAGCTGGTTACTGATTTATTTTACGAGTTTGTGAGCATTTTAATTGTTTGAGTAGCTATATGCAAAATGCCATCAAATTGGAAAATATCAGTAACTTAATTACATCACCGTCTAGTAATCAATGTAGGAAAACAAGGATAGTGCATGTTGTTATTCATGGCCGACACACATCAATGCAATGTATGTGTGCGTAGTGTGGATCCCCAAAGGTACATTTTCAAAACAAATGAACAAAATACTTAGTTACAGAATTATAAGGATTAAACGCATTTTTGCCGGAGTTTATTTATGTATAACCTGGACCAATTCACTCACAAACTTATAACCTGTACCAAGTCACTCACAAACTTACATAAAAGTCCTTCGGACTTTTATTTGTTTGTAGGTGAACTGGTCCAGGTCATACATCAATAAACTCCGGAAAAAATGCGTTTAATCCTATAATAAAGATATTTTATTGGTATAACTGACATATGCTTTTTTAAATCTGTTTCCTATGAAAAACATACAAATATCACAAACAAATATATATGCATGCTGATTTAAATTTTAAACTTGTGAGAATTATTTATACATTGAGGGAGAAAAAAATGTATGTAAGCATGTAGTTGAAAGCTACACAATTTACTTTAAAATAATAATACAAAGAGATTGAATAAGATTGAAAAGGTGAAAAATATTATGTGAGCATGTCAGGGTGTAAATCTTTTACTTTTTATGATAAAGGTTTGGACTGATTTAAACACTGCCTTGTTTTCTTCGTCATTTAGATTAACTGAGCCAAAAATAAGTAGATTCAGTGAAATTGTTTCAGGAATGTCCAAAAGTGAAAAAGAAAAGTTGTTGTCTTAGAGTCGCGTGAAGGGGACAATCTAATAAGAAATGAGATACAGTTTCAGTTATTCCACAGATACAATTTGGCGATTCAACAAGGTTTCCAATAAAGAGGTGTGCATTTAAGGCACTACAATTCATACGTAGTCTCGCATGCAATATCTGACCTAACCTACATCCAACATAATAATGGACTGTAACTTTAGTGTTTTTAGTGTTGATAAGAGATTTAAATGAATTTAGCGATTCCAAATTACGGATGGGAAGTGGTAAATCATTCCATGCTTTTACAGTTGAGGGCAGAAAGTATTCAGAATTCGACAGTTTATATTAACAATATTGTTTATTTGTTTAGAATTTTGGGTATGTCGAGTACCTACAGTTTTTGGAAATAATTCAGCTAAATATTGGGGTGTTTTATTGTAATTGATTTTATTTCTCCCATTTTGTTTCTTCATACAAGCTGCCATGTGATGTTAATCTGGTACCCCCAGTTACTATTCTTGCTGCATCTAATTGAATATTAGCTAATTTATTTATTAAATTTTGTTTTTGATTATCCCATATAACATCAGCGTACTCCATTAAAGGTCTTATAAAAAAAATATAATTTTTTTCTAAAGAGTATCTATCAAGGAATGTTCTAGATTTTCTCATTATATTTAATCTGTTATAAGTTTTTTTTAAAACAAGCAAACAGACACCAAAAGAAGTCGTACGAAAGACTGCCTTGGTTTAATAATTGATTTAATAGACTTAGCAACATAGCATTCAATTAACAATATTTTCTCATATTACCATATCGCTCACGTTTTTAATTTCAGAACACAATAATTGAATGACTTTTCACAATGAACAGCAAGCATTCTTACAAATAAGGGTAATAACAAAATTACCAAACACCGAGCAATCTTCCAAAGGGAAAGGCAAAACTCATAAGTCAACAAGCAGACAAAATCAGTCAATAACCGAAAAACTGGGAAAACCGCAATGTCCCTGACTTGGTACAGGCATTTCCAAAGAAATGGCGGGTTGAATCAGATTTAGCTCAACGTTATGACGCTTGTAGACAATGTATATGTGTATAAGCAACTCGTTAAGATGACACCAGTACGTGTTTTTATATGGCAGAATAATGACAATCGCTGATAATATAAAAACAAACGAACATATTAATGGTGTGACGCAAAATACCGCTACTTGAACAAGATGTCAAATACCGTTGTTTTTCATAATGTTGTCTGGGGTTCGTGTTACTCGATCTTTGGTTTTATGTGTATGTTTGTAGATCGTTGTTTGTACTTTTTCCTTGGCCATTGTGGTGTCTGTTCTTCTTCGATATACGGATTATGCTTACATCTTTGGTATCTTCAAGCTCTACTTCATGAACAACTACAGTACGATTTTTCAAGAAAAAATATACAGTATTTATTTCTGGAACAATGTTGCTGAAATTTTCGTTCACAAGCGCAAAAAGATTTGAAGTATTTTTATATGATCTTCTTATTTTGTGATTTAAGATTTTAAAATCTTCTTGATTTAAACACAACTCTTACATTGAACGTGAGGACAAGCGACTTTACTATATAATTAGCGTACATATAAAACTAAAGATCCAGTAACACGAACCCCACTAAAATCGGGGGGTGAACTCGGTGATACGTCATGAATGAAACAATGCATTATATATGTCGACCTAGCTGTATTACGCGCCACGAAGCAATACAAGCGCTGTTCCTTTGCTTTGAGTATGTCAAGTGCTACTGGGGATTTTGTGTCATGAATTTATACACCACATCCCTACTTTTTATTAGTCTGATTATGTGTGCCTCTTCAAATTTAGAAGTGCACATATAATAAATGAGTAATTAATGTATGTTTTGCATCATGTGTTCATTTGACGAGTTACTGTTCAAGATATTTTTCAGTCTGCTTATTTATGGATCAAGGGACTTGTAATCAATGCTATTAATAGGTTGTTATATTCATCCTATTATTGGACTGACCATTTAAAATGTTTTTGTTTATCTATATTTTAAAATCATACTATATTTTCAAAATTAACCTACATGTTTAAATTCTGAAACAAAGCATTTGAAAACGTTCTTCAGAATGTTATGCACAGTTGATGTGCCTATTCCAAACTGCCGTGAAACTTCTTTCATTGAATCCTGATTAGCCATGTACCAAAGGAATATAAGGATCTGCTTGTTCGGGGACATCTGTTCTATCCCTCCACCATGTTCTCTAGAAAGATGAGGATCAAGTCTTTCCACAATAAGTTTGTATACTGCATTACTTAATCGAAAATGGGCATGGAAATCCTCTTCAAGATATCTTGGGACAACATTCTCAGCATATCCGACCAATTTCGGTACTTTTCTTTTTTCACCTTCATTTGCATCACTTACAAGTTGCCGAATTTCATTGCACACATACGAAATAAGCATTCTGTATACAGTATCATCATATAATTCGTCGATGATCAGATAATGCACACTGAAACCTGCCATATTGTTTATAAACTCTAGTTTCAGGTTTGTCGTTCAATTGGAGTTCGGCGAGCGCAGCATATACAAGTTTATTTATAGTAACATTACATATATTGATTCATCTCCTTTCACACATGTTGCTGTTTAGCTCGCATCTTGCGATGCTCGCTACTAACGTGCCTCTCTCTCCTGCAATAACATTACATTTGCCTTCCCATCATTTTCGACACTAAAATGAAGAATAGAAATTAAAAGCCATTTTCAAATAATAAGTTTAACTTTGTTTAATTAAAAACTGGTGAACGTAAATACAAATATATTGTTAAAGGAACAAATCTTGTTTTGATAAAAAGAAAAATAAAAAAATAACACTAGTGATTCTAGCAAGTAGTTCGGGCCACTGTTTCACAAAAGATCGTATATCGTATACTCGGTCGTACGAATGTCTTGACGATTTGCGACCGTTCAACAAAAAAAATCCGAATTCCCACATACATATTTGATCGTATATTACCGACTGTGTCGGGGCGGACGTAAATCGTAAAAACAAACGTTGAATGTACATAATACTATTCCACCACTTCTGCTAGCTGTGGAACCGTAGCTCTGTAGGTCCTTGTTTTATGTTTTGTTTTATATTTGCGGACCATAGAGCTACGGATTTCTCTACAGTAAGAACTTTCGACTCTGCGCAGTGAAAATGTTGCGCCGCTTTTGTGCAAATATTTGTCATGAAATCGGGTGCGAGAACGATCAAACATATATTTCGTTTCGTTAGATATTTATCTACATTCTTCCATACTTACTTACCTATTAATATTCATTTCCAGCTCATTATCATAACAATTGTTTCCGATATTAACAAAACCCGCCTTCTTCGTCGGCCATCTTGCTTCTCCGATAATCTCGTTTTGGAGTGAAACGTGATTTCCCGAAAATAACTCTTAACAAGCAAGTACACGTGTTCGGTTTGTTTACATTTGACCGAAAATCATATTCCAAAGTCGCTCAAAAAAGAAGTGATATCAGCCCATAGGTTTTAAAAAAAAAAAAATCAAATTTCAACAGTGGCAATGCATCTGATTTAAGATAATTGGAAATACCTTCAATTTCATGATTCTCCATCTCATTTTCTTTAGTAATACAAACAGAAGAAATGCCTAGTATTTGGGTTTGTTGACACTGGTCAATCATAAGGCTCTTCACTGGTGAAATTACCAAACCAATATGCTTTCTATCGTAAATTGCATCGTGAATCAAAGGCAACATTTGGAAGCATACACTTTTCCCATATCCAGTAGGAAAAATTCCAATTAGATTTTGTCTTTCCATTACATTGGCTGTCAAACACTTTGTTTTTCTTTAAGATCAAACATAAACTTATACTTTCCCTTCAACTTATCTTTGTATATTGTTTCCACATCCATTTTGGTTATGTATATTAACTTCAAATTCAAAAATGTTCAATGAAAGTCACCTTCAGAAAAAGAAATTAACAAAAAAAACATTTATTTATTCAGATTATTTATTGAAAAATATATGCCAAGAAGATCCAAACTCTCATTTCCTTATTAAACCGCTGAAAACATCTTCGGTAAAATGTAAACAAACCGAACACGTGTATTTGCGGTTTAGGGTTATATTTGGAAAATCACATGGCCTCAGAACGAGACTACCGGAGAAGCAAGATGGCCGACGAAGTAGGCGAGATTTGTCACAAATGAGACATTTGTTATGATAATGAGCTGAAAATGAATATTAATAGATAAGTAAGTATGGAAGAATGTAGATAAATATCTAACGAAACGAAATATATATGTTTGATCGTTCTTGCACTCGATTTCATGAGAAATATTTGCAAAAAAGCGACGCAAAATTTTCACCGCGCAGACTCGGAAGTTTTTACTATGGAGAAATCCGTAACTCTGTCCGCACCTATCAGTAAAACAACACAAGGACCATAAGAGCTACGGTCCCGCAGCTACACATCTGCATGTTGGCAACTTGACATAAGATCTCAAATAAAATGTATCTCCCTTTACGGTGTGTATAAACTTCAAATCAATTGACGTATTGCAATTTCCGCATAAGTCATATTTACATAAATGATATTCCTTTTGTATTTATGTCACAAATACGGTGTGGGTTCGCGCCTGCCTTTGTATAACACAAAAAACGGTGCAGCCACAAGTAATAAAGTTTACCAGTTGCTTGCCCATGGTCGGTGGTTCTCCGGGTACACCTGCTTCTTCCATCACTGCGACTGGTCGCCATGATATTGCTGAAAGTGGTGTTAGACACCAGAAATCAACCAATCATTAAAAAAAAACGGAAATTGCAGCTTCATAAAACTTTTATTTATGAAATGTTATATAAGGGAAAATCTCAGTGACAGGATATTTTTTGACACGCATTCAACTCAATGAATGTAGATTTCGATTGGCCAAGAGAGGAAACACTGAATTCGTGCTACAATGTTCAATTTCTTGACAGTATTTGACATCAAAATTACAAAAAGTTGAAGAATTCCAAAGCGGAAAGTCGGTATATCGTCAAATTTTGAATCTGCTATGAAATGGCATTCTTAGAAAAATGATAGCTAAATCTGACCTAAGTTATGGTATTGTTAGGTTAGATATATGAGACCTGGGCTGGTGTGGGGGCAAAGGACTCCAAAAAAGGGGGGTGGACTAGAAATTTGCAAAAATCACCAGTGACAGTCATTGGGAAATATTCTTATCATTGCTGATGAGGGATGGGGTGAACTTTTTCTTTATTATTGTTAAAATTTCTAACATCAGCCTTATCAAAGTGAATATTTTCTCCTTGTTCCTCCGCTGAGTTGTTCCTGAGAAAGCTATCATCCATTTTGAAACTGTCGTCTGCTACTTTCGTCATTTTGTGACGTTACTATTTGTATCAGGTAGGTTGGTTGGTTTGATGGTGTTTAACGCCATTTTCAACAAAGGAAAACATATTTCGCTTATTGTATCGGCTTTGTATGTTACAGTGGTTATGGTTTTCTACAGTGGAAGAGACTTGCAGTATGTTCCACATACAAGTGTTAACGCTAAAAGAAATTAAACCAGTCGCCTTTGAAGTATTGCTACAATATATTTACAACGTTGTATTGCCAAATTACCTGAAGTTTTCTGCGATTTTATGACAATGCCAGTGAATCTAATAATGTCGATGGTGAAAACTTCCCCAGATTTATTATGCATAGTCTACTAATGCATTAACTATTTCAATGAAGGGGGAAAGTATTCATGACAAATACAGTGATTGTTGTCTGTTTTCAGTTGAATACTTTCAGGCTTGGACCAGTATTCTTTGACATTGAGACAATACTGATCGTAGTAAGCAGTGATAATTTAAACATTTCTTCTGAACTGGATGTCTTCAAAGCTTCTATACGGTGGATTTCAGGCAATATTATGCTGCGTATGATTTCCTTTCATGACACGGGTTGAACTATTCCAGTGTAATGACCTCAAGTCTTCCAACAATATATTTTGCCTATGCTATATGACGAAGGGTTTTGTTGTCTGCTAGATTTTTAATACTTTCAGGCTTGAACCATTGTTATTGAGACAATACTTGCCATACTCAGCAGTGATAATTTAAACATTTCTTCTGAACTTGATGCATAGAAAGCAACAACTTCTCGGGCAGATGAAATGTGCTCGATTTCCTTTCATGACACAGGTTTAACTGTTCCAGTGTAATGAACTCACAACTCTTCTGAAATAAAACAATCTGTTTTGCCTATGTTATTAAAATGTTGGTTTTTTTATCGTTTGCGGAAAGTCATTTTCATTCAGTTGCTGTTAGCTGCATATGGACCTCATCATGACAAACAGTGATTGTAATCTCAACTGTTCACTGTTATTCTTTTAATAGGGCCATGCATCCAAATTTACCGCATGGGTGGGGTAATTGTAGTTCGGACTATAAAATTGGTATTTGTAACTTCTTCGCTAAGCAAGTAGCACTATGAAAAAAACCAGCTGGCCGTGTTGATCTAGTTCAAAACTGACATCGCAAAGCTTGTTCTCGCCATGATAAAAGCTGAACAATCACTCGCTGTACCATGATTAACTCGGATGTTGATACGAGTGGGTGAACTTGAATACATTAATTATAAATGATACACGTTTAGACATGAAATAGTAAATTTACCATTTAAATGCAGTGTCCATGCTGAAGAATCAACAAATACGTTGCACCACAGCGATGCTCAATCAAATAAGAAAATATCTGGGCTATTTATTTTAAGGCCATGTCATGACCATGTGCTTGCCCGTTACCGTTTGTGACCAGATATCGTATCGGACATAGTAGATTAACACATAGTTATCTATTAAATAATGATCATGATGAACGACCGAAGGTATTCCGTGTAATTTGAAAATTCCTAAGTATTTTGCCTACTTGAGAATTGACCAAGAATCCTCGTGTTTGCATATTTTTCAATCTTTCGATTCTGATCGTACCTGATGAAGGTTGTTCCAGAAACGCGTCGCGCGCATTAAATTTGATATCTACCTTTCTATTCCACAAATATAAAGGATAGATGGTGAAGACAATAATCAATATCGTGAAAAATGTAGATATCTAAGATAAAGCCGGAAACTTTGAGCCATAATGAAAGTGGGAGGTTTGGCGCTTTAAAATCTGATTCAACACACCATTTCTTTAGAGATGCCTGTACCAAGTCAGGGTCATTACGGTTTCCACAGTTTTCCGGTTGTTGACTGATTTTGTCTGTGTATATACTTATGAGTTTTGCCTTTCCCTTTGTAAGATTGTTCGAAGTTCGGTAAGTTTGTTATTACCCTTACTTAGTGCACACAATACGTTTCTGGAATAACCTTAGACAAGCCTAATAATTTAATAGTCTTAGGGAGCAAAACAGGCCCAATCAGGATAGCAAATATCGCTCAAGGTCAACTATATCTGAGCGAGGAGAACCTTAGTTTTATTAATGAATTGATAATATTTTTCAGGAACTGTAAATGAATATATCTAATAAATCATATCAGTACCGGACCACTGTCTACTGGGTAAATTATACCTTACAAGATAAATTACCTATCGCAAGATGTATCATGTTCCCATTATATTTTCTGTCAAAGAGGTATAACAATATGAACATGGACGACATTTCAATTTGAGAGAACGAGACAATATTGTATGGTAGCTACATGGCCAGACAGTATTGTATGGTAGCTACAGGACCAGACAGTAGTGTATGGTAGCTACAGGACCAGACAGTATTGTATGGTAGCAACAGGACCAGACAGTATTGTATGGTAACTACAGGACCAGACAATATTGTATGGTAGCTACAGGACCAGACAGTATTGTATGGTAGCTACAGGACCAGACAGTATTGTATGGTAGCTACAGGACCAGACAGTATTGTATGGTAGCTACAGGACCAGACAGTATTGTATGGTAGCTACAGGACCAGACAGTATTGTATGGTAGCTACATGGCCAGACAGTATTGTATGGTAGCTACAGGACCAGACAGTATTGTATGGTAGCTACAGGACCAGACAGTATTGTATGGTAGCTACAGGACCAGACGGTACTGTATGGTAGCTACAGGACCAGACAGTATTGTATGGTAGCTACAGGACCAGACAGTACTGTATGGTAGCTACAGGACCAGACAGTATTGTATGGTAGCTACATGAACAGACAGTATTGCATGGTAGCTACAGGACCAGACAGTATTGTATGGTAGCTACATGACCAGACAGTATTGTATGGTAGCTACAGGACCAGACAGTACTGTATGGTAGCTACAAGACCAGACAGTACTGTATGGTAACTACAGGACCAGACAGTACTGCATGGTAGCTACAGGACCAGACAGTACTGTATGGTAGCTACATGGCCAGAAGGTATGGTGTCATAGCTAAGATATAAATCTACATATGTAATCCGTGTCTATTACTATTAAGGTAATGGGTTATTAGAGATATTTTAGATTTTATCGCCATTCAACAATTTGCCAGCTATATATATATATATATATATATATATAGCTGGCAAATATATATATATATATATATATATATATATATATAATACCACAAGTATTGAGGGAAATGACTGGACAGCATTAATGAACTGACGCCGAAACCCGTTGTCATGTGTAGGTAGGTGTTTGTAGATGTTCTAGGCCATAGCCACTCGGCCATCCAGTTTGTAGCTGAGACTATTGCTTCGGCACTGACCTGGTTTATTTGATATATTAATTACTTTAATTTTGGATATCCTGTTTATGCCCTTTGGTTTTATTGCTCCCAAAACTTTAAATTATTAGTCTTTCCAATCTTTCGATTTTGAGCGTACCTCATCAAGGCTATTCCAGAAACGCGTCGTGCACACTAATTGTGATATATATGTTGTATTACTGACCGAGACTAAATGTTCTCGTTACATCCTTATGTGATAAAGGTTGTCAACTGTCATACGCATTATTTGTAGACGAAAATAAGTCTTGGTTTGGTGAGAAATAAAAAAACGCCTATTTCAAGAATATTTCAGTAATATCGCGGAGGTGATTTTGGTTGGTAGAGAAAACCGGAGTACCTGCAGCAAGTCACTGACAGACCTTATCAGACAATGTTGCATAGCGTATACCACGCCATGAACATGAATCATATGTATATGAAGTTTATAACTTAAAGTAGTATGGTGATCCGAATAAAACAGACAATAAGCTGCAAATACACGTTAGAGAAGGCCGAAGGGACAATCAAGGAAAGACAATCCAGAAACACTGGCAATAGTAGGCTCAAGACAGAACGAATACAAACAAAACAAATAACTAAATAAACGAGCAACACAGACCACCTTACCCAGCAAAACAAAATTATCAGAGGTGCACTTAGGTGCCCACGAATGAAAACAGTTCCTGCTTCTTATAAGACAACAGTCATATTACTGACATAGTCAGGATCGTACCTGCTTCTTATAAGACACCAGTCATATTACTGATATAGTCAGAACCGTACCTGCTTCTTATAAGACAAGTCATATTACTGACATAGTCAGAACCGTACCTGCTTCTTATAAGACAACAGTCATTACTGACATAGTCAGGACCGTACCTGCTTCTTATAAGACACCCGTCATATTACTGACATAGTTAGGACTGTACCTGCTTCTTACAAGACACCACTCATATTACTGACATAGTTAGGACCGTACCTTCTTCTTACAAGACACAGTCATATTACTGACATAGTCAGAACCGTACCTGCTTCTTACAAGACACCAGTCATATTACTGACATAGTTAGGACCGTACCTGCTTCTTATATGACACCAGTCATATTACTGACATAGTCAGGACCGTACATGCCTCTTATAAGACACCAGTCATATTACTGACATAGTCAGGACCGTACCTGCTTCTTACAAGACACCACTCATATTACTGACATAGTTAGGACCGTACCTGCTTCTTACAAGACACAGTCATATTACTGACATAGTCAGAACCGTACCTGCTTCTTACAAGACACCAGTCATATTACTGACATAGTTAGGACCGTACCTGCTTCTTATATGACACCAGTCATATTACTGACATAGTCAGGACCGTACCTGCTTCTTATAAGACACCAGTCATATTATTGACATAGTTAGGACCGTACCTGCTTCTTTTATGGCACCAGTCATATTAATGACATAGTTAGGACCGTACCTGCTTCTTTTAAAACACCAGTCATATTACTGACATAGTTAGGACCGTACCTGCTTCTTACAAGACACCAGTCATATTACTGACATAGCTAGGACCGTACCTGCTTCTTACAAGACAAGTCATATTACTGACATGGTGAGGACCGTACCTGCCTCTTATAAGACAAGTCATACTACTGACATAGTCAGAACGTACCTGCTACTTATAAGACACCAGTCATATTACTGACATAGTTAGGACCGTACCTGCTTCTTATAAGACAATGCATATTACTGACATAGTCAGGACGGTACCTGCTACTTATAAGACACCAGTCACATTACAGACATAGTCAGGACCGTACCTGCTACTTATAAGACAACAGCCATATTACTGACATAGTCAGGACCGTACCTGCTTCTTACAAGACAGCAGTCATATTACTGACATAGGCAGGACCGTACCTGCTTCTTATAAGACACCAGTCATATTACTGACATAGTCAGAACCGTACCAGCTACTTATAAGACACCAGTCATATTACTGACATAGTCAGGACCGTACCTGCTTCTTATAAGACACCGGTCATATTACTGACATAGTCAGGACCGTACCTGCTTCTTATAAGACAGCAGTCATATTACTGACATAGTCAGGACCGTACCTGCTTCTTACAAGACACCAGTCATATTACTGACATAGATAGGACCGTACCTGCTTCTTACAAGACACAGTCATATTACTGACATAGTCAGAAGCGTACCTGCTTCTTACAAGACACCAGTCATATTACTGACATAGTTAGGACCGTACCTGCTTCTTATAAGACAAGTCATATTACTGATATAGTCAGGACCGTACCTGCTACTTATAAGACACCAGTCACATTACTCACATAGTCAGGACCGTACCTGCTACTTATAAGACACCAGTCATACTACTGACATAGTCAGGACCGTACCTGCTTCTTACAAGACACAGTCATATTACTGACATAGTCAGAACCGTACCTGCTTCTTACAAGACACCAGTCATATTACTGACATAGTTAGGACCGTACCTGCTTCTTACAAGACAAGTCATATTACTGACATGGTCAGGACCGTACCTGCTTCTTATAAGACAAGTCATATTACTGACATAGTCAGGACGGTACCTGCTACTTATAAGACACCAGTCACATTACTGACATAATCAGGACCGTACCTGCTACTTATAAGACAACAGCCATATTACTGACATAGTCAGGACTGTACCTGCTTCTTATAAGACACCAGTCATATTACTGACATAGTCAGGACCGTACCTGCTTCTTATAAGACACCAGTCATATTACTGACATATTCAGAACCGTACCTGCTACTTATAAGACACCAGTCATATTACTGACATAGTCAGGACCGTACCTGCTATTTATAAGACACCAGTCATATTACTGACATAGTCAGAACCGTACCTGCTTCTTATAAGACACCAGTCACATTACTGACATAGTTAGGACCGTACCTGCTTCTTTTATGACACCAGTCATATTACTGACATAGTTAGGACCGTACCTGCTACTTATAAGACACCAGTCATATTACTGACATAGTTAGGACCGTACCTGCTTCTTATAAGACAAGTCATATTACTAACATAGTCGGAACCGTACCTTCTTCTTATAAGACAACAGTCATTACTGACATAGTCAGGACCGTACCTGCTTCTTATAAGACACCCGTCATATTACTGACATAGTTAGGACTGTACCTGCTTCTTATAAGACACCAGTCATACTACTAACATAGTCAGGACCGTACCTGCTTCTTATAAGACACCAGTCATATTACTAACATAGTTAGGACCGTGCTTGCTTCTTATAAGACACCAGTCATATTACAGACATAGTCAGGACCGTACCTGCTTCTTATAAGACACCAGTCATATTACTGACATAGTTAGGACCGTACCTGCTTCTTACAAGACACAGTCATATTACTGACATAGTCAGAACCGTACCTGCTTCTTACAAGACACCAGTCATATTACTGACATAGTTAGGACCGTACCTGCTTCTTATATGACACCAGTCATATTACTGACATAGTCAGGACCGTACCTGCTTCTTATAAGACACCAGTCATATTATTGACATAGTTAGGACGTACCTGCTTCTTTCATGACACCAGTCATATTAATGACATAGTTAGGACAGTACCTGCTTCTTTTAAGACACCAGTCATATTACTGACATAGTTAGGACCGTACCTGCTTCTTACAAGACACCAGTCATATTACTGACATAGTTAGGACCGTACCTGCTTCTTACAAGACAAGTCATATTACTGACATGGTCAGGACCGTACCTGCCTCTTATAAGACAAGTCATATTACTGACATAGTCAGAACCGTACCTGCTACTTATAAGACACCAATCATATTACTGACATAGTTAGGACCGTACCTGCTTCTTATAAGACAAGTCATATTACTGACATAGTCAGGACGGTACCTGCTACTTATAAGACACCAGTCACATTACAGACATAGTCAGGACCGTACCTGCTACTTATAAGACAACAGCCATATTACTGACATAGTCAGGACCGTATCTGCTTCTTATAAGACACCGGTCATATTACTGACATAGTCAGGACCGTACCTGCTTCTTATAAGACACCAGTCATATTACTGATATAGTCAGGACCGTACCTGCTTCTTACAAGACACCAGTCATATTACTGACATAGATAGGACCGTACCTGCTTCTTACAAGACACAGCCATATTACTGACATAGTCAGAATCGTACCTGCTTCTTACAAGACACCAGTCATATTACTGACATAGTTAGGACCGTACCTGCTTCTTATAAGACAAGTCATATTACTGACATAGTCAGGACCGTACCTGCTACTTATAAGACACCAGTCACATTACTCACATAGTCAGGACCGTACCTGCTTCTTACAAGACACCAGTCATATTACTGACATAGTTAGGACCGTACTTGCTTCTTATAAGACACCAGTCATATTACTGACATAGTCAGGACCGTACCTGCTTCTTATAAGACACCAGTCATATTACTGACATAGTCAGGACCGTACCTGCTTCTTACAAGACACCAGTCATATTACTGACATTGTTAGGTCCGTACCTGCTTCTTACAAGACACAGTTATATTACTGACATAGTCAGAACCGTACCTGCTTCTTATAAGACACCAGTCATATTACTGACATAGTTAGGACCGTACCTGCTTCTTATATGACACCAGTCATACTACTGACATAGTCAGGACGTACCTGCTTCTTATAAGACACCAGTCATATTACTGACATAGTTAGGACCGTACCTTCTTCTTTTATGTCACCAGTCATATTACTGACATAGTTAGGACAGTACCTGCTTCTTTTAAGACACCAGTCATATTACTGACATAGTTAGGACCGTACCTGCTTCTTACAAGACACCAGTCATATTACTGACATAGTTAGGACCGTACCTGCTTCTTACAAGACAAGTCATATTCCTGACGTGGTCAGGACCGTACCTGCATGTTATAAGACAATTCATATTACTGACATAGTCAGAACTGTACCTGCTACTTATAAGACACCAGTCATATTACTGACAGAGTTAGGACCGTACCTGCTTCTTATAAGACAATTCATATTACTGACATAGTCAGGACGGTACCTGCTACTTATAAGACACCAGTCACATTACTGACATAGTCAGGAACGTACCTGCTTCTTACAAGACACCAGTCATATTACTGACATAGTCAGAACCGTACCTGCTTCTTACAAGACACCAGTCATATTACTGACATAGTTAGGACCGTACCTGCTTCTTATATGACACCAGTCATATTACTGACATAGTCAGGACCGTACCTGCTTCTTATAAGACACCAGTCATATTATTGACATAGTTAGGACCGTACCTGCTTCTTTTATGACACCAGTCATATTAATGACATAGTTAGGACAGTACCTGCTTCTTTTAAGACACCAGTCATATTACTGACATAGTTAGGACCGTACCTGCTTCTTACAAGACACCAGTCATATTACTGACATAGTTAGGACCGTACCTGCTTCTTACAAGACAAGTCATATTACTGACATGGTCAGGACCGTACCTGCCTCTTATAAGACAAGTCATATTACTGACATAGTCAGAACCGTACCTGCTACTTATAAGACACCAGTCATATTACTGACATAGTTAGGACCGTACCTGCTTCTTATAAGACAATGCATATTACTGACATAGTCAGGACGGTACCTGCTACTTATAAGACACCAGTCACATTACAGACATAGTCAGGACCGTACCTGCTACTTATAAGACAACAGCCATATTACTGACATAGTCAGGACCATACCTGCTTCTTATAAGACAGCAGTCATATTACTGACATAGTCAGGACCGTACCTGCTTCTTATAAGACACCAGTCATATTACTGACATAGTCAGAACCGTACCAGCTACTTATAAGACACCAGTAATATTACTGACATAGTCAGGACCGTACCTGCTTCTTATAAGACACCGGTCATATTACTGACATAGTCAGGACCGTACCTGCTTCTTATAAGACACCAGTCATATTACTGACATAGTCAGGACCGTACCTGCTTCTTACAAGACACCAGTCATATTACTGACATAGATAGGACCGTACCTGCTTCTTACAAAACACAGTCATATTACTGACATAGTCAGAACCGTACCTGCTTCTTACAAAACACCAGTCATATTACTGACATAGATAGAACCGTACCTGCTTCTTATAAGACAAGTCATATTACTGACATAGTCAGGACCGTACCTGCTACTTATAAGACACCAGTCACATTACTCACATAGTCAGGACCGTACCTGCTACCTATAAGACACCAGTCATACTACTGACATAGTCAGGACCGTACCTGCTTCTTACAAGACACCAGTCATATTACTGACATAGTCAGGACCGTACTTGCTTCTTATAAGACACCATTCATATTACTGACATAGTCAGGACCGTACCTGCTTCTTATAAAACACCGGTCATATTACTGACATAGTCAGGATCGTACCTGCTTCTTACAAGACACCAGTCATATTACTGACATTGTTAGGACCGTACCTGCTTCTTACAAGACACAGTCATATTACTGACATAGTTAGGACTGTACCTGCTTCTTATATGACACCAGTCATATTACTGACATAGTCAGGACCGTACCTGGTTCTTATAAGACACCAGTCATATTACTGACATAGTTAGGATCGTACCTGCTTCTTTTAAGACACCAGTCATATTACTGACATAGTTAGGACCGTACCTGCTTCTTACAAGACACAAGTCATATTACTGACATAGTTAGGACCGTACCTGCTTCTTACAAGACAAGTCATATTACTGACGTGGTCAGGACGGTACCTGCCTCTTATAAGACAATTAATATTACTGACATAGTCAGAACCGTACCTGCTACTTATAAGACACCAGTCATATTACTGACATATTTAGGACCGTACTTGCTTCTTATAAGACAAGTCATATTACTGACATAGTCAGGACGGTACCTGCTACTTATAAGACACCAGTCACATTACTGACATAGTCAGGACCGTACCTGCTTCTTACAAGACACCAGTCATATTACTGACATAGTCAGAACCGTACCTGCTTCTTACAAGACACCAGTCATATTACTGACATAGTTAGGACCGTACCTGCTTCTTATATGACACCAGTCATATTACAGACATAGTCAGGACCGTACCTGCTTCTTATAAGACACCAGTCATATTACTGACATAGTTAGGACAGTACCTGCTTCTTATAAGACACCAGTCATATTACTGACATAGATTGGACCGTACCTGCTTCTTACAAGACACAGTCATATTACTGACATAGTCAGAACCGTACCTGCTTCTTACAAGACACCAGTCATATTACTGACATAGTTAGGACTGTACCTGCTTCTTACAAGACAAATCATATTACTGACATGGTCAGGACGTACCTGCTTCTTATAAGACAAGTCATATTACTGACATAGTCAGGACGGTATCTGCTACTTATAAGACACCAGTCACATTACTGACATAATCAGGACCGTACCTGCTACTTATAAGACAACAGCCATATTACTGACATAGTCAGTACCATACCTGCTTCTTATAAGACACCAGTTATATTACTGACATAGTCCTGACCGTACCTGCTTTTTATAAGACACCAGTCATATTACTGACATATTCAGAACCGTACCTGCTACTTATAAGACACCAGTCACATTACTGACATAGTCAGGACCGTACCTGCTATTTATAAGACACCAGTCATATTACTGACATAGTCAGAACCGTACCTGCTTCTTATAAGACACCAGTCATATTACTGACATAGTTAGGACCGTACCTGCTTTTTTCATGACACCTGCCATATTAATGACATAGTTAGGACAGTACCTGCTTCTTTTAAGGCACCAGTCATATTACTGACATAGTTAGGACCGTACCTGCTTCTTACAAGACACCAGTCATATTACTGACATAGTTAGGACCGTACCTGCTTCTTACAAGACAAGTCATATTACTGACTTGGTCAGGACGTACCTGCCTCTTATAAGACAAGTCATATTACTGACATAGTCAGGACGGTACCTGCTACTTATAAGACACCAGTCACATTACAGACATAGTCAGGACAGTACCTGCTTCTTACAAGACACCAGTCATATTACTGACATTGTTAGGACCGTACCTGCTTCTTACAAGACACAGTTATATTACTGACATAGTCAGAACCGTACCTGCTTCTTATAAGACACCAGTCATATTACTGACATAGTTAGGACCGTACCTGCTTCTTATATAACACCAGTCATACTACTGACATAGTCAGGACGTACCTGCTTCTTATAAGACACCAGTCATATTACTGACATAGTTAGGACCGTACCTTCTTCTTTTCTGTCACCAGTCATATTACTGACATAGTTAGGACAGTACCTGCTTCTTTTAAGACACCAGTCATATTACTGTCATAGTCAGAACCGTACCTGCTTCTTATAAGACACCAGTCATATTACTGACATAGTCAGGACCGTACCTGCTTCTTATAAGACACCAGTCATATTATTGACATAGTTAGGATCGTACCTGCTTCTTTCATGACACCAGTCATAGTAATGACATAGTTAGGACAGTACCTGCTTCTTTTAAGACACCAGTCATATTACTGACATAGTTAGGACAGTACCTGCTTCTTACAAGACACCAGTCATATTACTGACATAGTTAGGACCGTACCTGCTTCTTACAAGACAAGTCATATTACTGACATGGTCAGGACCGTACCTGCCTCTTATAAGACAAGTCATATTACTGACATAGTCAGAACCGTACCTGCTACTTATAAGACACCAGTCATATTACTGACATAGTTAGGACCGTACCTGCTTCTTATAAGACAAGTCATATTACTGACATAGTCAGGACGGTACCTGCTACTTATAAGACACCAGTCACATTACAGACATAGTCAGGACCGTACCTGCTACTTATAAGACAACAGCCATATTACTGACATAGTCAGGACCGTACCTGCTTCTTATAAGACACCGGTCATATTACTGATATAGTCAGGACCGTACCTGCTTCTTATAAGACACAAGTCATATTACTGACATAGTCAGGACCGTACCTGCTTCTTATAAGACAAGTCATATTACTGACGTGGTCAGGACGGTACCTGCCTCTTATAAGACAAGTCATACTACTGACATAGTCAGAACGTACCTGCTACTTATAAGACACCAGTCATATTACTGACATAGTTAGGACCGTACCTGCTTCTTATAAGACAATGCATATTACTGACATAGTCAGGACGGTACCTGCTACTTATAAGACACCAGTCACATTACAGACATAGTCAGGACCGTACCTGCTACTTATAAGACAACAGCCATATTACTGACATAGTCAGGACCGTACCTGCTTCTTACAAGACAGCAGTCATATTACTGACATAGGCAGGACCGTACCTGCTTCTTATAAGACACCAGTCATATTACTGACATAGTCAGAACCGTACCAGCTACTTATAAGACACCAGTCATATTACTGACATAGTCAGGACCGTACCTGCTTCTTATAAGACACCGGTCATATTACTGACATAGTCAGGACCGTACCTGCTTCTTATAAGACAGCAGTCATATTACTGACATAGTCAGGACCGTACCTGCTTCTTACAAGACACCAGTCATATTACTGACATAGATAGGACCGTACCTGCTTCTTACAAGACACAGTCATATTACTGACATAGTCAGAAGCGTACCTGCTTCTTACAAGACACCAGTCATATTACTGACATAGTTAGGACCGTACCTGCTTCTTATAAGACAAGTCATATTACTGATATAGTCAGGACCGTACCTGCTACTTATAAGACACCAGTCACATTACTCACATAGTCAGGACCGTACCTGCTACTTATAAGACACCAGTCATACTACTGACATAGTCAGGACCGTACCTGCTTCTTACAAGACACAGTCATATTACTGACATAGTCAGAACCGTACCTGCTTCTTACAAGACACCAGTCATATTACTGACATAGTTAGGACCGTACCTGCTTCTTACAAGACAAGTCATATTACTGACATGGTCAGGACCGTACCTGCTTCTTATAAGACAAGTCATATTACTGACATAGTCAGGACGGTACCTGCTACTTATAAGACACCAGTCACATTACTGACATAATCAGGACCGTACCTGCTACTTATAAGACAACAGCCATATTACTGACATAGTCAGGACTGTACCTGCTTCTTATAAGACACCAGTCATATTACTGACATAGTCAGGACCGTACCTGCTTCTTATAAGACACCAGTCATATTACTGACATATTCAGAACCGTACCTGCTACTTATAAGACACCAGTCATATTACTGACATAGTCAGGACCGTACCTGCTATTTATAAGACACCAGTCATATTACTGACATAGTCAGAACCGTACCTGCTTCTTATAAGACACCAGTCACATTACTGACATAGTTAGGACCGTACCTGCTTCTTTTATGACACCAGTCATATTACTGACATAGTTAGGACCGTACCTGCTACTTATAAGACACCAGTCATATTACTGACATAGTTAGGACCGTACCTGCTTCTTATAAGACAAGTCATATTACTAACATAGTCGGAACCGTACCTTCTTCTTATAAGACAACAGTCATTACTGACATAGTCAGGACCGTACCTGCTTCTTATAAGACACCCGTCATATTACTGACATAGTTAGGACTGTACCTGCTTCTTATAAGACACCAGTCATACTACTAACATAGTCAGGACCGTACCTGCTTCTTATAAGACACCAGTCATATTACTAACATAGTTAGGACCGTGCTTGCTTCTTATAAGACACCAGTCATATTACAGACATAGTCAGGACCGTACCTGCTTCTTATAAGACACCAGTCATATTACTGACATAGTTAGGACCGTACCTGCTTCTTACAAGACACAGTCATATTACTGACATAGTCAGAACCGTACCTGCTTCTTACAAGACACCAGTCATATTACTGACATAGTTAGGACCGTACCTGCTTCTTATATGACACCAGTCATATTACTGACATAGTCAGCACCGTACCTGCTTCTTATAAGACACCAGTCATATTATTGACATAGTTAGGACGTACCTGCTTCTTTCATGACACCAGTCATATTAATGACATAGTTAGGACAGTACCTGCTTCTTTTAAGACACCAGTCATATTACTGACATAGTTAGGACCGTACCTGCTTCTTACAAGACACCAGTCATATTACTGACATAGTTAGGACCGTACCTGCTTCTTACAAGACAAGTCATATTACTGACATGGTCAGGACCGTACCTGCCTCTTATAAGACAAGTCATATTACTGACATAGTCAGAACCGTACCTGCTACTTATAAGACACCAATCATATTACTGACATAGTTAGGACCGTACCTGCTTCTTATAAGACAAGTCATATTACTGACATAGTCAGGACGGTACCTGCTACTTATAAGACACCAGTCACATTACAGACATAGTCAGGACCGTACCTGCTACTTATAAGACAACAGCCATATTACTGACATAGTCAGGACCGTATCTGCTTCTTATAAGACACCGGTCATATTACTGACATAGTCAGGACCGTACCTGCTTCTTATAAGACACCAGTCATATTACTGATATAGTCAGGACCGTACCTGCTTCTTACAAGACACCAGTCATATTACTGACATAGATAGGACCGTACCTGCTTCTTACAAGACACAGCCATATTACTGACATAGTCAGAATCGTACCTGCTTCTTACAAGACACCAGTCATATTACTGACATAGTTAGGACCGTACCTGCTTCTTATAAGACAAGTCATATTACTGACATAGTCAGGACCGTACCTGCTACTTATAAGACACCAGTCACATTACTCACATAGTCAGGACCGTACCTGCTTCTTACAAGACACCAGTCATATTACTGACATAGTTAGGACCGTACTTGCTTCTTATAAGACACCAGTCATATTACTGACATAGTCAGGACCGTACCTGCTTCTTATAAGACACCAGTCATATTACTGACATAGTCAGGACCGTACCTGCTTCTTACAAGACACCAGTCATATTACTGACATTGTTAGGTCCGTACCTGCTTCTTACAAGACACAGTTATATTACTGACATAGTCAGAACCGTACCTGCTTCTTATAAGACACCAGTCATATTACTGACATAGTTAGGACCGTACCTGCTTCTTATATGACACCAGTCATACTACTGACATAGTCAGGACGTACCTGCTTCTTATAAGACACCAGTCATATTACTGACATAGTTAGGACCGTACCTTCTTCTTTTATGTCACCAGTCATATTACTGACATAGTTAGGACAGTACCTGCTTCTTTTAAGACACCAGTCATATTACTGACATAGTTAGGACCGTACCTGCTTCTTACAAGACACCAGTCATATTACTGACATAGTTAGGACCGTACCTGCTTCTTACAAGACAAGTCATATTCCTGACGTGGTCAGGACCGTACCTGCATGTTATAAGACAATTCATATTACTGACATAGTCAGAACTGTACCTGCTACTTATAAGACACCAGTCATATTACTGACAGAGTTAGGACCGTACCTGCTTCTTATAAGACAATTCATATTACTGACATAGTCAGGACGGTACCTGCTACTTATAAGACACCAGTCACATTACTGACATAGTCAGGAACGTACCTGCTTCTTACAAGACACCAGTCATATTACTGACATAGTCAGAACCGTACCTGCTTCTTACAAGACACCAGTCATATTACTGACATAGTTAGGACCGTACCTGCTTCTTATATGACACCAGTCATATTACTGACATAGTCAGGACCGTACCTGCTTCTTATAAGACACCAGTCATATTATTGACATAGTTAGGACCGTACCTGCTTCTTTTATGACACCAGTCATATTAATGACATAGTTAGGACAGTACCTGCTTCTTTTAAGACACCAGTCATATTACTGACATAGTTAGGACCGTACCTGCTTCTTACAAGACACCAGTCATATTACTGACATAGTTAGGACCGTACCTGCTTCTTACAAGACAAGTCATATTACTGACATGGTCAGGACCGTACCTGCCTCTTATAAGACAAGTCATATTACTGACATAGTCAGAACCGTACCTGCTACTTATAAGACACCAGTCATATTACTGACATAGTTAGGACCGTACCTGCTTCTTATAAGACAATGCATATTACTGACATAGTCAGGACGGTACCTGCTACTTATAAGACACCAGTCACATTACAGACATAGTCAGGACCGTACCTGCTACTTATAAGACAACAGCCATATTACTGACATAGTCAGGACCATACCTGCTTCTTATAAGACAGCAGTCATATTACTGACATAGTCAGGACCGTACCTGCTTCTTATAAGACACCAGTCATATTACTGACATAGTCAGAACCGTACCAGCTACTTATAAGACACCAGTAATATTACTGACATAGTCAGGACCGTACCTGCTTCTTATAAGACACCGGTCATATTACTGACATAGTCAGGACCGTACCTGCTTCTTATAAGACACCAGTCATATTACTGACATAGTCAGGACCGTACCTGCTTCTTACAAGACACCAGTCATATTACTGACATAGATAGGACCGTACCTGCTTCTTACAAAACACAGTCATATTACTGACATAGTCAGAACCGTACCTGCTTCTTACAAAACACCAGTCATATTACTGACATAGATAGAACCGTACCTGCTTCTTATAAGACAAGTCATATTACTGACATAGTCAGGACCGTACCTGCTACTTATAAGACACCAGTCACATTACTCACATAGTCAGGACCGTACCTGCTACCTATAAGACACCAGTCATACTACTGACATAGTCAGGACCGTACCTGCTTCTTACAAGACACCAGTCATATTACTGACATAGTCAGGACCGTACTTGCTTCTTATAAGACACCATTCATATTACTGACATAGTCAGGACCGTACCTGCTTCTTATAAAACACCGGTCATATTACTGACATAGTCAGGATCGTACCTGCTTCTTACAAGACACCAGTCATATTACTGACATTGTTAGGACCGTACCTGCTTCTTACAAGACACAGTCATATTACTGACATAGTTAGGACTGTACCTGCTTCTTATATGACACCAGTCATATTACTGACATAGTCAGGACCGTACCTGGTTCTTATAAGACACCAGTCATATTACTGACATAGTTAGGATCGTACCTGCTTCTTTTAAGACACCAGTCATATTACTGACATAGTTAGGACCGTACCTGCTTCTTACAAGACACAAGTCATATTACTGACATAGTTAGGACCGTACCTGCTTCTTACAAGACAAGTCATATTACTGACGTGGTCAGGACGGTACCTGCCTCTTATAAGACAATTAATATTACTGACATAGTCAGAACCGTACCTGCTACTTATAAGACACCAGTCATATTACTGACATATTTAGGACCGTACTTGCTTCTTATAAGACAAGTCATATTACTGACATAGTCAGGACGGTACCTGCTACTTATAAGACACCAGTCACATTACTGACATAGTCAGGACCGTACCTGCTTCTTACAAGACACCAGTCATATTACTGACATAGTCAGAACCGTACCTGCTTCTTACAAGACACCAGTCATATTACTGACATAGTTAGGACCGTACCTGCTTCTTATATGACACCAGTCATATTACAGACATAGTCAGGACCGTACCTGCTTCTTATAAGACACCAGTCATATTACTGACATAGTTAGGACAGTACCTGCTTCTTATAAGACACCAGTCATATTACTGACATAGATTGGACCGTACCTGCTTCTTACAAGACACAGTCATATTACTGACATAGTCAGAACCGTACCTGCTTCTTACAAGACACCAGTCATATTACTGACATAGTTAGGACTGTACCTGCTTCTTACAAGACAAATCATATTACTGACATGGTCAGGACGTACCTGCTTCTTATAAGACAAGTCATATTACTGACATAGTCAGGACGGTATCTGCTACTTATAAGACACCAGTCACATTACTGACATAATCAGGACCGTACCTGCTACTTATAAGACAACAGCCATATTACTGACATAGTCAGTACCATACCTGCTTCTTATAAGACACCAGTTATATTACTGACATAGTCCTGACCGTACCTGCTTTTTATAAGACACCAGTCATATTACTGACATATTCAGAACCGTACCTGCTACTTATAAGACACCAGTCACATTACTGACATAGTCAGGACCGTACCTGCTATTTATAAGACACCAGTCATATTACTGACATAGTCAGAACCGTACCTGCTTCTTATAAGACACCAGTCATATTACTGACATAGTTAGGACCGTACCTGCTTTTTTCATGACACCTGCCATATTAATGACATAGTTAGGACAGTACCTGCTTCTTTTAAGGCACCAGTCATATTACTGACATAGTTAGGACCGTACCTGCTTCTTACAAGACACCAGTCATATTACTGACATAGTTAGGACCGTACCTGCTTCTTACAAGACAAGTCATATTACTGACTTGGTCAGGACGTACCTGCCTCTTATAAGACAAGTCATATTACTGACATAGTCAGGACGGTACCTGCTACTTATAAGACACCAGTCACATTACAGACATAGTCAGGACAGTACCTGCTTCTTACAAGACACCAGTCATATTACTGACATTGTTAGGACCGTACCTGCTTCTTACAAGACACAGTTATATTACTGACATAGTCAGAACCGTACCTGCTTCTTATAAGACACCAGTCATATTACTGACATAGTTAGGACCGTACCTGCTTCTTATATAACACCAGTCATACTACTGACATAGTCAGGACGTACCTGCTTCTTATAAGACACCAGTCATATTACTGACATAGTTAGGACCGTACCTTCTTCTTTTCTGTCACCAGTCATATTACTGACATAGTTAGGACAGTACCTGCTTCTTTTAAGACACCAGTCATATTACTGTCATAGTCAGAACCGTACCTGCTTCTTATAAGACACCAGTCATATTACTGACATAGTCAGGACCGTACCTGCTTCTTATAAGACACCAGTCATATTATTGACATAGTTAGGATCGTACCTGCTTCTTTCATGACACCAGTCATAGTAATGACATAGTTAGGACAGTACCTGCTTCTTTTAAGACACCAGTCATATTACTGACATAGTTAGGACAGTACCTGCTTCTTACAAGACACCAGTCATATTACTGACATAGTTAGGACCGTACCTGCTTCTTACAAGACAAGTCATATTACTGACATGGTCAGGACCGTACCTGCCTCTTATAAGACAAGTCATATTACTGACATAGTCAGAACCGTACCTGCTACTTATAAGACACCAGTCATATTACTGACATAGTTAGGACCGTACCTGCTTCTTATAAGACAAGTCATATTACTGACATAGTCAGGACGGTACCTGCTACTTATAAGACACCAGTCACATTACAGACATAGTCAGGACCGTACCTGCTACTTATAAGACAACAGCCATATTACTGACATAGTCAGGACCGTACCTGCTTCTTATAAGACACCGGTCATATTACTGATATAGTCAGGACCGTACCTGCTTCTTATAAGACACAAGTCATATTACTGACATAGTCAGGACCGTACCTGCTTCTTATAAGACAAGTCATATTACTGACGTGGTCAGGACGGTACCTGCCTCTTATAAGACAATTCATATTACTGACATAGTCAGAACCGTACCTGCTACTTATAAGACACCAGTCATATTACTGACATAGTTAGGACCGTACTTGCTTCTTATAAGACAAGTCATATTACTGACATAGTCAGGACGGTACCTGCTACTTATAAGACACCAGTCACATTACTGACATAGTCAGGACCGTACCTGCTTCTTACAAGACACCAGTCATATTACTGACATAGTTAGGACCGTACCTGCTTCTTACAAAACAAGTCATATTACTGACTTGGTCAGGACCGTACCTGCCTCTTATAAGACAAGTCATATTACTGACATAGTCAGAACCGTACCTGCTACTTATAAGACACCAGTCATATTACTGACATAGTTAGGACCGTACCTGCTTCTTATAAGACAGGTCATATTACTGACATAGTCAGGACGGTACCTGCTACTTATAAGACACCAGTCACATTACAGACATAGTCAGGACCGTACCTGCTACTTATAAGACAACAGCCATATTACTGACATAGTCAGGACCGTACCTGCTTCTTATAAGACACCGGTCATATTACTGACATAGTCAGGACCGTACCTGCTTCTTATAAGACACCAGTCATATTACTGACATAGATAGGACCGTACCTGCTTCTTATAAGACACCAGTCATATTACTGACATAGTCAGGACCGTACCTGCTTCTTATAAGACACCAGTCATATTACTGACATAGTCAGGACCGTACCTGCTTCTTACAAGACACCAGTCATATTACTGACTTAGATAGGACCGTACCTGCTTCTTATAAGACACCAGTCATATTACTGACATAGTCAGGACCGTACCTGCTTCTTATAAGACACCAGTCATATTACTGACATAGTCAGGACCGTACCTGCTTCTTACAAGACACCAGTCATATTACTGACATAGATAGGACCGTACCTGCTTCTTACAAGACACAGCCATATTACTGACATAGTCAGAATCGTACCTGCTTCTTACAAGACACCAGTCATATTACTGACATAGTTAGGACGTACCTGCTTCTTATATAACACCAGTCATACTACTGACATAGTCAGGACGTACCTGCTTCTTATAAGACAAGTCAAATTACTGACATAGTCGGGACCGTACCTGCTACTTATAAGACACCAGTCACATTACTCACATAGTCAGGACCGTACCTGCTACTTATAAGACACCAGTCATACTACTGACATAGTCAGGACCGTACCTGCTTCTTACAAGACACCAGTCATATTACTGACATAGTTAGAACTGTACTTGCTTCTTATAAGACACCAGTCATATTACTGACATAGTCAGGACAGTACCTGCTTCTTACAAGACACCAGTCATATTACTGACATTGTTAGGACCGTACCTGCTTCTTACAAGACACAGTTATATTACTGACATAGTCAGAACCGTACCTGCTTCTTATAAGACACCAGTCATATTACTGACATAGTTAGGACGTACCTGCTTCTTATATAACACCAGTCATACTACTGACATAGTCAGGACGTACCTGCTTCTTATAAGACACCAGTCATATTACTGACATAGTTAGGACCGTACCTTCTTCTTTTCTGTCACCAGTCATATTACTGACATAGTTAGGACAGTACCTGCTTCTTTTAAGACACATGTCATATTACTGACATAGTCAGAACCGTACCTGCTACTTATAAGACACCAGTCATATTACTGACATAGTTAGGACCGTACCTGCTTCTTATAAGACAAGTCATATTACTGACATAGTCAGGACGGTACCTGCTACTTATAAGACACCAGTCACATTACAGACATAGTCAGGACCGTACCTGCTACTTATAAGACAACAGCCATATTACTGACATAGTCAGGACCGTATCTGCTTCTTATAAGACACCGGTCATATTATTGACATAGTTAGGACCGTACCTGCTTCTTTCATGACACCAGTCATATTAATGACATAGTTAGGACAGTACCTGCTTCTTTTAAGACACCAGTCATATTACTGACATAGTTAGGACCGTACCTGCTTCTTACAAGACACCAGTCATATTACTGACATAGTTAGGACCGTACCTGCTTCTTACAAGACAAGTCATATTACTGACATGGTCAGGACCGTACCTGCCTCTTATAAGACAATTCATATTACTGACATAGTCAGAACCGTACCTGCTACTTATAAGACACCAGTCATATTACTGACATAGTTAGGACCGTACCTGCTTCTTACAAGACAAGTCATATTACTGACTTGGTCAGGACCGTACCTGCCTCTTATAAGACAAGTCATATTACTGACATAGTCAGAACCGTACCTGCTACTTATAAGACACCAGTCATATTACTGACATAGTTAGGACCGTACCTGCTTCTTATAAGACAGGTCATATTACTGACATAGTCAGGACGGTACCTGCTACTTATAAGACACCAGTCACATTACAGACATAGTCAGGACCGTACCTGCTACTTATAAGACAACAGCCATATTACTGACATAGTCAGGATCGTACCTGCTTCTTATAAGACACCGGTCATATTACTGACATAGTCAGGACCGTACCTGCTTCTTACAAGACACCAGTCATATTACTGACATAGATAGGACCGTACCTGCTTCTTATAAGACAACAGTCATATTACTGACATAGTCAGGACCGTACCTGCTTCTTATAAGACACCAGTCATATTACTGACATAGTCAGGACCGTACCTGCTTCTTACAAGACACCAGTCATATTACTGACATAGATAGGACCGTACCTGCTTCTTATAAGACACCAGTCATATTACTGACATAGTCAGGACCGTACCTGCTTCTTATAAGACACCAGTCATATTACTGACATAGTCAGGACCGTACCTGCTTCTTACAAGACACATGTCATATTACTGACATAGATAGGACCGTACCTGCTTCTTACAAGACACCAGTCATATTACTGACATAGTTAGGACCGTACCTGCTTCTTACAAGACAAGTCATATTACTGACATGGTCAGGACCGTACCTGCCTCTTATAAGACAAGTCATATTACTGACATAGTCAGAACCGTACCTGCTACTTATAAGACACCAGTCATATTACTGACATAGTTAGGACCGTACCTGCTTCTTATAAGACAAGTCATATTACTGACATAGTCAGGACGGTACCTGCTACTTATAACACACCAGTCACATTACAGACATAGTCAGGACCGTACCTGCTACTTATAAGACAACAGCCATATTACTGACATAGTCAGGCCCTTACCTGCTTCTTATAAGACACCAGTCATATTATTGACATAGTTAGGACCGTACCTGCTTCTTTCATGACACCAGTCATATTAATGACATAGTTAGGACAGTACCTGCTTCTTTTAAGACACCAGTCATATTACTGACATAGTTAGGACCGTACCTGCTTCTTACAAGACACCAGTCATATTACTGACATAGTTAGGACCGTACCTGCTTCTTACAAGACACCAGTCATATTACTGACATAGTTAGGACCGTACCTGCTTCTTACAAGACAAGTCATATTACTGACATGGTCAGGACCGTACCTGCCTCTTATAAGACAAGTCATATTACTGACATAGTCAGAACCGTACCTGCTACTTATAAGACACCAGTCATATTACTGACATAGTTAGGACCGTACCTGCTTCTTACAAGACAAGTCATATTACTGACTTGGTCAGGACCGTACCTGCCTCTTATAAGACAAGTCATATTACTGACATAGTCAGAACCGTACCTGCTACTTATAAGACACCAGTCATATTACTGACATAGTTAGGACCGTACCTGCTTCTTATAAGACAGGTCATATTACTGACATAGTCAGGACGGTACCTGCTACTTATAAGACACCAGTCACATTACAGACATAGTCAGGACCGTACCTGCTACTTATAAGACAACAGCCATATTACTGACATAGTCAGGACCGTACCTGCTTCTTATAAGACACCGGTCATATTACTGACATAGTCAGGACCGTACCTGCTTCTTACAAGACACCAGTCATATTACTGACATAGATAGGACCGTACCTGCTTCTTATAAGACACCAGTCATATTACTGACATAGTCAGGACCGTACCTGCTTCTTATAAGACACCAGTCATATTACTGACATAGTCAGGACCGTACCTGCTTCTTACAAGACACCAGTCATATTACTGACATAGATAGGACCGTACCTGCTTCTTATAAGACACCAGTCATATTACTGACATAGTCAGGACCGTACCTGCTTCTTATAAGACACCAGTCATATTACTGACATAGTCAGGACCGTACCTGCTTCTTACAAGACAAATGTCATATTACTGACATAGATAGGACCGTACCTGCTTCTTACAAGACACCAGTCATATTACTGACATAGTTAGGACCGTACCTGCTTCTTACAAGACAAGTCATATTACTGACATGGTCAGGACCGTACCTGCCTCTTATAAGACATGTCATATTACTGACATAGTCAGAACCGTACCTGCTACTTATAAGACACCAGTCATATTACTGACATAGTTAGGACCGTACCTGCTTCTTACAAGACAAGTCATATTACTGACTTGGTCAGGACCGTACCTGCCTCTTATAAGACAAGTCATATTACTGACATAGTCAGAACCGTACCTGCTACTTATAAGACACCAGTCATATTACTGACATAGTTAGGACCGTACCTGCTTCTTATAAGACAGGTCATATTACTGACATAGTCAGGACGGTACCTGCTACTTATAAGACACCAGTCACATTACAGACATAGTCAGGACCGTACCTGCTACTTATAAGACAACAGCCATATTACTGACATAGTCAGGACCGTACCTGCTTCTTATAAGACACCGGTCATATTACTGACATAGTCAGGACCGTACCTGCTTCTTATAAGACACCAGTCATATTACTGACATAGATAGGACCGTACCTGCTTCTTATAAGACACCAGTCATATTACTGACATAGTCAGGACCGTACCTGCTTCTTATAAGACACCAGTCATATTACTGACATAGTCAGGACCGTACCTGCTTCTTACAAGACACCAGTCATATTACTGACTTAGATAGGACCGTACCTGCTTCTTATAAGACACCAGTCATATTACTGACATAGTCAGGACCGTACCTGCTTCTTATAAGACACCAGTCATATTACTGACATAGTCAGGACCGTACCTGCTTCTTACAAGACACCAGTCATATTACTGACATAGATAGGACCGTACCTGCTTCTTACAAGACACAGCCATATTACTGACATAGTCAGAATCGTACCTGCTTCTTACAAGACACCAGTCATATTACTGACATAGTTAGGACGTACCTGCTTCTTATATAACACCAGTCATACTACTGACATAGTCAGGACGTACCTGCTTCTTATAAGACAAGTCAAATTACTGACATAGTCGGGACCGTACCTGCTACTTATAAGACACCAGTCACATTACTCACATAGTCAGGACCGTACCTGCTACTTATAAGACACCAGTCATACTACTGACATAGTCAGGACCGTACCTGCTTCTTACAAGACACCAGTCATATTACTGACATAGTTAGAACTGTACTTGCTTCTTATAAGACACCAGTCATATTACTGACATAGTCAGGACAGTACCTGCTTCTTACAAGACACCAGTCATATTACTGACATTGTTAGGACCGTACCTGCTTCTTACAAGACACAGTTATATTACTGACATAGTCAGAACCGTACCTGCTTCTTATAAGACACCAGTCATATTACTGACATAGTTAGGACGTACCTGCTTCTTATATAACACCAGTCATACTACTGACATAGTCAGGACGTACCTGCTTCTTATAAGACACCAGTCATATTACTGACATAGTTAGGACCGTACCTTCTTCTTTTCTGTCACCAGTCATATTACTGACATAGTTAGGACAGTACCTGCTTCTTTTAAGACACATGTCATATTACTGACATAGTCAGAACCGTACCTGCTACTTATAAGACACCAGTCATATTACTGACATAGTTAGGACCGTACCTGCTTCTTATAAGACAAGTCATATTACTGACATAGTCAGGACGGTACCTGCTACTTATAAGACACCAGTCACATTACAGACATAGTCAGGACCGTACCTGCTACTTATAAGACAACAGCCATATTACTGACATAGTCAGGACCGTATCTGCTTCTTATAAGACACCGGTCATATTATTGACATAGTTAGGACCGTACCTGCTTCTTTCATGACACCAGTCATATTAATGACATAGTTAGGACAGTACCTGCTTCTTTTAAGACACCAGTCATATTACTGACATAGTTAGGACCGTACCTGCTTCTTACAAGACACCAGTCATATTACTGACATAGTTAGGACCGTACCTGCTTCTTACAAGACAAGTCATATTACTGACATGGTCAGGACCGTACCTGCCTCTTATAAGACAAGTCATATTACTGACATAGTCAGAACCGTACCTGCTACTTATAAGACACCAGTCATATTACTGACATAGTTAGGACCGTACCTGCTTCTTACAAGACAAGTCATATTACTGACTTGGTCAGGACCGTACCTGCCTCTTATAAGACAAGTCATATTACTGACATAGTCAGAACCGTACCTGCTACTTATAAGACACCAGTCATATTACTGACATAGTTAGGACCGTACCTGCTTCTTATAAGACAGGTCATATTACTGACATAGTCAGGACGGTACCTGCTACTTATAAGACACCAGTCACATTACAGACATAGTCAGGACCGTACCTGCTACTTATAAGACAACAGCCATATTACTGACATAGTCAGGATCGTACCTGCTTCTTATAAGACACCGGTCATATTACTGACATAGTCAGGACCGTACCTGCTTCTTACAAGACACCAGTCATATTACTGACATAGATAGGACCGTACCTGCTTCTTATAAGACAACAGTCATATTACTGACATAGTCAGGACCGTACCTGCTTCTTATAAGACACCAGTCATATTACTGACATAGTCAGGACCGTACCTGCTTCTTACAAGACACCAGTCATATTACTGACATAGATAGGACCGTACCTGCTTCTTATAAGACACCAGTCATATTACTGACATAGTCAGGACCGTACCTGCTTCTTATAAGACACCAGTCATATTACTGACATAGTCAGGACCGTACCTGCTTCTTACAAGACACATGTCATATTACTGACATAGATAGGACCGTACCTGCTTCTTACAAGACACCAGTCATATTACTGACATAGTTAGGACCGTACCTGCTTCTTACAAGACAAGTCATATTACTGACATGGTCAGGACCGTACCTGCCTCTTATAAGACAAGTCATATTACTGACATAGTCAGAACCGTACCTGCTACTTATAAGACACCAGTCATATTACTGACATAGTTAGGACCGTACCTGCTTCTTATAAGACAAGTCATATTACTGACATAGTCAGGACGGTACCTGCTACTTATAACACACCAGTCACATTACAGACATAGTCAGGACCGTACCTGCTACTTATAAGACAACAGCCATATTACTGACATAGTCAGGCCCGTACCTGCTTCTTATAAGACACCAGTCATATTATTGACATAGTTAGGACCGTACCTGCTTCTTTCATGACACCAGTCATATTAATGACATAGTTAGGACAGTACCTGCTTCTTTTAAGACACCAGTCATATTACTGACATAGTTAGGACCGTACCTGCTTCTTACAAGACACCAGTCATATTACTGACATAGGTAGGACCGTACCTGCTTCTTACAAGACACCAGTCATATTACTGACATAGTTAGGACCGTACCTGCTTCTTACAAGACAAGTCATATTACTGACATGGTCAGGACCGTACCTGCCTCTTATAAGACAAGTCATATTACTGACATAGTCAGAACCGTACCTGCTACTTATAAGACACCAGTCATATTACTGACATAGTTAGGACCGTACCTGCTTCTTACAAGACAAGTCATATTACTGACTTGGTCAGGACCGTACCTGCCTCTTATAAGACAAGTCATATTACTGACATAGTCAGAACCGTACCTGCTACTTATAAGACACCAGTCATATTACTGACATAGTTAGGACCGTACCTGCTTCTTATAAGACAGGTCATATTACTGACATAGTCAGGACGGTACCTGCTACTTATAAGACACCAGTCACATTACAGACATAGTCAGGACCGTACCTGCTACTTATAAGACAACAGCCATATTACTGACATAGTCAGGACCGTACCTGCTTCTTATAAGACACCGGTCATATTACTGACATAGTCAGGACCGTACCTGCTTCTTACAAGACACCAGTCATATTACTGACATAGATAGGACCGTACCTGCTTCTTATAAGACACCAGTCATATTACTGACATAGTCAGGACCGTACCTGCTTCTTATAAGACACCAGTCATATTACTGACATAGTCAGGACCGTACCTGCTTCTTACAAGACACCAGTCATATTACTGACATAGATAGGACCGTACCTGCTTCTTATAAGACACCAGTCATATTACTGACATAGTCAGGACCGTACCTGCTTCTTATAAGACACCAGTCATATTACTGACATAGTCAGGACCGTACCTGCTTCTTACAAGACACATGTCATATTACTGACATAGATAGGACCGTACCTGCTTCTTACAAGACACCAGTCATATTACTGACATAGTTAGGACCGTACCTGCTTCTTACAAGACAAGTCATATTACTGACATGGTCAGGACCGTACCTGCCTCTTATAAGACATGTCATATTACTGACATAGTCAGAACCGTACCTGCTACTTATAAGACACCAGTCATATTACTGACATAGTTAGGACCGTACCTGCTTCTTATAAGACAAGTCATATTACTGACATAGTCAGGACGGTACCTGCTACTTATAAGACACCAGTCACATTACAGACATAGTCAGGACCGTACCTGCTACTTATAAGACAACAGCCATATTACTGACATAGTCAGGACCGTATCTGCTTCTTATAAGACACCCGTCATATTATTGACATAGTTAGGACCGTACCTGCTTCTTTCATGACACCAGTCATATTAATGACATAGTTAGGACAGTACCTGCTTCTTTTAAGACACCAGTCATATTACTGACATAGTTAGGACCGTACCTGCTTCTTACAAGACACCAGTCATATTACTGACATAGTTAGGACCGTACCTGCTTCTTACAAGAAAAGTCATATTACTGACATGGTCAGGACCGTACCTGCCTCTTATAAGACAAGTCATATTACTGACATAGTCAGAACCGTACCTGCTACTTATAAGACACCAGTCATATTACTGACATAGTTAGGACCGTACCTGCTTCTTACAAGACAAGTCATATTACTGACTTGGTCAGGACCGTACCTGCCTCTTATAAGACAAGTCATATTACTGACATAGTCAGAACCGTACCTGCTACTTATAAGACACCAGTCATATTACTGACATAGTTAGGACCGTACCTGCTTCTTATAAGACAGGTCATATTACTGACATAGTCAGGACGGTACCTGCTACTTATAAGACACCAGTCACATTACAGACATAGTCAGGACCGTACCTGCTACTTATAAGACAACAGCCATATTACTGACATAGTCAGGATCGTACCTGCTTCTTATAAGACACCGGCCATATTACTGACATAGTCAGGACCGTACCTGCTTCTTACAAGACACCAGTCATATTACTGACATAGATAGGACCGTACCTGCTTCTTATAAGACAACAGTCATATTACTGACATAGTCAGGACCGTACCTGCTTCTTATAAGACACCAGTCATATTACTGACATAGTCAGGACCGTACCTGCTTCTTACAAGACACCAGTCATATTACTGACATAGATAGGACCGTACCTGCTTCTTATAAGACACCAGTCATATTACTGACATAGTCAGGACCGTACCTGCTTCTTATAAGACACCAGTCATATTACTGACATAGTCAGGACCGTACCTGCTTCTTACAAGACACATGTCATATTACTGACATAGATAGGACCGTACCTGCTTCTTACAAGACACCAGTCATATTACTGACATAGTTAGGACCGTACCTGCTTCTTACAAGACAAGTCATATTACTGACATGGTCAGGACCGTACCTGCCTCTTATAAGACAAGTCATATTACTGACATAGTCAGAACCGTACCTGCTACTTATAAGACACCAGTCATATTACTGACATAGTTAGGACCGTACCTGCTTCTTATAAGACAAGTCATATTACTGACATAGTCAGGACGGTACCTGCTACTTATAACACACCAGTCACATTACAGACATAGTCAGGACCGTACCTGCTACTTATAAGACAACAGCCATATTACTGACATAGTCAGGCCCGTACCTGCTTCTTATAAGACACCGGTCATATTACTGACATAGTCAGGACCGTACCTGCTTCTTATAAGACACCAGTCATATTACTGACATAGTCAGGACCTTACCTGCTTCTTATAAGACAAGTCATATTACTGACGTGGTCAGGACGGTACCTGCCTCTTATAAGACAATTCATATTACTGACATAGTCAGAACCGTACCTGCTACTTATAAGACACCAGTCATATTACTGACATATTTAGGACCGTACTTGCTTCTTATAAGACAAGTCATATTACTGACATAGTCAGGACGGTACCTGCTACTTATAAGACACCAGTCACATTACTGACATAGTGAGGACCGTACCTGCTTCTTACAAGACACCAGTCATATTACTGACATAGTCAGAACCGTACCTGCTTCTTACAAGACACCAGTCATATTACTGACATAGTTAGGACGGTACCTGCTTCTTATATGACACCAGTCATATTACCGACATAGTCAGGACCGTACCTGCTTCTTATAAGACACCAGTCATATTACTGACATAGTTAGGACAGTACCTCCTTCTTATAGGACACCAGTCATATTACTGACATAGTCAGGACCGTACCTGCTTCTTATAAGACACCAGTCATATTACTGACATAGATTGGACCGTACCTGCTTCTTACAAGACACAGTCATATTACTGACATAGTCAGAACGTACCTGCTTCTTACAAGACACCAGTCATATTACTGACATAGTTAGGACTGTACCCGCTTCTTACAAGACAAGTCATATTACTGACATGGCCAGGACCGTACCTGCTTCTTATAAGACAAGTCATATTACTGACATAGTCAGGACGGTATCTGCTACTTATAAGACACCAGTCACATTACTGACATAATCAGGACCGTACCTGCTACTTATAAGACAACAGCCATATTACTGACATAGTCAGGACCGTACCTGCTTCTTATAAGACACCAGTCATATTACTGACATAGATTGGACCGTACCTGCTTCTTACAAGACACAGTCATATTACTGACATAGTCAGAACCGTACCTGCTTCTTACAAGACACCAGTCATATTACTGACATAGTTAGGACTGTACCTGCTTCTTACAAGACAAGTCATATTACTGACATGGTCAGGACCGTACCTGCTTCTTATAAGACAAGTCATATTACTGACATAGTCAGGATGGTATCTGTTACTTATAAGACACCAGTCACATTACTGACATAATCAGGACCGTACCTGCTACTTATAAGACAACAGCCATATTACTAACATAGTCAGGACCGTACATGCTTTTTATAAGACACCAGTCATATTACTGACATAGTCCTGACCGTACCTGCTTCTTATAAGACACCAGTCATATTACTGACATATTCAGAACCGTACCTGCTACTTATAAGACACCAGTCATATTACTGACATAGTCAGGACCGTACCTGCTATTTATAAGACACCAGTCATATTACTGACATAGTCAGAACGTACCTGCTTCTTATAAGACACCAGTCATATTACTGACATAGTCAGGACCGTACCTGCTTCTTATAAGACACCAGTCATATTATTGACATAGTTAGGACCGTACCTGCTTCTTTCATGACACCAGTCATATTAATGACATAGTTAGGACAGTACCTGCTTTTTTTAAGACACCAGTCATATTACTGACATAGTTAGGACCGTACCTGCTTCTTACAAGACACCAGTCATATTACTGACATAGTTAGGACCGTACCTGCTTCTTACAAGACAAGTCATATTACTGACATGGTCAGGACCGTACCTGCCTCTTATAAGACAAGTCATATTACTGACATAGTCAGAACCGTACCTGCTACTTATAAGACACCAGTCATATTACTGACATAGTTAGGACCGTACCTGCTTCTTATAAGACAAGTCATATTACTGACATAGTCAGGACGGTACCTGCTACTTATAAGACACCAGTCACATTACAGACATAGTCAGGACCGTACCTGCTACTTATAAGACAACAGCCATATTACTCACATAGTCAGGACCGTACCTGCTTCTGATAAGACACCGGTCATATTACTCACATAGTCAGGACCGTACCTGCTTCTTATAAGACACCAGTCATATTACTGACATAGTCAGAATCGTACCTACTTCTTACAAGACACCAGTCATATTACTGACATAGTTAGGACCGTACCTGCTTCTTATAAGACAAGTCATATTACTGACATAGTCGGGACCGTACCTGCTACTTATAAGACACCAGTCACATTACTGACATAGTCAGGACCGTACCTGCTACTTATAAGACACCAGTCATACTACTGACATAGTCAGGACCGTACCTGCTTCTTACAAGACACCAGTCATATTACTGACATAGTTAGGACCGTACTTGCTTCTTATAAGACACCAGTCATATTACTGACATAGTCAGGACCGTACCTGCTTCTTATAAGACACCAGTCATATTACTGACATAGTCAGGACCGTACCTGCTTCTTACAAGACACAAGTCATATTACTGACATTGTTAGGACCGTACCTGCTTCTTACAAGACACAGTTATATTACTGACATAGTCAGAACCGTACCTGCTTCTTATAAGACACCAGTCATATTACTGACATAGTTAGGACCGTACCTGCTTCTTATATGACACCAGTCATACTACTGACATAGTCAGGACGTACCTGCTTTTTATAAGACACCAGTCATATTACTGACATAGTTAGGACCGTACTTTCTTCTTTTCTGTCACCAGTCATATTACTGACATAGTTAGGACAGTATCTGCTTCTTTTAAGACACCAGTCATATTACTGACATAGTTAGGACCGTACCTGCTTCTTACAAGACACAGTCATATTACTGACATAGTTAGGACCGTACCTGCTTCTTACAAGACAAGTCATATTCCTGACGTGGTCAGGACCGTACCTGCCTCTTATAAGACAATTCATATTACTGACATAGTCAGAACCGTACCTGCTACTTATAAGACACCAGTCATATTACTGACATAGTTAGGACCGTACCTGTTTCTTATAAGACAATTCATATTACTGACATAGTCAGGACGGTACCTGCTACTTATAAGACACCACTCACATTACTGACATAGTCAGGAACGTACCTGCTTCTTACAAGACACCAGTCATATTACTGACATAGTCAGAACCGTACCTGCTTCTTACAAGACACCAGTCATATTACTGACATAGTTAGGACCGTACCTGCTTCTTATATGACACCAGTCATATTACTGACATAGTCAGTACCGTACCTGCTTCTTATAAGACACCAGTCATATTATTGACATAATTAGGACCGTACCTGCTTCTTTTATGACACCAGTCATATTAATGACATAGTTAGGACAGTACCTGCTTCTTTTAAGACACCAGTCATATTACTGACATAGTTAGGACCGTACCTGCTTCTTACAAGACACCAGTCATATTACTGACATTGTTAGGACCGTACCTGCTTCTTACAAGACAAGTACTATTACTGACATGGTCAGGACCGTACCTGCCTCTTATAAGACAAGTCATATTACTGACATAGTCAGAACCGTACCTGCTACTTATAAGACACCAGTCATATTACTGACATAGTTAGGACCGTACCTGCTTCTTATAAGACAATGCATATTACCGACATAGTCAGGACGGTACCTGCTACTTATAAGACACCAGTCACATTACAGACATAGTCAGGACCGTACCTGCTACTTATAAGACAACAGCCATATTACTGACATAGTCAGGACCGTACCTGCTTCTTATAAGACAGCAGTCATATTATTGACATAGTCAGGACCGTACCTGCTTCTTATAAGACACCAGTCATATTACTGACATAGTCAGAACCGTACCAGCTACTTATAAGACACCAGTCATATTACTGACATAGTCAGGACCGTACCTGCTTCTTACAAGACACCGGTCATATTACTCACATAGTCAGGACCGTACCTGCTTCTTATAAGACACCAGTCATATTACTGACATAGTCAGGACCGTACCTGCTTCTTACAAGACACCAGTCATATTACTGACATAGATAGGACCGTACCTGCTTCTTACAAGACACAGTCATATTACTGACATAGTCAGAACCGTACCTGCTTCTTACAAAACACCAGTCATATTACTGACATAGTTAGAACCGTACCTGCTTCTTATAAGACAAGTCATATTACTGACATAGTCAGGACCGTACCTGCTACTTATAAGACACCAGTCACATTACTCACATAGTCAGGACCGTACCTGCTACTTATAAGACACCAGTCATATTACTGACATAGTCAGGATCGTACCTGCTTCTTACAAGACACCAGTCATATTATTGACATTGTTAGGACCGTACCTGCTTCTTACAAGACACAGTCATATTACTGACATAGTCAGAACCGTACCTGCTTCTTACAAGACACCAGTCATATTACTGACATAGTTAGGACTGTACCTGCTTCTTATATGACACCAGTCATATTACTGACATAGTCAGGACCGTACCTGCTTCTTATAAGACACCAGTCATATTACTGACATAGTTAGGACCGTACCTGCTTCTTACAAGACACCAGTCATATTACTGACATAGTTAGGACCGTACTTGCTTCTTATAAGACACCAGTCATATTACTAACATAGTCAGGACCGTACCTGCTTCTTATAAGACACCAGTCATATTACTGACATAGTCAGGACCGTACCTGCTTCTTACAAGACACAAGTCATATTACTGACATTGTTAGGACGTACCTGCTTCTTACAAGACACAGTTATATTACTGACATAGTCAGAACCGTACCTGCTTCTTATAAGACACCAGTCATATTACTGACATAGTTAGGACCGTACCTGCTTCTTATATGACACCAGTCATACTACTGACATAGTCAGGACGTACCTGCTTCTTATAAGACACCAGTCATATTACTGACATAGTTAGGACCGTACCTTCTTCTTTTCTGTCACCAGTCATATTACTGACATAGTTAGGACAGTATCTACTTCTTTTAAGACACCAGTCATATTACTGACATAGTTTGGACCGTACCTGCTTCTTACAAGACACCAGTCATATTACTGACATAGTTAGGACCGTACCTGCTTCTTACAAGACAAGTCATATTCCTGACGTGGTCAGGACCGTACCTGCCTCTTATAAGACAATTCATATTACTGACATAGTCAGAACCGTACCTGCTACTTATAAGACACCAGTCATATTACTGACATAGTTAGGACCGTACCTGCTTCTTATAAGACAATTCATATTACTGACATAGTCAGGACGGTACCTGCTACTTATAAGACACCACTCACATTACTGACATAGTCAGGAACGTACCTGCTTCTTACAAGACACCAGTCATATTACTGACATAGTCAGAACCGTACCTGCTTCTTACAAGACACCAGTCATATTACTGACATAGTTAGGACCGTACCTGCTTCTTATATGACACCAGTCATATTACTGACATAGTCAGTACCGTACCTGCTTCTTATAAGACACCAGTCATATTATTGACATAATTAGGACCGTACCTGCTTCTTTTATGACACCAGTCATATTAATGACATAGTTAGGACAGTACCTGCTTCTTTTAAGACACCAGTCATATTACTGACATAGTTAGGACCGTACCTGCTTCTTACAAGACACCAGTCATATTACTGACATTGTTAGGACCGTACCTGCTTCTTACAAGACAAGTACTATTACTGACATGGTCAGGACCGTACCTGCCTCTTATAAGACAAGTCATATTACTGACATAGTCAGAACCGTACCTGCTACTTATAAGACACCAGTCATATTACTGACATAGTTAGGACCGTACCTGCTTCTTATAAGACAATGCATATTACCGACATAGTCAGGACGGTACCTGCTACTTATAAGACACCAGTCACATTACAGACATAGTCAGGACCGTACCTGCTACTTATAAGACAACAGCCATATTACTGACATAGTCAGGACCGTACCTGCTTCTTATAAGACAGCAGTCATATTATTGACATAGTCAGGACCGTACCTGCTTCTTATAAGACACCAGTCATATTACTGACATAGTCAGAACCGTACCAGCTACTTATAAGACACCAGTCATATTACTGACATAGTCAGGACCGTACCTGCTTCTTACAAGACACCGGTCATATTACTCACATAGTCAGGACCGTACCTGCTTCTTATAAGACACCAGTCATATTACTGACATAGTCAGGACCGTACCTGCTTCTTACAAGACACCAGTCATATTACTGACATAGATAGGACCGTACCTGCTTCTTACAAGACACAGTCATATTACTGACATAGTCAGAACCGTACCTGCTTCTTACAAAACACCAGTCATATTACTGACATAGTTAGAACCGTACCTGCTTCTTATAAGACAAGTCATATTACTGACATAGTCAGGACCGTACCTGCTACTTATAAGACACCAGTCACATTACTCACATAGTCAGGACCGTACCTGCTACTTATAAGACACCAGTCATATTACTGACATAGTCAGGATCGTACCTGCTTCTTACAAGACACCAGTCATATTATTGACATTGTTAGGACCGTACCTGCTTCTTACAAGACACAGTCATATTACTGACATAGTCAGAACCGTACCTGCTTCTTACAAGACACCAGTCATATTACTGACATAGTTAGGACTGTACCTGCTTCTTATATGACACCAGTCATATTACTGACATAGTCAGGACCGTACCTGCTTCTTATAAGACACCAGTCATATTACTGACATAGTTAGGACCGTACCTGCTTCTTTTAAGACACCAGTCATATTACTGACATAGTTAGGACCGTACCTGCTTCTTACAAGACACAAGTCATATTACTGACATAGTTAGGACCGTACCTGCTTCTTACAAGACAAGTCATATTACTGACGTGGTCAGGACGGTACCTGCCTCTTATAAGACAATTCATATTATTGACATAGTCAGAACCGTACCTGCTACTTATAAGACACCAGTCATATTACTGACATAGTTAGGACCGTACCTGATTCTTATAAGACAAGTCATATTACTGACATAGTCAGGACGGTACCTGCTACTTATAAGACACCAGTCACATTACTGACATAGTCATGACCGTACCTGCTTCTTACAAGACACCAGTCATATTACTGACATAGTTAGGACCGTACCTGCTTCTTATATGACACCAGTCATATTAATGACATAGTCAGGACCGTACCTGCTTCTTATAAGACACCAGTCATATTACTGACATAGTTAGGACAGTACCTGCTTCTTATAAGACACCAGTCATATTACTGACATAGTTAGGACCGTACCTGCTTCTTATAAGACAAGTCATATTACTGACATAGTCAGGACGGTACCTGCTACTTATAAGACACAAGTCACATTACTGACATAGTCAGGACCGTACCTGCTTCTTACAAGACACCAGTCATATTACTGACATAGTCAGAACCGTACCTGCTTCTTACAAGACACCAGTCATATTACTGACATAGTTAGGACCGTACCTGCTTCTTATATGACACCAGTCATATTACTGACATAGTCAGGACCGTACCTGCTTCTTATAAGACACCAGTCATAATACTGACATAGTTAGGACAGTACCTGCTTCTTATAAGACACCAGTCATATTACTGACATAGTCAGGACCGTACCTGCTTCTTATAAGACACCCGTCATATTACTGACATAGATTGAACCGTACCTGCTTCTTACAAGACACAGTCATATTACTGACATAGTCAGAACCGTACCTGCTTCTTACAAGACACCAGTCATATTACTGACATAGTTAGGACTGTACCTGCTTCTTACAAGACAAGTCATATTACTGACATAGTCAGGACCGTACCTGCTTCTTATAAGACAAGCCATAGTACTGACATAGTCAGGACGGTATCTGCTACTTATAAGACACCAGTCACATTACTGACATAATCAGGACCGTACCTGCTACTTATAAGACAACAGCCATATTACTGACATAGTCCTGACCGTACCTGCTTCTTATAAGACACCAGTCATATTACTGACATATTCAGAACCGTACCTGCTACTTATAAGACACCAGTCATATTACTGACATAGTCAGGACCGTACCTGCTATTTATAAGACACCAGTCATATTACTGACATAGTCAGAACCGTACCTGCTTCTTACAAGACACCAGTCATATTACTGACATTGTTAGGACCGTACCTGCTTCTTACAAGACACAGTTATATTACTGACATAGTCAGAACCGTACCTGCTTCTTATACGACACCAGTCATATTACTGACATAGTTAGGACCGTACCTGCTTCTTATATGACACCAGTCATACTACTGACATAGTCAGGACGTACCTGCTTCTTATAAGACACCAGTCATATTACTGACATAGTTAGGACCGTACCTTCTTCTTTTATGACACCAGTCATATTACTGACATAGTTAGGACAGTACCTGCTTCTTTTAAGACACCAGTCATATTACTGACATAGTTAGGTCCGTACCTGCTTCTTACATGACACCAGTCATATTACTGACATAGTTAGGACCGTACCTGCTTCTTACAAGACAAGTCATATTACTGACGTGGTCAGGACCGTACCTGCCTCTTATAAGACAATTCATATTACTGACATAGTCAGAACCGTACCTGCTACTTATAAGACACCAGTCATATTACTGACATAGTTAGGACCGTACCTGCTTCTTATAAGACAATTCATATTACTGACATAGTCAGGACGGTACCTGCTACTTATAAGACACCAGTCACATTATTGACATAGTCAGGAACGTACCTGCTTCTTACAAGACACCAGTCATATTACTGACATAGTCAGAACCGTACCTGCTTCTTACAAGACACCAGTCATATTACTGACATAGTTAGGACCGTACCTGCTTCTTATATGACACCAGTCATATTACTGACAGTCAGGACCGTACCTGCTTCTTATAAGACACCAGTCATATTACTGACATAGTTAGGACCGTACCTGCTTCTTTTATGACACCAGTCATATTACTGACATAGTTCGGACAGTACCTGCTTCTTTTAAGACACCAGTCATATTACTGACATAGTTAGGACCGTACCTGCGTCTTACAAGACACCAGTCATACTATTGACATAGTTAGGACCGTACCTGCTTCTTACAAGACAAGTCATATTACTGACGTGGTCAGGACCGTACCTGCCTCTTATAAGACAATTCATATTACTGACATAGTCATAACCGTACCTGCTACTTATAAGACACCAGTCATATTACTGACATAGTTAGGACCGTACTTGCTTCTTATAAGACAAGTCATATTACTGACATAGTCAGGACGGTACCTGCTACTTATAAGACACCAGTCACATTACTGACATAGTCAGGACCATCCCTGCTACTTATAAGACAACAGCCATATTACTGACATAGTCAGGACCGTACCTGTTTCTTATAAGACACCAGTCATATTATTGACATAGTCAGGACCGTACCTGCTTCTTATAAGACACCAGTCATATTACTGACATAGTCAGAACCGTACCAGCTACTTATAAGACACCAGTCATATTACTGACATAGTCAGGACCGTACCTGCTTCTTATAAGACACCAGTCATATTACTGACATAGTCAGGATCGTACCTGCTTCTTATAAGACACCAGTCATATTATTGACATAGTCAGGACCGTACCTGCTTCTTATAAGACACCAGTCATATTACTGACATAGTCAGAACCGTACCAGCTACTTATAAGACACCAGTCATATTACTGACATAGTCAGGACCGTACCTGCTTCTTATAAGACACCAGTCATATTACTGACATAGTCAGGACCGTACCTGCTTCTTACAAGACACCAGTCATATTACTGACATAGATAGGATCGTACCTGCTTCTTACAAGACACAGTCATATTACTGACATAGTCAGAACCGTACCTGCTTCTTACAAGACACCAGTCATATTATTGACATAGTTAGGACCGTACCTGCTTCTTTTATGACACCAGTCATATTACTGACATAGTTAGGACCGTACCTGCTTCTTTTAAGGCACCAGTCATATTACTGACATAGTTAGGACCGTACCTGCTTCTTACAAGACAAGTCATATTACTGACATGGTCAGGACCGTACCTGCTTCTTATAAGACAAGTCATATTACTGACATAGTCAGGTCGGTACCTGCTACTTATAAGACACCAGTCACATTACTGACATAATCAGGACCGTACCTGCTTCTTATAAGACAACAGCCATATTACTGACATAGTCAGGACCGTGCCTGCTTCTTATAAGACACCAGTCATATTACTGACATACTCAGGACCGTACCTGCTTCTTATAAGACACCAGTCATATTACTGACATATTCAGAACCGTACCTGCTACTTATAAGACACCAGTCATATTACTGACATAGTCAGGACCGTACCTGCTATTTATAAGACACCAGTCATATTACTGACATAGTCTGAACCGTACCTGCTTCTTATAAGACACCAGTCACATTACTGACATAGTTAGGACCGTACCTGCTTCTTTTGTGACACCAGTCATATTACTGACATAGTTAGGACCGTACCTGCTACTTATAAGACACCAGTCATATTACTGACATAGTTAGGACCGTACCTGCTTCTAATAAGACAAGTCATATTACTGACATAGTCAGGACGTACCTGCTTCTTACAAGACACCAGTCATATTACTGACATAGTCAGGACCGTACCTGCTACTTATAAGACACCAGTCATACTACTGACATAGTTAGGACCGTACTTGTTTCTTATGAGACACCAGTCATAGTATTGACATAGTTAGGACTGTACCTGCTTCTTACAAGACACCAGTCACATTACTGGCATATTCAGGACCATACCTGCTTCTTATAAGACAAGTCATATTACTGACATAGTCAGAACCGTATATGGTTCTTATAAGACACAAGTCATATTACTGACATAGTCAGAACCGTATCTGGTTCTTATAAGACACCAGTCATATTACTGACATAGTTAGGACAGGACCATACTGGTGCATAAATTATACTTTTTAGATTAAAAATATTTTATTTGCTGAAGTTATGACAAGAATTATTTGAAGCCCGCCTCCTACAATTTATAGCAAATTATATACATGACAGCAATTATACAGTGAAATATTTAATTTAACTAAGAAAACACAACCAAGGAAAGATTGAGAAAAAAATTAAGCAAATACACATGGTACGTATTAGTAAAAGAAAGAACGTTTACAAACAAATAAAGAAAACAGAAGACATGCATGATTAACCTATTCTATTGATATCTTTTAGAAATACTTCAGACATCGATCAACCGCTTGGAAAAGGTTCTTCCCGATCACGGAAAAAACTATGTTCATTTTTTTTATAACCGGTTGTTCCCTCGGGATTTATTTTACATTCAGCAAATTATACTCTATAATTAAACATGCGTTTGTCTCGTCCTTTTGACTCGGATTGAAATGGTTTTGCTGGGTAAGACGTCAATGATCCTCGATATAGTGTTGGTCTATTGTTATCAAAAAATTTAACCCAGTTTGGTAGATCACTGAAGGCATCTTCGTTCTGTGAATTACCCTTTTCACGAGCATCGTTTCGTTTTCTGTATTTGAGAGTTATTATTGTTATCACACTGCAAACGAACAAAATACATATTACCGATCCAGCGATCCCGACAGTGAGAACAACAACTTTATTTTCAAATTTGTTTTCTCCGTACGATCCTGGCAATCCAGTTGTTATTGTTGAGTGTGTTGTTATAGGCGTGGTTGTGGATTCTGTCGTTGTTTGTGGTGTTGAAGATACGGTCGTTGTTGTGGATTCTGTCGTTTTTTGTGGTGTTGAAGATACGGTCGTTGTTATGGATTCTGTCGTTTTTTGTGGTGTTGAAGATACGGTCGTTGTTGTGGATTCTGTCGTTGTTTGTGGTGTTGAAGATACGGTCGTTGTTGTGGATTCTGTCGTTTTTTGTGGTGTTGAAGATACGGTCGTTGTTGTGGATTCTGTCGTTGTCCGTGTTGTTGTGGATTCTGCCGTTGTTTGTGGTGTTGAAGATACGGTCCTTGTTGTGGATTCTGTCGTCCGTGTTGTTGTGGATTCTGTCGTTGTTTGTGGTGTTGTGGATCCTGTCGTTGTCTGTGTTGCTGTAGATCCTGTCGTTGTTTGTGGTGTTGAAGATACCGTCGTTGTTGTGGATTCTGTCGTCGTTGGTCTTGTGGATTCTGTAGTCTGTGTTGTTGTGGAATCTGTAGTTGTTTGTGGTGTTGAAGATACGGTCGTTGTTGTGGATTCTGTCGTCGATGGTCTTGTTGTGGATTCTGTCATCCGTGTTGTTGTGGATTCTGTCGTTGTCTGTGTTGTTGTAGATCCTGTCGTTGTTTGTGGTGTTGTGGAATCAATGGTGGTTTCTGATGTTGTGGATTCTATCATGTTTGTGTTAGCAGTGGTCATCAAATCTGCAAAAACATTGTTTATTTGATAATCAATGAAGGCACAACATAGTTATCCGGTCATTATGTTATGGTCATAAAGGCTTACGATTTTAAATTCGTGACTCGTTGTTAATCCGCATATTTGAGTCGAACAAAATTAATGACAAACTAGAGGCTCCCAGGAGCATGTAATCGCTCACCTGGTTTTCAATTTGACATCTAAAGTTGATAGAAAATGGGGGTGTTACACATAATTTTGAAAGTGGGCCACCCAAAGATCATTTCAACTCAAATTTCTGAGCAAAAGATTTTGATGTGATTTTTATCTCATAATATTCCTAAACGGAATAAACTGGCTGAAAAAATCTCACAGAAAAACCCAGAATATATGTTAAACTACTCATTGCCATGTAGCTGCAGTTAACATTTGAGTTAATTTTGATTTGTAATAAAGCAGAAATTGACAACTAGAGGCATTTCTATTCTTAGTAACATCAGCCATTTTGAATGGAGGGCGGAGCTGTCGGACACAATATTGAAAGGGGACAACCCAAGGACTATCCCAGCTAAATTTAGTTCAGCGGTTTCAGAGGAAAAGATTTAAATGTGATCTTTTATCAAAATATGCATAATTTGCATAATCTGTATAAATCGGCTGAACGAACTATTCCACAGAAAAAGTCGGATTATATGTTAAACTACTCATTGCCATGTAGCCGCAGTTAAAATTTGAAATATAGCTCATTTTGGTTTACGAGTATACTAAAGCAGCAATGAACAATTGAAGAAATTTCTATTTTTAGTAACAGCGGCCATCTTGAATAGAAAGTGGGGCTGTCGGACACAAATTTGAAAGGGACTCGCCCAAGGATCATCCCTGCCAGGTTTGGTTTAATTGGGTTCAGCGGTTTCAGAGGAAAAGATTTAAATGTGATCTTTTATCAAAATATGCATAATCGGTATAAATCGACTGAAAGAAAAATTTCACAGAAAAGCCCGGAATATAGGTTAAACTACTTATTGCCGTGTAGCTGCAGTTAAAATTTGAGCTCATTTTGGTTTATACTAAAGCAGCAATGGACAATTGAAGAAATGTCTATTTTTAGTAAAAACAGCCATCTTGAATGGAGGGCGGGGCTGTCGGACACAATTTTGAAAGGGACCCACCCAAGGACCATCCCTGCCTGGTTTGATGTAATTTGATTCAGCGTTTTCAGAGGAGAAGATTTAAATGTGATCTTTTATCAAAATATGCCTAATTTGCATAATCGGTATAAATCGTCTGAAAGAAATATTTCAGAGAAAAACCCGGAATATATGTTAAACTACTCCTTGCCATGTACAAATGTAGCTGCAGTTAAAATATGAGCTCATTTTGACTTATGCTAAAGCAGCAATGGACAATTAAAATTTCATCCTCCCTTTTTTCTATTTTTAGCTTGGCGGCCATCTTGGCTGGAAGTCGGGATCACCGGACACAATTTTGGAAGGGGGCCATCCAAGGACCATTCTACCAAAGTTTGGTTCAAATTGGCCCAGTGGCTTCAGAGGAGTTGATTAAAATGTGAAAAGTTAACGGACGGACGGACGACGGACGCTCAGTGGTGAGCTAAAAATTACAGCTTATTTCACGTCTACTGCAGAAAAGATCACTAAAGTTAGAAATCTGGATCTATTTTACTGTACACCAATAAAAGGTATATTATACTGTAGGAGAATGAAACGATTAGTATTCTGGGAAATCATTGAAAGCAACTGTATGAAAACAATTGTATCAGATGACATGAATAAACTTAAGAAGAAACTGAAGAATGAACAATCAAATATCAAAATAGTAGAAAGAGGCAAATTGATACCTTTAACACAAAGAACATGACCGCTCACTTATCTGGCCTGAAACAGGGATTGCAATGAAAAGTGGCAGGTTAAACTAGTTTTATGAGCCACAACCCCCTACTAGAGAAATGATGCGGTCATGCAAGTGTTTGACATGTGTGATTAAAACATTAATGCCCTTTCGTTTTATTCCTCCCAAAATTAAATTATTTGGCTTTCCAATCTTTGAGTGTACCTGGTGAAGGTTATCTCAGAAACGCTTCCTGCGCACTAAATTTGTATCTACGTTGTTATTACTATGACTGGGTCGATACCTCTGCTGGTGGATTATTAAACCCAGATGGTATCATTCGCCCAGTAGTCAGTGATTCGGCACTGACATGGATTATTAGATATATTTGTTACTGAAATTTTCAGTTCCTAAATAATGCAATTATTAATAAAATTAAGGTTCTCCTTCCTCAGACATAGATGATTTTATCTGATTTTGGATATCCTCTTTAGGCCCTTTGGTTTTATTGCACCACAGCATTATTTGGGTTTCCAATCTTTCGATCCTGATGAAACATTAAGGTTATTCTAGAAATGCATCATGATATTTACGTTTTTATTATTTTATACCAGGACTATCACTGTTCGAAATTATAAAAAAAATACCCGCAACGCTGCAGCTTTCCGAAAGAGGTTCCAATGGCAGCTGTGGTAATACAGACGAGGTAAGATGGAGAGACAGAGCATCGGACGAGTGGTGACAAAGGATGACACACGTAACAGGTACACAACAGTTACCATGTGACACACATCTACATTAGGAATATATTTACCTGGAGATATGCTATTAGTTATGTCATCAAACTGGTCAGAGAAATTAGCAGATAGTCGTCCAAGATTTGCATCTCCTGTCACGTAATAGTCATATGTACATTCATAATTTGTTCCACATACGTCACTTATTGTTTGAGAAACAATTTCTGGGATAACAACTGCTGGGTTGAAATTTGGATTTTGATAGACGCTAAATGGTCGTCCATTCGGATACGTAAATAATGATTCGTTTTCTGTAATCGCCCCTACAATGTAAACGCATATGTAATATATTTAATAGTTGTTTTACTTTACAGGTTAAAGTACAATGTAAAAGATAAGCGAGTCAGTGTGTGAGCGAGCGAGTAATTGTTATTCAACAATAAGTGAAAAATGGCTTCTTGGCGAGATGACGATTGACCGTTGCAGCTTTGGTGTTATTGTTTTCGCGTCACACTGACAATTAAATTAAGATTAAGATTACCCTCCCCCCAAAAAAAAAGAAAAGGAAAGAAAAGATTATTCCAGAAACGCGTCGTGCACAATACATTGATGTTATACTTCTTCATTTTAGGGTAAGTGATCCTTATGAAGAGTACTTGGTATACTCAGATGCTATAAATGTAGACCCAGTTTTAATCAGCTATTATCATTATAATGTGTTTGACGAGTGCTAGCTATGAGGCAGAATATGCTACACTTTCGCACTGGATCTGATATTCCATTGTTGCGATGGTTCGTGTTGATTGAGCTCATATTCGTTTGTTTAACCTATGTGTTTGTGTTCGAATAGTCCTTTCGCACGTTTGCATTTTAGTTCCTTTATGCGGGTAGCGCTTTTGCCAATAGGGATATCTGTAGTAATATTTGTATCCGGATATACCTCCTTCCAGTTTCGATTTATATACTTTACAGTCGTTCTTGAATAATAATTAAAGATTAGACCTAACACCACATACACACACACAAACAGCATAACATAACAAAGGAATATACTTACATGTTAATCCAAATTGGTTGTGAATATCAATCAGAGAAGCATTGCTATTTATATGTTCTCCATTCCTTGATACAAGATCGTTCTCCTTTATACCATCATTGTTACCATACAAACCGAGGAATTCCCCTGAAAAGAATATATACCATCATTGTTACCATATATACCAATGAATTCTCCTGAACAGAATATATACCATCATTGTTACTACATAGACCAAGGAATTCTCCTGTAAAATATATACCATCATTGTTACCATATATACCAATGAATTCTCCTGAACAGAATATATACCATCATTGTTACTACATAGACCAAGGAATTCTCCTGTAAAATATATACTATCATTGTTACCATATAAACCAAGGAATTCTCCTGAAAAATAAAAATAAAAAACAAAAATCCGTCGTATTCGTAGCCTCTAGATGCTAGCAATACGTGATTTATTTCCGTAAAATAGGTGTCCATGTCCGGAAACCGGTTGATCATTTAGTCACAACTTCGCCCGTCGTACTTGTAGAACCAAGGCCAATAATACGTTTCCGTCGTATTCGTAGCCTGTGCCTAAAATTAAAAGATATTTCCCTATTACTATATGTTTTATAGGGGTTCGTATTCTATTTATGTTGTCTATATTTATTTACGTGTACATGTGTTCAACGCGATTTCATATCGGATGATCTCCCTGTCATTTAATAGTAGCACCACAGATGCCACCAGTGGAGCAGGAATTTCGTTGGAGTTCATCCCCAGAATTCAGAAAGGGGTTCGCTTTCCTCAATCTGTAGTGATTTGTTGAACATTGTTTGTCCTTTTGTTCTTTTTTTCTGGCCAATGTATTATCTTTCCTACGATTTACGGCTTATGAATACCCTTTAATAAAACAAACTGTTCTTGTACTGAACCTACGCGAAATGATTGAATAAAACATAATGACATAGTTACCCGATTCATCAGGAGATACCATAATCAAGAAATTGAGGATGTTCAGTACAGCATGTGCCTTTACAGAGAGATGTGGTCTTTCAAATGTCACTGTTACTGACGGCTGGTCACCAGATGTACTTTCAATGACTGCTCCTTTTAAGATATAAGAATTGGCTTAAATTCATGTCTGAGATTACGTGAAATAGGCACTGAATAAAAACTTGATTTACATCTTGTAATGAACTGACTGTAGAAACATATCTATCGTATCTCGGCGTGACGATATCTTCCTATTTTCCTTGATCCTGAGCTTGTTTTATTTGACGAAGCAAATCGCATTGACTAGATAACTTTTTGATATATACTACCACTGACCGAAATACAATTTTTCTGGTACCTCTGTCCGGTGATACTAAACAGAGTCGACTAGAGTCTAATACTGAAATGACGTTACTTTGTGGATGATATTAAATGACTTAAATGATATTTATAAGTTAATTTTATTGATGTTTTAGTTCTCACGGAGTGAAAATATACAAGAACGATCGGCCCGATTTACTTCCGGTTTACCAAAATAGAGACGAGTAACTGTTATAGTTCTTTTCGACTGAGATATGAAATATTATTTTTGCCAAATAACTCATAAGTGGTATTTGAGTATTAAATCATATTTTTAAAGCACATGCATGTTGAAATTTAGGCCAGATTCATGTTTGTCAAAGCAAAATAAAAGTGCTTATAAATTTAAAATCAATATCGGTCTAGGACATGAAAATGCTTGACGTATCTGAAGTTCAATAAATGAACACATGAGATGATGATACATACATAAGATACAAAATCAATGTATATGCATAGGATTTTTTAGTATCACCCCCTCTGTCACATGTTACCTGTTGAGCTTTGAGGGAAGTGAGTTTTAAATCCAGTTTACCATCAAAAGGGGCAATCAAGGGATAATTGTAAAATTTCATTATTTCAAAATAAATTCAAAATGTAAACGTTTATGGATTAATCTACCTTTTCTGCAGGATAAACACAATATTAATACATGTCTTAAAATATAAACTTATGTGTATTCGGTGCAAAACTGGAGAAAGGCTTGGGGTGAACTTGTCTTTATGCCTTAATTTAAGCCTCATACACATACAATTTATATTGTAATAAACTACACTAATATTGCTAAGAATGAACCACCAGAATAGGGAACATTTATTTTTCCCTTAGAATCTATGATTGGGTTGCAAAGTGCAGATAAGAGACAGGAACTGCTTACCCTTCGCGAGCACATGGGTTCACTCCGGGGTTTTGGTTGTGTCCGTGTTGCTCATCATTTTAGTCTTCTGTATTGTGCTTTTTGCTTTGTTTGTCTTCGTCTTGTGTACACAATGTTGTCAGTGTCACTGGATGGTCCATTCTTGATTGCCACTTTTGATTTTCTAACGTTTATATATATAAAGCACTACTTTATTTATATAACTAATATATAAATATGTCCATAATTTATGGTGCATGGATTTATTATACTAGTACGTGATACGATCCGTCCGGACCAGTTTACCACCAGGAACTTTTCTTACTAGATAATACGATCCGTCCGGACCAGTTCAGCATCAGGATTTATTTTACTAGTACATGAAACGATCCGTTTGGACCTGTTTAATACCAGGACTTGTTTTACTGGTACATGAAACGATCCGTTTGTACCAGTTTAATACCAGGACTTATTTTACTGGTACATGAAACGATCCGTTTGGACCTGTTTAATACCAGGACTTGTTTTACTAGTACATGAAACGATCCGTTTGGACCTGATTAATACCAGGACTTATTTTACTGGTACATGAAACGATCCATTTGGACCTGTTTAATACCAGGACTTATTTTACTAGTACATGAAACGATCCGTTTGGACCTGATTAATACCAGGACTTATTTTACTGGTACATGAAGCGATCCGTTTGGACCTGATTAATACCAGGACTTATTTTACTGGTACATGAAACGATCCGTTTGGACCTGTTTAATACCAGGACTTATTTTACCGGTACATGAAACGATCCGTTTGGACCTGATTAATACCAGGACTTATTTTACTGGTACATGAAACGATCCATTTGGACCTGTTTAATACCAGGACTTATTTTACTAGTACATGAAGCGATCCGTTTGGACCTGTTTAATACCAGGACTTATTTTACTAGTACATGAAACGATCCGTTTGGACCTGTTTTGTTTAATACCAGGACTTGTTTTACTAGTACATGAAACGATCCGTTTGGACTTGATTAATACCAGGACTTATTTTACTGGTACATGAAACGATCCATTTGGACCTGTTTAATACCAGGACTTATTTTACTAGTACATGAAACGATCCGTTTGGACCTGATTAATACCAGGACTTATTTTACTGGTACATGAAACGATCCGTTTGGACCTGATTAATACCAGGAGTTATTTTACTGGTACATGAAACGATCCGTTTGGATCTGTTTAATACCAGGAGTTATTTTACTGGTACACGAAACGATCCGTTTTGACCTGTTTAATACCAGGACTTATTTTAATAGTACATGAAACGATCTGTTTGGACCTGTTTAATACCAGGACTTATTTTACTGGTACATGAAACGATCCGTTTGGACCAGTTTAATAGCAGGACTTATTTTACTAGTACATGAAACGATCCGTTTGGACCTGTTTAATACCAGGACTTATTTTACTGGTACATGAAACGATCCGTTTGGACCAATTTAATAGCAGGACTTATTTTACTAGTACATGAAACGATCCGTTTGGACCTGTTTAATACCAGAACTTATTTTACTAGTACATGAAATGATCCGTTTGGACCTGATTAATACCAGGACTTATTTTACTAGTACATGAAACGATCCGTTTGGACTTGTTTAATACCAGGACTTATTTTATTAGTACATGAAATGATCCGTTTGGACCTGTTTAATACCAGGACTTATTTTACTAGTACATGACACGATCCCTTTGGACCTGTTTAATACCAGGACTTATTTTACTAGTACATGAAGCGATCCGTTTGAACCAGTTTAATACCAGGACTTATTTTACTAGTACATGAAACGATACGTTTGGACCTGTTTAATATCAGGGCTTATTTTACTGGTACAGTTATATAATGACCTGTCCTTGAAAAGATAAATATAAAGGACAGAGAACCAGTCTATCTGACATGCTTCTTACCTCTAACAGAAAGTCTATTACTAATTGACATTTCAAAGTCTACAATTTCACCATTAACCAGAACATCTATTCCACGTATTGTATTAGTTTGAACTTCAATGACGTCTGCATTGTTATAAGACTTTGCCGCAAATGAGGTCACAGAACTACCTATAAGTAAACGTCATTGTAATAATAAGAACGTGTCAAATAAAAGGTTAAACTATAAAATGCTATATTGCTAAACGATCTGTTAGAATAAATGGTAAACAATAAAATGATATTGCTAACCGATATGTTGAAATAAATGGTAAACAGTAAAATGATATTGCTAACCGATATGCTGAAATAAATGGTAAACAATAAAATGATATTGCTAACCGATATGTTGAAATAAACGGTAAACAATAAAATGATATTGCTAACCGATATGTTGAAATAAATGGTAAACAATAAAATAATATTGCTAACCGATATGTTGAAATAAATGGTAAACAGTAAAATGATATTACTAACCGATATGCTGAAATAAATGGTAAACAATAAAATGATATTGCTAACCGATATGTTGAAATAAACGGTAAACAATAAAATGATATTGCTAACCGATATGTTGGAATAAATGGTAACTTTAAAATTATATGGCTAACCGATCTGTTGAAATAAATGGTAAAACAATAAAATTTTGTGGCTAATTGATGTCGGAATAAATTGTACAACAAAACAATGATATGGCCAACCGATATGTTGAAATAAGTGGTAAGCAATAAAATGACTTGGCTACCTAATCTGTTGAAATAAACGGTCAACAAAATTGAATGAATAGTGAATGAAATACAAGATTGTATACCTACCTTGGGAGGTTCCGTACTGTTCAAGTCTCAGTTGTAATGTAAAATTGTCATTTGATATCGCTATAAATTCACCAACTGCATTGAACGTGTACAGAAGTCCGTCTAGCGTTACAAGATGAGGATCCCCGGAACCTCTTCCTGTAAAAAGAAATATTATGTATAATTTATAACATGACGGGTATTATTAGTGGAGCTGTAACTGTAGACACTTCTGGAGCTCCCCGTTTTTTTGGTGGGGACGTGTTGCTCGATCTGTCGTTTCCAGTGTAGTGCTTTGTAAATCATTGTTTGTCCTTTTGATCTTTTTCTTTTGTCTATTGCATCGTCTGTTATTTTTCGATTTACATATTTACGACCACAGGTTCTTTCCTAACTATACGTTTTATGGTTTAATCGGAATTCTAACATGACGTCCTTCTTTAGCTTTGTGAACAAACGAGCGATTTATCGATTGGGTATAATCTCAGTAGAACATGCGCCGGTGCATGTGACTGAATTTTCCGTCGTAAATGTACATGTTGATGAATTATCGTCTGCTCGGATTTGGCAACATAATTTGTGTGCGACATTCTCCGCAAATGTAAATATAAATTACCGTCTTCCAATCAAAGTATACTACCGTATTTGTATTCTCAGACCTATCAGAATCGAAGTAATTCATGGAAGCCCGAATGTGTTTTGAGCTTTAACATGGGTTAGCGGATATTAGTAAAGTTGTTCCCTCGCCTCTGGCTCGGGATAAAATACTAATATCCGCCAACCCATGTTAAAACTCAAAGCAAATTCTGGCTTCCATGATTTATTTCTTAAATACAATATGATTGTCAATGCAGAACAAAGATGAATTAAAACTGTGGCCCTGAGGTCAATCATCCTATAACCTAACCCGGTTTCCGCTATCATATTTAGGCTATTTGTCTTACCTGCTCAAAGACTTTTAAATTAGTTGGCTTTCCGAGTGTACCTGATGACGGCTTTTCCAGAACCAAACCTTGCGCATAAAATTAGATATCTACCTTTTTCTAAAATCATAGATCCATATCAAGTAAAATTCATAGTTGTACCGTAATGGCCATTATATTGTGCTCTAAAAATTATTGGATTTTATTGTAGGTTTGAAATCGAAAATGACTGCAACAATCTCAATGATATTTGACTCTAAATAGGAATGCGCAATCAATATCTGCATGCAAATTGTGTACTGATTGAATCCATACTGACCAAACATTGAACACAACAAGCTAAATTTATGTCCATGTCACAAGCCAGGACCTGCATTTCCAACACCATATGACATGGTCATGTTCGTGTTCGATGGTTTAAGGTCAGAGATGGGTGTTCGTTTTTTGTCTACATCACTGTTTGAACTTTTTCTTCATAACTTACCTACTACCGGTGGGAGGTAGTTCAAACACGAGTTGGGTGGCCTTCGTGCGTAAAATACGTCGCAGCCGGTTACGTTAGTGTCTACATCCTGTAAAGGGTAAACGCAACAGTGTTGATAAGGTAAGATGTCGTAGATGAAATTTGACAGAAATGGAATGTTATCAAGGTTATCTCCAGCATAATGGTATCTGTTGGCATATCCACTTCCTAATAATGTTTGTGGATTCATTAATATTCCACTGTCGTCATAGCAACATTGGTTGTCATACTCTTGCGTCCTACAGTTTGGGTAAAAAAATAAAAATATGTTCGAAGTATTTCAGAAAATAATCCAAAAATTTATAGTTAAATTTGGGAATATCTGTTTTGAATATACATCTGCTAAAATTGTACTTCCAGAATATATAAGAAAATAATAACCAGATCTTCAAAATTCTATTTCGAAATACATGTATAATGAAAACACTAATTGAAATAAGATAGTTTTGTCTCTTTGTAATCATGATTGTAATACAGTCAAACCTGTCCATGCAGTCACCTGTATTAAAAGGTCACCTTTTCCTTGTCCTGTCATAGAAAATGTCATATGAATTGAACCTCTTTTAATAGGTCACCTGTCTTATAAGGCCACTTAGGTGACCTTTTAATACAGTTTTGACTGTATATTGATATACATTTCCGGGACATACGAGTTCATTCCCAGTTTTTAATGTGGTTCGTGTACCTCAATCTTAATGTTCTGTTTTGTATAGCTAGTTTAAACAGCGATGGTCATCAATTCCACCAATATCTACAAAGCGAACAATCACCTGTTATCTTAACTCACTGAACACAAAACAGACCACGACATAAGACGTTCGAAATTCAGGTCCTGACTTTAGGCAAGGCACAAGAATGTGGCGGACTAAACCGGTTAATGTGTAGACGTTTGTAGATAATTGTTTGTCTTTTTTCCCCTTTTTCTGTTGGCCATTGTAATGTCTGTCGTTCTTTAAATATTTACATCTCATGAACCATTAGATATCTTCAAACTTTTCTTTTCTTCCTATGAATTGTAGACCTTAAATGTTTTCATGTTATTTTGAAAAAAGAGGTCGGATACCGAAATGAAAATGGAAAAATATGTTATCAATAGCAGTCATAAGATATAAGTTTCAGGCAGCTAATCTCCGTATGTTTAGTCTTATTTTATTGTTTAGCTGAAATAACAGATATATTATATATTATATATTTCATAAAATGGAAAAAACACCATTCTAATGTACCCTGGAACATACAATATGTGTTAAGATGCGCAAAATGCCAACCCTCACATGTAAATAAGACTTATTGCTACACGTATATATTTTGCCTGCGATCTGTTTTCTTGTTTAAGATTTAAATACTTACGATGGTAGATTCTGTTTGAAGCAGAGTTTAGTAAATGGTTGTAGGTAGCAACCATAGACATTAACTGCAGTTTCTACACATAAAGGATCAATATGAAATCTTGTCAGATCTAATAGAGCGACATCTAGGGAGCATGGACAGGGAGTGACGTCGTCATGGCTTATTATTTGCATCGACACATCAGTTCTGATCCAATCATCACAAATTTGCATACTTGTTGACATATTTACCAGTACAGTAAACATATTTGACCAATAATACGGACTGAAAAAACAAAAAATAACAAAATAAAAAGTAAACATAGCTGACCAGTAATATGGACCCCCCAAAAAAGCAAAAAATAAACATATCTGACGATTAATAGGGACTTAAAAAATATATATAACCAAATAGAAAATAAACAGCTGATTAGTAATAGGGGTTGAAAAATAAAACACAAAAAAACAAAATAAAAAATAAAAAAAAGCAAAAAAGAAAAAAGAAAACAGCAACAAATAAATAAAAACGAAAACAAATACGCAGGGTCATGAAAGAGATACTCTTTTTCTGGTATTACAACGTAATATTTAGAATGATAGAGGAAGAATATAACCTCTGATTTAGATATTGTATGTAAAATTGAAAGTGAGAAAGACTTATTTATATAATAATGTTGTGTTAAAAATGACTATGCCAAAATAGTGGTCAGGGTTGAAGACATAGTGCACGACCTGAAGGGGAGTGCACTATGTCTTCAACCCTGACCACTATATGGCATAGTCAATGCTAACACAACATTATTATTATTATTATGCTGACTGTTATATGTAGACAAAATATATTGAGAACTATTACAATAAAGGATGTCCTGATATTGGTGACTAATATATTGGATCAGATAGTCTTGAAAGTGTGCGACTATTCTTTGTTTCATTTAAGGCTTTAAAATATAAAGAGTTTTGAAGTTTGAAATTTAATTAACAATAATAACAAGTATTAAAAAACAGTAACATGAATAATAATGTTGGTGGCGACTATGATAGATTGACAGATTGGATCCGTCCCCTTGCACGTGGACTAGCTATATATAGGTTGACAGACAGCTGAAAACACAACCTTCCCCGCGTGAAACTGGCATAGTAGATATACTATTTTCGCATAGTATATCAACGCTATTTAATTCTTTGTGATACATGCCAAAATATCGTATGAACTTATATCACAAAAGAAATTTACAGAAAGCATAATAATATGTAATGTCGTAAGCGGTCAAAAATTAATTGCGATTGATATTGTTTGATAGTGTACGTCTTGGATTTCTGACTGAAGGAACCAATGCCAACACTGAAAAACTCCAGCACGTTTCTAACAAAAACATGTAATTAAAATGTACATAAGGTAATTCGAACCTAGTTATAATTTTAAAGTGAAATTGCCTGTCCATTCGACTTCCACATCATGGGATTCAACTGTAGCATAAAGAGGCTTGCCACACAAACTGCATCTGTGGTATCCCACGGTTGGTCACGCTCCGATACTATCCACTCATCATACATATGCCAATTGGAGCAATTACATTTATTTTGGAATTGGTCTGTTACTGATCCGGTATTTTAGAACTTTCTATAGCAACATATTCCTAAAATTTTCGATTGGACGGTAGGTCACAAAACTATTAATTTTATCATATCACCATGTGTTTTCCCGTATTATCCACTTAAGGTATCAAGGTAGTGTAAAATAGTTTTCTCGTCCCATAGAATATAATATAAGTACAAATAACAAGTCCTCCAAATTCAGCGGAGCAATCAGATCCAAGATAACTAACCATGTGACTACTATGATTTCAATGTCAGTTGACCCACGTGTGATGTTGGATGTGATCAGCTGTGGGTTACAGACGATAGACAATCTTTATCTTTTTCTAACATGACGTCCTTCTTTCGCTTTGTAGACAAATGAGCGATTTATCTATGGTATAATCTTATTCGCACATCCGCCGGTGAATGTGACTGACTTTTCCATTGGCGATTGGCGACATAAATTGTGTGCGACATTTTCCGTAAGCGTAAATATAAATTACCGTTTTCCAATCAAAGTATACTACCGTATTTGTACTCTTAGACATATCAGAATCGACAAAAATCATGGAAGCCAGAATGTGTTTTTAATTTTAACATGAGTTGGCGGATATATTAGTAAATTTTATCATTAAATACTAATATCCGCCAATCCATGTTAAAACTCAAAACACATTCTGGCTTCCATGATTTATTTCTTAAATGACTTCATAAAGCTTTCTAATATTTTGACTATAAGTGCAGCTGACCAAGGTTATACTAGAAACTAATTCTGATATCTGTTTCTTTTTCTGTCAATTTTTATCTACTACAGACAAGCATTTGATGTCTACTCTACCAACACTAGTACATTTGTACATACCTGTTAGAGTCATCTACTGATATTCTTATTATCCCTACTTCCATTGGAAAGTTCAGTCTAAAGCTATAGTTTCCTGTAAAAGTTGGTGTCGGGAGGGTCGAATAATGCATCAATTGTATACTACTGCTACTATCATCTTTCTACAATTTAGTATAGTGTGTAAGTTTTATAATGAATAAATGTCACGATGATAGCCAACACCAAGGTAAAATACCAGATTAAGGGAACAGGCAAAAACCAGTTCAGATAGTTTTTAAGCATCTCTGTGACTTAAATAGCAATTTTAGGGATCATACAAAACCAAGTTCGGATAGATTTTAAGCATCAGTGTGGCTTAAATAGCAGCTTTAGGGATCAGAAGAAAACAAAAACAAATCACCTACCTTAGGATAGTACAAATCAACGTCTACTGGCAGGTGTAATGGAAAGTTCATTTCATCAGATTTCCATGTCACCTCAACTGTAGATTCATGTTTCCAGTTTACAGGATGTCTACTTATTACTGGCTTCATCATAGCATGATTTACTAAAATTACGACAGAATAAAATCAAAAGCAACAAATACCACACTGTCAGTACAGCTCCATAATCCAATATCAAAATCATAGAAAGATGCGACATCGATACCCCTAACACACATGGCCGTTCACTTTCCTGGCGTGGTACATGCACTTAGGTAAAAGGTGACGGAATTAAATTAGGTCTATGGCCACTTACCTTCCCTCTTAGTGAAATAATGGGGTTCTGTAAGTGCTATCAACAATTGCGTATTCATTTCAATCTAAAAAAACCTCTTCTAGAATTCAAGCTTTACACAATTTTGAATAATTATACAGTGATGGAAAGAAAAAAGGATGTTGCATTGTAACATATATTGTTGTATATGATTCGTCACGAACAACTAACAGATGACACGTTCTTCAAGTGGTTACACCATACAGTACAGTAACTGGGTCATATGTCTATATTCCTGTGGGATAATTTCCTTAATATAAATAATAGATACCGTACCTATAGTTATTATGCCTGTAAAAGTCAAAGCTTCAGTATCACGTAAAACCACTCGGAGTTGCACCATTTCTCTTCCTGTTCTATATAATGGCGGGAAAATACATGTCACGCTGTACTCAGATAACCATTTACAGTTGACTTCACTGTTTGCATCTGACATCACTAAAGCTACGGTATCTGTTTGGTTAAAACATGGTCCTGATATCACCAATAATGTACCACCAAACATGGAGGCTTCCTTTGGAGTAATTGTCAACGTGCCTTAAAAATATTAGATTTCGTTAATTATGAGTTAATGTATTATATTGCAAAACTAACTAGTTAGAAGATCTTATAAAGTATTACAGAGTCAATTTCAAACTTATGCATTCTAATTCAAAGTTTGAGGTTACGTCATAAGAAGAGCTTGAAGAAACCAAAGGGGTAATCAGAATCCGTAAATCGAAGACGGACAGATAACACAATGGGCAAAAGAAAAAGTACAAAAGTACAAACAACGATCTACAAAGCATACACATAAAACTAAAGATCGAGATAAACGAACTCCACTAAAAACCGGTAATGAACTCAGGAGCTCCGGATTGATAAGCAGTTCATGCTCCACTAGTGCCATCCGTCGTGTTACTCTAGTTACAAACCCGGTGGTAAGTCATGAATGAGGAAAGGACCGGGTGCTTACGACCAGTGGAACATATCCGTGGTCATTTGTGACACAGATATGCCATAGCTTTTAACCAAAGCATGTAATGACTTCAACTTAACCAATAGGAACCCTTAGTTCAGTAGCTTTCTTGTTAGCATCAGTCCTCTATCAAGGAAATCATGATAGGAGATTCAAGCCCTGGAATATCGTATCAACTGAGAGATATATACTCTATATGCAGGTGCTGCTGGAATGTTGTAACATATGGAAAGTTCACAATGGAAAAATTGAAATTGTCATAGGTCAAGGTATGAAGCAGACCTATCTATATCTGTGGTATCTTTTATTTCAAGCTAAATTTGATAGATGCGATCAACGAAATCACCAAATCCAGAATTATTTAGTGAAAGGACATCATCTATATAGCGGAACGTGAAATTAAAGGATTAGGCTAGCTTCTTTTCGTTTTTCTTGAGAAGCCCCTGTATGAAATCTGCCTCATACGAATAAAGGAACAAGTCTGTGAGAAGAGGAGGACAGTTTGTGCCCATAGGTATGCCGACTGTCTGTTGAAAAACACGTCCACTAAATTTGCAAACCTTACCATTCGTGTTACAACCTCCTTGTTTTATTCCTGCAGAGTCGACACGAAACATAAAGAGTCCTGGAATATTGACGTTAGACATGGACGTAACATTGATTATTTCTGACGTTCTAGACGCTGGTAATGCAAAGTAGTTAACGCCGTCACCAGCGTCAAATCCTACCTGTAAAACATGACAAATTGCATTAGAGGTCAACTTCAAACATCCTGTAGTCTCAAAGTGTAAATAAAATTAGATGCTTGTTAGATAGGTTTTTTTTTTGGTTTATCCGGAGATTCACTAACTTCATCCAATATTGGATCAAACCGGATGTCACAATTTAAGCGACCAATCATCTACGAGCATATATCAACATTTGGTAATGAGAGCTTACCATGGTGTAGGAACAGGTTTCCGGCCAATATTCAATACAACATGTTGCCAGATTAAAAAAGATCCTTCAATTTGCTATTTGTAATTCGACTTGAAGTAGCAGGCTATGTTTGTGCAAAAGAAATTGTATTGCATAAACATATAAAGCTTTATACGTACGTTCTTGTTTAATGTTATTCATTTCATTATGCTGTGTACCTAAGCGTATGAGTAATTGTTCGCGTGCTTGCCTCAAATGCGGTAGAACGTGCGTTCGATCTCCGATGATGTCGAACCAAGACTATAGAATATATTTCTTTTTGTTTCGTCTCCTCTAGGCGCGGAGCATTAATCAAGGAATAAGAGCAAACATTGATTGGCGCGTTGTAGGAATAATATGACTGAATGGAACGACGTGTCTGGCCATGCATTTTTGTCTCATGGAATTGATACAATGCACATCCACACATCGTGTCCTTAAAGTATTTGGCAATAAACAATATTGACTCACTACTCATAACATTATGACTAATTATTTATCTTGTCAAGAATATTCCCCCTTCTTTGACTAATGCTTCGTGTTCTCGTAAACACATTCCTTGATTCCAGTTACATCAAGTGTCAATGATATCAGCGCTAACGTTATCAGTACCCTTTATTATGTGACAGTCAGTGAATCTCTCAGGGTGCCTGTGTTTCCTCTGAAAATAAATCTGACCAATACGATACAATGTACAAATCAAATATTTTTGGAAGTGGTATTAAACACCAAAATATATATTAACTGCTAATCCTATATACCTGTGCCGGTGTACCTCCTAATCCTGTAGTATCATTACCATTACTAGCTGTTCCCGTCGTCCATTCAATTTTGTCGTATAAAAAGACAGTAAAAGAGTGTCTTCCATTGGTTAGCAGCAAACATTGAAATGTACATCTCTAAAGTAACAAGTTAATATGGTCATCGAAAAGAAATCAAATTAATATGGCTGTCGCTGATACGTACAACTCTATAGTAACAATTTAATATGGCCATCATTGTAGCGTACATCTATAAATAAACACGTTAATATGGCCATCATTGTAACGTATATCTCCAAAGAAACAAGTTAATATGACCGTCATTGTAACGTACATCTCCAAAGTAACAAGTTAATATGGCCATCATTGTAACGTACATCTCTTAAAAAAGCAAGTTAATTTGACCATCATTGAAAGGGACATCTCTTAAAGTAACCGGTTAATATGCCATCATTGTAACGTACACCTCTAAAGTAACAAGTTAATATGACCATCTTCGAAACGTACAACTCTAAAGTAACAAGTTAATATGGTCATCATTGTAACGTACATCTCTAAAGTAACAAGTTAATATTGCCATCATTGTAACGTACCTATCTTAACAAACAAGTTAATATGACCCTCATTGAAAGGGACATCTCTAAAATAACAAGCTAATATGGCCATCATTGAAAGGGACATCTCTAAAGTAACAAGTTAATATGGCCATAATTGTAAAGTACATTTCGGGAAAAAAATCAGGTTAATATGGTTGTCGCTGAAACGTACAACTCTAAAGTAACAAGTTAATATGGCCATAATTGTAACGTACATCTCTAATGAAACACATTAATATGGCCATCATTGTAACGTACATTTCGAGAGAAAAAAATCAAGTCAATATGGCTATCGCTGAAACATACACCTTTAAAGTAACAAGTTAATATGGCCATCATTGTAACGTACATCTCTAAAGAAACACGTTCATATGGTCATCATTGTAACGTATATCTCCAGAGCAACAAGTTAATATGGCCGTCATTGTAGCGTACATCTCCAAAGTAACAAGTTAATATGACCGTCATTGTAACGTACATCTCCAAAGTAACAAGTTAATATAGCCGTCATTGTAGCGTACATCTCCAAAGTAACAAGTTAATATGACCGTCATTGTAACGTACATATCCAAAGTAACAACTTAATATGATCATCATTGAAAGGGACATCTCTAAAGTAACAAGTTAATATGCCATCATTGTAACGTACACCTCTAAAGTAACAAGTTAATATGACCATAATTGAAACGTTCATCTCTAAAGTAACAAGTTAATATGGTCATCATTGTAACGTACATCTCTAAAGTAACAAGTTAATATGGCCATCATTTTAACGTACATCTCTTTAAAAAAAACAAGTTAATATGGCCATCATTGAATGTGACATCTCTAAAATAACAAGTTAATATGGCAATCATTGTAACTTACATTTCGGAGAAAAAAATCAACTTAATATGGCTGTCGCTGAAGCGAACAACTCTAAAGTAACAAGTTAATATGGCCATCATTGTAACATACATCTCTAATGAAACACGTTAATATGGCCATCATTGTAACGTACATTTCGAAAAAAAAACATCAAGTCAATATGGGTGTCGCTGAAACGTACACCTCTAAAGTAACAAGTTAATATGGCCATCATTGTAACGTACATCTCAAAAGAAACACGTTAATATGGTCATCATTGTAACGTACATCTCCAAAGTAGCAAGTTAATATGGCCGTCATTGTAACGTACATCTCCAAAGTAGCAAGTTAATATAGCCATCATTGTAACGTACATCTCTAAAGTAACAAGTTAATATAGCCGTAATTGTAACGTACATTTCTAAAGTAACAAGTTAATATGGCGTCATTGTAACGTATATCACAACAGTAACACGTTAATGTGGTTATCATTGTATCGTACATCTCTAAAGTAACGTTCAATGAGGAGTACAAAGTATACCCTAACATGAATATGAGACCCCCTTAGCTTAAAGATGTAGTCATCATGGAGTGTCCAGTTAGGAGTACAAAGTATACCCTAAAGTGAATGTAAGACCTCCCCTAGCTTGAAGATGTAGTCATCATGGAGTGTCCAGTGAGGAGTACAAAGAATACCTTAAAGTGAATGTGAGACCTCCACTAACTTGAAGATGTAGTCATCGTTGACTGTCTTATGCGGAGTACAAAATATACCCTATGGTGAGTGTGAGACGTTCCCTAGCTCGAAGATGTTGTCATCGTGTGGTGTATAATGCGGAGTACAAAGTATACCCTATGGTGAGTGGGAGACGTTCCCTAGCTTGAAGATATAGTCATCGTGGGGTCTCTAATGGTGCGTCAGAGTGTGAGACGTTCCCTACCTTGAAGATGCAGTCATCGTAGAGTATCCAGTGAGGAGTAAAAAGTATACTCTAAAGTGAGTGTCAGACGTCCCGTACCTTAAAGATATTTACGTTTCTATTGAAAACGAAATTTTCAATTATACTCTAGACCAAATATTAAATTTAACAATTCAGTAAAATATCAATCTTTTTTTCCCCGTTTACCTTTGTCTTTCCTACACTATTAGCTCCATAAAATGCAACATTGTCCCATGTAGTAATGAAGATCCAGGAAGCCTGAAATTTATACTGTTCTGGAAAAACTCGACGAATTTCCTGCGACACTCTTTGTAATAGTGTTCTATTTGTTGATTCTCTGTACCATACATCACCACCATTGGTTGTATCTATATCAGTCCAATATGGCGCTACTAGTCGTTTGTTGCTTCCTAGAGGAAACGGTGATGGGGTGTACGTACTCATCGTTCCGAGAAACGAAATCACGCCATTTGTATTCACCTTGAAATAAAAATATGATTATAAAAGGAAAGTTTAAACAATGATGGTAAAAATTCGACTTATATAGATTTAGATATTTTATCTATTTAAATGTTTTTTGTTTTTTTTTTAATACCTGTGTTCCGTGTAATGTACCCAATGTTGCTTGTGTCTCTGGATTGTCCATTCTTGTTTGGCCATTCGGGTTTCTCTAGCGTTTATAAAATGAGTACAAATATGTTGTCTGTCGCCAGTACTCGTCTGGTAAACAGGTTAATTGTAATGAGAGGGAAAGAAATATACTTTACATAATGAAATACCTGTTCTTCAACTCTCGGTGGTGCTCCTAAAACAAATATGCGGAAATCAATCGTACAAATATATCTTAGATACTTACAATTAAAGAATCGTGCTGATGATTGAAGAATGGGAATAAGCTTCTGACGGGTATAGGTGGAGTTGAACCATCATCGTTGGTTGGAGCTCGAGTGTCGCCATGCTCAGGTCCATAATCAGTAAAATCATCCACTGTTATACATAATACACCATTAAACCATAAAATCAACAAAACAGTAATATGTCTGCAATTCATTTCATCCGTCATGTAGAAGTAACTTTTGACAATGTTTAGTCGTATTGATGTTGGTGTTCTTAAATAATTGTAAATTGATTGGCTTTAGTTCTTTTGATTTTGAACGTACCTATGATGGTGTGTCATGCGCACTAAATTCAAGATCAAATACAAATTTTAAGAGCTAAAACAAGTAGAGGAGGGGTTTCTTGGTTTGACACATATTTTGCATGTAAATATACCATTGTTTCTGACAGTTTCCTCTGTTGTTAGGGTGGGTGGGGCCCTATTTGCAAAGTAACGACGATGTGTTTCCATTGGTCAGTAAATACCGCCTATCACGTTGCGTTTACTCCGTGATAGAAAATCACTGATGCGCACGAAATGTTTGACAGCAGTAACAGGAAGTAGATAATCATTGACTACAGCATTGTTAGTCTCGATGATTACAAGTCATAACAGACTGACATCTGATCTTGATTAGGTGTTAGTAACACTCGAGGTGCGTTGCACCGCGTGAACCCAAACTACATTCGATGTTTAAAAAAACACACAACATTTAAACTTGTTATTGATTAATTGATCGATCTATTTAGATAAAGCACTTGCAAATATTTATTCTTGTAGATATTAATGTGGCATTGAAATCGGTCTAAGAACTTTGATGATATTGTTACAAAAAGGTATTATATTTTGTCTTGGAACGGGCCATCAACGATAATGATTTTCATATTAAGAACTGATACTGTACACGTCACCTTTTAAATAAAATGTGTATGAAGGTCTCCAATTGTAAACCAACCGTTTACGTTCAGTCATATTTGTGTATTTGTGCAAAACCAGCGTAAGTCTCTATCGAAGTGGATGTGTTCATCAGCGCAGAATCTAGATTCTATGTTATCTCGGGGACATTTAGCTGCACATTAATCTCCTATACAAAAGTACGTAAATAAAATAACACAATAAATGCATAGCGTCGCCTAACATCCGTTTTACTTAATAAGCACACTGGACATAACAGTGTCTAGTATTAAACATTCATCATCAATCACAGAGTGAATTGCTAACCCATCCGGAGCTCTTGAGTTCACCCCCACTTTTTAGTGGAGTTCGTGTTGTTTGAGCTGTAGTTTTCTGTGTAGTGTTTTGTAGATCATTGTCTGTCAATTTCTCCTTTTTCTTTTGATCATTGCATTGTCTGTCCTTTAGTGTTTTCTAACTTTTCTTATTATTCTATGTGTACGAACCCCGGGGTATAGAAATATGACTTTGAAATATTTGGCGTGTCTAATATATAATAGCTAATGCTATCATTTGTTTAACTCTTCAGTGGGTTAATGCATTGGTCTCTCTGATATTGGCTATCGTTCCAAAATATTTTTAGATTGCTTTCAAAGGTCATGTATCAGGGCGGACCTAAAACTGAAAAAGAGATTAAATAAAAAGTCACGATCCAGGAAGTGCATGGTTTAAATCAATATTATTAGATAAACAATATACGTACATTTTTGGCAAATATACAATTAATTTGTCGAGTTTTAGAAACAGGAAGAAAGATAGACACTGGCGAGTTTTTCTGTCCTGTTTCGAGAGGAGTACAAATAAATGTTATATTTTCCGACAATGGACGTAGGTACTGTGTATGCAGCATTTAATTGTGTCCTCTAGTTCAAGGTGTCCGCCGGTCACCTTTGCATATGTTATTGTGTCCAGCAGACCCTATTTCATATCGCAATCTCTATAAAATATTGTCCGGGGGGACACTAACATAGAACACTATTATGTCTTACCCTAACCCTAACCCTATACTAGGACTACATTGCATAGCACCAGACACTATTTCATATCGCATTTTCTATAAAATATTGTCCAGGGGGGACACTTTAACATAGGATACTATTATGTCTTACATGTATACAATGTGCACAGCATCACGCATGCAATAAGATTAAAGAAATAGACGGACACCACACCGAACAGTGTAAAACAATGTAAATAATTGTCCCATTTACACATCAGCAGACAAAAATATTAGACATTCGTTTGATTGATTTATATTGGGCGTTAGCATGATACTTTATGTATCTATTAAACCATAAAGCAACTGTTTATACGTACACCTCAATATTGGCAATAAATACTCTGATTGCAGTAACATATTAATATATAAGTATGCCCTTTAGGGGATGTCAAAATGTCAAATCTTACGATGACCTAATAAACGCTTTAATACCTACCACCATCGTAACGTCCCCAGCTGCGACCGAATTTGGTTTCTACCGCCCGAGACGAAGACAATCGTTCTATCAACTGATCCAAAGGAGATATCTACTAGATGAATTATCAATCTACAATAACACCGGAATAATCATGTTATTTACGCAGGACCTCCAAGAAAAAATTTGCAAGGTGGAACAAGATTGCTTTGGGGCCCGGGGAAAGACTGAAACTGTTCTCAAAATTGAGGATTTGAGTTGAAAATACAAAAACACAAAAAATTAAAAATCCAAATAAAACGTCATTGACTACGGCTATCGGGACCTTCAGAGATTCACGGGCCCCTTCTTGACTCTCCGGACCCCGGACTGATGTACCAACTGAACCCCCTTCTGATAGGCCCTGTATTTACGTATTGTTGCAGTACACATGTAGAAACGGAATGGTCTAGGTGTCGAAATATGATATTCTATCTTTCAACGGATTACTAACATGTTTTTGGAAATGAAAACGAGGAAGTTGGTGACGGTCGTGTTTTTCGCAAGCTTAAGATCAAGTCAAAATTAAAATGCTTAATATTTCATCTTTTGTATCAATAACAGTATATGTTGTAATGATTGTGCGTTGTAAGAACATAGATATGTTAAATATACAACAATGTACAACTTAGCATTGTACTGATTTATTTTTGAACATTTTGGTTGCACTACGGTATCGAATTATTTATGGGGGCGTCATAGCTGTGATCGTATGGAAGTTGAACTATCGATGCAATTAACGCTTATCACCACTAACGTTGAGAGCTCGAATCGCGCTCATGGCGAGGTGTACTCAATACAGCATTATGTGATAGAGTTTTTCAGTGACTTGCGACAGGTCGGTGGTTTTCTGGAGTTCCTCATCGATAACATATTTGTCTCCTTTGGAGGGATACTGTTTCAGCAGGTTGTCGGCATACCAATGGGTACGAATTGTGCCCCTCTTCTAGCCGATTTATTTTTATACTCTTTATACTCATATGAGTCGGAGTTTCTTCAAAAGCTTGTAAAAGATAAGAAGATTCATGAGGCTAGAGCCTTTAATTTCACATACAGGTATATTGATGACGTTTTATCTATCAATAATTCTAGATTTGCAGAAATTGTTCCATTGATATATCATCCAGAGCTGGAGGTTAAAGAGACCACAGATACCGCTTCGTCCGCATCATTTTTGGACTTATACCTTGAATTTGACGACAGTGGTCAAATCAGTACTAAAATTTATGATAAACGGGACGATTTTAATTTTAAGATCATAAATTTTCCAAATATGTGCAGCAATATACCAGCTTCTCCTGTATATGGTGTTTACATCTCGCAATTGATTCGTTATGCAAGGGCCAGTAGCAATTATTCTGATTTCCTGAAACGTCATCTTCATCTGAGAAACAGGCTACTGGACCAGGGCTATAAAAATATTCGCCTTATTCGATTTCTTGAAAAGTTTATATTCCGATACCAAGATCTTGTCGAAATACATTCCGTCTCTGCAGAAAAGATTATAAGCGATGGATTTTCATATAGTGAAAATGTATAAAGATAAGGTTTCAACAAAAATGTCAAAAATATTTTTTTTATCAATGTGTAACGTAAAAATGTTTTTGACATTTACTTCACTGAGTTTGGTGCTGTTATGACAACTGTTTTACCTGTTTTGTTCAAGTATTGTTATAAATACTGTTATAGTGACAGCCGGAACCTTTGAGCCGTAATGAAAGGGGGAGGTTTGGCGCTTTAAAATCTGATTCAACCCACCATTTCTTTAGAAATGCCTGTACCAAGTCAGGGTCATTACGGTTTTCACAGTTTTCCGGTTGTTGACTGATTTTGTCTGTTTATATACTTACGAGTTTTGACTTTCCCTTTGTTAGATTGTTCGGAGTTCGGTAATTTTGTTATTACCCTAATTTCTCTGTATCAGGTTTTCTCCAAGAATAAAATTAACCGCCACAATATAACTGAAATATAGCTTAAACCAGCTTTACACACCATCTCACTAACCCTACCCCGTTTTATTCTTGTAAAATTGAGAACAGTTTACCCTAAAGACATATTATACGTTATCAGTCTCGATATGCTATATAACATCTCGAGACTGATAACATTTTTATCTGAATGTTCTAACATTAATAAGTATGTCCTTATTATAGGAAAAACATAAATACGTGTATCTTTGGTCACAGAGAGCGATTGTTGATTGTCTGTGCGTATGAAATACGCAGCACGGCTTCCCTGAAGTTTTAAAAGTAAGTGTTTAGCCAATCAAAAGTCTACTTGCCACAAGAACATTAGATGACTTCTATTAAAAGACCGTCACCTGTTGTTATTTGCACACTCAAAGACTTTGGAATTGTGTGGTTTTAGTCTTTGATAGTACCAAGATGACGGTTTTCATTAAATTAGATACAAGTACTATCATTGGATCGACATCTCTGCGCACGCTGGCCATTAGTCTCCCATTGTAAGGTCTGCTTATTAATCATTGTTTCGGCACTGACATGCTTTATAAGATAAATATTTTAACTTACAGTTCGTAAATAATGGTCGATGGTTTTCACCGGGTACTCTGGTTTTCCGCCACCAGTAAAACTGACCGCCATGCATACACGATATAGCTGAAATATTGTTAGAAGTAGCGCTAAACACCATAAACTAACTCTAACACTGAAACCAGGAGATATTGTACGTAATATACAATACGAATACTTTCCCAGTCGCGGTCTTCAATACATTTTTATATCCATCAGTAAATCGAATGCCAGTTTAATTTATTGAATACATTCTTTAACCATTATGAAAACATTCAATTAAAATTACAAAATTAAAAAGATCCATTTCTACTTTTACCAAATACTGACGGCCTTCAACAAGTTGTACAAGTTATAGATTATGAATTGTTTGCATATGCATGGTAATACATTAATCTAAATTATTTAAAGCAATGTTAAATTTATCGCAATGACATGCAAATGTCATACACATCAATTACTAAGTATACAAAGGAAAGTCGATAGAAAGTATTCTCAATCATGTTTACATTGGAGTGGCTCTTCATAATGTTATCTATGTTTACTGTTTGGCGCCACATGGATTGTTTATAAATGGATTATATATCGCATGATCAATCTTAAGCAGTGAATAAGCAATATTTATGGACCAGGAAGAATACGATGACCTTAGTTAACATTTTATTTTTGCTAACGAGAATTGTTTGTGAAGGCATAATAAATCTTACGGTTTCCTATATTAAGCAAAAGATGCTTACATATGTTCTTCGGAATCCAGGAGGAAAAAACATTAGAGAAAACCGAAGGGACAATCAAGGAAAGACCATCCAGAAACACTGGCAATAGTAGGCTCAAGACACAGAGCGAAGACAAACAAAACAAAAAAATAATCACCAAAAAAAATACAAAAACCAAACAAAGCAAACAAACAAACAAACAAAACAAAAATTAAAATTAAGATTAATTAAAAAACAGGGGGTAAACCTAGGTACCCATGAAGGACCAGCAGTTCTTGCTTACCTAAGTACCCATGAAGGGCCAGCAGTTCCTGTTTACCTAGGTACCCATGAAGGGCCAGCAGTTCCTGTTTACCTAGGTACCCATGAAGGGCCAGCAGTTCCTGTTTACCTAGGTACCCATGAAGGGCCAGCAGTTCCTGTTTACCTAGGTACCCATGAAGGGCCAGCAGTTCCTGTTTACCTAGGTACCCATGAAGGGCCAGCAGTTCCTGTTTACCTAGGTACCCATGAAGGGCCAGCAGTTCCTGTTTACCTAGGTACCCATGAAGGGCCAGCAGTTCCTGTTTACCTAGGTACCCATGAAGGGCCAGCAGTTCCTGTTTACCTAGGTACCCATGAAGGGCCAGCAGTTCCTGTTTACCTAGGTACCCATGAAGGGCCAGCAGTTCCTGTTTACCTAGGTACCCATGAAGGGCCAGCAGTTCCTGTTTACCTAGGTACCCATGAAGGGCCAACAGTTCCTGTTTACCTAGGTACCCATGAAGGTCCAGCAGTTCCTGTTTACCTAGGTACCCATGAAGGGCCAGCAGTTCCTGTTTACCTAGGTACCCATGAAGGGCCAGCAGTTCCTGTTTACCTAGGTACCCATGAAGGGCCAGCAGTTCCTGTTTACCTAGGTACCCATGAAGGGCCAGCAGTTCCTGTTTACCTAGGTACCCATGAAGGGCCAGCAGTTCCTGTTTACCTAGGTACCCATGAAGGGCCAGCAGTTCCTGGTTTTTATAGGACATCAGCAGAATCACTCACATAGTTAGGTCCATATCGGTGCACAAATTATACTTTTTGAATAAAACATATTTTATTCGCTCAAAATACTAGCAAATGATATTGGGCACTAACTATCACAACAATTTATCAAAGCCCGCTCCCTACAATTTACAACAAATTATATAGATGACAGCAACCACATTGTAAAATATTTAAATTTACATAAAGATGTATAAACAAACAAGCAAACATGGAGAAATAACCGAACAGAGAGACATAATACTTTATTATTGTATATGAACTCTTAAGCAAAATTAACCGAAATGTGTGTAATGCCTTTTTTTATCCATTGTCAAAGTTGGGTAAATTCACGACATTTGCATACCATTGGACTTGTAATTATCGAGGACAGTTGTATGCCACTTGACTAAGTACATACTTAATGCAATTATTTAATAAACAACAAAGACAGTTGTATGGCAGAAGATTTGTCATAGCTTTAATTCGAGATGTAAAGCAAACAGGCCAACAGAAACATGTTGACAATATTAGCATTGAAGGGTAACCATTCAATGAAAAAAGTTCTCGGCTGTTGGGTTTAGTCCAAAGCAACATCAGCATAAATAGATAAATTCCGCCATGTGTGGTCATGTTCCATATTGAAGATAATCAGTGAACAAAAGGTACATCTCGAATAATTCCATTACAAGCTATGACGTTGATGTTACTGACAATGTAGACAAGTTCACAGCTTCTGAAAAATATAGCAAACAGCAGCAACAAAAGACAAACTAAGGGATAAGTGTGGGTGGGTGAATAATGTTTCCTCCTCGACTGTGTAACGCAATATGCCGCACCGGAAAATTTCAGAATATTTATATCAACATTCCCGCTAAAACTTGCACGTGAATATAATGGTGTTCAGAATAAACCAAACGAACAGACCGCGACGGAAGTCGTATTGTTAATGTTTACAAATTTGTATATAAAAATGGACTTGATATGTAAAAAGTGGAATTGCTGAGTGAACATTTGAACGTTAACTAATACAACAATTCATATATGTTCAATACAATAAACTAATTTAATAATTATGATATTAAATTGAAGTAAATAAACGAAACGTTTACCAAAAAATAAAGAAAAAAAATAGTTGAGACCTACATGATTAAACAAACCTATTGCTATCTTTTAGAAAAATTTGAATCCTTGATTTGGTCTGTTGAAAGTTCTGTATTTCTATATAAATTGATATTCAAGTCTATTTTACCATTAATTCCTAGAATTACAACAAATAAATTTCTTCTAATATTATTATATAAAGGACATGCCATAAAAAAGTAATTCACATACACACAAATTATACTATCACGTGTTGATTGACTGATAGTTGCTTAACCTTTGGGTTTCTCTAACATTTATTTACTTTCGGTTTGGCATGGCGAGCCTTAGCCACCATGTTGCGTCCGTCATTTGTCCATAGCCCGTGCTTACTTGTCACACAGACATAATCTGAAACGCGTCGCCCCCACTAACTTTTATATCTACGTTTTTATTCTCAAGTCATGGGAAAATATTGCACTAAGACTGGCAGAATTCAAATAATTCGATACTTATTTAGATATTCTAACATGACGTCCATCTTTCGTTTTGTAGACAAACGAGCGATTTATCGCTTCAGTATAATCTTATTAGCACATGCCCCGGTGCATGTGACTGATATTTTCCGTAGTAAATGTACATGTTGATGAATTATCATCTGCTCGAATCAGGCAGCATAAATTGTCTGCGACATTTTTCGCAAACGTAAATATGAATTGCCGTCTTCCAATCAAAGCATACTACCGTATTTGTACTCTAAGACATATCAGAATCGAAATAAATCATGGAATCCAGAATGTGTTTTGAGTTTTAACATGGGTTGGCGGATATTAGTAAATTTTACCCCTCGCCTCTGGCTCGGGATGAAATACTTATATCCGCCAATCCATGTTAAAACTCAAAAGACATTCTAATTTTCGTGATTTATTTCGTAATTTTACATTTACTTGTTTTCAAGGCAAATTTGTTATTTTCTTTTAGATGCGATAAGCGTATTTATTTTGGTTAGATGGTAAATATCAAAACGTTTACTGACATCATTATTGTACACACACCCGTATTGAGAAGAATCGAGGGATTTGTACAAATTAACCGAGTATTCGAGTAATCTGTGGGTAGAATAAACTGAAATACGAGTAACATGACCAAATACATACACGTACCCATGTTTCAGTAATAAACGAATTGTATACACCAAAATCAGATCCAAGCTTAACATGTTAATTAAACTTACATGGTATGCACGTTGAATTGACAGCCACTCAACTTCTGGTTGCTGAACAGGAAGTTACAATGGTTGTTTGGTAGTAACCACTTCAGCACTTTAACGTGGCAGTAGATCCCTCTGTGTAGCCATCTGTCATCCACACAACATTGTTAATGTTGTATGGAAATCCACAGGAAAGAGCTGAAAAACAAACAGTAATAAAATAATGGTGTTTTCATTTCAAATATGTATCCAACTTCACAAGAAAATGACTGAGTGATTGTTACTTAACGCCATGAGAGCAATATGCATGTCAGCTATATCATGGCGAGAACATTCTGATGGGAAGATGATGATGCCCTTTTTGTATTAGGCCAGCAGGCTTAGCTGGAATCTCATATTACTAGGTCACTGAAACAACATTCCGTGGATAGACATGTTGCTCCACATTATTCATATTCCGTGCCAACCATTCTTTGCTCTTACTCGTTAATGTTATAGACTTAGCGCCGAAGTAGCAAATATTAATTGTATAGTCTTTGTTTTGCAATGGATACTTATACATTAATACATGGCCTTTCTCATATTGCCCTTGTTATCAGCTCGAGACCTTGATATCGGCCCCGAGGGACGATTTCAGTCGAGGGCTGATGACAACGCCAATATGAAAAAGGCCATGTATTAATCTATTTATCACATATTTTGCCAGGGCAGATAACATGTCATTGCCCTTCACAAGAGGGCAGATAACATGTTATTGCCATCGTAAAATGTTATTGCCCCGGAGGCAAATAACACGCCTCAAATTATGCTTTTACTACACATGCAAATTCTGCGTTATTTCAATAATATATATGATAATATTTGATAAAGATCAAACAAAAATGAACCACAGCAGATAGACAAGCGTAAATAACAACCGGAATCGACACTTCATTTAGTGTAAGCGTGAAGATAAATATGTCCTATAGCGAAATGGCGAATGCTTAGATTATGCAATGAAATATGCAAATTTACGTTGCCAGAAAAACGGATTTAGGCTCTCAAATCAGTTTATGGCCGACAAATATTGTATTACCTATATTATACATATTGATGCATTTCTATATTGACAATGGCGTTTGATCTTAATTATCTACATTTTACACGTTGACACATTTGTGTATGGAAACCATACTTTTATTCAAAAACACTAAATGCCTAATATATCATATTGTGTTGTCCAAGTTTATGTTGTCATTCATTTTTGCGATAGTATATAATTTCCATGGAAGCAACATTATGACATGCATGAATATAATGGGGTTGAAAGGAAATAACTCGTACACAGCACCGACACTGATTCAGCCTTAACACGCACCTGCATAGGCAGATACTGTATGCTTCCATACAAATGAAAGCTCGATTTCGATTTGCCGAATTTCCATACAAATTTAGATTAAAAAAGATGTAGCTATATTTCTATAATCCATTTTTAGTTAATTAAGGTTTATAGGGCGAGGTGTATATACATTATGTGACAAGTTTGTCATTGACTTGCGACAGGTCGGTGGTTTTCTACGGGTACTCTGGTTTCCTCCACCAATAAAACTGACCGCCACGATATAGCTGAAATATTGTTGAAAGTGGCGTTGAGCACCATCAAACAAACATAAAGGACATCTTTTGAATGATAGATATACATGTAATAGTAAGATAATTTGATGTTTTCCTTCAGGGAGAATATATTGTACAACCTCCCGTGTACGAAAAGACAGTAGCTTATTACATCTGGTCGTTAGTATCTCATTACAAGGCAAACACTTCCTATCTTCCATTTATTTGTATGCCTAGATGGCGATATAACGTGTGTAACCTTATTTAATTATCTGCAATATTGTTCATATGACGTTAAATAAGAATCGATCAATCAATCACGGAAATTAATTAATAAAATGTGTTCATGCCACTATATGGCTGAAACACTGCTAAGTAATCGCGCTGAACACCAATCGATCAATGACTTCATCTATACAAAATGTTACCTCCTTGGGCAATTTTAACAATCTCTAGGTTTTGTCAATTGTCTTTTATCTTTATAATGTTGTGGATTCGTGTCGGGATGTTTCTATAACTGAACAATCGTTGTAATTATTTAAACATGAGAGCTGTTTCTCAGAATCACATCAGCTCCAGTCTCATGTAGACGATTAGAATGTGAGTATTTGACAAATATTACCTGTTATAAAATATAATGAAGCTCATCGATCAACTTGATTAGACAATTATTAAGTGATGCTGATTACATGTAGGTGTGATTTCACACACCATCCCGGATAATGCTACCTTAAGAGAAGAGTTTGAAGATACCAAAGGGAGGTAATCAGAATCCGTATATTGAAGAAGAACAGACAACACAATAGACAAAAATTTTAAGATACCAAAGGGGTAATCAGAATCCGTATATTGAAGAAGAAAAGACAACAGTGGGCAAAAGTTTGAAGATACCAAAGGAGTTATCAGAATCCGTATATTGAAGAAGAACAGACAACAAACTGGACAAAATAAAAAGTACAAAAGGACAAACAACGATCTACAAAACATACATATAAAACTAAAGATCGAGTAACACGAACCCCACTAAAAACCGGGGTTGAACTGAGGTGCTCTGGAAGGGTACGCAGTGATGTTGATTATATACACGTGCGAGTTTACAGACAGAGCATCAACCTATTTAATTCCATGTGCAAACAACGGATAATACTGCCTTAGGAGAAATTGCCCCCGGTTTTCAGTGGGGTTCGTGTTACTCGATCTTTAGTTTTATGTGTATGTTTTGTAGATCGTTATTTGTCTCTTTGTACTTTTTCTTCTGGCCATTGTGCTGTCTGTAATTCTTCGATATACATTCTGATTACCCCTTTGGTATCTTCAAACTCTTCTAACATTATATTAAGGTCATATAGATGTCATTGTTTTAGTGTCGGTCTGTAATGAAAATATATGCTCTTTTGAATAGCAGTGAACTTATAGTACCACGACTGGTACCACCAGTGGAGCATGAACTGCTTACCCTTCCGGAGCACCAGAGTTCATCACGGTTTTTACTGGGCTGACATTTTGCTGGAATTAGATCTGTAGCAACTGAATACTCTGCAATGTATACTGATGATTCAAAAGATGGTGGTAGAGTAGCATCGGCAGCTGTTTTCGGACAGCAGGTTTATTCTGCTCGATTACCATCTTGGTTGGATCTTCAGTGCAGAAGATAATGCAATATTTATTGCTTTGAAGTTGATTGCCTCTTCTGATAAGAGTAAATTCATGATCTGCTCAGATTCTCTTTCTTGCCTGTTGGCAATTGAGAGTTGCAAACCTCATAACCCTTTTATTTAAAAAATTGTTGAAATTTATAAAAGCCTTGTTGCTATTGGTAAACATGTCATTTTCACATGGATCCCTAGTCATATAGGTATCCATGGGAATACAATCGTTGACAAGGAAGCCAAGAACGTATTGGATGATCCTGTATCCAATTGTTCTATTCTTCATACTGGTTTTAAACCTTTTTATTACGAAATATATTTTATGACAACCCATATACCTGTAGATTAAATATAGTAACAACAGAGTCCTAGCTAGTTTGCTAAATTAAACAAACACTGATTTGTGGAAAAGTTCATTTAATCATTATCATAAATTGCAATAAATTGCATTTTTAAAATTGTTACATAATATAACATAATCATGACTGAAATTATATAATAATTACATAGCAACAAATGAATAAATTACATCAAATAGCAAAGGTGGGGACAAAAAAGTGCCCCGTTGAAAATAACTGGTATAATGATCTAAATTAAAATTGAGTGGTAAGTGGGAGGGATTTAAAAAATTTCCAATATAATTTCGAACATCCGAATTGGTCGGCAATGTGTTTGCAAAAGTACGTGCGGTAATTTCAGCGTATGCTAATAATAGATGTCGACCAATCAAAAGTGTACATTAATTGATAATGCACTTACCGTGTGAATTTACACACATTTGTCGGCAACAGGTTTGCAAAGAAGCATGACCACGGATGTTGAAATAGATGTTGACCCATCAGGAGTGCACATTAATCTATCATGCATTGACCCTGTGAAATAACCGTAATTTTACAGAAATTGCATAACCAGAAATTGCATCATATATCATATATACCAGTAAACAATCCTGTGAAATAACCTAAATTTACAGTAATTGCATAATTAGAAATGTAATCATATATCATTATACCATTAAACAATCACACTAGGATTAAGAATATTCTTAACATGTAATCAAACAATAATATTTAATATATTAAAAAACACAATTTTTGTAAAAAAGAAACAATATTTATATTGTTGACATATATGATTTTAGTGTTCCAAAAAAAATAATTTTATGACAACCCATATACCTGTAGATTAAATATAGTCACAACACAAAATATAATCATTATCGTAAATTGCAATAAATTGCATCTCTAAAATTGTTACATAATATAACATAATCATGACTGAAATTATATAATAATTACATAGCAACAAATGAATAAATGACATCAAATAGCAAAGGTGGGGACAAAAAAGTGCCACTAATCCCCTTGAAAAGAGAACGCTGGCAAGACAGCTGGGACCAGCAAATTCATAACAAATTACACGAAATACATTCCCTAGTTTGCAAGACTCCTTGTTCTTACGGTCAAAATCAGAAAGAACAAGTAGTCTTGACCAGATGTCGCATAGGTCATGGTAGACTTACTCATAGTTATTTGTTGAATAATGAGGAACGACCGGAATGTATTCCGTGTAATTCAAAGTTTTCACTTAGACATGTTTTAATAGACTGCGTAGATGTTGCAGATGTTCGGCAGACATTCCATAATGTCAACAGTTTATATAATTTATTTACAAATGTCGCAGGCGACACAATTTTGAAATTTTTAAAAGAAATTAATTTATATACAAAAATATAGTTTAATGATACCATTTGTTCGCGCCACGATATAGCTGGAATATCGCTAAAGTTGGCGTTAAACATCAATCAATCAATTAGTTTTCTGTAGTGTTTTGAAGATTGTTTGTCCTTTTGGTATTGTATTGTCTGTTCTTCAATATCCAGACTCTCATTACTCTTTTGGTAACTTCAGTATCTTATGCAGGGTTTTGTATTGTTTATTTCTAGTCTTTTGTCGTCGGTGTTGTAATATCCGTGCGTAGGTGTATGTAGATCAGAACAGAGTGGTGGTGATTGTTCACCGTTACTCTTTCATATTTGCATTTTAACATATTTACAATTCATAGTTCGTCGACCTGTTGTGTCTGGCGAAGAGAATATAATAAAATATTGTTCTTAATAATAATAGTTAAATTGTATTGTAATTTTCGTATTAAATTTCGGAGACATTACGTACAGAGGAACACGGTTTCTTCAAGAACATTCGATATGAATAAATATTGAATTATTGTCAAAGTCCTGTTGTTCTTTCATTACCATTGAAGCCTTCGTCTTTATTAAATCAATTTACAACAGACAGTGATTAGAGTGGTCTAGCATTTCACAGTAGAAAGTGCAATTAAGGAGTATTCGTTTGTATAATCAGACAGATACAAGATGTCAAATACCGTTGTTTTTCATAATGTTGTCTGGTGTTCGTGTTACTCGATCTTTTGTTTTATGTGTATGTTTTGTAGATCGTTGTTTGTACTTTTTCCTTGGCCATTGTGTTGTCTGTTCTTCAATATACGGATTATGATTACACCTTTGGTATCTTCAAGCTCTTCATACAAGATGCTAAATACCGTTGTTTTTGATAATGTTATTGTAAGCAGGGTTATGTTTCTGGAATCTGTACTGTGTAGACGACATTAGTCAGGCATTGTTTAAATTATATAGGAAAGTGTCAATTTCGTTAATCAGTGGGGTTCGTGTTATTCGATCTTTAGTTTTATGTGTGTTTGGTAGATCGCTGTTTGTACTTTTTCTTGTGGTCATTGTATTGTTTGTTCTTTGATATATGGTTCTGATTACCTCTTTGGTATCTTCCAACTCTTCTTATACAAAATGTGTCGCAATTCGCTAACCTTGCATGTATTTTAAATGTATCCAATACATGTAAGCATATATACTAGTTTAGAGGTTATTGCCTATGAATGTTTAACTCTACGTTAAACAATATTTCAGATACATGTTTGTCATGGAACAATGGTGTGCATAAGTCGAACACGAAAAGTTTTAATAAAATACCATTGGAGTAATGGTAAGTCAGATAATACAATGTCGGAAAGACCTTATGATCAACAAAACACTGCACAGAAAACTAACCGACATAATATAATAGGAATATTGATGAACGTTGTGTCCAACACCACTATCATAGAGTGGTAATGTGTGTGCCCTATAGTTTACGGCTATTCTCTTGTCCTATGTATTACTAATAAATGCCCGTGGAAGACGTGATCAAACTCAATGCATTCGCCGTACGCTTCTAGTAGAAATATTTAAAAACAAATAATTCAAAAGTCTTTGGTAGCCAGAACAGCAGGTCAGATGATCATAAGAACACCTACAATTGTCCGTAAACAGATAGTACTCTTAAAATTCAATTGTAATTCATTGCTAAAAGAAAAGTTTGAATGGGTATTCAGAAGCCGTAAATCAAACGACAGACAATACAACGACCAAAAGAAGAAAAGGACAAGCAATGATCTACAAAACACTACACAGAAAACTAAACATTGAGCAACACAAACCGCTCTAAAAATCGGTGGTGAGCTTTTGTGCTCTGGAAGGATAGGCTGATCTTGCTTTACATGTAGTGCCCGTCGTGTTACTCTTTGAACAAACCCTGTGATAAGAATGAGGGAAGGACCGGATTGTGATTACGACGATTAAGTCGTGGTGGCGACCGTAACACTTACAGTGATGATTTCAACATAACCACTAGAAACCCTTGGTTCAGTAGCTTCATTGTTAGCAGCAACCCTCTATCCTGTAAAGTCCATGTTTTAAAGATAAAACTGGAATATTGATAGTATTCGGAATATCATAATATTTATTATTTCTTAAAGACACCAACCATCTCGCCCACTTAAATAATGATCGACTTTCGACGGCCATAATTGTTGCTATAAAGCTGTTTTCTGACACAAATACTGACAATGCAATATTAAAGTAATTAAGGATAGCATTATAAGTTACAGTTTACGACCTAATGCTGGTAATAGGATACTATTATAATTAAAAATGGTGCATTAGTTACATTGGACAATGGAATAGATAGGAAAACAAATACAAGCCCGGCAATTCATATTAATTTGAAATTCATAGAATTATAAATAAAAAACGACAGTGTTGTGTTTGTTTTCATTTAGAAAAAACGTAATTGTTGTGTTTGTTTTCATTTAGAAAAAACGTAATTGTTGTGATTGTTTTCATTTAGGAAAAATAAAATTGTTGTTTGTTTTCATTTCTGCATCAGATGGAGATAAGCTATGTTAGTATAATTCTTATATGATTTACATAATTAGAAATCCTATACTCTGATTGGGTATAAGTGCTTATGAAGGCGGGGTTTTTGTCAGTTTATTTTTCGAGAGACGATGTTCACCGGACTACTTTTTTCGTAATGTAAACAAAATGGCGGCTTGGATTCCCGATAATAAAAAAGATAAAAGAAACAATGCTTATTGTTAATAATCGACAATTATTGTTAGATATGAAATAAAAAAATAAATGCCAATGGAAAAAAAGCTTGTATTGTTGACATAAAAAAAAAATTCCGGAAAAAATACTTAAGACAACCATCTATCGACTTTGACTTTTGTAATATATCGTCATCTTGTGACGTTGTTTACAAGGGACGCTGATTGATACAATCTGGTTACTGATTTATTTTACGATTTTGTGAGCATTTTACTTGCTTGAGTAGCTAAATGCAAAATGCCATAAAATTGGAAAATATCAGTAACTTAATTACATCACCGTCTAGATATCAATGTAGGAAAACAAGGATAGTGCATGTTGTTATTCATGGCCGAAACACATCAATGCAATGTATGTGTGCGTACTGGGGATCCCCAAAGGTAAATTTTCCAAAACAATGAGGAGAAAAAAATACTTAGTTACAGAATTATAAGGATTAAACGCATTTTTTCCGGAGTTTATTTATGTATAGCCTGGATCAATTCACTCATATACTTATAACCTGGATCAAGTCACTCACAAACTTACATAAAAGTCCTTTGGGTTTTTATTTGTTTGTGAGTGAATTGGTCCAGGTTATACATAAATAAACTCCGGAAAAAATGCGTTTAATCCTATAATAAACATATTTTATTGGTATAACTGACATATATAAAAAATGGTTTTTTTTAAATCTGTTTCCTATGAAAAACATACAAATATCACAAACAAATATATATGCATGCTGATTTAAGTTTTAAGCTTGTGAGAATTATTTATACATTGAGGGAGAACAAAATGTGTGCAAGCATATAGTTGATAGCTACACAATTTACTTTAAAATAATAATACGAAGAGATTGAATAAGATTGAAAAGGTGAAAAATATTATGTGAGCATGTCAGGGTGTAAATCTTTTACTTTTTATGATAAAGGTTTGGACTGATTTAAATACTGCCTTGTTTTCTTCATCATTTAGATTAACTGAGCCAAAAATAAGTAGATTAAGTGAAATTGTTTCAGGAATGTCCAAAAGTGAGAAGAAAAGTTGTTGTCTTAGAGTCGTGTGACGCGGACAATCTAATAAGAAATGAGATACAGTTTCAGTTATTCCACAGATACAATTTGGCGATTCAACAAGGTTTCCAATAAAGAGGTGTGCATTTAAGGCACTACAATTCATACGTAGTCTCGCATGTAATATCTGACCTAACCTACATCCAACATAATAATGGACTGGAACATTAATATTTTTAGTGTTGATAAGATATTTAAATGAATTTAGCGATTCCAAATTACGGGTGGGAAGTGGTAAATCATTCCATGCTTTTACAATTGAGGGCAGAAAGTATTCAGAATTTGACAGTTTATATTAACAATATTGTTTACTTGTCTAGTATTATAGGTTTGTCGAGTACCTACAGTTTTTGGAATTAATTCAGCTATATATTGGGGTGTTTTATTGTTATTCATTTTATGAAAGAAACCAAGCTTGTGATTATTTCTTCTATCTTTTAGTTTCTCCCATTTTGTTTCTTCATACAAGCTGTCATGTGATGTTAATCTGGTCCTCCCAGTTACTATTCTTGCTGCATCTAATTGAATATTCTCTACTTTTTTTATTTGATTTTTTTTTATTATCCCATATAACATCAGCGTACTCCATTAAAGGTCTTATAAAAGAAATATACATTTTTTCTAAAGATTATCTATCAAGGAATGTTCTAGATTTTCTCATTATATTTAATCTGTTTTAAGTTTTTTTTTAAAACAAGCAAACAGACACCAAAAGAAGTCGTACGAAAGACTGCCTTGGTTTAATAATTGATTTAATAGATTTAGCAACATAACATTCAATTAACAATATTTTCTCATATTACCATATTGTTCACGTTTTTAATTTCAGAACAAAATAATTGAATGACTTTTCACAATGAACAGCAAGCATTCTTACAAATAAGGGTAATAACAAAATTACCGAACACCGAGCAATCTTCCAAAGGGAAAGGCAAAACTCACAAGTCAACAAACAGACAAAATCAGTCAACAACCGGAAAACTGGGAAAACCGCAATGTCCCTTACTTGGTACAGGCATTTCTAAAGAAATGGTGGGTTGAATCAGATTTTAAAGCGCCAAACCTCCTGCTTTCATTACGGCTCAACGTTATGACGCTTGTAGACAATTTATATATGTATAAACAGCTCGTTAAGATGACACGAGTACGTGTTTTTATATGGCAGAATAATGACAATCGCTGATAATATAAAAACAAACGAACATATTAATGATGTGACGCCAAATACCGCTACTTGAACAAGACCGCGTTGCTCCTAGGTTGAAGCCATCACCACAGAAATTATATAGACGTCTTCATGAACTGGTTGCTCGTTACTAAATATCAATTTCTGAACTGACAATGGATCTTTTGCATCGATTTGTTTCTTTATCAGCGACAGACTTGTCACCGGGTGTGTAGCTAGATTAACACTATGGGTATCACTAGTGGAACTGGAACATCCAACTGTTCCGAAGCACCTAAGTTCACCCCTGGTTTTAAGTGGGGTTCGCTTTACTCGATCTTTAGTTTTATATGTATGTTTTGTAGATCGTTGTTTGTTCTTTTATACTTTTTCTTTTGGCCATTGTGGTATCTGTTCTTCTTCGATATACGGATTCTGTTTACATCTTTGGTATCTTCAAGCTCTGCTTCATGAACAACTACAGTACGATTTTTCAAGAAAAAATATACATTATTTATTTCTGGAACAATGTTGCTGAAATTTTCGTTCACAAGCGCAAACAAATTTGAAGTATTTCTATATGATCTTCTTATTTTGTGATTTAAGATTTTAAAAACTTCTTGATTTAAGCACAACTCTTACATTGAACGTGACAAGCGACTTTACTATATAATTAGCGTACATATAAAACTAAAGATCGAGTAACACGAACCCCACTTAAACTAGGGGGTGAACTCGGTTATAAGTCATGAATGAAACTATGCATTATATATGTCCACCTAGCTGTATTACGCGTCACGAAGACGAAATATATTATGTATAAAGATCGAGATTATAAGTAGCAACGCTGCTCGTGCAGTTTTAACAGGGCGGGAAATAAGGGCAATAACAAAATCACCGAACTCCGAACAATCCCACAAAGGAAAAGTCAAAACTCACAAGTCAACAAACAGACAAAATCAGTCAACAACCGGAAAACTGTGAAAACCGCAATGACCCTGACTTGGTACAGACATTTCTAAAGAAATGGTGGGTTGGATCAGATTTTAAAGCGCCAAACCTCCTGCTTTCATTACAGCTCAAAATTTCCGGCTGTCACCATAACAGTATTTATAACAATACTTGAGCAAAACAGGTAAAACAGTTGTTAAAGCAGCACCAAGCTCAGTGAAGTAAATGTCAAAGACACTTTTACGTCACACGTTGATAAAAAACAAAAATTGACATTTTTGTTGACACCTTAGCTTTATACATTTTCACTATATGAAAATCCATCGTTTATAATCTTTTCTGCAGAGACGGAATATATTGCGACAAGATCTTGGTATCGAAATATAAACTTTTTAAGAGATCGAATAAGGCGAATCTTTTTATAGCCCTGGTCCAGTAGCCTGTTTCTCAGATGAAGATGACGTTTCAGGAAATCAGAATAATTGCTACTGGCCCTTGCATAGCGAATCAATTGCGAGATGTAAACACCATATGCAGGAGAAGCTGGTATATTGCTGCACATATTTGGAAAATTTATGATTTTAAAATTGAAGTCGTCCCGTTTATCATAAATTTTAGTACTGATTTGGCCACTGTCGTCAAATTCGAGGTATATGTCCAAAAATGATGCGGACGAAGCGGTATCTGTGGTCTCTTTAACTTCCAGCTCTGGAGGATATATCAATGGAAGAAATTCTGCAAATCTAGAATTATTGATAGATAAAATGTCATCAATATACCTGTATGTGAAATTAAGGCTCTAGCTTCATGAATCTTCCTATATATTACAAGCTTTTGAAGAAACTCCGACTCATATGAGTATGAAAATAAATCGGCTAGAAGAGGGGCACGATTCGTACCCATTGGTATGCCGACGACCTGCTGAAATATTGTCCCTCCAAAGGAGACAAATATGTTATCGATGAGGAACTCCAGCATACTGATCACTTGTTCCTCGGAGTAGCATGTTTTACCTTTTTGAATTTTGTTTGAAAAATATGTGGAATTGTAGCCTAACACAACAAATGTTGAGCCATAGTTTCTATGACCGAAAGCTTTGTAAATAGTTTCTTTTAAGAGGGTTTTTAATTTGTCATGCGAGCAGTTATGTCATCGATTTTATGTCAACTTAGATTTAGAACGAATATTAATGTTCAATTAAAATACCCTCAGTAGAAAACAAAATCTTTACTAACGTGCCTCTCTCTCCTGCAATAGCATTACATTTGCCTTCCCATCCTTTTCGACACTAAAATGAAGAATAAAAATTAACAGCCATTTTCAAATAATAAGTTTAACTTTGTTTAATTAAAAACTGGTGAACGTAGATACAAATATATTGTTAAGGAAAAAATCTTGTTTTGATAAAAAAAAAACACACAAAAAAACCAACAACACTAGTGATTCTAACAAGTAGTTCTGGCCACTGTTTCAGAAAAGTTCGTATGTCGTACACTCGGTCGTACGAATGTCTTGACGATTTGCGACCGTTCCACAAAAAAAATCCGAATTCCAACATACATTTTGATCGTATATTACCGATTGGGTCGGGGCGGACGTAAATCGTAAAAACAAACGTTGAATGTACATCATGCTATTCCAATCATTTCTGCTAACTGCGGAACTGTAGCTCTTTAGGTTCTTGTTTTTTGTTTTTTTTTTTACTTGCGGACCATAGAGCTACGGATTTCTCTATGGTAAAAACTTTCAACTCTGCACAGTGAAAATGTTGCGCTGCTTTTTTGCAAATTTGTGTCATGAAATCGGGTGCGAGAGCGATCAAACATATATATTTCGTTTCGTTAGATATTTATCTACATTCTTCCATACTTACCCACCTATTAATATTCATTTCCAGCTCATCATAACAATTGTCTTCGATAGTAACAAAACCCGCCTTCTTCGTCGGCCATCTTGCAATTCGCTTCTCCGATAATCTCGTTTTGGAGGTCACGTGATTTTCCGAAAATAACTCTAACAAGCAAGTACACGGGTTCGGTTTGTTTACATTTTACCGAAAATCATATTCCAAAGTCATTGAAATAAGAAGTGATGTCAGCCCATAGGTTTTAAAATCTTTTTTTTCAAGTTTCAACAGTGGCAATCTGATTTAAGATAATTGGAAATACTTTCAATTTCATGATTCTCCAACTCATCTTATTTAGTAATACAGACAGAAGAAATGCCTAGTTTTGGGGTTTGTTGACACTGGGCAATCATAAGGCTCTTCAGTGGTGAAATTACCAAACCAATATGCTTTCTATCGTAACTTGCATCGTGAATCAAAGGCACCATTTGGAAACACTTTTCCCATATCCAATAGGAAAAATTCCAATAGATTTTTTTCTTTCTATTACTTTGGATATCAAACACTTTGTTTTTCTTTAAGATCAAACATAAACTTATACTTTCCCTTCAACTTATCTTTGTATATTGTTTCCACATCCATTTTTGCTATGTATATTAACTTGACCCAAAATGGGGGGGGGGGGGGGGGGGGTGGAAGATGTCAATAATCAAATTCAAAAATGTTCAATGAAAGTCACCTTCAGAATATGGAATTAACAAAAAAACATTTTTTTATTCAGATTATTTATTGAAAAATATATGCCAACAAGATCCAATCTCTCATTTCCTTCTAAAACCACCGAAAACATCTTCGGTAAAACGTAAACAAACCGAACACGTGTATTTGCGGTTTAGGGTTATATTTGGAAAATCACATGACCTCAGAACGAGACAACCGGAGAAGCAAGATGGCCGACGAAGTAGGCGGGATTTGTCACAAATGAGACATTTGTTATGATAATGAGCTGGAAATGAAAGTCATATTTTCAAAAATGATATTCCTTTTGTATTTATGTCGTTGCTAAATAGAAACTATTGGTAATAAGAATCTTTAAAAAAAACTACTCTTTTTCTCTTTGTGGCAAGGAAATCTACCCCAACACCTCAAAAACAACTCGGGCAAGCTTATCACAAATACAGCGTTGGTTGGCGCCCGGATTTGTAAATTACAAAAAAGGGTGCACTCGACTAGCAGCCACAAGTAATAAAGTTTACCAGTTGTTTGCCCATGGTCGGTGGTTCTCTCCGGGTACTCTCGGCTTCGTTCACCACTAAAACTGGTCGCCATGACATAGCGGAAATATTGCTGAAAGTGGCGTTAGACACAAGAAATCAATCAATCATAAAAACCGCGGAAATTGCCGCTTAATAAAACATTTTTTTTAATGAAATGTTAAACAAGGAAAAACTCAGTGACAGGATACTTTTTGGCACGCATTCAACTACATGAATGTAGATTTCGATTGGCCAAGAAAAAACACACTGAATTCGTGCTACAATGTTCAATTTCTGGACAGTATTTGGCATCAAAATTACAAAAAGTCTTAAGAATTCCAAAGTTGATATATCGTCAAATTTTGAATCCGCTATGAAATGTTATTCTTAGAAAAATGATACCTAAATCTGACCTAAGTTATGGTATTGCTAGGTTAAATATGTGAAGCCTGGGCTGATGCGGGGGCAAAGGACTCACAAAAAAGGGGGACTAGAAATTTGCAAAAATCACCATTGACAGTCATTGGGAAATATTGTTATCATTGCTGGTGAGGGATTGGGGTGAACTTTCTCTTTATTATTGTTGACATTTCTGATATCAGCCTTATCAAAGTGAATATTTTCTCCTTATTCCTCCGCAGAGTTTTTCCTGGGAAAGCTGTCATCCATTTTGAAACTGTCGTATGCTACTTTCGTCATTTTGTGACGTTACTATTTGTATCAGGTAGGTTGGTTGGTTTAATGTAAAGTTTGTGAGTGAACTGACGGAGTTTATACATACATAATTTCCTAAAGGCACAATGCTTAATCCTTATAATTCTTATTCGTGGACATCGTGTTTGTTTTCGACGCTAAATACTATTAAAAAAATACCCAAGAACATACAATACACATACGATTGTAAACTGATGAAAATCAGCGAAATGTTATTGACGACTTTGGAACATAACCAACATGACGTCATTGGCGTCATATGAAGACTTCCAGTTTGAAACGTAAATATTAGACGTTAATTGGCTTCGTGTACGCTTCAAGTTTGATACAATTCAACTAAAATAAGTTTTCAAGGTAAGCTTCTTAATTATTTGTGTGCATTGTTGTAAATATGACATATAGCATTTCACATTTTCAAGATGGCAGATCCTTCCAGCAAGAACCCCTTAGTATCATTGCTCGTAGATTTATACGCGTAGAATGACCGGGGAAAAAGGTAGTCCGGCAAACGGAAACATTGATTTATAAATTCCTTTCGAATGACGTAGAATAAGAGACGATATCCAATCGGATTACGAGTTATTGAGAAATTCTAGTAAGAATAGAATTATAACGTTGTATTATAGGATTAAGCACTGTTTTTTATGAACTTATCTATGCATAGACTCCTGCAGCTCACTCACAAACTGAATAAAGTCCGAAGGATTTTATGTACAGTTTGTGAGTGAGCTGCCGGAGTTTATGCATACATAATTTCCTAAAAACACAGTGCTTATTCCTTATAATTCTTATTCATGGACATCGTGTTTGTTTTCGACGCTAAATACTATTAAAGAAATGCCCAAGGAAAGCCTCAAACAATGGACATACAATACAACTACGATTGTAAACTGAACAAAATCCGCGGAAGGTTATTGACGACTTTGGAACATGACGTCATTGACGTCTTATGAAGACTTCCAGTTTGAAACGTAACTTAGATTAGACGTTATGTGGCTTCGTGTACGCTTCAAGTTTGATACAATTTAACTAAAATAAGTTTTCAAGGTAAGCTTTTTAATTATTTTTGTGTATTGTTATAAATATGACGTGTAGGATTTCACATTTTCAAGATGGCAGATCCTTCCAGCAGAATCCCTTAGTATCATTCCTCGTAGATTTATACGCGAGGCATGACCGGGGAAAAAGTAGTCTGACAAACGGAAATATTGATTTATTAATTCTTTTCGAATGACGTAGAATAAGTGACGATATCCAATCGGATTACGAGTTATTGATAAATTCTAGTAAGAATAGAATTATTGCCAAATTATCTGAAGTTTTCTGCGATTTTATGACAATGCCAGTGAATCTGATTAATGTCGATGGTGAAAACATCCTGTGATTTATTATACATAGTCTACTAATAGCACGTGCATTATCTATTTCAATGAAGGGGGAAAGTATTTGGACCCCTTCATGACAAATACAGTGATTGTTGTCTGTTTTCATGTGAATACTTTCAGGCTTGGACCAGTATTCTTTGACATTGAGACAATACTGATCGTAGTAAGCAGTGATAATTTAAACATTTCTTCTGAACTGGATGTCTTCAAAGCTTCTATACGGTGGATTTCAGGCAATATTATGCATAGAAATGTTGCATCAACTTTTCAGGCTGATGAAATGTGTTCGATTTCCTTTCATGACACGGGTTGAACTATTCCAGTGTAATGACCTCAAGTCTTCCAACAATATGTTTTGCCTATGCTATATGACGAAGGGTTTTGTTGTCTGCTAGATTTTGGCCCTCCTAAATTTTTTTTTAATTGCTTGCGCGATGTACTTTTCATTCAGATGCTCTTAGCTGTATATGAACTGTTTCATGATGAAGCAATGATTGGTGTCTTACCATTTTAATACTTTCAGGTATTGTTATTGAGACAATACTTGCCATACTAAGCAGTCATAATTTAAACATTTCTTCTGAACTTGATGCATAGAAAGCAACAACTTCTCGGGCCGATGAAATGTGATCGATTTCCTTTCATGACACAGGTTTAACTGTTCCAGTGTAATGAACTCACAACTCTTCTGAAATAAAAAAAATCTTTTTTGCCTATGTTATTAAAATGTTGGTTTTTTTTATCGTTTGCGGAAAGTCATTTTCATTCAGTTGCTTTTAGCTGCATATGGACCTCATCATGACAAACAGTGATTGTAATCTCAACTGTTCACTGTTATTCTTTTAATAGGGCCATGCATCCAAATTTACCGCATGGGTGGGGTAATTGTAGTTCGGACTATAAAATTGGTATTTGTAACTTCTCCGCTAAGCAAGTAGCACTATGAAAAAAAACAGCTGGCCGTGTTGATCTAGTTCAAAACTGACATCACAAAGCTTGTTCTCGCCATGATAAAAGCTGAACAATCACTCGCTGTACCATGATTAACTCGGATGTTGATACGAGTTGGTGAACTTGAATACATTAATTATAAATGATACACGTTTAGACATGAAATAGTAAATTTACCATTTAAATGCAGTGTCCATGCTGAAGAATCAACAAATACGTTGCACCACAGCGGTGCTCAATCAAATAAGAAAATATCTGGGCTATTTATTTTAAGGCCATGTCATGACCATGTGCTTGCCCGTTACCTTTTGTGACCAGATGTCGTATCGGACATAGTAGATTAACACATAGTTATCTATTAAATAATGATCATGATGAACGACCGGAAGGTATTCCGTGTAATTTGAAAATTCCTAAGTATTTTGCCTACTTGAGAATTGACCAAGAATACTCGTGTTTGCATATTTTTCAATCTTTCGATTCTGATCGTACCTGATGAAGGTTGTTCCAGAAACGCGTCGCGCGCATTAAATTTGATATCTACTTTTCTATTCCACAAATATAAAGGATAGATGGTGAAGACAATAATCAATATCGTGAAAAAATGTAGATATCTAAGATAAAGTCGGAAACTTTGAGCCGTAATGAAAGCGGGAGGTTTGGCGCTTTAAAATCTGATTCAACACACCATTTCTTTAGAAATGCCTGTACCAAGTCAGGGTCATTACGGTTTCCACAGTTTTCCGGTTGTTGACTGATTTTGTCTGTGTATATACTTATGAGTTTTGCCTTTCCCTTTGTAAGATTTTTCGAAGTTCGGTAAGTTTGTTATTACCCTTATTTAGTGCACACAATACGTTTCTGGAATAACCTTAGATGAGCCTAATAATTTAATAGTCTTAGGGAGCAAAACAGGCCCAATCAGGATAGCAAATATCGCTCAAGGTCAACTATATCTGAGCGAGGAGAACCTTAGTTTTATTAATGAATTGATAATATTTTTCAGGAACTGTAAATGAATATATCTAATAAATCATATCAGTACCGGACCACTGTCTACTGGGTGAATTATACCTTACAAGATAAATTACCTATCGCAAGATGTATCATGTTCCCATTATATTTTCTGTCAAAGAGGTATATTAATATGAACATGGACGACATTTCAATTTGAAAGAACGAGACAATATTGTATGGTAGATAGATGACCAGACAATATTGTATGGTAGCTACATGGCCAGACAGTATTGTATGGTAGCTACAGGATCAGACAGTATTGTATGGTAGCTACAGGACCAGACAGTATTGTATGGTAGCTACAGGACCAGACAGTACTGTATGGTAGCTACAGGACCAGACAGTATTGTATGGTAGCTACAGGACCAGACAGTATTGTATGGTAGCTACAGGACCAGACAGTATTGTATGGTAGCTACATGACCAGACAGTACTGTATGGTAGCTACAGGACCAGACAGTACTGTATGGTAGCTACAGGACCAGACAGTATTGTATGGTAGCTACAGGACCAGACAGTATTGTATGGTAGCGACAGGACCAGACAGTATTGTATGGTAGCTACAGGACCAGACAGTATTGTATGGTAGCTACAGGACCAGACAGTACTGTATGGTAGCAACAGGACCAGACAGTATTGTATGGTAGCTACAGGACCAGACAGTATTGTATGGTAGCTACATGACCAGACAGTACTGTATGGTAGCTACAGGACCAGACAGTACTGTATGGTAGCTACAGGACCAGACAGTATTGTATGGTAGCTACAGGACCAGACAGTATTGTATGGTAGCGACAGGACCAGACAGTATTGTATGGTAGCTACAGGACCAGACAGTATTGTATGGTATCTACAGGACCAGACAGTACTGTATGGTAGCAACAGGACCAGACAGTATTGTATGGTAGCTACAGGACCAGACAGTATTGTATGGTAGCTACAGGACCAGACAGTATTGTATGGTAGCTACAGGACCAGACAGTACTGTATGGTAGCTACAGGACCAGACAGTATTGTATGGTAGCTACAGGACCAGACAGTATTGTATGGTAGCTACAGGACCAGAAGGTATTGTATGGTAGCTACAGGACCAGACAGTATTGTATGGTAGCTACATGACCAGACAGTACTGTATGGTAGCTACAGGACCAGACAGTATGTTATGGTAGCTACAGGACCAGACAGTATTGTATGGTATCTACAGGACCAGACAGTACTGTATGGTAGCTACAGGACCAGACAGTATTGTATGGTAGCTACAGGACCAGACAGTATTGTATGGTAGCTACAAGACCAGACAGTACTGTATGGTAGCTACAGGACCAGACAGTACTGTATGGTAGCTACAGGACCAGACAGTATTGTATGGTAGCTACAGGACCAGACAGTACTGTATGGTAGCTACAGGACCAGACAGTATTGAATGGTAGCTACAGGACCAGACAGTACTGTATGGTAGCTACAGGACCAGACAGTACTGTATGGTAGCTATAGGACCAGACAGTATTGTATGGTAGCTACAGGACCAGACAGTACTGTATGGTAGCTACAGGACCAGACAGTATTGTATGGTAGCTACAGGACCAGACAGTACTGTATGGTAACTACAGGACCAGATAGTACTGTATGGTAGCTACAGGACCAGACAGTACTGTATGGTAACTACAGGACCAGAGAGTACTGTATGGTAACTACAGGACCAGACACAGTACTGTATGGTAGCTACAGGACCAGACAGTATTGTATGGTAGCTACAGGACCAGACAGTGTTGTATGGTAGCAACAGGACCAGACAGTATTGCATGGTAGCTACAGGACCAGACAGTATTGTATGGTAGCTACAGGACCAGACAGTATTGTATGGTAGCTACAGGACCAGACAGTATTGTATGGTAGCTACAGGACCAGACAGTACTGTATGGTAGCTACAGGACCAGACAGTATTGCATGGTAGCTACATGACCAGACAGTATTGCATGGTAGCTACAGGACCAGACAGTACTGTATGGTAGCTACATGACCAGACAGTATTGTATGGTAGCTACAGGACCAGACAGTACTGTATGGTAGCTACAGGACCAGACAGTACTGTATGGTAACTACAGGACCAGACAGTACTGTATGGTAGCTACATGGCCAGAAGGTATGGTGTCATAGCTAAGATATAAATCTACATATGTAATCCGTGTCTATTACTATTAAGGTAATTGGTTATTAGAGATATTTTAGATTTTATCGCCATTCAACAATTTGCCAGCTATATATATATAAATATATATATATATAAACGTCTAAAATGGTTTGTAAAACAACACCAAGTACACAAAACAAAGTGATAAAGAATTAAACACTTCGTAGAATGACAAAATTTTCGTCCCACCGAGGGACTTTATCAATGTCTAATTAAATTTGTTAAAGTCCCTCGGTGGGACGAAAATTTTGTCATTCTACGAAGTGTTTAATTCTTTATCACTTTGTTTTGTGTACTTGGTGTTGTTTTACAAACCATTTTAGACGTTTATAATTGTTTTACTTGTATAGTATCGTTATACCGTAACGATCCAACACCCCGTAAGATTGATCGTTGACTGGTTTTTCAGACGTTGTATATATATATATATATATAATACCACAAGTATTGAGGGAAATGACTGGACAGCATTAATGAACTGACCGCCGAAACCCGTTGTCATGTGTAGATAGGTGTTTGTAGATGTTCTAGACCATAGCCACTCGGCCATCCAGGCCTCGCAAAGTTTGTAGCTGAGACTATTGCTTCGGCACTGACCTGGTTTATTTGATATATTTATTACTTTAATTTTGGATATCCTGTTTATGCCCTTTGGTTTTATTGCTCCCAAAACTTTAAATTATTGGTCTTTCCAATCTTTCGATTTTGAGCGTACCTGATCAAGGCTATTCCAGAAACGCGTCGTGCGCACTAATTATGATATGTATGTTTTTATTACTGACCGAGACTAAATGTTCTCGTTACATCCTTATGTGATAAAGGTTGTCAACTGTCATACGCATTATTTGCAGACGAAAATAAGTCTTGGTTTGGTGAGAAATAACGAAACGCCTATTTCAAGAATATTTCAGTAATGTCGCGGAGGTGATTTTGGTTGGTAGAGAAAACCGCAGTACCTGCGGCAAGTCACTGACAGGCCTTATCAGACAATGTTGCATAGCGTATACCACGCCATGAACATGAATCATATTTATATGAAGTTTATAACTTAAAATAGTGTGGCGATCCGAATAAAACAGACAATAAGCCGCAAATAAACGTTAGAGAAGGCCGAAGGGACAATCAAGGAAAGACAACCCAGAAACACTGGCAATAGTAGGTTCAAGACAGAACGAATACAAACAAAACAAATAACTAAATAAACGAGCAACACAGACCACCTTACCCAACAAAACAAAATATCGGAGGTGCACTTAGGTGCCCACGAAGCAAAGCAGTTCCTGCTTCTTATAAGACAACAGCCATATTACTGACATAGTCAGGACCGTACCTGCTTCTTACAAGACACCAGTCATATTACTGACATAGTCAGGACCGTCCCTGCTTCTTATAAGACACCAGTCATATTACTGACATAGTTAGGACCGTACTTGCTTCTTACAAGACACCAGTCATATTACTGACATAGTCAGGACCGTACCTGCTTCTTACAAGACACCAGTCATATTACTGACATAGTTAGGACCGTACCTGTTTCTTATAAGAAACCAGTCATATTACTGACATAGTTAGGACCGTACCTGCTTCTTATAAGACACCAGTCATATTACTGACATAGTTAGGACCGTACCTGCTTCTTACAAGACACCAGCCATATCACTGACATAGTTAGGACCGTACCTGCTTCTTACAAGACACCAGTCATATTACTGACATAGTCAGAACGTACCTGGTTCTTATAAGACACCAGTCATATTACTGACATAGTTAGGACAGGACCATACTGGTGCATAAATTATACTTTTTAGATTAAAAATATTTTATTTGCTGAAGTTATGACAAGAATTATTTAAAGCCCGCTTCCTACAATTGACAGCAAATTATATACATGACAGCAACTATACAGTGAAATATTTAATTTAACTATGAAAACACAACCAAGCAAAGATTGAGAAAAAAATTAAGCAAAGACACATGGTACGTATTAGTAAAAGAAAGAACGTTTACAAACAAATAAAGAAAAAAGAAGACATGCATGATTAACCTATTCTATTGATATCTTTTAGAAATACTTCAGACAGGGATCAACCGTTTGGAAAAGGTTCTTCCCGGTCACGGAAAAACTATGTTCATATTTTATAACCGGTTGTTCCCTCTGGATTTATTTTACGTTCACCAAATTATACTCTATAATTAAGCATGCTTTCGTCTCGTCCTTTTGACTCGGATTGAAATGGTTTTGCCGGGTAAGATGTCCTTGATTCTCGATATAGTATTGGTCTATTGCTATCAAAAAATTTAACCCAGTTTGGTTCATCACTGAAGGCATCTTTGTTCTGTGAATTACCCTTCTCACGATCATCGTTTCGTTTTCTGTATTTGAGAGTTATTATTGTTATCACACTGCAAATGAACAAAATACCTATTACCGATCCAGCGATCCCGACAGTGATAACAACAACTTTATTTTCAAATTTGTTTTCTCCGTACGATCCTGGCAATCCAGTTGTTATTGTTGAGTGTGTTGTTATAGGCGTGGTTGTGGATTCTGTCGTTGTTTGTGGTGTTGAAGATACGGTCTTTGTTGTGGATTCTGTCGTTGTTTGTGGTGTTGAAGATACGGTCGTTGTGGATTCTGTCGTTGTTTGTGGTGTTGTGGATCCTGTCGTTGCTTGTGGTGTTGAAGATACGGTCGTTGTTGTGGATTCTGTCGTCATTGGTCTTGTGGATTTGGTCGTTGTTGGTGTTGTGGATCCTGTCGTTGTTTGTGTTGTAGATCCTGTCGTCGTTGGTCTTGTTCTGGATTCCGTCGTTGTTTGAGGTGTTGTTGTGGATTTGGTCGTTGTTCGTGTTGTGGATCCTGTCGTTGTTTGTGGTGTTGTGGATTCGGTCGATGTTTGAGGTGTTGCTGTGGATTCCGTCGTTGTTGCTGGTGTTATTTGAGGTGCTGTGGATTTTGTCGTTTCTAGTATTGATGTGGATCCTGTTGTTTGTGGTGTTGTGGATTCTGTCGTAGTTTGTGGTGTTGTGGATTCTGTCGTTGTTTGATGTGTTGTGGAATCAGTGGTGGTTTCTATCATGTTTGTGTTAGTAGTGGTAGTCAAATCTGCAAAAAAAATGTTTATTTGATAATCAATGAAGGCACAACATAGTTCTCCTGTCATTATGTTATGGTCATAAAGGTTTACGATTTTAAATTCGTGAGTCATTGTTAATCGGCATATTTGCGTCGAACAGAATTAATGACAAATAATTACAGATTATTTCACGTCAACTGCAGAAAAGATCATTAGAGTTAGAAATCTGGATCTATTTTACTGTACACCATACAAGGTATATTGTACTGTAGGAGAATGAAACGCATAGTATTCTGGGAAATCAATTAAAACGATTGTATCAGATGACATGAGTGAACTGAAGAAGAAACTAAAGAATGAACAATCAAATATCAAAATAGTAGAAAGAGGCAAATTGATACCTTTAACACAAAGAACATGACCGCTCACTTTTCTGGCCTGAAACAGGGACTGCAATAAAAACTAGCGGGTTAAACTAGAATTATGAGCCACAACCCCCTCCTAGAGAAATGATGCGGTCATGCAAGTGTATGGCATGTGTGATTAAAACATTAAGGCCCTTTGGTTTTATTCCTCTCAAAACTACATTATTTGTCTTTTCACTTTTTCTATCCTCAGCGTACCTGATGAAGGTTATTCCAGAAACGCATCATGAGCACTACATTTGATCTTTACATTTTTATTTTTTATACCAGGACGAACAACGTTATTATAAAAAAAAAAAAGAATGATGCATATAATTCTTGGACAAAAAAGTCACAGTTGTACTCTAGGTTTGCATAGAGAGTTTTTGCGCGCAGTATGAGTATGCTATGTTGAACTTTAGTTTCCATTTCCCCCCGAGTACCCCGGGTTCCTCCACCAATAAGATCTCTCTCATGCAGAGCTAGTATTAGTAAAACTAAGGTCAATCTCTCTCATGCAGAGCTAGTATAATCAAAACTAATGTCAATCTCTCTCATGCAGAGCTAGTATTAGTAAAACTAAGGTCAATCTCTCTGATGCAGAGCTAGTATTGGTAAAACTAAGGTCAATCTCTCTGATGCAGAGCTAGTATTAGTAAAAATAAGGTCAATCTCTCGTGCAGAGCTAGTATTAGTAAAACTAATGTCAATCTCTCCTCATGCAGAGCTAGTATTAGTAAAACTAAGGTCAATATCTCTCATGCAGAGCTAGTATTAGTAAAACTAAGGTCAATCTCTCGTGCAGAGCTAGTATTAGTAAAACTAAAGTCAATCTCTCTGATGCAGAGCTAGTATTAGTAAAAATAAGGTAAATCTCTCTCATGCAGAGCTAATATAAGTAAAACTAAGGTCAATCTCTGATGCTGAGCTAGTATTAGTAAAACTAAGGTCAATCTCTCGTGCGTGCAAAGCTAGTATTAGTAAAACTAAGGTCAATCTCTCCTCATGCAGAGCTAGTATTAGTAAAACTAAGGTCAATCTCTCTCATGCAGAACTAGTATAAGTAAAACTAAGGTCAATCTCTCCTCATGCAGAGCTAGTATTAGTAAAACTAAGGTCAATCTCTCTCATGCAGAGCTAGTATAAGTAAAACTAAGGTCAATCTCTCTGATGCAGAGTTAGTATTAGTAAACCTAAGGTCAATCTCTCGTGCAGAGCTAGTATTAGTAAAACTAAGGTCAATCTCTCTGATGCAGAGCTAGTATTAGTCAAACTAAGGTCAATCTCTCTCATACAGAGCTAGTATTAGTAAAACTAAGGTCAATCTCTCTCATGCCGAGCTAATATTGGTAAAACTAATGTCAATCGTTCTCGTGCAGAGCTAGTATTAGTAAAACTAAGGTCAATCTCATCTCTCTGCTGCAGAGCTAGTATTAGTAACACTAAGGTCAATCTAACTCATGCAGAGCTAGTATTAGTAAAACTAAGGTCAATCGTTCTCGTGGAAAGCTAGTATTAGTAAAACTAAGGTCAATCGTTCTCATGCAGAGCTAGTATAAGTAAAACTAAGGTCAATCTCTCTGATGCAGAGCTAGTATTAGTAAAGCTAAGGCCAATCTCTCTCATGCAGAGCTAGTATTAGTAAAACTAAGGCCAATCTCTCTCATGCAGAGCTAGTATTAGAAAAACTAAGGCCAATCTCTCTCATGCAGAGCTAGTATTAGTAAAACTAATGTCAATCTCTCTGATGCAGAGCTAGCATTAGTAAAAATAAGGTCAATCTCTCTCATGCAGAGCTAGTATAAGTAAAACTAAGGTCAATTTCTGATGCAGAGCTAGTATTAGTAAAACTAAGGTCAATCTCTCGTGCAGAGCTAGTATTAGTAAAACTAAGGTCAATCTCTCTCATGCAGAGCTAGTATAAGTAAAACTAAGGTCAATCTCTCTGATGCAGAGCTAGTATTAGTAAAATTAAGGTCAATCTCTCGTGCAGAGCTAGTATTAGTAAAACTAACGTCAATCTCTCTGATGCAGAGCTAGTATTAGTAAAAATAAGGTCAATCTCTCTCATACAGAGCTAATATTAGTAAAACTAAGATCAATCTCTATCATGCAGAGCTAGTATTAGTAAAGCTAAGGTCAATCTCTCTCATACAGAGCTAGTATTAGTAAAACTAACGTCAATCTCTCCTCATGCAGAGCTAGTATTAGTAAAACTAAGGTCAATCTCTCCTCATGCAGAGCTAGTATTAGTCAAACTAAGGTCAATCTCTCTCATACAGAGCTAGTATTAGTCAAACTAAGGTCAATCTCTCTCATGCCGAGCTAATATTGGTAAAACTAATGTCAATCGTTCTCGTGCAGAGCTAGTATTAGTAAAACTAAGGTCAATCTCATCTCTCTGATGCAGAGCTAGTATTAGTAAAACTAAGGTAAATCTCTCTCATGCAGAGATAGTATTAGTAAAACTAAGGTCAATCTCTCGAGCAGAGCTAGTATTAGTAAAACTAAAATCAATCTCTCTGATGCAGAGCTAGTATTAGTAAAAATAAGGTAGATCTCTCTCATGCAGAGCTAGTATAAGTAAAACTAAGGTCAATCTATGATGCAGAGCTAGTATTAGTAAAACTAAGGTCAATCTCTCGTGCAGAGCTAGTATTAGTAAAACTAAGGTCAATCTCTCTGATGCAGAGCTAGTATTAGTCAAACTAAGGTCAATCTCTCTCATACAGAGCTAGTATTAGTCAAACTAAGGTCAATCTCTCTCATGCAGAGCTAGTATAAGTAAAACTAAGGTCAATCTATGATGCAGAGCTAGTATTAGTAAAACTAAGGTCAATCTCTCGTGCAGAGCTAGTATTAGTAAAACTAAGGTCAATCTCATCTCTCTGCTGAAGAGCTAGTATTAGTAAAACTAAGGTCAATCTAACTCATGCAGAGCTAGTATTAGTAAAACTAAGGACAATTGTTCTCGTTGAGAGCTAGTATTAGTAAAACTAAGGTCAATCGTTCTCGTGCAGAGCTAGTATTAGTAAAACTAAGGTCAATCTCTCTCATGCAGAGCTAGTATTAGTAAAACTAACGTCAATCTCTCTGATGCAGAGCTAGTATTATTAAAAGTAAGGTCAATCTCTTGTGCAGAGCTAGTATTAGTAAAATTAATGTCAATCTCTCCTCATGCAGAGCTAGTATTAGTAAAACTAAGGTCAATATCTCTCATGCAGAGCTAGTATTAGTAAAACTAAGGTCAATCTCTCGTGCAGAGCTAGTATTAGTAAAACTAAAGTCAATCTCTCTGATGCAGAGCTAGTAATAGTAAAAATAAGGTAAATCTCTCTAATGCAGAGCTAGTATAAGTAAAACTAAGGTCAATCTCTGATGCTGAGCTAGTATTAGTAAAACTAAGGTCAATCTCTCGTGCGTGCAAAGCTAGTATTAGTAAAACTAAGGTCAATCTCTCCTCATGCAGAGCTAGTATTAGTAAAACTAAGGTCAATCTCTCTCATGCAGAGCTAGTATAAGTAAAACTAAGGTCAATCTCTCCTCATGCAGAGCTAGTATTAGTAAAACTAAGGTCAATCTCTCTGATGCAGAGTTAGTATTAATAAAACTAAGGTCAATCTCTCGTGCAGAGCTAGTATTAGTAAAACTAAGGTCAATCTATCTGATGCAGAGCTAGTATTAGTCAAACTAAGGTCAATCTCTCTCATACAGAGCTAGTATTAGTAAAACTAAGGTCAATCTCTCTCATGCCGAGCTAATATTGGTAAAACTAATGTCAATCGTTCTCGTGCAGAGCTATTATTAGTAAAACTAAGGTCAATCTCATCTCTCCGCTGCAGAGCTAGTATTAGTAAAACTAAGGTCAATCTAACTCATGCAGAGCTAGTATTAGTAAAACTAAGGTCAATCGTTCTCGTGGAAAGTTAGTATAAGTAAAACTAAGGTCAATCGTTCTCGTGCAGAGCTAGTATTAGTAAAACTAAGGTCAATCTCTCTCATGCAGAGCTAGTATAAGTAAAACTAAGGCCAATCTCTCTGATGCAGAGCTAGTATTAGTAAAACTAAGGCCAATCTCTCTCATGCAGAGCTAATATTAGCAAAACTAAGGCCAATCTCTCTCATGCAGAGCTAGTATTAGTAAAACTAATGTCAATCTCTCTGATGCAGAGCTAGTATTAGTAAAACTAAGGCCAATCTCTCTCATGCAGAGCTAGTATTAGTAAAATTAAGGTCAATCTCTCTCATGCAGAGCTAGTATTAATAAAACTAACGTCAATCTCTCTGATGCAGAGCTAGTATTAGTAAAAATAAGGTCAATCTCTCTCATGCAGAGATAGTATAAGTAAAACTAAGGTCAATCTCTGATGCAGAGCTAGTATTAGTAAAACTAAAGCCAAACTCTCTCATGCAGAGCTAGTATTAGTAAAATTAAGGTCAATCTCTCTCAAGCAGAGCTAATATTAGTAAAACTAACGTCAATCTCTCTGATGCAGAGCTAGTATTATTAAAATAAGGTCAATCTCTCTCATGCAGAGCTAGTATAAGTAAAACTAAGGTCAATCTCTGATGCAGAGCTAGTATTAGTAAAACTAAGGTCAATCTCTCGTGCAGAGCTAGTATTAGTAAAACTAATGTCAATCTCTCTCATGCAGAGATAGTATAAGTAAAACTAAGGTCAATCTCTCTGATGCAGAGCTAGTATTAGTAAAATTAAGGTCAATCTCTCGTGCAGAGCTAGTATTAGTAAAACTAACGTCAATCTCTCTGATGCAGAGCTAGTATTAGTAACAATAAGGTCAATCTCTCTGATGCAGAGCTAGTATTAGTAACAATAAGGTCAATCTCTCTCATACAGAGCTAATATTAGTAAAACTAAGGTCAATCGTTCTCATGCAGAGCTAGTATTAGTAAAGCTAAGGTCAATCTCTCTCATACAGAGCTAGTATTAGTAAAACTAAGGTCAATCTCTCCTCATGCAGAGCTAGTATTAGTAAAACTAAGGTCAATCTCTCCTCATGCAGAGCTAGTATTAGTCAAACTAAGGTCAATCTCTCTCATACATAGCTAGTATTAGTCAAACTAAGGTCAATCTCTCTCATGCCGAGCTAATATTGGTAAAACTAATGTCAATCGTTCTCGTGCAGAGCTAGTATTAGTAAAACTAAGGTCAATCTCATCTCTCTGATGCAGAGCTAGTATTAGTAAAACTAAGGTCAATCTCTCTCATGCAGAGATAGTATTAGTAAAACTAAGGTCAATCTCTCGTGCAGAGCTAGTATTAGTAAAACTAAAGTCAATCTCTCTGATACAGAGCTAGTATTAGTAAAAATAAGGTAAATCTCTCTCATGCAGAGCTAGTATAAGTAAAACTAAGGTCAATCTCTGATGCAGAGCTAGTATTAGTAAAACTAAGGTCAATCTCTCGTGCGTGCAAAGCTAGTATTAGTAAAACTAAGGTCAATCTCTCCTCATGCAGAGCTAGTATTAGTAAAACTAAGGTCAATCTCTCTCATGCAGAGCTAGTATAAGTAAAACTAAGGTCAATCTCTCCTCATGCAGAGCTAGTATTAGTAAAACTAAGGTCAATCTCTCTCATGCAGAGCTAGCATAAGTAAAACTAAGGTCAATCTCTCGCGCAGAGCTAGTATTAGTAAAACTAAGGTCAATCGCTCGTGCAGAGCTAGTATTAGTAAAACTAAGGTCAATCTCTCTGATGCAGAGCTAGTATTAGTCAAACTAAGGTCTATCTCTCTCATACAGAGCTAGTATTAGTCAAACAAAAGTAAATCTCTCTCATGCCGAGCTAATATTGGTAAAACTAATGTCAATCGTTCTCGTGCAGAGCTAGTATTAGTAAAACTAAGGTCAATCTCATCTCTCTGCTGAAGAGCTAGTATTAGTAAAACTAAGGTCAATCTAACTCATGCAGAGCTAGTATTAGTAAAACTAAGGTCAATCGTTCTCGTGGAGAGCTAGTATTAGTAAAACTAAGGTCAATCGTTCTCGTGCAGAGCTAGTATTAGTAAAACTAAGGTCAATCTCTCTCATGCAGAGCTAGTATAAGTAAAACTAAGGTCAATCTCTCTGATGGAGAGCTAATATTTGTAAAACTAAGGTCAATCTCTCTCATGCAGAGCTAGTATTAGTAAAACTAAGGCCAATCTCTCTCATGCAGAGCTAGTATTAGCAAAACTAAGGCCAATCTCTCTCATGCAGAGCTAGTATTAGTAAAACTAATGTCAATCTCTCTGATGCAGAGCTGGTATTAGTAAAACTAACGTCAATCTCTCTGATGCAGAGCTAGTATTAGTAAAAATAAGGTCAATCTCTCTCATGCAGAGCTAGTATAAGTAAAACTAAGGTCAATCTCTGATGCAGAGCTAGTATTAGTAAAACTAAGGTCAATCTCTCGTGCAGAGCTAGTATTAGTAAAACTAAGGTCAATCTCTCCTCATGCAGAGCTAGTATTAGTATAACTAAGGTCAATCTCTCTCATGCAGAGCTAGTATAAGTAAAACTAAGGTCAATCTCTCTGATGCAGAGCTAGTATTAGTAAAATTAAGGTCAATCTCTCGTGCAGAGCTAGTATTAGTAAAACTAATGTCAATCTCTCTGATGCAGAGCTAGTATTAGTAAAAATAAGGTCAATCTCTCTCATACAGAGCTAATGTTAGTAAAACTAAGGTCAATCGTTCTCGTGCAGAGCTAGTATTAGTAAAGCTAAGGTCAATCGCTCTCATACAGAGCTAGTATTAGTAAAACTAAGTCAATCTCTCCTCATGCAGAGCTAGTATTAGTAAAACTAAGGTCAATCTCTCCTCGTGCAGAGCTAGTATTAGTAAAATTAAGGTCAATCTCTCTGATGCAGAGCTAGTATTAGTCAAACTAAGGTCAATCTCTCTCATACAGAGCTAGTATTAGTAAAACTAAGGTCAATCTCTCTCATGCCGAGCTAATATTGGTACAACTAATGTCAATCGTTCTCGTGCAGAGCTAGTATTAGTAAAACTAAGGTCAATCTCATCTCTCTGCTGCAGAGCTAGTATTAGTAAAACTAAGGTCAATCTAACTCATGCAGAGCTAGTATTAGTAAAACTAAGGTCAATCGTTCTCGTGGAAAGCTAGTATTAGTAAAACTAAGGTCAATCGTTCTCGTGCAGAGCTAGTATTAGTAAAACTAAGGTAAATCTCTCTCATGCAGAGCTAGTATAAGTAAAACTAAGGTCAATCTCTCTGATGCAGAGCTAGTATTAGTAAAACTAAGGTCAATCTCTTTCATGCAGAGCTAGTATTAGTAAAACTAAGGCCAATCTCTCTCATGCAGAGCTAGTATTAGCAAAACTAAGGCCAATCTCTCTCATGCAGAGCTAGTATTAGTAAAACTAATGTCAATCTCTCTGATGCAGAGCTAGTATTAGTAAAACTAAGGCCAATCTCTCTCATGCAGAGCTAGTATTAGTAAAATTAAGGTCAATCTCTCATGCAAAGCTAGTATTAGTAAAACTAACGTCAATCTCTCTGATGCAGAGCTAGTATTAGTAAAAATAAGGTCAATCTCTCTCATGCAGAGCTAGTATAAGTAAAACTAAGGTCAATCTCTGATGCAGAGCTAGTATTAGTAAAACTAAGGCCAATCTCTCTCATGCAGAGCTAGTATTAGTAAAATTAAGGTCAATCTCTCTCATGCAGAGCTAGTATTAGTAAAATTAACGTCAATCTCTCTGATGCAGAGCTAGTATTAATAAAAATAAGGTCAATCTCTCTCATGCAGAGCTAGTATAAGTAAAACTAAGGTCAATCTCTGATGCAGAGCTAGTATTAGTAAAACTAAGGTCAATCTCTCGTGCAGAGCTAGTATTAGTAAAACTAAGGTCAATCTCTCTCATGCAGAGCTAGTATAAGTAAAACTAAGGTCAATCTCTCTGATGCAGAGTTAGTATTAGTAAAATTAAGGTCAATCTCTCGTGCAGAGCTAGTATTAGTAAAACTAACGTCAATCTCTCTGATGCAGAGCTAGTATTAGTAAAAATAAGGTCAATCTCTCTCATACAGAGCTAGTATTAGTAAAACTAACGTCAATCTCTCCTCGTGCAGAGCTAGTATTAGTAAAACTAAGGTCAATCTCTCCTCATGCAGAGCTAGTATTAGTCAAACTAAGGTCAATCTCTCTCATACAGAGCTAGTATTAGTCAAACTAAGGTCAATCTCTCTCATGCCGAGCTAATATTAGTAAAACTAATGTCAATCGTTCTCGTGCAGAGCTAGTATTAGTAAAACTAAGGTCAATCTCATCTTTCTGATGCAGAGCTAGTATTAGTAAAACTAAGGTCAATCTCTCTCATGCACAGATAGTATTAGTAAAACTAAGGTCAATCTCTCGTGCAGAGCTATTATTAGTAAAACTAAAGTCAATCTCTCTGAAGCAGAGCTAGTATTAGTAAAAATAAGGTAAATCTCTCTCATGCAGAGGTAGTATAAGTAAAACTAAGGTCAATCTCTGATGCAGAGCTAGTATTAGTAAAACTAAGGTCAATCTCTCGTGCGTGCAAAGCTAGTATTAGTAAAACTAAGGTCAATCTCTCTCATGCAGAGCTAGTATTAGTAAAACTAAGGTCAATCTCTCTCATGCAGAGCTAGTATAAGTAAAACTAAGGTCAATCTCTCCTCATGCAGAGCTAGTATTAGTAAAACTAAGGTCAATCTCTCTCATGCAGAGCTAGTATAAGTAAAACTAAGGTCAATCTCTCGTGCAGAGCTAGTATTAGTAAAATTAAGGTCAATCTCTCGTGCAGAGCTAGTATTAGTAAAACTAAGGTCAATCTCTCCTCATGCAGAGCTAGTATTAGTCAAACTAAGGTCAATCTCTCTCATACAGAGCTAGTATTAGTCAAACTAAAGTCAATCTCTCTCATGCCGAGCTAATATTGGTAAAACTAATGTCAATCGTTCTCGTGCAGAGCTAGTATTAGTAAAACTAAGGTCAATCTCATCTCTCTGCTGAAGAGCTAGTATTAGTAAAACTAAGGTCAATCTAACTCATGCAGAGCTAGTATTAGTACAACTAAGGTCAATCGTTCTCGTGGAGAGCTAGTATTAGTAAAACTAAGGTCAATCGTTCTCGTGCAGAGCTAGTATTAGTAAAACTAAGGTCAATCTCTCTCATGCAGAGCTAGTATAAGTAAAACTAAGGTCAATCTCTCTGATGCAGAGCTAGTATTTGTAAAACTTAGGTCAATCTCTCTCATGCAGAGCTAGTATTAGTAAAACTAAGGCCAATCTCTCTCATGCAGAGCTAGTATTAGCAAAACTAAGGCCAATCTCTCTCATGCAGAGCTAGTATTAGTAAAACTAATGTCAATCTCTCTCATGCAGAGCTAGTATTAGTAAAACTAAGGCCAATCTCTCTCATGCAGAGCTAGTATTAGTAAAACTAAGGTCAATCTCTCTCATGCAGAGCTAGTATTAGTAAAACTAACGTCAATCTCTCTGATGCAGAGCTAGTATTAGTAAAAATAAGGTCAATCTCTCTCATGCAGAGGTAGTATAAGTAAAACTAAGGTCAATCTCTGATGCAGATCTAGTATTAGTAAAACTAAGGTCAATCTCTCATGCAGAGCTAGTATTAGTAAAACTAAGGTCAATCTTTCCTCATGCAGAGCTAGTATTAGTAATACTAAGGTCAATCTCTCTCATGCAGAGCTAGTATAAGTAAAACTAAGGTCAATCTCTCTGATGCAGAGCTAGTATTAGTAAAATTAAGGTCAATCTCTCGTGAAGAGCTAGTATTAGTAAAACTAATGTCAATCTCTCTGATGCAGAGCTAGTATTAGTAAAAATAAGGTCAATCTCTCCTCATGCAGAGCTAGTATTAGTCAAACTAAGGTCAATCTCTCTCATACAGAGCTAGTATTAGTAAAACTATGGTCAATCTCTCTCATGCCGAGCTAATATTGGTAAAACTAATGTCAATCGTTCTCGTGCAGAGCTAGTATTAGTCAAACTAATGTCAATCTCTCTGATGCAGAGCTAGTATTAGTAAAAATAAGGTCAATCTCTCTCATACAGAGCTAATATTAGTAAAACTAAGGTCAATCGTTCTCGTGCAGAGCTAGTATTAGTAAAGCTAAGGTCAATCGCTCTCATACAGAGCTAGTATTAGTAAAACTAACGTCAATCTCTCCTCATGCAGAGCTAGTATTAGTAAAACTAAGGTCAATCTCTCCTCATGCAGAGCTAGTATTAGTCAAACTAAGGTCAATCTCTCTCATACAGAGCTAGTATTAGTAAAACTATGGTCAATCTCTCTCATGCCGAGCTAATATTGGTAAAACTAATGTCAATCGTTCTCGTGCAGAGCTAGTATTAGTAAAACTAATGTCAATCTCTCTGATGCAGAGCTAGTATTAGTAAAAATAAGGTCAATCTCTCTCATACAGAGCTAATATTAGTAAAACTAAGGTCAATCGTTCTCGTGCAGAGCTAGTATTAGTAAAGCTAAGGTCAATCGCTCTCATACAGAGCTAGTATTAGTAAAACTAACGTCAATCTCTCCTCATGCAGAGCTAGTATTAGTAAAACTAAGGTCAATCTCTCCTCATGCAGAGCTAGTATTAGTCAAACTAAGGTCAATCTCTCTCATACAGAGCTAGTATTAGTAAAACTAAGGTCAATCTCTCTCATGCCGAGCTAATATTGGTAAAACTAATGTCAATCGTTCTCGTGCAGAGCTAGTATTAGTAAAACTAAGGTCAATCTCATCTCTCTGATGCAGAGCTAGTATTAGTAAAACTAAGGTCAATCTAACTCATGCAGTGCTAGTATTAGTAAAACTAAGGTCAATCGTTCTCGTGGAGAGCTAGTATTAGTAAAACTAAGGTCAAACGTTCTCGTGCAGAGCTAGTATTAGTAAAACTAAGGTCAATCTCTCTCATGCAGAGCTAGTATAAGTAAAACTAAGGTCAATCTCTCTGATGCAGAGCTAGTATTTGTAAAACTAAGGTCAATCTCTCTCATGCAGAGCTAGTATTAGTAAAACTAAAGCCAATCTCTCTCATGCAGAGCTAGTATTAGTAAAACTAAGGTCAATCTCTCTCATGCAGAGCTAGTATTAGTAAAACTAACGTCAATCTCTCTGATGCAGAGCTAGTATTAGTAAAACTAAAGCCAATCTCTCTCATGCAGAGCTAGTATTAGTAAAACTAAGGTCAATCTCTCTCATGCAGAGCTAGTATTAGTAAAACTAACGTCAATCTCTCTGATGCAGAGCTAATATTAGTAAAAATAAGGTCAATCTCTCTCATGCAGAGCTAGTATAAGTAAAACTAAGGTCAATCTCTGATGCAGAGCTAATATTAGTAAAACTAAGGTCAATCTCTCGTGCAGAGCTAGTATTAGTAAAACTAAGGTCAATCTCTCCTTATGCAGAGCTAGTATTAGTAAAACGAAGGTCAATCTCTCTCATGCAGAGCTAGTATAAGTAAAACTAAGGTCAATCTCTCTGATGCAGAGCTAGTATTAGTAAAACTAAGGTCAATCTCATCTCTCTGATGCAGAGCTAGTATTAGTGAAACTAAGGTCAATCTATCTCATGCAGAGCTAGTATTAGTAAAACTAAGGTCAATCGTTCTCGTTCAGAGCTAGTATTAGTAAAACTAAGGTCAATCGTTCTCGTGCAGAGCTAGTATTAGTAAAACTAAGGTCAATCTCTCTCATGCAGAGCTAGTATAAATAAAACTAAGGTCAATCTCTCTGATGCAGAGCTATTATTAGTAAAACTAAGGTCAATCTCTCTCATGCAGAGCTAGTATTAGTAAAACTAAGGCCAATTTCTCTCATGCAGAGCTAGTATTAGCAACATTAAGGCCAATCTCTCTCATGCAGAGCTAGTATTAGTAAAACTAATGTCAATCTCTCTGATGCAGAGCTAGTATTAGTAAAAGTAAGGCCAATATCTCTCATGCAGAGCTAGTATTAGTAAAACTAAGGTCAATCTCTCTGATGCAGAGCTAGTATTTGTAAAACTAAGGTCAATCTCTCTCATGCAGAGCTAGTATTAGTAGAACTAAGGCCAATCTCTCTCATGCAGAGCTAGTATTAGCAAAACTAAGGCCAATCTCTCTCATGCAGAGCTAGTATTAGTAAAACTAATGTCAATCTCTCTGATGCAGAGTTAGTATTAGTAAAACTAAGGCCAATCTCTCTCATGCAGAGCTAGTATTAGTAAAACTAAGGTCAATCTCTCTCATGCAGAGCTAGTATTAGTAAAACTAACGTCAATCTCTCTGATGCAGAGCTAGTATTAGTAAAAATAAGGTCAATCTCTCTCATGCAGAGCTAGTATAAGTAAAACTAAGGTCAATCTCTGATGCAGAGCTAATATTAGTAAAACTAAGGTTAATCTCTCGTGCAGAGGTAGTATTAGTAAAACTAAGGTCAATCTCTCCTTATGCAGAGCTAGTATTAGTAAAACTAAGGTCAATCTCTCTCATGCAGAGCTAGTATAAGTAAAACTAAGGTCAATCTCTCTGATGCAGAGCTAGTATTAGTAAAATTAAGGTCAATCTCTCGTTAGTAAAACTAATGTCAATCTCTCTGATGCAGAGCTAGTATTAGTAAAAATAAGGTCAATCTCTCTCATACAGAGCTAATATTAGTAAAACTAAGGTCAATCGTTCTCGTGCAGAGCTAGTATTAGTAAAGCTAAGGTCAATCGCTCTCATACAGAGCTAGTATTAATAAAACTAATGTCAATCTCTCCTCATGCAGAGCTAGTATTAGTAAAACTAATGTCAATCTCTCCTCATGCAGAGCTAGTATTAGTCAAACTAAGGTCAATCTCTCTCATACAGAGCTAGTATTAGTAAAGCTAAGGTCAATCTCTCTCATGCCGAGCTAATATTGGTAAAACTAATGTCAATCGTTCTCGTGCAGAGCTAGTATTAGTAAAACTAAGGTCAATCTCATCTCTCTGATGCAGATCTAGTATTAGTAAAACTAAGGTCAATCTCTCTCATGCAGAGCTAGTATTAGTAAAACTAAGGTCAATCGTTCTCGTGCAGAGCTAGTATTAGTAAAACTAAGGTCAATCGTTCTGATGCAGAGCTAGTATTAGTAAAACTAAGGTCAATCTCTCTCATGCAGAGCTAGTATAAGTAAAACTAAGGTCAATCTCTCTGATGCAGAGCTATTATTAGTAAAACTAAGGTCAATCTCTCTCATGCAGAGCTAGTATTAGTAAAACTAAGGCCAATTTCTCTCATGCAGAGCTAGTATTAGCAAAATTAAGGCCAATCTCTCTCATGCAGAGCTAGTATTAGTAAAACTAATGTCAATCTCTCTGATGCAGAGCTAGTATTAGTAAAAGTAAGGCCAATATCTCTCATGCAGAGCTAGTATTAGTAAAACTAAGGTCAATCTCTCCTCATGCAGAGCTATTATTAGTAAAACTAAGGTCCATCTCTCGTGCAGAGCTAGTATTAGTAAAACTAACGTTAATCTCTTTCATGCCGAGCTAATATTAGTAAAACTAAGGTCAATCTCTCCCATGCAGAGCTAGCATTAGTCAAACTAAGGTCAATCTCTCCCATGCAGAGCTAGTATTAGTAAAACTAAGGTCAATCTCTCTCATGCAGAGCTAGTATTAGTAAAACTAAGGTCAATCTCTCTCATGCAGAGCTAGTATTAGTAAAACTAAGGTCAATCTCTCTCATGCAGGGCTAGTATTAGTAAAACTAAGGTCAATCTCTCCTCATGCAGAGCTAGTATTAGTAAAACTAAGGTCGATCTTTCTCATGCAGAGCTTGTATTAGTCAAACTAAGGCCATTCTCTCTCATGCAGAGCTAGTTTTAGTAAAACTAATGCCAATCTCTCATGCAGAGCTAGTATTAGTCAAACTTAGGTCAATCTCTCTCATGCAGAGCTAGTATTAGTAAACCTAAGGTCAATCTCTCCTCATGCAGAGCTAGTATTACTAAAACTAAGGTCAATCTCTCTCATGCAGAGCTGGTATTAGTAAAACTAAGGCCAATCTCTCTCATGCAGAGCTAGTATTAGTCAAACTAAGGCCAATCTCTCTCATGCAGAGCTAGTATTAGTAAAACTAAGGTCAATCTCTCTAATGCTGAGCTAGTATTAGTAAAACTAAGGCCAATCTCTCGTGCAGAGCTAGTATTAGTAAAACTAAGGTCAATCTCTCTCATGCAGAGCTAGTATTAGTAAAACTAAGGTCAATCTCTCCTCATGCAGAGCTAGTATTAGTAAAACTAAGGTCAATCTCTCTCATGCAGAGCTAGTATTAGTGAAACTAAGGTCAATCTCTCTCATGCAGAGCTAGTATTAGTAAAACTAAGGTCAATCTCTCTCATGCAGAGCTAGTATTAGTCAAACTAAGGTCAATCTCTCCCATGCAGAGCTAGTATTAGTAAAATTAAGGTCAATCTCTCGTGCAGAGCTAGTATTAGTAAAACTAACGTCAATCTCTTTCATGCCGAGCTAATATTAGTAAAACTAAGGTCAATCTCTCCCATGCAGAGCTAGTATTAGTCAAACTAAGGTCAATCTCTCCCATGCAGAGCTAGAATTAGTAAAACTAAGGTCAATCTCTCTCATGCAGAGCTAATATTTGTAAAACTAAGGTCAATCTCTCTCATGCAGGGCTAGTATTAGTAAAACTAAGGTCAATCTCTCTCATGCAGAGCTAGTATAAGTAAAACTAAGGTCAATCTCTCTGATGCAGAGCTAGTATTAGTAAAATTAAGGTCAATCTCTCGTGCAGAGCTAGTATTAGTAAAACTAATGTCAATCTCTCTGATGCAGAGCTAGTATTAGTAAAAATAAGGTCAACCTCTCTCTTACAGAGCTAATATTAGTAAAACTAAGGTCAATCGTTCTCGTGCAGAGCTAGTATTAGTAAAGCTAAGGTCAATCGCTCTCATACAGAGCTAGTATTAATAAAACTAATGTCAATCTCTCCTCATGCAGAGCTAGTATTAGTAAAACTAATGTCAATCTCTCCTCATGCAGAGCTAGTATTAGTCAAACTAAGGTCAATCTCTCTCATACAGAGCTAGTATTAGTAAAGCTAAGGTCAATCTCTCTCAAGCCGAGCTAATATTGGTAAAACTAATGTCAATCGTTCTCGTGCAGAGCTAGTATTAGTAAAACTAAGGTCAATCTCATCTCTCTGATGCAGAGCTAGTATTAGTAAAACTAAGGTCAATCTCTCTCATGCAGAGCTAGTATTAGTAAAACTAAGGTCAATCGTTCTCGTGCAGAGCTAGTATTAGTAAAACTAAGGTCAATCGTTCTGATGCAGAGCTAGTATTAGTAAAACTAAGGTCAATCTCTCTGATGCAGAGCTAGTATAAGTAAAACTAAGGTCAATCTCTCTGATGCAGAGCTATTATTAGTAAAACTAAGGTCAATCTCTCTCATGCAGAGCTAGTATTAGTAAAACTAAGGCCAATTTCTCTCATGCAGAGCTAGTATTAGCAAAATTAAGGCCAATCTCTCTCATGCAGAGCTAGTATTAGTAAAACTAATGTCAATCTCTCTGATGCAGAGCTAGTATTAGTAAAAGTAAGGCCAATATCTCTCATGCAGAGCTAGTATTAGTAAAACTAAGGTCAATCTCTCCTCATGCAGAGCTATTATTAGTAAAACTAAGGTCCATCTCTCGTGCAGAGCTAGTATAAGTAAAACTAACGTCAATCTCTTTCATGCCGAGCTAATATTAGTAAAACTAAGGTCAATCTCTCCCATGCAGAGCTAGCATTAGTCAAACTAAGGTCAATCTCTCCCATGCAGAGCTAGTATTAGTAAAACTAAGGTCAATCTCTCTCATGCAGAGCTAGTATTAGTAAAACTAAGGTCAATCTCTCTCATGCAGAGCTAGTATTAGTAAAACTAAGGTCAATCTCTCTCATGCAGGGCTAGTATTAGTAAAACTAAGGTCAATCTCTCTCATGCAGAGCTAGTATTAGTAAAACTAAGGTCAATCTCTCTCATGCAGGGCTAGTATTAGTAAAACTAAGGTCAATCTCTCCTCATGCAGAGCTAGTATTAGTAAAACTAAGGTCAATCTCTCTCATGCAGGGCTAGTATTAGTAAAACTAAGGTCAATCTCTCCTCATGCAGAGCTAGTATTAGTAAAACTAAGGTCAATCTCTCTCATGCAGAGCTAGTATTAGTGAAACTAAGGTCAATCTCTCTCATGCAGAGCTAGTATTAGTAAAACTAAGGTCAATCTCTCTCATGCAGAGCTAGTATTAGTCAAACTAAGGTCAATCTCTCCCATGCAGAGCTAGTATTAGTAAAATTAAGGTCAATCTCTCGTGCAGAGCTAGTATTAGTAAAACTAACGTCAATCTCTTTCATGCCGAGCTAATATTAGTAAAACTAAGGTCAATCTCTCCCATGCAGAGCTAGTATTAGTCAAACTAAGGTCAATCTCTCCCATGCAGAGCTAGAATTAGTAAAACTAAGGTCAATCTCTCTCATGCAGAGCTAATATTTGTAAAACTAAGGTCAATCTCTCTCATGCAGGGCTAGTATTAGTAAAACTAAGGTCAATCTCTCTCATGCAGAGCTAGTATAAGTAAAACTAAGGTCAATCTCTCTGATGCAGAGCTAGTATTAGTAAAATTAAGGTCAATCTCTCGTGCAGAGCTAGTATTAGTAAAACTAATGTCAATCTCTCTGATGCAGAGCTAGTATTAGTAAAAATAAGGTCAACCTCTCTCTTACAGAGCTAATATTAGTAAAACTAAGGTCAATCGTTCTCGTGCAGAGCTAGTATTAGTAAAGCTAAGGTCAATCGCTTTCATACAGAGCTAGTATTAATAAAACTAATGTCAATCTCTCCTCATGCAGAGCTAGTATTAGTAAAACTAATGTCAATCTCTCCTCATGCAGAGCTAGTATTAGTCAAACTAAGGTCAATCTCTCTCATACAGAGCTAGTATTAGTAAAGCTAAGGTCAATCTCTCTCAAGCCGAGCTAATATTGGTAAAACTAATGTCAATCGTTCTCGTGCAGAGCTAGTATTAGTAAAACTAAGGTCAATCTCATCTCTCTGATGCAGAGCTAGTATTAGTAAAACTAAGGTCAATCTCTCTCATGCAGAGCTAGTATTAGTAAAACTAAGGTCAATCGTTCTCGTGCAGAGCTAGTATTAGTAAAACTAAGGTCAATCGTTCTGATGCAGAGCTAGTATTAGTAAAACTAAGGTCAATCTCTCTGATGCAGAGCTAGTATAAGTAAAACTAAGGTCAATCTCTCTGATGCAGAGCTATTATTAGTAAAACTAAGGTCAATCTCTCTCATGCAGAGCTAGTATTAGTAAAACTAAGGCCAATTTCTCTCATGCAGAGCTAGTATTAGCAAAATTAAGGCCAATCTCTCTCATGCAGAGCTAGTATTAGTAAAACTAATGTCAATCTCTCTGATGCAGAGCTAGTATTAGTAAAAGTAAGGCCAATATCTCTCATGCAGAGCTAGTATTAGTAAAACTAAGGTCAATCTCTCCTCATGCAGAGCTATTATTAGTAAAACTAAGGTCCATCTCTCGTGCAGAGCTAGTATAAGTAAAACTAACGTCAATCTCTTTCATGCCGAGCTAATATTAGTAAAACTAAGGTCAATCTCTCCCATGCAGAGCTAGCATTAGTCAAACTAAGGTCAATCTCTCCCATGCAGAGCTAGTATTAGTAAAACTAAGGTCAATCTCTCTCATGCAGAGCTAGTATTAGTAAAACTAAGGTCAATCTCTCTCATGCAGGGCTAGTATTAGTAAAACTAAGGTCAATCTCTCCTCATGCAGAGCTAGTATTAGTAAAACTAAGGTCGATCTTTCTCATGCAGAGCTTGTATTAGTCAAACTAAGGCCATTCTCTCTCATGCAGAGCTAGTTTTAGTACAACTAATGCCAATCTCTCATGCAGAGCTAGTATTAGTCAAACTTAGGTCAATCTCTCTCATGCAGAGCTAGTATTAGTAAACCTAAGGTCAATCTCTCCTCATGCAGAGCTATTATTAGTAAAACTAAGGTCCATCTCTCTTGCAGAGCTAGTATAAGTAAAACTAACGTCAATCTCTTTCATGCCGAGCTAATATTAGTAAAACTAAGGTCAATCTCTCCCATGCAGAGCTAGCATTAGTCAAACTAAGGTCAATCTCTCCCATGCAGAGCTAGTATTAGTAAAACTAAGGTCAATCTCTCTCATGCAGAGCTAGTATTAGTAAAACTAAGGTCAATCTCTCTCATGCAGAGCTAGTATTAGTAAAACTAAGGTCAATCTCTCTCATGCAGGGCTAGTATTAGTAAAACTAAGGTCAATCTCTCTCATGCAGAGCTAGTATTAGTAAAACTAAGGTCAATCTCTCTCATGCAGGGCTAGTATTAGTAAAACTAAGGTCAATCTCTCCTCATGCAGAGCTAGTATTAGTAAAACTAAGGTCAATCTCTCTCATGCAGGGCTAGTATTAGTAAAACTAAGGTCAATCTCTCCTCATGCAGAGCTAGTATTAGTAAAACTAAGGTCAATCTCTCTCATGCAGAGCTAGTATTAGTGAAACTAAGGTCAATCTCTCTCATGCAGAGCTAGTATTAGTAAAACTAAGGTCAATCTCTCTCATGCAGAGCTAGTATTAGTCAAACTAAGGTCAATCTCTCCCATGCAGAGCTAGTATTAGTAAAATTAAGGTCAATCTCTCGTGCAGAGCTAGTATTAGTAAAACTAACGTCAATCTCTTTCATGCCGAGCTAATATTAGTAAAACTAAGGTCAATCTCTCCCATGCAGAGCTAGTATTAGTCAAACTAAGGTCAATCTCTCCCATGCAGAGCTAGAATTAGTAAAACTAAGGTCAATCGTTCTGATGCAGAGCTAGTATTAGTAAAACTAAGGTCAATCTCTCTCATGCAGAGCTAGTATAAGTAAAACTAAGGTCAATCTCTCTGATGCAGAGCTATTATTAGTAAAACTAAGGTCAATCTCTCTCATGCAGAGCTAGTATTAGTAAAACTAAGGCCAATTTCTCTCATGCAGAGCTAGTATTAGCAAAATTAAGGCCAATCTCTCTCATGCAGAGCTAGTATTAGTAAAACTAATGTCAATCTCTCTGATGCAGAGCTAGTATTAGTAAAAGTAAGGCCAATATCTCTCATGCAGAGCTAGTATTAGTAAAACTAAGGTCAATCTCTCCTCATGCAGAGCTATTATTAGTAAAACTAAGGTCCATCTCTCGTGCAGAGCTAGTATAAGTAAAACTAACGTCAATCTCTTTCATGCCGAGCTAATATTAGTAAAACTAAGGTCAATCTCTCCCATGCAGAGCTAGCATTAGTCAAACTAAGGTCAATCTCTCCCATGCAGAGCTAGTATTAGTAAAACTAAGGTCAATCTCTCTCATGCAGAGCTAGTATTAGTAAAACTAAGGTCAATCTCTCTCATGCAGAGCTAGTATTAGTAAAACTAAGGTCAATCTCTCTCATGCAGGGCTAGTATTAGTAAAACTAAGGTCAATCTCTCTCATGCAGAGCTAGTATTAGTAAAACTAAGGTCAATCTCTCTCATGCAGGGCTAGTATTAGTAAAACTAAGGTCAATCTCTCCTCATGCAGAGCTAGTATTAGTAAAACTAAGGTCAATCTCTCTCATGCAGGGCTAGTATTAGTAAAACTAAGGTCAATCTCTCCTCATGCAGAGCTAGTATTAGTAAAACTAAGGTCAATCTCTCTCATGCAGAGCTAGTATTAGTGAAACTAAGGTCAATCTCTCTCATGCAGAGCTAGTATTAGTAAAACTAAGGTCAATCTCTCTCATGCAGAGCTAGTATTAGTCAAACTAAGGTCAATCTCTCCCATGCAGAGCTAGTATTAGTAAAATTAAGGTCAATCTCTCGTGCAGAGCTAGTATTAGTAAAACTAACGTCAATCTCTTTCATGCCGAGCTAATATTAGTAAAACTAAGGTCAATCTCTCCCATGCAGAGCTAGTATTAGTCAAACTAAGGTCAATCTCTCCCATGCAGAGCTAGAATTAGTAAAACTAAGGTCAATCTCTCTCATGCAGAGCTAATATTTGTAAAACTAAGGTCAATCTCTCTCATGCAGGGCTAGTATTAGTAAAACTAAGGTCAATCTCTCTCATGCAGAGCTAGTATAAGTAAAACTAAGGTCAATCTCTCTGATGCAGAGCTAGTATTAGTAAAATTAAGGTCAATCTCTCGTGCAGAGCTAGTATTAGTAAAACTAATGTCAATCTCTCTGATGCAGAGCTAGTATTAGTAAAAATAAGGTCAACCTCTCTCTTACAGAGCTAATATTAGTAAAACTAAGGTCAATCGTTCTCGTGCAGAGCTAGTATTAGTAAAGCTAAGGTCAATCGCTTTCATACAGAGCTAGTATTAATAAAACTAATGTCAATCTCTCCTCATGCAGAGCTAGTATTAGTAAAACTAATGTCAATCTCTCCTCATGCAGAGCTAGTATTAGTCAAACTAAGGTCAATCTCTCTCATACAGAGCTAGTATTAGTAAAGCTAAGGTCAATCTCTCTCAAGCCGAGCTAATATTGGTAAAACTAATGTCAATCGTTCTCGTGCAGAGCTAGTATTAGTAAAACTAAGGTCAATCTCATCTCTCTGATGCAGAGCTAGTATTAGTAAAACTAAGGTCAATCTCTCTCATGCAGAGCTAGTATTAGTAAAACTAAGGTCAATCGTTCTCGTGCAGAGCTAGTATTAGTAAAACTAAGGTCAATCGTTCTGATGCAGAGCTAGTATTAGTAAAACTAAGGTCAATCTCTCTGATGCAGAGCTAGTATAAGTAAAACTAAGGTCAATCTCTCTGATGCAGAGCTATTATTAGTAAAACTAAGGTCAATCTCTCTCATGCAGAGCTAGTATTAGTAAAACTAAGGCCAATTTCTCTCATGCAGAGCTAGTATTAGCAAAATTAAGGCCAATCTCTCTCATGCAGAGCTAGTATTAGTAAAACTAATGTCAATCTCTCTGATGCAGAGCTAGTATTAGTAAAAGTAAGGCCAATATCTCTCATGCAGAGCTAGTATTAGTAAAACTAAGGTCAATCTCTCCTCATGCAGAGCTATTATTAGTAAAACTAAGGTCCATCTCTCGTGCAGAGCTAGTATAAGTAAAACTAACGTCAATCTCTTTCATGCCGAGCTAATATTAGTAAAACTAAGGTCAATCTCTCCCATGCAGAGCTAGCATTAGTCAAACTAAGGTCAATCTCTCCCATGCAGAGCTAGTATTAGTAAAACTAAGGTCAATCTCTCTCATGCAGAGCTAGTATTAGTAAAACTAAGGTCAATCTCTCTCATGCAGGGCTAGTATTAGTAAAACTAAGGTCAATCTCTCCTCATGCAGAGCTAGTATTAGTAAAACTAAGGTCGATCTTTCTCATGCAGAGCTTGTATTAGTCAAACTAAGGCCATTCTCTCTCATGCAGAGCTAGTTTTAGTACAACTAATGCCAATCTCTCATGCAGAGCTAGTATTAGTCAAACTTAGGTCAATCTCTCTCATGCAGAGCTAGTATTAGTAAACCTAAGGTCAATCTCTCCTCATGCAGAGCTATTATTAGTAAAACTAAGGTCCATCTCTCTTGCAGAGCTAGTATAAGTAAAACTAACGTCAATCTCTTTCATGCCGAGCTAATATTAGTAAAACTAAGGTCAATCTCTCCCATGCAGAGCTAGCATTAGTCAAACTAAGGTCAATCTCTCCCATGCAGAGCTAGTATTAGTAAAACTAAGGTCAATCTCTCTCATGCAGAGCTAGTATTAGTAAAACTAAGGTCAATCTCTCTCATGCAGAGCTAGTATTAGTAAAACTAAGGTCAATCTCTCTCATGCAGGGCTAGTATTAGTAAAACTAAGGTCAATCTCTCTCATGCAGAGCTAGTATTAGTAAAACTAAGGTCAATCTCTCTCATGCAGGGCTAGTATTAGTAAAACTAAGGTCAATCTCTCCTCATGCAGAGCTAGTATTAGTAAAACTAAGGTCAATCTCTCTCATGCAGGGCTAGTATTAGTAAAACTAAGGTCAATCTCTCCTCATGCAGAGCTAGTATTAGTAAAACTAAGGTCAATCTCTCTCATGCAGAGCTAGTATTAGTGAAACTAAGGTCAATCTCTCTCATGCAGAGCTAGTATTAGTAAAACTAAGGTCAATCTCTCTCATGCAGAGCTAGTATTAGTCAAACTAAGGTCAATCTCTCCCATGCAGAGCTAGTATTAGTAAAATTAAGGTCAATCTCTCGTGCAGAGCTAGTATTAGTAAAACTAACGTCAATCTCTTTCATGCCGAGCTAATATTAGTAAAACTAAGGTCAATCTCTCCCATGCAGAGCTAGTATTAGTCAAACTAAGGTCAATCTCTCCCATGCAGAGCTAGAATTAGTAAAACTAAGGTCAATCTCTCTCATGCAGAGCTAATATTTGTAAAACTAAGGTCAATCTCTCTCATGCAGGGCTAGTATTAGTAAAACTAAGGTCAATCTCTCTCATGCAGAGCTAGTATAAGTAAAACTAAGGTCAATCTCTCTGATGCAGAGCTAGTATTAGTAAAATTAAGGTCAATCTCTCGTGCAGAGCTAGTATTAGTAAAACTAATGTCAATCTCTCTGATGCAGAGCTAGTATTAGTAAAAATAAGGTCAACCTCTCTCTTACAGAGCTAATATTAGTAAAACTAAGGTCAATCGTTCTCGTGCAGAGCTAGTATTAGTAAAGCTAAGGTCAATCGCTCTCATACAGAGCTAGTATTAATAAAACTAATGTCAATCTCTCCTCATGCAGAGCTAGTATTAGTAAAACTAATGTCAATCTCTCCTCATGCAGAGCTAGTATTAGTCAAACTAAGGTCAATCTCTCTCATACAGAGCTAGTATTAGTAAAGCTAAGGTCAATCTCTCTCAAGCCGAGCTAGTATTAGTAAAACTAAGGTCAATCTCATCTCTCTGATGCAGAGCTAGTATTAGTAAAACTAAGGTCAATCTCTCTCATGCAGAGCTAGTATTAGTAAAACTAAGGTCAATCGTTCTCGTGCAGAGCTAGTATTAGTAAAACTAAGGTCAATCGTTCTGATGCAGAGCTAGTATTAGTAAAACTAAGGTCAATCTCTCTGATGCAGAGCTAGTATAAGTAAAACTAAGGTCAATCTCTCTGATGCAGAGCTATTATTAGTAAAACTAAGGTCAATCTCTCTCATGCAGAGCTAGTATTAGTAAAACTAAGGCCAATTTCTCTCATGCAGAGCTAGTATTAGCAAAATTAAGGCCAATCTCTCTCATGCAGAGCTAGTATTAGTAAAACTAATGTCAATCTCTCTGATGCAGAGCTAGTATTAGTAAAAGTAAGGCCAATATCTCTCATGCAGAGCTAGTATTAGTAAAACTAAGGTCAATCTCTCCTCATGCAGAGCTATTATTAGTAAAACTAAGGTCCATCTCTCGTGCAGAGCTAGTATAAGTAAAACTAACGTCAATCTCTTTCATGCCGAGCTAATATTAGTAAAACTAAGGTCAATCTCTCCCATGCAGAGCTAGCATTAGTCAAACTAAGGTCAATCTCTCCCATGCAGAGCTAGTATTAGTAAAACTAAGGTCAATCTCTCTCATGCAGAGCTAGTATTAGTAAAACTAAGGTCAATCTCTCCTCATGCAGAGCTAGTATTAGTAAAACTAAGGTCGATCTTTCTCTTGCAGAGCTTGTATTAGTCAAACTAAGGCCATTCTCTCTCATGCAGAGCTAGTTTTAGTACAACTAATGCCAATCTCTCATGCAGAGCTAGTATTAGTCAAACTTAGGTCAATCTCTCTCATGCAGAGCTAGTATTAGTAAACCTAAGGTCAATCTCTCCTCATGCAGAGCTAGTATTACTAAAACTAAGGTCAATCTCTCTCATGCAGAGCTGGTATTAGTAAAACTAAGGCCAATCTCTCTCATGCAGAGCTAGTATTAGTCAAACTAAGGCCAATCTCTCTCATGCAGAGCTAGTATTAGTAAAACTAAGGTCAATCTCTCTCATGCTGAGCTAGTATTAGTAAAACTAAGGCCAATCTCTCGTGCAGAGCTAGTATTAGTAAAACTAAGGTCAATCTCTCTCATGCAGAGCTAGTATTAGTAAAACTAAGGTCAATCTCTCCTCATGCAGTGCTAGTATTAGTAAAACTAAGGTCAATCTCTCTGATGCAGAGCTAGTATTAGTAAAATTAAGGTCAATCTCTCGTGCAGAGCTAGTATTAGTAAAACTAATGTCAATCTCTCTGATGCAGAGCTAGTATTAGTAAAAATAAGGTCAACCTCTCTCTTACAGAGCTAATATTAGTAAAACTAAGGTCAATCGTTCTCGTGCAGAGCTAGTATTAGTAAAGCTAAGGTCAATCGCTCTCATACAGAGCTAGTATTAATAAAACTAATGTCAATCTCTCCTCATGCAGAGCTAGTATTAGTAAAACTAATGTCAATCTCTCCTCATGCAGAGCTAGTATTAGTCAAACTAAGGTCAATCTCTCTCATACAGAGCTAGTATTAGTAAAGCTAAGGTCAATCTCTCTCAAGCCGAGCTAATATTGGTAAAACTAATGTCAATCGTTCTCGTGCAGAGCTAGTATTAGTAAAACTAAGGTCAATCTCATCTCTCTGATGCAGAGCTAGTATTAGTAAAACTAAGGTCAATCTCTCTCATGCAGAGCTAGTATTAGTAAAACTAAGGTCAATCGTTCTCGTGCAGTGCTAGTATTAGTAAAACTAAGGTCAATCGTTCTGATGCAGAGCTAGTATTAGTAAAACTAAGGTCAATCTCTCTCATGCAGTGCTAGTATAAGTAAAACTAAGGTCAATCTCTCTGATGCAGAGCTATTATTAGTAAAACTAAGGTCAATCTCTCTCATGCAGAGCTAGTATTAGTAAAACTTAGGCCAATTTCTCTCATGCAGAGCTAGTATTAGCAAAATTAAGGCCAATCTCTCTCATGCAGAGCTAGTATTAGTAAAACTAATGTCAATCTCTCTGATGCAGAGCTAGTATTAGTAAAAGTAAGGCCAATATCTCTCATGCAGAGCTAGTATTAGTAAAACTAAGGTCAATCTCTCCTCATGCAGAGCTATTATTAGTAAAACTAAGGTCCATCTCTCGTGCAGAGCTAGTATAAGTAAAACTAACGTCAATCTCTTTCATGCCGAGCTAATATTAGTAAAACTAAGGTCAATCTCTCCCATGCAGAGCTAGCATTAGTCAAACTAAGGTCAATCTCTCCCATGCAGAGCTAGTATTAGTAAAACTAAGGTCAATCTCTCTCATGCAGAGCTAGTATTAGTAAAACTAAGGTCAATCTCTCTCATGCAGAGCTAGTATTAGTAAAACTAAGGTCAATCTCTCTCATGCAGGGCTAGTATTAGTAAAACTAAGGTCAATCTCTCCTCATGCAGAGCTAGTATTAGTAAAACTAAGGTCGATCTTTCTCATGCAGAGCTTGTATTAGTCAAACTAAGGCCATTCTCTCTCATGCAGAGCTAGTTTTAGTAAAACTAATGCCAATCTCTCATGCAGAGCTAGTATTAGTCAAACTTAGGTCAATCTCTCTCATGCAGAGCTAGTATTAGTAAACCTAAGGTCAATCTCTCCTCATGCAGAGCTAGTATTACTAAAACTAAGGTCAATCTCTCTCATGCAGAGCTGGTATTAGTAAAACTAAGGCCAATCTCTCTCATGCAGAGCTAGTATTAGTCAAACTAAGGCCAATCTCTCTCATGCAGAGCTAGTATTAGTAAAACTAAGGTCAATCTCTCTCATGCTGAGCTAGTATTAGTAAAACTAAGGCCAATCTCTCGTGCAGAGCTAGTATTAGTAAAACTAAGGTCAATCTCTCTCATGCAGAGCTAGTATTAGTAAAACTAAGGTCAATCTCTCCTCATGCAGTGCTAGTATTAGTAAAACTAAGGTCAATCTCTCTCATGCAGAGCTAGTATAAGTAAAACTAAGGTCAATCTCTCTGATGCAGAGCTAGTATTAGTAAAATTAAGGTCAATCTCTCGTGCAGAGCTAGTATTAGTAAAACTAATGTCAATCTCTCTGATGCAGAGCTAGTATTAGTAAAAATAAGGTCAACCTCTCTCTTACAGAGCTAATATTAGTAAAACTAAGGTCAATCGTTCTCGTGCAGAGCTAGTATTAGTAAAGCTAAGGTCAATCGCTCTCATACAGAGCTAGTATTAATAAAACTAATGTCAATCTCCCCTCATGCAGAGCTAGTATTAGTAAAACTAATGTCAATCTCTCCTCATGCAGAGCTAGTATTAGTCAAACTAAGGTCAATCTCTCTCATACAGAGCTAGTATTAGTAAAGCTAAGGTCAATCTCTCTCAAGCCGAGCTAATATTGGTAAAACTAATGTCAATCGTTCTCGTGCAGAGCTAGTATTAGTAAAACTAAGGTCAATCTCATCTCTCTGATGCAGAGCTAGTATTAGTAAAACTAAGGTCAATCTCTCTCATGCAGAGCTAGTATTAGTAAAACTAAGGTCAATCGTTCTCGTGCAGAGCTAGTATTAGTAAAACTAAGGTCAATCGTTCTGATGCAGAGCTAGTATTAGTAAAACTAAGGTCAATCTCTCTGATGCAGAGCTAGTATAAGTAAAACTAAGGTCAATCTCTCTGATGCAGAGCTATTATTAGTAAAACTAAGGTCAATCTCTCTCATGCAGAGCTAGTATTAGTAAAACTAAGGCCAATTTCTCTCATGCAGAGCTAGTATTAGCAAAATTAAGGCCAATCTCTCTCATGCAGAGCTAGTATTAGTAAAACTAATGTCAATCTCTCTGATGCAGAGCTAGTATTAGTAAAAGTAAGGCCAATATCTCTCATGCAGAGCTAGTATTAGTAAATCTAAGGTCAATCTCTCCTCATGCAGAGCTATTATTAGTAAAACTAAGGTCCATCTCTCGTGCAGAGCTAGTATAAGTAAAACTAACGTCAATCTCTTTCATGCCGAGCTAATATTAGTAAAACTAAGGTCAATCTCTCCCATGCAGAGCTAGCATTAGTCAAACTAAGGTCAATCTCTCCCATGCAGAGCTAGTATTAGTAAAACTAAGGTCAATCTCTCTCATGCAGAGCTAGTATTAGTAAAACTAAGGTCAATCTCTCTCATGCAGGGCTAGTATTAGTAAAACTAAGGTCAATCTCTCCTCATGCAGAGCTAGTATTAGTAAAACTAAGGTCGATCTTTCTCATGCAGAGCTTGTATTAGTCAAACTAAGGCCATTCTCTCTCATGCAGAGCTAGTTTTAGTACAACTAATGCCAATCTCTCATGCAGAGCTAGTATTAGTCAAACTTAGGTCAATCTCTCTCATGCAGAGCTAGTATTAGTAAACCTAAGGTCAATCTCTCCTCATGCAGAGCTAGTATTACTAAAACTAAGGTCAATCTCTCTCATGCAGAGCTGGTATTAGTAAAACTAAGGCCAATCTCTCTCATGCAGAGCTAGTATTAGTCAAACTAAGGCCAATCTCTCTCATGCAGAGCTAGTATTAGTAAAACTAAGGTCAATCTCTCTCATGCTGAGCTAGTATTAGTAAAACTAAGGCCAATCTCTCGTGCAGAGCTAGTATTAGTAAAACTAAGGTCAATCTCTCTCATGCAGAGCTAGTATTAGTAAAACTAAGGTCAATCTCTCCTCATGCAGTGCTAGTATTAGTAAAACTAAGGTCAATCTCTCTGATGCAGAGCTAGTATTAGTAAAATTAAGGTCAATCTCTCGTGCAGAGCTAGTATTAGTAAAACTAATGTCAATCTCTCTGATGCAGAGCTAGTATTAGTAAAAATAAGGTCAACCTCTCTCTTACAGAGCTAATATTAGTAAAACTAAGGTCAATCGTTCTCGTGCAGAGCTAGTATTAGTAAAGCTAAGGTCAATCGCTCTCATACAGAGCTAGTATTAATAAAACTAATGTCAATCTCTCCTCATGCAGAGCTAGTATTAGTAAAGCTAATGTCAATCTCTCCTCATGCAGAGCTAGTATTAGTCAAACTAAGGTCAATCTCTCTCATACAGAGCTAGTATTAGTAAAGCTAAGGTCAATCTCTCTCAAGCCGAGCTAATATTGGTAAAACTAATGTCAATCGTTCTCGTGCAGAGCTAGTATTAGTAAAACTAAGGTCAATCTCATCTCTCTGATGCAGAGCTAGTATTAGTAAAACTAAGGTCAATCTCTCTCATGCAGAGCTAGTATTAGTAAAACTAAGGTCAATCGTTCTCGTGCAGAGCTAGTATTAGTAAAACTAAGGTCAATCGTTCTGATGCAGAGCTAGTATTAGTAAAACTAAGGTCAATCTCTCTCATGCAGAGCTAGTATAAGTAAAACTAAGGTCAATCTCTCTGATGCAGAGCTATTATTAGTAAAACTAAGGTCAATCTCTCTCATGCAGAGCTAGTATTAGTAAAACTTAGGCCAATTTCTCTCATGCAGAGCTAGTATTAGCAAAATTAAGGCCAATCTCTCTCATGCAGAGCTAGTATTAGTAAAACTAATGTCAATCTCTCTGATGCAGAGCTAGTATTAGTAAAAGTAAGGCCAATATCTCTCATGCAGAGCTAGTATTAGTAAAACTAAGGTCAATCTCTCCTCATGCAGAGCTATTATTAGTAAAACTAAGGTCCATCTCTCGTGCAGAGCTAGTATAAGTAAAACTAACGTCAATCTCTTTCATGCCGAGCTAATATTAGTAAAACTAAGGTCAATCTCTCCCATGCAGAGCTAGCATTAGTCAAACTAAGGTCAATATCTCCCATGCAGAGCTAGTATTAGTAAAACTAAGGTCAATCTCTCTCATGCAGAGCTAGTATTAGTAAAACTAAGGTCAATCTCTCTCATGCAGAGCTAGTATTAGTAAAACTAAGGTCAATCTCTCTCATGCAGGGCTAGTATTAGTAAAACTAAGGTCAATCTCTCCTCATGCAGAGCTAGTATTAGTAAAACTAAGGTCGATCTTTCTCATGCAGAGCTTGTATTAGTCAAACTAAGGCCATTCTCTCTCATGCAGAGCTAGTTTTAGTAAAACTAATGCCAATCTCTCATGCAGAGCTAGTATTAGTCAAACTTAGGTCAATCTCTCTCATGCAGAGCTAGTATTAGTAAACCTAAGGTCAATCTCTCCTCATGCAGAGCTAGTATTACTAAAACTAAGGTCAATCTCTCTCATGCAGAGCTGGTATTAGTAAAACTAAGGCCAATCTCTCTCATGCAGAGCTAGTATTAGTCAAACTAAGGCCAATCTCTCTCATGCAGAGCTAGTATTAGTAAAACTAAGGTCAATCTCTCTCATGCTGAGCTAGTATTAGTAAAACTAAGGCCAATCTCTCGTGCAGAGCTAGTATTAGTAAAACTAAGGTCAATCTCTCTCATGCAGAGCTAGTATTAGTAAAACTAAGGTCAATCTCTCCTCATGCAGTGCTAGTATTAGTAAAACTAAGGTCAATCTCTCTGATGCAGAGCTAGTATTAGTAAAATTAAGGTCAATCTCTCGTGCAGAGCTAGTATTAGTAAAACTAATGTCAATCTCTCTGATGCAGAGCTAGTATTAGTAAAAATAAGGTCAACCTCTCTCTTACAGAGCTAATATTAGTAAAACTAAGGTCAATCGTTCTCGTGCAGAGCTAGTATTAGTAAAGCTAAGGTCAATCGCTCTCATACAGAGCTAGTATTAATAAAACTAATGTCAATCTCTCCTCATGCAGAGCTAGCATTAGTAAAACTAATGTCAATCTCTCCTCATGCAGAGCTAGTATTAGTCAAACTAAGGTCAATCTCTCTCATACAGAGCTAGTATTAGTAAAGCTAAGGTCAATCTCTCTCAAGCCGAGCTAATATTGGTAAAACTAATGTCAATCGTTCTCGTGCAGAGCTAGTATTAGTAAAACTAAGGTCAATCTCATCTCTCTGATGCAGAGCTAGTATTAGTAAAACTAAGGTCAATCTCTCTCATGCAGAGCTAGTATTAGTAAAACTAAGGTCAATCGTACTCCTGCAGAGCTAGTATTAGTAAAACTAAGGTCAATCGTTCTGATGCAGAGCTAGTATTAGTAAAACTAAGGTCAATCTCTCTGATGCAGAGCTAGTATAAGTAAAACTAAGGTCAATCTCTCTGATGCAGAGCTATTATTAGTAAAACTAAGGTCAATCTCTCTCATGCAGAGCTAGTATTAGTAAAACTAAGGCCAATTTCTCTCATGCAGAGCTAGTATTAGCAAAATTAAGGCCAATCTCTCTCATGCAGAGCTAGTATTAGTAAAACTAATGTCAATCTCTCTGATGCAGAGCTAGTATTAGTAAAAGTAAGGCCAATATCTCTCATGCAGAGCTAGTATTAGTAAAACTAAGGTCAATCTCTCCTCATGCAGAGCTATTATTAGTAAAACTAAGGTCCATCTCTCGTGCAGAGCTAGTATAAGTAAAACTAACGTCAATCTCTTTCATGCCGAGCTAATATTAGTAAAACTAAGGTCAATCTCTCCCATGCAGAGCTAGCATTAGTCAAACTAAGGTCAATCTCTCCCATGCAGAGCTAGTATTAGTAAAACTAAGGTCAATCTCTCTCATGCAGAGCTAGTATTAGTAAAACTAAGGTCAATCTCTCTCATGCAGAGCTAGTATTAGTAAAACTAAGGTCAATCTCTCTCATGCAGGGCTAGTATTAGTAAAACTAAGGTCAATCTCTCCTCATGCAGAGCTAGTATTAGTAAAACTAAGGTCGATCTTTCTCATGCAGAGCTTGTATTAGTCAAACTAAGGCCATTCTCTCTCATGCAGAGCTAGTTTTAGTAAAACTAATGCCAATCTCTCATGCAGAGCTAGTATTAGTCAAACTTAGGTCAATCTCTCTCATGCAGAGCTAGTATTAGTAAACCTAAGGTCAATCTCTCCTCATGCAGAGCTAGTATTACTAAAACTAAGGTCAATCTCTCTCATGCAGAGCTGGTATTAGTAAAACTAAGGCCAATCTCTCTCATGCAGAGCTAGTATTAGTCAAACTAAGGCCAATCTCTCTCATGCAGAGCTAGTATTAGTAAAACTAAGGTCAATCTCTCTCATGCTGAGCTAGTATTAGTAAAACTAAGGCCAATCTCTCGTGCAGAGCTAGTATTAGTAAAACTAAGGTCAATCTCTCTCATGCAGAGCTAGTATTAGTAAAACTAAGGTCAATCTCTCCTCATGCAGTGCTAGTATTAGTAAAACTAAGGTCAATCTCTCTCATGCAGAGCTAGTATTAGTGAAACTAAGGTCAATCTCTCTCATGCAGAGCTAGTATTAGTAAAACTAAGGTCAATCTCTCTCATGCAGAGCTAATATTAGTCAAACTAAGGTCAATCTCTCCCATGCAGAGCTAGTATTAGTAAAATTAAGGTCAATCTCTCGTGCAGAGCTAGTATTAGTAAAACTAACGTCAATCTCTTTCATGCCGAGCTAATATTAGTAAAACTAAGGTCAATCTCTCCCATGCAGAGCTAGTATTAGTCAAACTAAGGTCAATCTCTCCCATGCAGAGCTAGAATTAGTAAAACTAAGGTCAATCTCTCTCATGCAGAGCTAATATTTGTAAAACTAAGGTCAATCTCTCTCATGCAGGGCTAGTATTAGTAAAACTAAGGTCAATCTCTCCTCATGCAGAGCTAGTATTAGTAAAACTAAGGTCAATCTCTCTCATGCAGAGCTAGTATTAGTGAAACTAAGGTCAATCTCTCTCATGCAGAGCTAGTATTAGTAAAACTAAGGTCAATCTCTCTCATGCAGAGCTAGTATTAGTCAAACTAAGGTCAATCTCTCCCATGCAGAGCTAGTATTAGTAAAATTAAGGTCAATCTCTCGTGCAGAGCTAGTATTAGTAAAACTAACGTCAATCTCTTTCATGCCGAGCTAATATTAGTAAAACTAAGGTCAATCTCTCCCATGCAGAGCTAGTATTAGTCAAACTAAGGTCAATCTCTCCCATGCAGAGCTAGAATTAGTAAAACTAAGGTCAATCTCTCTCATGCAGAGCTAATATTTGTAAAACTAAGGTCAATCTCTCTCATGCAGGGCTAGTATTAGTAAAACTAAGGTCAATCTCTCTCATGCAGAGCTAGTATAAGTAAAACTAAGGTCAATCTCTCTGATGCAGAGCTAGTATTAGTAAAATTAAGGTCAATCTCTCGTGCAGAGCTAGTATTAGTAAAACTAATGTCAATCTCTCTGATGCAGAGCTAGTATTAGTAAAAATAAGGTCAACCTCTCTCTTACAGAGCTAATATTAGTAAAACTAAGGTCAATCGTTCTCGTGCAGAGCTAGTATTAGTAAAGCTAAGGTCAATCGCTCTCATACAGAGCTAGTATTAATAAAACTAATGTCAATCTCTCCTCATGCAGAGCTAGTATTAGTAAAACTAATGTCAATCTCTCCTCATGCAGAGCTAGTATTAGTCAAACTAAGGTCAATCTCTCTCATACAGAGCTAGTATTAGTAAAGCTAAGGTCAATCTCTCTCAAGCCGAGCTAATATTGGTAAAACTAATGTCAATCGTTCTCGTGCAGAGCTAGTATTAGTAAAACTAAGGTCAATCTCATCTCTCTGATGCAGAGCTAGTATTAGTAAAACTAAGGTCAATCTCTCTCATGCAGAGCTAGTATTAGTAAAACTAAGGTCAATCGTTCTCGTGCAGAGCTAGTATTAGTAAAACTAAGGTCAATCGTTCTGATGCAGAGCTAGTATTAGTAAAACTAAGGTCAATCTCTCTCATGCAGAGCTAGTATAAGTAAAACTAAGGTCAATCTCTCTGATGCAGAGCTATTATTAGTAAAACTAAGGTCAATCTCTCTCATGCAGAGCTAGTATTAGTAAAACTAAGGCCAATTTCTCTCATGCAGAGCTAGTATTAGCAAAATTAAGGCCAATCTCTCTCATGCAGAGCTAGTATTAGTAAAACTAATGTCAATCTCTCTGATGCAGAGCTAGTATTAGTAAAAGTAAGGCCAATATCTCTCATGCAGAGCTAGTATTAGTAAAACTAAGGTCAATCTCTCCTCATGCAGAGCTATTATTAGTAAAACTAAGGTCCATCTCTCGTGCAGAGCTAGTATAAGTAAAACTAACGTCAATCTCTTTCATGCCGAGCTAATATTAGTAAAACTAAGGTCAAATCTCTCCCATGCAGAGCTAGCATTAGTCAAACTAAGGTCAATCTCTCCCATGCAGAGCTAGTATTAGTAAAACTAAAGTCAATCTCTCTCATGCAGAGCTAGTATTAGTAAAACTAAGGTCAATCTCTCTCATGCAGAGCTAGTATTAGTAAAACTAAGGTCAATCTCTCTCATGCAGGGCTAGTATTAGTAAAACTAAGGTCAATCTCTCCTCATGCAGAGCTAGTATTGGTAAAACTAAGGTCGATCTTTCTCATGCAGAGCTTGTATTAGTCAAACTAAGGCCATTCTCTCTCATGCAGAGCTAGTTTTAGTAAAACTAATGCCAATCTCTCATGCAGAGCTAGTATTAGTCAAACTTAGGTCAATCTCTCTCATGCAGAGCTAGTATTAGTAAACCTAAGGTCAATCTCTCCTCATGCAGAGCTAGTATTACTAAAACTAAGGTCAATCTCTCTCATGCAGAGCTGGTATTAGTAAAACTAAGGCCAATCTCTCTCATGCAGAGCTAGTATTAGTCAAACTAAGGCCAATCTCTCTCATGCAGAGCTAGTATTAGTAAAACTAAGGTCAATCTCTCTCATGCTGAGCTAGTATTAGTAAAACTAAGGCCAATCTCTCGTGCAGAGCTAGTATTAGTAAAACTAAGGTCAATCTCTCTCATGCAGAGCTAGTATTAGTAAAACTAAGGTCAATCTCTCCTCATGCAGTGCTAGTATTAGTAAAACTAAGGTCAATCTCTCTCATGCAGAGCTAGTATTAGTGAAACTAAGGTCAATCTCTCTCATGCAGAGCTAGTATTAGTAAAACTAAGGTCAATCTCTCTCATGCAGAGCTAATATTAGTCAAACTAAGGTCAATCTCTCCCATGCAGAGCTAGTATTAGTAAAATTAAGGTCAATCTCTCGTGCAGAGCTAGTATTAGTAAAACTAACGTCAATCTCTTTCATGCCGAGCTAATATTAGTAAAACTAAGGTCAATCTCTCCCATGCAGAGCTAGTATTAGTCAAACTAAGGTCAATCTCTCCCATGCAGAGCTAGTATTAGTAAAACTAAGGTCAATCTCTCTCATGCAGAGCTAATATTTGTAAAACTAAGGTCAATCTCTCTCATGCAGGGCTAGTATTAGTAAAACTAAGGTCAATCTCTCCTCATGCAGTGCTAGTATTAGTAAAACTAAGGTCAATCTCTCTCATGCAGAGCTAGTATTAGTCAAACTAAGGCCATTCTCTCTCATGCAGAGCTAGTATTAGTAAAACTAATGCCAATCTCTCATGCAGAGCTAGTATTAGTCAAACTTAGGTCAATCTCTCTCATGCAGAGCTAGTATTAGTAAAACTAAGGTCAATCTCTCCTCATGCAGAGTTAGTATTACTAAAACTAAGGTCAATCTCTCTCATGCAGAGCTAGTATTAGTAAAACTAAGGCCAATCTCTCTCATGCAGAGCTAGTATTAGTAAAACTAAGGTCAATCTCTCCTCATGCAGAGCTAGTATAAGTAAAACTAAGGTCAATCTCTCTCATGCAGAGCTAGTATTAGTAAAACTAAGGCCAATCTCTCGTGCAGAGCTAGTATTAGTAAAACTAAGGTCAATCTCTCTCATGCAGAGCTAGTATTAGTAAAACTAAGGTCAATCTCTCCTCATGCAGAGCTAGTATTGGTAAAACTAAGGTCAATCTCTCTCATGCAGAGCTAGTATTAGTGAAACTAAGGTCAATCTCTCTCATGCAGAGCTAGTATTAGTAAAACTAAGGCCAATCTCTCTCATGCAGAGCTAGTATTAGTAAAACTAAGGTCAATCTCTCCTCCTGCAGAGCTAGTATTAGTAAAACTAAGGTCAATCTCTCCTCATGCAGAGCTAGTAATGGTAAAACTAAGGTCAATCTCTCCTCACGCAGAGCTAGTATTAGTAAAACTAAGGTCAATCTCTCTCATGCAGAGCTAGTATAAGTAAAAGCTAGTATTAGCGGGATTTGGCTATTTTGTTTAGGCCATTTTGTTTCTTGTTCAGAATCCAAAAGACTTTTAAATTATTTGACATTCCAATCTTTTGACTAAGAACGTAAATAGTGAAGGTTGATAGAGACACATGACTGCGAATTAAATTACATGTCTACTTATTTATTATTACTTCAAGAAACCGGAGTACCTGAAGAATTCCACTGACATGCCGCAAGTCATTGGTAACCTTTATCCCAAACTCACATAAGTAGATATATAGCAAACTGCCATTCGATTGACCCTAATTTAAAGGCACACAGGCCGTTATCAAAATTAAAAAATGCTTCATGTTTCCCAATATAAGACCTAAACTTTGAATTAAAAAAACATGTAGATATATTGCAGTTGAAATTTTTAATAATATCATACGTAAATAGCCTAGAACGAAGGAAATACGTCGCTGTTTGATTTTCTTTCATCCAGGAAAGAATTCAATGTTGACCCGCCCAATGCTAAACATTCGAATTCTTTTCACCAATTACGACATTATAACAGATTTTTTAAACCTGGCTTTTTGTTCAGACCATTTTATTAGTATAAAACATCGAATATTGGCAACTTTTAATATAAACAAACAATTCAATTATGATAGCCTGTGCACCTTTAACAGACACATCAACACTACTATGCTGTACTTACCTGACTTACAGACTCCATCGATGTTAGACCAGGTATTATTTGACATACAGGATATCTGTACGGTCTTATTCAGAGAGAATCCATCTTGACAATTCAAATTTGCTGACTGGCCATTACTATCGCTGTCAGGTTCCCAGAATCCACCAGTGACAGATGGTGGTTGTCCACATTCCGGTACTTAAAACATAATTAAAATATATTTGAAACTTTATTTAATAAATTATTTCAACTTGAAACTCTTCTAAAAAATGCGAAAACTTAAACTAGCTAATTTTTGGTGGGGTCTGTGTTGCTCATTTTTTTTAATAGTTTTCTGTGTTGTGTTTTGTTATTTTGTTTTGTTTATCTTCGTCCTGTTTCTTGTGGGCCCAATGTTGCAAGTGTCCCTGGATTGTGCATTCTTAATTGGCCCTTTGGTTTTCTCTAACGTTTATTTACCTTCGGTTTGTCATGGCGACCATTAGTCATCATGCTGCGTCCGTCAATTGTCTGTTAACCGTGTTTACTTTTCACACAAACATAATTTGCTGCGACACTATACTTTTATATAAGCCACACTTGCTTAAACATACACTCCTTCGTCAATGATAGATACTAGAAATTTACGCCCTACAATACCCCGCTCCCTACAAATTATATGATTAGAGCTAGAATTGGGTAATAGTTATTGCTTAGCATATCTTCAGTTTTCATGCTGCAAATGCATATTTTCCGATTATACAAATTAAGCATAAATCACAACATTTATCATTTGGTAACACCAGTCCCTGGATGGCCCCATAGTAAACCCGTAGATATCAAATTTAGTGCACACGGCGTGTTTCCTGAATAATCTTCATTAGGTAAGCTCAAGATCGAAAGATTGGAAGGCAAAATAATTAAGTGAAAAGTGTTTGGGAGCAATAAGATCACCTACACACATTTTCACGAACAGTCCAATCATTTTTAAGCTGAGTACGAGATAAATTAGAACCAATTTGACCTAATTATGTTCTTTGAGATGAGATTTAAAATGATGCATTCATTTTGACAAACAATATTAAAACCAAGGCATGTTGACGATATATTATCGGCTTTGAAAAAAAACATATTAGATACATCTATGTAGCAGTGTTAGGTAAATTGATATCTTGTTTTTGTTAGATAACTTGGATTGTGTCTTGACCTGTACACTGCAAAACGGTGTCTCTCTTCAAAGAAGCGTACAGAAGTAATAAATAATATGTAATTACTCTTATACAGATATATATTCGAGTTTCTAAGCTTGTTTGGGTTTCAAATCACAATTTTGACCGTACCTGACGTACTTGTTATTCCAGAAACGCGTCGTGCGAACTAACTTTGATATCTACGTTTTTATTGTAGCTTCATTGAACAAATATTGCACTAAACTGGCAAAAGTTAGATAATTCGATACTTATTTTAATATCTTACATATATTTGTTTTCAAAACAAAGTTGGTATTTATTTGTAGACGCGCTAAAATTTGAAATCAAAGATATAGCTCATCAAATCGTAGATTGAAATTAGATTGAAATGCATTGATTGATTGTAAGCTACGCGCTGCAACAACCGTACATGTCCAACATTTTACCCTATAGAAATCTTCCCGTTCAGACGGTGCTCAATGGTGAAATTTCGGTCCGAATTTATTTACTACAATCATGGAGAGTTGTTTATTGTTTCTACGCACTAATGTCATTCCCTTAGATACCAGAATCAGATACAAACTAATGTTAATAAAACTTACATGGGATGCACGTCGAATTGACAGCTACCCAACTTCCGGTTGCTGAACAGGAAGTTACAATGGTTGGTTGGTAGTAACCACTTGCGCATGTCAACGTGGCAGTAGATCCATATGTTAAACCATCTACTTTCCACGTACCATTGCCAGTGTTGTTTGGAAATCCACAGGATACAACTTAAAAACAAAGAGTGCATATTTTTAATTGTTTGTTTATATATGTATTGCTGTTGGACATTTAGTTATCAAGAAGGGAGCGTTGGAATGCCATTAACCGATGTAATCCAGCCATATTTACGTGCCTTTCTAAGCAATCACCCGAAATTCTAACGTGATAGTGAGTTACTGTTACTTTTGTTGATATTGATAAAATTATTGACTATCACTGTTTGAAATCATAAAAATTACCCGCAATGCTGCAGCTTTCCGAAAGAGGTTCCAATAGCAGTTATGGTAATACAGACGAGGTAAGATGGAGGGAAAGAGCATCGGACGAGTTGTGACGAGTGACAAAGGATGGCACACGTAACAGGTACACAACACTCGCCATGTGAAACACATCTACATTTAGTCCAGTCAATAGACCCGTGGACCCAAAACAAATTGCAACAGACATTATAAATACGCCAGCATTTTCACTTTAACCCATAGAGTAACCAATAAAAAAATTTATGTATTAAAGACAGAAATTAAGATAAAAAAATGAGTACTTTTTACTTCTATCGTTTTGTCACTACGGATCCTCCATAGCCGAATCAGAGATTTTCCGGAAAATACAACTCAGACGGAAAGCAATGAAAATAGGAATTATCATCCATATCTAGGTAAGCGTAATAATAATATAATATATTTCTATGAAGTTACTACAACAAGTATGTTCAGTTTTACCAAAACACCCATGAAAAGTGAACAAACAGGTCAATATCTATGACATTCAAATTGAGCAGACGTAATTCCCATAATGCACCATTCTCAACCCCAAAAGAGCTTTGTAAAGCCTTTTTAAATTACTTTCTGCTAAATTTTGTGTAAAAATGTGTTATTATATATTAGACAGAGATATTTATTCAAGTGTTTGATTGAATTAGCACTTAAATTCGCGGATTTCCATGATGGGTAGATGCTGACGAAAAAAAAATCTATGGAACGCCAGTTTACCTTAACCCCTTCAAAGGAGAACCATACTGTGTCTAATGTTAAACGTGTGTTGGGTGGCGGTGCGCTGTACAGTGCTGTGTGAGTGAAAATCATATCACCGATCCATAAATAAAGTTTATGTACACTAAAAATCAGGCTTATTCACACGAGATATAGAAGTTTATCAAATCAAGTTAAAACAATCCACAACGATTGTCCCGACATTACGTATAAAATATGCATGTTGCATGTATTGGAAAAAATTTAAGAAGACGCATCACTGTTTAAAATCTAAAAGTCTCTGTTCGTATGGTTAAAATCTAAAATATATTTGTTACGTTTGGTTCGAGGTTTAAAAAGTAATTGTCACATCCTAAAATCTAAAACGAATCGTATCTACAGCTTAAGATCTAAAACGTCATCTTTCAAAGTCTAAAATCTAAAACAATTATCACAGTTTATTGTAATGGATTCTTGGGCAATCCCCGGACGGCTCTCCCCTTCCCCTTTTCGCAATGTTAGTTCCGTTTCTTCATTGTTGTCTGTATTTTGTCTCTATCACTCTTCGTTCTCTTAATATGCAATTTGAACATTAATCTCCTTGATAGACCTTCGAGTCTGGCTACGCTGGCTGAGTTTTTCTTGGTAGGTTTCACCTTGATGGTATTGTCCATTAGCAGTTGTAGTTGGAACTCATTTTGCCATATAGCGTTGATCTCGGACAGTAAAGCTACTCTCTCCGACTGTAGTTTTTCACATTGGAGAATGAAGTGTAGTACATTCTCTTCAGCTGCTCCGCATAGCAGGCATGTTGGGTCAGTTTCATTTCTGTAGTACGGTACTTAATGCGTTTTGTTTGCAGCACGTATGTCCCGGTGACGAGTCTTAATTTTACTGGAATTCTACTGATGTCTAATGATGAGTAGCATCTGTGCTTCAAAATAGGATGTATTTTGCACTTGCTCAGGTTGTGGTTACTAAGATATTGCAGCCCTTTGTAGAGTTGTGCTAGAGTTGTTAGCTGGGTACACCATTGGTCATTCACTCTTGATTTCACCAAGAGATCCATCGTGATGTTTGATAGGATTGTCCAAATAGTTGTACGCCTCTTTCAGGTCGTATTTTCGTAGTATTTTGTTGACACATATAAACCAGCTGTTACTAGATTCTTCCTTCACGGTTAGTTGTCTTTTTGCAAGCTTTTTCTCAGTGTTTTTTTCGCCCTGATGACAGACGTTATTGAAGAATGTGAGGGCTTTTATATGAATTTGTGCTTCTATTGGTAGAATTCCAGTTAGTATATAAACGGGTGGGTCCGGACAGCTCATCGGTAATGACAGGATTTGCGTTAGTATCCTTTTCTGGAAGAGTTCTAGTTGTCCAAGAGGTTTTGAGGACGGTAATAATAGCTCCATACCGTAAAGCAATACTGGTGTTATGTAGGTTTTGTAGATGTGTAGTAGGGACTCGGGATCCAGGCCGTTGTGTCCATGAAATCCACATCCGAATAGACTGTATGCACTACGTCTTGCTTTAGTTATATTTTCATCAACACTGGTTTGGATATTGTGTTTCATCGTTGTTGTTCTGATGATACATAAATGAGTAGCTTGCTCCACCTCGGGCATGGTGATATTCCCCATATTAAGTTTATCGTTGGTTGTTTCGCACTGTTTGTTGTTTCCTCTAATGTGGATTGCTATACTTTTCTTTGGTTGTAATTCATATCCCTCGAGGTTCGCAAAGTCAAGAGCCATGTTGACCATGATCGGTGCATCACTGAGCTGAGTACTGAGTAGTGCGATGTCGTCTGCACATCCTGTGTTGTTAACGTTGATGTTTCCTATTTTCAGTCCTATACCTACATCTTGCAAACGGTCTAATAGTGGGTTGATATATAGTTTATAGAGATCAGTGCTAAGGATACCTCCTTGCCGGCTCCCATACCGACCTTAAAACAATCGGACGTGCTTCTTGCTCATTTTATGCAGCTTTCCGTATTGTGGTGCAAGCTTTTAGTAATAGTCCACGTTTTGTCCTGAATTCCCGCGTGGTACATACGCCGGAACAGATGTGAATGCATAACTTTGTCGAATGCAGCTTTTGCATCGAGAAGTACAAGATGTCCATTTTGCTTTTCGTCGGTTAATATTCTGTATGCTTCTTCGACAGGTAGAGCAGCATTCATGGAGGACGATCCTTTCGTAAAAACCCTCTTTGCGTTGGATTTTGCATATTATGAATCAATGGTTGTATTCTATCTCTGATCACTGCTTCGACGATATTACTAATTACAGGCAGAACTGTTATTCCTCGATAGTTGATGGCGTCGTTTTTGCTTCCGACGTCAAACGCTGCACACTTTCATATTTTGCGAGTGTTTCATCAAGTGAAACAATGGATCGGTGAGGCTGACAATATGGAAGCAAATGATTGGGGATAGTCTATTGAACACAACATAATCGTGCCAATCAGATCGAGTTTGCCACCCGCTCCAGATGAACTTCTAAAAACGATATATTGCAGATGTAAGACAAACTGCAATTCAAAACGCTGTAACTGTAGAAAGCATGGTCTGGAATGTTCTGTCGCTTGCACTGAATGCCGAGGGAATACATGTAGCACCATGTCTGCATGCGAAGATCAGGACTCTGATTCAGACGAATAGTTGATGCCTAATGTTGATATTTGAAAGATACATGTACATGTATTGCTAACTTATACGATATCAGAACTTTCATTTAATTTTTTTGGTGGGGATTATTGGTGAATTTAGAAATTTTCCATTTTCGTTCATCTATGTACGTATGTATGTATGTTTATGATGTTTAGCCCCACTTTCAACAATATTTCAGTTATATAGTCGCTGTCAGTTTTATTGGTGGAGGAAACCGGAGTACCCGGAGAAAACCACCGACCTGTCACAAATCGCTGACAAACTTTATCACATAATGTCGTTAATCTAGGGAAGGAAAATAAGATGTTTCTATTTTTTTTATTAAATAAACACCAACTGATTGTTAACAAATGACATTTAATTATATTTCAAAACATTCTTTATTAATCTGTACCGAAACAGTCATGATTTAATTTATTCTGCCGCGGAAAATATAATTTTTTCAAAATTTCAGTTTTCAGCATTTTTTTTTTTTTTAATGAAATTTTACCAAACAAATAGCCACCTGGGGAGAATATGGATAGAATTTTGTATTTTGTTTGAAAGAATATTCAATAATAACAAGATATTTTTAGAGAAATTGGTAATATTCTGCAAAGTAGAGTGAACATGTGAAATTTCCAGTTTTCAGCGATTTTTCTTCAAAATCCCTTGTTTTTACACCCCAAAAATTGCAAGAAGGCAAATTGGGATTTTCGGCGACTTTTAATATGTTAATGGGGACACTCCCAGCTTCAAGATGAGCCCAAGAAACCTTCTGTTGCAATTTGTTCTAGGTCATGCCTTTTCTAGCGTATACAGACTGGACTAATTAGGAATATATTTACCTGGAACTATGCTATTAGTGATGACATCAAACTGGTCAGAGAAATTAGCAGATAGTCGTCCAAGATTTACATCTCCTGTCACGTAATAGTCATATGTACATTCATAATTTGTTCCACATACATCACTTATTGCTTGAGAAACATTTTCTGGGATAACAACAACTGGGTTGAAATTTGGATTTTGATAGGAGCTAAATGGTCGTCCATTCGGATACGTAAATAATGATTCGTTTTCTGAAATCGCCCCTACAATGTAAACGCAAATGTAATATATTTAATATTTGTTTTACTTTACAGGTTAAAGTACAATGTAAAAGATAAGCGAGTCAGTGTGTGAGCAGCAAGTGATTGTGTGAGCGAGCGAGTAATGTGTTATTCAACAATAAATGAAAAATTGCTTCTTGGCGAGATGACGATTGACCGTTGCAGCTTTGGTGTTACTTGTTTTCACGTCACACTGACAATTAAATTAAGATTAAGATTACCCTCCCCCTCCCCCAATAAAAACGAAAAGGAAACAAAAGATTATTCCAGAAACGCGTCGTGCACAATACATTATGTTATACTTCTTCATTTTAGGGTAAGTGATCCTTATGAAGAGTATTTGGTATACTCAGATGCTACAAATGTAGACCCAGTTTTAATCAGCTATTATCATTATAATGTGTTTGACGGGTGCTAGCTATGGGGCAGAATATGCTACAATTTCGCACCGGATCTGATATTCCATTGTTGCGATGATTCGTGTTGATTGAGCTCATATTCGTTTGTTTTACCTATGTGTTTGTGTCCGAATAGTCCTTTAGCACGTTTGTATTTTAGTTCCTTTATGCGGGTATCACTTTTGCCAATAGGGATATCTGTAGTAATATTTGTATCCGGATATACCTCCTTACAGTTTTGATTTATATACTTTACAGTCGTCCTTGAATAATAATTAAAAATTATACCTAACACCACATACACACACACAAACAACATAGCATAACATAAGAATATACTTACATGTTAATCCAAATTGGTTTTGAATATCAATCATAGAAGCATTGCTATTAATAAGTACTCCATTCCTTGATACAAGATCGTTGTCCTTTATACCATCATTGTTACCATATAAACCAAGGAAGTGTCCTGAAAAATATATATAACATTATTGTTACCATATAAACCAATGAAGTCTCCTGAAAAATATATACCATCATTGTTACCATATAAACCAATGAAGTGTCCTGAAAAATATATACCATCATTGTTACCATATAAACCAATGAATTCTCCTGAAAAATATATACCATCATTGTTACCATATAAACCAATGAATTCTCCTGAAAAGAATATATACCATCATTGTTACCATATAAACCAAGGAATTCTCCTGAAAAGAATATACCATCATTGTTACCATATAAACCGAGGAATTCTCCTGAAAAATATATACCATCATTGTTACCATATAAACCAATGAATTCTCCTGAAAAGAATATATACCATCATTGTTACCATATAAACCGAGGAATTCTCCTGAAAAATATATACCATCATTGTTACCATATAAACCAATGAATTCTCTTCAAAAGAATATATACCATCATTGTTACCATATAAACCGAGGAATTATCCTGAAAAATATATACCATCATTGTTACCATATAAACCAATGAATTCTCCTGAAAAGAATATATACCATCATTGTTGCCATATAAACCGAGGAATTCTCCTGAAAAGAATATATGCCATCATTGTTACCATATAAACCCATGAATTCTCCTGAAAAGAATATATACCATCATTGTTACCATATAAACCGAGGAATTCTCCTGAAAAATATATACCATCATTGTTACCATATAAACCGAGGAATTCTCCTGAAAAAAATATATACCATCATTATTACCATATAAACCGAGGAATTCTCCTGAAAAATATATACCATCATTGTTACCATATAAACCAATGAATTCTCCTGAAAAATATATACCATCATTGTTACCATATAAACCAATGAATTCTCCTGAAAAATATATACCATCATTCTTACCATATAAACCAATGAATTCTCCTGTAAAGAATATATACCATCATTGTTACCATATACACCAAGGAATTCTCCTGAAAAGAATATACCATCATTGTTACCATATAAACCGAGGAATTCTCCTGAAAAATATATACCATCATTGTTACCATATAAACCAATGAATTCTCGTGAAAAGAATATATACCATCATTGTTACCATATAAACCGAGGAATTCTCCTGAAAAATATACACCATCATTGTTACCATATAAACCAATGAATTCTCGTGAAAAGAATATATACCATCATTGTTACCATATAAACCGAGGAATTCTCCTGAAAAATATATACCATCATTGTTACCATATAAACCGAGGAATTCTCCTGAAAAATATATACCATCATTGTTACCATATAAACCGAGGAATTCTCCTGAAAAGAATATATACCATCATTGTTACCATATAAACCGAGGAATTCTCCTGAAAAATATATACCATCATTGTTACCATATAAACCGAGGAATTCTCCTGAAAAGAATATATACCATCATTGTTACCATATAAACCAATGAATTCTCGTGAAAAGAATATATACCATCATTGTTACCATATAAACCGAGGAATTCTCCTGAAAAATATATACCATCATTGTTACCATATAAACCGAGGAATTCTCCTGAAAAGAATATATACCATCATTATTACCATATAAACCGAGGAATTCTCCGGAAAAATATATACCATCATTGTTACCATATAAACCAATGAATTCTCCTGAAAAATATATACCATCATTGTTACCATATAAACCAATGAATTCTCCTGAAAAATATATACCATCATTGTTACCATATAAACAGAGGAATTATCCTGAAAAGAATATATTCCATCATTGTTAGCATATAAACCAATGAATTCTCCTGAAAAATATATACCATCATTGTTACCATATAAACCAATGAATTCTCCTGAAAAATATATACCATCATTGTTACCATATAAACCAATGAATTCTCCTGAAAAATATATACCATCATTGTTACCATATAAACCAATGAATTCTCCTGAAAAATATATTCCATCATTGTTACCATATAAACCAATGAATTCTCCTGAAAAATATATACCATCATTGTTAACATATAAACAGAGGAATTATCCTGAAAAGAATATATTCCATCATTGTTACCATATAAACCAATGAATTCTCCTGAAAAATATATACCTTCATTGTTACCATATAAACCAATGAATTCTCCTGAAAAATATATACCATCATTGTTACCATATAAACCAATGAATTCTCCTGAAAAATATATACCATCATTGTTACCATATAAACCGAGGAATACTCTTGAAAAATATATACCATCATTGTTACCATATAAACCGAGGAATACTCTTGAAAAATATATACCATCATTGTTACCATATAAACCGAGGAATTCTCTTGAAAAATATATTCCATCATTGTTACCATATAAACCAATGAATTCTCTTCAAAAATATATACCATCATTGTTACCATATAAACCGAGGAATTCTCCTAAAAAAAATATATACCATCATTGTTACCATATAAACCAATGAATTCTCCTGAAAAGAATATATACCATCATTGTTACCATATAAACCAATGAATTCTCCTGAAAAATATATACCATCATTGTTACCATATAAACCGATGAATTCTCCTGAAAAATATATACCATCATTGTTACCATATAAACCAATGAATTCTCCTGAAAAATATATACCATCATTGTTACCATATAAACCAATGAATTCTCCTGAAAAATATATACCATCATTGTCACCATATAAACCGAGGAATTCTCCTGAAAAGAATATATACCATCATTGTTACCATATAAACCAATGAATTCTCCTGAAAAATATATACCATCATTGTTACCATATAAACCAAGAAATTCTCCTGAAAAGAATGCATACCATCATTGATACCCTACAAACCAAGGAATTCTCCTGAAAAGAATATATACCATCATTGTTGCCATATAAACCAATGAATTCTCCTGAAAAATATATACCATCATTGTTACCTTATAAACCGAGGAATTCTCCTGAAAAGAATATATACCATCATTGTTACCATATAAACCAATGAATTCTCCTGAAAAATATATACCATCATTGTTACCATATAAACCAATGAATTCTCCTGAAAAATATATACCATCATTGTTACCATATAAACCAATGAATTCTCCTGAAAAGAATATATATCATCATTGTTACCATATACACCAAGGAATTCTCCTGAAAAGAATATACCATCATTGTTACTATATAAACCGAGGAATTCTCCTGAAAAATATATACCATCATTGTTACCATATAAACCAATGAATTCTCCTGAAAAGAATATATACCATCATTGTTACCATATAAACCGAGGAATTCTCCTGAAAAATATATACCATCATTGTTACCATATAAACCAATGAATTCTCGTGAAAAGAATATATACCATCATTGTTACCATATAAACCGAGGAATTCTCCTGAAAAATATATACCATCATTGTCACCATATAAACCGAGGAATTCTCCTGAAAAGAATATATACCATCATTGTTACCATATAAACCAATGAATTCTCCTGAAAAATATATACCATCATTGTTACCATATAAACCAATGAATTCTCCTGAAAAATATATACCATCTTTGTTACCATATAAACCGAGGAATTCTCCTGAAAAGAATATATACCATCATTGTTACCATATAAACCAATGAATTCTCCTGAAAAATATATACCATCATTGTTACCATATAAACCAAGGAATTCTCCTGAAAAATATATACCATCATTGTTACCTTATAAACCAATGAATTCTCCTGAAAAATATATTCCATCATTGTTACCATATAAACCAATGAATTCTCCTGAAAAATATATACCATCATTGTTACAATATAAACCAAGGAATTCTCCTGAAAAGAATATATACCATCATTGTTAACATATAAACCGAGGAATTCTCTTGAAAAGAATATATACCATCATTGTTACCATATAAACCAATGAATTCTCCTGAAAAATATATTCCATCATTGTTACCATATAAACCAATGAATTCTCCTGAAAAATATATACCATCATTGTTACCATATAAACCAATGAATTCTCCTGAAAAATATATTCCATCATTGTTACCATATAAACCAATGAATTCTCCTGAAAAATATATACCATCATTGTTACCATATAAACCAATGAATTCTCCTGAAAAATATATACCATCATTGTTACCATATAAACCAAGGAATTCTCCTGAAAAGAATATATACCATCATTGTTACCATATAAACCGAGGAATTCTCTTGAAAAGAATATATACCATCATTGTTACCATATAAACCAATGAATTCTCCTGAAAAATATATTCCATCATTGTTACCATATAAACCAATGAATTCTCCTGAAAAATATATACCATCATTGTTACCATATAAACCAAGGAATTCTCCTGAAAAGAATATATACCATCATTGTTACCATATAAACCAAGGAATTCTCCTGAAAAGAATATATACCATCATTGTTACCATATATACCAAAGAATTCTCCTGAAAAGAATATATACCATCATTGTTGCCATATAAACCAAGAAATTCCCCTGAAAAATATATACCATCATTGTTACCATATAAACCAATGAATTCTCGTGAAAAGAATATATACCATCATTGTTACCATATAAACCGAGGAATTCTCCTGAAAAATATATACCATCATTGTTACCATATAAACTAATGAATTCTCCTGAAAAGAATATATACCATCATTGTTACCATATAAACCGAGGAATTCTCCTGAAAAATATATACCATCATTGTTACCATATAAACCAATGAATTCTCTTCAAAAGAATATATACCATCATTGTTACCATATAAACCGAGGAATTCTCCTGAAAAATATATACCATCATTGTTACCATATAAACCAATGAATTCTCCTGAAAAGAATATATACCATCATTGTTACCATATAAACCGAGGAATTCTCCTGAAAAATATATACCATCATTGTTACCATATAAACCAATGAATTCTCGTGAAAAGAATATATACCATCATTGTTACCATATAAACCGAGGAATTCTCCTGAAAAATATATACCATCATTGTTACCATATAAACCAATGAATTCTTCTGAAAAATATATACCATCATTGTTACCATATAAACCGAGGAATTCTCCTGAAAAATATATACCATCATTGTTACCATATAAACCAATGAATTCTCGTGAAAAGAATATATACCATCATTGTTACCATATAAACCGAGGAATTCTCCTGAAAAATATATACCATCATTGTTACCATATAAACCAATGAATTCTCCTGAAAAATATATACCATCATTGTTACCATATAAACCAAGGAATTCTCCTGAAAAATATATACCATCATTGTTACCATATAAACCGAGGAATTCTCCTGAAAAGAATATATATCATCATTGTTACCATACAAACCAATGAATTCTCCTGAAAAATATATACCATCATTGTTACCATATAAACCGAGGAATTCTCCTGAAAAGAATATATACCATCATTGTTACCATATAAACCAAGGAATTCTCCTAAAAAGAATATATACCATCATTGTTACCATATTAACCGAGGAATTCTCCTGAAAAATATATACCATCATTGTTACCATATAAACCGAGGAATTCTCCTGAAAAGAATATATACCATCATTGTTACCATATAAACCAATGAATTCTCGTGAAAAGAATATATACCATCATTGTTACCATATAAACCGAGGAATTCTCCTGAAAAATATATACCATCATTGTTACCATATAAACCGAGGAATTCTCCTGAAAAGAATATATACCATCATTATTACCATATAAACCGAGGAATTCTCCGGAAAAATATATACCATCATTGTTACCATATAAACCAATGAATTCTCCTGAAAAATATATACCATCATTGTTACCATATAAACCAATGAATTCTCCTGAAAAATATATACCATCATTGTTACCATACAAACCAAGGAATTCTCCTGAAAAATATATACCATCATTGTTACCATATAAACCAATGAATTCTCCTGAAAAATATATTCCATCATTGTTACCATATAAACCAATGAATTCTCCTGAAAAATATATACCATCATTGTTACCATATAAACAGAGGAATTATCCTGAAAAGAATATATTCCATCATTGTTACCATATAAACCAATGAATTCTCCTGAAAAATATATACCTTCATTGTTACCATATAAACCAATGAATTCTCCTGAAAAATATATACCATCATTGTTACCATATAAACCAATGAATTCTCCTGAAAAATATATACCATCATTGTTACCATATAAACCGAGGAATACTCTTGAAAAATATATACCATCATTGTTACCATATAAACCGAGGAATACTTTTGAAAAATATATACCATCATTGTTACCATATAAACCGAGGAATTCTCTTGAAAAATATATTCCATCATTGTTACCATATAAACCAATGAATTCTCTTGAAAAATATATACCATCATTGTTACCATATAAACCGAGGAATTCTCCTGAAAAAAATATATACCATCATTGTTACCATATAAACCAATGAATTCTCCTGAAAAGAATATATACCATCATTGTTACCATATAAACCAATGAATTCTCCTGAAAAATATATACCATCATTGTTACCATATAAACCGATGAATTCTCCTGAAAAATATATACCATCATTGTTACCATATAAACCAATGAATTCTCCTGAAAAATATATACCATCATTGTTACCATATAAACCAATGAATTCTCCTGAAAAATATATACCATCATTGTCACCATATAAACCGAGGAATTCTCCTGAAAAGAATATATACCATCATTGTTACCATATAAACCAAGGAATTCTCCTGAAAAATATATACCATCATTGTTACCATATAAACCAAGGAATTCTCCTGAAAAGAATGTATACCATCATTGTTACCATACAAACCAAGGAATTCTCCTGAAAAGAATATATACCATCATTGTTGCCATATAAACCAATGAATTCTCCTGAAAAATATATACCATCATTGTTACCTTATAAACCGAGGAATTCTCCTGAAAAGAATATATACCATCATTGTTACCATATAAACCAATGAATTCTCCTGAAAAATATATACCATCATTGTTACCATATAAACCAATGAATTCTCCTGAAAAATATATACCATCATTGTTACCATATAAACCAATGAATTCTCCTGAAAAGAATATATATCATCATTGTTACCATATACACCAAGGAATTCTCCTGAAAAGAATATACCATCATTGTTACTATATAAACCGAGGAATTCTCCTGAAAAATATATACCATCATTGTTACCATATAAACCAATGAATTCTCCTGAAAAGAATATATACCATCATTGTTACCATATAAACCGAGGAATTCTCCTGAAAACTATATACCATCATTGTTACCATATAAACCAATGAATTCTCATGAAAACAATATATACCATCATTGTTACCATATAAACCGAGGAATTCTCCTGAAAAATATATACCATCATTGTCACCATATAAACCGAGGAATTCTCATGAAAAGAATATATACCATCATTGTTACCATATAAACCAATGAATTCTCCTGAAAAATATATACCATCATTGTTACCATATAAACCAATGAATTCTCCTGAAAAGAATGTATACCATCATTGTTACCATACAAACCAAGGAATTCTCCTGAAAAGAATATATACCATCATTGTTGCCATATAAAACAATGAATTCTCCTGAAAAATATATACCATCATTGTTACCATATAAACCGAGGAATTCTCCTGAAAAGAATATATACCATCATTGTTACCATATAAACCAATGAATTCTCCTGAAAAATATATACCATCATTCTTACCATATAGACCAAGGAATTCTCCTGAAAAATATATACCATCATTGTTACCTTATAAACCAATGAATTCTCCTGAAAAATATATTCCATCATTGTTACCATATAAACCAATGAATTCTCCTGAAAAATATATACCATCATTGTTACCATATAAACCAAGGAATTCTCCTGAAAAGAATATATACCATCACTGTTAACATATAAACCGAGGAATTCTCTTGAAAAGAATATATACCATAATTGTTACCATATAAACCAATGAATTCTCCTGAAAAATATATTCCATCATTGTTACCATATAAACCAATGAATTCTCCTGAAAAATATATACCATCATTGTTACCATATAAACCAATGAATTCTCCTGAAAAATATATTCCATCATTGTTACCATATAAACCAATGAATTCTCCTGAAAAATATATACCATCATTGTTACCATATAAACCAATGAATTCTCCTGAAAAATATATACCATCATTGTTACCATATAAACCAAGGAATTCTCCTGAAAAGAATATATACCATCATTGTTACCATATAAACCGAGGAATTCTCTTGAAAAGAATATATACCATCATTGTTACCATATAAACCAATGAATTCTCCTGAAAAATATATTCCATCATTGTTACCATATAAACCAATGAATTCTCCTGAAAAATATATACCATCATTGTTACCATATAAACCAAGGAATTATCCTGAAAAGAATATATACCATCATTGTTACCATATAAACCAAGGAATTCTCCTGAAAAGATTATATACCATCATTGTTACCATATATACCAAAGAATTCTCCTGAAAATAATATATACCATCATTGTTGCCATATAAACCAAGAAATTCCCCTGAAAAATATATACCATCATTGTTCCCATATAAACCGAGGAATTCTCCTGAAAAGAATATACACCATCATTATTACCATATAAACCGAGGAATTCTCCTGAAAAATATATACCATCATTGTTACCATATAAACCAATGAATTCTCCTGAAAAATATATACCATCATTGTTACCATATAAACCAATGAATTCTCCTGAAAAATATATACCATCATTGTTACCATATAAACCAATGAATTCACCTGAAAAGAATATATACCATCATTGTTACCATATACACCAAGGAATTCTCCTGAAAAGAATATACCATCATTGTTACCATATAAACCGAGGAATTCTCCTGAAAAATATATACCATCATTGTTACCATATAAACCAATGAATTCTCCTGAAAAGAATATATACCATCATTGTTACCATATAAACCGAGGAATTCTCCTGAAAAATATATACCATCATTGTTACCATATAAACCAATGAATTCTCGTGAAAAGAATATATACCATCCTTGTTACCATATAAACCGAGGAATTCTCCTGAAAAATATATTCCATCATTGTCACCATATAAACCGAGGAATTCTCCTGAAAAGAATATATACCATCATTGTTACCATATAAACCAATGAATTCTCCTGAAAAATATATACCATCATTGTTACCATATAAACCAAGGAATTCTCCTGAAAAGAATGTATACCATCATTGTTACCATACAAACCAAGGAATTCTCCTGAAAAGAATATATACCATCATTGTTGCCATATAAACCAATGAATTCTCCTGAAAAATATATACCATCATTGTTACCATATAAACACAGGAATTCTCCTGAAAAGAATATATACCATCATTGTTACCATATAAACCAATGAATTCTCCTGAAAAATATATTCCATCATTGTTACCATATAAACCAAGGAATTCTCCTGAAAAATATATACCATCATTGTTACCATATAAACCAATGAATTCTCCTGAAAAATATATTCCATCATTGTTACCATATAAACCAATGAATTCTCCTGAAAAATATATACCATCATTGTTACCATATAAACCAAGGAATTCTCCTGAAAAGAATATATACCATCATTGTTAACATATAAACCAAGGAATTCTCTTGAAAAGAATATATACCATCATTGTTACCATATAAACCAATGAATTCTCCTGAAAAATATATTCCATCATTGTTACCATATAAACCAATGAATTCTCCTGAAAAATATATTCAATCATTGTTACCATATAAACCAATGAATTCTCCTGAAAAATATATACCATCATTGTTACCATATAAACCAATGAATTCTCCTGAAAAATATATACCATCATTGTTACCATATAAACCAATGAATTCTCCTGAAAAATATATACCATCATTGTTACCATATAAACCAATGAATTCTCCTGAAAAATATATTCAATCATTGTTACCATATAAACCAATGAATTCTCCTGAAAAATATATACCATCATTGTTACCATATAAACCAATGAATTCTCCTGAAAAATATATACCATCATTGTCACCATATAAACCGAGGAATTCTCCTGAAAAGAATATATACCATCATTGTTACCATATAAACCAAGGAATTCTCCTGAAAAGAATGTATACCATCATTGTTACCATACAAACCAAGGAATTCTCCTGAAAAGAATATATACCATCATTGTTGCCATATAAACCAATGAATTCTCCTGAAAAATATATACCATCATTGTTACCATATAAACCGAGGAATTCTCCTGAAAAGAATATATACCATCATTGTTACCATATAAACCAATGAATTCTCCTGAAAAATATATACCATCATTGTTACCATATAAACCAAGGAATTCTCCTGAAAAATATATACCATCATTGTTACCATATAAACCAATGAATTCTCCTGAAAAATATATTCAATCATTGTTACCATATAAACCAATGAATTCTCCTGAAAAATATATACCATCATTGTTACCATATAAACCAAGGAATTCTCCTAAAAAGAATATATACCATCATTGTTAACATATAAACCGAGGAATTCTCTTGAAAAGAATATATACCATCATTGTTACCATATAAACCAATGAAGTGTCCTGAAAAATATATACCATCATTGTTACCATATAAACCAATGAATTCTCCTGAAAAATATATACCATCATTGTTACCATATAAACCAATGAATTCTCCTGAAAAATATATACCATCATTGTTACCATATAAACCAATGAATTCTCCTGAAAAGAATATATACCATCATTGTTACCATATAAACCAAGGAATTGTCCTGAAAAGAATATACCATCATTGTTACCATATAAACCGAGGAATTCTCCTGAAAAATATATACCATCATTGTTACCTTATAAACCAATGAATTCTCCTGAAAAGAATATATACCATCATTGTTACCACATAAACCGAGGAATTCTCCTGAAAAATATATACCATCATTGTTACCATATAAACCAATGAATTCTCGTGAAAAGAATATATACCATCATTGTTACCATATAAACCGAGGAATTCTCCTGAAAAATATATACCACATTGTTACCATATAAACCGAGGAATTCTTCTGAAAAGAATATATACCATCATTATTACCATATAAACCGAGGAATTCTCCTGAAAAATATATACCATCATTGTTACCATATAAACCAATGAATTCTCCTGAAAAATATATACCATCATTGTTACCATATAAACAAATGAATTCTCCTGAAAAATATATACCATCATTGTTACCATATAAACCAATGAATTCTCCTGAAAAGAATATATATCATCATTGTTACCATATACACCAAGGAATTCTCCTGAAAAGAATATACCATCATTGTTACCATATAAACCGAGGAATTCTCCTGAAAAATATATACCATCATTGTTACCATATAAACCAATGAATTCTCCTGAAAAGAATATATACCATCATTGTTACCATATAAACCGAGGAATTCTCCTGAAAAATATATACCATCATTGTTACCATATAAACCAATGAATTCTCGTGAAAAGAATATATACCATCATTGTTACCATATAAACCGAGGAATTCTCCTGAAAATATATACCATCATTGTCACCATATAAACCGAGGAATTCTCCTGAAAAGAATATATACCATCATTGTTACCATATAAACCAATGAATTCTCCTGAAAAATATATACCATCATTGTTACCATATAAACCAAGGAATTCTCCTGAAAAGAATGTATACCATCATTGTTACCATACAAACCAAGGAATTCTCCTGAAAAGAATATATACCATCATTGTTGCCATATAAACCAATGAATTCTCCTGAAAAATATATACCATCATTGTTACCATATAAACCGACGAATTTTCCTGAAAAGAATATATACCATCATTGTTACCATATAAACCAATGAATTCTCCTGAAAAATATATACCATCATTGTTACCATATAAACCAAGGAATTCTCCTGAAAAATATATACCATCATTGTTACCTTATAAACCAATGAATTCTCCTGAAAAATATATTCCATCATTGTTACCATATAAACCAATGAATTCTCCTGAAAAATATATACCATCATTGTTACCATATAAACCAAGGAATTCTCCTGAAAAGAATATATACCATCATTGTTAACATATAAACAGAGGAATTCTCTTGAAAAGAATATATACCATCATTGTTACCATATAAACCAATGAATTCTCCTGAAAAATATATTCCATCATTGTTACCATATAAACCAATGAATTCTCCTGAAAAATATATACCATCATTGTTACCATATAAACCAATGAATTGTCCTGAAAAATATATTCGATCATTGTTACCATATAAACCAATGAATTCTCCTGAAAAATATATACCATCATTGTTACCATATAAACCAATGAATTCTCCTGAAAAATATATACCATCATTGTTACCATATAAACCAAGGAATTCTCCTGAAAAGAATATATACCATCATTGTTACCATATAAACCGAGGAATTCTCTTGAAAAGAATATATACCATCATTGTTACCATATAAACCAAGGAATTCTCCTGAAAAATATATTCCATCATTGTTACCATATAAACCAATGAATTCTCCTGAAAAATATATACCTTCATTGTTACCATATAAACCAAGGAATTCTCCTGAAAAGAATATATACCATCATTGTTACCATATAAACCAAGGAATTCTCCTGAAAAGAATATATACCATCATTATTACCATATATACCAAAGAATTCTCCTGAAAAGAATATATACCATCATTGTTGCCATATAAACCAAGAAATTCCCCTCAAAAATATATACCATCATTGTTACCATATAAACCAAGGAATTCTCCTGAAAAGAATATACACCATCATTATTACCATATAAACCAATGAATTCTCGTGAAAAGAATATATACCATCATTGTTACCATATAAACCAATGAATTCTCCTGAAAAATATATACCATCATTGTCACCATATAAACCGAGGAATTCTCCTGAAAAGAATATATACCATCATTGTTACCATATAAACCAATGAATTCTCCTGAAAAATATATACCATCATTGTTACCATATAAACCAAGGAATTCTCCTGAAAAGAATGTATACCATCATTGTTACCATACAAACCAAGGAATTCTCCTGAAAAGAATATATACCATCATTGTTGCCATATAAACCAATGAATTCTCCTGAAAAATATATACCATCATTGTTACCATATAAACCGAGGAATTCTCCTGAAAAGAATATATACCATCATTGTTACCATATAAACCAATGAATTCTCCTGAAAAATATATACCATCATTGTTACCATATAAACCAAGGAATTCTCCTGCAAAATATATACCATCATTGTTACCATATAAACCAATGAATTCTCCTGAAAAATATATTCCATCATTGTTACCATATAAACCAATGAATTCTCCTGAAAAATATATACCATCATTGTTACCATATAAACCAAGGAATTCTCCTGAAAAGAATATATACCATCATTGTTAACATATAAACCTAGGAATTCTCTTGAAAAGAATATATACCATCATTGTTACCATATAAACCAATGAATTCTCCTGAAAAATATATTCCATCATTGTTACCATATAAACCAATGAATTCTCCTGAAAAATATATACCATCATTGTTACCATATAAACCAATGAATTCTCCTGAAAAATATATACCATCATTGTCACCATATAAACCGAGGAATTCTCCTGAAAAGAATATATACCATCATTGTTACCATATAAACCAATGAATTCTCCTGAAAAATATATACCATCATTGTTACCATATAAACCAAGGAATTCTCCTGAAAAGAATGTATACCATCATTGTTACCATACAAACCAAGGAATTCTCATGAAAAGAATATATACCATCATTGTTGCCATATAAACCAATGAATTCTCCTGAAAAATATATACCATCATTGTTACCATATAAACCGAGGAATTCTCCTGAAAAGAATATATACCATCATTGTTACCATATAAACCAATGAATTCTCCTGAAAAATATATTCCATCATTGTTACCATATAAACCAATGAATTCTCCTGAAAAATATATACCATCATTGTTACCATATAAACCAAGGAATTCTCCTGAAAAGAATATATACCATCATTGTTAACATATAAACCGAGGAATTCTCTTGAAAAGAATATATACCATCATTGTTACCATATAAACCAATGAATTCTCCTGAAAAATATATTCCATCATTGTTACCATATAAACAATGAATTCTCCTGAAAAATATATACCATCATTGTTACCATATAAACCAATGAAGTGTCCTGAAAAATATATACCATCATTGTTACCATATAAACCAATGAAATCTCCGAAAAATATATACCATCATTGTTACCATATAAACCAATGAATTCTCCTGAAAAATATATACCATCATTGTTACCATATAAACCAATGAATTCTCCTGAAAAGAATATATACCATCATTGTTACCATATAAACCAAGGAATTCTCCTGAAAAATATATTCCATCATTGTTACCATATAAACCAATGAATTCTCCTGAAAAATATATACCATCATTGTTACCATATAAACCAATGAATTCTCCTGAAAAATATATACCATCATTGTTACCATATAAACCAATGAATTCTCCTGAAAAGAATATATACCATCATTGTTACCATATAAACCAAGGAATTCTCCTGAAAAGAATATACCATCATTGTTACCATATAAACCAATGAATTCTCCTGAAAAATATATACCATCATTGTTACCTAATAAACCAATGAATTCTCCTGAAAAGAATATATACCATCATTGTTACCATATAAACCGAGGAATTCTCCTGAAAAATATATACCATCATTGTTACCATATAAACCAATGAATTCTCGTGAAAAGAATATATACCATCATTGTTACCATATAAACCGAGGAATTCTCCTGAAAAATATATACCATCATTGTCACCATATAAACCGAGGAATTCTCCTGAAAAGAATATATACCATCATTATTACCATATAAACCGAGGAATTCTCCTGAAAAATATATACCATCATTGTTACCATATAAACCAATGAATTCTCCTGAAAAATATATACCATCATTGTTACCATATAAACCAATGAATTCTCCTGAAAAATATATACCATCATTGTTACCATATAAACCAATGAATTCTCCTGAAAAGAATATATATCATCATTGTTACCATATACACCAAGGAATTCTCCTGAAAAGAATATACCATCATTGTTACCATATAAACCGAGGAATTCTCCTGAAAAATATATAACATCATTGTTACCATATAAACCGAGGAATTCTCCTGAAAAATATATACCATCATTGTTACCATATAAACCAATGAATTCTCGTGAAAAGAATATATACCATCATTGTTACCATATAAACCGAGGAATTCTCCTGAAAAATATATACCATCATTGTCACCATATAAACCGAGGAATTCTCGTGAAAAGAATATATACCATCATTGTTACCATATAAACCAATGAATTCTCCTGAAAAATATATACCATCATTGTTACCATATAAACCGAGGAATTCTCCTGAAAAGAATGTATACCATCATTGTTACCATACAAACCAAGGAATTCTCCTGAAAAGAATATATACCATCATTGTTGCCATATAAACCAATGAATTCTCCTGAAAAATATATACCATCATTGTTACCATATAAACCGAGGAATTCTCCTGAAAAGAATATATACCATCATTGTTACCATATAAACCAATGAATTCTCCTGAAAAATATATACCATCATTGTTACCATATAAACCAAGGAATTCTCCTGAAAAATATATACCATCATTGTTACCTTATAAACCAATGAATTCTCCTTAAAAATATATTCCATCATTGTTACCATATAAACCAATGAATTCTCCTGAAAAATATATACCATCATTGTTACCATATAAACCAAGGAATTCTCCTGAAAAGAATATATACCATCATTGTTAACATATAACCCGAGGAATTCTCTTGAAAAGAATATATACCATCATTGTTACCATATAAACCAATGAATTCTCCTGAAAAATATATTCCATCATTGTTACCATATAAACCAATGAATTCTCCTGAAAAATATATACCATCATTGTTACCATATAAACCAATGAATTCTCCTGAAAAATATATTCCATCATTGTTACCATATAAACCAATGAATTCTCCTGAAAAATATATACCATCATTGTTACCATATAAACCAATGAATTCTCCTGAAAAATATATACCATCATTGTTACCATATAAACCAAGGAATTCTCCTGAAAAGAATATATACCATCATTGTTACCATATAAACCGAGGAATTCTCTTGAAAAGAATATATACCATCATTGTTACCATATAAACCAATGAATTCTCCTGAAAAATATATTCCATCATTGTTACCATATAAACCAATGAATTCTCTTGAAAAATATATACCATCATTGTTACCATATAAACCAAGGAATTCTCCTGAAAAGAATATATACCATCATTGTTACCATATAAACCAAGGAATTCTCCTGAAAAGAATATATACCATCATTGTTACCATATATACCAAAGAATTCCCCTGAAAAGAATATATACCATCATTGTTGCCATATAAACCAAGAAATTCCCCTGAAAAATATATACCATCATTGTTACCATATAAACCGGGGAATTCTCCTGAAAAGAATATATACCATCATTATTACCATATAAACCGAGGAATTCTCCTGAAAAATATATACCATCATTGTTATCATATAAACCAATGAATTCTCCTGAAAAATATATACCATCATTGTTACCATATAAACCAATGAATTCTCCTGAAAAATATATACCATCATTGTTACCATATAAACCAATGAATTCTCCTGAAAAGAATATATACCATCATTGTTACCATATACACCAAGGAATTCTCCTGAAAAGAATATACCATCATTGTTACCATATAAACCGAGGAATTCTCCTGAAAAATATATACCATCATTGTTACCATATAAACCAATGAATTCTCCTGAAAAGAATATATACCATCATTGTTACCATATAAACCGAGGAATTCTCCTGAAAAATATATACCATCATTGTTACCATATAAACCAAGCAATTCTCGTGAAAAGAATATATACCATCATTGTTACCATATAAACCGAGGAATTCTCCTGAAAAATATATACCATCATTGTCACCATATAAACCGATGAATTCTCCTGAAAAGAATATATACCATCATTGTTACCATATAAACCAATGAATTCTCCTGAAAAATATATACCATCATTGTTACCATATAAACCAAGGAATTCTCCTGAAAAGAATGTATACCATCATTGTTACCATACAAACCAAGGAATTCTCCTGAAAAGAATATATACCATCATTGTTGCCATATAAACCAATGAATTCTCCTGAAAAATATATACCATCATTGTTACCATATAAACCGAGAAATTCTCCTGAAAAGAATATATACCATCATTGTTACCATATAAACCAATGAATTCTCCTGAAAAATATATACCATCATTGTTACCATATAAACCAAGGAATTCTCCTGAAAAATATATACCATCCTTGTTACCATATAAACCAATGAATTCTCCTGAAAAATATATTCCATCATTGTTACCATATAAACCAATGAATTCTCCTGAAAAATATATACCATCATTGTTACCATATAAACCAAGGAATTCTCCTGAAAAGAATATATACCATCATTGTTAACATATAAACCTAGGAATTCTCTTGAAAAGAATATATACCATCATTGTTACCATATAAACCAATGAATTCTCCTGAAAAATATATTCCATCATTGTTACCATATAAACCAATGAATTCTCCTGAAAAATATATACCATCATTGTTACCATATAAACCAATGAATTCTCCTGAAAAATATATTCCATCATTGTTACCATATAAACCAATGAATTCTCCTGAAAAATATATACCATCATTGTTACCATATAAACCAATGAATTCTCCTGAAAAATATATACCATCATTGTTACCATATAAACCAATGAATTCTCCTGAAAAGAATGTATACCATCATTGTTACCATATAAACCAAGGAATTCTCCTGAAAAGAATATACCATCATTGTTACCATATAAACCGAGGAATTCTCCTGAAAAATATATACCATCATTGTTACCTTATAAACCAATGAATTCTCCTGAAAAGAATATATACCATCATTGTTACCATATAAACCGAGGAATTCTCCTGAAAAATATATACCATCATTGTTACCATATAAACCAATGAATTCTCGTGAAAAGAATATATACCATCATTGCTACCATATAAACCGAGGAATTCTCCTGAAAAATATATACCATCATTGTTACCATATAAACCGAGGAATTCTCCTGAAAAGAATATATACCATCATTATTACCATATAAACCAAGGAATTCTCCTGAAAAATATATACCATCATTGTTACCATATAAACCAATGAATTCTCCTGAAAAATATATACCATCATTGTTACCATATAAACCAATGAATTCTCCTGAAAAATATATACCATCATTGTTACCATATACACCAAGGAATTCTCCTGAAAAGAATATACCATCATTGTTACCATATAAACCGAGGAATTCTCCTGAAAAATATATACCATCATTGTTACCTTATAAACAAATGAATTCTCCTGAAAAGAATATATACCATCATTGTTACCATATAAACCGAGGAATTCTCCTGAAAAATATATACCATCATTGTTACCATATAAACCAATGAATTCTCGTGAAAAGAATATATACCATCATTGTTACCATATAAACCGAGGAATTCTCCTGAAAAATATATACCATCATTGTTACCATATAAACCGAGGAATTCTCCTGAAAAGAATATATACCATCATTATTACCATATAAACCAAGGAATTCTCCTGAAAAATATATACCATCATTGTTACCATATAAACCAATGAATTCTCCTGAAAAATATATACCATCATTGTTACCATATAAACCAATGAATTCTCCTGAAAAGAATATATATCATCATTGTTACCATATACACCAAGGAATTCTCCTGAAAAGAATATATACCATCATTGTTAACATATAAACCTAGGAATTCTCTTGAAAAGAATATATACCATCATTGTTACCTTATAAACCAATGAATTCTCCTTAAAAATATATTCCATCATTGTTACCATATAAACCAATGAATTCTCCTGAAAAATATATACCATCATTGTTACCATATAAACCAAGGAATTCTCCTGAAAAGAATATATACCATCATTGTTAACATATAAACCGAGGAATTCTCTTGAAAAGAATATATACCATCATTGTTACCATATAAACCAATGAATTCTCCTGAAAAATATATTCCATCATTGTTACCATATAAACCAATGAATTCTCCTGAAAAATATATACCATCATTGTTACCATATAAACCAATGAATTCTCCTGAAAAATATATTCCATCATTGTTACCATATAAACCAATGAATTCTCCTGAAAAATATATACCATCATTGTTACCATATAAACCAATGAATTCTCCTGAAAAATATATACCATCATTGTTACCATATAAACCAAGGAATTCTCCTGAAAAGAATATATACCATCATTGTTACCATATAAACCGAGTAATTCTCTTGAAAAGAATATATACCATCATTGTTACCATATAAACCAATGAATTCTCCTGAAAAATATATTCCATCATTGTTACCATATAAACCAATGAATTCTCTTGAAAAATATATACCATCATTGTTACCATATAAACCAAGGAATTCTCCTGAAAAGAATATATACCATCATTGTTACCATATAAACCAAGGAATTCTCCTGAAAAGAATATATACCATCATTGTTACCATATATACCAAAGAATTCCCCTGAAAAGAATATATACCATCATTGTTGCCATATAAACCAAGAAATTCCCCTGAAAAATATATACCATCATTGTTACCATATAAACCGAGGAATTCTCCTGAAAAGAATATATACCATCATTATTACCATATAAACCGAGGAATTCTCCTGAAAAATATATACCATCATTGTTATCATATAAACCAATGAATTCTCCTGAAAAATATATACCATCATTGTTACCATATAAACCAATGAATTCTCCTGAAAAATATATACCATCATTGTTACCATATAAACCAATGAATTCTCCTGAAAAGAATATATACCATCATTGTTACCATATACACCAAGGAATTCTCCTGAAAAGAATATATCATCATTGTTACCATATAAACCGAGGAATTCTCCTGAAAAATATATACCATCATTGTTACCATATAAACCAATGAATTCTCCTGAAAAGAATATATACCATCATTGTTACCATATAAACCGAGGAATTCTCCTGAAAAATATATACCATCATTGTTACCATATAAACCAAGGAATTCTCGTGAAAAGAATATATACCATCATTGTTACCATATAAACCGAGGAATTCTCCTGAAAAATATATACCATCATTGTCACCATATAAACCGATGAATTCTCCTGAAAAGAATATATACCATCATTGTTACCATATAAACCAATGAATTCTCCTGAAAAATATATACCATCATTGTTACCATATAAACCAAGGAATTCTCCTGAAAAGAATGTATACCATCATTGTTACCATACAAACCAAGGAATTCTCCTGAAAAGAATATATACCATCATTGTTGCCATATAAACCAATGAATTCTCCTGAAAAATATATACCATCATTGTTACCATATAAACCGAGGAATTCTCCTGAAAAGAATATATACCATCATTGTTACCATATAAACCAATGAATTCTCCTGAAAAATATATACCATCATTGTTACCATATAAACCAAGGAATTCTCCTGAAAAATATATACCATCCTTGTTACCATATAAACCAATGAATTCTCCTGAAAAATATATTCCATCATTGTTACCATATAAACCAATGAATTCTCCTGAAAAATATATACCATCATTGTTACCATATAAACCAAGGAATTCTCCTGAAAAGAATATATACCATCATTGTTAACATATAAACCGAGGAATTCTCTTGAAAAGAATATATACCATCATTGTTACCATATAAACCAATGAATTCTCCTGAAAAATATATTCCATCATTGTTACCATATAAACCAATGAATTCTCCTGAAAAATATATACCATCATTGTTACCATATAAACCAATGAATTCTCCTGAAAAATATATTCCATCATTGTTACCATATAAACCAATGAATTCTCCTGAAAAATATATACCATCATTGTTACCATATAAACCAATGAATTCTCCTGAAAAATATATACCATCATTGTTACCATATAAACCAATGAATTCTCCTGAAAAGAATGTATACCATCATTGTTACCATATAAACCAAGGAATTCTCCTGAAAAGAATATACCATCATTGTTACCATATAAACCGAGGAATTCTCCTGAAAAATATATACCATCATTGTTACCTTATAAACCAATGAATTCTCCTGAAAAGAATATATACCATCATTGTTACCATATAAACCGAGGAATTCTCCTGAAAAATATATACCATCATTGTTACCATATAAACCAATGAATTCTCGTGAAAAGAATATATACCATCATTGTTACCATATAAACCGAGGAATTCTCCTGAAAAATATATACCATCATTGTTACCATATAAACCGAGGAATTCTCCTGAAAAGAATATATACCATCATTATTACCATATAAACCAAGGAATTCTCCTGAAAAATATATACCATCATTGTTACCATATAAACCAATGAATTCTCCTGAAAAATATATACCATCATTGTTACCATATAAACCAATGAATTCTCCTGAAAAGAATATATATCATCATTGTTACCATATACACCAAGGAATTCTCCTGAAAAGAATATATACCATCATTGTTAACATATAAACCTAGGAATTCTCTTGAAAAGAATATGTACCATCATTGTTACCATATAAACCAATGAATTCTCCTGAAAAATATATTCCATCATTGTTACCATATAAACCAATGAATTCTCCTGAAAAATATATACCATCATTGTTACCATATACACCAAGGAATTCTCCTGAAAAGAATATACCATCATTGTTACCATATAAACCGAGGAATTCTCCTGAAAAATATATACCATCATTGTTACCTTATAAACAAATGAATTCTCCTGAAAAGAATATATACCATCATTGTTACCATATAAACCGAGGAATTCTCCTGAAAAATATATACCATCATTGTTACCATATAAACCAATGAATTCTCGTGAAAAGAATATATACCATCATTGTTACCATATAAACCGAGGAATTCTCCTGAAAAATATATACCATCATTGTTACCATATAAACCGAGGAATTCTCCTGAAAAGAATATATACCATCATTATTACCATATAAACCAAGGAATTCTCCTGAAAAATATATACCATCATTGTTACCATATAAACCAATGAATTCTCCTGAAAAATATATACCATCATTGTTACCATATAAAACAATGAATTCTCCTGAAAAGAATATATATCATCATTGTTACCATATACACCAAGGAATTCTCCTGAAAAGAATATATACCATCATTGTTAACATATAAACCTAGGAATTCTCTTGAAAAGAATATATACCATCATTGTTACCATATAAACCAATGAATTCTCCTGAAAAATATATTCCATCATTGTTACCATATAAACCAATGAATTCTCCTGAAAAATATATACCATCATTGTTACCATATAAACCAATGAATTCTCCTGAAAAATATATTCCATCATTGTTACCATATAAACCAATGAATTCTCCTCAAAAATATATACCATCATTGTTACCATATAAACCAATGAATTCTCCTGAAAAATATATACCATCATTGTTACCATATAAACCAAGGAATTCTCCTGAAAAGAATATATACCATCATTGTTACCATATAAACCAAGGAATTCTCCTGAAAAGAATATACCATCATTGTTACCATATAAACCGAGGAATTCTCCTGAAAAATATATACCATCATTGTTACCTTATAAACCAATGAATTCTCCTGAAAAGAATATATACCATCATTGTTACCATATAAACCGAGGAATTCTCCTGAAAAATATATACCATCATTGTTACCATATAAACCAATGAATTCTCGTGAAAAGAATATATACCATCATTGTTACCATATAAACCAAGGAATTCTCCTGAAAAATATATACCATCATTGTTACCTTATAAACCAATGAATTCTCCTGAAAAATATATTCCATCATTGTTACCATATAAACCAATGAATTCTCCTGAAAAATATATACCATCATTGTTACCATATAAACCAAGGAATTCTCCTGAAAAGAATATATACCATCATTGTTAACATATAAACCGAGGAATTCTCTTGAAAAGAATATATACCATCATTGTTACCATATAAACCAATGAATTCTCCTGAAAAATATATTCCATCATTGTTACCATATAAACCAATGAATTCTCCTGAAAAATATATACCATCATTGTTACCATATAAACCAATGAATTCTCCTGAAAAATATATTCCATCATTGTTACCATATAAACCAATGAATTCTCCTGAAAAATATATACCATCATTGTTACCATATAAACCAATGAATTCTCCTGAAAAATATATATACCATCATTGTTACCATATAAACCGAGGAATTCTCTTGAAAAGAATATATACCATCATTGTTACCATATAAACCAATGAATTCTCCTGAAAAATATATTCCATCATTGTTACCATATAAACCAATGAATTCTCCTGAAAAATATATACCATCATTGTTACCATATAAACCAAGGAATTATCCTGAAAAGAATATATACCATCATTGTTACCATATAAACCAAGGAATTCTCCTGAAAAGAATATATACCATCATTGTTACCATATATACCAAAGAATTCTCCTGAAAAGAATATATACCATCATTGTTGCCATATAAACCAAAAAATTCCCCTGAAAAATATATACCATCATTGTTACCATATAAACCGAGGAATTCTCCTGAAAAGAATATATACCATCATTATTACCATATAAACCGAGGAATTCTCCTGAAAAATATATACCATCATTGTTACCATATAAACCAATGAATTCTCCTGAAAAATATAAACCATCATTGTTACCATATAAACCAATGAATTCTCCTGAAAAATATATACCATCATTGTTACCATATAAACCAATGAATCCTCCTGAAAAGAATATATACCATCATTGTTACCATATACACCAAGGAATTCTCCTGAAAAGAATATACCATCATTGTTACCATATAAACCGAGGAATTCTTCTGAAAAATATATACCATCATTGTTACCATATAAACCAATGAATTCTCCTGAAAAGAATATATACCATCATTGTTACCATATAAACCGAGGAATTCTCCTGAAAAATATATACCATCATTGTTACCATATAAACCAAGGAATTCTCCTGAAAAGAATATATACCATCATTGTTACCATATAAACCGAGGAATTCTCCTGAAAAATAAATACCATCATTGTCACCATATAAACCGAGGAATTCTCCTGAAAAGAATATATACCATCATTGTTACCATATAAACCAATGAATTCTCCTGAAAAATATATACCATCATTGTTACCATATAAACCAAGGAATTCTCCTGAAAAGAATGTATACCATCATTGTTACCATACAAACCAAGGAATTCTCCTGAAAAGAATATATACCATCATTGTTGCCATATAAACCAATGAATTCTCCTGAAAAATATATACCATCATTGTTACCATATAAACCGAGGAATTCTCCTGAAAAGAATATATACCATCATTGTTACCATATAAACCAATGAATTCTCCTGAAAAATATATACCATCATTGTTACCATATAAACCAATGAATTCTCCTGAAAAGAATATATACCATCATTGTTACCATATAAACCGAGGAATTCTCCTGAAAAATATATACCATCATTGTTACCATATAAACCAAGGAATTCTCCTGAAAAGAATATATACCATCATTGTTACCATATAAACCGAGGAATTCTCCTGAAAAATATATACCATCATTGTCACCATATAAACCGAGGAATTCTCCTGAAAAGAATATATACCATCATTGTTACCATATAAACCAATGAATTCTCCTGAAAAATATATACCATCATTGTTACCATATAAACCAAGGAATTCTCCTGAAAAGAATGTATACCATCATTGTTACCATACAAACCAAGGAATTCTCCTGAAAAGAATATATACCATCATTGTTGCCATATAAACCAATGAATTCTCCTGAAAAATATATACCATCATTGTTACCATATAAACCGAGGAATTCTCCTGAAAAGAATATATACCATCATTGTTACCATATAAACCAATGAATTCTCCTGAAAAATATATACCATCATTGTTACCATATAAACCAAGGAATTCTCCTGAAAAGAATATATACCATCATTGTTAACATATAAACCTAGGAATTCTCTTGAAAAGAATATATACCATCATTGTTACCATATAAACCAATGAATTCTCCTGAAAAATATATTCCATCATTGTTACCATATAAACCAATGAATTCTCCTGAAAAATATATACCATCATTGTTACCATATAAACCAATGAATTCTCCTGAAAAATATATTCCATCATTGTTACCATATAAACCAATGAATTCTCCTGAAAAATATATACCATCATTGTTACCATATAAACCAATGAATTCTCCTGAAAAATATATACCATCATTGTTACCATATAAACCAAGGAATTCTCCTGAAAAGAATATATACCATCATTGTTACCATATAAACCGAGGAATTCTCTTGAAAAGAATATATACCATCATTGTTACCATATAAACCAATGAATTCTCCTGAAAAATATATTCCATCATTGTTACCATATAAACCAAGGAATTCTCCTGAAAAGAATATATACCATCATTGTTACCATATAAACCAAGGAATTCTCCTGAAAAGAATATATACCATCATTGTTACCATATATACCAAAGAATTCTCCTGAAAAGAATATATACCATCATTGTTGCCATATAAACCAAGAAATTCCCCTGAAAAATATATACTATCATTGCTACCACATAGACCAAGGAAATATCTTGAAATAATATGATGACGTTTATTTCTTTTTATTGCTAACATGTTTTTATAGATCTTTGTTTGTTCTTTTTCTTTTGACCATAGTATTGTATGATTACCCTTTAATAAAAACAAACTGTTCTTGTACTAAACCTACGCGAAATGACTGAATAAAATATAATGACATAGTTACCCGATTCACCAGGAGATACCATTATCAAGAAATTGAGGATGTTCAGTACAGCATATGCCTTTATAGAGAGATGTGGTCTTTCAAATGTCACTGTAACTGACGGCTGGTCACCAGATGTACTTTCAATGACTGCTCCTTTTAAGATATAAGTATTGGCTTAAATTCATGTCTGAGTTTTCGTGAAATAGGCACTGGATAAAAACTTGATTTACATCTTATTGTAATGTATTGACTGTAGAAATATATCTACCGTATCTCAGTGTGACGATGTCTTCCTATTTTCCTTTATCCTGTGCTTGTTTTATTTGACCAAGCAAATCGCAATGACTAGATAACTTTTGATATATACTATCACTGACCGAAATATAGTTTTTCTGGTACCTCTGTCACATGTTACCTGTTGAGCTTTGAGGGAAACGAGTTTTAAATCCAGTTTATCATCAAAAGGGGCAATCAAGGGATAATTGTATAATTTCATTATTTCAAAATAAATTCAAAATGTAAACGTTTATGGATTAATCTACTTTTTCTGCAGGATAAACATAATATTAATACAGTGTCTTAAAATATAAACTTATGTGTATTCGGTGCAAAATTGGAGAAAGGCTCGGGGTGAACTTGTCTTTATCCCTTAATTTAAGCCTCATACACATAAAATTTATATTGTAATAAACTGCACTAATATTGATAAGAATGAGCCACCAGAATAGGGAACATTTATTTTTCCGTTAGAATCTATGATTGGGTTGCAAAGTGCAGATAAGAGACAGGAACTGCTTACCTTTCGCGAGCACATGGGTTCACCCAGGTTTTTGGTTGCGTCCGTGTTGCTCATCATATTACTCTGTTTATATAGCTAATATATAAATAGATCCAGAATTTATGGTGCATGGATTTATTTTACTAGTACGTGATACGATCCGTCCGGACCAGTTTAGCATCAGGATTTATTTTACTGGTACATGACACGATCCGTTTCGACTTGTTTAATACCAGGATTTATTTTACTAGTACATGACACGATCCGTTTGGACCTGTTTAATACCAGGACTTATTTTACTAGTACATGAAACGATCCGTTTGGACCTGTTTTATACTAGTACATGAAACGATTCGTTTGGACCTGTTTAATACCAGGACTTATTTTACTAGTACATGAAACGTTACGTTTGGACCTGTTTAATACTAGTACATGAAACGATCCGTTTGGACCTGTTTAATACCAGGACTTATTTTACTAGTACATGAAACGTTACGTTTGGACCTGTTTAACACCAGGACCTGTTTTACTGGTACATGAAACGATCCGTTTGGACCTGTTTAATACCAGGATTTATTTTACTAGTACATGACACGATCCATTTGGACCTGTTTAATACCAGGACTTATTTTACTGGTACATGAAACGATCCGTTTGGACCTGTTTAATACCAGGACTTATTTTACTAGTACATGACACGATCCGTTTGGACCTGTTTAATACCAGGACTTATTCTACTGGTACATGAAACGATCCGTTTGGACCTGTTTAATACCAGGACTTATTTTACTAGTACATGAAACGATCCGTTTGGACCTGTTTAACACCAGGACTTATTTTACTGGTACATGAAACGATCCGTTTGGACCTGTTTAATACCAGGATTTATTTTACTAGTACATGACACGATCCGTTTGGACCTGTTTAATACCAGGACTTATTTTACTGGTACATGAAACGATCCGTTTGGACCTGTTTAATACAAGGATTTATTTTACTAGTACATGAAACGATCCGTTTGGACCTGTTTAATACCAGGACTTATTTTACTAGTACATGAAACGATCCGTTTGGACCTGTTTAATGCCAGAACTTATTTTACTAGTACATGAAACGATCCGTTTGGGCCTGTTTAATACCAGGACTTATTTTACTAGTACATGAAACGATCCCTTTGGAACAGTTTGATACCAGGATTTATTTTACTAGTACATGACACGATCCGTTTGGACCTGTTTAATACCAGGACCTATTTTACTAGTACATGAAACGATCCGCTTGGACTTGTTTAGCACCAGGACTTATTTTACTGGTAGTGTTATATAATGACCTGTCCTTGAAAAAATAAATATAAAGGACAGAGAACCAGTCTATCTGACATGCCTCTTACCTCTAACAGAAAGTCTATTACTAATTGACATTTCAAAGTCTACAATTTCACCATTAACCAGAACATCTATTCCACGTATTGTATTAGTTTGAACTTCAATGACGTCTGCATTGTTATAAGACTTTGCCGCAAATGAGGTCACAGAACTACCTATAAGTAAACGTCATTGTAATAATAAGAACGTGTCAAAAAATGGTAAACTATAAAATGCTATATTGCTAAACGGTCTGTTAGAATAAATGGTAAACAATAAAATGATATTGTTAACCGATATGTTGAAATAAATGGTAAACAATAAAATGATATTGTTAACCGATATGTTGAAATAAATGGTAAACATTAAAATGATATTGTTAACCGATATGTTGAAATAAATGGTAAACAATAAAATGATATTGTTAACCGATATGTTGGAATAAATAGTAAACAAAAAAATGATATTGCTTACCGATATGTGGAAATAAATGGTAAATTTTAAAATTATATGGCTAACCGATCTGTTGGAATATATGGTAAACAATAAAATGATATGGCTAAGCGATCCGTTGAAATAAATGGTAAACTTTAAAATTATATGGCTAAGCGATCTGTTGAAATAAATGGTAAACAATACAATTATATGACTAACCGATCTGTTGAAATAAATGGTAAACTATAAAATTATATGGCTAACCAATCTGTTGGAATAAATGGTAAACATTAAAATGATATGGCTAAACGATATGTTGAAATAAATGGTAAACTTTAAAATTATATGACTAACCGATCTGTTGAAATAAATGGTAAACAATACAATTATATGACTAACCGATCTGTCGGAATAAATGGTACAACAACAAAAATGATATGGCCAATCGATCTGTTGAAATAAACGGTCAACAAAATTGAATGAATAGTGAATGAAATACAAGATTGTATACCTACCTTGGGAGGTTCCGTACTGTTCAAGTCTCAGTTGTAATGCAAAATTGTCATTTAATATCGCTAAAAATTCACCAACTGCATTGAACGTGTACATAAGTCCGTCTAGAGTTACAAAATGAGGTTCCCCGGAACCTCTTGCTGTAAAAAGAAATATTATGTATAATTCATAACATGACGGGTATTATTAGTGGAGCAGTAAATGTAGACACTTCTGGAGCTCCCCGGTTTTTTGGTGGGGACGTGTTGCTCGATCTGTCGTTACCAGTGTAGTGCTTTGTAAATCATTGTTTGTCCTTTTGATCTTTTTCTTTTGTCTATTGCATCGTCTGTTATTTTTCGATTTACATATTTACGACCACAGGTTCTTTCCTAATTATATGTTTTATGGGTTAATCGGAATTATAACATGACGTCCTTCTTTCGCTTTGTGAACAACGAGCGATTTATTGATTGGGTATAATCTCAGTAACACATGTGATTGACTTTTCCGTCGTAAATGTACATGTTGATCATTTATCGTCTGCTTGAATTTGGCAGCATAAATTGTGTGCGACATTCTCCGCAAATGTAAATATAAATTACCGTCTTCCAAGCAAAGTATACTACCATATTTGTACTCTTAGACCTATCAGAATCGAAGTAATTCATGGGAGCCCGAATGTGTTTTGAGCTTTAACATGGGTTAGCGGATATTAATAAAGTTGTTCCCTCGCCTCTGGCTCGGGATAAAATACTAATATCCGCCATCCAATGTTAAAACTCAAAGCACATACTGGCTTCCATGATTTATTTTTTAAATACAATATGATTGTCAATGCAGAACAAAGATGAATTAAAACTGGCCCTGAGGTCAATCATCCTATAACCTTACCCGGTTTCCGCTATCATATTTAGGCTATTTGTCTTACCTGCTCAAAGACTTTTAAATTAGTTGGCTTTCCGAGTGTACCTGATGACGGCTATTCCAGAACCAAACCTTGCGCATAAAATTAGATATCTACCTTTTTCTAAAACCAAAGTTCCATATCAAGCAATATTCATAGTTGTACCGGAATGGCCATTATATTGTGCTCTAAAAATTATTGGATTTTATTGTAGGTTTGAAATCGAAGATGACTGCAACAATCTCAATAACATTTGACTCTAAATAGGAATGCGCAATCAATATCTGCATACAAATTGTGTACTGATTGAATCCATACTGAACATTGAACACAACAAGCTAAATGTATGTCCATGACACAAGCCAGGACCTCTATTTCCAACACCATATGACGTGGTCATGTTCGTGTTCGGTGGTTTAAGGTCAGAGATGGGTGTTCGTTTTTTGTCTACATCACTGTTTGAACTTTTTCTTCATAACTTACCTACTACCGGTGGGAGGTAGTTCAAACACGAGTTGGGTGGCCTTCGTGCGTAAAATACGTCGCATCTGGTTACGCTAGTGTCTAGATCCTGTAAAGGGTGAACGCAACAGTGTTGATAAGGTAAGATGTCGTAGATGAAATTTGACAGAAATGGAATGTTATCAAGGTTATCTCCAGCATAATGGTATCTGTTGGCATATCCACTTCCTAATAATGTTTGTGGATTCATTAATATTCCACTGTCGTCATAGCAGCATTGGTTGTCATACTCTTGCGTCCTACAGTTCGTGTGAAAAAATAAAAATATGTTCGAAGTATTTCAAAAAATAGTCCAAAAATAATAGTATTTATAGATAAATTTGGGAATATCTGTTTTGAATATACATCTGCTAAAATTGTACTTCCAGAATACATGTCTTCCAATTGTAGACCTTAAATATTTTCATGTTATTTTGAAAGAAAGGTCGGTTACCGAAATGAAAATGGAAAAATATGTTATCAATAGCAGTCATAAGATGTAAGTTTCAGAAGGCAGCTAATCTCCGTATTTTTAGTCTGTTATTTTATTGTTTAGCTGAAATAACATATATATTATATATTTAATAAAATTGAAAAAACACCATTATAATGTACCCTGGAACATACAGTATGTGCTAAGATGCGCAAAATGCCTACCCTCACATGTAAATAAGACTTATTGCTACACGTATATATTTTGCTTGCGATCTGTTTTCTAGTTTAAGATTTAAATACTTACGATGGTATATTTTGTTTGAAGCATAATTTAGAAAATGGTTGTTGGTAGCAATCATAGACATTAACTGCAGTTTCTACACATAAAGGATCAATATGAAATCTTGTCAGATCTAATAGAGCGACATCTAGGGAACATGGACAGGGCGTGACGTCGTCATGGCTTATTGTTTGCATCGACACATGAGTTATGTTCCAATCATGACAAATCTGCATACTTGTTGACATATTTACCAGTACAGTAAACATATCTGACCAATAATACGGACTGAAAAAAAAGAAAATAACAAAATAAAAAATAAAAATAGCTGACCAGTAATATATATTAGGGGTTAAAAAATAAAAATAAAAATAACAAAATAAAGAGTAAACATAGCCAACCAGTAACATGGACCCCCTCCCCCCCCCCCCACCCCAAATAAAAGCAAAAAATAAACATATTTGACGATTAATAGGGACTTAAAAAATATATAATCAAATAGAAAATAAACAGCTGATTAGTATTAGGGGTTGAAAAATAAAACAAAAAATAACAAAATAAGAAAGAAAAAGAAAACAGCAACAAATAAATAAAAACGAAGAAAAAATACGCAGGGTCATGAAAGAGATACTCTGTTTCTGGTATTACAAAAGTAATATTTAGAATGATAGAGGAAGAATATAACCTCTGATTTAGATATCGTATGTAAAACTGAAAGTGAGAAGACTTATTATGTAATGTCGTAAGCGGCAAGAAATTAATTGCGATTGATATTGCATGATAGGTTTCTGACTTGGGTTTCTGACTGAAGGAACCAATGCCAACACTGAAAAACCCAGCACGTATCAACAAAAAGCATGTAATTACATAAGGTAATTCGAACCTAGTTATCATTTTAAAGTGAATTGCCGGTCCATTCGACTTCCACATCATGTGATTCAACTGTAGCATAAAGAGGCTTGCCACACAAACTGCATCTTTGGTAACCCACGGTTGGTCACGCTCCGATACTCTCCTCTCACCATCCATATGCAAATTGGAGCAATTACATTCATTTTGGAATTGGTCGGTTACTGATCCGGCATTTTAGAACTTTCGATAGCAACATATTCCTAAAATTTTCGATTGGACAAATAAGTACAAATAAAAAGTCCTCCAAATTCAGCGGAGCAATCAGATTCGAGATAAATAACCATGTGACTACCATGATTTCAATGTCAGTTGATCCACGTGTGATGTTGGATGTGATCAGCTGTGGGCTACAGACAATGTACAATATATATCTTATTCTAACATGACGTCCTTCTTTCGCTTTGTAGACAAATGAGCGATTTATCGTTGGTATAATCTTATTCGCACATGCGCCGGTGAATGTGACTGACTTTTCCATTGGCAGCATACATTGTGTGCAACATTTTCCGTAAACGTAAATATAAATTACCGTCTTCCAATCAAAGTATACTACCGTATTTGTACTCTTAGACATATCAGAATCGAAATAAATCATGGAAGCCAAAATGTGTTTTGAGTTTTAACATGGTTGGCGGATATGTTAGTAAATTTTATCATAAAATACTAATATCCGCCAATCCATGTTAAAACTCAAAACACATTCTGGCTTCCATGATTTATTTTTTAAATGACTTCATAAAGCTTTCTAATATTTTGACTATGAGCGCAGCTGACGAAGGTTATTGTTACTAGAAACTAATTCTGATATCTGTTTCTTTTTTCTTTCAATTTTTATCTACTACAGACAAGCATTTGATGTCTACACTTCCAGCACTAGTACATTTGTACATACCTGTTAGAGTCATCTACTGATATTCTTATTATCCCTGCTTCCATTGGAAAGTTCAGTCTAAAGCTATAGTTTCCTGTAACAGTTGGTGTCGGGAGAGTCGAGTAATACATCAATATTATACTACTGCTACTATCATCTTTCTACAATTTAGTATAGTGTGTAAGTTTTATGATGAATAAATATCACGATGATAGCCAACACCAAGGTAAAATACCAGATTAAGGGAACAGAAAAAAACCAGTTCAGATAGTTTTTAAGCATCTGTGTGACTTAAATAGCAGCTTTAGGTAACATACAAAACCAAGTTCGGATAGTTTTTAAGCAGCAGTGTGACTTAAATAGCAGTTTTAGGGAACAGAAGAAAATAAAAGAGAGAAAAAACAAATCTCCTACCTTAGGATAGTACAACTCAACGCTTACTGGCAGGTTTGCTGGAAAGTTCATTTCATCAGATTTCCAGTTCACTCCAACTGTAGATTCATGTTTCCAGTTTACAGGATATCTACTTATTACTGGCTTCAACATAGCATGATTTACTAAAATTACGACAGAATAAAATCAAAAGCAAAAAATACCACACTGTCAGTACAGCTCCAAAATCTAATATCAAAATCATAGAAAGATGCGACATCGATACCCCTAACAAACATGGCCGTTAAATTTCCTGACGTGGTACATGCACTTAAATAAAAGGTGACGGGATTAAATTAGTTTTATGGCCACATAGTGAAATGATGGGGTTCTGTAAGTGCTATCAACAAGTGCGTGTTCATTTCAATCTTCTAGAATTCAAGCTTTACACAATTTTGAATAATTACACGGTGATGGAAAGGAAAACGAATGTTACATTGTAAAATATATTGTTGTATATGACTCGTCACGAACAACTAGCAGACGACAAGTTCTTACACAGTACAATAACTGGGTCATATGTCTATGTTCCTGTGGGAGAATTGCCTTAATATAAAATACTAGATACCGTACCTATAGTTATTATTCCTGTAAATGTCAATGCTTCATCATCACGTAAAATCACTCGGAGTTGCACCATTTCTCTTCCTGTTCTATATGATGGCGGGAAAATACATGACACGCTATATTCAGATAACCATTTACAGTTGATTTCGCTGTTAACATCTAATATCACTAAAGAAACGGAATCTGTTTGGTTAAAACATGGTCCTGATATCACCAATAATGTACCACCAAACATGGAGGCTTCCTTTGGAGTAATTGTCAACGTGCCTTAAAAATATTAGTTTTCATTAATTATGAGTTAATGTGTTATATTGCAGAAATAAGTAGTTAGAGGATCTTATAAAGTATTACAGAGTCCATTTCAAACTTATGCATTCTAAATAAAAGTTTGATGTTACGTCATAAGACAAGTTTGCAGATACCAAAGGGATTATCAGAATCTGTAAATCGAAGAAGGATAGACAATACAATGGCCAAAAGAAAAAGGTCAACAATACAAACAACGATCTACAAAGCATACACATAAAACTAGAGATCGAGTTAAGCGAACTTCACAAAAAACCGGTGGTGAACTCAGGAGCTCCGGATTGATAAGCAGTTCATGCTCCACTAGTTCCACCGTCGTGGTACGCTAGTTACAAACCCGTTGATAAGTCATGAATGAGGGAAGGAAAGGTTGCTTACGACCAGTGGAACATATCCGTGGTCATTTGTGACACAGATATGCCATAGCTTTCAAGCAAAGCATGTGATGACTTCAACTTAACCAATATGAGCCTCTAGTGCAGTAGCTTCCTTGTTAGCAGCAACCCTCTAAGGAAATCATGATAGGATCTACAAACCCTGGAATATCGTATCAACTGAGAGAGATATACTCCATATGCAGGTGTTGCTGGAATGTTGCAACGTATGGGCAAATTGAAATTGTTGTATAAAGTTACATTCTTACAAGCCCTCACTGTCAATTTCGAGGTGTAGGTCAAGGTATGAAGCAGACCTATCTATATCTGGTATCTTTTATTTCAAGCTCAATGTGATAGATGCGATCAACGAAATCACCAAACCCATAATTATTTAGTGAAAGGACATCATCTATATAGCGAAACGTGAAATTGAAGGATTAGGCTAGCTTCTTTTCGTTTTTCTTGAGAAGCCTCTGTATGAAGTCTGCCTCATACGAATAAAGGAACAAGGCTGTGAGAGGAGGAGCACAGTTTGTGCCCATAGGTATGCCGACTCTCTGTTGAAAAGCACGTCCACTAAATTTGCAAACCTTACCATTCGTGTTACAACCTCCTTGTTTAATTCCTGCAGAGTCGACACGAAATATGAAGAGTCCTGGAATATTGACGTTAGACATGGACGTAACATCGATTATTTCTGACGTTCTAGACGCTGATAATGCAAAATAGTTAAAGCCGTCACCAGCGTCAAATCCTACCTGTAAAGTATGACAAATTTCATTAGAGGTCAACTTCAAACAACCTGTAGTATCAAAGTGTAAATAAAATTAGATGCTTGTTAGATAGGTTTTGTTTTGGTTTAGCCGGGGATTCACTAACATCATCCAATATTGGATCAAACAGGATGTCACAACTTAAGCGACCGATCATCTACGAGCATCTAACAACATTTGGTAATGAGAGTTTACCATGGTGTAGGAACAGGTTTCTGGCAAGATTCAATATAAAATGTTGCCGGATTAAAAAAGATCCTTCAATTTCTATTTGTAATTCGACTTGAAGTAGCAGGCTATGCATGGGCAAAAGAAATTGTATTGCATAAACATATAAAGCTTTATACTTACGTTCTGGTTTAATGTTATTCATTTCATTATGCAGTGTACCTAAGGGTATGAGTAATTGTTCGCGTGCTTGCCTCGAATGCGGTAGAACGTGCGTTCGATCTCCGAAGATGTCGAACCAAGACTATAGAATATATTTCTTTTTGTTTCTTCTCCTCTAGACGCGCAGCATTAATCAAGGAATAAGAGCAAACATTGATTGGCGCGTTGTAGGAATAATATGACTGAATGGAACGACGTGTCTGGCCATGCATTTTTGTCTCATGGAATTGATACAATGCACATCCACACATCGTGTCCTTAAAGTATTTGGCAATAAACAATATTGACTCACTACTCATAACATTATGACTAATTATTTATCTTGTCAAGAATATTCCCCCTTCTTTGACTAATTCTTCGTGTTCTCGTAAACACATTCCTTGATTCCAGTTACATCAAGTGTCAATGATATCAGCGCTAACGTTATCAGTACCCTTTATTATGTGACAAAGCCAGTGAATCTCTCAGGGTGCCTGTGTTTCCTCTGAAAATAAATCTGACCAATACGATACAATGTACAAATCAAATATTTTGGGAAGTGGTATTAAACACCAAAATATATATTAACTTCTAATCCTATATACCTGTGCCGGTGTACCTCCTAATCCTGTATTATCATTACCATCACTAGCTGTTCCCGTCGTCCATTCAATTTTGTCGTATAAAAAGACAGTAAAAGAGTGTCTTCCATTGGTTAGCAGCAAACATTGAAATGTACATCTCTAAAGTAACAAGTTAATATGGTCATCGAAAAAAAATCAAGTTAATATGGCTGTCGCTGATACGTACAACTCTATAGTAACAAGTTAATATGGCCATCACTGTAACGTACATCTATAAATAAACACGTTAATATGGCCATCATTGTAACGTATGTCTCCAAAGTAACAAGTTAATATGGCCATCATTGTAACGTACATCTCCAAAGTAACAAGTTAATATGGCCATCATTGTAACGTACATCTATAAATAAACACGTTAATATGGCTATCATTGTAACGTATGTCTCCAACGTAACAAGTTAATATGACCGTCATTGTAACGTACATCTCCAAAGTAACAAGTTAATATGGCCATCATTGTAACGTACATCTCTTAAAAAACAAGTTAATTTGACCATCATTGAAAGGGACATCTCTTAAAGTAACCAGTTAATATGCCATCATTGTAACGTACACCTCTAAAGTAACAAGTTAATATGACCATCTTTGAAACGTACAACTCTAAAGTAACAAGTTAATATGGTCTTCATTGTAACGTACATCTCCAAAGTAACAAGTTAATATTGCCATCATTGTAACGTACATCTCTTAACAAACAAGTTAATATGACCCTCATTGCAAGGGACATCTCTAAAATAACAAGCTAATATGGCGATAATTGTAAAGTACATTTCGGGAAAAAAATCAAGTTAATATGGTTGTCGCTGAAATGTACAACTCTAAAGTAACAAGTTAATATGGCCATCATTGTAACGTACATCTCTAATGAAACACATTAATATGGCCATCATTGTAACGTACATTTCGAGAGAAAAAAAATCAAGTCAATATGGCTATCGCTGAAAGGTACACCTTTAAAGTAACAAGTTAATATGGTCATCATTGTAACGTACCTCTCTAAAGAAACACGTTAATATGGTCATCATTGTAACGTACATCTCCAAAGTAGCAAGTTAATATAGCCATCATTGTAACGTACATCTCTAAAATGACAAGTTAATATAGCCGTAATTGTAACGTACATTTCTAAAGTAGCAAGTTAATATGGCCGTCATTGTAACGTATATCACAACAGTAACACGTTAATGTGGTTATCATTGTATCGTACATCTCTAAAGTAACGTTCAATGAGGAGTACAAAGTATACCCTAACATGAATATGAGACCCCCTTAGCTTAAAGATGTAGTCATCATGGAGTGTCCAGTTAGGAGTACAAAGTATACCCTAAAGTGAATGTAAGACCTCCCCTAACTTGAAGATGTAGTCATCGTTGACTGTCTTATGCGGAGTACAAAATATACCCTATGGTGAGTGTGAGACGTTCCCTAGCATGAAGATGTTGTCATCGTGGGGGTGTATAATGCGGAGTACAAAGTATACCCTATGGTGAGTGGGAGACGTTCCCTAGCTTGAAGATGTAGTCATCGTGGAGTCTCTAATGCGGAGTACAAAGTATACCCTATGGTGAGTCAGAGTGTGAGACGTTCCCTACCTTGAAGATGTAGTCATCGTAGAGTATCCAGTCAGGAGTACAAAGTATACTCTAAAGTGAGTGTGAGACGTCCCGTACCTTAAAGATATTTAAGTTTCTATTGAAAACGAAATTTTCAATTATACTCTAGACCAAATATTAAATTTAACAATTCAGTAAAATATCAATCTTTTTTCCCCCGTTTACCTTTGTCTTTCCTACACTATTAGCTCCATAAAATGCAACATTGTCCCATGTAGCAATGAAGATCCAGGAAGCCTGAAATTTATACTGTTCTGGAAAAACACGACGAATTTCCTGTGACACTCTTTGTAATAGTGTTCTATTTGTTGATTCTCTGTACCATACATCACCACCATTCCTTGTATCTATGTCAGACCAATATGGCGCTACTAGTCGTCTGTTGTTTCCTAAAGGAAACGGTGATGGGGTGTACGTACTCATGGTTCCGAGAAACGAAATCACGCCATTTGTATTCACCTTGAAATAAAAATATGATTATAAAAGGAAAGTTTAAACAATGATGGTAAAAATTCGACTTATATAGATTTAGATATTTTATTTATTTAAATGTGTTTTTGGTTTTTTTTTAAATACCTGTTCTTCGACTCTCGGTGGTGCTCCTAAAGAAATACGCGGAAATTAATCGTGCAGATATATCCTAGATACTTACAATTAAAGAATCGTGCTGATGATTGAAGAATGGGAATAAACTTCTGACGGGAATAGGTAGAGTTGAACCATCATCGTTGGTCGGAGCTCGAGTGTCACCATGCGCAGGTCCATAATCAGTAAAATCATCCACTGTTATACATAATACACCATTAAACCATAAAATCAATAAAACAGTAATATGTGTGCAATTCATTTCATCAGGAAGAAATAACTTTTCCCAATGTTTAGTCCTATTAGTGTTGGTGTTCTTAAATAACTGTAAATTGATTGGCTTCTATAGTTCTTTTGATTTTGAACGAAATGTTTAACAGCAATAACAGGAAGTCGTTAATCATTGGCTACATTGTGCCGTCTCGATGATTACCAGTCATAACAATCTGACATTTCTGACCTTGGTTAGGTGTCTGCAACACTCGAGGTGCGTTGCACCGCGTGATCCCAAACTACATTCGATGTTTAAAAATACACACAACATTTAAACTTGTTTTTGATTAATTGATCGAATGATTTAGCTAAATCACTGATGCAAATATTTATTCTTATAGATACTAATGTGGAACTGTGATGATATTGTCACAAAAAAGTAAGATATTTTGTCTTGGAACGGGCCATAAACGATAATAATTTTCATATTAAGAACTGATACTGTACACGTCACCTTTTAAATTAAATGTGCGTGAAGGTCTCCAATTGTGAGCCAACCGTTTACGTTCAGTCATATTTGTGTATTTGTGCAAAACCAGAGTACGTCTCTATCAAAGAGAATGTGTTCATCTGCGCAAAACCTAGATTCTGTGTTATCTCGGGGATATGTATCTGCACATTAATCCCCTATACAAAAGGTACGCAAATAAAATAACACAATAAATGCATATCGTCGCCAAACATCCGTTTTACTCAATAAGCACACTGGACATAACAGTGTCTAGTATTAGACATTGATCATCAATCACAGAGGGATTTGCTAACGCTTCCGGAGCACCTGAGTTCACCCCCACTTTTCAGTGTGGTTCGTATTGTTCGAGCTGTAGTTTTCTGTGTAATGTTTTGTAGATCATTGTCTGTCAATTTCTCCTTTTTCTTTCGGTCATTGTATTGTCTGTCCTTTCTTTTGGTCATTGTATTGTCTGTCCTTCTTTCTTTTGGTCATAGTATTGTCTGTCCTTTCTTTTCGTCATTGTATTGTCTGTCCTTCTTTCATTTGATCATTGTATTGTCTGTCCTTCTTTCTTTTTGATCATTGTATTATCTGTCCTTCTTACTTTTGGTCGTTGTATTGTCCGTCCTTCTTACTTTTGGTCGTTGTATTGTCCGTCCTTCTTACTTTTGGTCATTGTATTGTCCGTCCTTCTTACTTTTGGTCGTTGTATTGTCTGTCCTTCTTTCTTTTGGTCATTGTATTGTCTGTCCTTCCTTTCTTTTGGTCATTGTATTGTCTGTCCTTTCTTGTGATCATTGTATTGTCTGTTCGTCTTTCTTGTGGTCATTGTATTGTCTCTCCTTCTTTCATGTGGTCATTGTATTGTCTGTCCTTCTTTCTTGTGGTCATTGTATTGTCTGTCCTTCTTTCTTGTGGTCATTATATTGTCTGTCCTTCTTTCTTGTGGTCATTGTATTGTCTGTCCTTCTTTCTTGTGGTCATTTTATTTTCTGTCTTTCTTTCTTGTGGTCATTGTATTGTCTGTCCTTCTTTCTTGTTTTCATTGTATTGTCTGTCCTTTCTTGTGGTCATTGTATTGTCTGTCCTTGTTTAGTATCTTCTAACTTGTCTTATTATTCTATGAGTACGATCCCCGGGGTATAGAAATATGACTTATTTTTTACATATTTGGCATGTCTAATATATAATAGCTAATGTTATCATTTTTTAAGACTTAAGTGGGTTAATTTATTGAAAATATATTTAGATTGTTTCCAAAAATCGTGTAAATTACTATCAGTACTGACCTAAATCCGAAAAAGATATTAAATACAAAGTCACAATCCTGGAAGTCACGATCCAGGAAGTGTATGGTTTAAATCAATACTATTAAATAAACAATATACATGTACGTACATTTTTGGCAAATATACAATTAATTTGTACGAGTTTTAGAAACAGGAAGAAAGACAGACACTGGCGAGTTTTTTTGTCCTGTTTCGAGAGGAGTACAAATAAATGTTATATTTTCCGACAATGGACGTATGTACTGTGTATATAGCATTTAATTGTGTCCTCTGGTTCGAAGTGTCCCCCGGACACTTTTACATATGTTATTGTGTCCAGCAGACACTATTTCATATCGCAATCTCTATAAAATATTGTCCGGGGGGACACTTTAACATAGGACACTATTATGGCTTACAGGTATACACTGTGCACAGCGTCACGCATGCAATAAGATTAAAGAAATAGACGGACACCACACCGAACAGTGTAAAACAATGTAAATAATTGTCACATTTACACATTAGCAGACAAAAATATTAGACATTAGTTTGATTGAATTTCTACTGGGCGTTACCATGATACTTTATGTATCTAGTAAACCATAAAGCAACTGTGTATACGTACACCTCAATATTGGCAGTAAATACTCTGATTGTAGTAACATATTAATATATAATTATGCCCTTTAGGGGATATCAAAGTGTCAAATCTTACGATGACCTAATAAACGCTTACTACCTACCACCATCGTAACGTCACACGCTACGATCAAATTTGGTTTCTACCGCCCGAGGCGAAGACAACCGTTCTATCAACTGATCCAAAGGAGATATCGACTGGATGAATTATCAATCTATAATAACGCCCGAATAATCATGCTATTTACGCAAGTCCTCCAAGAGAACTTTTTCAAGGTGGAACAAGACTGCTTTGGGGCCCGGGGACAGACTGAAACTTTTCTCAATATTGAGGATATGAGGTGAAAATACAAACAAACACAAACAAAAAATGAAAAAATCCAAATAAAACGCCATTGGCTACGGCTATGGGGACCTTCAGAGATACACGGGCCCCTTCTTGGCTCTCCGGGCCCCGGACCGATATACCGACTGAACCCCCTTCTCATAGGCCCTGTATTTACGTATTGTTGCAGTACACATGTCGAAACGGAATGGTCTAGGTGTCGAAATAGGATATTCTGTCTTTCAACGGATTACTAACATTTTTGGGGAAATGAAAACGAGGAAGTTAGTGACGGTCGTGTTTTTTGCAAGCTTAACATCAAGTCAAAATTAAAATGCTTAATATTTCATCTTTTGTATCAATAACAGTTATTATTATTTATGTTGTAATGATTGCGCGTTGTAAGAACATAGATATGTTAAATATACAACAATGTACAACTTAGCATTGTACTGATTTATTTATGAACATTTTGGTTGTATTACGGTATCGAATTATTTATGGGGTCGTCATAGCCGTGATCGTATGGTAGTTGAACTATCATACACGCATGTACAAACAAATTATATAAATGACAGCAACCACATTGTGAAATATTTAAATTTACATAAAGATGTATAAACAAACAAGCAAAAATGGAGAAATAACCAAACAGAGAGACATGGTACTTATTAGTAAATAAAAGAAACATTTACCAAAAAATAGAGAAAAAAAATAGTTGAGACCTACATGATTAAACAAACCTATTGCTATCTTTTAGAAAGATTTGAATCCTTGATTTCGTCTGTTGAAAGTTCTGTATTTCTATATAAAATGATATTCAAATCTATTTTATCATTAATTTCTAGAATTACAACAAATAAATTTCTTCTAATATTATTATATAAAGGAAATGCCATAAAAAAAGTGATAACAGTTTTCACACTCAAATTCACATACACACAAATTATACTATCACGTGTTGATTGACTGATAGTTGCTTAACCTTTGGGTTTCTATAACATTTATTTACTTTCGGTTTGGCATGGCGAGCCTTAGCCACCATGTTATGTCCGTCATTTGTCCATAGCCCATGTTTACTTGTCACACAGACATAATCTTAAAACGCGTCGCCCGCATTAACTTTTATATCTACGTTTTTATTCTCAATTCATGGGAAAATATTGCACTAAGACTGACAGAATTCAAATAATTCGATACTTATTTAAATATTCTAACATGACGTCCTTCCTTCGCTTTGTAGACAAACGAGCGATTTATCGATTCAGTATAATCTCATTAGCACATGTGCCGGTGCATGTGACTGACTTTTTCCGTCGTAAATGTACATGTTGATGAATTATCGTCTGCTCAAATCAGTCAGAATAAATTGTCTGCGACATTTTCCGCAAACGTAAATATGAATTACCTTCTTCCAATCAAAGCATACTACCGTATTTGTACTCTAAGACATATCAGAATCGAAATAAATCATGGAATCCAGAATATGTTTTGAGTTTTAACATGGGTTGGCGGATATTAGTCTCTGGCTCGGGATGAAATACTAATATCCGCCAATCCATGTTAAAACTCGAAAGACATTCTGGCTTCCGTGATTTATTTCGTAATTTTACATTTATTTGTTTTCAGAGCAAATTTGGTATTTACTTTTAGATGTGATAAGCGTATTTATTTTGGTAGATATTAGATATCAAAACGTTTACTGACATCATTATTGTTAACACACCCGTAGCGAGAAGAATCGAGGGATTCGTACAAATTAACCGAGTATTCGAGTAATCTGTTGGTATAATAAACTGAAATAAGAAGCTGATACGAGTAACATGACCAAATACATGCACGTACCCATGTTTCAGTAATAAACGAATTGTATACACCAAAATCAGATCCAAGCTTAACATTTTGATTAAACGTACATGGTATGCACGTTGAAATGACAGCCACTCAACTTCTGGATGCTGAACAGGAAGCTAAAATGGTTGTTTGATAGTAACCACTTACGCAGTTTAACGTGGCAGTAGATCCCTCTGTGTAGCCATCTGTCATCCACACAGCATTGCTAATGTTGTATGGAAATCCACAGGATAGAGCTGAAAAACAAACAGTAATAAAATAATGGTGATTTCATTTCAAATATTTATCCAATTTGACAAGAGAATGACTGAGTGATTGTTACTTAACGCCATGAGAGCAATATGTATGTCAGCTATATCATGGCAAGAACATTCGAATGGGAAGATGATAATGCCCTCTTTGTATTAGGCCAGCAGACTTAGCTGGAATCTTATATTGCTAGGTCACTGAAACAACATTCCGTGGATAGATATGTTGCTCCACGTTATTCATATTTCGTGCAAACCATTCGTTGCTCTTACTTGTTAATGCTGCAGGCTTAGCGGCAAATAGTAATTTTATAGTCTTTGTTTTGCAATGGATACTTATAGATAAATACATGGCCTTTTTCATATTGCCCTTGTTATCAGCTCGAGACCTTGATATCGGCCCCGTGGGACGATATCAGGCGAGGGCTGATGACAAGGTCAATATGAAAAAGGCCATGTATTAATCTATTTATTACATATTTTGCCAGGGCATATAACATGTTATTGCCGTTCACAAGAGGGCAGATAACATGTTATTGCCACGCAGGCAAATAACACGCCGCAAATTATGCTTTTTATTACACATGCAAATTCGGCGTTATTTCAATAAAATATATGATAATATTTTATAAAGATCAAACAAAAATGAACCACAGCAGAAAGCCGAGCGTAAATAACAACCGGAATCGACACTTCATTTAGTGTAAGCGTGAAGATAAATATGTCCTCTAGCGAAATGGCGAATGCTTAGATTATGCAAGGAAATATGCAAATTTACGTTGACAGAAAAACGGATTTAGGCTCTCAAATCAGTTTATGGCCGACAAATATTGTATTACCTATATTATACATGTTGATACATTTCTATATTGCAAATGGCGTTTGATCTTAATTATCTACATTTTACATGTTGACACATTTGTGTATGGAAATCATACTTTTATTTAAAAACACTAAATGCTTAATATATCATATTGTGTTGTCCAAGTTTATGTTGTCATTCATTTTTGCGATAGTATATAATTTCCTTGGAAGCAACATAATGGCATGCATGAATATAATGGCGTTGAAAGGAAATAACTCGTACACAAAACCGACACTGAATCAGCCTTAACACCCACCTGCATAGGCAGATAATGTATGCTTCCATACAAATGAAAGCTCGATTTTGATTTGCCGAATTTCCATGCAAAATTTAGATAAAAAAAAATGTAGTTATATTTCTATAACCCATTTTTAAATAATTAAGGTTTATAGATATTTATTGTTAGCAAAAGCCACTCTATGCGCGTTTTAGAATTAAAACATTCGATATGACGTGGCCGTGATCACATGGTAGTTGGATACTACCTATGCAATCAGTGCCTATCACCACTGAAGTTGTGAGTTCGAATCGCGATCAGGGCGAGGTGTATATACATTATGTGACAAGCTTGTCAATGACTTGCGACAGGTCGGTGGTTTTCTACGGGTACTCTGGTTTCCTCCACCAATAAAACTGACTGCCATGATATATCTGAAATATTGCTGAAAGTGGCGTTGAGCACCATCAAACAAACATAAATCATATCTTTTGAATGATAGATATACATGTAATAATAAGATAATTTGATGTTTTCCTTCAGGGAGAATATATTGTACAACCTCCCGTGTACGAAAAGCCTTACGTTCAGCTAGAGGGTAATTATTATTTCAAAACTTCAGATTCGTATCAAATTTTAAAATCTTGTTCTATTAATATTTCGGACTGTCTTAAATCTCCAGGTACTTTTGACTCTTCTCCATGCATTACTACTTGCAAAATAAAAACTGACAAAAATAATACTTGTAAAACATGCGTCATGCTAATAACTTCTCCTGAATTTACAAGTAATTTAACTGGAAAAACGTACTACGCCAAATCGTTTGACCCTCTGGACTGTTCTACTAAAAATGTCATTTACGGCATAGAATGTACACTCTGTGGACTTTTGTATGTTGGTGAAACTCGTCAAACATTGCGAAGTAGGATGAGCCAACATCGATATGATGCAAAAGATCCCAAATACAGGATTTTGTATAATCATTTCAATCAACCGGGTCATGACCGCTGTTGGACGATGAAAGTTCGAATCATCGAGAAGATTTACCATCATGCAAACAGTCCTATACTTAGTACACCTTACCGTACCGATAGAGAGTTGTTTTTGGATTAAAGAGTTAGGCACTACAATGCCTTACGGTTGCAATGATAACATCAAAGGATAATACTATTCCAAGAACTAAGCGTAGCCATGGTCATAAAAGAATTCAACATCCTAATGTTAAAAAGTCCTCTAAACCAAGAACGTTACAAGATACTTTTAATGATTTACTTTCTAATATACAGAAACCTCTTGGAATTCATCACATTCGTACAATCTTATTTTCACTACCTGTAAACTACCTCAAAGATCTTAGGGATTTTGGACTTGACAAAGGAGGCGTAGATCCTTTTCCCCCTAAGTACAGATTGTCTAGTATTATATGTGACGTGGCGTCCTTTCGTCTTTTTAAACCAGTTCGATCTGAACTTCTTCATGATAACAACAGAAAATTCCTCCATATTCCGTTTGCTAACAAAGGAATCGATGTTATTAACATCAGCAACATTCTTAATAGAAAAGAGGTCGTAAAAGAAATTCCACCATATTTCAAAAATCAATCTGTTCCCATTGTCTCCTATAGCTACACTAACAGCATTGGCCGTAAAATTTTCAACTACAAAGAAGCATTGCAAGATATTAACATAGAAGAGTACCTTAAGAACCCTCTGTCTTGTGACTGCTCCCACTCTCCTTTTCAATACAACCAATCTGGACATGTAATCACTGGTGATCTGAATATCATTCAACATGAGAGTCTCCGAAAGGTGATTTCTCATGGTCCTAAATTCAGAGAACCTCAACACATCAATTGGAAACATAATTTGAAGATAATTATGGATGCTGTTGAAGATTATGCCAGAAGGTGGATAAAGAGAGAAGTAGACCAAGATCCTGAGTTAGAGTCCTTGTCAGACTGGGTTGGAACAATTAGGTCTCTAATACAAGGTCGGATTCACAAACTCAAAAATTGTGTTAATAGTCGACCTAAGTCTGTATTTAAAGACCAAGAAGCTGTTAAGTGTCTTTCCTCTCTTCATGACAAATATGTTATCGTTCCTGCGGACAAGGCTTCCAACAATATCGTGTTTGTATGTAAATCATATTACTTCGAATGCCTAATCAAGGAATTAGGCATAAATAGCAACACCTCTAGTAATACCACATACAAACCAACTTCGTTCGACAAAGATGAAATCCTAGCTAACCACAGATTATTCATGACCTCTTTAAACATTCCCTCTGGTAAAGAGTCTGAGGATTTACCCTATTTATATTGGATACTTAAACTCCATAAGACACCATACAAAGAAAGGTACATAGCGGGATCATCAACTTGTTCGACGAAAGAATTGTCTATTCACCTGACAAAGATTCTGTCTGCAGTAAAAGAGGTTACAACAGAAATATTGTGAAACTGTTTACTCACGTAGTGGCATAAATCACATGTGGATTTTGAAAAACTCTAAAGATCTTTTGGATAACCTGATATCAAGATCTTTCTCTCAGGTATCCTCCATCAAAACTTTTGATTTTTCAACTATATATACCACCCTACCGCATGACAAATTAAAAATTAAAAGAAACAATTCGTAAAGCTTTGAGTCATAGAAACTATGGCTCAAAATGTGTTTTGCTAGGCTACAATTCCACATATTTTTCAAACAAAATTCAAAAAGGTAAAACATGCTACTCCGAGGAACAAGTGATCAGTATGCTGGAGTTCCTCATCGATAACATATTTGTCTCCTTTGGAGGGACACTGTTTCAGCAGGTCGTCGGCATACCAATGGGTACGAATTGTGCCCCTCTTCTAGACGATTTATTTTCATACTCATATGAGTCGGAGTTTCTTCAAAGGCTTGTAAAAGATAAGAAAATTCATGAGGCTAGAGCTTTTAATTTCACATACAGGTATATTGATGACGTTTTATCTATCAATAATTCTAGATTTGCAGAATTTCTTCCATTGATATATCCTTCATAGCTGGAAGTTAAAGAGACCATAGATACAGCTTCGTCCGCATCATTTTTGGACTTATACCTCGAAATTTGGCGACAGTGGTCAACTCAGTATTAAAATTTATGATAAACGGGACGACTTCAATTTTAAAATCATAAATTTTCCAAGCATGTGCAGCAATATACCAGCTTCTCCTGCATATGGTGTTTACATCTCGCAATTGATTCGCTATGCAAGGGCCAGTAGCAATTCTTCTGATTTCCTGAAACGTCATCTTCATCTGAGAAACAGGCTACTGGACCAGGGCTATGAAAAGATTCGCCTTATTCGATCTCTTAAAAAGTTTATATTCCGATACCAAGATCTTGTCGAAATATATTCTGTCTCTGCAGAAACGAGTATAAGCGATGCATTTTAATATAGTGAAAATGTATAAAGATAAAGAAGTCTAGAAAAATGTCAAAAATATTGTTTTATCAATGTGTGACGTAAAAATATTTTTGACATTTACGTCATGGAATGTGGTACTGTTTTGACAACTATTTTACCTATTTTGTTCCTGTATTTAAATACTGTTATAGTGACAGCCGAAACCTTTGAACCGTAATGAGAGCGGGAGGCTTGGCGCTTTAAAATATGATTCAATCTACCATTTCTTTAGAAATGCCTGTACCAAGTCAGGGTCATTACGGTTTTCACAGTTTTCCGGTTGTTGACTGATTTTGTCTGTTTATATACTTATGAGTTTTGACTTTCCCTTTGTAAGATTGTTCGGAGTTCGGTAATTTTGTTATTACCCTTAATTACATCTGGTCGTTAGTATCTCATTACAAGGCAAACACTTCATATAGCATTGACTATCTTCCATTTATTTGTATGCCTAGATGGCGATATAGTGTGTGTAACCTTATTTAACTAGTATCTGCAATATTGTTCACATGACGTTAAATAAGGATCGATCAATCAATCACGGAAATTAATTAATAAAATGTGTTCATGCCACTATATGGCTGAAACACTGCTAAGTAATCGCGCTGAACATCAATCGATCAATGACTTCATCTATACAAAATGTTACCTCCTTGGGCAATTTCAACAATCTCTAGGTTTTGTCAATTGTCTTTTATCTTTATAATGTTGTGGATTCGTGTCCGGATGTTTCTATAACTGAACAATCGTTGTAATTCTTTAAACATGAGCGCTGTTTCTAAGAATCACATCAGCTCCAGTCTCATGTAGACGATTAGAATGTGAGTATTTGACACATATTACCTGTTACAAATATAATGAAGCTCATCGATCAACTTGATTAGACAATTATTAAGTGATGTTGATTACATGTAGGTGCGAGTTCACACAGCATCCCGGATAATGCTACCTTAAGAGAAGAGGTTGAAGATACTAAAGGGAGGTAATCAGAATCCGTATATTGAAGAAGTACAGACAACGCAATGGACAAAAGTTTGAAGATACCAAAGGGGTAATCAGAATCCGTATATTGAAGAAGAACAGACAACACAATGGACAAAAGTTTGAAGATACCAAAGGGGTAATCAGAATCTGTATATTGAAGAAGAACAGACAACACAGTGGCCAAATGTTTGAAGATTCCAAAGGAGTGATCAGAATCCGTATATTGAAGAAGAACCGACAACACAATGGACAAAACAACGATCTACAAAACATACATATAAAACTAAAGATCGAGTAACACGAACCCCATTAAAAACCGAGGGTGAACTGGGGTGCTCTGGAAGGGTACGCAGTGATGTTGATTATATACACGTGCGAGTTTACAGACAGAGCACCAACCTATTTAATTCCATGTGCAAACAACGGATAATACTGCCTTAAGAGAAATTGCCATTAAAGAATGGAATTCACCATTCGCGGAATGGAGAATGTTGCTCTAGATAGTGCGGTTGTGTTACTCGATCTTTAGTTTAATGTGTATGCTTTGTAGATCGTTGTTTGTACTTTTTCTTATTGGCCACTGTGTTGTCTGTTCTTCGATTTACGGATTTTGATTACCCCTTTTGTATATTCAAACTCTTATAATATTGCTATGTGATTTTGAATGATATGGTCTAATTATAATCTGGCAGAATTTCAATGTCAGGCTATTTTGTTGTAAATCTGATTTACAGCGCACAATTCGGGTGTCACTAGTGAAGCAGGAACTGCTTACCCTTCCAGAGCACCTGCGTTTACCCCCGGTTTTCAGTGGGGTTCGTGTTACTCGATCTTTAGTTTTATATGTATGTCTTGTAGATCATTATTTGTCTCTTTCTACTTTTTCTTTTGGCGATTGTGCTGTCTGTAATTCTTCGATTTACATTCTGATTACCCCTTTGGTATCTTCAAACTCTTCTAACATTATATTAAGGTCATATAGATGTCAGACTGGTGGGCCATTGTTTTAGTGTCGGTCTGTAATGAAAATATATGCTCTTTTGAATAGCAGTGAACTTATAGTACAACGACTGGTACCACCAGTGGAGCATGAACTGCTTACCCTTCCGGAGCACCAGAGTTCACCACGGTTTTTACTGGGGTTAGTCTTGCTTGATCTTTATGTTGCTGACATTTTGCTGGAATTAGATCTGTAACAACTGCATACTCTGCAATGTATACTGATGATTCAAAGGATGGTGGTAGAGTAGCATCGGCAGCTGTTTTCGGACAGCAGGTTTATTCTGCTCGATTACCATATTGGTTGGATCTTCAGTGCAGAAGCTAATGCAATATTTCTTGCTTTGAAGTTCATTGCCTCTTCTGATAAGAGCAAATTCATGATCTGCTCAGATTCTCTTTCTTGCCTGTTGGCAATTGAGAGTTGTAAAACTCAAAACCCTTTTATTTAAAAAATTGTTTAAATTTATAAAAGCCTTCTTGCTATTGGTAAACATGTCATTTTCACATGGATCCCTAGTCATATAAGTATCCATGGGAATACAGTCGTTGACAAGGAAGCCAAGAACGTATTGGATGATCGTGTATCCAATTGTTCTATTCCTCATACTGATTTTAAACCTTTTATTACGAAATATATTTTATGACAACCCATATACCTGTAGATTAAACATAGTGACAACAGAGTCCTAGCTAGTTTGCTAAATTAAACAAACACTGATTTGTGGAAAAGTTCATTTAATCATTATCATAAATTGCAATAAATTGCATTTTTAAAATTGTTACATAATATAGCATAATCATGACTGAAATTATATAATAATTGCATAACATCAAATGAATAAATGACATCAAATAGCAAAGGTGGGGACAAAAAAGTGCCCCGTTGAAAATAACTGGTATAATGATCTAAATTAAAATTGAGTGGTAAGTGGGAGGGATTTAAAAAATTTCCAATATAATTTCGAACATCCGAATTGGTCGGCAGTGTGTTTGCAAAAGTACGTGCGGTAATTTCAGCGTATGCTAAGAATAGATGTCGACCAATCAAAAGTGTACATTAATTGATCATGCACTGACCGTGTGAATTTACACACATTTTTCGGCAACAGGTTTGCAAAGAAGCATGACCACGGATGTTGAAATAGATGTTGACCCATCAGGTGTGCACATTAATCTATCATGCACTGACCCTGTGAAATAACCGTAATTTTACAGAAATTGCACAACCAGAAATTGCATCATATATACCAGTAAACAATCCTGTGAAATGACCTAAATTTACAGAAATTGCATAATTAGAAATTTAATCATATATCATTATACCAGTAAACAATCACACTAGGATTAAGAATATTCTTAACATGTAATCAAACAATAATATTTAATATATTAAAAAACACAATTTTTGTAAAAAAGAAACAATATTTATATTGTTGACATAAATGATTTTAGTGTTCCAAAAAAATTAATTTTATGACAACCCATATACCTGTAGATTAAATATAGTCACAACAGAGTCCTAGCTAGTTTGCTAAATTAAACAAACATTGCTTTGTGGAAAAGTTCATTTAATCATTATCATAAATTGCAATAAATTGCATCTCTAAAATTGTTACATAATATAACATAATCATGACTGAAATTATATAATAATTACATAGCAACAAATGAATAAATTACATCAAATAGCAAAGATGGGGACAAAAAAGTGCCACTAATCCCCTTGAAAAGAGAACGCTGGCAAGACAGCTGGAACCAGCAAATTCATAACAAATTACACGAAATACATTCCCTAGTTTGCAAGACTCCTTGTTCTTACGGTCAAAATCGGAAAGAACAAGTAGTCTTGACCAGATGTCGCATAGGTCATGGTAGACTTACTCATAGTTATTTGTTGAATAATGAGGAACGACCGGAATGTATTCCATGTAACTCAAAGTTTTCACTTAGACATGTTTTAATAGACTGCGTAGATGTTGCAGATGTTCGGCAGACATTCTATAATGTCAACAGTTTATATAATTTATTTACAAATGTCGCAGGCGACACAATTTTGAAATTTTAAAAATAAATTAATTTATTTACAAAAATATAGTTTAATAATAAAATTTGTTCGCGCCACGATATAGCTGGAATATTGCTAAAGTTGGCGTTAAACATCAATCAATCAATTAGTTTTCTGTAGCGTTTTGAAGATTGTTTGTCCTTTTGGTATTGTATTGTCTGTTCTTCAATATCCAGACTCTCATTACTCTTTTGGTAACTTCAGTATCTTATGCAGGGTTTTGTATTGTTTATTTCTAGTCTTTTGTCGTCGGTGTTGTAATATCCGTGTGTAGGTATATGTCGATCAGAACAGAGTGGTGGTGGTGATTGTTCACCGTTACTCTTTCATATATGCATTTTAGCATATTTACAATTCATAGTTCGTCGACCTGTTTTGTCTGGCGAAGAGAATATAATAAAATATCGTTCTTAATAATAATAGTTAAATTGTATTGTAATTTTCGTATTAAATTTCGGAGACATTACGTACGGAGGAACACGGTTTCTTCAAGAACATTCGATATGAATAAATATTGAATTATTGTCAAAGTCCTGTTGTTCTTTCATTATCATTGAAGCCTTTGTCTTTATTAAATCAATTTACAACAGACAGTGATTAGAGTTGTCTAGCATTTCACAGTAGAAAGTGCAATTAAGGAGTATTCGTTTGTATGATCAGACAGATACAAGATGTCAAATACTGTTGTTTTTCATAATGTTGTCTGGGTTCGTGTTACTCGAACTTTGGTTTTATGTGTATGTTTTGTAGATCGTTGTTTGTACTTTTTCGTTGGCCATTGTGTTGTCTGTTCTTCGATATATGGATTATGATTACACCTTTGGTATCTTCAAGTTCTTCATACAAGATGCTAAATACCGTTGTAGACGACATTAGTCAGGCATTGTTTAAATTATATTGCAAAATGTCAATTTCGTTAATTAGTGGGGTTCGTGTTACTCGATCTCTAGTTTTATGTGTGTGTTTGGTAGATCGTTGTTTGTACTTTTTCTTTTGGTCATTGTGTTGTTTGTTCTTTGATATACGGAATCTGATTACCTCTTTGGTATCTTCAACCTCTTCTTATACAAAATGTGTCGCAAGTCGCTAACCTTGCATGTATTTTAAATGTATCCAATACATGTAAGTATATATACTGGTTTAGAGGTTATTGCCTACGAATGCTTAACTCTACATTAAACAATATTTCAGATAAATGTTTCTCATGGAACAATGGTATGCATAAGTCGAACACGAAACGTTTTTCATAAAATACCATTGGAGTAATGGTAGGACAGATAATACAATGTCGGAAAGACCTTATGGTCAACAAAAGAGACCTTATGGTCAACAAAACACTACATAGAAAACTAACCTCCATAATATAATAGGAATATTGTTGAACGTTGTGTCCAACACTGCTATCATAGAGTGGAAATGTGTGTGTGCTCTGTAGTTTATGACTATTCTCGTGTCCTAGATATTACTAATAAATACCCTTGGAAGACGTGATCAAGCTCAATGCATTCGCCGTACGCTTCTAGTAGAAATATTTAAAAACAAAATAATTCAAAAGTTGTTGGTAGCCAGAACAGCAGGTTAGATAATCATAAGAAGACCTACAATTGTCCGTAAACAGATAGTACTCTTAAAATTCAATTGTAATTCATTGTTAAAAGAAAAGTTTGAATGGGTATTCAGAAGCCGTAAATCAAACGACAGACAATACAACGACCAAAAGAAGAAAAGGACAAGCAGTGATTTACAAAACAATACACAGAAAACTAATCATTGAGCAACACAAACCGCTCTAAAAATCGGTGGTGAGCTTATGTGCTCTGGCAGGATAGACAGGTCTTGCTTTACATGTAGTACCCGTCGTGTTACTCTTTGAACAAACCCTGTGATAAGAATGAGGGAAGGTCCGGATTGTGATTACGACGATTAAGTCGCGGTGGCGACCGTAACACTTGAAGTGATGATTTCAACATGACCACTAGAAACCCTTGGTTCAGTAGCTTCATTGTTAGCAGCAACCCACTATCCTGTAAAGTCCATGTTTTATAGATAAAACTGGAATATTGATAGTATTCGGAATATCATAATATTTATTATTTCTTAAAGACACCAACCATCTCGCCCACTTAAATAATGATCGACTTTCGACGGCCATAATTGTTGCTATAAAGCTGTTTTCTGACAGGTCCAAGGACACAAATACTGACAATACAATATTAACGTAATTAAGGATAGCATTATAAGTTACAGTTTACGACCTAATGCTGGTAATAGGATACTATTATAATTATAAATGATGTATTAGTTACATTGAACAATGGAATAGACGGGAAAACAAATACAAGCCCGGCAATTCATATTAATTTGAAATTCATAGAATTAGAACTAAAAAACGTAATTGTTGTGTTTGTTTTCATTTAGTAAAAACGTAATTGTTGTGTTTGTTTTCATTTAGAAAAAACGTAATTGTTGTGTTTGTTTTCATTTAGAAAAAACGTAATTGTTGTGTTTGCTTTCATTTAGTAAAAACGTAATTGTTGTGTTTGTTTTCATTTAGAAAAAACGTAATTGTTGTGTTTGTTTTCATTTAGAACAAAACGTAATTGTTGTGTTTGTTTTCATTTAGAAAAAAACGTAATTGTTGTGTTTGTTTTCATTTAGAAAAAACGTAATTGTTGTGTTTGTTTTCATTTAGAAAAAACGTAATTGTTGTGTTTGTTTTCATTTAGAAAAAACGTAATTGTTGTGTTTGTTTTCATTTAGAAAAAACGTAATTGTTGTGTTTGTTTTCATTTAGAAAAAACGTAATTGTTGTGTTTGTTTTCATTTAGAAAAAACGTAATTGTGTTTGTTTTCATTTAGAAAAACCGTAATTGTGTTTGTTTTCATTTAGAAAAAACGTAATTGTTGTGTTTGTTTTCATTTAGAAAAAACGTAATTGTTGTTGTTTGTTTTCATTTAGAAAAAACGTAATTGTTGTTGTTTTCATTTAGAAAAAACGTAATTGTTGTTGTTTGTTTTCATTTAGAAAAACCGTAATTGTGGTTTTTTTCATTTAGAAAAAACGTAATTGTTGTGTTTGTTTTCATTTAGAAAAAAACGTAATTGTTGTGTTTGTTTTCATTTAGAAAAAAACGTAATTGTTGTGTTTGTTTTCATTTAGAAAAAACGTAATTGTTGTTGTTGTTTTCTTCATTTAGAAAAAACGGAAGTGTTGTGTTTGTTTTCAGTTAGAAAAAATGAAATTGTTGTTGTTTGTTTTCATTTCTGCATCAGATGGAAATAAGTTATAAAGACACCATCATTAGTCTGACACTTTAAAAAAAGAACTTAGACGTCATGGTTGACATTGTATAGTTATTAGATTTACATGTGCGGTCAATCCCTATCTTTGATAATGAAGCGATTTTGATTCTCGAACAACGAGGTGCACTTAATACAGTATATGATAAATGTTATTTGTCCTTCTTCTTTTGGTTATTATGTTGTCTGTCCTTCGATTTACAGATTCTGATTACCCATCTTTCAAACTCTTATTTGTGTTTGTTTGCGCATAGTGATGTCCCACAAGTCCTTACTATATTAGTAACATAGCTGTTGGCTTATAAGAGGCAGGAACTGCTTACCTTTCGAAAGCACATGGGTTCTATCCAGGTTTTTGGTGGGTCCGTGTTGCTCGTTTTTGTTTTCTGTGCTTTGTTGTGTGTTTTTTGTTTGTTTTTGTTTTGTTTGTCTTCGTCCTGTGTCGTCAATGTCTCTGGGGTGTCCATTCTTGATTGCCCTTTCGGTTTTATCTAACGTGTATGACCACCGACCAGCGTATATCAACATACCTCATCACAATTGGCTCAAACATGTGTTGACATTGAACTATCAACTTTAGTGGTGATTGACGCTGATTGTACTGTTACATGTCAATGATCCCACGGCTTTTCCGTCAAACCGCTCAGTGGTCAGTTCATTGGTCCTGACAGCTCATTAATTCGACATCACATTTGCCGGAAGTAGTATAGAAGCACCATCCACCTCGCATTTGTGGGGGATCGATGGGGATCGTGACGTCACCGGAAGTGATCGTGTGCGCATGCGCGACCGGAAGTTGCATCACCGGAAGTCGTGAACCGGAAATAAAAGGGAGATAATTTCCCGCGTTTTCCCCCCGCGTTTTCCCGGGAACTCCTCTAGATTCTAGGTACGAACAATGGAATTGTGGATCCAACCTGTATCGAGTCATTATAGCGCTATTACCCCATTTTTCCCTCCTGAATTGTGCAGTCAGCCGTGATTAATTGACTCAGTGGTATGTGTATGCAATATATGACTGCATTTTTCTATGTTCTTTTGTTTGTTTGGTTTTTTCGTAAATAAAATGGTATTCAGCATACGGGGCTTTACATTATAACAAAACGCCAAGTACATTTTCTAAGCTTTATTGATAAGACGATGCACACAAGTCTTGACTATGTCTGTGGCTTCTCTCGGATGTCTCAATGTTCTCGTAACAGCACCCATGGATTTTCCGGCACATCTGTGTATCAGATAAAATATACAGTGGTGTCCGCATACAGTGGAGCCTTCTTCTTGAACTCTAATGGCGTTGTAAGTCCAACTCGTACAATGTTTGTTCATAAAGTTTACGTAAGCCCTTAAAAAGGGTGGTCTTCCTGTGGGGTCGTAATATTCTCCTCTAGAATTGGCATCGATGTATAGGGCTACCCAGTGTGTTCCCGGTCGATCGTCCGGGTCCGTGTTCCCTATCAAGGCCGAAGGTACGTTTAATCTTCTGGGTAGTCTGTTTCTGGCGTATACTCCTTTGAAAACGTTTCTGGTACTTGGGTGTGTTTTCAGTACGTGGTCGATCTCTAAGGTGTTCATCTAAGCACTGTAGTCAAACAAGACTTGTCTGTTTCTATCAATTTCAATGACGTTGTCAAATTCTGCATACATGATCACGTTGATGGTAGTTGTAAGGGCTTCTGCGAAATGAATCTCCACTCTCAAGTTGCCTTGTTTTATCAGCTGAAAGGCTCCAACTTCAGACATGTCGGGTGTGAGATCAAATCCAAACAAGGTGTTTCCTTTGGCATAATCTTCTCTCGAAATGGTATTTCCTTCGTCCTGATCCATTTTTCCGGTACTGGTGTAGAGTCCCATATAACTTCGGATGTAGCCATTGTTTTCGAAGTCGGGCTGTAACGGTTTGGTTGGAATCTGTCATCCGTCAACGTTGAGTGCCACAAAATTGATCTTGTAGTGTTTGAAATCGAACGGATTTTTCCCAATAGCGCCGTTCAGTGCATCGCTGTCTACACAGGCAATGACGAGTCTCTTTGGCAGCTGTCCCAAAAACATATTGTCCTGAACGTAATTCATGTTGCCGGTGGGTACCGTGTCCACTTTTACTTCTACTCGTCTGACGGGGTATTTACAGCTGGTCTTTTCCAATGCTTTCACGTGACCCATTCTAACGGCGGGACTCAGTTGTACCTTTCTCACATACAGAGCCATTTCCTTGATCTTGATTTTATAATTGGCCGCGTCTGCCACGAGAGCAAAAGCGTCCCGACTTCTTCTCAGTTTAATCTTCAGATCCACGTGATTGAGTAAGTATTTGTCTTGACAAAACAGATCCAAATGTAGTTTTCCCATCATTTGTACCGACTTGCTTAGGGCCGTCAATTTTGTCCTTGCCGTGAATCCCTTGTTATCCGTCGTTCTCTTGTCCTGCTGTCCCGGAGTGTCCTTGTACCACATCACGCCCGTCAACTGAGATTCTTTAGCCGCTGGTCCATAACTGAGAAGAGTTTCTATGTACGCCCTGTAGGGATACATGCTGGTCGGTGGCGAAACTAATTTTTCGTTTTGGCTAACGCTGACGTCACTGAACAGTGAATGCATCCACAAATCGACGGGTCCAACGTCCGTATCGGGTTCTAAGTTAGAACCATCGGTATTCACGATCTGTGCTTCCACAAACAAGTAAGTGTTGAACAGGTCGATGTAATCGTCTCCAGCTCCACTGACTGCAAATTCATAAGGACCTTGGTCCGTTAGGGTCGATGTCAGTCCATTTTGCTTCCAGTAGCCATGTTCCACACTGGTCTGAGTCGGTGGTACTCCAAACAAATCCAATTCCGATTTCGTACATTCGCAAGAGTTTTGGTGTACTAGAGCCATTTTTTAACCGAAGATGTCTTTCGATGTGTTCCGTAGCTTCGTCTCACGACGTCTGGGCTTTTTCCGTTTTGCAGCTCGTTTTATAGATCATTCACCGGGAGGTCCCACGGTGTCCATAGCTTTCTGGAGTAAGTTTTGTCCAGTTGATTTCAATCTGGATTTGGCTGCTTGTGTGACGTTCTGTCCTTCCATGACGTCCGATGCTAGGTTCAGACCTGTTTTCAAAGCTTCGCGACCCAAAGTTTTGGCTCCTCTCTTTAATAAAGGAACGGCCGATTTGAACAGACTTCCGAAAATACTTCCTAGTCCATGTCCTCTCTGATAACGTGTTCCAACGTACACGGGATATCCCCTTCCTGCCTGATTCAAGTAGTACTCGTGATACGCTCTAGCGTCTGGATTGTGTCTTTGCTTCATTCTAGATACGACTCCTTTCTCTTTCTGCAGTGAAGTGTCACCACCACGCGTCCTCGTTCGAATGGTATTTTGACTCCCGTATCGTCCCTTATATCTATTTCAACGGTCTGAAAGTGTCTTAGTACCAGAGGGTAGTACTGTATGTGGTCGAAGGCGCGAGTCATCATTTCTCCGTCTCTTCCTGCCACCGGTACAATTCTCAACAGTGGTACCAACTGTGCGGATATTGTATCTCTGCCAGTCCTATCTCCCAGGATCCATCCAAATCTAACATCTCCGGTAATCGTGTAGTGAAACTGGCCAGGGTGTTGTTCGGAAAATAGTCCATGGAACTGTTACTGGGTAAGGTCAGATAAAACATGTTTGGACTTGATGGTGGGATTAGGTAACAAGTATCCCAAACAACTGCTCAACAGTGCCGTCCACAAAGTACTGTTCTCCGATTCGACCGTCAAGTTGTAAATGCTGACTACGATAACCGTGTACAGGATGAGTACCTGACACAGAAATACGATCTCCGATCGAGGTATCTTTTTTCCAAAGGCGATCCAAGACGATGTGCTGTCTGTGTCACTCGGTGCCATTTGCAAGACTGAGGTTTCAAACCGCGACGCCTCGCTTTTGTAGGTCCTGTTTAAAGATCCAGCTGTTGAAGGACTCTGGATATCCGAGCCACTTTACTAAATACTGTACTCGTCTTCCTTTCCGTAGTTTTTTCAGAACGCTTTGGATCTTGTATACGTCGTCCTGTTTAATGACTTTCTGTATCTCTTCGGCATAAAATGTTCCTTCTAGAATTTCACCGTGGTCGTCTTTGACTAAGTATACCGGGGGTCTGGTTTCGATACATTTCACTACCGTAAACAATTCTTCAGTCCAGTTGGGTAAATATCCTTTCTTGAACGTACGCTTGGCTTTGCTGAGTCGCACTCTATCTCCGGGAGAAAATTTGCACGATTTTTTGGGTCCCTTTCTTCCATATAGCCTCTTGGACACCGTTGTTTGGTTAGCCCACGTGACTTCTGCCGGTGGTATGCCTATGGTTCTGTGAACGGTGTGGTTATAAGATGCGACCATCTCGGATAGAACGTCTACGTAGGTTAGGGTTTCTCTGTGTGTGAAATACTTCCACATCTTGGTTTTCAATGTTCTGTTAAAACGCTCAACGATACTGGCTTTGGTCTCCTCGTTGTAAGTGGTAAAGAAGTGCACGTCGTGTTCCTTGAGAAACTTTTGAAATACTCGGTTGGTAAATTCAGTTCCTTTGTCTGTCTGTAGACGTATCGGGCGCCGCCCCGATTTGAAAATGACCTGAAAGGCGTCTTTCAAAGTCTTCCCCGTCTTGTCTTTCAATGGAACAACCCATGCATATCGCGATAACACGTCTATACATGTCAACAAGTACTTGAATCCTTTGTTGTAAGAAGACAATTTTGCCAGATCCACTAAATCCGCCTGCCACTGGTGGTCAATTCCATACACGACCACTTGACGTCTGGGAAATCTTCGTCTAGTTGGTTTATGCAACGTGTACGTGTCCTGAGACTGTAACCATTCTCTGACTTCTTTCTTCGTATAACCTTTCGGCTTAAATTTACTCAATCCTCCATAACTAGCGGGAGCAACTACATTATAATAGGTCGACTCCATGTTTACAACTGCCCCCTTCGTGGTCTCAACCTCCGTTTTAAAAGTCGACCCAGTTCTTGACTTCTTTCCTTCTGTTTCTTGGTGTTTTTGGGGAGTACGGTCTAATAGGGGAGGGACTCTGTTGTCGCTTGCGAGATCTCGGTGTTCTTTTCGTCTGAGTGATGTATTTCCAGCGGTCCTCGTGACCAATCAAATCTTGTGGAACATTTGCTTCTCGTAAGGCTTCTCCGAATGTTTCCCATCCTTGTGGATTGAAGTATTTCCTTTTGCGCAGCACGTCGTTCACTAAATCTACCACGTTACTCCCTCTGACGGTTTCTCCCTTGTATTTCAGTTCCCCTTTCTCGCTCCAGGCAATGCTAGGGTCTGCTTTCATTTTCCGTACCAATAGCTCGGCCTTGGTTTTCATAGTTTTCGGAACGCTTTCCAATATTTCCTCTTCTATCACGTCCTTTGTCTCCGTTTCGATCACTGCGGGTGGTGATGTTGACACTTTAGATACCACGGGTCTGGGCCTGTAATCGTCGTGGACGTTCAAATATCGAGTGAGCGATTGGTCGTATAGCTTGAGACGCTCGTCTGTCGACAGGTCTTCTCTTTCTAGTATGGATTCCATCTTTTTATCCAAGGTGTCCATGACTTTCACACGTTGTTCCACTGGAGGTTTTGGCCGCCCTTGAGTCTGATGGTATCTATTCATTAAGGTTAGTTCCTTCATTGAAGCAAAGTAGAGAGCAACGGTGCTACTACAGAGGCAATCGGTGCTAGTAGGGATCCCAAAAATCCACCTTTCTGTAAGATCGCTTTCTTCTTTTTGAGAGAGACCGACTTTTTCGTCAGTGCTCTCAATCCGGCCTTATTTCTCGCGAGTTTTTCCTTCTGCGGTTTAGTTAACGAGACGTTTCCTCTTAAAATGTTATCGGCACACTCACACAGACAGTCGACGAGACTGCGATCGGCTTTGGTGATGAGGTGTTTACGAATACACGGTCTTGCTTTTTGTAAATACACTAACTCGTTGGCGTGTTTCTTTAAGCGCTGAGAGACCATGTTACTGCTTCCGCATCTCTCGTAAAACTGAATTAATCTTGGATAGACTGGGATATATAACTAAATATCGGCGTACGCTTTCTGTTCCTCACCGGGAAAGATATGACTTCTTAGTCTCAAGATGTCCGGTGTCTCTTGTTTCATATCGATGACTAAATAGCCGTGGGGTCGAGCAGTGGCTGCTGTGTAGGCTTCCAAAAAGTATTTCGTCCTTTGGGGATACATTTGATGCGCCAAGGCCATGATCTGCGATACGTCTCTCGGGTTTTTGAAGACGACCATGTAATGGGCATTGAGACTTATGGTTCTATGGTGTTTTCCTCGATGAAACAAATTCTGAACGATGTACATGACACTGATGTTTCTGTGGTGACTCTTCTTCGTAAACAGAGAAGCTACTCTTTGATCCGTTTCGTCCATGAGATTGTCTAGGATGATTAAATGTTTTTCTCTAGGGTCGAGGGTGTCCAAGTCCGGCAATCCTTGGTGAAAGTCCACCCCATCTACGGTTCCGTATAAAGTCTGGTATTCTCCATAACACCACAAGATGCGATCTGGTATTGGGGTCATCATGTGTTTGATATTGTGTACGAATCTCCTGACAAAGACGGATTTTCCACTTCCGGTTGGTCCCGAGATTACACTGGTAAATGGATGGACCCACGGCATGAAATGATCGGGATCGTATCCGTCTGGAACGTAAAATGTGTAAGGATTGTTGGTTTTCAAAATATAATAGGGTTCTTCTTCATTACTCCGTGAGTATGGCTGCTGCTCGTGGGCGGCTGCTGCTGCTGTTGGTGGTGGCTTCTGCTCTGGGGTAAACGTGTATGGCTGCTGCTGCTCTGGGGTAAACGTGTATGGCTGCTGCTGCTGCTGCTCTGGGGTAAACGTGTATGGCTGCTGCTGCTGCTGCTGCTGCTCTGGGGTAAACGTGTATGGCTGCTGCTCTGGGGTAAGTGTGTATGGCTGTTGCTGCTTAAGGGTAGACTTTTGTTGACCGTGTTTGCTTTTTAAGTGGCGTTTTAAATCGGCAGGCCACACATAGGTCCTATTGCATAAACCACAAGTATTACTCATGTTGTCGTTTCGGGTGTCGGGATACGACTGACTGAATTAGGGTAGATGGGGGCATATTTATAACAAACAAATAATACATTTCTAACTTTTATTTTACAAGTCTGTTCTATACAAGGGAACTAACTGTCTCAGTTCTGGCCCTCTTTCTTCCAACAATGGGATGCTCTGTTTCAGTTCTTTCCATTCTCCAAAGTGCAAAGCCACACCTCTCTTGGTAGGACGGTAGGTCCATTCATCGGTGGGGATAAAGTGCTTTCTGATGTGAACGAAGGGAAACGGTGCCTTGATCGTCACGAAAACGTCGTTTCCGATATGGTATCGCCACTCTACTGGTTCTTTTTCTATGACTCTGGTAAGCAAATCGTCTATGACGTCCGACATGTTGCACAGGGCTTTCCATTGATCCAAATGTAAGCTCACTCCTTCTTTCGTAGGGACTGTGGCATCTTTCCAGAATCGTAAGTCTACTCTCTTGGATCCGTTCCATTCTGTTAACTCCAAGTATATGTTTCCTCCCAGGGCTCGTTTGAGCGGCTGAATGTGGACCATCTGGGCTGCCATCTGCAAGATGTCTTCTATTTGTGCGGTATCGGGCGTCTGTGAGCCGTTTTGTGTCGGTGGACTCTGTACGATATCTGCAGTTGGTTGCATCTCTACGATATCAATTATCTGCGGGGTTTTAGGCTGCTGTTCTGTCATCTGAACGCCTTTGGCTCTTTTACCTTTTTGACTTGGCATGTTGCGGGTTCCAGCCAGTAAATGACGCAGAGGTTTAGTTACATCATCTTATATCCAATAATAATAACGACGTATCTGATTGGTCGATTTCTTTCGTAACGTCGTATCTGATTGGACAGTCATTCTGTGTTTCGATTGGTCAGTGGTTTATGAAATGGAGATTTCTGATTGGTTCCTTTTCCTCTATTCTGATTGGTGGATGAGCAATCGATTGAAGTATTCGTATTCTGTCCCCTTAAGAACGGCATGGTAAATGTCCCAAAACTTCCATGCATCGGTGGGGTACTGTTGCCCCATTTGACTCGTGAAGGCAAATAACACTAGCACTCGACCCATGTTGATAACACCGTCATTGAACATGGTAGACACAATCCTTCTATACGTCTGTACTCTATCGTTGTCCATGTCTGAATGATATCTATTTGCCCTTTTTCTGTTTTCATAGGCTTTTGACAATGCCATTGTTTTAAACTTGACGTGACCGTTGTGTTGTCCCCGTGGGGCTCATACTCTGTACTTTAATGTGCTGTCCCTGTGGGGGCTCATACTCTGTACTTTAATGTGCTGTCCCTGTGGGGCTCATACTCTGTACTTTAATGTGCCGTCCCTGTGGGGCTCATACTCTGTACTTTAATGTGCTGTCCTTTGTTGTATGTGTATGTTCTTGTCCTTTGATTTTGATTACCCCTTTGGTATTTTCAAACTCTTGTTCTGTGTGATCGGTTTTCAAGATAAGATCAAATAATGTCCGTCTAGACACCTCATCTTTGAAATACGTTTGTCAGTGACTTTGCGTTAGGTCGATAGTTTCCTCCACCACGATATTATTGAAAGTAGCGTTCAACACCAAATAAAATAGTTGATCACGATATAACTGAAAGTAGCGTTCAACACCAAATGAAATGTTTGATCACGATATAACTGAAAGTAGCGTTCAACACCAAATGAAATGTTTGATCACGATATAACTGAAAGTAGCGTTCAACACCAAATGAAATGTTTGATCACGATATAACTGAAAGTAGCGTTCAACACCAAATGAAATGTTTGATCATGATATAACTGAAAGTAGCGTTCAACACCAAATACAATCTTTGATCACGATATCACTGAAAGTAGCGTTCAACACCAAATACAATCTTTGATCATCTATATGAAAGACCCAACACCGTTATACAATTTCAATTATTTAATAAATACAAATATATACAACAATGTACAATGAATTTTTTAAAGAAAATCAATTTAAAAGAAAATCAACGAGGTTATTGACCTCAATTTAAATATTTTTTTCCTTTATATTCAATTAGAACTTTACAGGTAAAACATTTTTTAAAACTATTTACACAATTTAAAATCTTAAACAGTCTATTATTTACAGTTTATATATCACGGATTTAAATATCTAATGGTTCGGTAGAAATACCATCTGCCAGCACTTTTCGTTTGGGGTAAAAGTAAGAAAATCCAGCTCTTTCTTGTAAATACGTATACATTTTATTGTCAATGACACGGAAACCTCTGTTGGTACCGGATCCAGACTGTTTGGTTAGCAGGACGTCCATGTACTTGTCTTTGTGGATGTCGTTTAGACGTTTATTGATCCCCTTGCAGCTGAACTTGTCTTCCTTCCCGAAACAGTAGTAGGTCTTGCTACACAAGGCAACAATTCCATCTCCTCTGTACTCTTCTTTGAAGAGCCCGGGTGTCCTCTTGTCGTAGGCAGCATGTTCGGGGGTGTCATCACGGGGAAACCAATTCTTCTTTTCCATCCGGAAACGCTGTTGCATCTCGGGTTTGATCACTTCTTCCAGGGTGTCTGTGGAAAGAGCCATATATGCACTATCCGTGTCCATGCTGCAATACTGGAAGTCCGAACGATTCACAAACACGTCCATGAAATCGTAATAAAACTCCAACATCCGGAGCTTGGCGTACTGGTAGACAAAACAGCCAATCTGCATGGGTAAATCTAAAGTTATTTTCTTCTTACTCATTTCGACTTCAAATGTATCTTCGTTAAGCTGGTTACATTTACGGAAAAACGGATCTACAAGGTATTGATGGACATATCTATCCTTACAGTATATAACGTCTGTATGTCTCTCTTTGTTGGTGATTGTTTTCCCGTAGCTGGAATTTCCATCTAGCTTATTGGTTTCGGCTATAATTTTTTTATGTGGATCCGCATCTCCGTCTCGGCGGGCATCGCTGACGGCTTCTCCAAAGGTTTGAAAACATTTTGCAGGACTATATTCAACGACCTGGTAAATACGGGTGACGACGAGTCCTTTGATCAAATACCATTTTAATAGCGGGGTGATTATCATGATCTTTTCTCCAAACATACTTCCGACCAGACTTTTACGGGGTTGAGACATGATGTCGTGGTCCACGGCATACTGCCGCATGTGGTCACCAATATCGTCTCTAGATACTTCGACGTTTTTAAATATGGATGACATCTCGGCAAACGTCGGTTTTAAGTGGTCGGGGACGTGAAGATCGACTTCCAAAGCACCAAACAGTTGATCGTTCAAGACGGCGGCCAGTATCTGGTCCTCTGTCATGGTGATCAAACCATCACATGGTCGTTTTCGATGTTCGATAAAACGACTCAATTCCGGGTCTCTTTTGATACTTGCGCGCCACTGGCATTCCCACATCTCCACGACGTTGTAGCCTTGTTCTTTGATGTATTGTATCTTGTCCTGCGTATGCTGGTACAAGTCGTCTAAGTTCTTTCCGTTGACGGGGTTGACGCCGTTATGTTTTTTGGTCATCCAGCATCGATGTCCGTGCCAGATACATCCCTGGAATTCGTAGACGGTGTTGGTGTCTCTGCAAAATCCGTCCACGGGTAAACGTTTCATCCCGATCAATTTTTCGGAGTCGTTACCCTGGTGACGAATGGACTGACGAGACTGCAGAGCTTCCCACTCCAACCAATTGATGGCCATACACTCATACCTTCTGGGCGTTTCCCGCCGGAAGCCTGTTTCTTCTTTTCGGAGAACGAAATGTCCAGTCGGCATGTCCTGCATGATTGACCATAAATAAAGTGCATTGGCGTCGAAGCCGATGATAGACTTGCATGGCTTGGGATCTGTGTACTCGGTAGGTCGTATGAAGGTCTTATCTTTCTCGTGGTAACGATGAAACACGATGCTCGGGCCCCCAACGATGTTGTTCTTGTATAGGTCGTATAGATCTTTATTCTTCTCATCGGGCAAGGTGAAATAGTCTGGTAGGTCTTGGAACATGTATTTCAGTGTGAGTCCGGGAACGCTGATGCCGTCTTTAAACATATCGATGTGGCGATTCTTGTAAAACTGAAACATCTTTTCGAGGGCCTCTAGCATCGGGACTACGTCCTTGTTGTTGTACCAGACCAGGAACTCTTTCATGGTCTTCATGTCGTTGTCTTCCCATACTGTCTGGCACAGCTGGTAGTTTTCGGCAGAGATATTTTCGTTTTTCAATGTACTGAAAAAGGCTTCGTGAGGGGGGAGCTGGCTGACGTTGAGTTTGTCCAGGGACGTCATCCATTCGTACGGAAAATGGCCCTTTTCTTCGGAACAGCCGTAAGCTTTCAGGTACTGACTATAACTAAAACCAGCAGCGAGGTAATTGGCGATGTCAAGGAACTTCAGCTTCTCTGTCTTGACGGCCATAAAAGTGTTGTTGCGCTTCACGGCGTACTTGACGAGGTTCCGCTCGGCCAGGTGGGAAAAGACGTCTATTTTCATGGCATTGATATCGTAACGCCCAGAATTGAAACCGATGACGGCGAGTTGGCCGAGTTGGTACAGGTGGTGATCTTTCTGTTTCTTTTCCTTTTCCTCGTCGGAAAATTCTTTCAAATCTTCATCTATTTTTGAGTTGATTTGTCCAAAGGCGGAGAGATAATTTCTTTCCAAATGAAAATAAGCAGCTTGACTTATCTCTGTTAAATATTGAAGACAGTCTTCGACGGTTTCAGCGCTGTTTCCTTCCAATACAAAACATTTTGGTTCCGTAAATTCGGGAACGTTGGAGGAGACGGAGATGCTCAACAAGACGTGCTGATTGACCCATTCTAATTTTGTTGTTCTTTCTTTTTCAGGAGGGTGGAACATGGTTTCAATGTCGTATGTGGCTCGATAAGGATAGTAACGATCCCCGGGTGGAACGATGATGCCCTCGTCTTCCAGTTCTTCAAAAACGGTCTTTGTTGTATGATAGACCCCACCGGGGTGTTTGTAACGGACACCTCCTTTGCAATTTTTTTCGTGTCGGTGCAACATACCGACGTGTTTCCATAACTTGTTACAGTTACGACAGGCATAGCTCCTGCTGTATGACCTCAGGTCTTTAATATAGCTGAAGTGATCCATGTACAGGTTCAAATTCATGGTGTCGTCGAATTTGTAGGGAGATCGGCGGACCAATTCGGCATTTACTTTACCTTCTTCGGTCTCTTTCAATTCGTACACGAAGACGTTGAAATTAAATAAACGCTCCAAAAGGGGTAGTTCGTCCAGGTACAGGCCTTTAAACTCTCGTAAGGGAAGCTCGGTATGGTCTAGATATTGGTGAAAATATGCCTTGGTTGGGGTTTCAAGGTTCGCCACTGGAGCTCCACGATGTACGGCCAGGCAGCGAAAGAAGCAGAGATAGTCTGTGTAGGCACCATGGGATCCACCGGTCAAGTTGTTTAATCCAGGGTTGTTGGAGACGTAGGCCGGTAGCAGGACGCCGCCTCCGATTGGATGATTGTTGATTTTATTAACGTAGAAGGTCACGTTGGTCAGGAGGTGCACCACCCATTTGGTGTCAGGACGTTGTTGGCGAATATACTCTAACATGTCATGTCGGCTCAACTCCTCTATAAACCTCTCCAAGTCTTCTTCTGTTCTGATGAGGTGTGGAGCATCAAAAAATCTGGAGTTATTCTGGCTGGAGTGGTAATACCGCAATTCTCCAGTTTCCACGTTTCTCAAAATAAAACCAAACGACAGGTTGATCTTAAAGGCTGTGGTCTGCTGTCTAAAGATCCGGCGTACCATCTCTGGAAAGGTGGACGCTGTCATATCATGCAAGGTAAAATTATACCTGTCTTGGACACGATTGCCGGTCACCTCCTCTGTACGGATGGTATTCCAGTGTCTTAGATATAGGATACGGGTCTCCGGGTCTTCTGGTAATATATTAGGTTCAACGGACGGACTGTTGGAAGACTGGGGACTGTGACTTCGTGGTTGCTTTGGAGGACTATTGGATGGTCCAGGAGATGGAGGTCTCTTCATCACTTCAGGTCTTTTGTGCAGAGCCCGGTGACGGAGCATGCTTTCCCTTCTATTAAAATATTGACCACAAACGGGACAGGTGATCGTGTAGTCGTGGGATTCCTCGTGGCGTTTTCTGTGGTCTGCCCTCTTAAATTCTTTTCCGCAGATGTTACAGGGATAGGTCTGCGAAGAATCTACATGGGTTTTCATGTGGCGGGTGAGGTTGCTCTTCTCCGTAAACTGTTTCCCACATTTGTCAAACACGTACTTCTGAAACGATACAATAGAAACATACGCTATGTTTGGGTAAAAAAGTTATTATTTTATTCCTGTTTTGAGATTTTATCGTCTCTTTTGTTTGTGTGATGCATATATATTTAGTGGAATGGCTCCTTCTTTAGTTTGTGTGTTTCTTGTCTCGTGTATCTAAATACGTAGTATCGATTCCCCCCCTCCGGGGCCTCTTTATTTCATTAATCATGATAGTAATGCTGAATTCGTAGTATCGATTCCCCTCTAGAGCCTCGTTATTTTTTTTTTCATACTATATTTAATAGTTAGGTTTCATTTATCAAACCCAATGATTCAAATGTAAACACATAATTAAAAAACACTTACGTTGCTTTTATCCATCTTCTTTGAATCTGAAACACAATGGATATTTAATAAGACCACCTGCTCTACTTTACGCGAAAAAGCACTGAATGAAATTAATAAGACTATATACCACCTGCCTAGATTATAAAATTGATACAAATGCTTTGCATTAAATCACTGAATTCTTTTAAAATTATAACAATATGTAGTAAAAAATAAATTCATACTAAAAGTAAAAAACTGTAGCAAAGATAAAAGAAAATATTAAAAAGTTTTGTTTGGGTTTTGAAATCGATGAAGCGTTGTAGCACGCGACTACCCCCATCGACTAATAACTTTTTTGCATAGTGTGAAGAGAATACATGAATATATCCTTTGTTTGGGTTTAGAGGCAGTCAACAATGAACAGCACCTGTCTTCGAAAATAGATTGATGCCATTAAAATTTGAAAATCCTTTGTGCTGATAACTATTTGTTAAAACGACAAACTATAACCATTTTGATAATGAATATTTCAAGAGAATTATTCAAAAAGAAAATAAATCGGCTTACCTGTACCTTGAAATAAATATTCCGTGATCACACACACTGCGTTGTATAACAAAACTGTATTTCTGAAATAGAAAGAAAATAGTGGATGATAAATATCCAAGTTTAAAAATTGGATGACAAATATGTATAACGTAGACAAGGAATAGTCAACAACATGTCGACAAAAAATGACGCAAAGTTTATTAAATGTAAAAACAGATGAAACGTTAATTCTAATCTGTGAAGAAAATCCTCAGTTCCGACCAGAACCTTTAAGTTACGCATTAAAACATTTCCTTTTCCAACCTTAATATTAAAACTTTCTATCAAACAAAATCGAATAAGAACTGACATTAATAGTAACTCGGACTTGAATTCTTTTAAATTCTGAAAAATTCATACTAAAAGTAAAAAAAAAAAAAAACAAAAAACACGTTACAATCTTATATGAAATAAGTTTACCTCTTAGCAATATGTAAATTTTCCTCGTTTTCTTCAATCTATTCTTTGTATTCTGAAAAGGAACGGGTTAAGATACTTTAAAGTAAATTGATTAAAACGTGTAAACGGGAAACATGTCACAACACGATCATCATACTATTGATTTTTTCATAACATGTTTTCTGAATTAAAAATCAACTACATGAATTAATTTGATTAAAATATTATAATAGGATTGAGATGCTTACCTTTGTTCGAATATAAATTCTCCACAAGATAAACACGTCCTGTCAATATCAAAGCTGGAGTAGAAATGATTTTTTCAAAAAGACGAGCGTACAATGGAAGGCCGACGATTGGTTGGATTTGAATTCGAAGCAAGAAGGAGTACGATTGGTGTGATTCAAATATCAGAAGTGCTACGATTGGTTGGATTTGAATTCGAAGCAAGAAGGGGTACCATTGGTGGGATTCAAATATCAGAAGGGCTACGATTGGTTGGATTCACAATTCCATTGTTCGTACCTAGACTCTAGAGGAGTTCCGGGAAAAACGCGGGAAATTATCACCCTTTTATTTCCGGTTCACGACTTCCGGTGATGCAACTTCCGGTCGCGCCTGCGCACACGATCACTTCCGGTGACGTCACGATCCCCATCGATCCCCCACAAATGCGAGGTGGATGGTGCTTCTATACTACTGCCGGACAGCTCGCTTATCTGATATTCGATAGTTTACTGGTCTTACAACTCATTTGTCAGACTGCCCATTGGTCTGATGCAAATATTTTTAGAACATAGCAAAACATGAAGGGGAAATCCAAAATGAGATATTACAGCCTAACAATTTATCCACTGGAAGTGGTCTTTTTGTATTATTCAAATAAACATAAAAGGGAATGTAGGGCTCAACACGATGTTGCTAGAAGTTCACATACATCATTCAACAATGTATATACGCTTATACAGTTTGAAGATACCAAAGGGATAATCTGAATCCGTAAATCGAAGAACAGACAACACAATGGACAAAAGAAAAAGTACAAACAACGATCTACACATAAAACTAAAGATCGATTAACACGAACCTCGCTAAAAACCGGGTGTGAACTCAGGTGCTCTGGAAGGGTAGGTAGTTCATGCTCCACTAGTCTTACATGAATTAGCATACATGTACATGTATCAAGATTATTACATTAATTCAAACTTTCTTCATTCATTTCACGCAAAGGATAATTAGCAAATGTCTCCATCTGAAAATGCGTGCTTTTTCATTCCTAAAAATGATAATCACTCATGCAGTGTGACGGGAATTATTCTTTTGTTATGAACAAACAAAAAGAAGTTCAATATAAAGTTGTGTGTACATTGTCTATATATAAACTATCGGGCAAAAGAAAGGACGAAAGAAGAGTTTGAAGATACCAACGGGTATTTATTTTATTTAAATTAAATCTTTTATTTTTGTTTTTTATATTTCAATAAAACGTAGATATCAAATTTAGAGCACACGCCGCGTTTCTGGAATAACCTTCATCGGGTAAGCTAAAATCCAAAATAAACTTCTCCAGGCAAGCATGTCTGTCGAATTTGTTTCAAAGGCTATTGGTAGTAGACGTTTGACAAATCGCCTCCAACGTCGGTTGCAGCAGAGTGGCATTACGTAGACCAAAAGTCGATTTCCTCGAAAATGAGGGAGTGGCTCTAAGGGCCAAACACCTCAGATGTTCATGATATTTACAGGAAATTATCTCCATAAAATCCCCTTTTTCAAAAATTCGACAAAATAAATAAATAATAAGTCTTATATTTATTCATATCATAATTAATATGCATTATACACGACAAATGGAAAATTGTTTCTCTAATTTTTTTTTATTATTTCCACATTTCACAACCGATTGTGAAAAAATTGTTCTCCTCACTAGTGAATTTAACTGTTCTCGGCACCTGATTGGTCAATTTTTATTCTGTCGGGACTACTTTCTCTCCAACTGTGATCGATCATTTTATAAAATATTGAAAGATATTGCAGGCCTAAATACCATTTACATGTAAAAAGTAACTTAATTCCATTTTCGTGATGCGTGTGGTTAAACATTTTACTGCTGTGATGTGCGCCCTGTTTGGAGGGACTTACCGGGAACAGAACAGTTGGCATTCGAACGTTTTGGACTTAGCCTACTCGATACATGGATACACGTAAAGCTTCCTTGGTTACCGTGTAAACAAAATCGCGATCGTGTCGTCCGCAAAATAAAAGATGTCCCTAAACGAAGTTTTGGAAAGGGGACAAAGAGTCAGATTTCTCTCGGGTGAAAAGGGGATCACAATAGGGAAAAATGAAAACTTTAAGTTCCCATTATGGGAGATCAAACTCGAGAATGGAAAAATTCTCACTGAACTTCTGAAGCAAGATACAGGTTTGACGTCCTAACTGAGCCTGAGGTATCAAACGATCCAGGAAATTCTGACTCATCTCCTACAACACCCGAGGAGCTTATGCATTTATTTCAGTCTGAAATATATGAATCAGATGATTCATCGGTTTCAGCTGTTCCGCCATTGTTGTTATTATAATTGGAGATCCGTCCGCGCAAATATTTCGTTGGACATCTCATTTTTCAGAAAATATAGACACATTTAAAGATATTTTTGTTTCGTTAAATACTGTCGTTATAAAATATCAAAAGTCATTAATTTATTTGGTTTCCTTTAAATATATGAAACATCTATATCATTTTGCAACCATGGTAACAGGATGCGTAGCAATCTCTCAAATGAAAGACTAAAGGGGCGGTATAAAGGTTGGGAGAATTTGCATATCGATTTAAATTTGTTGTTTAAAAAAATTAGAGAAACAGATTCTTACATTGTTGTGAGTGAATTATCGGAGTGCTCCAATCTCGGTAGTTAAATTATGGAATTTTAAATCCTCGCCAAGGCTCGGACTTAAAATTCCATAATTTAACTACCTCGATTGGAGAACTCCGATAATTCACTCACAACAAAGTAAGAATCTATATTTCTTTGATTCAACTTTAGTACTTTTCAATTCAACGAATTCTTTCCACGTTTGTATTCACAAGTTTTATAGTGTATATTGTATCAATCATGCTAATTCAGAAACACAGGAAGGCATCACAAATACATGTGATCTGACAAACATCACACACCTTTGCATTTCTGGAATCAGTTAATTTTCAACGAAGGGTGTAAACTTTTGACATTATTAAGGTGAACAATATATACCGCATCAGTGGTGTAATGGTTAGCGTGCTCACCTGTAATGCGGGGTAGATCGTGGGTTCGAGCCCTGATCGGGTAAAACCAAAGCCTACAAAATAGATATTTGTTGCTTCTCCGCTAAGCACGTGTCATTAAGTAGTAAGAGCATAGACTAGTTCAGGATAATAATAATAATAATAATAATAATAATAATTATAATTATAATAATAATAATAATAATAAATTATTTATTTATAGAGGGTTACACAGTTAGTTAATAACTAATCTTCCCTGAAGCCCTCATTGACATATTTAGACATACATTGTAAAGTACACAATATTAAGTTACACAATACATTGTAATAAGTATACACAAAAGATTTGGTAAACATTTAATGGTAAATGTGTCCGAGTGAATTGAATGAATAAATGAATTCTTTATTTGCAAAAAGCATATACATGCTATAGCAATCAAACAGATATATACACATGTAACACAATGACAAAAAGCAGAGAACAATTAAACACATTATATATCGACAACAATATTAACTAATTATATGACATCTGATTTTCCAAGCTGCCGTTAGATAATTATATAATTTTATAGTGAGATTTTTATTGGCAGCTTTTAATAAATGTTCAAGTTTATAAATATTCGGCCAAGAACAGTAATATGTAGGCAAAAAATGCGTACGTACAGATCTATATGCAGGACAAACTAACACAAAATGATATTCGTTTTCAACAACATTCATATTGCAACACAGACATAAACGTGATTCTCTTGGGGTATTGTTATAACGACCAAGTTCAATATTCAATTTTAATGTACCACTGCGTAATTTTGTAAGTAGATACACATTACTACAAAAATTAAGATATTTCTCATGACAAAATTCTACCTTAATATTTCTATAAATACACAGTTTTTCACAATCGTATACAGATATTGACCACTGTTGCACAAATTGATCTATAATACGTTGTTTAACAAAGTCAAATGATACACTTGATGCATCCTGAGATATCCAAACATAATTAAGACCAAGGCTGAATAACAAGTCACGTACATTGGAAACCCAGTTAGTTTTACCGTTATTAACATCATTATACAATAGTTTATAAACATCATAAACAACCTTAGATTTATACAATAAAATATGCAACCAGTATTTCCAAATGCTGAAACGTCTAGAAATATACATTGGCAAATGGCCAAGTTCACCATACAAAAAAGCAGTAGGTACATTTTTACCTATTTTCAAAACAAATCTACAAAAACGATTATGTATTACTTCAATATCATGAGCACGATGAAAACCCCATATTTCTGACGCATAACTCAGAACGGAACCAACCATACTGTCAAATAACATGCACTGTTGTTCAGTTGAAATATAAACACTTTTGAGTGAGTTCATAAGTGACGATAATGCACGTGCTCCTTGTTGCGAAAGACGTTTCTCAGTTTGCAGAAATTTTCCATTATAATGCAACAACATGCCAAGATAAACGTAAGAATCAACAATTTGAAGTTCCATATTGTCATAAAAGAAATGATCATTTACCGGCCGCCAGCTATTTCGAAAAACAACTACTTTGGTTTTGTCAATGTTAACTTCAATATTCCATTTCCTGCAATATATGAATAATTTATCCAGCAGATGTTGTAGAATTTCAGGTGTTTTTCCAAACAAAACAGTATCATCGGCAAATATAATAAGGTATATCAAATAATCATTCAATGTTACAATACCATCAGCTGTGTCCGTGGATATATCATCAATGATATCATTAATAAAAAATAGAAATAACAAAGGATATAGTGGTTCTCCTTGTTTAACACCAAGTAAGTTATCAAACGCATCTGAAAGTACTCCACCAGCTTTGACACGAAGTCGAACGGACGAATAGATAGACTTTACCATTGCTACAAATTTAGTACTAAGTCCATTACGTAATAGCTTGTATATAAGGATTCTTCTATTGAGCTTATCAAATGCTTTGCGGAAGTCCACGAATGCAGAATATAATTTAAATTTATTCTGAAGAATATTTGAAATAATTCCCTGTATAATAAATATAGCATCAACGGTTGACATGTCTACCCATGGACTGTTGTTCCAGTGAGCTAGCAATATAAAATTGGAACTCATTATCATCTCATTAAAAATTAACTTGTTCTCGCCATGATATAGCTGAAAAATGGTTGAGTTGGCATTAAAAAACAATCACTCACTCTATTTTTAGTAACGACAGCCAAAGCACGACGGACACCATCTAATAGCATAAGCCGACATGACCGTTGGCAGATAAGAAAATACATGTGGAGTGAATAAAGTCTATTCTTCAATACACTCGTGTTCGTCATAATCACTTCCATCCACTAGTTCAGGCTCTGACATGTTTTTGGCAACTTTTAAGTATTCTGTCCAATCTTTGACATAACAGAATGGTTGGTCTAGATTCCTGGCATATGCCAAATACCATATTACTGATGCTACATGTGCACACATGCCGACGACTCTAGACCCAATACGACATTTACAATACCTTGAGATGACATTACATTCATCATACAAAATCCATAATAGGTATGATTTAGAAGAAACGTGTCGGCGTTGAAGTTTTGCACAAATTAAATGTTCATCTTGGTTGCATACAGAAACTGTAATTTCTGCAAAATTGAAAAGATATATGTAATATACATTTTTTGTACATTGTACTTTTTTTTAGCAAAAAACAAAACAACTGGGCAATCACAAAATTATCTCGTATTTCCTGAACTTTCTTAATTCAACGCTTCAGTTTTGTTTTGTTTTGTTTGGTCATTGCAGAATAAACACAATGTATGTACATTGCCCCTAAATATAAAGTTAATGTACACTCGCTGCGAATCGGGCTAGACAAGCTGTTCAGGTGGGTCAGTTGTTGGTTGTGTAATATATAAGAAGAGTTTGAAGATACCAAAAGGGGTAATCAGAATCCGTATACCGAAGAAGAACAGACAACACAATGGCAAAAAGAAAAAGTACAAAAGGACAAACAACGATATATTACAATAAGGGTAATAACAAAATTACCGAACTCCGAACAATCTTACAAAGGAAAAGTCAAAACTCATTAGTATATAAACAGACAAAATCAGTCAACAACCGGAAAACTGTGAAAACCGTAATGACCCTGACTTGGTACAGGCATTTCTAAAGAAATGGTGGGTTGAATCAGATTTTAAAGCACCTATTGAGCGAGCTATCCATATTATTTCAAATTTAATACATAATAAGACAAGAGGGATTTGAGATATCATGGAAGGCTAACCGCACGTAAATCAAATAAATCAAGAAAGAAGCGCTCATAAAACCATTGTTTATTAATATCACAGTGTCATAGAGATGTTTTTATTGAATAAATAATTATTGACAATTTCTTAATGTTAACAGTAGTATCAGCGCCACTTTGCCGTCAGTTTGCATAATAAGCCACGCCCCCTCATTTGCATAACAATGGAATTAGATGACGTCATTGCGTCCCCACGCGAAGTCCTATTGTTCTCTTAACAATGGAAGTAGGTCACGTCATAGTGTCCCCTATTGTTCTCATAGCGTCACCACTTGAAAGGAACACCTGGTCTATTGTTCTCATAATAATGGAGGTGGATAATATCATAGCGTCTCCTATTGTTCTGATTTAGTTTAAACATATTTTATTTGCCAATTAAACAGACAAAATGGATTAGACACAAGTTAAACAAACTTATGAAGTCTTCTCCAAATTACAATATGTTACAATAAAGAAGTACATAAAAGGCATGCATTACTATATGTAGCACTAATAACGAATCAATGATAAATATTGTTCTGATAGCGTCACCACACGAAGTCCTATTGTTCTCTTAACAATGGAAGTAGGTCACGTCATAGCGTCCACTATTGTTCTCATAGCGTCACCACTTGAAAGGAACACCTGGTCTATTGTTCTCATAATAATGGAGGTGGATGATATCATAGCGTCCCCTCCCCTATTGTTCTGATAGCGTCACCACACGAAGTCCTATTGTTCTCTTAACAATGGAAGTAGGTCACGGCATAGCGTCCCCTATTGCTCCGATAGCGTAACCACTTGAAAGGAACACCTGGTCTACTCTTCCCAAAAACTAATTAATTATGCATCACCCCTCTTCAAATGACAGCTGTCCTATTGTTTCAAAAAAACTAATTGATTCAAACCACTTGAACCAACAGGTGTCCTATTGTTCCCAAAACTCATTACTTATTCACCACCCCTTCAAATGACAGCTGTACTATTGTGCTAAAAAAATACATTCGGATCATTCGAGCGAACACCTGCTCTATTGTTCTACTATCGACAAGTTCAAACATGTTCAGACAAATCCAGACTTGTTCTACGGAAACCCAAACGCGTCCTCTATTCTGATTGGTAGACCGGCATTCTTTCTTCAAACGCCAAACGACTACCACTCGAAACTGATAACTGGTCTATTGTTCTCAAACTCATTAATTATACACCACCCTCTTCAAATGACACCTGGTCTACTGTACCCAAAAACTAATTAATTATGCATCACCCCTCTTCAAATAACAGCTGTCCTATTGTTCCAAAAAAACTAATTAATTCAAACCATTTGAACCAACAGGTGTCCTATTGTTCCCAAAACTCATTACTTATTCAACACCCCCCCTTCAAATGACATCTGTACTATTGTGCTAAAAAAAACTGGTCTATTGTTCTCAAAGTCACTAGTTAATTATACACCACCCTCTTCAAATGACACATGATCTATTGTTCCCAACACTCATTAATTATGCACCACCCCTCTTCAAATGAGACATGGTATATTGTTCTCAAACTCATTAGTTATGCATCACTCCTTTCAAATGACACCTGGTCTATTGTTCCCAAAACTCATCAATTATACATTACCCCCCCCCCCCCTCCTCTTCAAACGACCACGGTCCTATTGTTTCAAGCCGCTCAAAGGAACACCTACTCTATTGTTTTATTATCTACAAGTCCAAACATGTTCAGATAAAAAAGAAAATCTTTAGGTGGAAATACAAAAAAAACCTTGCAGGGAAATTATCGTTTTACTATAAGGTCATATTTTTATTAACATGCAACTGGCTCATTTATTTTTTTAAACTCCGTTGTGTTTAACAATCTGGCATCGTTTTTAAACATTTTAATAAGGTAACCAATTATACTGAGAGATAATATGTTAATTAAAGTAATGAAAAATAATTCATATCAAAATACATTAAGTTTTAATTTATTCATTGACTGCTCTTTTAATTCAATCTATAAACACCGGTGTTAATCAATTGACATACAACTGCCAGAGTTTTAATTATGTGAAATAATCCGACATCATTCTTTAAAAAAAAATTATTTAGAGACTAAGAACACTGTGACAAAATATACTCATTCAAATAATAATAATAATAATAATAACAATTCCCATCAACTATAAATTAAGTTTAATTTATGCATTTACCTTAAAGCTTTTGAATTATCAATCGATAAAGACAGGTCTTAATCCATTCATATACAACCGTCAGTGCTCAATGATCTTACTTTTCGGTTTTTTGTTATTATTCATATTTATTGAATTAATGTTTGTCAATGAAACTAGTATTTATAAATTCTCTAACATAATAGATCTATATTTATATATGAAAGCACGAGTCATTCAAACGTTTATTCAAATTGGAATACAATTATTTAAAAAAAAAATCTAAATTAAAGAATATTTCGTTAAAATATATGACGTGGGGTACGAATTAAATTTCTACACGACTAATTACGTACCTCTTCGTACCCAATAACACGTCTATCTAAAACGTATATAAAATCTTTCTCAACCTATCTTAAAATAATTCCGTCATAGTTTCTACATAAAACACAATACGTGGTAAGCATCAGATGATTGACACATAACAATATAGATCACTTTTTGAAAAATTTTGGTAGCCCTTAAAAGTTTTTTTTTATTTTCCTGGAATTAAAATTCCAGTCTTCTTCTGGCCTCAGAAACAATGAGTCTCTTTCTGGTCTTGTTGTGTACTGTCCACCGTCTTCCTGCTTCATATAACCTATATATCATTATCCTAATTCTTGTTTTCCCTTGCTTCTTTGGCCTTGTCCGGTTACTAACCATTTTCGGTGTGCTATGCTTAACAAGAAATGATTGCGCAACAAGATAATTTTCCGTTTTTTTAAGCGAGAGAAATCAGATTTCAGTCATTGGTTCCATCCGAATATGAAATTTAAATCGTCCTGAATATGCATGAAATATTGGCCGCTGGATGTTAACCAACCAACGAAATCAAATTAAAAAAAAAATTATAATTAATTTATTTGGTGTCATTTAGATACTTATGAGTTTTGACTTTCCCTTTGGAAGATTGTTCGGAGTTCGGTAATTTTGTTATTACCCTTATCTACATAACGGCTTGTCTGTCCCCTTGATTTTTTTCATTCTTACACCGACAATGGTAATCTTAAAGAGGTTTTATTGAAAAATGAAGTATTCTATTCTCTCATAATTACATCTCATTTACATATTGTGCGTTCATTAAATCACACATCCATTCACTCTTTTATTAATCATGTCAGATTTCAACATTCTTAACCATAAGAAATTTCATTTCAATTAAAAAACCATGTAAATTTCAGCAGTTTTTACCCAGTCATACAAATCTTGACAAAAAAACTTAGTTAAACATCATTTACATTTTCAATAATAACAAAATGGTCGTATTTAAGTGTTGAATCGATTTTTACAAACGACGAATCTAATACAACACACCACACCACAAGCACCACAACACACACTCATACTCCAATCAGAAAGCAGCAAAAGCAGCAGCTAAAACAGCAAAAACAGCAGCAAAAATAGCGGAAAAAGCAGCAGCAAAAACAGCTAAAGCAGCAAAACCAGCAGCAGCAAGAAACAACAACAAAAGCAGCAAAAACAGCGGTGTTGTTGGTTTCCAAATATTTTTTTTTAAAGAACGATGTCGGATTATTTCACATAATTAAAACTCGCAGTTGTATGTAAATTGATTAACACCGGTGTTTATAGATTGAATTAATAGAGCAGTCAATGAATAAATTAAAACTTAATGTATTTTGATATGAATTATTTTTCTTTACTTTAATTAACATATTATCTCTCAGTATAATTGGTTACCTAATAAAAATGTTTAAAAACGATGCCAGATTATTAAACACAACGGAGTTTAAACAAATAAATGAGCCAGATGTAGGATAATAAAAATATGACCTTATAGTAAAACGATAATTTCTCTGCAAGGTTTTCCTGTATTTCTGATTTTCTTTTTTTTTCTGAACATGTTTGGACTTGTAGATAATAAAACAATAGAGTAGGTGTTCCTTTGAGTGGCTTGAAACAATAAGACCGTGGTCGTTTGAAGAGGGGGGTGATGCATAATTAATGAGTTTTGGAAACAATAGACAAGGTGTCATTTGTATGGAGTGATGCATAACTAATGAGTTTGAGAACAATAGACCAAGTGTCATTTGAACAGGGGTGATGCATAATTAATGAGTGTTGGGAACAATAGATCAGGTGTCAGTTGAAGAGGGTCGTGGTCTACCTATCAGAATAGAGGACGCGTTTGGGTTTCCGTAGAACAAGTCTGGACTTGTCTGAGCATGCTTGAACTTTTCGATAATAGAACAATAGAGCAGGTGTTCGCTCGAATGATTTGAATGTATTTGGGTTTTTTTAGCACAATAGTACAGCTGTCATTTGAAGGAGGTGGTGAATAAGTAATGAGTTTTGGGAACAATAGGACACCTGTTGGTTCAAGTGATTTGAATTAATTAGTTTTTTTGGAACAATAGGACAGCTATCATTTGAAGAGGTGTGATGTATAATTAATTAGTTTTTGGGAACAATAGACCAGGCGTTCTTTCAAGTGGTGACGCTATGGCGTGACCTATTTCCATTGTTAAGAGAACAATAGGACTTTGCATGGTGACGCTATCAGAACAATAGGGGACGCTATGATATCATCCACCTCCATTGCTATGAGAACAATAGACCAGGTGTTCCCTTCAAGTGGTGACGCTATGAAAACATTAGGAGACGCTATGATATCATCCACCTCTATTGTTATAACAATATACCAGGTGTTCCTTTCGAGTGGTGACGCTATGATGTGACCTACTTCCATTGTTAAGAGAACAATAGGACTTCGTGTGGGGACGCTTTGACGTCATCCAATTCCATTGTTATGCAAATGAGGGGGCGTGGCTTATGCAAATTGACGGCAAAGTGGCGCTCATTCTACTGTTAACAAGTACATGACCAAGGGGATGATAAAATCATTACCGAACATCAAAGTAGATCAGTGATTGATATTGAAGTAAGCCTCTTTGATAACTTTGTATTGGACTGCCAATGATTTGTGCTGTAAACGGATCAATTCTGTTACATAACATCTCCTGTGTTGATCGACAGAGATGAAATTACCTACAAATCGGATTCTAGTAATTGTACTATGTCTATAGAATTAATATGAAAAACATCTGCACGACCACGTGATGTCACTAAGAAGTGAGGTTTGGGTTCATATGATTAGCTTAACCCCGTCATTTGTTTGTATTGAAATGCCTAGACGGGAGAGCGAGCGGTCACGTATTTGTGCTATGGGTATCGATATTGCCTCTTTCTACGAATTTGATATTTGATTTTAAAATTGTTTCGAAAGTGTGACATTTTTTGTTTTTCATTTTATTAATAAATTCTCCCTCCATTATTGTAAGCTTCATCTACGATATGACTTCCACAAATACAGTATAAAAAGCGTTTCTTTTACAGCCGCTGATGGAATGACCCATACAATGAAGATACCACTATTTTATTATGATTAAGGGACAAGCCTTGTCTTAATCCTTTCCAATCAAAATGCCTAATTCCTATGACGTAAAATAGATCCAACAACAACAATTTCTATTGTGCATGTATATTTAAATCCTTTAATCTGTATTTCGTGGTCACTTGCAGAGTAATCATTAACGACACAATCCTTCATGTCCGCCCAAAGTATCTTAGAGAGAGCATGGGGGTATTATAGATAATAACTCCACGGATACCGGAAGTTTATTGCCAATGTATTTCATCTTTTCTCAGCATCGAGAACCATTTGATGAATAACATGTGTGTAAATGAGTAAATAAACATTAGAGAAAACCGAAGGGGAAAGGAGAAATGGACAATCCAGAGAAACTGCCACAAAAGACGCAGGACAGACTGTAGGTAGTAAATAACCGTTAGAGAAAACCGAGCGGCAATCAAGAATTGACAATCCAGAGACACTGGTAACATTGGGCACACAAGACTAATGATGAACAAACAAAACAAAATAATAACAACACAGAAAATCAAAAAGATGAGCAACACGGACCCCACCAAAATCGGGGTGAACCCAGCGAAGAACAAGCAATCCCTGCCTCCTACCATACACCAGCCATGTTACTCATAGAGTCAATATGTGTTGGACGCCACTACGCAAACACAATTAACGTAATTAAGACATGGGTCGTCCTACAAACAATGGAGGTAAAGACGAACCGAACATCGTTTTTATTCGGAAATTGTAGCTGACATCACAACACGGAAAAAGACAATAAGACATGAAGCCTCCTACAAACAACTGGAGGTAAAGACGAACCGAACATCGTTTTTATTCTGAGATTGTAGCTGACATCACACCACGGAAAACACAATAAGACATGAGGCCTCCTACAAACAACTGGAGGTAAATACGAACCGAACATCCTTTTTATTCTGAAATTGTAGCTGACATCACTCCACGGAAAACACAGTAAGACATGAGGCCTCCTACAAACAACTGGCGGTAAATACGAACCGAACATCCTTTTTATTCTGAAATTGTAGCCGACATCACTCCACGGAAAACACAGTAAGACATGAGGCCTCCTACAAACAACTGGAGGTAAATACGAACCGAACATCCTTTTTATTCTGAAATTGTAGCTGACATCACTCCACGGAAAACACAGTAAGACATGAGGCCTCCTACAATGAATGGAGGTAAAGACGAACAGAATATCGTTTTTATTCTGAAATTGTAGCTGACATCACACCACGGAACTCAGAACGTAAAGACAAGTGATGGAACAAAATGTTGGTCATCACTATCCGCAAATATACACAAAAACGTACAATAGGACATGATCCTTCCTACAAACAAATGGAGGTATAGACGAACAGAACACTTTTTATGCCAAAATCGTAGCGGATATCACAACACAGAACTAAAAACGAAAAGACATATAATAGGAAAACACAAAAAAAATTGGGGGGGGGGGTAAATTTTGTTCGATTTATTGCCGATTAGAAATTAAACCAAGAAAAACTGGGCATAGGTAGGTATTATGATATCTTATTAACAAGGTAGGTATCTTAACAGGAACTCAAGTCAGTGATGCTGTGTTTGTGTTCAGAAACCATTGCTTTAGCTTACTCCTTCATACTGTTTACTTAGCAGGGGAGCCACAAATACCAATTACTCCTTCATACTGTTTACTTAGCAGGGGAGCCACAAATACCAATTACTCCTTCATACTGTTTACTTAGCAGGGGAGCCACAAATATCAATTACTTCTTCATACTGTTTACTTAGCAGAGGAGCCACAAATACCAGTTACTCCTTCATGTTGTTTACTTAGCAGGGGAGCAACAAATACCAGTTACTCTTTAATGATATTTACTTAGAAGGGGAGCAACAAATACCAATTACTCCTTCATACTGTTTACTTAGCAGGGGAGCAACAAATACCAGTTACTCTTTAATGATGATTACTTAGAAGGGGAGCCACAAATACCAATTACTGCTTCATGATGCTTACTTAGCAGGGGATCAACAAATACCAATTACTGCTTCATACTGTTTACTTAGCAGGGGAGCCACAAATACCAATTACTGCTTCATGCTGTTTACTTAGCAGGGGAGCAACAAATACCAATTACTCTTTAATGATGATTACTTAGAAGGGGAGCCACAAATACCAATTACTCCTTCATGTTGTTTACTTAGCAGGGGAGCCACAAATACGAATTACTCCTTAATACTGTTTAGTTAGCAGTGGAGCAACAAATACCAATTACTCCTTCATGTTGTTTACTTAGCAGGGGAGCAACAAATACCAGTTACTCCTTCATGTTGTTTACTTAGCAGGGGAGCAACAAATACCAGTTACGCCTTCATGTTGTTTACTTAGCAGGGGAGCAACAAATACCAGTTACTCCTTCATGTTGTTTACTTAGCAGGGGAGCAACAAATACCAGTTACTCCTTCATGTTGTTTACTTAGCAGGGGAGCAACAAATACCAGTTACTTCTTCATGTTGTTTACTTAGCAGGGGAGCAACAAATACCAGTTACTTCTTCATGTTGTTTACTTAGCAGGGGAGCAACAAATACCAGTTACTCCTTCATGTTGTTTACTTAGCAGGGGAGCAACAAATACCAGTTACTTCTTCATGTTGTTTACTTAGCAGGGGAGCAACAAATACCAGTTACTCCTTCATGTTGTTTACTTAGCAGGGGAGCAACAAATACCAGTTACTTCTTCATGTTGTTTACTTAGCAGGGGAGCAACAAATACCAGTTACTTCTTCATGTTGTTTACTTAGCAGGGGAGCAACAAATACCAGTTACTCCTTCATGTTGTTTACTTAGCAGAGGAGCCACAAATACCAATTTTAGAGTCATTGGTTTGACCCGACAGTGGCTTGAAGCCACATTCAAGACAATTTAAATGGTATTAAGTCCTGATTGCCCAAATAGATATTCATGCAAATACAGTCATTGGTGGGAATGTCATCCCCATCTCATTCTAAATGTGATTACCACCATTTGGGTCTGTGAGAATATACACATAACAGATTGTCGACTGGGAGGATTCAAAATACTGTAAAAAATGGAGACAAATAAACACTTGATGTAACCAAGATTTAAAAAATACAAAATACAGTTATGTACAAATTAATGTAAAAATTAGAGACGAAAAAACACTTTACTCACTCAAATGTAACCAAGATTTAAAAAAAATGAAAACACAGTTATGAACAAAAAAATAAAGTAAAAATTGGAGACAAAATAAGCACTTGATTAACACACACAAAAAACCAATTCAAATATATATTTACAAATTAATGTGAATTAAAGAATACCCTTTAAAATACTAAAACTTAAGAGTCATGTGACTTTCATAGTTGTTGAAAAAATAAGAACTGTGGGACGAAATATCTAACAGGTAATTTATTTTTATTACCCTTTCCTTATGCTTTACCGTTTTCACGTACAATAGATTGATTTATTGATTGATTGGTGTTTAACACCAAATTTAGCAGTATTTCAGCTATATCATGGTGTGAAAAAATTTGATAAATCAAATTCTTCATCTACAATATATACCCTTAGAAATAAAGAAATATTTGCATAAAGCAATCGGGTTATATGTGCAAATAAAATCAAAACGATAAAAACATACATTCACAATTTACACTATCTTATTATATTTTAGTATATATATTAGTTACTTTAAAATCAAATTAAATTGTGTCGCCTGCGACATTTGTAAACAAATCAGATAAAGTGTCGACATTTTAGAATGTTCATGTATAATTGATTATTTGCACATTTCCAACTTGATTCTAAAATTATGTTTTGACAGGAGTTATTTCCCTTTAAGGTCTTATTTCATGCAAAGTTCAATAAAGATAATATATATTTTCCCCATAATCTGTACAAAATTTTAATGTTCAAACAAGTTGTGAATTTTCTATAGCTTGTTGCTATTGAATTATATTCCGATTGTTTTTTTTTTACAAATTATTAGAAAATTGTTTGTCCTTTCTGTTGCTCCTGCCAGAACGAATACCATTTTAGCCTGTTGTAAGGGAAATAACTCCCATAAAAATGTATGATTTTAGAATCAAATAGGTAATGTAACAAAGGTCTATTAGGTTTAGATAGCAGAAGATTAATCCCAGTGACATCTTTCATATTAATTTGTTAATTTACAGTGTATTAATAATTTTACATGCATTAACATGGATTAAAAATAGTATTTGTTTTTGTTTGTTTGGTGGTGTTTAACACCATTTTCAACAGTATTTCAGTTTTATTGGTGGAGGAAACCAGAGAACCTGGAGAAAACCACAGACCTGTTGCAAGTCACCGACAAACTTTATCACATAATGTTGTACACCTTGCCCTGATCGAGATTCGAACTCACAACATCAGTGGTGATAAGCATGGATTGCATAGGTAGTTATAAATCCAACTACCATACAATCACAGCCCCTCAGAAATAGTAATAAATACAGTATCATTGTGTATATGTATAATCTAATGCAAAAATATGAAATATGAGATATGACCATTTAAAAAAGAGCCATGTGGATTGACACAACATTGTAAAACATTTATTTTGCCATATATATATATATAGGCTCCGTCAAATCCACCGATGAAAAAAAGAAAACAACATAACAATTAATGACATGACATGCAACTATATAATTTTTTTTCATTTTTTGATGAATATTTTTTTGGTCAATCTTTTTTTTTTCAACTTGCATCAAATTAAGTCCATGTTGCTGTACAATGAAGTCATATGTTAAAAGTCTTATACAGTCCAACCTTTAGATAGGGTCACACAAGACAGGTGTTCGCTAAATACAGGTTTAATTAATATAAAATGCACTATGAAGGGAAATTAATATTAGTCACATAATACAAGCTATTGCTTAATAGAGGTGGTCACTAAAGCAGGCTTGACTGTAGTCTTAAAAAATACATATCAAAATACTATATAAAGCAAGACAGACAAAAAGGTTGTTACCAGCCTTTGGAACGGGGGATTTGAAAAATAAGCCTGAAAAGGTGTGCCTGTAGAAAATACTGACCAGTAAACAAGGGCACTAACCCACTTGACCGAAGCCCAGGACAAGTAAAATTGGATACGGACAAGTGAAAATTATGAATGAATTTGCTTGAATAAATAGAAATTTTTTCTAAATTTGGCTTTTGGGCAAGTAGTTGAAAAAAAATAAGGCAAAGACTGCAAGGGGAGTTGAAAAATAAGCATGAAAAGGGGAAAGTAAAAAGTTGAAACACTAGTTTACAGAGTATCATAACAATTTTGATTAAACTTAGCCTATAGTATACCAGAATATACATGTCGACATTATGGAAGTATATTCTGACACTATGATACCGTGTATTCATTTGCTATTTCAACCATTTTTTTGTGACATTTTTTAAAAATTTAACTACCAAGGTATCATAGGACCCCAATATACATGTTCAGCAGACGTGTATTTCATGTCCTTTAACTATTGATTTTACAAAATGAAGTCATTTACAGTTTTATCTACATAATATAAACAATAATGAAGCTCTAATTTAATTCTATGAAGGCAGAAATTCCATTGTGAAGGATGGTATATATTGTAAACGTTGAAATGGCTAAGGACACTACGCCAACTGCTGCCATGGTGTAGGACTCATACTGGATCCAGTCTGAAATATAGGTTAAAAATAAATAAAAATAATAAGATGTTCATTACAATAACAGCTTGAAAATAATTATTTTAGCACAAATAAGTAGTTGTGGTCGTTATCATATGGTAGTTGGATTTACAACTACCTATGCAATCAGTGCTTATCACCACTAAAGTTGTGATTTTGAATCCCACTCATGGCGAGGTGTACTCGATACACATTTATGTAATAAAGTTTGTCAGTGACTTGCAGCAGGTCAGTCGGTTTCTCTGTGTACTCCGGTTTCCTCCATCAATAAAACTGAAATGTTGTTGAAAGTGGCATTAAACACCATAGCCCCCTTCCCCCACATTCATACTAAAAATATCACTTATTTGGTTCAAAGGGAAAATGTATGAATGACCAATTAACACCATTCTAACCCTTTATCATAAACAAGCCAAGAATTATTAACAATATTTCTAAATCATTATAATTTACCCAGTCATTAAATATTCACCAGTTCTAACATAGTGAGGGCCTGGGTGGCTCAATGAGTTAGGTAGTTGGATTACCTAACAACTCATACAAGCCTATCACCAATACAACGTGGGTTTGCGCCAGGATTTGTAAATTACAAAAAAGGGTGCACTCGAACCGCAGTCGCAAGTGATAAAGTTTACCAGTTGCTTGCCCATGGTCGATGGTTCTCTCCGGGTACTCCGGTTTCTTCCACCACTAAAACTGGTCACCATGATATAGCTGAAATATTGCTGAAAGTGGTGTTAAAACACCAAAAATCAAATCAAATTAAATCTAACATAGTGAATATGAAACCAACACATCAACAAAAATTCCTTATGAAACAAAAATTATATACACTATAATGGATTCCAATGTTTGTGGTTTGAGTAAAACATTTAGTCAGTACATACATATATGGTGACGAATATATACGCTACGATAGGAAGTAAACAACAAGTCTGAAATTAGTAATACATATGAAATATCTCTCAAAATCTGTAGATTGATAAATCTTTATTGTATTGTACTAAAATGACTAACACTATTTATATAACATGCTACTAATATTAACGTTGCCAGCAACTGGTACTTATGGTGTTTTTTTTCTCTGTAAAAATGTATATTTTTCATTAATGATTTTAAATTGGAGAAGAAAAAAAAGAACATTTTTTTTTTGCTACAGTCCACGAAATCCATGAAAATTTGCATACAATAAAAAATAATGAATTCACATTAATACTGAGAACCACTCAAATGATACTCCTACCAAAATGATTGATTGATTTGATTTATTGTGCTTAACGCCACCTTCAGCAATATTTCAGCTATATCATGGCGACCAGTTTTAGTGGTGGAAGAAGCCGGAATACCCGGAGAGAACCACCGACCATGGGCAAGCAACTGGTAAACCTTATCACTTGCAGTTGCGAGTCGAGTGCACCCTTTTTTGTAATTTACAAAGCCGGGTGCGAACCCATGCTGTATTGGTGATAGGCTTGTATAAGTTGCTAGGTAATCCAACTACCTAACTCATTTAGCCACCTGGGCCCTTGTGGCTCTATTGACACATTATCCTGATTGCAGATCAATTAGTCTTTTCTCCTTAAAGCTGCATGCTTAACAACAAGTACCAATTTCATAGTCTTCAATTTACCGGACCTGAGCTCGAATCCATGATCTACCGTACTCGGTGGGTGGGGCAAGCACGCTAACCATTACACCACCGATGCAGTTCCTCACTTCAGGTGAACTCAAAATAAGCGGACAAACTGGTAAATATGGTGTAGAAGGACAGATACAAATGTGTCATTAACACAGACCTTAAGGGCCATCGTGACCGTGATCGTATGGTAGTTGGATTTACAACTACCTTCGGAATCAGTGACTATCGCCACTGATGTTGTAAGTTTGAATCTCGATCAGGGCGAGGTGTACAACATTATGTGATAAAGTTTGTCAATGACTTGTGACAGGTCAGTGCTTTTCTCTGGTTTCCTCAACCAATAAAACTGACCGCCATGATATAACTGACATATTGTTAAAAGTGGAGTTAAACACCATCAAAACAAACAAACAAACAACATACTAACCTACAGGCTCTTCATTATCAGTCTGATCCTTTGTTATCTCTACACGTAGAAAAGCTTGTGTAGTATCAGTCCCGTCAGTACATTCCACGTACAGTTCATACTCATTATCTGTATCAGCATCTAACTCAGCTGTATCATTTAGGTAGATAGATTTCCCTGTAATACACAAAAATATATACCATGTTAACCAGGTAAAATATTGGAAGTCCAGTTTACAAGGTAAAATACAATCTTTCCAGTTAAAATACAATGAAAGCCCTGTTTACCAGTTAAAATACAATGAAAGCTCTGTTTACCATGTAAAATAAAATGAAAGCTCTGTTTACCAGGTAAAATACAATGAAAGCTCCCTGTTTACGAGGTAAAATACAATGAAAGCTCCCTGTTTACAAGGTAAAATACAATGAAAGCTCCCTGTTCACCAGGTAAAATACAATGAAAGCCCCCTGTTTACCAGGTAAAATACAATAAAAGCTCCTTGTTTACAAGGTAAAATACAATGAAAGCTCCCTGGTTACCAGGTAAAGTACAATGAAAGCTCCCCGTTCACCAGGTAAAATACAATGAAATCTCCCTGTTTACCAAGTAAAATACAATGAAAACTCAGTTTACCAGGTAAAATACAATGAAAGCTCCCTGTTTATGAGGTAAAATACAATGAAAGCTCCCTGTTCACAAGGTAAAATACAATGAAAGCACCCTATTTACCAAGTAAAATACAATGACAACTCCCTGTTTACAAGGTAAAATACAATGATATCTCCCTGTTTACCAGGTAAAATACAATGAAAGCTCCCTGTTTACAAGGTAAAATACAATGATATCTCCCTGTTTACCAGGTAAAAGACAATGAAAGTTCCCTCTTAACAGGTAAAATACAATGAAAGCTCCCTGTTTATCAGGTAAAATACATGAAAGCTCCCTGTTTACAAGGTAAAATACAATATCTATTTATCTACAACATCATACCTAACAGATAGAAGACACCTTCTGTTGCTGGTATGGTTTTTAAGAAGGAACAAGTGATTGGATCTGGACCTTTAGATGGATCTTCTACTGAAAACGTAAACAATTCTCCCGTGGCCGTCTCGGCTATCTGTAATACTTTGTTCATATCAGGAAATGTAGGTGGCTGTAAATATATCAAAACTTTCATGTGTATCAAACATTTCACTGAAATGATAACAACATAAACATGATAAATATTGACCATACATATAGAATAACAGCAGTTTTGAAGGTCAAGACAGACATTATCACTAGTATCATGGAGAGTCTGAAAGGTCGATATCTTCAAAGCTGATGTTATTGTTTTTATGTGTTTGATTTCACACTGACCAATAAATTTCTGTATTAGAGTCAGTTCAGCTATACTAACAATATCACTTGGTGAATGAAAATATGTATAAATTAGCGATAAATAGGAACGGTTGTAGATCATAACTTTAAGGATGAAATAATTATTAACAATATTTTTATTAGATTTAATATCAATAACATGATTGTGTTGATTTGGTGTTTAATGCCAAATTTAGCAGTTTTTCAGCTATATCATAGCATTCAATAAAGTGATAGCATTCAGATAAAGTAATGGTCTGCATGAGAAACCAGATGTGAAAATCACCTTAGTTCTTAAAACAACGAAAATATTAGATATAAAAAATACCATTGAACACCATTAAGTCAGTTCTTTGCTCAGCTAAAGTGGTCAGTAACAGATAATAAGTGTGGATTGACATATTTTATATAATTTACTGGGGCCGTCGTGGTCGTGTGGTAGTTGGAATTACAACTACCTATATATGCAATCAACGCATGTCACCACCAAAGCTGTGAGTTTGAATCCTGCTCATGGTAAGGTATACTCAACACACCATTATGTGATAAAGTTTGTCAGTGACTTGCAGCAGGTCGATGGTTTTCTCCGGTCTCCCCCATCAATAAAACTTACCACCACAATATAACTGAAATATTGCTGAAAGTGGTGTCAAACACCATAACCCCTAATCCTACTCAAATATGAAGTTGATGCTCGTCTTTTGCTTCACATACCAAATGTATGATTATCCCACAGTCTTCGCGCTACCCCACTTATCCGAAGCCCGGGACAAGTAAAACTGGATTCGGACAAGTGAAAATTATGAAAGAATTTACTTGAATAAATAGAAAATTTTTCTAAATTTGGCTTTCGGGCAAATAGGTGAAAACAATTAAGGTTAAGACTGACCCCATTAAAGGTTGTCACGGTAACAGTTCCTGTGACTCTATTATAGCAGGAGTCCTCGGCCCACATTATATAGTAATGATACTGATTCCTCTCACCAATGATGTGTAGAAGATCATCCTTCACGTGGATAGATTCTAAAAATAGAAATACACAAAGTCAACAGATTCTATAAATAGAAATATACAAAGTCAACAGATTCTACAAATAGAAATATATAAAGTCAACAGATTCTATAAATAGAAATATACAAAATCAACATGTGTAAGATTTAACAATAACAATGAATGATTATAAAAATACAGTCGAATCTCGTTATCTCAAAGTTCATGGGATCGTTGCAAAAATTTGAAGTGTTCGAATTTTGACTAAAGGGAAGCAAGAAATTAAGTAAGAAAGATAACTCTATCAGGTAAATTTGTATTTAAGTTATTTTTGACACAAAATCAAAGCCTCCCCTCTCCCAAAATTCTTTCATATTTTGAGAGAGATACCTTGTAATCCTCCATCCATCATCATGGAGCGAGGGATCAAATACACACTTATGACGGATGGAGAAACCATCTGTTTTTCCCAGGAGCCGGAAATTTGATTTTTGATTTATATAAAAAAACAGTAATTGTTCTTCAAATGTTACCAAGATGTCCTGTTAAAAACTGCAAAGTTAGATTATTATTTTTTTACTTTTTTGCATCATTCAGGTCAAGATATTTTTTCTATAAAATTTGGCTACAGAAATATTTTTTTAGAAAAAAAAATACATAGCTGCTCATCCTACTAAAAATTAAATGGTAGCTCCCTTATAATAGGATATGAAACCATTCAATAAGATACACTGTAACATGAATGCATTGTTTTCCTTTGATCTTTTTTATGGTTTATATACCAGAATATAAGTAACAGCTAAGAACTGTGAAATAATACATGCAGAAACGTGATATTGCACACTTTAAATCTGGGCTGTAGTTTTATTTCTCAGATAGGAGATATTGCACACACTTTAAATCTGGGCTGTAGCCTTATCACTCTCAGAGAGTCGTGCAATAATCAACGACCTAGATGTGATATTGAATGGCTTCATCTTACAATTCATTTATACCACGGTTTACCGAGCTAAACGGTTAAAGAATCTCACGCTTCCTGTTCGATTGTTTATCCGGTTAACTCGGAAAACCATGTTATAAATATTACAGTTGAACCTCGTTGTCTCGAACTCGAAGGGATCACCCGAAAATACTTGAGTTATCCGAGGTTCGAATTATTAGAGATCGACTATGACGTCAGCTGTTTTATTGATAAAGGTTCAGATGCGTGTTTCCATCATGTTTGAAAATGTGTAAAATATATATTTGATTGTCATGTTTACCGTAATTACGCTTTGTTCAATATGTACTAGATGTTTTTGCTTGTTTCAATAAACGTATAAATAAAGAAATATCGATACACAAACTTTTATTTATTATTCTTTGAATTTGATATTTAATAAAAATGAATGTGAACTGTTTAAACCGAATAAAAAAAAATGATATCACAAATTATTATCAATCACGTTTTCAATAAAGATGAAAGAAAATCGATCACCAGAGATCGTATTGTTTGTCAATTATAATCTTCTTAATCAATGTTAATTAAAGCTTCCATAATTGTGAATTATTGTGAAAAGTTCAATACAAATTATAACAAATTGGCTTGGGTATAAAAATTCGTTTCAATAATTTTCTCAGGTAAAATTTTGTTCCGCTTGAGCACGCCGATCTAAAAAAAGAATTAAAGATGTGGCAGATGCTTACATTTAACATGTAAACGTTAACGAGGTCAATCAAATTGTTAAACAAACATGTATAATCAAAATGTTTGTGTCAGAATTATGGAAACATGGAGCTCGACTTATGCGGGTGAATTTAGGGTATTTCAATTTCTATGGACTAATATTTTTGCTCGAGTTATCCGAGAAATCGACACAAAAGAGATTGACTTATCAAAGGTAAAAATGCATTAGGTCAACAGCAACTTTGCAGGGACCGACACAAATGCTCGACTTATCTGAGATATCGAGACAACCAGGTTCGACTGTACTTGTAATCTTACATACTTGCAAAAGTATCAAAATAGAAGAATAGATCGCCATATTCTGGTTCATAATCCACGAACCAATCAGCAAAATCTGTGTCGTTGAAGAAGAAGTCAATAATACTAAAATCAATAGAAGCATGATCTGGTATGGTCTTATCATAACGAGACATGTTGAAGTATGGTGGTGTATCTAAAAATAAAATAAAAAAATATTATCATACATGTACTTTGTATTTGATAAAATTTCACCTAAAGTGTAAATAAACATTAGAGAATACCGAAGGGGCAACCAAAAACGGACAATCCAGAGAAATCTGCAACACAGGGTACACAACACAAAACACACAACACAGCATATGTTGAACACCACTACACACAAACAAACACACACAAGGTAAATAAGACATGAGCCCTCCAACAAACAACTGGAGGTCAAAACAAACTGAACATCGTTTTTATGAGGAAATTGTAACAGACATCACAACACGGAACTCAGAATGTAAAGACATACAAGTTAATTGAATGATCTCCCCTGTATTATTCCTCATGGCCTAATCAGGTTGAACAATCATGTGAATCGTATTATTATTGAATATTATCTTTCATGCAATTGTTTGACATATGAGAGATAATGTAAAAACTAGATTTTATAACAAAATTATACAAGGAAATGCAACAATAACAAAAAATAGAGGATCACATAACTAATTATTCATGAAAGTTTGTGTTCACTTTCGTGTCTATCCCATCCAGAACATAAATTTCCTTTCCTTTATATTTGTGGTAAAACAGAACAAGTTCTTTTGATTCTCACTCATGGTGAGGTGTACTCAATACAACATTATATGATACATGCAGGGGATAGGGTTAGGATCATGGTGTTTAAGCCACTTTCAACAATTTTTCAGTTATATCGTGGCGGTCAGTGTTATTGCAGGAGGAAACCGGAATAACCGAAGAAAACCACAGACCTGCCACAAGTCACTGACAAACTTTATCATGTAATGTTGTATCGAGTACACCTCGCTATGAGCGGGATTTGAACTCACAACTTTAATGGTGATAAGAACTGATTGCATAGGTAGTTGTATAATCCAACTAGTATATGATCACGACCATGACGGCCACAATGATATAACTGAAATATTGCTGAAAGTGGCAGTACAGTTAAACATCGATAAAGGGCCATCGTGGCCGTGATCGTATGGATTTACAATTACCTATGCAATCAGTTCCTATCACCACTGATGTTGTGGGTTCGATTCTCGATCAGGGCGAGGTGTACAAAATTATGTGATAAATTTTGTCGGTGACTTGCGACAGATCGGTGGGTGTCTCCGGGTTCTCCTGTTTCCTCCACCAATAAAACTGTCTGCCACGATATAACTGCAATATTGTTGAAAGTGGCATTAAATACTCATACCCCTAACCCAGCATATATTTAGTCTGAAAAAACCATACAGTTTTAAGTTGTATTTCTTACTTTCAACCGTTGTATATCGCAGAGCATAGACTTGTTGTGTCAAGATTTCTTTGGTTCCATTCCAGTTAACGACATCGCCATCCTGAGGTTCTTCTGTTGTTATCTTGTACGTGTCTGTAGGACAATAGACTGGACGTAGATCTCGATGGTCAGGCGACGAAGCATTGTACGCAGCATTACACCAATCATATGACAGGATATTGTCTCCTCCGTCATACCTACATATTATGAAAAGAAAGCTTAAACAGTGATGGTCAACAATTCTACAAGTATAAACAAAACAAAAGAAAGTTTAAACTGCGATGGTCAACAATCCACCAATATCAACAAAACAATCACCTCTCACCTCAAATCAGTGAACATAAACAATACTATGATACAGATTTACTTCTACTCACAAAGATCACACACCATCACAAAAATGAATGAAAACATGAACATGGACAGGACAATAACAGGGCAAGTGAATACTTGTAGAAGATAGAAGGAAGGATACTAATCGGTAAAACTTGGTCAGAACAGGTGGTATTTTCCGGTGTTCTACAAACTTTGGTCTCAGTAGGTGGTATTGTACAATACTACTCATTGCTCAGAAAGGCAGAGTTTACTAAAATTATTGAAAAATACCACAGTAGTGATACTGGTTCACACAACAGGCTCGACCTGATGCAAAGTCTTGTACCACCACACTATGTATATAATGGGTATGCATATAAATCTTACCATCCAATCATATCTCCAGCAACAATGGTAATACGTTCAGCATCAGGAGGAGTGTATGTCATCATCTTATTGAGGCCAGTCTCTGTAAAATATCAGTAAATATTACACAGAAATAGTAATTATTATACTTCGTGCTAGTTTCTGTAGTGATATTTGGTACTGTAATATTTTGGCATATTACCTGGACAATTAGACACTCAGTATAATAATGATATCAATGTGGTCTTGTTCGGTCGGGTAATATGTCTCTCAGACCCGGGTAATATTTGGGTATTTTACCTGGATAAGACCACATTATTATATAAATATAAAAATGTAGTATGTGGTTTTTTGAGTGCAGAATATTTATCGTTTATATATATAGCTGTTTTCCTGTTAGGTCCAATTATCAATAGGGGAGGGTTGGAATCCTATTAACCAATTAAACCCTGCCACATTTTGTACCTGTTCAAAGCCAGAACCTGGATTTCCAACGTCATGGTTCTTTTTCTTTTATTATGAATTGAGGTGAGAGAAATTGTTTGTCTTGTTGATATTGGTGGAATTGTTGACAATTACTTTTTAAACTTTATTTCACAATCTCAGCATATTTACGTTTGTGAATCATTTTTTATTCGACGAATACCAATTTTTGGATTTTTCGTTGATAACAAAAGAAATCATTTATGTTAGTATCAAAACCATGATTTCAATGTCAACAAACATATAAGTTTCTGACAATCCACGAAAATTGACATCAACAAAAACAAATGAAACCACGCAAGTACAGTCAAACCGGCTTTAGTAACCACCTCTATTATGTAATAATTTGTATTATGTGATATTAATTTTAATTTCACCTCACTGTGCATTTCATATTAATTTAAGCTGTATTAAGCAACCACTTGTCTTATGTGACCCTATTTCAGTGTTCTCTTAGAAGGTCAGGGTTGACTGATACATTGACCTTTCTGTAACCATGGTAACCATTTTGTATGACCTTACCTGACACATTGACAGAGTTAGTGCCTACGACCTTTCTGTAACCATGGTAACTATTTTGTATGACCTTACCTGACACATTGACAGTTAGTGCCGACAACCTTTCTGTAACCATGGTAACTATTTTGTATGACCTTACCTAATACATTGACAGAGTTAGTGCTGACAACCTTCCTGTAACCGTGGTAACTATTTCATACGATCTTACCTGACACATTGACAGAGTTAGTGCCGACAATCTTTCTGTAACCATGGTAACTATTTTGAATGACCTTACCCGATACATTGACAGAGTTAGTGCCTACGACCTCTCTGTAACTGTGGTAACTATTTTGTACGATCATACCTGACACATTGAGAGTTAGTGCCGACAACCTTTCTGTAACCGTGGTAACTATTTTACATGATCTTACCTGATACATTGACAGAATTAGTCCCTACTACCTCTCTGTAACCGTCAACACCAATAGGTCTCCACACTACAAATTTCAGACTTCCTTTATTGATTGGATAAAACGTCCACGTAGAAATCAATCCACAACATCTTACTATATCAATATCACTTTCTAGTATGTAAGCATTTCCTAAAACATAAAACAAATACAATTCTTATACTTATAGTAGGCAATGGATAAAATGTCATTATGAGGGGCCGTTGGGGTCGTGATCGTATGGTAGTTGAATTTACAACTACCTGTGCAATCAGTGACTTTCATCAGTAAAGTTCTGAGTTCGAATACTGCTCATGGCGAGGTGTACTTGATACAACATTATGTGATAAAGATTGTCAATTGTTTTCTCCGATTTCCTCCACAAATAAAACTGACCACCATGATAAAATTGAAATATTGTTGAAAGTGGTATTAAACACCATAACCTCAACAATAAATTGTCATTTTAATACAGTAGCCTCCCTTCTAAAATTAAAAAGTGGCCTTATAATAGAGGTGGCCTCTCTTGAGGAAGACAATTTACTAGTATTTTACTATCTCAGTGCATCTGAAATCTGGCCTGATAAATTGTGTGGCCTTTGTGTGAAGGGCTTATTAGAGGGGGACTATTGTACCCACATCAAATCGCATAGAAAATGAAACATCCCTTTATGACAAATATCATAGCTGCAAATCTTCCCAATAAGGGACAGACTTCCACTCCACCCTTTTGGTCAAGTGAGCTTACAGCAGGTATTAATATACCAATTCTGACCAGTAAGGGTTAGGGTTAGGGTTATGGTGTTTAACACCACTTTCAACAATATTTCAGTTATATCGTGGTGGTCAATTTTATTGGTAGAGGAAACCATAGTACCCGGAGAAAACCACCGACCTGCTGAAAGTCACTGACAAACTTTATTTCATAATGTTGTATCAAGTACACTTCACCATGAGTGGGATTTGAACTCACAACCTTAGTGGTGATAGGCACTGATTGCATAGGTAGTTGTAAATCCAACTACCATACAATCATGACCTCAATTACCCTCTCACAAGTAAGATAAGTCTTAAAAAGGTATATTAGTCTTATATGTTATTTATACAATAATATTGTGTTGTTCATGTTATATGCCGAAATATGTCCCAAGGTTAAAAGGCATAATGCATGACCTCAAGGGGTGGCATAATGTACAACCTGAAGGGGAGTGCATTATGCCTTCTAACCTTGGGACATATTTCGGCATATAACATGAACAACACAATATTATTGTTATTATTACTCTGAATGTCTTTGGTGATTAAAAAAAATGAAATTTGTCTAAAATGTATTGATAGTATAAAGATTGGCAAATAATATTCATTTAAATTCAAGAAATATTTAATTTCAACAATAACAATGAACTGTCAAATATTTAATTCCCAAACCCGAAACTGGCCATTGTTTTGACAGACGACAGCATCAACATTAAAGAAAAACGTATAATACATTGTAAATTGTACACTGTTAAAAGCGCTCAGGTGATCCCGTTTAAACCCCGCCTATTTAAATGACGTAACATTGTTCTAAACTCCACCCATAAGCATAGTAATGACTCCAACAATAGTACTATGCGAGTGCATAGTACAACAATGCTATTTATTCTTTGTAAAATTATGTTTCGATAATATCATGTCAATTATAATGAAAGTTTCTTACATGAAGAGTAATAATAGCATATATGTTTTATATTCTACTGTTTTATGGATTGCTCCCTAAAGGGAGATTACTCTTAAGATAATTTCAAGATTAGTATACAGTCAAACTTCGGTGCCTCGAACTCGGATGGGTCGAATACCATGGATGGCTCGAACTGATTTGAAAGTCCCGGCAATTTTCCTTATATTTCTAAGTAATAAAAAAAAAACTTTCGCTCGAACACCGATAACTCGAACAGTCGAACTCAATAAATGGTCCTGTCAATAATAAAATCACGAGTTTTACCATGCCAAACTCGAACATCGCAATTGAATTGACAGATGTATGTCACTGTTGAATGTGCTTACTGGACCCAAGACTCGTGTCGCTGACTGTACCACGCCGAGCCTACACTCGACAATAATTAAAACAATCAAATGTTTACAATCGTAATAAAGTTTATTAAAACAATATCTAAAATTGTTATTACCTGAATTATTATTATTGAGAGTTTTTTCAATTTTTTCAATTTTTTTCATAGTTGCTGGGATCGAATAATATCAAACTGCGTGGTCTCAGGGTTCATCTAAATACCAAAAAAATAGAAATGTACCCGTACTGAAATTCCGATTAACCTGCGTTTTTATGTGTATATAATACCAAAAGAAACAAATATAATTGCTTCAAATTTAATTTAAAGAAAAAGAAAAGGTCTAAAATTTAAAAATTGGCCATTAAAATATATCCGAATTATCAAGCATTATACCGATATCGATCCAAGTGTTGATACCCAACCTCTTATTTCCTGTTCATAAAATAGATTGCGAACAATATGAAAAAACGTTTCTAAGGAAAGCTTGAAGATACCAAAGACGCATTTAGAAGCCGTAGTCTTTGAGAACTTTCTAAAGGATTAAATATTTTTTACGAGAAAGGCCCACTTTACTGTGCATCAGTTATCATAGCGTAATGACACTGTCCCGGGTCAGAACCAAATGTTTTTCTCTCTAAAATTATGGGACTTCGGTGGCTAGAACTTCCGATAGCTCAAACACATCTTGACAGTCCCTTCGAGTTCGAGCCAGCAAAGTTCTACTGTATATGTTTTATATTTTCCAGTATTATGGATTGCTCCCTAAAGGGAGATTACTCTTAAGATAATTTCAAGATTAGTATATATGTTTTATATTCTCCTGTTTTATGGATTGCTCCCTAAAGGGAGATTACTCTTAAGATAATTTCAAGATTAGTATATATGTTTTATATTTTCCAGTTTTATGGATTGCTCCCTAAGGGAGATTACTCTTAAGATAATTTCAAGATTAGTATATAAGTTTTATATTTTCCAGTTTTATGGATTGCCCCCTAAAGGGAGATTACTCTTAAGATGATTTCAAGATTAGTATAATATGTTTTATTTTCAACCATTTTATGGATTGCTCCTTAAAGGGAGATTACTCTTATGATGATTTCAAGATTGGTATATATAGTTTATTTTCTCCTGTTTTATGGATTTTTCTCAGTGTAAATTTTATATTAATTCAAAAAAATACTTTCCCCTCTTTACAGCTTCTGTTTACACCTTTGGTGTCTCCAAACTTTTCTCACTGAGTTAGTGGCAAGTTTTTTCACTGGGTATTAGTGGCAAGTTTTCTCACTGAGCATTAGTGGCAAGTTTTCTCACTGAGTATTAGTGACAAGTTTTCTCACTGAGTATTAGTGGCAAGTTTTCTCACTGAGTATTAGTGGCAAGTTTTCTATCAAATAAACGAACTACCTTCTGCTGTGTCATTGACTGCTCCTAGTGTTAAATTTTCCAAAGGTAGATAACTGAAGTCTCTCTCTTCACAATCTGAAACAAAAGAAGATTTAATTCTGAATTATTTATTTATGGTGCCATGAAGGGGTTAGGGTTATGGTGTTCAAAGCCACTTTCAACATTATTGCAGTTACATTGTGGCGGTCAGGTGGTGATGGAAACCCCCGACCTTTTTAAAAGTCAATGACAAACTTTATCACAATGTTGTATTGAGTACACCTCTACATGAGGGGGATTCGAACTCGCAACATTACAGTGCCATGTAAATAAGGATTTATCATACTATGATGTAGTTCTATATAACAGACATATTTTGTATTAATGCTACACATCTACATTATGGTGCTGAAATATTGGGTCGTCATGGTAAAGATTTTTATAGTAGATGTATATTACATCTACCGATCAGTGCCTATTGTAACAAAATTAGGCTAATAGCCTGGCCAATGAGGCATCACAGATTTAAGGTGACACCATACACTTCAGGTAAAATTTGATCTGCTCTATAATTTTCTTATTTTTTTGGCAGTGTGTTTGAATATATCCACTGTAATGTGTGTTTGAATATATCCACTGTAATAAATATCAAAATTTTAACAAATTCCAACCAACAGACTCAGAGCTATAAATTCACTAGCCACATAGCAGCTTTTCTCTCTGTGGTTTTGATCACCGAGATGCTTGAAATCTGCATACAAACATCATATGATCAAAACGTTCAACTGATTTTAAAGAGTTATCTCCCTGTAGTGTATGGTACCACCTTAAATACCCTCTGTTAGTTGATCTAGTAGAGATCTCCTTTAGCTCAGTTGGTAGAGTGGTTGCCTACAGAGCAGAAGGGACTTGGTTGTATCCAAGCATGGAACACAGAAATATCACCACTTATTTGTCAGTTTGATTTCCGTTCAAATCTTGCATGTCACACAACACCATGCAGGGTATAATATCAGCGAATTTAATCTTAATGCTTTTTGTATCAACGTTTGTAAATGTGTTGTGTTGTATAGAACTATGGGGGTTGGTTTGCTATGCCTGCTTGTGAGTTTGATTCTGTCCCATAGACAGATATGCTCAAAACAAATTTATGTGACTACATTTGTCTGCTACCTGCCGCAAGAAAACACATCGGTGGTATAATGGTAACATGTGTTGTAAGCATAGACTACGACAATCAGGTGAGTTGATGGGTATGTATTTTGAAGATACAAGCTAAGGACAATCTTAAATACAGTACAACCTGTTTTAGTGGCCACCTCTATTAAGCAATAACTTGTATTATGCAACATTAATTTTAATTTCCCTTGACTGTGCATTTCGTATTACTTAAAGTAATATTACACCAGTTTTGGGTGAAGAAAATTTTCCCCTGAAATTTCAATTTGGAATACGGCGGTACCTTTACTAAGCTATTCATGCATGTTTCAAGTCGAAAAATGTTCCCAACAACTAGAAATCTGCAAATCCGTGTGCATGTTTATTGTCTTCGCCATTGTTGTGGAGACTGACTAACTTTCGGTTGTTTTGTTCCGATGATTGCCAATCATGACCTCGTGAAGAAAAGATAAACAACCATGGATGCTGAGGTAAGCACACACACATTCCTGACAATGATTATTGAGGAATCTGTCTGTTTCATGTCATGTGAACCAATTTTTTTTTGCAATTATTCTTATGTGGTACACACGGAATAAATCTTTATTATTTTTCATCAACTGAACATTGCACATGAGCGATAATCTCCCTAAAAGAGTTCAAATCTTGGGTCACACGCATATCCTTTGCATTACTGTACGGGAAAACAGAATTATCTGCTGTCAAATATTTTGCGATTTGCTCTTAAAATCTGCTTTTGAGAGGATTTTTAATGTTATGCAGTTGATTTTAGTTAAAATTAAGTGAAAATATTTAATCCAAAAATTCCACGATATTTGCCTTTCATATTACTTTAAACCTGTAGTTAGTGACCACCTGTCTTATGTGACCCTATTTCAAAGTTTCCTTGTAAGGTCACATAAAACAGATTTGATTGGACTTATATCTTTACTTACAGTCTTTGTCTTAATTGTTTCACCTACTTGCCCAAAAGCCAAATTTAGAAAAATTTTCTATTTATTCAAACAAATTTGTTCATTAATTTCACTCGTCCGAACCCATTTTACTTGCCCCGGGCTTCGGGCAAGAGGATTAGCGCGAAGACTGTACTTACATGGACAATAGCGATGGTTTCCCAACAGAAGACATTCTCTGGTTTCTAACGTGTGTGTTTCATCGTTCAGCTGACCACACGTGTTGACATAACCATCTTCAGTATTAGATTCTGTGTTTGATACGCACGAACGAGTTCTAGTCTGAATACCTCTGTCACAGGTCATTGAACAGTCTGACCACTGTGCCCACTGAGCCCATTGTGGAACTATAGAAGAAAAACAGTCAAAAGCAGCCATAATAATATGTAGTGAGTGAGTGATTGTTGTTTAAAGCCAATTCAGCAATTTTTCAGCTATATCATGGCGAGACCAAGTTAATTTTCAATGAGATCCGCTCTGTACTAGACCATCATGCTGAGTTGAAATTTTATAGTGCTAGTTCACTGAAACAACAGTCCGCGGGTAGACATGTCGCTCCACTCGGACACATTATTCTGATTCCGAGCCAACCAGTCTTTGCTCTTTCTCCTTAATGCTGCATGCTTAGCGGAGAAGCAACAAATACCAATTTTATAGTCTTTGATTTGACCCGACCAGGGCATCGAACCCACGATCTACCGCACTCGAGGCGAGCACGCTAACCATCACACCACCGATGCGGTTAAATAATATGCAAGGATCAAAGTATTAATTAGAATGTCATGAAAGAATCTACAGTGAAACCTGTCTAAACTGAACCTCCTACGGACCAGCTTTGATGTTCAGAATAAACAGTTGTCATTGTAACTTTATAATTCAAGGTTAATATAGGATTATGTTTTATTCACGGTTTAGATAGGTTTTGCTGTATATGTATTCCTTTCTTTGTCAGAATAATTAGTGTTGAATTAAAAACATCGATATCGAATTAAGTTTCTGGAATAACCTTCATCAGGTATGCTCATAAAGAAACATGTCGTTCACACTAAATTAGAGGGGGCCATCGTGGCCGTGATCGCATGGAGGTTGGATTTACAATCACAAGCCTATCACAGTGAGTATCATCACTGATGTTGTGGGTTCGACTCCCACTCAGGGCGAGGTGTACAACATTATGTGATAAAGTTTGTCAGTGACTTGCGGCTGGTCGGTGGTTTTCTCCGGGTCCTCCGGTTTCCTCCACCAATAAAACTGACTGCCACGATATAACTGAAATATTGTTGAAAGTGGCGTTAAACACCATAAAATCAACCACACTTAATTAGATATCTATTATTTCACAGAAGGCTGATCTATAAATTGAGGGACTATTAAACAAATTAAAAGTAAAAACAAAAACAAATTGTAAAAAAATCGGCTAATCAGAAACAAGAATTGCCTGTGGCGGCCATGTTTGTCAATGGATCGGGACAAAATGAGCAATCTTTATAAAGGACCTTCCATAGATGCTTCCTACCAAGTTTCAGTTCATTTGGCTGAGGGGTTTCAGAGGAGTATATCAAAATGTGAAAAGTTAACAGACGACGGACGCCAAGTGATGGCAAAAGCTCACATTGCCTTTGGCAAAGTGAGCTAAAAAAAAAAGAAGAATTGTTTCCATATCAATGTCTAAAAATTGTACAGAAACTTACTTGTGCATGAATAGTCCCAGTACATGACTCCACAGAATGATATTAAACGGTTAGTATAGTAGCGATATTTAGTACGGGAACACGTCAACCATCCCCATCCACATCTGTAGTATTCTGTGTATGTCAATTCTACATCATAATCATTACTCGTAAAACACCACGTCAAACTATCATTTATCAAGACTTCACAGTCAAAATGATTATCACACAGCGATTCCACGTGTGCTAATCCATTGTGTGTTGCATCCTCAGGATTAAAGTACCAATAATCGTCGGTGTTGTAATCCCACGCACACCCGTGTGTCCAGCTACTTCTGGTGATGTCCAATGTTCCATTAGTGTCGTAGATATAACAGACGGGAGAGAAGTAGTCATTTCTACATGTGTCCCCGTCATCTGAAAATAAAATGATACGTGTTTATAATAATAAAAATGATGTTCGGTTCATCTTTACCTCCTGTTGTTTGTAGGAGGGCTCATGTCTTCTTTATGTTATTTGTGTTTGCTTGCATATATGTAGAGGTGTCAAACATGTCTTGACTATATGAGTAACCTCCGGCAGGAACTGCTTACCCTTCACGAGGACCCGAGTTCATTTCTGTTTTTGATGGGGTCCGTGTTTTCTGTGTTGTGTTTTGTTTTATTGTTTTGTTTGTCTTCGTCCTGCGTCTTGTTTGTCCTGTGTTGCCAGTGTCTCTGGATTGTCCATTATTGATTGCCCTTTCGGTTTTCTCTAATGTTTATTTATAGTCTTTTGGTTGACCCAACTAGGGATTGAAGGCACGATCTACCATACTCATGATGAACCTACTTTAACGATTTCACAATTGAGGTTTTGAAGTGTTTTAACAAAATTTACAATATAACATACAAAACAAATATGTGAAGATGATTACCCCAACTACAAGTTTTGTCCCGATATTAAAACCACTTTTATTTCAATACAGCCTTTATAGGCTTATAGAGCAGACCCAAAAGTGCAGCCCCCATATAAGTGTATCCACTGGTGGACCGCCCCCTCTAGCTACACTACTGTAAAAACATCAACATTTTAACAACAATTTACAGATTTACATAAAACTTTACGTACAGAGACACATCTGTGTGTTGCATCTTTCCCATTGATAGTCTTTACTGTCCTGACAGTCACGATCGCTACCAAAATAGTTCCATGTTGGATTACTACAATTTCTATTACGTACACGGTAACCTCCACCACAAGTACGTGTACAATCATGCCAATTGTTCCACGTTGTCCATCCAGCATCCCCTGTAAAAAAAAATTTATCATTATCGTGCCAATTGTTCCATGTTGTCCAACCAGCATCACCTGTTAAAAAATAAAATGATTATAATCATGCCAATTGTTCCATGTTGTCCATCCAGCATCCCCTGTAAACAAAAAAATTATCATTATCATGCCAATTGTTCTATGCTGTCCACCCAGCATACCCTGTAAAAAAAATAATTATCATTATCGTGCCAATTGTTCCATGTTGTCCATCCAGCATCCCCTGTAAAAAAAAAATTATCATTATCGTGCCAATTGTTCCATGTTGTCCAACCAGCATCCCCTGTAAAAAAAATTAAAATGATTATAATCGTGCTAATTGTTCCATGTTATCCATCCAGCATCCCCTGTAAAAAAATTAAAATGATCATAATCGTAGCAATTGTTCCATGTTAATGTCCAACCAGCATTCCCTGTAAAAAAATTAAAATGATCATAATCGTGCCAATTGTTTCATGTCATCTTTCCAGCATCCCCTGTAAAAAATAAACTTATCATTATATGTCCTTTTATTTAGCTATTTGAAGCTACTTTAATTATTATCAAAACTAAGATTCTCCTCCTTCAGACATAGGTGACCTCAGCCAATATTGGGTGTATCTCCTCCTTCAGACATAGGTGACCTCAGTCAATATTGGGTGTATCTCCTCCTTCAGACATAGGTGACATCAGCTAATATTGGGTGTATCTCCTCCTTCAGACATAGGTGACCTCAGTCAATATTGGGTGTATCTCCTCCTTCAGACATAGGTGACCTCAGTCAATATTGGGTGTATCTCCTCCTTCAGACATAGGTGACCTCAGTCAATATTGGGTGTATCTCCTCCTTCAGACATAGGTGACATCAGCTAATATTGGGTGTATCTCCTCCTTCAGACATAGGTGACCTCAGTCAATATTGGGTGTATCTCCTCCTTCAGTCATAGGTGACCTCAGCTAATATTGGGTGTATCTCCTCCTTCAGACATAGGTGACCTCAGTCAATATTGGGTGTATCTCCTCCTTCAGACATAGGTGACATCAGCTAATATTGGGTGTATCTCCTCCTTCAGACATAGGTGACCTCAGCCAATATTGGGTGTATCTCCTCCTTCAGACATAGGTGACCTCAGTCAATATTGGGTGTATCTCCTCCTTCAGACATAGGTGACCTCAGTCAATATTGGGTGTATCTCCTCCTTCAGACATAGGTGACCTCAGCCAATATTGGGTGTATCTCCTCCTTCAGACATAGGTGACCTCAGCCAATATTGTGTGTGTCCTGTTTAGCCCCCTTGGTTTTCTTGCTCCTAACGACTTATCTGGCTTTCAAATATTTTGGATAAGAGTGTACCTGATGAAGGTTATTCCAGAAATGTACCATGCACTCTAAATTTTTAATCTACATTTTTGTTTACATCTGTAAAGTTAAATATTTAAATCATAATTTTCTTGAATAATTCTATGCAATTCTGATTTTTATCACATTATTCTCACATTTGAAAATAAATATTTCGAATGCAATTAAAAAACAAATAATTTAACTCTAATTTCAGTTATATGGTTCCATTACATATGTAGAATTGCTTATCAAACATATTTTGGTCCTTGTCTTAGTCCTATTGTATTAGTTTATAATAATAGGCTCAAATTTCTTAAACCACTCAAAATATTGAACTACAATGAACAGTGTCGAAATTGAATCTCGTTGGGACTAGCTTTTATGTATAGATTCTAACATGATGTCCTTCTTTCGCTTTGTAGACAAACGAGCGATTTATCGATGGTATAATCTCATTCGCACATGCGCCAGTGAATGTGACTGACTTTTCCATTGGCAGCATAAATTGTGTGCGACATTTTTCGCAAACGTAGATATAAATTACCGTCTTCCAATCAAAGTATACTACCATATTTGTACTCTTAGACATATCAGAATCGAAATAAATCATGGAAGCCAGAATATGTTTTGAGTTTTAACATGGGTTGGCGGATATTAGTAAATTTTATCCTTCGCCTCTGGCTCGGGATAAAATACTAATAAAAAATGTTTCAGTCAATCCATGTTAAAACTCAAAACACATTCTGGTTTCCATGATTTATTTCTTTAATAGACTAGTGTTCAGTTTATACAAGTTTTAACAAAGATTTCCTACATTAGAACTTTATTTAAAGTTAAGTGTATACAGGATTCCATTTTATTCTGGGTTTTGTTTTAGACAGTTTTTACTGTATTACATCCCAAACATAATAACTCAATCATAAACGGGGCGTCGTCCGGTCGTGATTGTTTGGTAGTTGGATTTACATCTATCTAAGGAATCAGTGCCTATCACCACTAAAGTTGTGAGTTCGAATCCCACTCATGGCAAGGTGTACTCAATACAAACATTATGTGATAAAAGTTTATCAGTAACTGGTGACAAGTCTGTAGTTTTCTCTGGTTTCCTTCATCAATAAAACTGACCACCACGATATAACTGAAATATTGTTAAAAGTTGTGTTTAAGACCATAGTCCTAACCCTCAATCCTCAGCTCGTCATTTTACATGGAACATTATACAATTAATGACTTTTAATGAGGTGGATACAAGGATTTATCAACCCAAGAATATTACATTTACCGAGGCCACAGGCAGAGGTAAATGTATTACGTCGCACGAGGTGAATATAACCTTTTTATCAAAGAACGCTACTAGGGACATCAGCCAATTAGAAAAGACATTATATGAAGTCATATAATAAACATTATTATACTCACTAACACAGTGGTATCTAACCCACAAAAATACTATTGAAAGTGACATTAAACATCATAATCCTAAGCCCTCAATCCTAAGCTCGTCATTTTATACTCACTGACACAATGATATCTAATCCACAAAAATACTATTGAAAGTGACATTAAACATCATAATCCTAAGCCCTCAATCCTAAGCTCGTCATTTTATACTCACTGACAATGATATCTAACCCACAAAAATACTATTGAAAGTGACATTAAACATCATAATCCTAAGCCCTCAATCCTAAGCTCGTCATTTTATACTCACTGACACAATGATATCTAACCCACAAAAATACTATTGAAAGTGATATTAAACATCATAATCCTAAGCCCTCAATCCTAAGCTCGTCATTTTATACTCACTGACACAATGATATCTAACCCACAAAAATACTATTGAAAGTGATATTAAACATCATAATCCTAAGCCCTCAATCCTAAGCTCGTCATTTTATACTCACTGACACAATGATATCTAACCCACAAAAATACTATTGAAAGTGACATTAAACATCATAATCCTAAGCCCTCAATCCTAGTCATTTTATACTCACTGACACAATGGTATCTAACCCACAAAAATACTATTGAAAGTGACATTAAACATCATAATCCTAAGCCCTCAATCCTAAGCTCGTCATTTTATACTCACTGACAATGATATCTAACCCACAAAAATACTATTGAAAGTGACATTAAACATCATAATCCTAAGCCCTCAATCCTAAGCTCGTCATTTTATACTCACTGACACAATGATATCTAACCCACAAAAATACTATTGAAAGTGACATTATACATCATAATCCTAAGCCCTCAATCCTAAGCTCGTCATTTTATACTCACTGACACAATGATATCTAACCCACAAAAATACTATTGAAAGTGACATTAAACATCATAATCCTAAGCCCTCAATCCTATGCTCGTCATTTTATACTCACTGACACAATGATATCTAACCCACAAAAATACTATTGAAAGTGACATTAAACATCATAATCCTAAGCCCTCAATCCTAGTCATTTTATACTCACTGACAATGATATCTAACCCACAAAAATACTATTGAAAGTGATATTAAACATCATAATCCTAAGCCCTCAATCCTAAGCTCGTCATTTTATACTCACTGACACAATGATATCTAACCCACAAATCAGCCTCTCCTTCTGTACCACACTGGCTAGCCACGTTAGCATTGGTCACTTCAAACGTACAACTTGTCAAGTTGTCACATCTGTCCTTGACCCCATAGGTCAAATTATGGAGGCATCCGTAATGAGACGCGAGCGTATACGTGACGTTGTCAACAATGATATGGACATGCATTGGAGCTTTATAGTCAGTGTATGTGTACGATTCTTCGTATTCTGGCATACATGACAGAACGGCAGTCTGTCCTTCTCTGGAGGTGTGTTCATAGTAAGCTAAAAATATAATATATTCCAATGCATCAGTAACGGAAAAAAGACAAAAAGAGCGTGACATAACAGTTTCTTTAAGGTCAGGCTCATAAAACTAGCTTAGCCCAGGCACTTTTTTATTGAAGTGTCTGTACTAATCCAGGAAAGTGAGCAGCCATGAATTTGTGTGTTAGAGGTATGGATTTTGATATTTGATTTTGGATTGTTCGTGCAGTGTGATATTTTGTGCTTACAATTTCACAGAAGGAGGATTGGGCCCATAAAACTAGCTTAACCCTGCCTCTTTTTATTGAAGCGCCTGTGCAAAGCCGGTGAAAGTAAGTGGCTATGCATTTGTGAGGTCGGGCCCATAAAACTAGTTAAACTCCGCTACTTTTATATTGAAGTGTCTGTACCAAGCCTGGAAAGTGAGCAGTTATTTATTTAAGAGTTAGGGGGTATCCATTTTGCCTCTTTCTATGATTTTGAATTTTGAGATTGTTCCAATATTGTGATTTTTTTTAATTTTCATTTTATTTATGCATCTTTTTCCATGTCAAAAACAAAATTAGGATATACAATTATTTGTCTTTCCAAACCTTAGACTACGAGCGTACCTAATGAAGGTTATTCCAGAAACATGTGTGCACTAAATTAGATACCTACGTTTTTATTTGACGTAAAACATTTTCGACTGTATATTCTGGTTATTCTCCTTTCAACTGAATTAAACGGGTTGCAGATGTGATCGTGATCTCATGGTAGTTGGATTTACAACTACCTATGCAATCAGTGTCTATCACCGCTAAAGTTGTGCGTTCGAATCCTGCTCATGGCAAGGTGTACTCGATACAACTTTATGAGATAAAGTTTGTCAGTGACTTGTGGCAGGTCAGTGGTTTTTTTCAGGTACTTCGTTTTCCTCCACCATTATAGTGAGTTAGTGAGTGAGTGTATTTTAATGCCAATTTGGCAATTTTTCAGTTATATTATAGCGAGAACAAGTTAATTTTCAATGAGATGATGATGACCTCTGCTTTGTTTTGTTCTAGACCAACACGCTGAGTTGGATTTTTATAGTGCTAGCTCACTGAAACAATAGTCCACAGACAGACATGTCGCACCACTCGGACACATTATTCTGATTCCGAACCAACCAGTCTTTGCTCTTTCTCCTTAATGCTGAGTGCTTAGCGGAGAAGCAACAAATACCAATTTTATAGTCTCGGGTTTGACTCGACTGGGACTCGAACCCACGATCTACCACACTCGAGGCGAGCACGCTAACCATTACACCACCGATGCGGTTCTACCATTATAAACTGACCTCTACGATATAACTGAAATATTGTTGAAAGTAACGTTAAACACCATAACCCTAACCCTTAATTTTGTAGCTAATAATATATCTTAATTTTCAACATACTTGGAAGAAGAACAATATGTTCTATCAGATCTATAGTTAGAGTTGTGGTTGTAGTTTCTGTTCCATCGTTGGCCCACAGAGTGACAACATAACTATTAACTGTATCATAATCTAAATCTGCCCAACCGTGTAGATAGATTGTCTTATCTGAAACAAAGAAATAAACGGCAAAATGTATCATGTATTTTTTTTTTATTGAAAATTTTAGTATAAATACTCTTTCATTCTGAATATCAAAAATATTTTATCTTTTGTCTTTTTTTTTTCTTTCCTTTAATTTTCAGCTTTTTAAACAAGGTTATATGATTGGAGTATGCTTAATAACTATTTTCAAATTTTCGTGTGTTTTTTCAGGAAACGGATTGCTAATTGCAAATGTTTGATGTATTCTTTTTACTGAGCGAGTGATTAATGAGTGATTGTTGTTTAATGCCAATTCAGCTATTTTTCAGCTATATCATGGCGAGAACAAGTTAATCTTCAATCAGATGATGATGAGGTCCTCTTTGTTCTAGACCGACACGCTGAGTTGGATTTTTATAGTGCTAGCTCACTGAAACAACAGTCCGCGGATAGACATGTCGCTCCACTAGGAAACATTATTATGATTCCAGAGAAGCAACATATACCAATTTCATAGTCTTTGGTTTGACCCGACCGGGGCTCGAACCCACGATCTACCACACTCGAGGCGAGCACGCTAACAATTACGCCACCGATGAGGCTATATTCTTTTTAGGAAACGGAATACTATAAGTGTTACACTTGTTTCTGAATCCTATGATTTATTGTATTATGAAAATAAAGATTATATGTTGTTTATCAATAAAATATGTTTAAATAAGAAAAAAATCACTTGTAACCAAACAATGATGATAATTCACTAATACTCTATAAACAAGCATTCATGAATTACTGCTTTGTTCCGTTATTCATGATTTATTTTCTATATTCAGAATACAAGAGGAGTTATACTATAACATTCAGGTGAACATTAGATTAACCAATGAAAATGACCCTGACACAATCACGAAAGTGGGTTCAGTTACAGATGGTATAGAAAATACCAAAGATAATACTACAGTTCACCACGATGAAAGGTCAAAGGTTAATCCAGTCAAAGCATATCATATGAATTATAATTTATTGTATTACATACTTTGAAGGTAAAAGAAATCTGTCGCTGGACTATAACTTGCTACACCCCATGTCAAAGTATCATTATCAGGGTCCTCTAGTCCAAACGTGTAGACCTCGCCTCCCCACTGCAGCTCTGAAATATTTACAGCTCCAGGCAAGTCATTCCACACAGGAGGCTAAAAATAGATAAAACAGGTTAACAAAAGAACTCAAGACACAATTAGTCTATACGGCTGCAGGAGGCTAAGAATAGATAAACAGGTCATTAACAAAAAAATCATAACTGATACTTCTAACAGATTTAATATCAATTGGCCATGAACATCCAAACAAATTAATGGTTATCGTGGGAGACCAGAATAAATAAGTCATCAAACTACTGGAATCAAATATTAAACAAACAATAGTAATATAATATGAAATGAAATATAAATGTACTGATTCAATTACCAGTTGGACCTACTAGTTGTATTAGCAGTTTGTCTATATTTTTTTTCATCAAAGTAAGCATACCTCAGAGTTATAGCCTTTATGAATAAGATTTTTCAAGGCTTTTACAAGTTAAAATGTGTCAGATTTGAACTTTTTAGCTTTGTTAATTAATTTAACATAAAAGGCTTGAATAAGAAATACATGCATGTTGGTGACTGCTAAATAAAAAGTTAATCCAAAAATTCCTGACTGTAAATATATCAAGGTCAAGTTGTAGTTATGTGAAGACATACAGGCTAGGGTAATACAGTTAAAACTGCCCGGTCACCTCTATTAAGCAGTCACTTGTATGAAAAGGTCACCTTTTTCTAGTCCTGTCATAGAAAAATTCATATGAATTGGACCTCTTTCAAACGTAAAATAGCACACTATCGGAACAATTTCAAAAGCCAATAAAAAATGATACCCCCGCTCTTCGGCAAACAGGAAGTAGGAATCTGATGGGTCCAAAAACGCTTCCCACAATATGGGGTACCTATATAAAGCTTGTGACCAAATATCAGATTCCTGTCGTCAATAGTTGCTTAGAAAAATGCGACAAAAAATGTGCATATACAAATGTATGTTAAATGTGTATAAAAATCAACAAAATCGGCAAACAGGAAGTAGGAATCTGATGGGTCCAAAAACGCTTCCCACCATATGAAGTACCTATATGAAGCTTGTGACCAAATATCAGATCTCTGCCATCAATAGTTGCTGAGAAAAATGCAACGAAAAATGAGCATATATGTTCAATGTATAAAAATCAACAAAGTCGGCAAACAGGAAGTAGGAATCTGATGGGTCCAAAAACGCTTCCCACGATATGGGGTACCTATATGAAGTTTGTGACCAAATATCAGATTTCTGCCATCAACAGTTACTGAGAAAAATGCGACGAAAAATATCTTGGACGGACGGAAGGACAGACGGACAGAGGTAAAACAGTATACCCCCCTCAACACCTTCAGGGAGCGGGGGTATAATTAAGAAACCGAGGTAAAATTGATAGCCCTTACACACATACATGTATACATGACTTTTCTCTTTCCTGGCTTGGAAAAACATGGTACAGGCACTTCAATAAAAACATGGTACAGGCACTTCAATAAAAACATGGTACAGGCACTTCAATAAAAAGTGGTAGGATTAAACTTATAACAATTTTATTTGCTCAAAAACGCTACCCACAATATGGTATACCTATATGATGCTTGTGATCAAATATCAGATTTCTGCCATCAACAGTTACTGAGAAAAATATCTTTGACGGACAGAGGTAAAACAGTATACCCCCCTCAACACCTTCGGGGAGCGGGGGTATAACAAAATAGTTTGTTTCTTATACTGGACAAAATTCTTCAGAATAATATATTTTTGTAAGTCATACCGAGTTATATGTTGTTATGGTAACTGTTCCTGTGACCCTGTTGTGGCAGGAGTCTTCTGCTGATGCAGTGTAATAGTAGGTCTGATATTTTGTTCCAACGTCGCGTGGCAACTTTGTTTTAACATGTATACTTCCTGTAAAACAAACATAGCATCTATAAGATACATCTACAAGGTGCTTCTGTCCTTTAATGAAATTTCAACAAATGGCAGTAATGGCAGCCATTTTGGATCAGAATATGCATAATCGGCTTAAATCGGTTGAAAGAAAAATTTCATAGGAAAACCAGGAAGATATGCTGAACACCTCATTAACATGCAGATGCAGTAAATAGTTGAGCTCATTTTGACTTGTAATACAACACCAATAGACTAATAAAAAAAAATCTATTTCTAGTAACGGTTACCATCTTGGATGAAGGGAAAATCTTTTAAAGAGTAGCACCAAGGCCCATGCCAGCCAAATTTGGTTTAGCTGTTTCCGAGGAGAAGAATTAAATGTGATCCTTGATAAAAAATAAGGCTAATTTGTATGATCAGTATAAATTAGCTGAAAGAAAGCTATCACAGAAAAACCTGGAATATTTATTTTAAACTACTCATTGCAATATAGCTGCAGTTAAAATCTAAGCTCATTTTGACTTATAAAAAAGCAGCAAGAGACAACTTCTATTTTTAACAATGGCTGCCATTTTAAATGGCCGATGGGGAGGTCGGACACAATTTTGAAAGGGCACCAACCATGGACCATCCCAACCAAATTAAGTTCAATTTGGTACAGCAATTTCAGATGAGAAGATTAAAAAGTGATCTTTTATCAAAATTTATCAAAGTTTACGACATATAGTGGACAGACGACAAACACCAAGTGATGGCAAGAGCCCACATGACCTTCGGCCAGGTGAGCTAACAAAGAAATTGTCTAAAAATTAAAAAATAAATAATAAGAGAAACTTATATTATGTTTTACCTTTTGTGGTATCCAGGTAGAAGTATGGGTCGTTAATTGATACTTATATCTGTATTTACCTTTAGTGGTATCCAGGTAGAAGTATGGGTCGTTAATTGATACTTATATTATGTTTTACCTTTAGTGGTATCCAGGTAGAAGTATGGGTCATTAATTGATACTTATATTTGTATTTACCTTTTGTGGTATCCAGGTAGAAGTATGGGTCGTTAATTGATACTTATATTATGTTTTAACTTTTGTGGTATCCAGGTAGAAGTATGGGTCGTTAATTGATACTTATATTTGTATTTACCTTTTGTGGTATCCAGGTAGAAGTATGGGTCGTTAATTGATACTTATATTTGTATTTACCTTTTGTGGTATCCAGGTAGAAGTATGGGTCGTTAATTGATACTTATATTTGTATTTACCTTTAGTGGTATCCAGGTAGAAGTATGGGTCGTTAATTGATACTTATATTTGTATTTACCTTTTGTGGTATCCAGGTAGAAGTATGGGTCGTTAATTGATACTTATATTTGTATTTACCTTTTGTGGTATCCAAGTAGAAGTATGGGTCGTTAATTGATACTTATATTATGTTTTACCTTTTGTGGTATCCAGGTAGAAGTATGGGTCGTTAATTGATACTTATATTTGTATTTACCTTTTGTGGTATCCAGGTAGAAGTATGGGTCGTTAATTGATACTTATATTTGTATTTACCTTTTGTGGTATCCAAGTAGAAGTATGGGTCGTTAATTGATACTTATATTATGTTTTACCTTTTGTGGTATCCAGGTAGAAGTATGGGTCGTTAATTGATACTTATATTATGTTTTACCTTTTGTGGTATCCAGGTAGAAGTATGGGTCGTTAATTGATACTTATATCTGTATTTACCTTTTGTGGTATCCAGGTAGAAGTATGGGCCGTTAATTGATACTTATATTTGTATTTACCTTTTGTGGTATCCAGGTAGAAGTATGGGTCGTTAATTAATACTTATATTTGTATTTACCTTTAGTGGTATCCAGGTAGAAGTATGGGTCGTTTATTGATACTTATATTATGCTTTACCTTTTGTGGTATCCAGGTAGAAGTATGGGTCGTTAATTGATACTTATATTTGTATTTACCTATAGTGGTATCCAGGTAGAAGTATGGGTCGTTAATTGATACTTATATTTGTATTTACCTTTAGTGGTATCCAGGTAGAAGTATGGGTCGTTAATTGATACTTATATTATGTTTTACCTTTAGTGGTATCCAGGTAGAAGTATGGGTCATTAATTGATACTTATATTTGTATTTACCTTTTGTGGTATCCAGGTAGAAGTATGGGTCGTTAATTGATACTTATATTTGTATTTACCTTTAGTGGTATCCAGGTAGAAGTATGGGTCGTTAATTGATACTTATATTTGTATTTACCTTTTGTGGTATCCAGGTAGAAGTATGGGTCGTTAATTGATACTTATATTTGTATTTACCTTTAGTGGTATCCAGGTAGAAGTATGGGTTGTTGTCATACTCAGGATTGTAATCAGTATAAAAATCTGCATAGTCATCATCAGTGAAGGAAAAATCTATGACACTGGCGTCAACCTCTGTGTAATCTGGTACTGATACCATATACTTTGGTAAATTAAAATATGGATCAGTATCTGAAAAATAAAAAATGGAATAATGTGCCCATGTGAGAAAACAGATATTATTTCAGTGTGGGGACGTTGTGGTCGTGATCGTATGATAGTTGGATTAACAACTACCTATGCAATCAGTGCCTATCACCACTAATGTTGTGAGTTCGAATCTCAATCAAGGCGAGGTGTACAACATTATGAGATAAAGTTTGTCAGTGACTTGCGACAGGTCGGTGGTTTTCTCTGTGTTCTCCGTTTCCTCCAC